>CM049430.1:47369668-48748418 GCA_026929855.1 Poa annua
ATTTCATAATATCAAGTAATCAATAACTCATTATTCATTTGCTTTTGCGAGTAGGATTTGGAAAATATTCATCAAGAGAGAGCCTGGTGAATGGAAACCAGAGCTGAGGTTTAAACATATTGATGTAAGTGTACTTCTATTGACCATAGTCTCTGTAATTCATCATCATTTTGGATTATTATTTACTTAATTTATATTGTTGTAAAGACCTTGCAGCAACCCCCGGGAAATGAATTATGTGGATTCTACGTCTGCGAGTTCATGAGGAAATTGAGCGTTGAGCAGGCATCGCGTGAGAAAAGAATGGATGTGAGTGTGACAGTCTTGCACTATATTTCAATCTTATTATGATATATATATATATATATATATATACACAACTAATATATTCATATTGATATCCTTTAAGCTTAACGACATGCACACTGCCATGCTACCACATCAGCGCGTAGAAGCAATTAAAGAGGAGTTGGCGGGATTTATTCGTGAGGAGGTCATGTCACCAAAGGGAGAATACCATAGTTCAAAATATAGCTATCCCACATGAAAGGAACACCCGATGTAATAAGGAGGATGTATGTAATTAATGCGATGTCGATATACCGGATTGTATATATATGTATGTAATAGCGTAGTATGAATATGTGTTATATGTAAATTGAATTATATATCAATGTGTTTCGTATGTAGTAGCGTAGAATACATATACGAGAAGTATAATATGTATGCATCAAATGTGTACCGTATATATGTAAGACAATAGATGGAAAAGAAAACATAAAATCAAATTACAGTACGCTAGAAATTGCAGTAAAGAAAAGAAAACATAAAGAAAATGGAAAAAAAAAAGAAACAAAAAAACAAAAACTTTAGTACGGGTCAGTAACACCGACCGGTACTAAAGGTTTCCCCACGAAACCGCACTCCGCGCCCCCACGTGGAGGCCCTTTAGTACCGGTCACAACACGCCCGGTACTGATGCTTTGGGGCAACAGTCCCACTTGGCCAGTACCGGTTGCACAACCGGCGCAACCGGTACTGATGCCCCTCCCCGACCGGTACTGAGACAACCCACTATTTTATTTCCTGTTATTTTATTTTGTTAAGTCAAGGAACATGCCTACCTCTGTAGCAATTCCTTTGTGTCTTTACTTTATTGCATTGTTGTATCAAGATAAGTCTCTAGTTGAAAGTTGATGCTAAATTTGGATTCCTGCGCAGAAACAATTTTCTTTTGTTCACTGTTAAATTCATAACTCTTCACAGAAATCTCCAAATGACCTGCCCTTTTTCATGCGTAATACTCAGATACATATGCAACTTTCATTAGTTTTGAGTTTTCTGATCTGAGCAAGTTAAGTGCCTCGAATAAATTCGTCTTTATGTATTATTTTGTTTTTGACTGATTCTGCCATTTATTTTGCAATGCCTCTTTTGCTATTTTGGTTGGATCTTTTTATCCTATGAACTATCAGTGGTTGTAGGTAATGTCCAGTAGCATTGGTAGAAATTGTGTTCCTACAGAAATTGGTAGGATGCTTGCCCCTAAAAGTGAAAAGAGCCATGGAGGCCACCGAAAAGAGAAAAAGAAAAGGAAAAAAAAGAAATAAAAAAGAGAAAAAGAAAAAAAGAAAAAAAGGAAAGAGAAAAAATAAAAAGGGGGCAGCATTTCTATTCTTTATCACACACTTGTGCTCATGTTATAGCGCCATATCATTTATAGTCATCTTATGCTCATGTTATAGCACCATATCATTTATGATCATCATTTGTGCTCAGGTTTAGCACCTTTACTCCAAATGAGAGAGTATTCATGTTTTACTTGCATAACTATGTGGGGAACTTTACACTATAGAACTTGGCTTGTATATTCCAATGATGAGCCTCCTCAAAAGTGCTCTAGGTCTTCGTGAGCAAGCAAGTTGGATGCACCCACACTAGTTCCATTGGAGAGCTTTCATATACTTATAGCTCTATGTGCATCCGTTGTGTGGCAATCACTACTCCTTGCATAGCTTCGATTGTAAGACTTTCTTCCGTTGGCCTTCCAAGCACCCCTTAACATTGTCTTAGCCAAAACATCCTGGTGCCAGGAACCAACGTTGAACGCTTACTTGTTTCTTTTGAACAAATATAGAGTTGATCTTCTACGTGCATATTGATATTGCTTGACTTGATCCTTTCACGAAGTTTTAATGTTTGTTGGAAGCATTAGATGATTATATTGTTGTGCTTGAAGCTTAAATCATCTCTAATATCCACTGTGCACGGTTGATTGCTATCTAGTACTATATCATTGAAAGATTTGCTTTGCTTTGCCTACTTGTTTATTTATTACTCATTTGATATCAGTATAAACTACAACCCTTATTCATTTGATCTCAGTTTACATGCCTTACATTATTACGCGATCAAGATTATGTTAAAGCATGTCACTTCAGAAATTATTCTTTTATCGTTCTTGCCTACTCGGGACGAGTAGAACTAAGCTTGGGTAGGTTGATACGTCTCCAACGTATCTATAATTTCTTATGTTTCATGTTATATTATACCAAGTTATTACATGTTTTATATCAATTTTATATAGTTTTATGCATTTTCTGGGATTAACCTATGAACAAGATGCCACAGTGCCAGTTCCCTGTTTTCTGCTGTTTTTGGTTTCAGAAAAGTACTTGAGGAAATATTCTCGGAATTGGACGATTTCTTTTCTAAAGTCCGTTTTTAATTGGAAACGTTGCAGAACACCGAAGACGAGACGGAAGAGGGGACCGACCCGCCCTCATCAGGTGCTGGCGCGGCCCCACTTCTAGCCGCGTGAGCACATGGTGAGGAGCCCTCGGGCCTCCACCGCCTTCGCCCTTTTCCCTAAGGGGTTTCCTTAAGGGAATATTCCGAGAATATTTCCTTAAGGTGTTTTCTGAAACAAAAAAAACAGAAAACAGGGAACTGGCACTGTGGCATCTTGTTAATAGGTTAGTCTCAGAAAGTGCATAAAACCATATAAAATATATATATAACATGTAGCAATTGGTATAATATAAGCATGGAACATAAGAAATTATAGATACGTTGGAGACGTGTCAGTGTGTAAGTTATTGAAGTATTTATATGGCCTTAAGCAAGCTCCTAAGAAGTGGCATGAGAAGTTTGAAAGAACTTTAACTGCTGCAGGTTTCGTTGTTAACGAATCCGATAAGTGTGTGTACTATCGTCATGGTGGGGGCGAGGTAGTTTTCTCTGTCTATTGTCGATACATACTGATCTTTGAAACCAATCTTGATTTAATGAAGGAGGTTAAGGATTTCTTATCTCGCTGTTTTGAGATAAAGGATCTTGGAGTAGCTGATGTTATCCTAAACATCAACCTACTGAGAGATGGTGATGGTGGGATTACACTGGTTCAATCTCACTATATGGAAAAGAGCTTGAGTTGCTTTGAGTATGACGATTGCAAGCCTTGTCCGACACCATATGATCCCAGTGTGATGCTTCGAATGAATCAGAGCATTGCTAGAGATCAACGGAGATATTCTTAGATCATTGGCTCGCTTATGTATTTGGCTTGTGCCACGAGACCTGACATCTTTTTTGCTGTAAGCAAGTTGAGCCGGTTTGTTTCCAACCCAGGAGATGATTATTGGATTGCACTTGAGAGTTATGCGCTATTTAAAAGGCATTGTGAGCTATGGAATTCACTATTCTGGTTATCCTTGAGTATTGGAAGGTTATAGTGATTCAAATTGGATATCTGATGCTGATGAGATTAAAGCCACAAGTGGTTATGTGTTTACACTCGATGGTGGAGCTGTTTCCTGGAAGTCTTTCAAGCGGACTATCTTAACGAGGTCAACTATGGAATGAGAACTCACAACGTTAGACACAGCCACTGTTGAAGCAGAGTGGCTTCGAGAGCTTTTAATGGACTTACCTATGGTTGAAAAACCAATACCCGTTATCCTTATGAACTGTGATAATCAAACTGTGATAGTTAAGATTAAAAGTTCTAAGGATAATTTGAAGTCATCAAGGCATGTGAAAAGAAGATTAAAATCTGTCAGAAAATTGAAGAACTCCGGAGTTATTGTGTTGGATTATATCCAGACGTCTAAACACTGGGCAGATCCTTTTCACAAAGAGTTTATCACGTAATGTGATAGATAATGCATCGAGGGAGATGGGTTTGAGACCCACGGTATGAGTTGTCCACAGTGGTAACCTACTCTATGTGATCGGATATCCCGTGAAGTAGAAGTGGGAGACAAGCTGTTGGTCGGCTGGGAGGAGAGTATCCTTACATTTTACTATCCCACTCCGCAAAGATGCAATAGTCTTTTGATCTACATGGCAGGTTGATATTTATCTTAATGTGTTCCAAGCGGCTAACTTTTATAAGCGGAGATGTTGTCCTGCAGAACATCTCTTGAGGAATACATCTGTATGAGTCTGACTGTTAAACGTCGCAGTCAGCGAGAGTTGGGTGCTCTTTAATAAACTCATGAAAGGCCTTGGAGTATGACGTATAAGCTCTACCCGCGGGGAAGCCTTGTGGTAGCCTAGTATCGGTCAAGAGCTTGTGTGAAACTAGTTCGCATCAAACTTATAGTTCAAGCCATAGTCCACTATTCAAGTTGCGGTCTAGCGTAGCATAAATTTCTAAGTGGAAGTTCAACTTAACAGTCTCCACTAAGCACCGGTATATAAAACAATGTTTTAGAACAAATGTGATTTAATGTGTCAAAGACTTTGTGGGGGATTGCTGGAATTTTAGTGTACTTGGGACAAGGCCCAACTAAAATCCGAAACTCTCTTGGCCCATTCTAGTTGGTTGGCCGTGTGTATGTAAGACTAATGTTTAGTCCCATACTGCTTATGGAGAGTGAGCTGCATCAATTTATATAGTGAGATGTTCTAGTACTAGTATGAGCTAGTGAGAACAAGAGAATATGAAGAGTGCCACACGCGCGCTCCTCCTCGCCTCGACACGACGTGACGCACATTGATTAATAATTAACGGACGAGTTAATTAGCTTGCCGTTTCCGATTCCTCTGGGATCGTGGGCGTTACCGACTCAGTTGTGGCTTATAGCACACGCCCTACCTGACTCGCACCATGTATACAACCCGGGGCAAACCCTAGCCGCCACTACGTGATACATGGTCTCACGCCGTTCCAGAGCATTGCGCCGCCGCCTTCCAAGTCTTCTCCATCCAGTGTTCCGACGTGCACCAGTTGAAGGGACAGTAGGCATCCGGAACCCCGCCTCTTGTGATCCTGTACGGGAGCGGGGCGATTAGGTTTTTAGGGAGCGCACTCGCACGACTACTTGCTTCGAGTTCTTCCCCAACGATGACTTCTTCCACGACATCGCCAACCTCTTCATCGACGACATGGGCGACACAGCAAACTCCAGCGGTGCGGTTGCCGCTGCACTGTATGTATTCTTGATCTTCATATATGATGTTTTACTAGAGTTCTTACTTGTAGTATGTGCTCTAGATTGCATCAGTTTATCTATTGTTTTCGTTGATCATATGATTAGTTTAATATGTGTTATTCTATTCATGAATTGTTCATTGTTTTCGCGAATTAAATCATGCTATATTGTCTAATTATTCAACACAATTATTATGATTTCCATGTTAAAAGGCACTTTGAGCTTGCATTTCAAGTCAGCAAAGGCTTCATGAATAGAGAGGTCCCTTGTTCTGTTTGGGAAGACATAATCCCAACATTATGCAGCAAACGGGCATTTCCAGAAGAGATGAATCAGTGTTTCTTCCTGGCTGCATTGCATGACAATGCAGTTGTACCTTTGGACCACCATTTTATTTTTGGCCAGGAGGTTTCTGGTATTGAGTCTATCATGTAGCAGTAGCCAGAAAAAGAATTTGTGCTTTGCTTGGCAAATGATTTCCCAATCCAACTAAATTGAGGAGGGGTTGGAAAATGTCCAATCAAGACCTTGTAGCTTTGTGAGAGGTAAATATTTAATTTCCACAGATGTAGCTCCAAGAATCCATGTGACCTTCAGCAATCTTAGTTTTGGTCTCATGACAAATGTCTTCCATAATGTAGAATTCATCATATGGTTGTTGTGACAGTGGTAAATGGAATAAGTTCTCTAGAAATTTAGTCTCACACACTTGTTGGACTGTAATATCCATTTTCCTTGTAATTTTGAGGTTAGCATGACTCCTTCTTTCTTGGTGTGTTTTTCTAGAAAACAAATGGCGGGGCAAAGCTGGTCCTAATGAGAGGCGTTAGAGCATATTAAGAGCATTTTCATTGGCATCCTGACACTCTTCAGTTTGAGATTCAAATGGAGAGTGTTAGACATGTGTCTGGTCCGTAGCATACAGCGGCACCTTAAAACCAACACCATTTTTATTATTAGTTTAACTAGCAAATTGCCCGTGCGTTGCAATGGGATATAAAATGTTATATAGGTTAAACATTAACGTGTAAAGCATATAATTTTAAAATTTTTGTGCACGTCAATCATCAAGTTTTGAGCAAAGGCATAATTTTAGTAGTTCATCCTATGCTCTTGGTCAACTCTTCATCCTCGGCTTCTTTCTTCTCCATTTGTTATCGATTTGGCTGATGCAACAACATATCGCCAACATCTACTTCTATGGTCCTCACTTTATCTCTCCTTTTCCTTGCCTCATCTATGATATAACTGAATCATAATGTAATTACTTTAGTGGCGCATTTCTATGTAAGTCCATCATCTTCTCTAGAGAAATATAATGGTTTCTCTCCAGCCAGATGCAATTCTATAAATGATAGACGCTCAAAAGGAAAACAAATAAACTGCTGACCATAAATGGTTCGCAACACCATACATGTGTTTCCTGGAGCTATCGACAAATTATAGTCTATTTGCAATTTAAGAAGAAAGTCTCACCTACAACTCTAAGAAAAAGTCTCACCTGCAGATTTTGACAATTCATATAGGTAGTCGGTGATATATGTAAGAGCATGTTCACTATTTCAGTAATCACCCAAGGTAATATTTTCTTGCTTGGTAGCTAAACCTTCCCAATGTCAACAAAATGTAAAAATAGAAATGTTTCAAATAAATCTAATCATTTTCACACGGAAGTAGTAGTAGCTTAATCTTAGAGTAGACCTAACCCTTCTAGAAAAAAATTACCAGTGTCTCACTTAGAGTAGACCGCCCTCACACCGTGAACGAGCGCTAGTCAAGAGTCGTGTTCCGCATGTGTCCTTCATGGAAGGTGACCGCTCACCCTGTAAGTGGGCACGCCCACGGAGGCCCACCAAGTGCCCACCTGTGCCCGACTGATTTAGCTTAATCTTAGAGTAGCTTAATCTTAGTAGCATGATTTCAGAAGAATAAACATGGCACTGGAATTACTTTTTTCTTATCATGAAGGTTTTGGGCAGCAATGGTTCTCTTTTGTGTCATTTCAAAGAACATACATAAAAATACGTATTGCGGTAATGCTTAAAATTGATGGAAAATACAACAACATATATAGTATACAAATTGACACATGACAAACTGATACATATACACACGGGAAGAGGCTTTAGCTCAGCCAGACACCATGTGATGAACGACTGGCAATTTCTTATCCCTCACCTTGATTCGAATTGATCAACAGACAATAGTTGTTGAAGATGTCAGCCTGTGATAACATTAGTTCCTGCATGTAAGTAACTGTTTGGGGAGAAAAAATGAGATTGATTAGTAGCAAAACGTGATGGTTCGATGATTGTACTGTAGAAAAGTGAAAGAATCCTCTTGATCTACTCTAGGAAAGATAAAGTGATGTCGTGAAGGTCACGCCAAAATCATATCCCTAATTATCCCTGCTTGCAAGTTACAACTTACAATGAACGATGTGCTTGTTAGGTGCTACAATGTAATTCTAGATACATGGAAGATGAATTCTGGAATCATGTAACATTCTAAAACTGATGCATGAATCCTCAAATTCCATAAAAAAAATTATTCACAAACAACATGGACGTTGATTCTTAACTCATTTACAAACTTCTTTATTCACAAATATTTTATAACTACAGCAAAAGGAGATTTCTATTTCTTCATTCACAAACCAGTTATAAGCAGCAAAAAAGAGCTCACACAGGGGTTCCAGTCCAGTTTTCCTCGAAAATATCAAAAGTTGTAAACGGGCAAACTAAAACTCTACACACTGAGAAATATGAAAAAAATATCTGAATTGCAAAATATGAACAACTGTAAACCAACAAGTGTGGATGCGCGGCCATTGTGTCGCCGGCGCCGCCGCAAGGCTCGAGGAAGGTGTGATCGGCGAGAAATCTTTAGCGATGTTGAGATGGATGACGACTTCCTTCATTGGTCCCTCCTTCCCCTCCTCTGCTGATGTGTCGTCTAGCAAGGCGCGGCGCGCCTGCGGCACATCAGGGTGGTTGAGCAGGGTGAACTCAGAAGCCTGTGGCACCATGTTCAGATTACATGCCCAGACCTAGGCGAACAACGTAGAGAGGTTGCTTTTTGTCTCGGATTGACGCTCGATCCGATCTAGCATGCAGTCGTGTCCCATCACGCCCAATATTTTCTTCCAGCTCCATGCCCCGAGTAGTAGGCCGTCGACGACGACTCTATAGTACCATCTCCAAACCTTATGGACACATCTTACTGCGGGGAACCACGGTCGTAGCTTGAACAGCCGCCCTCACACTATGAACGAGCGCTAGTCAAGAGTCGCGTTCCGCATGTGTCCTTCATGAAAGGTGACCCCTCACCCTGTAAGTGGGCGTGCCCACGGAGGCCCACCAAGTGCCCACCTATGCCCGACTGATTTAGTTTTGGTTTCGCTAGCAGCCCAGTTGTACCGTACATGGTAGGTGGGCTTCCACCAATAATTCATTCGCCCACGGCTGCTCGCGTATACGTGGAAGCCCAGTCGCTGCTCGCTAGCTGGCGTATACGGGAAGAGATCAGTCAGCTACTCGCTAGGGCGACTACGGAGGCGATAAACGCCGTAGGCAACCTGCGACCGGATTACTCACGCCGGCGACCCTCTCCTCCTTCCTGGCCTTGGTGGGAGTGGGGAGGTTGGGGTTCTCTCGCTGTAGCTGGAGCCTTGGGGCTGTGTTCTTCCTGCGGAGCGATCTGGGAAGGAAGCGACCTGATGGCTGCGGAATCATCAAGCGCCAACAAGGGAAAGGAGGTGAAACATGGACCGGATGTGGATGAGCTGCTGCGTAGTCTGAAACTCCATGACGTGGAGCTCGATGACATTTTTCTGGGGAAGGAGGATGTGGGCACCTTACCCACGGTGAAGTGGATGGTGGCGGCTAGGCTGCTGACCAGGAAGGGTTTTGGCACTGAACCACTGAAGAAGACGATGCTGGCTGCTTGGAACACTGCGCACGAGGTCACTTTTCGTGTGATTGAGAATAACCTGTTTACCATACAAGCCCACTGCCTCGGAGACTGGAAGAGGATTACAGAGGAGGGGCCGTGGTTATTCAGAGGTCAAGTGCTGATGATGGATGCCTTTGACGGTGCTACGACTGTTCCGGCCGTCTTACCAAGCAAGGTACAGGCTTGGATTCAAATCCATGGTATTCCACCGCTGTACAGGACGAAGGAGATTATTACTCGTCTAGCAAGCAGGGTGGGAGAGGTTGTGTATGTCGAGCTGGTGGTGGTTTCTACTAAACATGGAGAATTTCACCGGGCACGTGTGAAGCTGGACTCGGCGAAACCTCTTACGCGGTGGGCGCCTTTGACGCCTGAAGGCCAGGGACGCATATTTCTGCAGATCAAATATGAAAAACTTACACGATACTGCCAACACTGCGGTTTGATGGGCCATGTATCTTGAGTGTGGCACGGGGGAGTTTGAACAAGAGGAGCTACAGTTTGGTGCCTGGATAAAATCTGATGAGCTCTTCTGGAAACGGGGGACGCCAGGTGCGCGTGCTCCTCACCAAGGTGGCCGGCTAGGGACCGAGGGAAGGGGACCGGGCGAGAATCAGGGGAGACGAGGACGTGGCGGTGGGAGAACAACTGAGCGACCAGTGCGCCGATGGAAAGCTAAGGAAACGAATAAGTCAAAGAGTAACTCTTCTAAAAAGAGGAACTCTAGTGATGCTGGCTGGAACGAGAACAAGGAGACTGATCTGGAGGATACATCAGCTAGTCCGATAAAGAAGGCTCTGAGGTCGGGCGAGCAGAGCGCCCAAGATGGGGAAGCACCACCATCGGCAAGGGTATCTCTGAATATGGATGGTCATGTAATATCTGAAAATTGTGGGGAGGTACCACCTCCACCGCCAAAGTATATCACTCCTAGTGAGGCCAGGAAGATGAACAGGAAAGGCACTAAAGGAGGAAGTGGATCGGAGACTGAGGTCGTGAGCGGTACCTGCGATGTAGAAAAGGCGGGCTCCCCTGTGGAGGTCCGCCAAGAGCAATGAGTGTATCTTCATGGAATGGTCGTGGACTTGGCATGGACGCGACCATAAATGAGTTGCGCAACTTTGCGCGTGAACATGCCCCATCCGTTATGTGTGTTGTGGAGACTCAACTACATCGAAGCAGGGTGGAAAGACTAGCGAGAACGCTAGGTTTTGACCGGAGTTTTGCTGTGAGCAGTTCCGGGCGTAGTGGAGGTATAGCTATTTTCTGGAAGGATAATATAAATATTGAGATTTTGCCTTATTCCAAGTATACTTTGGATGCGATTGTCTCTTCCAGTGATATGGAGCCGTGGCGCCTGACGTGTGTCTACGGGGATGCTTGTGTTAGCGAGCGTCAAAATACATGGGACATGCTGAAATTTCTTAGATCTTCTTCAGCATTACCATGGTTATGTATCGGCGATTTCAACGAGGTTTTGCACCGCTCAGAACACCAAGGTGTGAGGGAGAGGAGTAATGCTCAGATCGCTGCTTTTCGGGAGGCTGTAGATATGTGTGGACTTGCAGATTTGGGTTACACAGGCCTGCCCTGGACTTTTGAGAAAAAGGTGGTGGGAGGCAGCTATTGCTGAACACGACTCGATCGTGCACTAGCATCCCCAAGCTGGTGTGCGAGATTTCCAATGGCACGTTTGTTCCATAAAAATGCAGTAAATTCAGACCATGCACATCTTCTTCTGCGTTTTGATGGTGAGTTGGAGCAGCAAAGGAGGAGTAAGCGACCGTTCCACTATGAGATCATGTGGGAATCACATGAGAGTTTCGACCCCATGTTGAAAGTTGCTTGGCAGCAAGGAGGAGAGTCTGGATCAACCAAAGAAGTGAAGGAAAAACGGCATGCTCTTTCGGGAGATTTAAAACTGTAGCAAACAAATAGCTTTGGAAATGTGCGGAGGCAGCTTAAAAATCTGTCTGCTGATTTGGAGAGACTGCGGGCTCTGCCAGGGAGAGTAGGGCCGTCGTATGAGGAGATAAAAGTAAGTGAGAAGATCGTCGAGCTACAGGGCTGTGAGGAAGTCATGTGGCGTCAGCGCTCACGAATCCAGTGGCTAGCCGAGGGAGATAAGAACACACACTTCTTCCACCAACGTGCAAATCGGCGAAGAAAAAAGAATAGTATTACCAGCCTTAAGAGGCCGGATGGGGTTATGACACAGGAGGTACAGGAAATTAGCAGCTTATCTAATGAGTTTTTTGGCAACCTGTATGCTTCGGAGGGGACTCAGGCAATGGACACTGTCTTGAATACAGTACCTAGACGTGTCACGAGAGACATGAACGCTGACCTTGTTGCTCCGTACACTGAGGAGGAGGTGAAAGCAGCGCTATTTCAGATGTATCCGACCAAGGCACTGGGACCTGATGGTTATCCCGCTCATTTTTCCAACGGAATTGGAGTTTGTGTGGGAAGGAGGTAACACAATCAGTTTTACGTATACTGAGAGGTATTGATAACCCTAAAAAAGTCAATTGTACTTTTCTCGTACTCATTCCAAAGGTGGCTAGCCCAACTGAATTGGGACAATTTAGACCTATTAGCCTGTGTAATGTGATTTATAAGATAGCGTCAAAGGTTCTGGCTAATAGACTAAAAAAGATCCTGCCGGAAATTATCTCGCAGGAGCAATCGGCTTTTGTTCCAGGGAGGTTGATTACGGATAATATTATTACAGCTTACGAGTGTCTCCATTTCATGAAGGGCAATAAAGCGAAGAAGCATCGCCATTGTGCACTCAAGCTGGATATGAGGAAGGCCTATGACCGCGTTGAATGGTCCTATCTAGAGGCAATGATGTTGCGACTGGGCTTTGATGTAGGCTGGGTAAGCCTTGTAATGAAGATGATCTCGACGGTGTCTTTTTCAGTTCTGTTCAATGGGACACCCCTTGAGTCTTTCCAACCGTCGAGAGGTATAAGACAAGGTGACCCCATCTCCCCGTATTTGTTTCTTCTAGCAGCAGAGGGCCTTTCGTGCCTCCTAAAATCCAGAAGTGTTGTTCAATCATCGAACCTGAGTGGTTTACATGTGGCTAGGACTGCCCCGGCGTTCAATCACCTCCTTTTTGCTGATGATAGCCTGCTGTTTGTGAAGGAAAATGTAGAGGGAGCACATGAAATTTCGGAAGTGTTGGAATCTTATTGCCAAGCTTCAGGACAGAGGATAAATTTTGATAAATCATCGATATTTTTAGCAAGGGAGTGACAGAGACTATTAGGGAGGAGATAAAAGAAATTCTGAATGTACCCAATGAGTCTTTGAGTGAGAAGTATCTTGGCATGCCTTCTGAAGTCGGGAGATCAGTCAATGGAGCATTCAAATATTTGAGAGACCGTGTTTGGAAACGGGTTCAAGGTTGGCTGGAGATGATCCTTTCTGTGGGAGGGAAGGAGGTCTTGATAAAGGTCGTAGCTCAGGCAATTCCTCTATATTCCATGTCATGCTTCAAGTTGTCAAAGGGGCTATGTGAGAGTCTGAATTCTTTGCTCAGGAACTTTTGGTGGGGTAGTAAAGATGGAAAACGAAAGACGTGTTGGGTTTCCTGGGAAGAGATGACCACACCTAAAAGTGTTGGAGGATTAGGCCTTCGGGATTTTGAGCTGTTTAATTTGGCCCTTCTTGCTAGGCAAGTGTGGCGTTTGTTGATGAATCCTGAGACCCTAAGTGCAAAGATTTTAAAGGCTCTATATTTCCCAAACTGCGATTTGTTGGAGGCAACATTGGGGACACGCCCTTCGCAGATTTGGAGAGCTCTTGTGGAAGGACGTGATGTGTTGAAACAAGGCCTGATTCGAAGAATCGTCACGGGAGAGAACACAGACGCATGGCATGATAATTGGCTGCCGCGTGATGGAGCAATGAGGCCGCTAGCATGCTTAAAAGAGGAACCGCCTACTCGGGTGTCTGATTTCATCAATGCCGCATCAGCGAGCTGGAATTTTCAGAAGTTGGATGAGTACTTTCTGCCTATGGACAGTGATCTAATTAAATCAATACCGGTTAGTACACGAAGCGGGAATGATTTCTGGTCCTGGCACTATGAAAGGAATGGATTGTTTACGGTCAGATCGGCTTATCGCATGTTAACTGATACAAAGCGCCGGAGAGAAGCCTGGCTGGATGGAACGACAACGTCTTCTGATCATCAAAGAGAGGAGAAAAGCTGGACAACTCTCTGGAGTATAAAGGTACCGTCGAAACTTAAGGTGTTCTTGTGGCGCCTGGCAAAGCAATCCATCCCGACTGGGGATGTGAGATTTCAGAGAAACATGGCGCAGGATAGTCTATGTTCGATGTGTGGTCAGCACGACTCCTGGAGGCACTCTTTGCTTGAGTGTGTGATGTCCAGGTGTATTTGGGCCCTAGCTCCGAAAACAATTACAAAGCATATGGAGCATACCACGGAAACTGACGCAAAGCGATGGATTTTTACAATGATTGAGTCTATCAAACATGAGGAGCTGACTCGAGTACTGGTCACGTTGTGGGCTATTTGGTATGCTCGACGTAAGATCATACATTAAGGTATTTTCCAAAGCCCTCTTTCTACGCATTGTTTCATTGATAATTTTATTCGAGATTTGGATATGGCGGCGGAGGCTAGACCCTCGCCGAGTGCTGTTTCAAGGAGGGATGCGCCTCCAAAATGGATACCTCCTCCTCCGGGCTTCGTCAAAATTAATGTGGATGCCGTTGTGAGTAAGCAACATCAAGGAGGAGCAGTCGCAGCAGTATGGAGAACAGCTGATGGCACATACATTGGGGCTTCTGCAGTCGTAATACAGGGGATTACAGACCCAGGGACTCTTGAAGCTTTGGCATGTCGTGAAGCTATCGCCCTGGGGCAAGACCTATCTTTGGAACGAGTTGTGGTTTCATCGGATTGCCTAGAAGTAATTAATAGTCTGAAGAGTGCTAATCGTGGCAGGTTTAGCTCAATTCTGCAGGAAATCAAGGCATGCGTGGGTGGCTTCTCGGTGATGTCCTTCGTCCATGAAAAGAGAGATTCAAACAAAGAAGCCCACAGTTTGGCACGAAGCTCGACTTCGCTTAATGTTGGTCGTCATACTTGGCTTTTAGGAACTCCAGATGTATTTTCTATTCCTACTAGTCTTTGTAACGAATATGTGAACTCTCAGCAGCAAGTTTCTGACGCGCTATTTTCCTTACCGGGGTACCGAAGGGGACCGGAAGGTTTTTAATGAGGCGGCTTGTTTGCTTAATAAAGTGTGTTTATTCTCAAAAAAAAAAGCTACTCGCTGCTTTATCACAAACGGACACAAACAAAGTAAATTCAGCTACCATTTGACCATAATTATCAGAGAGAAAAATAAAAAACAAACAGTTGATAGTATCACAAAAATAGCAAGCTAGCATCTATCAATCTTTCAGTAAATTCCTGAGGGAAAAAACTACTGCAATGAAAACTAATGCAATAATGAACTGAACAATTCTTTAGTTCACAACAAGTATTCCTCCCAGGGATGCCTTTAACACAAAAGATCACTGAAATATACAAAGACACAAAGTGTAGTACATAGCTTGGAATTTTTGCTGGGCGTAGAGCACTAAAGATAGGACATATGCTAGTGCTACGAGCTCAGCCTGTAGCAACACTTCTGCAATTCACAACAGATACTTGCAATGCAACATAGACAAGCCAGCATAGGAGTCTTGTAAAACCACATCAAGTGTGATAACAACCAGCCTAGGATTCTTGTAAAACCACACCAAGTGTAATAACAACCATCCTAGGAGTCTTGTAAAACCACATCAGGTGTACTAGGCTCGGGAGTTCCTGCAAAAATTACAATCAATAAAGTAGATGCAAAAAAGACCATAAGGTAGATCACAAGATGAATATTTCCAGGGTGTTATATAGACAATATTGCTGGAACAATAAGGTAATATGTACTTACATTCAAGTCTCATCCAGTCCTCTAAACACATCAAAGCCTCCACGGTTTCAGCAGATAGGCTCAGTAATCACTCGACTGCATATGCTAAAGGCGGATTCAGAGGCACGGACGAAGCGGGAAAAGCCAACACATCACGCACTAGTGGAAAAATGGCTACTAGTGGCGCACCTTTTTGAATTCTTTGGCGCACCAACTGGGCATGGTCGGTGCGCCACAGAATTCTCGCCACTAAAATATATTTCTTTGGCGCACCCCACCACCATGCGCCACAGAAACATATTTGTGGCACACCCTACTTAGGTGCACCACTAAATTTTTATTTTTCTTTAAAAAAATGGCGGCCAGATCCAAATCTGGATCTGGTGCCGCCCGTTTTTCGTCGGAGCACGTGGTTGTCGTCGGAGGAGGTCGTCATAAGTGGGTGTAGGAGGGGGTCGCCGAAGGTGGGTGGAGGAGGAGGAGGAGCTTGCCAGAGGAGGTCACCGGAGGATGAGGTCGGCGGAGGAGGAGTAGGTGGTCGCCAGAGGAGGAAGAGGAGGAGGAGGTGGTGGTCGCCGGAGGAGGAAGAGGAGGAGGTCGCCATCGAAGTCGCCGGAGGAGGTCGCCGTGGAAGTCGCCGGAGGTGGTCGCCGGAGTAGGAGGAGGTGGAGGTCTGATGCACACGGTGGGTGTGTTGTTGGGAGACCCCAAGAGGAAGGTATGAAGTAGTGCAGAAGCAAATTTCACTCAGTTATGAAACCAAGGTTATCGAACCAGTAGGAGATGAATAATTCCCCTAAGGTATCAACAGCGCCAGAAAAGAGCTGTTGACATGGAGCCTGCACACAAACAATCAAGATACTTTGCCCCAACTTAACAATGAGTGTTGGGGATATACCAAGTGGGGGTTTCTCCAACATGGATCAATCCGGCTAGTCCAGGGTGGCCCAAGGGTGGTAAGGTTGATGCCTGTCGGGCGGCCCAGATAGCTGACGTGTAAGGAAGTAGCCGGACGGTCCAAGGATGGCAGAAGGCAGAAGCCCATCAAGCCACCAAGCCCAAGACGGAAGGCGGCAACTAAGCCGGCTAGGTCTAGGACTCTTTTACTTGCCGGACAAGTACTTACCTTGTAACCCGGTGTCTGGCCGACTATATAAGCCGGCCACCGGAAAGCCTTTAAGACACGCTCCAATACATAACATACTCATTGTAACCTGTTCACGGCTATTGCCTTATACTGAATTATAGCAGCACGTAGGGTCTCACCACCGCTACGAGATCTGAAGCTGGGTAACCTCGCCGTATTCAATCCCGACCTCGACGACTCCAGCCTTGCTAGAGGACCCCCGTCTCCTATCAACTATGTCGATACTCCGACAGTTGGCGCCCAACGTGGGGCATAAGGTTTCTGGCGTCACGTTCCAGGCGGGAACACTTGGCGGCGTGTGCAAGAAGATCGCCGTCGGCCGCGTCACAAGATATGGCGGCCACGGCTACGTCAACTCAGATGAATCGTGGCTCCCGACGGACAACTACCTCATCGGGTGCGCAATCGTGCCGATCAGAGGGATCGGCGTCTTCATCGGGTACACGCCAGAGGCGTACGGCCTACCGTGTTTCTACAACCCCACCCACCAACCCTTCGACCAAGCAGTCGACCGGCAAGATGGATCGGAATCCTCCTTCTCTCAGAAGTCGGTTGGATCTGACTTCCATTTCGTCGGAGTTGTCGAACTGGGATCCGACTCCCAGCCGGAAAACAACGATCCTGAATCAATTCTTCCTGCTCTCCAGGAGGATGCGATGTCAGATGCCGGATCCACATCTACCGTTCAAGTCAACGTAGATTCTGATTCTTATGATGATGCTAGTCTCTTCGAAGAGAGAATCAAAAGCCGCTTTTCCAGTGATAATCCGGTTCCTTCAGAGAACACAGCGGATACAGACATGCCTGATAAGTTGGCTATGATGGTTGTCATCGGCAACGAGTCAACCCCAGTTGCATCTGACCCACAAGATAAGTCGTAGGAAGCTGCCGGCAACACCAACGTCGGTCAACTCATTGACGGTTCCGACAAGGTCGCGCGAAGAAGAAAGCTGGTCTTGACAAAGGCGGCAACAACAAGCCCACATATTTGCTCTCCGTCATCAAGGAAGTGGACGAAATCATGAACACTCCGGTGACTAAGGATACCCCACTCGACGAAGTGGAAGAGCTTAGACTTAATATGCTTAAGCACACTGAGTTTCTACGTAGAGGAGAGGAGCATGTTGAGAGTCTTGCGAAGAAGATTGAGAAGGAGCAAGAAAAGATGTCGGAAAAACCGAACAAGAAGCTCTTCGAAGAAAAAAGGTCATCAAAAAACCGCCACAATAAAGAGCCGCAAATCTATGCGACCACATCAGCTCAAGATCTGGGGTTCGACTGGCGCACAACACCACAGCGTACGGACAGAAGGGGGACGTTGTTTTCTGCATCCCGATCCTTAATGCCGCTACCGCGCTCGACACCCTAGACGACAAGACTTACACAGCGGAGGAAAAGGTGGACAATGCAAGACACTTCATGAGCAAGGCCCTAGAGAAACAAGCTCGCGCTGACTCCTACGGCCATATGGCGGATGCCCGCAGGGGAGATCTGGAATCCAAGTCAGGAAAGTGCAAAGCCGCACCTGGTGCTGACCCCGAAGGCCCATCCGACTCCAGTAGCCATGGCGACAAAAGGAAGGCGACACCACCTCCAAAGAAGACGCCACAGCCAAAACCAAGGCGGGACGAACACTCGCGGACAGGAAGCAGAGGCGACCTGCCACCTCCAGCTCAGCCAAGGCGCGGTGATGGTGGTAGCCAGAATAATCCGTACTTATGGCTAGCCGACTATGCCATGGCCATAGAGATTGCCGGCGGAAGCAATCACGTTGTCGTTCGCTACCTACCTCTAATGTTGGAAGGCACGGCGAGGGGTTGGATTGACAACCTTCCAGAGAAGTCTATCCATAGCTGGTATGACATGGAAAAGGTGTTCTCCCAGCACTTCCAAAGAACATACAAGCGTCCAAACACCTACACGGATTTGCAACGCTGTGTTTAGAAGCCGGACGAAACCATGACTGATTTTGTCAGCCGTTGGATCTCAGAGAAGGCCAACTGTCATGCTGTTTCGGACGCTCAGGCTATCCATGCTTTTCACACGGGCCTGCAGAAGAAGTCCTTACTCCGTCACAGACTCGTCCGCGAGCAAGTCACAGACCTTGGCAAGATGCTCAACCTTGCCGCCCAATACACGGCAGCAGACGACGCCCATGACGATGATTCGGATGTCAGCATCGTGCCAAGGCGGAACAACAAGCGCAAACAAGCAACGAAAGAAAAAGGTGGGCCATCTAACGAGGTTGCCGTCGCGTTCCCAGGAAACGCCGGCAAAAAGAAGTGGAAAAATAAGAAAGATAACTGTGACGCCGGCTCGGGCCCTTAGGCGGCACACATCACTTACGAGCAAGCAATTTTTTGCCATGCCCCATCCACGCCTCTCTTGGCAAGGTCAACCATATGCTTAGAGAATGCCGCTTCATGGACGACTTCAAAAAGGACCCCGCTGTTGGTTGGAAGTCAAAGAAGTCAAAGAAGTGCGACAAGAAAGACAACAAGGACGGCGAGGACGACGACGACATGTCAATCTCAAGCGATGATAACGCCTCCGCCAAGAAAAAGAAGCCGTACCCGAAGGTCAAGGAGTCACTCGTGTGCTTTGTCGGCACACCTTCGTCCAAGGCGGACAAGGCGGAGATGCGCGAACTCAATGCGACAATCCGGACGGCCCTCAATATTTGAACTGGTCCGAGGCGGAAATCACTTGGGATCGGTCCGACCACCCTGATTATGTCCCCCACCCAGGCAAATACGCCCTTATTGTCGACCCCATTGTCGACAACTTCAGGCTCACAAAAGTACTCATGGATGGCGGCAGCAGACTCAACATCCTGTACTATGATACACTATGCCGCATGAACTTGTTTGAGGATCAGCTTGACCACAGCAACCTCACCTTTCATGGCATAGTTCCTGGCAGGCAAGCAAAGTCAATGGGAAGCATCAGGCTGAAGGTAACTTTTGGACCAAAATAGAACTACAGCTCACAGTTCCTCCGGTTTGAAGTTGTCCCCTTCAAAAGTGCCTATCATGCTATCTTCGGACGACCGGCTTTTGCCAAGTTCATGGCAAGGCCATGCTATATATACAGCAAGCTTAAAATGCCGGGGGAACCTGGAACCATCACGATCTCCGGCAACTTCAGGAAAGCTAAGGAGTGTGTGCGTGGCATGGCCGCCTTTGCAGAAGCCATCATCCACAAAGAAGAGCTCGCACTACTTAAGGCGGACCCAGACAACTCCATGCCCAAGCCAAAAGTTGATGTCAAGTAGACCTTTGAAGCTTCAGAAGACACCAAGAAAGGCGGACCTCATCGCAGGCGACAAGTCCAAGCAGGTTGTCATCGGCTCCAACTTGGACAGCATATAGGAAGGCGAGCTCGTCGAGTTCCTTCGTGAGAATCGTGACATCTTTGCATGGTCGCCATCTGACATGCCTGGTGTATCGAGGGAACTTGCCGAGCACTCGCTCAATATTATCAAGGGATCCAAGCCGGTGAAGCAAGCAACAAGACGCTTTGGTGATGAGAGACGTAAGGCTATAGGGAAGGAGATAAATAGGTTGAGGGACGCCAATTATATAAAAGAAGTTGTACACACCGATTTGGTGGCAAATCCTGTACTTATTCCAAAGAAGAATAAAGAGTTGAGGATGTGTATCGACTATACCGGTGTTAACAAGTGTTGCCCAAATGATCCCTTTGCGCTGCCTAGAATTGACCAGGTAGTAGACTCCACAGCAGGCTCCGAGCTGCTTTGTTTTCTGGACGCCTACTCAGGATACCACCAAATCAAGATGAGGGAGTCAAATCAACTGAAGACATCTTTCACCACTCCTTATGGGACTTTCTACTAGAACATGATGCCTTTTGGCCTGAAGAATGCAGGGGCAACTTACCAGCGCTGTATGCAAAATTGCATGAATGAACAGATCGGCCGCAACGTTCACGTCTACGTTGACGACATTGTGGTGATGTCAAAAAAGAAGGTGGATCTCCTAGAGGACTTGGGAGAAACTTATCAGAATCTACGGAAATACCAGATGAAGCTCAACCCCGCCAAGTGCGTTTTAGGTCTTCCGGCCGCCAAACTACTTGGTTTTATCGTCTCTGAGCGAGGGATCGAAGTCAACCCGGAGAAGTTCAGGGCTATCCAAAACATATCCAGATCAACTTGTCTGAAGGACGTGCAACGCTTAGCCGGATCGGCAGTAGCAGTCAGTCGTTTCATAAGCCGCCTTGGAGAAAAGGCAATGCCTCTCTACCGGCTATTGAAGAATTCTGACCATTTCGAGTGGACAATAGAAGCCGATGCCGCCTTACAGCAACTCAAGGAGGCACTCGTGTCCGCTCCTATATTGGCAGCACGTCTTGGCTATGGAAAGAAAGGAAAGCGAAGTCGTGACGTTTGAGCAACGTTCGGTCTACTTCATCAGTGAATTCTTCTCCGCCTCCAAGCCGAGGTATCCACATTACCAAAAGCTGGCTTATGGTGTATTCTTTGCCGTCAGAAAGCTTAGGCATTATTTCCAGGAGCACACAGTGACAGTAGTCAGCAGGGCACCACTTGGGGACATAATCAACAAAGCAGAGGCAACAGGCCGAGTCGCCAAATGGGGCATCGAACTTGCCGCCTTCGATATAGTCTACAAACCGCGGACCGCCATTAAGACTCAAGCACTTGCCGATTTTGTTGCTGACTGGACATAGGCCATGGAGGAAACAGTACTCCCCGAGTCAGAATATTGGGTCATGCACTTTGACGGATCAAAGATGCTCAAAGGCTCGGGGGCTGGAGTTGTCTTGCGCACACTAAAAGGCGATAAGCTCAGCTACGTGTTGCAGATTCATTTCACAACAACTAATAACGTCGCAGAATATGAAGCTTTGCTTCACGGGCTACATGTTGCAAACGATCTTGGCGTCAAAAGAATCCTCTGTTATGGTGACTCCGACTTAATCGCACAACAAGTAAGCGGTACATGGGATGCGAAAAGCGCAACAATGGCGGCATACAGAGCCAAAGTTGACGAATTCGCCAAAAATTTCATGGGCTACGAAGTCCGGCATGTTCCAAGAGCTGAGAACGAGGCGGCAGACACCCTCGCCAGACTCGGGTCAGAACGCAAAAAAGTGCCGAAGGACATTTTCCTGGAACATTTGCATAAGCCATCCATTAAGGGCGTCGACTTGTTGGACCCCGATGCAGAAGAACCAGTAGAAGTGGCAAGTCTTGCCGTCTACTTGGTAGAGCCGGATTGGACTGTCCCATATCTCGATTTTTTAGTCGAACAGAAGTTGTCGGAAGACGATGAGGTATTGAAAAGGCAGATCATAAGGCGAGCCAGAGCATTCACAATTATAAAAGGCGAGCTATACAAGCGAAACACGTGCGACATCTATTAGCGGTGTATATTGCCAGAAGAAGGACATGAAATCCTGAAAGATATACACATTGGCACTTGCGTGCATCACGCCTCCGCCAGGGCCATTGTATCCAAAGCTTTCCGCCAAGGTTTCTACTGGCTAACCGCCAAAGAAGACGTTGAACTCATCGTGAAAACATGCAAAGGCTGCCAATTGTATGCCCGCCAACCTCACTTGCCGACACAAATAATCAGGACAATCCCAATCACCTGGCCGTTCGTGGTCTGGGGCTTAGACAAGGTTGGTCCCTTCAATAAGGCACGAGGTGGATACAACCACCTATTGGTCGATGTCGACAAGTTCACTAAATGGGTCGAAGCCAAGCCGAGCAGCAAACTTGACGCGCGAACAACCACCAATTTCCTCTGGGGAATTATCTCTCGGTTCAGAGTTCCACACAACATTATCACAGATAATGAAAGCAACTTGTCTCAAGGTGACATCAAAGAATACTGCAATGATCTGGGCATCCGGCTTGATTTGGCATCCGTGTCACACTCTCAATCAAACGGACAAGTAGAGCGTACAAACGGCCTAGTCCTTTCTGGACTTAAGCCCCGTCTCGAAGCTCCATTACACAGGGCAGCCGACGCTTGAGCAGATGAGCTATAGTCCGTACTCTGGAGTTTGCGTACAACGCCAAACAGATCTACCGGCTACACTCATTTCTTCTTAGTATATGGCGTAGAGCCAGTGCTACCCACCGACATGAAATAAGATTCCCCAAGAGTTCAAGCCTACATCGAGCAAGACGTAGAAGGTGCAAGATAGGATAGCCTAGACTTGTTAGATGAAGAAAGAGACGTTGCTCTCCATCGCTCCGCCTTGTACCAGCAACAACTTCGCCGCTATCATAATCGGAGAGTGCGGAAGTGAAGTTTCAGAACAGGTGACCTGGTTCTCCGCCTAATTCAAGACAGAAAGGGCTTGCACAAGTTATCCCCGCCATGGGAAGGACCGTTTATAGTCACAAAGGCGCTGCTCAATGGTTCCTACTACCTATCCGACATCCACGACGTAGAAGAAAAGTAAAGGCGCAAAAAGGCGGCAGGAAGGAGAGGAACCAAGCGTAAGAGAGGCATTGACGACCCGTTCGAGCAAACAAGACGGCCTTGGAACATTGAGCAGCTACGTCCTTTCTACACTTAGCAATTTATAATTGTAATAAGTTATATATGATTATGAAATAAAAGTCTATGGTTCCTCATCTGTGTTGAGAAGCATGTCATCTTTTGTCTTTTCTCACAATCATATACCCCTGTGTATCTAAGCTGCCTAATTTCCAGCTCCGTGCAAAGGTTCAAACTGGTAGATACTTGCAACTTTCGAGCCAAACCTAAGCAAAAAATCAAATTTTTGCGCCGCCTAATTCCTTTATTCCTGATTACTTATATGTGGTTCGCCTAGTAGTATGTCTTTGGCGCCAACGTGTTGGCTTTGGTTTCTGATTCTAAACAAATGGTACTAGCCCTGATTGTTTCAGCTAAAATTACCGGCTGAGGTTAGCCAACATACAAAAAGTCAAGCATATAAGTCAGAGTAAAATTAAGGCGGGCCACATAAACAAAACAAGTCTAATTAAGTAGCACAATAAAAGTTAGCTGGCTCCTGCCTAGCAGTAAATATCCAAAAGTTATTTACAGACATTACAAGTTGAGATATAATTGTTTCAAGGGTAGGAGGAGGCTAGCCGCCAAGAAGCACAAAGGAAGTGGCGCCCACAATAACGACGTTGGCTTGGGGGCCGCCTACGTTAGGCATGGGGGCTGACAACTTCAGCCCCAGAGCTATCGCGCCCCTCCGCCTCTGTCGTGACGGCAGCTCCGACATCTCCAGCAGCCGACACGGGATGGCGCTGGTAGAAGACCGTCGTGTCCACCATGTCGGCAACCTGCGTGGCGTAGCCGGCAACGCTGTTCAGCATAGCGGACGGTTGGACCTTGCTGCTGTCATCATAAGTAGACGGCATGCCCTCGGTGACGACGTCGATCTCCGCCTCGGGGTAGTGTGTCATGAACAAGCCTAGTGTAGTCTTGGCACCACCCCGCGCCGCCGACTTCAACGAGCTTTTGTGTAGCTTTGTTGCTTGCTCCAGCATGCTGGGCACATCGCTGAAGTCGGTGGGCTCCTGGCTATCAGAGGAGATGAAGAACTTGGCGGCAAACCGCTTGGACGCCGCCAAAGTCTCGGTGATCAGCTCACCCTGGCACGCAAGGCGATCTAAGCGAGGGCTGACAACCTTGTCATCACCTAAGCCGGCAGCAACTGCAACAAAAATAAAAACGTCATAATTAACCCAGGCTAACAATTTAATTGACGACAAGGTGAAGAGTGAGGAAAAGCTTACCAAGGACCGAGTTATGGAAGGCGGACAACTCGATCATATGAGCTGCCACCGCGTCCTCTGCAGTTTTGGCGCGATAAGTCTACTTGGATATTTCCTCAGCAGCTGCCTTCTCCGCCTCCTCCAACTTCTTGCGCAGGCTATCCAGCTCGCCGGTTAGCTGGCTAGTCTCCTACGCAAATTTAAGTTGCTGCACCTCCATCTTCTTCAGGTGCTTCTCCTTCATCTTCAAGTTGGCAGCCGGCCAGATCAGAGGCTTCATTCATAATATCTTGCATGTCAGTAGACGCCTTCAAGATATCTTGGGCATGATCTAGCAGTTCTACAATATGGATAAGCCGGCTGAATAATTGGCGGAAGCAAGCGAAACATGGCGGAAGGGAAAAACTTGGGTTTTTACCCTCATCCTTTTGGCGGGCCGCCTCCAACTCGGCAATCTTCAGGTCCTTGGCGTCGCTCTCCTTCTTCAGAAGGCGATATTTCTTGTTTATCTCCGCCTTGGAGGAGATGAGCACGACATTGGCGGTGAGGACGCCCTGCGGGCATAGTCAGTAGCATATAAAATATTGTCAGAAAACCACTCAGCCAACAATAATTTCATCACATTGCCATCTAAGTGCTCGGGGGGGGGGGGGGGGGGGGGGATGACTATGTGTATGCTGCAAAGTGTCAAGTTAACAACTTACCGCAATATCGCCCTCCAAGTTGGCGAAGGTCTTGACGGCGAAGTCAGCAAAGGCCAAGGATGACTCCTTGGCCTCCTTCGGAGACGCCAGGGATCCCGGACTCTCCCGCCCTCGGAAGCCGGGGCTGCCCTAGGCGGACCACCAGCAACCTTCTCCATCAGTTCCTCCTTGGCGGCGCGCAATTGGCCGGAATCATTGGCCCCAGCCTCAGCCGAAGGAGAAGGAGCGCTGGAAGCACGGCCAGTAGAGGAGGTCTTTGGAGGCGGGCTTGAAGCCGGAGCCTGGGGCTGGTGCCGCCTACGGGTGTCGGTCATGAAGCCGCCGACCTGGGGCTGCGGAGTTGGCGACACGGTTGCCAGGGAAGTGCCCAGAGGCCGCTTTCCCCGGGACAACATAGACTTGGCCGATAACTTGGAGGTTGCAACCCGATCCCTGGCAACAATGCAAAGATTAGCCAGATGAACACTAGCATTAAAGGGATCCGACAAATGAATAAGGCGGAGATATTTACCTTCGGGGGATGTTAATCCCCGCGTTCTCGTCGTCGTCGACGAGCACCGACTCGGTTGCCATTGCAGTCTGTTTCTTCCTCTCGGCGTTAACCGTAGAGGAAGTAGCGTTGGATGCCTCGTGCTTCTTGGTTTTCCCAGCTCCCGGTTCGTAAAAGGCGGGAGCCAGGTCATTCTCCCCTAGAGTGGAGAGCTACATCAACCAAAAGGGAAGGTGTTAAGGGAAATTCAAATAAGCCAGCAAAGGCGTCAAGAAGAGTAAAAATGGAAATGCTTACCTCAAGAGGAGGGTTGTCGTGGGTGTGCATAGGCACACCTTCCACCGCCTTCACCAACCCTGATTTGACAAGGCTGCGAAGTCGGGCCGCCAATTCGGCAGCCGGTAACCCCTCCTCGCTTACGCAAAGAGAAGCTGTGGCAGTAGGCGAATACTGACACATCTTATGCGGGCTATACCGCAGATGCAGTATTTGCCGGCTAAGCCAGCAGATGACGGTATCCACCCCGTCCAGCAAAGGGGCGTCCATCGTCTTGGTGAGGAACTCGGTCCGCCTTTGGATAAGGTGGAGCTCCTCCGTCAATTGGGGGACCGCCTCGTCCCAGTACGGTTTGGACATAGGCGGCGCGTTGACAAAGGCAGGGACGCCAAACTGGCGACCCGGCGCTGCCATGTCTTGGCAGTAGAAGAAGGTGGAGGTCCAGCCCTTGACGGACTCAATGTATGGTATCTTGGGATACCATTGGCGTCCTTGGCGGCAGTTGAAAGTGACACTGCCACAGGTTGCCAGACCTCCATCCGGCACCGTCTGACGCCAGCAATGAAAGCAATATCTGAAAAAATCTAAACTAGGCCTAATACATAGATAACCCTCAAATAGAGCTGTGAAGCCGGCTAAGCCTAAAATGTTGTTGGGTGCTATGTTGTGGTGCCGGAGCCCGTAGTGATCTAGCACCGCGCTAAAAAAGGTGGAAGGCGGCAACGCCATTCCCCTAACTAAGTGGGAGGTGAGGATTACCCTTTCGCCGGCTTTCGGAGCCGGAACGATGTCCCCGAAGGTGGACCGCCAGCTGCAGTCCTCCTGGGTCGGCAAGTAGCCGGTCCCCTCCAAATCCTTGAGGACCTCGTCGTCCACCATGGAGGGGAGCCAGTAGCGAGACCTGAGGTCCGCTGGCTCGTCCTCTTCGTCGCAGGCCGCACCGCCGGTCGCCGCCGGCGTGGTCGAAGGCGAGGCCTCCGAGGTCGCCGGGTCGCCGCCGCCCAGACGTGTGTGACAGGAGCGGAGGAAGGGGTGGAAGATGAACCGGGCATTGCGCCCGTACGGCCCGCCGTAGAGCGGGAGAATGCGCCGCCCATCGCTGCCGTGGTCATGGCGAGTTCGTGCTCGATATCCGCCGCGGTCGGGGAGTTGCTCGGGCCGGTGGCCATCGCCGTGCGCTAGATCGCCGGAGGAGCGGTGGTCGCGGGGAGCTTTTCTTGGCGAGAGGCTCGGAAGAGCAAGAGCGCGGGAGAGCAAGAGACGAGAGTGAAATATGGTGTGCGGTGGAAGAAGATGAGCGCCTCGACTCCCTATTTATAAACGGGGCGTTACGATCTGTGCAACGGCTCGAATAGCCCGACACGTGTCAACTATCCACTAGAGCAAAACATGCCACTGGTCCCGGTCCGTGAGGGCTTTTTGTCCCGGTCACGCGCCCGGGACAGCGTGTTCGGGACAAATAGCCTCCCCTATTTGTCCCGAGCACGCCACGGCCCGGGACCAATAGGGGGGCCACGTGGGCAATCAAGGCAGCCTCTGGCTGCGACTCATTTGTCCCGGTTCGTATTTACGAACCGGGACAGTATATATGTTTTTTTTTGTTTCTTTTATTTTGTTTCCTGTTTTCTATTTTTGTTTCTGTTTTCTATTTATGTTACTGATTCTTTTGTGTTTGTGTTTTTTCATTTATGTTTCATTTCAAACAAGATCGAGTTGCATATTATACGTTACTATGTAATATATATCATGAATACACGATTTTTTCCTCGGGATATAGTCATGAATACTACTAGTACACGAGTTCTCCCAAACAAATATTTACAATCGGAAGATCATGTCTAAATATTTACAAACAGAGATCATTACATGACAGAGAAGCATTAGACCCTATTTTTTCATCGGGATGGTCTTTTTGGGCGGCCGGATTATACTGCATTCTGCGCCTGGATTTATGACATAGTCAAGCAGAAAGCCCGCAATTTCCTCCGCGATTGGTAGTAGGCGGTCTTTTGCATCAAGCCTGTTCCGGATCGTCTCAAACTAAAAAGGAGAGATCAACACCAATATATCAACCATTATGAAAATAATTCAATTTGAAAAGTGAACAACTTTGAATGAATTGTTAACGTACCCTATTCCAGTCTACACCCTCATTGAAGTGAATTCGGATGAACTCGCAGACATAGAATCCACACAAATTGGTGCCTTGTTGCTGCTTCGCGCACTTTATGATAGAATAAGATAAGAAATCAATAAAAAATAATCAAAAATAGTGAAAAAATGGTATTGTGAGACTGAAATTAAGAATATGCGTATGTGGAACCTAGCTAGTACGTCTTACCTCTCGCCATTTAAAAGTGAGGTTCTTAGCTATACCGACATCCTTGTGGAAACCGGTGAACTTGTCCCAAACCCTGAAGTTTACGGTATGAAAAATTAGTAAAGAAGTTAACTAATTACTATATATTATTAGAAAAGACGAGGTCGATTGTGATAATGAACGAAATTACCTCTGGAGCATCTGTTTCGTGTCGTCGAACTTTTCTTCAGGTTTCGATAATGGGTCCAAGACATCAACGATTGCCTTTTCAACATCAATCTCAAATAATACCCAGTGAATCTGCCATATGTTTATATTTGTTAATAACTAAATCATCAATTACATATACTTAATTAACATCGAGTATGTATAAAAAGTAAACAACTCACTCGAAGTTGAACGGGAAAATTATGGTGCTTTTGTAATGTTGCGCCATCAAATAAGTAAGCAAAAGCTCCTCCGTTTCATCTGGGTAATGTAACAAACCATGATGATGAACTCGATTAGGGTCAATGAATCCAATATTGTGATTGAGTCCCAGCTTTCGAGATTGTATAATTTTCAGCCTGCATAATAGAGTACAAAAGTAATATAGTGATAAGGATAATTACAAGCAATGAAAAATAAGTAGAGCTAGAGAATTACTGACATATATACATAATTTAATTACTTACATGCAAAAGGCACTGATGATAGATTTGTCGAGCGCGTCAAAATTGAATAACTGACATAATTCGCAATACTCGATTTGAACCTCATCATCACCTGGGCCAAAAAAATCCTTTGGAATTTTCCCATAGAGCCAGTCTCCGTCTTGACTTTTCGTGGTACGCAAGTACCATGCATTTAGTTGGTGCAACCTAACTGGTAGAGTGCGCACCATTGCAGGGTCGACAAGATCTTCTCCTCTCACATATGTCCGCACCACCTCATGTATGGTGACACTCTCGCCAGCTTGCAATGCCTTAAGCTCTGCCAGAGTTATACCCATATATCTAGCTTGCTGCGAAAGTACATCATCGACCGGGTTCCGGTTGTAAGGCGCCAATATGAGTGGAGGGGCCGATTGTCCCGCCTGCATTCCGAGCTGTGGAACATCTCTCTTCTGGGTAGCAGCAGATTTTTGTTCTTCCCGCACTCTCTTAGATGTACGCACCAGAACGTGTGTGTAGTCATCATCCATATTTAGTTCATATTGCGACGGATGCGTAAGAAATTCTATGGCCCACCATATCGCTTCCGGAGAATAAACCGGAACAGGCAAAGACATCTTTTTGCCTTCTTTCTCTGGGAAGTCTGGATCTCCTCGGCCCATGTATCGACATCTTTGCGAGAGTTCACAAAGCGAGACTTCCCGGCCGTTTCGCTTTTCTGAGTACTAGTCGACGCAGCGGTGCACTTCCGCTTCTTTTGCGGAGGCGATGGAGTGCGTTGACGCGGCGGAGTACGCTCACGCGGCGGAGTACGCTCACGCGACGGCGGAGATGGACTAGCGCCTTGGTTGTCGTTGTGGGGGGTGTCTGGACTAGCGCATTGGTTGTCGTTGTTGTATTTATGTGGACTGGCTTGTGGACTGGGAGGGCGATTTAGCTGCATGTGTGGGAACACGATGTATTCTTTTTTCCATAAGCAGGTACTCTTGAGGGCAAATCTCAACTCAACCTCGTCTTCACCCGTAGGGAAGTCCAGCTTAATTCCCTCATATGTCTTGATAACCTCATCAACCCCGACAACATCATAGCCATCTGGAATAGGGTGACAATGGTAAGTTCCATTTGGGCTAGGCGGTAGGGAAAAGCCGTGCGCCACCTTCACGGTTATGTTCAAGCATGGCACATGTAGGTCGCAAAGTTCCCGCTGCACGATATTATCCACGGGGTGACGAGGACCCGGCATATCATTGTGGCGATCGAGCTCCGTCGAAGCCACGCTGCTTCTCCGCATTGATTTTGGATCAAGAGAAGGATTTTTGGGCGTCTCAGATTCGCAGGGCATCCGTCGAGTCTGCGCTGCCTTCAGCTCTGCTATCTCCTTCTCATGCTGTAGTAATTTATTTTCCATCCACTGGGCCCGGTCGGCAATCTCTTTCTTCTTTCTCGATCGGCTTCTATAAGTGCCAACATCTTTGGGAAACCCAAGTATCCACGGTACAGAGCCGACGGTTCCTCTTGTTCGTCCACTGTGTTCAGGATTCTTAAGGGCTCGCGATAGCTCGTCCTTCTCTCTGTTAGGGTGGAACCTGCCTTCCGTGACCTCCTTCCATACCTCTCTGAGAGCTTTAATAGGGTCAGGTCCGTGCTCCTTGGTAAAAAGACAGTCACCTGTTTCAGGGTCTAACTTTCCACCATGCCCATAGAACCAAGCCTTAAGCCGGTCTGGCCAGTCAAATGTCTCGATCTGTATACCTTTAGTCAAAAACTCTTCTTCCATTTTCAGAAACTTAGGCAGGGCCGTCAGGTAGCCACCTGACCCCATGTTATGGTGATATATCTTTTTGTCTGCATTTTTCTTATTTCTCTCTGACATGGCCTTAGCGGCTTCCGATTGCTTGTACGCCTTAAATTCGGGCCACTCATCTTTTATCTTTTCATAGACTCCGACAAATTCTGGAGTTTTACCTTCTTTTATGAACTTGTTAAGCCTTTTCTTCCAGCTGCGGAACAATTCACCCATCTCAATATAAGTCCAGGCCTTGCATCGATTCTCTATAACCGGCTCCTCTACATCCTCCTCTTCCGGTCAAGTGAAATTCTGCATGAGCTCGTCCCAGAGGAGTTGTTTGTCTGCATTCGAGACATAAATAACCCCCTCTTTTGGCACCTTTGGCTTATACCATTCTTGAGCCCTGATGGGCAGTCTGTCCCGAACGATGACTCCGCACTGAGCTACAAATTTCCTTGCGTGGTTAGCGGGAGCAATCGGTTTTCCTTTTTCATTGATCTCCTCGATGTGGTACTTCTGTTTCCCTTGGAGCTTTTTGGTCCCGGTGCGTGGCCCGCCTCGTTTCACCGCTGCTTTTTTGCTTGGTCCCGGTTCATGGCCCGCCGACGGCTAAAAACAAGAAAAAGTGATAGTTAATATATGTATACACACAAATCTTTTCAACGGAGACAAAAACCTGAGGGCATATATCTACCTCGGCGGCCGACTTTCCAACAGTAGAGTCGGTGAACTGTCGGTGAGCTGAACTGTCGGTGACTTCTATTCCGTCACCGGACTCGTTCAGAAATTGCCCGGTGAAATCGTCTACGTGTTCCTCTTCTTGTTCATGGTTTCTGCCGGGGTCCAATTCATCACCTTCGCGAATGATGCCGAACATGTCCTCTTCTTGTTGAAGATTTCTACGGGTGTCCATAGTTTCTGCAAGAGATTTAAATCTATTTAAATAATTTTAATAACTCAACATCTAAATAACTTTACCGATATGTCATACAACTAAATCTTACTCAACATCTTTTATCATTCATTTGTACAAACACATTTCAATTTCAACCTGAAGCAAAGTTATTTGAATAGTACAAATACATTAAGACATTTCAATTTTACAAACACATTTCAATCATATCGAGTATCTCATTTCTATTTACATTTCTCTTTTGAAGTCTCTCGAACTTTACTAGGGCTCCGAGAGGGCGGCGGCTACGACGCGGTGACAAATCCGAGTACCTGCACGCAAAATCCAAGTAAGAAAAAATAGATATGAATCCAGTTGATATGAATTAATATGAACATTTTTATGATACAACATTATAGATTATATTTTGATATAAAGTTTGCATTTGTATAAGTTTTTCTGAACATCAATCTATTGATTCACTGCGACGAACTCCGGCGGTCACCGGCGACGAACTCCGGCGGAAACCCTAACAATGGCGGAAACCCTAACAATGGCCAAACTCCGCCGGAAACCCTAATTTGCATACACAGGTTTTCATTTGCATACAAATTCGCATGCTACAAATATTAAAAATAAAAATAAAATAATAACCATCATGTATAAGTTTTTTTTGCATACTACACATACTAATTCGCATGCTACTATATTAATATTTCAACTCACAAAATTAACTAACTAAACGCAAAATTTAACTAGCATATAAAGTTTTCATAATTTAATTTAAATATATTAAAATTTAACTCACAAAATTAACTAACTCACAATATTTGAACGTTTTCATATAAAGTTTGTATTTTTCTGATTTAAAATGATTTAATTATAATTTTTAAAAGTTTATTTATATTTCAACTCACAAAACTAACTAACTAAACACAAAATTTAAAACTAACTAACTAAACACAAAACTAACTAACTAACTCTAAAAAAATCACAACAACATGTATTTTTGTTTTCTGAACCATTTGATATAAAGTTGTATTTTTTCTGATTTAAAATGCATTCTGAAAATGATATCGTCGTGCTGACGTCATCAATGTTGAACCTCCCCGATTTCAACGAATTCGTGCAATTTTGGCTCGGCAATGGCGCGGTGGGGTGGAGGAGGGAGAGAGGGAGGACGCACCGAGGAGGACGAGGAGTGCGTGGCGGGCCGGGTGGAGGAGTGCGTGCTCGGCAATGGCACGACGAATGGCGGCCGGATGAGGAGAAGAAGTCGCTGCCGTGCGGTGGTGGAGGGAGCGACGTTGGGGACGGAGACGACCACGGTGGACGGCGGTGGTGGAGGGAGCAGCGTTGGGGACGGAGACGACCACGGCGGCGACGTCGGGGACGGAGAAGACCACGGCGGCGGCTAGGGTTTCACGGGAAATTTTGGGAGCACTTCAGTAGGAAAGGGGAACTGCTCCGGGTGGTTGCTCGGCCCGGAGCGCTAAGTGTTGGTTATATAGCATAACGCTATCTGTCCCGAGTCGTGGCTCTGCCCGGGACAAATAGGGGCTATCTGTCCCGGGCAGTGGCTGCACCCGGGACAGATAATATGTGTTCTTCTGCCCATTGTTGTTTGTTGCATCAATGCGAACACCACTGTTTTGGTTCGTGCTCTTTTTATCTTGGACACTCGTGTAAAATGTATTTCCATTTATCTCGTACCCTTGGAAAGGACATATAGTTGTAGATGGTGCCCTGGCCAACAAGTGTAACTCTTCATCAACCTTATCTTTATTTTCAAGATGTGCTCGCAACCAACCGCCGAACGTGGCCATGTGTGTACGTACAATCCAGTTGTCAGACTTCCCCGCGTGTAGAGAGCGTACAAAATTCTTGTGTTCATCGATATATGGGGCCACCAAGGTAGAACTTTGTAGAACTGTATAGTGTGCTTCAGTGAAAGAATGTCCATCCATACAAATTTTTGTTTTCTTTCCTAGTGTGCCTTTTCCACTAAGTCTACCCTCATGTCGTGATTGTGGAACACCTATCGGCTTAAGGTCATGAATAAAGTCAACACAGAACTCAATGACCTCCTCGTTACCGTAGCCGTTGGAGATGCTTCCTTCTGGCCTAGCACGGTTATGCACATATTTCTTTAAGACTGCCATGAACCTCTCAAATGGGAACATATTGTGCAGAAATACAGGACCGAGAACTTGAATCTCTTCGACTAGGTGAACCAGGAGATGCGTCATAACATCGAAGAAGGATGGAGGGAACACCAACTCAAAACTGACAAGACACTGGACCACATCATTTTGCAACCCTGGTAGAATCGCCGGATCGATTACCTTTTGAGATATTGCATTGAGGAATGCACAAAGCTTCACAATGGGTACTCGAACATTTTCCGGTAGTAGCCCCCTCAGTCCAATCGGAAGCAATTGCGTCATAATCACGTGGCAATCATGAGACTTTAGGTTCTGAAATTTTTGGAGTCTCACATTTACTATCCTCTTTATATTCGACGAGAACCCAGCCGTGACCTTGATACTGCTCAGGCATTCAAAGAATATTACTTTCTCTTGTTTGGTAAGAGCGTAGCTGGCAGGACCTTCGTAGTGTTCGGGACTTAGGACGTCTCGTTCTTTCACACGTTTCTGGTCCTCCCGTGCTTCCTCTGTATCTTTTTTCTTCCCGTACACGCCCAAGTAGCCTAGCAGGTTCACGCAAACATTCTTCGTCACGTGCATCACGTCGATAGCAGATTTAACCTCTAGGACCTTCCAATATGGTAGCTCCCAAAATATAGATTTTTTCTTCCACATGGGTGCGTGTCCGTTAGCGTCTTTCGGAACCTGTTGTCCTCCAGGACCCTTTCCAAAGATTACTTTTAGATCCTTGACCATATCAAATATTTCTTCACCATTACGGTTGACAGGCCTCCTACTGTGATCAGCCTCACCTTGCCTTTCTTCCTTGCGGTATGCCTGATCGGAAGAAATCGACGATGCCCCAGATACACACACTTCTTACATTTATCCAAATATAAACATTCAGTCTCACCCAAACAGTGTGTGCATGCATTGTACCCCTTGGTCGACTGCCCTGAGAGGTTAGCAAGAGCAGGCCAATCGTTAATTGTTACAAAAAGCAGAGCTCGTAGGTCAAATTCCTCATGTTTGTGCTCATCCCACACCCGTACACCTTCTTCCCGCCACAACTGTAAAAGTTCTTCAAATAATGGCCTGAGGTACACATCAAGGTCGTCGCCGGGTTGCTTCGGGCCTTGGATGAGCAATGGCATCATAATGAACTTTCGCTTCATGCACAACCAAGGAGGAAGGTTATAAATACATAAAGTCACAGGGCATGTGCTATGACTGCTGCTCTGCTCCCCAAACGGATTGAAACCGTCTGTACTTAGACCAAACCTTAAGTTCCTTGCGTCATCTTCAAATTCCGGGAACTCTCTCTCAATTTTTCTCCACTGCGACCCATCAGCGGGGTGTCTACACATCGCATCTTTCTTACGGTCCTCTTTGTGCCATCGCAACAACTTGGCATGCTCTTTATTCGCGAACAGGCGTTTCAACCGTGGTATTATAGGAGCATATCACATCACCTTGGCAGGAACCCTCTTCCGGGGACGCTCACCCTCAACTTCACCAGGGTCATCTCGTCTGATCTTATACCGCAATGCAGTGCATACTGGACATGCATCCAAATTCTCATACTCACCGCGGTAGAGGATGCAGTCATTAGGGCAGGCATGTATCTTATGCACGTCTAATCCTAGAGGGCACACAACCTTCTTTGCTTCGTACGTGCTGTCGGGCAACTCGTTGACCTTTGGAAGCATCTTCCTAATTATCTGCAGCAACTTTCCAAATCCCTTGTCAGTCACACCACACTCTGCCTTTCACTGCAGTAATTCCAGTGTGGTACCCAGCTTTTTCTGACCATCTTCGCAACTTGGATACAACAATTTCTTGTGATCCTCTAACATCTGGTCGAACTTCAACCTCTCCTTTTCAGTTCCGCACTCTCTCTTTGCATCAGCAATGGCCCTACCAAGATCGTCAGTGGGCTCATCTGGTGCCTCTTCAGCTTCAGCTTCCCCCGTTGCAGAATCTCCGTACTCCGGGAACATAGGATAGTTGTCATCATCTTCCTCTTCTTCATTGTCTTCCATCATAACACCTTTTTCTCCGTGCTTCGTCCAACAATTATAGCTGGGCATGAAACCATGCCGAATAAGATGACTTTGAAGGGTTCTCACGTTTGGGTGATCTGTCTTATTCTGACAGTTGACACATGGACAACACATGAAACCATTCGTACTGTGGGCCTGGGCTTTCTCTAGAAATTTCCTCAAACCTGTCATGTACTCGGCAGTGCGTCGGTCACCATACATCCATTGTCGGTCCATCTGCATTATATAATGAACTACATCAATAACCATTACAGAACATCGACAAATAAACACTGAATATGCACGGTATCAATTAATTACAAATGAAATGAGACAAAAATTAACCTTGATCGAAAAGAAGAATAAACTTCTTTAAGTGTACATCAAATCAATTCGTGAACTCTCTCGGGCATTTCATCAAACACCTTGCATGCATACAAAAAAAACAGACTAGCACACACCCCCTCCTTCCATTTCAAAAAAAAATGCCTCCAATGGTTTTGGGAGGGGGCTGCTGATGATCAGTATATATAGGCACCCCCCCATTTGTCCCGGTTTCAGTCACAAACCGGGACAACAAGGAGGCCCATTTGTCCCGGTTTGAGACTGAAACCGGGACAGATGGAGGTTTTTTCATTTTTTTTTATTTTCTTTTTCTGTTTTCTGTTTTAAATAACTTTTGCAAACTTTGGATTTTGGAAAAACTATGAATATGAAAAATGTTTGAATTTGACTAACTAATACAAAACCATTTTCTGTTCTCTGTTTTAAATAACTTTTGCAAACTTTGGAATTTGAAACACTTTTGCAAACTTTAGATATATTTCGGTCAATACAAGAGAACACGCGCACACAGAATATTTGACAAACGGAATACATAGATAGTCTACTCATCAACGACATTAAGATGATCATTTTCCGTATTATAGCCGCGTAGACTATCCCACTTCCGTGCAATCTCGAAGCCAAGGCGAGCGTCTAAAGCAGCATATACGACTTGATCGTAGCTGAATGGAACGTTGCCCCATCCGAAAATTAGGTGTTTTTGTAACGTGTCTTCCTTGTCGTCGTCCGTGTACTTCCTCTTCTTGTATTTCTTCTTATTCTCAAGATTTGTCCCAATGACCGCATTAGAGAGAGCATATAGACTAGGAGTAAAATTGCCGGTAGGGTTTCGGCGATCCCTCTGCAGGTCGACCGCGGACCGAATAATAATTCCGTAGTAGGCTAGCATCTTCATGTCATTATGGATTGCCACGCCGTAGAATTTGATTGTCTCTTCACCTAAGAAATCCACGAGGACCTGTGGCACCCGATCAGCTTTGCAAATTTGGAAGACAAGAGTCTCGGTCGCCACCGAGAGTTGAAGGACGGCGGCGCGCTGCGGAGTATCCTTCCGTCGAGGGTCGGTGAACTCGCAATCGAGTCCAACGGCTTTGATCGGAGCGGCGTCGAGGAAGTTGTTCTTCACGTCGCCGATCCACTTCTCCACGCGCCATGCACGAAGGGTGACCCACACCTTGAACCGCATGCCTTCCTTCTCGTAGCCGTAAAACTCATCGGACCGAGGCACGAGTGGCTCCATAGGAAATGGTGTACGTGGACGGAGAAAAGAGAGGAGAGATGGCCGGAGAAATGGTGTGTGGAGGAGTCGTACTGTGCAGTGCATTTTATAGCGCCGGAGAGGAAGATGAATCGCCGGCGGCGCCGTATTTCCGCTCGTCTTCCGTGCGCGTCGAAAAAACGCGGCGGTGGCGCGTGCGCGTAACTGAAACCAGGACATTTGTCCCGGTTCGTGACTGGAACCGGGACAAATGGGTGTCGCCTGAACTGCTCGGCGGGTGCTACCTCATTTGTCCCGGTTCCAGCCACGAACCGGGACAAATGAGTGTCGCCTGAACTGCCCGGCGCGTTTTATGCCCCATCTGTCCCGGTTTGCAGTATGACCGGGACAAATGGGGTTTTGGAGTTTGGTCCTTTAGCCTGTTTTCTACTAGTGATCCTGATGCCTCGAAGTGGAGCACGATCGCACGTTCTCCTAAACTCCTCTTTTCCCGTGATTTGCAATCATGACACGATTTCGTTCCGTTTGGTTTCAAACTGTCGTGGACCAAATGACGTCATCCGTCAACTACAAGTTTGACTAGCCGCCAAGGATCAAGCTTTCATAAGAAGCTATCCGACAAGTTAAGCTAAGCCGTCTTTCCCATGTCGGATAAAGGCGGCCGTGTGCCAGCATTGTGGTACACGTTCCCGTTATTTTCAGAATGGGTCAAGTCCTGCAGCCGCCAACATTGAAGAATGAAGATCAAGAAGAAGCCGGCACCTAGAGAACTTCAACCTTTCTGGGGGCTAATGCTGGGGATATACCAGGTGGGGGTATCAATCCGGCTAGTCCAGGGTGGCCCAAGGGAGGTAAGGCTGATGCCTGCCGGGCGGCCCAGATAGCTGACGTACAAGGAAGTAGGCAGACGGTCCAAGGAAGGCAGAAAGCCGAAGCCCATCAAGCCACCAAGCCCAAGACGGAAGGCGGCAACTAAGCCGGCTAGGTCTAGGACTCTTCTTACTTGCCGGACAAGTACTTACCTTGTAACCCGGGGTCTGGCCGACTATATAAGCCGGCCACCGGGAAGCCTTTAGGACACGCTCCAATACGTAACATACTCATTGTAACCTGTTCATGGCTATTGCCTTATAGTGAATTATAGCAGCACGTAGAGTCTCGCCACCGCTGCGAGATCTGAAGCTGGGTAACCTCGCCGTGTTCAATCCCGACCTCGACGACTCCAGCCTTCTTCCCCACATCCATCCATAGGCTAGAGGACCCCGTCTCCTATCAACTATGCCGATACTCGGACAGTGGGGTTGTCAATCTCACCGGCTTATTGTAACAAAGGATTAAACGTATGTGTGGAAGAAAGATGTATGTTTGCAGAAAGTAACAGGTTTGCAGTTGTGGTTTTATCAGCTTATTGAGAAGGACCGGGGTCCACAGTTCACTAGTGGTGTCTCTCCATAAATAATAATAACATTCATCCATGAGTGGTAAACAAATTACAGCTAGGAAATTGACAAAATAATGATGAGCAACCCAATGCATATACTAACATTATGATGTCTAGTGTGAGATTCATTCGGGCATTAGAACAATAAACATAGACCGTTCCAACCGCATCTATGACTTATAATCCACCTTCCAGTTAGCGTCCGCACCCCTTTCAGTATTAAGTTGCATGCAACAGATTATCGCCTTAAGCACTTTGTGTAAAGTAAGTAAGTAACATCATCCGTAGACAAAGTACTATTGTTTTATCCCGAGTAGCAATAGTACATCTACAACCTTAGAGCTTTCTGTCACTGCCCCAGATTTAATAGAGACATGAACCCACTATCGAGCATAAATACCCCCTCTTGGAGTTATGAGCATCTACTTGGCCAAAGCACACACAAGTAACGGAGAGCGTGCAAGATCATTAAATAACACACACATGATATATTATGACGCAATAACTTTAGTACTCAATATTCATCGGATCCCAGCAAACACAACATGGAGAATTACATAAAGATGATCTTGATCATGATAGGTAGCTCACAAGATCTAAACATGATAGCACAAGAGGAGAAGACAACCATCTAGCTACTGCTGTGGACCCGTAGTCCAATGGTAGACTACTCATGCATCAGTCTGGAGGCGGTCATGGCGACGTAGAGGCCTCCGGGGACGACCCCCCCGGGCAGGGTGCCGGGGAGCAGTTCTGATCTCTCCCGAATTGGTGTTGACGACGGCGGTGGCTCGGGACCCGTGGAGGAAAATATGAGCAACATGCGATTATTTTTAGGTCAAGAGGTATTTATGGGCGAAAGGGCAAGGTCGGTGGGCGCCCGAAGGCCCAAATCACCTCCTGACGCGGCCAGCATGGGGCCCGCGCCACGAGGTGGTGTGGGCGCCTCGCGGCTCCTCTTCGTCTCGTCTTCGGTTCCTCGTGACACAAATATTTCAAAAATAATTCCAGGATCTTTTATTTCCAATTCCGATAATATTTCCTTAAGTGATTTTCTGAACCCAAAAACAGAAGAAAACAGTGAACTGGCACTGTGGCATCTTGTTAATAGGTTAGTCCTAGAAAATGCGTAAAACTATATAAATATGCATGTAAAACATGTAATAACATGATATAACATAGCATGGAACATAAGAAATTATGTATACGTTGGAGACGTATCAACATCTCCAAACTTAGTTCTAATCGGCCCGAGTAGGCAAGAACGATAAAAGAAGAATAATTTCTGAAGTGACAGCTTAAACACAATCTTAATCATATAATAATGTAAGACATGTAAACTGAGATCAAATGAAGAAGGGTTGTAGTTTATACTGATATCAAACGAGTAATGAATAAACAAGTAGGTGAAGCAAGCAAAGCTTTCAATGATATAGTACTAGATAGCAGCCAACCGTGCAAAGTAGATATTAGAGATGATTTAAGCTTCAATCACAATAATATAATAATCTAATGTTTCCAACAAACATGAGAACTTAATGAAAGGATCAAGTCAAGTAATAGCAATATGCACGTAGAAGTCTATACATTATTTGTTCAAAAGAAACAAGCAAGCGTTCAACGTTCGTTCCTGGCACCAGGATGTTATGGCTAAGAGAATGTTGACAGAGATTTGGAAGGCCAACGGAAGAAAGGCTCACAAAGCTGTAGATGATCATTAGACAAGAGAAAGTCATACAATCGAAGTTATGCAAGGAGTAGTGATTGCCACGCAACGGATGCACATGGAGCTATAAGTATATGAAAGCTCTCCAACTGAATTAGTGAGGGTGCATCTAACTTGCTTGCTCACGAATACCTAGAGCACTTTAGAAGAGGCTCATCACTGGAATATAAAAGCCAAGTTCTATAGTGTAAAGTTTCCCACATAGTTATGCAACTAAGACATGAAAACTCTCTCACATGGAGTAAAGGTGCTAAACATGAGCACAAATGATGATCATAAATGATATGGTGCTATAACATGAGCACAAGTGATGACTATAAATGATATGGTGCTATAATATGAGCACAAGTGTGTGATAAAGAATAGTAATGTTACCCCCTTTTATTTTTTTCATTCTTTTTTTTCTTTTTTATCTTTTTTTTTCTTTTTCTGTTTCTCTTTTCGATGGCCTCCGTGGCTCTTTTCACTTTTAGGGGCAAGCATCCTAATATGATACATGATGTATGACAACACACTAATAATGATAAGACAATATACTGATGATACAAGTAACTAATATGAATGTGCCATAAGAATGCATATGACAACGGTGCCTCTGCCAGTGTAGCAGGTTATGCAGTGATCTAGCGTAACATGGGTTAAACCACACATCAGCTTTATAGAAACACGCAAAGCAATAAATAAGTAATGAATGACAACAAGTCATGTAATGTAAGATGGATGTTGCATGGCAATATATCTCAGAACAGTAATGGAAATGCTGTAGTAGGTAGGTATGGTGGATGTTTTGTGGAAGATATTTGGCTTATGTGTAGGAGAACAAGATGAAGATCTCCCATGAGTTTGGATGTACCCGTGAAAGGGCAAAGCAAAGTACCGAAGAGGCTAGCAATATGGAGGTGGAAGTGCCATGAAAACTGCGGCTTTAGAACTCACAAGTAAAAAGATTCCAAATAAAAATATGATCATACAAGGCATAATGAAAATTACTCATAGGGGTGTTGTGACAAATGAACAAGTCACTGTTGGGAACCCGACCATAGCGCATAACATAAAGTCATTACGGTTGCTTTAGGAAAATAGAAGTCATATACTATTATGCAATCAACTGGAAATTTAAATCTGGCACAACTTCAAGTTTTTCTAGACCAACCATTAATCATTCCAATTTACTAGACCATCATGTTTACCATTAATCAAAATAATATCTCAAAACAACATCAATGATTCAAGTGACACAATTTAATGATCTACAATATTATGAATCATTTAATTATACCATCTACCACATTTAGCATTTTCTGTTCTCAACCAAACACCAATCAATTTATTTAAATGATAAACTCTCCAAGTAATTAAACGATGAGATATGAGAGTATGATATAACAAAACTAACAGCTCTTAACAAGAGATGCATGAAAAACAAGAGCTAGAGAGCAAACAATAACAAAAGAAGAATACTCAATGCATATAAGTGAAGAATACGAGTATTCATATGAAAAAGCGAAGCGTGTCTCTCTCCCACACAAAAGAATGCTAAGATCCATTTTATTCAGAGAATGAAAATAACAAAAACAAAAACAAACAGACGCTTCAAGATAAGCATATAAGATGTGACGGAATTAAAATATAGTTTCACTAGAAAGGATCTAATAGTTTGTCGATGAAGAAGGGGATGCCTTGGGCATCCCCAAGTTTTGACGCTTGAGTCTTCTTGAATTATATTGGGGTGAACCACCGGGGCATCCCCAAGCTTTCACGTTACTATCCTCTTGATCACATTATATCATCCTTTTCTCTTGATCCTTGAAAACTTCCTCCACGCCAAATTTAGAGTAACTTCATTAGAGGGTTAGTGCACAAAAAAATATGATATTCTGTAGGAATACAATTGCTACCAATGCTACTGGACATTAGCAACAACCACTTATACTTAATAGGATAAAAAGATCCAATCAAAATAGCAAAAGATGCATTGCAAAATAAATGGCAGAATCTGTAAAAAACAGAACAGTCCGTAAAGACAAATTTTTTCGAGGCACTAAACTTGCTCAGATCAGAAAATTAAAACTAATGAAAGTTGCGTATACATCTGAGATTATGCGCAAAAAAGGGCAGATTTTTCTGACGTTCCATTGAATTGATATGAATTTAACGGTGAACAACAAAAATCTGTTTTAGCACAGGAATTGAATTTTAGAATCAACTTTCAACTAGAGGCTTAAATTGACACAACATTGCAATAAAATAAATATACAAATGAGTTTCTACAGAGGTAGGACAAGTCCTTGACACAAGCAAAATAAAATAAAATAATAGGAAATAAAGTGGGTTGTCTCCCATAAGCGCTTTTGTTTAACGCCTTTGAGCTAGGCACAAAGTAAAACTCAAGTATTATCAAGATCAAGAATAGAAACCCTCTCAACTATGCATTGTATTTTATCTATATAAGGTTTTTAGAAACCCTCTCAACTATGCATTGTATTTTATCTATATAAGGTTCAGAGGTACCCCTTTCATTTATTTTAGGCTTACTACTTTCATCAAATGGGTTTTGAGGGACAATCCAATCAAAAGTTTCTTCCAAAGCTTCATGCATAGCTACAAGTTCAACAGGTATTGGCACTTTCATTTCCTCCCCTTTATGGGTTCGGTTTTCCCTAAATTTTCAAGTGCATTAATAACATCTACACATGAGCCTAGCATATTAAAATGATCAAAAACTTTCGTAGCTTCTATGGCTACATCACCAAATTCTTGAAGCAAGGTTTCCATGATAAAATCTTTCTTTTCAGCATTTTTAACATTATGAAGATCAAGAAACATTTGTCTTATTATGGGATGAAGGTTAACAAACCTAGTTTCCAGCATGTGAACTAAAGAAGTTGCAGCAGTTTCATAGTTTGGGGCAAGCTCTGCCATGGATTTCTCCTCAATATCACTATTCTTACTAATATGACTAAAGAATTCTCCAATATTTTCTTTTCCAATTATAGAACCACTACCTACTGAGAGATCCTCAAAAGTGTACTTAGGAAGCAACATTGTAATAAAGGTAAAGTTAAAACCGAAATAACAAAACTGAAACAAAATAACTAAACCAAAATAACAAAATCAACAAAACTGAAAATAAATGAAAAAACCGAAATAAGAAAAATAATGCAAGTAACTATTTTTTTGTATTTTTTTATAATAAGAAAACAAGACAGTAATAAAAATAAACTAAGCAAGACAATAAAAAAAAATGGAATTGCGAAAACTCCCCTCGTAGTGAAACCCTCAAATCCTCGGCAACGGCGCCAGAAAAGAACTTTCTTGCGACGTAGGGGATTCGAGAGACTCCTCGTGAAGAATTCTTGTCTCTCCGGCAACGGCGCCAAAAAAGAGCTTGATGGACACGGTGGGTGTGTTGTTGGGAGATCCCAAGAGGAAGGTATGAAGTAGTGCAGCAGCAAATTTCCATCAGTTATGAAACCAAGATTATCAAACAAGTAGGAGATGAAGAGTTCCCCCGAGGTATCAACGGCGCCAGAAAAGAGCTGTTGACGTTGAGCCTGCACACAAACAATCAAGATACTTCGCCCCAACTTAACAGTGAGGCTGTCAATCTCACCAGCTTGCTGTAACAAAGGATTAAACGTATGTGTGGAAGAAAAATGTATGTTTGCAGAAAGTAACAGGTTTGTATTTGTGGTTTTATCAGATTAATGAGAAAGACCGGGTCCACAGTTCACTAGTGGTGTCTCTCCATAAATAATAATATATTCATCCATGAGTGGTAAACAAATTACAGCTAGGCAAATGACAGAATAATGATGATCAACCCAATGCATATACTAATGTTATGATGTCTAGTGTGAGATTCATTCGGGCATTACAACAATATACATAGACCGTTCGAACCGCATCTATGACTAATAATCCACCTTCCGGTTAGCGTATGCACCCCTTTCAGTATTAAGTTGCATGCAACAGATTATCGCCTTAAGCACTTTGTGTAAAGTAAGTAACAACATCCTTAGACAAAGTACTATTGTTTTATCCCTAGTAGCAAAAGTACATCTACAACCTTAGAGCTTCCTGTCACTGCCCTAGATTTAATAGAGACATGAACCCACTATCAAGCATAAATAACCCCTCTTGGAGCTACGAGAATCTACTTGGCCAAAACACACACAAGTAACGGAGAGTATGCAAGATCATTAAATAACACACACATGATATATTATGAAGCAATAACTTTAGTACTCAATATTCATCGGATCCCAACAAACACAACATGGAGAATTAGATAAAGATGATCTTGATCATGATAGGAAGCTCAAAAGATCTAAACATGATAGCACAAGAGGAGAAGACAACCATCTAGCTACTGCTATGGACCCGTAGTCCAAGGGTAGACTACTCACGCATCAGTCCGGAGGCGGTCACGACGACGTAGAGGCCTCCGGGGACGATTCCCCCTCCCGGCAGGGTGCCGGGGAGCAGTTCTAATCTCTCCCGAATTGATGTTGACGACGGCGGCGGCTCGAGACCCGTGGAGGAAAATTTGAACACCGTGCGATTATTTTTAGGTCAAGAGGTATTTATGGGCGAAAGGGCAAGGTCGGTGGGCGCCCGAGGGCCCCACATCACCTCCTGGCGCGGCCAGCATGGGCCCCGCGGCACGAGGTGGTGTGGGAGCCTCGCGGCTCCTCTTCGTCTCGTTTTCGGTTCCTCGTGACGCAAATATTCCAAAAATAATTTCCGGATCTTTTATTTCCAATTCTGAGAATATTTCCTTAAGTGACTTTATGAAACCAAAAACAGCAGAAACAGGGAACTGGCACTATGGCATCTTGTTAATAGGTTAGCCCCAGAAAATGCATAAAACTATATAAAATGCATATAAAACATGTAATAACATGATATAACATAGCATGGAACATAAGAAATTATGGATACGTTGGAGACGTATCAACATCGAAGTCGTCTTTCTTCGCTGGAGTTGGTGGAGTGGAGGAGAAGGGGAGATGAGAAGGGAAGTGGAGGAGAGGAGAAGGGGAGAGGAGAAGGGAAGCGGAGGAGAGGAGAAGGGGAGAGGAGAAGGGAAGTGGTGGAGAGGAGAAGGGGAGAGGATAAGGGGGAGTTGGCTGCTCCGGTTTGAATTTTGTTCCCGCCCAACAATTCTGTGGCGCATCCTTGCCTCATGTGCCACATAATTTGTTTTTCTGTTTTTTTCTTTTTTTTTTGCTGAGAAGAACAATCATTTTAAAATAACTTTTTTTCCTTTTGGAATTTGGGGAATCTGGAAAGGCCTAACCGGGCAAGCCCGGATGTGGGCATTATTCTATTTTTGTCTACTTTTTTTAAGGTACCAAACACATTTTTTTGACGTCGTATGCAAAAGTTATGGCCGTTTCGACTTTCTTTACAGTGATTTTGCATAAAAGGTAAAAACTCATATTTCAAATATGCCACACGAAGTAGACACTAATACCTAACCATATTTAAAAGGATGGAATTTTTTGAACATTTTTTTCATTTCTTCTTTTGCCGCAAGATTGAAAAGGCGATCCAAGGGGATCAGTGTGCAAAAATTCTGTGGCGCATGAGAAACCATGCGCCACAGAAAGTGCAGACATTTTGTGGCGCACCCCACCCCATTCTGTGGCGCATGTGACCTGATGCGCCATATAATGTCAACTTTCTGTGGCGCACCCGAACCCATGCGCCACAGAAAGTCATGTTTCTGTGGTGCACCCAAACCCATGCGCCACAAAATGCTTTTCTGTGGCGCATTAAATTAGGTGCGGCACAAACGGGCATCCCACATATAAGCCTTTTTCTACTAGTGACGTGCTATGGTGCCAAGTATGGGGTACCTTGCTGAGTTAACAGACCACCAATTTAAGATGTCAAAATTTGTTGTACGAGGATGGAAATCCTCCTCCAAATATCTCTGCAACTCATTGTAACTTTTAGCCTTCTTATGCTTTATATGCTCATCCCAATCTGACATGGCACTATCAGCCAACACTATCTGATCGACACAACTTCCTTCTTCTCCTAGGACAACACCATTATCTTCAAATTTGGCAGAATACTCCACAAATAGGACTTCAATAGCTTCCTTCACTAGTTTCAAGTGCTTATCCACATCAGCTCCGAAATACTTCCTCAACCGAAACTCAACATGATCCATTTTAAACCTTGGGTCAAGTATCACTGGAATGCAATTTGTCAAATACCACTCTTTGAAGTACTTGTCAAATTTGTTTCGCATCTCTTGCACCATGATTCTAACCGTGTCATTCTTGCTGTTTGCTTTTTCCTCCAAGACAATTTTAGCATTCCATATGTCTAGGAAATACAGGTTACATGTTATGTAGTTTAAACCCGAAATGATATCTGTGGCATCGCAGAATATCTCTAATAGCTTGCAAATGTCTTCAGCCATTTGCCATTCCTCGGGTGATGGAGCAAATGTGTAGCTAGACTCTTATTTTCCCAAGGTTTCAAAAGATTTCATAAATAGTAAAATTGTCTTGAACATGCGAAATGTGGAATTCCATCGAGTTGACTGTAATTAAGAAGAACAAACGCTTACCTTGGCATTGATTAGTTTTGCAGCCCTGGTAGCTCTTAAGCTACCACTTGCATGTGAAAGTGGCCTTTTGACTGCCTGCTAGCTGAGACTTTTCTTGTGAATTTGTTCCTACAACCTGCGGACAATGAAATAGTTAGCAACCACATATATTTGACAACAATGAAAAATATTCGTAAAATGGTCATGGTAGCATTGATGTTCTAAATGCTGACATGATGCTTCTACAAGTAAAATATCCATTTGGTACTACACGAACTGCATAAAGGATGAATCATAAATTGCCTAGCCTATCTGCTACTTACTAACCTTCCCTAAGGGAATATACGCTGTTGTTACTCGACAAAATAAGCTATTTCCTTTTGATAGCACAACTGGCTGATGCGAGTGATCCTGACTAATTTAGTGTACGGGTACCAGCAATCAATCCAACAGTTCTTACCGATGATTTCATCACTGTGGTTCTCAGATCTAGAGAGAGAGAGTGAGAGGGAGGATGGGGGATTACTTTGAGCCGCTCCTTCTTGGATGAAGCTGGCGACCTGAGCATCTCGCCGCCCACCAGTTATAGCCCCGCATGGCCAGACGCCTGGATACCTTGCTCCGCCGCCATGGCTTTCACAGCCATGCCGACACCGACAGCCAGAGAAAGGGAGCAGACAGGGAGGACGGGGGAGCGGCGCGACGGCGCGACAGTTTCCCTAGCCATGGAGGCAGAGCTCGCCGACATCACCATGGAGGCAGGGCGTGGCAACGACATCGGAGCTCTAGCGGATAACCCGATTTTGCCCGACTCGTTTTCTCACCTACCCATTGGTGTCCATTAACCCGAAATAACTGGGTTCAGCCCACGGCACCGTGGGCCTCCCATTCTCACCTACAGGGTGAGTGACCGCGAAGTTCTCAGGGAACGCGACCGCAACCTCGAATGCGCGCCACGGGATGCCGAGCTCGTGCTCCACAACGTCCGGCACCCTCTCTACCGTGATTCCAGTCGCTCAAACGCTCAAACGTCGGACACGACATACAACATGGTGGACCTCAGACGGTGGGTTGTCGTGGTAACTATACTACAATAGTATAAAGTTTTGTTGCTGGCCACGACACTTATTACGGATCAGAGAGAGTATGATTTATGCCGTATGAGACCTTTGAAAAAAAATTATTCCGTATGAGTAATATGCACACTCAAACCATTTTACGTGGCGCAGTATGAGTGTATGAGCAGTATGCACACTCAAACCTTTTTGAGTTTTTGACGACGGGATGAGTAAATTTGTTCGATCTGAGCTTTGGAACCAAGCAGTAGAAGCTTATCCAAGTCTTATCCACCTCAGCATCTCATCCACCAATCGCAGAAAATGCCGCCTCCACCTGTCCCGCCTTATCCACCTCACGAGAAACCACTCTACCAGCACAGGCCCTCCACCTCCACCCTTTCCTTGCGCCACCACTACCACCTCCTCTCTTCCCCCAGAACCCTAATCCACATGGCCGCGGCGCTCGCCTCCTCCCGCTGCTGCGGCCGCCCCCCGTTTCTGCCCACTGGCCGCGGCCGCCCCCCGTTTCTGCCCACTGGCCGCGGCCGCCGCTCCGTCGTCCGGTGCGCCCTGTACGGCGAGGTGAGGAGCCAGGAATTCCTTACGATCGTAGTAGTGGTAGTCGATGCAATGTAGCTCCTCGTTCGAAATTGGGGTTTCTGATGCATGCCGACATGGCTCAGCGTTGCTGAATTTCTGAACGCCGGTGGGAATGTTCCTAATTATGCGGTTATATTCAACTCTTAGTTGGGTGGGTATTTTGGAACTACTGAATTTCAGCCTAAAAGATGTGACTGAACGTTGGCCAATGTTACTGTTTTCTTGAATGACCAAAGATTTAGTATATTAATTCAAAACGAAAGCTAGAAATACTGGTATAAATTGAGTTACTGTGGCTGTTGACTTTTGGATGTCTGCGAACTGAATGTACAGTTCGTTTAAAAAATGGAGCCCTTTTTGTAAACATGAGTCTGGGTCAAGGAGTGAAAACAAATCACTTTTTCAGGATAACAAGTTTCTTCAGATGCTGCTTAATGTATAAATACAGATTTCCGTGTAATGGAAATAACTACAACCAAATGATATTGATGTATAATTCCTGAAAGTGTACCAAGTATGTTCAAACGATTTAACTGTTTGATTTGTTCTTTTTAAAGCAGCTTCTATGTTTTTTAGGTTTCTGTGTAGATAGTTATATTTGAAAGACAAAATTTTCCAAGCTTTGCTCCTTATTATAGCACATATGTTACCATCCAGTAAGGCTGCAACAATGCAATTTATGTCTATGTGTTTTGATTAATATAGGTTAGTTGCCCTTCTTGGTGATTCGCCATTATGACTGACTCAAGTTTCATACTGTGAGCTTTTGTTAGTTCTCTTTTTCATTTCCTTCAATCTATGCAGGAAAGAAACTCATTTAGCTGGAAAGAATGTGCAATTTCTGTTGCATTGTCAGTTGGATTAATTACTGGTCCATCAACATTTGGATGGTCAGCCAATGCATCTCCTCTTGAACCTGTGATCCCAGATATTTCAGTTCTGATCTCTGGACCTCCCATTAAAGATCCGGGTGCATTGCTAAGATATGCTTTGCCCATAGATAATAAATCTATTCGTGAAGTTCAAAAACCATTGGAGGATATCACTGACAGTCTCAAGGTTGCTGGGGTTAGAGCCTTGGACTCAGTCGAAAGAGTAAGTCATACTTTCATGATGCCCAGTGGCAAAATTTTAGTTTATATTGAAGAAGTCGAAATCAGCTATCTATCATCTCACGTTTCTTCAACATGCTCTTCAACATCTCATGAATCCTGGTTTCTTTGATTTTTTTGCAACTGTAGAATGTGAGGCAAGCATCAAGAGCACTGAGTAATGGGAGGAGTTTAATACTTACTGGTCTTGCTGAATCAAAAAGAGCAAATGGAGAAGAAATATTGGATAAATTAGCTGTTGGACTTGAAGAGCTTCAGCGAATTGTTGAGGATAGAAACAGGAAAGCAGTAGCTCCAAAGCAGAAAGAGCTTCTTAATTATGTTGGAACGTGAGTAATACTATCATCTTAAATTAAAATTAAATCAATTCTTGATTTTATTCAGTTCTGATCACCTATTTTCAGGAGTCATATTTGGTAGTTTTTATGGTCTGTCTGTAACATTGGAAGTTCCGGAAAAACATGGTAGTTGTGAAGTATGACACCTTCGTAGCAGTACAGAACTAAATTATCTATAAATCTAGCAGTAAATAATTGCTGAGAACTCTTACGAAAGAGCTCTTCTCATTTATACCTTGTCATTCACTCTGCAGCTGAGATCTTCCTGGGAAATTGCATTTCTGCAGCGTAGAAGAAGATATGGTCGATGGCTTCCCCTATGAAGTACCAGAAGAATACAACAACATGCCTCTTCTTAAAGGAAGAGCTACTGTGGATATGAAGGTTAAGATTAAAGACAATCCAAACGTGGAAGATTGTGTATTTCGGATAGTTCTGGATGGATACAATGCTCCTGTGACTTCTGGGAACTTCTTAGATCTGGTGGAACGGAAGTTCTATGATGGCATGGAAGTCCAAAGAGGTAAACCCCATGCCTGGGATGCATTCAAGGATTATATTGTAGTCTGCAGTAGCATTATCTACCGTATGTTACTTTCACACAGTTCGTTATGCATAGTAATAGATGCTCTCAGAGCAAGTAGCACGGTTCAAGATATTAACGATTTATTGTTCACAGCTGAAAAAGCAAGTAGTATACCTAAACAGTTCAAATTTTACTGATACAGTGTGTGTATTGATCCTTTTGCAGCTGATGGTTTTGTTGTTCAAACGGGAGATCCTGAGGGACCTGCTGAGGGCTTTATTGATCCCAGTACCGGCAAGAGTCGTACCGTACCTCTTGAGATAATGGTTGATGGTGACAAGGCGCCCATATACGGTGAAACGCTTGAAGTATGTACCCGCCAGTCCTGTTTATTTATCCATTTATTGCATGGCTGCTGGAAATTTTTGCTGCTTGCATTAAAATTTATTTTTCTCAAAGTTCATGTGGCCATTCATTTCAGGAACTTGGACTCTACAAGGCTCAAACAAAACTTCCTTTTAATGCATTTGGAACGATGGCAATGGCTAGAGAAGTATGTCTCACCCGTGCTCTTCAATTTTAACATATCTAGGATATGCAGAAATAGTTTACTCCCTCTATCCAAAAATAAAAAGCGCACTCTTTCCCAGATTTTTCTTTGATCAAGAATTTAAAAATATGTCAATTATGTGATGCAAAATTGGTTGGTTGGATTTGCATCGAAAATCACTTTTCAATTGTATCCGATAACACACATATAGCTAGATGGGCCATTGGTCAATGTTAATTATTTGAAAAATGTTTGTCTTACTATATTTCTGGCCGAAGAGAGTAACATATTCTTAGTTCTAACACAATTCATATGTATACCATGTCAGGAATTTGATGACAACTCCGCATCTAGCCAAATCTTTTGGCTCTTGAAAGAAAGTGAGCTGACACCAAGCAATTCCAATATATTGGATGGGCGGTACGCAGTGTTTGGTTATGTAACCGAGAATGAGGATTATTTGGCTGATCTCAAGGTTGGGGATGTTATTGAGTCCATCCAGGTTGTCTCAGGCTTAGACAATCTTGTCAACCCGAGCTACAAAATTGTAGGCTAGTTCATTAACATCGATTGTTTTACAGTATCCAAATTGATGTAAAGAGCTGCAAATTTTAACCTGGTCCAATCCCCCCACCCCCTTTTTGTGCCTAGAGTTCTGCACTGTGCGGAATGTGATTAATAGAAAGGTCAAATCTATATATCCCCTGTCTTATGCCGTTTAGAGCCTGAAATTAAGTTAGGTTGGCAAGAAATTCAGAAGATATAATTGAAACATCTGCAAACATGCTTGAGAAAGTATGCACCATCTTGTTTTATGAGTTCCCAATATGACATTGCATCGGCTTCCGCAATTTCTGCAGAGATTGTGGAGTGGAATGTAGGATCTTTCAAACTCTACGAGCATCTCCACCGGGGGCTCTAAATGTGTGTCCGGCACCCCCCAATTGGGCCTCCTTTCGGGGGTGCCGGACATGTGTCCGGTCAACATTTAGAGGCCGCCCACAGCGGCACTCCCCAAAGGCCCACCCCGAATCGCGAGCAACGGTCGAACACCTCGCGGGCATGCTGTGGTCGTCGCCGAAGAACAACACAAATGAGGAACAGGACGGCGGTGCATGCATTAATAGGAATGTCTCAAATGATGCCCACAATGAAAAAGTTTTGCCCCGCCGGAGAGCAAGTCAACAAAAAAGGACTTAGCATAGTTTTGACTGCGCCGGAGAACAATCTCCAACGCCGGCCACCAAAAAAGGATCGACTGCGCCAGAGAACAAGTCCCCAAGGACGGCCATCAAAAGGGCGCCTCCCTGGCGCAATAGTTCATGCCGATCACGCGGCCTCCTCTTGGACTTCCTCCTTGTTGTCCTCCGCTGCTTTGGCATGCGCCTTCTCAGCCAGGATGCGCCTCGTTCGGCCACGAAGTAGGCCTTCTGGTTGGGGCTCATGCCGGACGTGTTCGTGGCCATGACGAGACGCTCCTCCTTCTTCTCTTGGTTCTTTAGCTTGGCCTCCTGCATCTTGAAATAGAGCTTCTACTTCTCGTCGGACTTGGCTTACAACTTCTTCTTCTCGGCGGTCGCCGTGGCCACCTCGGCAACGTCTAGCATCACCGACTCTTGGATGCTGCCTACGGCGCCCGAGGCCCAGGCTTCTTGCCAGCCCTGGCGGCCGCCTTGCACGCCTTCACTCCCATCTCGAGACGATCGATGTTAGCAACCGACATGTTTCTTTCATCTCCTCGGCGGTGCCTTGGTCGTTTATATGGCTCTTCCACTTTGGGCATCCTTTAACCACCTCACAAACATGCATGAACTTGTATTGCTTCTTGCCATCCAACTCCAAGTCAAAGTACAAGTACTTGGCGTCTTTGAGCTACACAAACAAAGGCCAAGTTATGTATGCATGTAAACATGATGGGTAACAAGTTAACATGATCTGCTAACCTTGTCGGCATCGTTCTTGCCACTCTCGTCTCTCATCAAGATTTTCTCATGGCAATGGTGAAACTTGGTAGCGAGAGACGAGATGACGCCCCAACGGGTCTCAACCGATTTGGCATTGCGGTATGACAATTCTGGATGAGGAGGATACGACCTTCTTTCGGTGTAATCCTTGTGAATGCGTGTCCAGTAGGCATTCTTCCTTTGGTTGGCGCCCTTCTCGCCGTCCATGCTCAAGTTCATCCATGCCTCGGCCAACAAGACATCCTCACTCATGCACCAAGCCTTGCGTCTGTTTCCAGCCTTCCAGACGCCATCCTCTTCGTCGCCATCCTCTTCTTCATCGACCTCCCCTTCCTGGCCCTGGGCGGCATTCCCTTCGTTGCCCTAGCCGAACTGATCTGTCGCGTCGTAGGCACTGGTGGCGAAGGTAGTACCATAGTGGATGATTGAAGTCATCGCCTCGGCCAACGACACGTCCTATCTAACAAAAAAACCACAATTTGCATCGTCGGCAATTAATGCACAATACAAGAATTTGCATCCGGCCGCCCCCAATATCTTCGCCCAACAAACAATCAGCCAGGAAACACAATAAATAAGTGGGATCGAGATTATAAATAGCACTCACATGTTCGCCAAAGAAGGCCGGGACAGACAGCGACCCGACAAACCCGCTTTGGCTGCTTTGGCTCATGGCGACCAACATCTCGACGGTGGCGTAGTCGTTCGGCGATGACATATCAGCCGACTTGTCCTTCACCTTGACTCGTCGTTGTTGCCGAAGCTGGGAAGCGGCGTGGCGGAGCTGGTCCTGGCTCAAGGGCACTAGGAACGAAAGCTTCTGCGGCTCCCTCTTCATCGGCTTCTTCATCGGCTGCGACACCGGCGGCGGCTTGCGACCCTTGGGTTTCGAGAGGCTGACACCCTTTGGCGGCATGATGGCGGAAGGCAAGGAGGTTGCGGCGGCGTCGGCGAGGGGAGGGTTTGCAAAATGGAGGGAAGATAGGGAAGATTTTGGTGCCGGGGGCGGCAATGTAGAGGAAGGGGAACTGGGCGAGGTGCGACATGTGTATGACGGGCGGGCCAGCGCTGCCAGGACCATGCCTGAGTCGATGTCCGACACCCCCAAGAGGGCCTCCAAACTTGGAGGCCCTATTGGGGGTGCCGGACATAAAATCGCTCGGGGCGAGGCTTTAGGGGTGCCGCTGGTGGACAATTTTCGTGTCCGACCCCCCAAAGGGCCTTTAGGGGGTCCTTCAAAGGCTCTTGGTGGAGATGCTTGTAACGTCCCCAAATTTTCTATTTGTTAATCAGGAATTTGTTTGTGCATCATGAGCATCATTTGCATCTCATTAAAATGTGCACAATATTTGAGTTTTAAAATAAAAGAGAAAAACCTAAAGTGGTCTAAACCACTTGTTATTTTAAATGTGTTAAAAATATTTTAAATTATTCAAAATACAAAGTTGCCAATGGCTTCCTTGTGAAATTCTGAGTTTCCTGGTATTTTGTATAAATTTTCTATTTTCAAAAAGGTCCTCAAAAGCTTTATTTTGCAAACCAGGGGCCTTTTTGTGAAGAAAACTGGCAATTAATTAATTCGTCAGGGGGTTTTCCGAAAATTCGTCGTCGGCTTCAAGCTTCCGACCTCCCGCGCACCGTGTCGCTTCCCCGACCGTCCGCCGCCGCGATGCGTAGCGATTCGCGCCGCCGACGATGGCTGGGTCTATAAGGCTTCCTTTGCCGCCGCCGGGAAACCCTAATTTCCCCACCTCCTCTTCTTCTTCTTTGTTCCTTTGCCGCCATGGCCGAAACCCTAGCTTCGGCTGTTCTTCAAATCCTCGTCGATTCCGGCCACCCTAGGCCTCCGTGAGATGCTCTGGACCTTCTCCATCTTCTACGCATCCTCCCCCTGGAGCCGTGCCTGCGGGAGAAGACGAAATCGACGAGAATCAGGCCGTCTCCTTCAAGTCCGGCCGTCGGCCTCCGTGGACCATCCCGGCCGTTTGCCGCCTCCCCGTGCTTCTCCGACGCATCCATGAGCTTGCTGGTGAGCTGTTGGTCCCCGCGGACCCCTCCGCTAGCTCCCTCTCCCTCTGGTTCCTCTGGTCGCTATGCGCCGCCGTCGTGCTCCGCTCCGGCGAGCGCTCCGCCGTCGTGCTCCGCTCCGGCGAGCGCTCCGCCGTCTCTGGTGACCATTGAGGGGCGGCGCCGCCACCCCTCGGTCGCCCGCGTCTGTGCGCGCCCAACGTGCGTAGCCGCGCCTCCCCTGGCTTCGGCAATCGCCGAATCCCTGCTCGGCAGGGGAGCAATGCTCCATTGCTGACGTCAGCGTCAGCGCCTCAATTTCTTTTCCTTTTACTGAATTATTTAATCCTTTTCTATTTTCTGTATTCATTTAATTATGCATGTGGGGTCTCCTGTCATAATTATAATGTTTTCCAAAAAAATGATTTCTTAAATAGAAAAATATTTAGAAAAGTTATTTGTTTAATTTTATAAATGTTCTAAATTGATTTAAAATTATTTAATCTTTGGAAATTCATAACTAATTCATTTTAATTCAGAAAAATATGATTTTTATATCAAAATTTGCAGAAGAATAAGATCTATCTAAGTATCTCCAAATCATGCATATTTAAACAACTTCGAACCATTTTCATAATAGAAGAAAAAATACACCATTTCTTTTAAATATGGAATTTGTCAAATGGCACCTCTCGGGCATTCGCCCTCCATTTAAAATGTCCTTCCATGTGTAGGATTTACATTTCAATCCTTTAAATTTTCATGCATACATTGTGCGCATTGCATCGATGCCATGGTTGAATGATGTTTCCCGTTTCTTTTCCGGTGTTTCGTTTTTCGCGGTAGAATGCGAATCCAAAGTGGAGTTCGACAACACTGAAGGCTTGATGGTTCATCGACGACTTACTCAAGCAAGAATATATGAAGAGTTATTTCAGTTATTTTGATCAACACCAGCCGAAGATCTCCAATTGCTATATATCTTGTTATCGAAGAGCAAGGCAAGCATAACCTATTATCTGCACATATAAGATTTCAAAGTATTTGATTCTGGTATTATGCATGCGATTCAAATGTTGTTTTGGGTGGAGGTATATATTATCTTAAGTGTTGCATCGCGAGAGTCTGCTATGCTTAGCCCTGCTTAGATCTTCCCTCTGCTCCATTCGGTTGATGAATCAGAGCAGTGAAGGAACTGTCATGAAGAATGGCGTGGAATGATCGAAGATGTGTTGAATATGCTAAAGACTTGGATGAGAGGCCACAATGGGATTGTGGTGGGTTGTCTCGTTCTTGTCGATACTAGGAATTGAGTTCCTGGGTTTGGAACCAAGACTATTCGTACATCCACACAGGGCTCAGAAACCCCATGACCCCAACTTGTCTAGCCTACTACGTGAAGCCACTAGTTCGAGTGTTCCATTTGCGTGTGCGGTAAAATGAGTTGAGGAAATTAGGGCTCGGGTCAGGAGAGTGTGACGCTCTGATCTTGACCCCGGCAACCCGCACTAGGGATCGCTGAGATGGCGGTCTGACCTACTGTTGTGGCTCATGGACATAGGCAAATCTTGGGAAAGGTCGTGGCCAACCCTCCTGCCGGCACTCCCCGGAAGAGTGCTAATAGCTGGCGTATTGGTTGGTTGGCGTGTGTGGGTAGTTACACCCCCTGCATGGTAAATCTTTTCGGAAAGCCGTGTCCAGGGTTATGGACGACTTGGTACCTTATTTCGGTGATCATAGATAACTATAATCTAATTATAAAACTTGCCAACTAAGGGAGGATTGCTTCCTCGGGTTGAGCGAGGGGGTGATTCTGGTGGGTGGTACAACTCATGATGATTTGGTGGACACTGAAGATGTGGATGAAGCTAGTATTTCACTCTCTTATCCCTTTTTAAAAGTCTACTGATGCGAGATTCTCTCCTCCCTCGATTTGAAAATAAAGATGGCTTTATGCAAAAGACATTCATGAATACTCTCTGAACGAGCAGATATATAACAGGTTAAATAAGTCTTGTTGAGTACCTCCTGTATGCAGCCTTGCGCAATTATTTTGGATAGGTGTCTTCTGGATATCGACATCGACGAGTAGGTTGGGATTCCCAGACGGCAGCCTGGAATCTATGAACTAGGACGTCGCCTTTATGCTTTGGCCTCTTAGGCCTTTTCCTAGTTTTGCTATGTCCAATAGCATAAGTTGCCTTCCGTTGTATTGGTGATTGACAGGTCAGTGACCATATTTTCGTGATATTTGCTTCTTCGCTCTGTTAAGAGCTTAATATATTGTTTCTTGTGTTGTAGAGTCTCTGTTGTGCTACCGATTTCAACTGTTGGCTTCCGAGATCTATGTTAGGCTTATCTCAGATTAAGGTCTCGGATTTGTCTAGCGTGGCTCTTGGGGGTGCTATAGGTTTTGGTATCAGAGCAGGACCGCCTGTAGGAAAACCTTTCTACTGGTCGATGTTGAGTCTAGTTGTTGTGAAAATTATTTCAAATATTAAACTATTTGTGAAAATCTGAGTAGGCTTCTTTTTACTCCTTATCTGGTATCACTCTAATTCGGGGTCATCTTACCTTGTTTTGGTTGAAAATATTTGCCCTCTTGTCCTCTGGTCATTCAAAATATAGGTGCATCAATTGCAGGTCGTTTCTCAGCCAAGTTGACCTAGAGTTAAGTTTTCTAGAGTCTGGTGTGTTCCTTGATCCGTCTTTCTCTTGTTGACATGAGAGATTCCTTTGCCTCGTGATCTTTCAATTCTGTCGATTCTACCTCATCCTACTCTTGTCTTGAGGTTTCTTTCCTTGAAGATTTCCTTTTCTTCTTTTGATACTTCTGGTCTCTGAAGCTATCTCGTGATTACTACATCGTTGTGCCTTTTGTGACACTCGAATGGTAGTTACTCATTCTTTTTGTTTCCACCCTTGGACTTGAACCGAAGGTCCCAGATTGTGCTGTTGGTGGTGTGTTGAGTCATGTGGGTTGTTAGCCATGTGATGCTCACTCTATCAGTAGATGATGCTGACCTTTAACCCAAGATACATCTTGCTGATCCCTGAGGAATGCTTGCAACCTCAGAAGGGCTAGTAATGTCAATTCTAGCTAGCCTTCCAGCTCGTGGTTTTTTCGTGATTGACTCGCGACATCCAAGGTTTGCTCCTTCCACTAGCTTTGGCAGAGGTTCTGTCATGGAACCAAAAGGATCCCGACAAGAGTGCTCTTTATGAGTCTCACATCTAAGTTGGTGACTCTGCCACACCCTTCTTATCAGAACAAGTTATCATATGTATCCTACCTTGACCTCTACATCTCAGGATTTTCCTGAGCATGTACTTTTCTTCTATCATGTTTCGACAAGTGTATGCCACTTGGCATCCATGTTGTAAATGTGCATTGGTGTACTAATGCATGTTCCTCTTGCGGTCCGTCGTGACATTCCACTTCGGGATGTCAGGGGGAAACAAACTCCCATACCTCGTCCATGTCCAGGACCAGGTCAAAGTGTTGTAGTCCGCAGATTAAGATGCTTTGTTTGCTTCCAATCTGTTCCATCTCAAGGTGTCACCATCTTGTATATCAAAAGGTCGTGATGTGTCTCATGACTTTATTGATGCAGTGATGCTTTTCACGTCCTTACTCACGCTTTTCTCCTAGCTGCTCGTGCTCGGAATGCTATGGCGAGTGTATTGATGTGATTATCAAATATTCTTATCAATTTTCATTGCTTTGACATCTAAGGACATTTGATTCCTTCCTTGTGTGATTGGTTATCCGGTCACTAAGTGAAGTTGACTGTCCTGCCAAGTCCGTTGTTCTGGTGCACATACTCGGTCAAAGAGTTAGGTTTTACCAACGCTCTTAAGGGCACATCGTCTTGCCTTGAAAAGCAAGACTCCCGTCGACCGGTGTTTTCATGTTGAAGCAAGATGGTATATCCTACGCATTTGCTATCTTCCAAATCTTCGATTTGATTTGGGCTATCGTCAAATCAAACTCAGTCCCAAGGACCATCTTTGATGATGTTTTACCTATGGTGTTTCGCCAGCTTACATCTTCATGTCCTTGGTCTGGCCAATATTTCTGCCTTGTTCATGTATCAGATGATTCCATCTTGTTGGAGTATCTTAATAAGCTTGTTATTGAGCCCATCAATAACATTCTTATTGCCTCCATGTCTGAAGAGGATCATTATGAACATTTGGCAATAATGTTGGAAACTTTTGAGAACCATCTTTGTGTCATCACGAAGTGTGTGTTCTGGATGTTGGAAGTAACCTCTTTTGGTTCACGTGCATTTATGGAAAGATGTCGCCGTGAATCCAAGTAGAGTTTTCCTTGTTTCCTCGGGAATCATCTCTAGTCGGTCATGCATGTGCGGATTATCCATGGGATGATAGGTTCTTACCTCCATTTCTTGAAGAAGTCATATATGCACACCAAGCCAGTGACTGATTGGATCAAGAATGAGAAGAAGTCTGAAAACTTCATTATCTTCTTTGTTATTTCCCAACAAGGACTCAATTGTGTTTGTTGCATATTATCCATGTAGGTGCAGTTGTCTCTTGATGAATTGCTAACACATGGGTTCTGCAACCTCGCTCCTCTTTTCGAGCTTGACATTGTTGTCCATATCTTGAGAATCACTCCACCTTGCCTCTTTGGTATTCCTTGCAAACCTTCCTTTCGAACATTCCGAGTCAGGACTATCGTCACATCTAACCAGAGCTGAATCTCAAGCAGCAACGATGGTTGGTGTCCCTCAAGGATTTTGACATAGGTGTTCTGTAACTCCGGCAAGATTGTTGTGGTGGTTGACACAATTAGTCGGAAGGCCTATCGCCGAAATTCCTAGAATCTTCAAGAACAACCACTCCCCATGAGGATTGTTGTGCGCCTTATTCTAAAAGTTGCCCCTTATGGTATTTATCTTTCCAAAGCCCAATGTTTACCTCCTCACCTATTAAAGGCTTGTCATGAGCTTGAAATGGGTATCTAGAAGATCAAGAAGAAGTTCCCTCCTCCGATGATCTTAGAGATTCTGAATGTCTCCCGATTGATCCTCCTGATCCTTTTATTATCCTTTGATAACACATCCATCATGAGAATTCTCTTTTCATGGTGATCTTCAACATTTTGTTGACCAGTTCTTCCTTCCTTTTGCTCGTACTTGAAATCCTTTTCAACTCACACATTGTGTGAATTTGTCAGTCATCTTAGGGCCCTGGACTTTTACTCATGTGGCAAACATCTTGTAAGCCAAATGGTTGAAATCTGAAAAGGGTTCTTCCCTTTGGTTGTTTCAAGATCTCATTATTTATCCATCTTAACCTTGTGCAAAGCTCATATTCTAATCGTTCGCGTAACAGTTGTCTATCAACTTGAAATTTCTTCCTTTCCATCTGTTACCTTGATGTGTTTCATGCTTGTTAGCTCAAGAGTTGTCTTGCACACTCCTTCCTTGAGTTGACCATGAGATACTCGATCTTTACGAAGATCCTCATTCCAAAGTTATTTCCTTCTTCCCTTTGGTGTTGTTGAAGAACAGTCCGATAAGACATGAAGTGTGGAATCATCCCTGAAGTCATTGACCAACCACTTCGAGAAAGTAGATCGTCGTGAGATCGACAAGATCATAAAAGACCGGTGTAGCCCTCCTCCCTGTAACTCTTTTCCTACCCAAGGAATCTCGTGGACGAGATTCTTGTAAGGGGGATAGATTTGTAACGTCCCCAAATTTTCTATTTGTTAATCAGGAATTTGTTTGTGCATCATGAGCATCATTTGCATCTAATTAAAATGTGCACAAAATTTTTGAGTTTTAAAATAAAAGAGAAAAACCTAAAGTGGTCTAAACCACTTGTTATTTTAAATGTGTTAAAAATATTTTAAATTATTCAAAATACAAAGTTGCCAATGGCTTCCTTGTGAAATTCGGAGTTTCCTGGTATTTTTGTATAAATTTTCTATTTTCAAAAAGGCCCTCAAAAGCTTTATTTTCCAAACCAGGGGCCTTTTTTGAAGAAAAATGGCAATTAATTAATTCGTCAGGGGGTTTTCCGGAAATTTGTCGTCGTCTTCAAGCTTCTGACCTCCCGCGCGCCGTGTCGCTTCCCCGACCGTCCGCCGCCGCGATGCGTAGCGATTCGCGCCTCCGACGATGGCTGGGTCTATAAGGCTTCCTTTGCCGCCGCCGGGAAACCCTAATTTCCCCACCTCCTCTTCTTCTTCCTTGTTCCTTTGCTCCGCCGTCTCCGGTGACCACTGAGGGGCGGCGCCGCCACCCCTCGGTCGCCCGCGTCTGTGCGGGCCCAACGCGCGTAGCCGCGCGTCCCCTGGCTTCGGCAATCGCCGAATTCATGCTCGGCAGGGGAGCAATGCTCCATTGCTGACGTCGGCTGACGTCAGCGCCTCAATTTCCTTGCCTTTTACTGAATTATTTAATCCTTTTCTATTTTCTGTATTCATTTAATTATGACATGTGGGGTCTCCTGTCATAATTATAATTTTTTCCAAAAAAATGATTTCTTAAATTGAAAAATATTTAGAAAAGTTATTTGTTTAATTTCATAAATGTTCTTAATTGATTTAAAATTATTTAATATTTGGAAATTCATATCTAATTCATTTTAATTCAGAAAAATATGATTTTTATATCAAAATTTGCAGAAGAATAAGATCTATCTAAGTATCTCCAAATCATTCATATTTAAACAACTTTGAACCATTTTCATAATAGAAGAAAAAAATACAACATTTCTTTTAAATATGGAATTTGTCGAATGGCACCTCTCGGGCATTCGCCCTCCATTTAAAATGTCCTTCCATGTGTAGGATTTACATTTCAATCCTTTAAATTTTCATGCATACATTGTGCGCATTGCATCGATGCCATGGTTGAATGTTGTTTCCCGTTTCTTTTCCGATGTTTCGTTTTTCGCGGTAGAATGCGAATCCAAAGTGGAGTTCGACAACACCGAAGGCTTGATGGTTCATCGACGACTTACTCAAGCAAGAATATATGAAGAGTTATTTCAGTTATTTTGATCAACACCAGCCGAAGATCTCCAATTGCTATATATCTTGTTATCGAAGAGCAAGGCAAGCATAACCTCTTATCTGCACATATAAGATTTCAAAGTATTTGATTCTGGTATTATGCATGGGATTCAAATGTTGTTTTGAGTGGAGGTATAGATTGTCTAAAATGTTGCATCGCGAGAGTCTGCTATGCTTACCCCTGCTTAGATCTTCCCTCTGCTCCGTCCGGTTGATCAAATCAGAGCAGTGAAGGAACCGTCATGAAGAATGGCGTGGAATGATCGAAGATGTGTTGAATATGCTAAAGACTTGGATGAGAGGCCACAATGGGATTGTGGTGGGTTGTCTCGTTCTTGTCGATACTAGGAACTGAGTTCCTGGGTTTGGAACCAAGACTATTCGTGCATCCACACAGGGCTCGGAAACCCCTCGACCCAACTTGTCTAGCCTACTACGTGAAGCCACTAGTTCGAGTGTTCCATTTGCGTGTGCGGTAAAATGAGTTGAGGAAATTAGGGCTCGGGTCAGGAGAGTGACGCTCTGATCTTGACCCCGACAACCCGCACTAGGGATCGCTGAGATGGCGGTCTGACCTACTGCTGTGGCTCATGGACATAGGCAAAGCTTGGGAAAGGTCGTGGCCAACCCTCCTGTCGGCACTCCCCGGAAGAGTGCTAATAGCTGGCGTATCGGTTGGTTGGCGTGTGTGGGTAGTTACACCCCCTGCAGGGTAAATCTTTTCGGAAAGCTGTGTCCATGGTTATGGACGACTTGGTACCTTATTTCGGTGGACAAAGATAACTATAATCTAATTATAAAACTTGCCAACTAAGGGAGGATTTCTTCCTCGGGTTGAGCGAGGGGGTGATTCTGGTGGGTGGTACAACTCATGATGATCTGGTGGAGACTGAAGATGTGGATGAAGCTAGTATTTCACTCTCTTATACCTTTTTAAAAGTCTACTGATGCGAGATTCTCTCCTCCCTCGATTTGGAAATAAAGATGGCTTTATGCAAAAGACATTCATGAATACTCTCTGAACGAGCAGATATATAACAGGTTAAATAAGTCTTGTTGAGTACCTCCTGTACTCAGCCTTGCACAATTATTTTGGACAGGTGTGTCTTCTGGACATCAACATCGACGAGTAGGTTGGGATTCCCAGACGGCAGCCTGGAATCTATGGACTGGGACGTCGCCTTTATGCTTTGGCCTCTTAGGTCTTTTGCTAGTTTTGCTATGTCCAACAGCATAAGTTACCTTCCGTTGTATTGGTGATTGACAAGTCAGTGACCATATTTTCGTGATATTTACTTCTTCGCTCTGTTAAGAGCTTAATATATTGTTTCTTGTGTTGTAGAGTCTCTGTTGTGCTACCGATTTCAACTGTTGGCTTCCGAGATCTATGTTAGGCTTATCTCAGGTTAAGGTCTCAGATTTGTCTAGCGTGGCTCTTGGGGGTGCTACAATGCTCTAATGATGTCTTCAACTGGGCGACGTGAACGGACATGCCATGTCTGTGCCGGACGCGAACGGACAGGCCATGTCTGCGCCAGTCCGCCGTGCGAGCGAGTGCGCTTGACACATTGCGTAACAGTTTTTTTGTTTTTTTAAACATGCCATATATGGAAAAAAATTACATTGCGTATGGAGAGATGGGCCACAAAGGGCCATTTTACACAATAATCTAAAAGGCAAAAAGGAAAGAATATTAAAAATATGCCCTTCACGGGGCTTTTTACTCCTTGTTATTGGAGGAAATGATAAGGTAAGGCGGTGCATGCTGATGACCCACAAGTATAGGGGTGTATCGTATTACTTTTGATAAATAAGAGTGTCGAACCCAACGAGGAGCAAAAGGTGCTGACAAGCGGTTTTGATAAGGATTCCGCTGTTGTAACATCCCAACATTTTATAATGTTCAAAAATCACTAAAATTTAAAACTTTTCTTGTGATTAAAATAAAATATAAAATGTATAAGGAAACCAACTATAAAAGACTTCAAAAGTTTAATATTTCAAATGTCACAGTTTAAAACATTTTATTATCCCATGTAATTCAAAACCCTTAAAATAAAATTTGACAAAAATGTTACAAACTAAAATTCATTTTATTTTAAATAAATTAGTTCTTTATAAGTATTTAAATTAAACCACTTAATTACAAGATTATTCAAAAGGTTATATAATTACTAAATGGTTTTCATTCCTTTAACTAAGTTCAAATTATAGTTTGGAAATTACAAGCCTATAGTGTATAACTTTAAAACTTCATAAAATTTAAATTAATGAATTAGCCAAATAAACATTTCAATTGCTTAAAGGAATTTCATCTATTTTTCAAAGCATGAAATGATTAATAGATTCTAAATAAGAATAAAATTAAAATAAAAATCTTTTCCAAAGTTGTTATGAAGTCCAAATGATTATCTTAATATAAGACATAATGTTACCTTTGAAAGAGGATTCAAGCATTGCACACATACAATCATGCATAAGCATCATTTCATGAATAAGAGTTGGAAATTTAATATTTAACTAAAAGTGTGTTTTGGAAATTAATCCATAAACATGTTATTTCTATCTTTTATGATTTCCCTTTTATTTAATTTTATTTTTGGGGAAGAATACTACCAAAAAGTTCTAAATTAAATTAGCTTTCCAAAACATATTTTTATGAATTTTTCTGAAAAGGTTTGGTTAAGTTTAAAAATAAATTGTGAATTAAAAGTTGTAAAACAGAAAAGAATTTGTCAAAAAAAAAGGGAACAGCTCGAGCCAACTGGGCCGAAGCCCAGACTCTCTCGGCCGCGCGCGCAGCTCGCCTTGGCCCAGCAGCGGCCCAGCTTCGTCCGCGCCGCACGCTCTCTCTCTGACGCGCGGGACCCACGCGTCATCCCTCTCCTTCCATATCTCCACGAACAGAAAAACGAACCAGAGGAGTTCGATCCGAATACGGTGGAAATCGGGCGCGATTCTTGCGCGATAAGCCGCCTCCGTGCACCCCATAAGTAGCCTGAGACACCGCCTCCGCTTTCCCCTCAAACCCTAAATAGAACTCGCCTCCAGGCCACTGAAATCGAGCTTCGTAGCGTCCCCATTGCCGCCGACAAAAAGCTCGCCCCTCGGTCAGCTTCGTCGACCCCGAGCCCTCCTACTCCCCCTGCTCTCCCGCCTTTCTTCTTGCGCTTCGTTTTGACTTGGTCCCGTGGTTGTTGGTGCACCAGAACGAGTAAATCGTCCACGCCCGGAGCTCCCCGCCGCCACCCGCAACTCCGGCAAGGAGTAAATCGAGCTCCGGAGCCCCCCCGCCACCAACCGACCTCCCCATCGCCTTCGCCGTGCTGCGCCGCGCTCGGGGCTGCTCTCCACGCATCCGGGGAGGCACGGCGACGACCGGAGTGTCCACGCCGGAGCCCGCGCCGCCGTCAGCTTCTATCTCCGGTGAGAAGCGCCGCCATCTTCTGGACAAGCACGGTGAGCCTTTGGATCTATTTTTAACGGCTTAGATTAGATCGTTGCGGACGAAGCGGTACGCTCCGATCTGGACCGTCAGATCCAGATCTGACGGCCCAGATCAGATGACTTAACCACGTCAGCGCCTACGTGGCATGCCCCGTCAGCGCACAGTCAGCGCTGACGTGTATAATCAATTTCGTAATTAAATTTAATCGGCAGTTTTGCAGAAACACCCCTGCCACTTAGATCTGTCACAACTTTTTAACCACAACTCCAAATTTAATAATTTTTATATATTTGAAAAGCCCTCGACATGTAGAATAATTTGCATCAGACAAAATTCAATTTGACTTAGTATAAAATATTCAAATTTCAAATGGTGAAATTGAGTATATTTGTAATAACTTTAAATCTATAAATCCAAAAATTGCAAATAAATATGTTTTAGAAACCTTAGAATATTTGTAAATTAATACCACTGCTATAAAATATTTTTGAGTAATTTTTGAATGATTTCATAGTTGTGAGTTTAATTTGAATAGTTTGACTAGTTTTGAAATAACTTTTAATAGAAATATTATCTTTGATTTAATCCAAATGCATTAAATATAATTAAACCACCTCTGGCTAATAACACCATCTATAAAGGAAATTGAGTTATAAAATATAAATCACATAAAACTTTAATCTATATGCTTCCTTTTATTATGTTTTGCAAAATTGGAAACTAATTAAATTGCAATCATAATTTTATGCATATTTTATAAACTTCACAAAAATTAGTGTTATGGCTTGTGATTTAAAATTGCATTTCATGCATAGCATATTTTATAGTTATATTTTCATAAGGAAAACTCCTCCCCATTTTCTCTAAGTTTGGATCATTCTCAAACTTGTATTTTGGAAAAAGTGCTATACACTTAGTAAAATTCAACATGGAGTTGGAAGACCAAGGAAGGACTTAGCCAAACAAGACTTCAGAAGTATCTTCAAGGAGAAGAAACACTTAGAAGAAAATCAAGAAGAAGTCATGAAGACCAACTAGAAATATTTTCCAAGTCTTCTCTCTCTCTCTCTCTCTTTCTTTTCTCTGAAACTTCATGAAGGACTTAGAAGAAAACAAGACTCTGGAAGCATCCTCAAGATGTCAAGCACTTAGAAGAAAAGTGAGAAGAAGTTCAAGAAGGCCAACCTCTCTTTTATTCTCTAAGTCTTTCTCTCTGCCTTTTCTTCTTCTCTGAGAACTCAAAATCCAAGACCAGCCTCGAGGATACAAGAACCACCAAGTCTGAAGATTTATCAAGTCTATCAAAACTTCAATCAAGACATCATCCAGAAGAAAGTTACAAGTCTGGAGATGAAGCCTGGAGGACAACTACATCTTTCTTTCTATCTTTTCCCTCTTTTCTAATCTTGTCTTTTAGACTTAAACAAATTTTGATCATGATGTTATCATCTTGAAGTTGTTGGATCCTAGCAGCATAGTGGGATGAAGCGGCCTGGAAACAAACCTTACATGTCCACGTACATGAGACCTGTTCCACAATTTAAGTGGCTGGCCGGGTGTCTGTCTCTCTCACTATAGTGAATGTCCAATGTACTAAGAGTCGATAATAATTGTTGATCATCTTGAACAAATGACTTAGTATTTTTTCTAAGTATTATGCACAGCATGGCTAAGCCATTAGAGTGCTAGCTTAAAGAGGATATAAAACAAAGTATTTTTATCCAACTTAAGACCTTAGTCCTTAGTCATTCTTGACCCACCTATTTTCCTTGCATCAACTTAAGAGATTTTTCATAGCATAACATGCATCTCTAGCCCTTAGAAATAATTTGCATACATGACATGTTTTCCTTAGGAGTTTTATAAAACTTGTTGTTCATTTGATATGAGCATGTACGTTGATGATTGTTGTTTGTTGATTGTTGTATTGTGGTTTGCTATTAATGTTTAGATTAAACGGAGAGCAAACGTTCATTGTTGAAAAGAGTTGTGAACAACGACAACATTCAAAGGCAAGTGGCACACCTCATAAACTTCCTATTTTTATATGCATTACTTAGTGTATTTTTATATGCATGTGTTGCTATGCTAAACCTGTGTAGAATCCCTTATTCCTGTGTCTAGGTTCCTATATCATACTTAGCAGAAATATTGATGCTATGCAATTGATGAAAGGTTTTCACAAAATGTTAAGTGACTACTGAGGACTGTGCTCATGGCTGTCTTCGCCTAGGATGAATTTCTATTCTACTTAGGGCTGTGAGCATGGTGATTTTTACCTGAGAGTGCACATCCACTAAGTTAATGAAACACCTGGGTGGTAATTGGTTGTATGGTTTATGTTGAGTGGCTACTCAGGTCCATTTCTATGGTTCCTAGAGTATGTACACTTGAGAACGGCCACCCAGGAACAGAGGAATCTGAAGAACTCCGAGTGAAGATTGCTTCCAGTGCAGCCATTGCCATATGGGCTCTGGCTTGATCAATTATGTTGTGTGGACTCTCTCCGGATTGACAAGCAGATGTAGGGGGATGTTAGGTGGAACGGGTCAAGCCAGGTGGGAGGGAAAATGCTTCTGAAAGATCTCGTCTCATTCTCTCCTTTCCTTATCACTAATGGTGTGTAAAGGATACCTTGGGTTGAATGGGTACAATGGTGAAAGTGCACAACCTCTGCAGAGTGTAAAACTAAGTACTTAGCCGTGTCCCCGGTTACGGACAATTTTGAGCAGCTGATCAAGGACGTCAACGGAGGATTCCACCATTCCAATTTCTAAGTTAAAACTTGATGGGTGAACAAGGGAAGATGAGATTTATGGTTTTCATGCCATACTCGTCGAGATTTCAAGAAAAGTGTTTTCAAAAGAATAGGAAAAATTGGCTTTATGCAAATTAGCCTGGAGCTCCACCAGCCAAATATTCATATAGGCTTTAGAGTTATTCCATAAGTGTCCACCATAGTGTCACTTGCCAGACTCCATTTTTAATGGAATCTGACCCACGTTGTTGCAATATTTTTCTTATTGCAGATTGATCAGATGACGAGTGAGGTTTCGTTAAAGGTTTCGAGTCTACAACCAACATGTTTTCGCCTGTGGCAGCATGAGAGTTATAGAGACTCACTGTTATTGTATTTCCGCTGTGTACTTTTTCAATGCTAGCTTTACGCTATGCAACTTGTATAAATATTTTGTAATTCTGGATCATCGATGTAATATAATTGATGCTTTGTTGTGATATTACATCGTAAACTGTGTGTGCAAATGAATCGATCCAGGGATTTGCACTATACACAGGTATCTGCCTTATTTAAAGTGCAGGTACGCTACAGATGGTATCAGAGCACTGTGTTGCCTGTAGGTTCAAAACCCCTAGGATTGGAATAAGACCCCAAAGGCTAAGTAGTTAACTAAACTAGGTTTCCAAAACATGAGTGAATCTTGAACTTTTCCTTAATATGGTGTTACATTATTTATCTTGTCTTGCATCTTTCCCTTTTCTCTTAAATTTTAATACTCCTACCTGTTCACAATTCTAGATGGGAGAATACACTGAGACTGCGTATGCTGGAATTTTGTCGGGTTTCATCTTTGGGAGGCAGCTGTCTAGATTGACAAGTGAATTGAAGCTACCACCACCTTATTTCCGAGGAAGGAAGGAGGAGACGGACATACCCCATGGGATACGCTGGGAAATACGCACCATCATGACTCCGGATCCTACGATGCCAGACTTCGAGCCCGTGGACTATGTCACCTACTACCCAGAGTGGATTGAGGGAGTGAACATAGCTATGGTGGACTTAATGGCTCGTCTGTGTTACAAGTATCGATTCAAGCTAGCACCAGGATCGCCCTTCCGTGCCTTTGGTAAGAGGAATGCACATGGTATCTCGATGGCTCACACGGGAAATCGTCTGGACTTGCCCCTCGTTAACAAGACGTTTGAAGACTTGGATTATCTCATCAACTGTCTGACCAGGAGAGTCCAACAGACTTCTGACGTCGCAAATCATGCTCAAGCCGTCATACACGTAGAAACCCAAGAACTCCAGGCTTCTGAAAATCTTATTGGTCAGTTGGAGGAACTCATCCATGACCTACATTTGGAGAACCTTGGCAAGGATGAGCAAATTGCCATGCTTGAGGCACAACTCATTCCACCTCCACCACCGTTAGTAGCTGAAGGAGGTGACCAAGGCACTGGAAATGTGACTGTATCTGCAGCTACGAAGGAGGAAGGACCAGTGGAAGAAGACCCCGAAGAGGTGCTGTTTGAAGAGTCAACTGAGGAAGAAGTCACGCCTGAGGCAAATAACCACGCAATAAAACGCAAGCGTAATATGTAGGAAGGATAAGTGTAGCAATCAAAACCATGTTAGAGGGACCACCATTTATCTTTTAGCCTATCGTATCGATTTAGTGTATTGACCTATCAAATTGTGGTATGGCAGTACTGTTACTTTGGTATTTCCCCGACCCTTCGTTCGATAAACAATTAGTTTTGATTTCTAAAAAGAAGTTTGAAATTGTACGTATGTGTTGCTTGTGTTTGAACTTTATTGCTTGATGTGTGTTAGATGATGTTTGTAAAGGATTTTCTTGAATTTTTGGTTGTGCATTAGGATGTTGAATTATCAACAAAACTTTTCTTTTAAGGGTGGTAGCCACCTAGAATATTCAAACCCAACTTATTAAACCCAAAGATCCCAAACAATCTTCTAGCCTCCCCAATTAGAAAAAAAAAATTATTCACTGTCAAGTTTTCAAGTTTCCATGTTAGAAATTTCATGTCCCAAAACATCTCGAGTTATCAGAATCACTCAAGCTTTTGCTTTGTCTTTCTAGCCTCTCCGAATCTCGGGGACGAGATTCCTTTTAAGGGTGGTAGTCTGTAACATCCCAACATTTTATAATGTTCAAAAATCACTAAAATTTAAAACTTTTCTTGTGATTAAAATAAAATATAAAATGTATAAGGAAACCAACTATAAAAGACTTCAAAAGTTTAATATTTCAAATGTCACAGTTTAAAACATTTTATTATCCCATGTAATTCAAAACCTTAAAATAAAATTTGACAAAAATGTTACAAACTAAAATTCATTTTATTTTAAATAAATTAGTTCTTTATAAGTATTTAAATTAAACCACTTAATTACAAGATTATTCAAAAGGTTATCTAATTACTAAATGGTTTTCATTCCTTTAACTAAGTTCAAATTATAGTTTGGAAATTACAAGCCTATAGTGTATAACTTTAAAACTTCATAAAATTTAAATTAATGAATTAGCCAAATAAACATTTCAATTGCTTAAAGGAATTTCATCTATTTTTCAAAGCATGAAATGATTAATAGATTCTCAATAAGAATAAAATTAAAATAAAAATCTTTTCCAAAGTTGTTATGAAGTCCAAATGATTATCTTAATATAAGACATAATGTTACCTTTGAAAGAGGATTCAAGCATTGCACACATACAATCATGCATAAGCATCATTTCATGAATAAGAGTTGGAAATTTAATATTTAACTAAAAGTGTGTTTTGGAAATTAATCCATAAACATGTTATTTCTATCTTTTATGATTTCCCTTTTATTTAATTTTATTTTCGGGGAAGAATACTACCAAAAAGTTCTAAATTAAATTAGCTTTCCAAAACATATTTTTATGAATTTTTCTGAAAAGGTTTGGTTAAGTTTAAAAATAAATTGTGAATTAAAAGTTGTAAAACAGAAAAGAATTTGTCAAAAAAAAAAAGGGAACAGCTCGAGCCAACTGGGCCGAAGCCCAGACTCTCTCGGCCGCGCGCGCAGCTCGCCTTGGCCCAGCAGCGGCCCAGCTTCGTCCGCGCCGCACGCTCTCTCTCTGACGCGCGGGACCCACGCGTCATCCCTCTCCTTCCATATCTCCACGAACAGAAAAACGAACCAGAGGAGTTCGATCCGAATACGGTGGAAATCGGGCGCGATTCTTGCGCGATAAGCCGCCTCCGTGCACCCCATAAGTAGCCCGAGACACCGCCTCCGCTTTCCCCTCAAACCCTAAATAGAACTCGCCTCCAGGCCACTGAAATCGAGCTTCGTAGCGTCCCCATTGCCGCCGACAAAAAGCTCGCCCCTCGGTCAGCTTCGTCGACCCCGAGCCCTCCTACTCCCCCTGCTCTCCCGCCTTTCTTCTTGCGCTTCGTTTTGACTTGGTCCCGTGGTTGTTGGTGCACCAGAACGAGTAAATCGTCCACGCCCGGAGCTCCCCGCCGCCACCCGCAACTCCGGCAAGGAGTAAATCGAGCTCTGGAGCCCCCCCGCCACCAACCGACCTCCCCATCGCCTTCGCCGTGCTGCGCCGCGCTCGGGGCTGCTCTCCACGCATCCGGGGAGGCACGGCGACGACCGGAGTGTCCACGCCGGAGCCCGCGCCGCCGTCAGCTTCTATCTCCGGTGAGAAGCGCCGCCATCTTCTGGACAAGCACGGTGAGCCTTTGGATCTATTTTTAACGGCTTAGATTAGATCGTTGCGGACGAAGCGGTACGCTCCGATCTGGACCGTCAGATCCAGATCTGACGGCCCAGATCAGATGACTTAACCACGTCAGCGCCTATGTGGCATGCCCCGTCAGCGCACAGTCAGCGCTGACGTGTATAATCAATTTCGTAATTAAATTTAATCGGCAGTTTTGCAGAAACACCCCTGCCACTTAGATCTGTCACAACTTTTTAACCACAACTCCAAATTTAATAATTTTTATATATTTGAAAAGCCCTCGACATGTAGAATAATTTGCATCAGACAAAATTCAATTTGACTTAGTATAAAATATTCAAATTTCAAATGGTGAAATTGAGTATATTTGTAATAACTTTAAATCTATAAATCCAAAAATTGCAAATAAATATGTTTTAGAAACCTTAGAATATTTGTAAATTAATACCACTGCTATAAAATATTTTTGAGTAATTTTTGAATGATTTCATAGTTGTGAGTTTAATTTGAATAGTTTGACTAGTTTTGAAATAACTTTTAATAGAAATATTATCTTTGATTTAATCCAAATGCATTAAATATAATTAAACCACCTCTGGCTAATAACACCATCTATAAAGGAAATTGAGTTATAAAATATAAATCACATAAAACTTTAATCTATATGCTTCCTTTTATTATGTTTTGCAAAATTGGAAACTAATTAAATTGCAATCATAATTTTATGCATATTTTATAAACTTCACAAAAATTAGTGTTATGGCTTGTGATTTAAAATTGCATTTCATGCATAGCATATTTTATAGTTATATTTTCATAAGGAAAACTCCTCCCCATTTTCTCTAAGTTAGGATCATTCTAAAACTTGTATTTTGGAAAAAGTGCTATACACTTAGACACTTAGTAAAATTCAACATGGAGTTGGAAGACCAAGGAAGGACTTAGCCAAACAAGACTTCAGAAGTATCTTCAAGGAGAAGAAACACTTAGAAGAAAATCAAGAAGAAGTCATGAAGACCAACTAGAAATATTTTCCAAGTCTTCTCTCTCTCTCTCTCTTTCTTTTCTCTGAAACTTCATGAAGGACTTAGAAGAAAACAAGACTCTGGAAGCATCCTCAAGATGTCAAGCACTTAGAAGAAAAGTGAGAAGAAGTTCAAGAAGGCCAACCTCTCTTTTATTCTCTAAGTCTTTCTCTCTGCCTTTTCTTCTTCTCTGAGAACTCAAAATCCAAGACCAGCCTCGAGGATACAAGAACCACCAAGTCTGAAGATTTATCAAGTCTATCAAAACTTCAATCAAGACATCATCCAGAAGAAAGTTACAAGTCTGGAGATGAAGCCTGGAGGACAACTACATCTTTCTTTCTATCTTTTCCCTCTTTTCTAATCTTGTCTTTTAGACTTAAACAAATTTTGATCATGATGTTATCATCTTGAAGTTGTTGGATCCTAGCAGCATAGTGGGATGAAGCGGCCTGGAAACAAACCTTACATGTCCACGTACATGAGACCTGTTCCACAATTTAAGTGGCTGGCCGGGTGTCTGTCTCTCTCACTATAGTGAATGTACAATGTACTAAGAGTCGATAATAATTGTTGATCATCTTGAACAAATGACTTAGTATTTTTTTCTAAGTATTATGCACAGCATGGCTAAGCCATTAGAGTGCTAGCTTAAAGAGGATATAAAACAAAGTATTTTTATCCAACTTAAGACCTTAGTCCTTAGTCATTCTTGACCCACCTATTTTCCTTGCATCAACTTAAGAGATTTTTCATAGCATAACATGCATCTCTAGCCCTTAGAAATAATTTGCATACATGACATGTTTTCCTTAGGAGTTTTATAAAACATGTTGTTCATTTGATATGAGCATGTACGTTGATGATTGTTGTTTGTTGATTGTTGTATTGTGGTTTGCTATTAATGTTTAGATTAAACGGAGAGCAAACGTTCATTGTTGAAAAGAGTTGTGAACAACGACAACATTCAAAGGCAAGTGGCACACCTCATAAACTTCCTATTTTTATATGCATTACTTAGTGTATTTTTATATGCATGTGTTGCTATGCTAAACCTATGTAGAATCCCTTATTCCTGTGTCTAGGTTCCTATATCATACTTAGCAGAAATATTGATGCTATGCAATTGATGAAAGGTTTTCACAAAATGTTAAGTGACTACTCAGGACTGTGCTCATGGCTGTCTTCGCCTAGGATGAATTTCTATTCTACTTAGGGCTGTGAGCATGGTGATTTTTACCTGAGAGTGCACATCCACTACGTTAATGAAACACCTGGGTGGTAATTGGTTGTATGGTTTATGTTGAGTGGCTACTCAGGTCCATTTCTATGGTTCCTAGAGTATGTACACTTGAGAACGGCCACCCAGGAACAGAGGAATCTGAAGAACTCCGAGTGAAGATTGCTTCCAGTGCAGCCATTGCCATATGGGCTCTGGCTTGATCAATTATGTTGTGTGGACTCTCTCCGGCTTGACAAGCAGATGTAGGGGGATGTTAGGTGGAACGGGTCAAGCCAGGTGGGAGGGAAAATGCTTCTGAAAGATCTCGTCTCATTCTCTCCTTTCCATATCACTAATGGTGTGTAAAGGATACCTTGGGTTGAATGGGTACAATGGTGAAAGTGCACAACCTCTGCAGAGTGTAAAACTAAGTACTTAGCCGTGTCCCCGGTTACGGACAATTTTGAGCAGCTGATCAAGGACGTCAACGGAGGATTCCACCATTCCAATTTCTAAGTTAAAACTTGATGGGTGAACAAGGGAAGATGAGATTTATGGTTTTCATGCCATACTCGTCGAGATTTCAAGAAAAGTGTTTTCAAAAGAATAGGAAAAATTGGCTTTATGCAAATTAGCCTGGAGCTCCACCAGCCAAATATTCATATAGGCTTTAGAGTTATTCCATAAGTGTCCACCATAGTGTCACTTGCCAGACTCCATTTTTAATGGAATCTGACCCACGTTGTTGCAATATTTTTCTTATTGCAGATTGATCAGATGACGAGTGAGGTTTCGTTAAAGGTTTCGAGTCTACAACCAACATGTTTTCGCCTGTGGCAGCATGAAAGTTATAGAGACTCACTGCTATTGTATTTCCGCTGTGTACTTTTTCAATGCTAGCTTTACGCTATGCAACTTGTATAAATATTTTGTAATTCTGGATCATCGATGTAATATAATTGATGCTTTGTTGTGATATTACATCGTAAACTGTGTGTGCAAATGAATCGATCCAGGGAGGTATCTGCCTTATTTAAAGTGCAGGTACGCTACAGCTGTAAACACTAACACACAGGTTTTTGGGAGTTTTTAAAATAACAGATAAATAAAGTGTGAGTAAATAAAGTGCAACAATAATAATTGCAGCGAGTGGCCCAATCCATTCTAGAGCAAAGGACAAACCGGTTTGTTTACTCTTGAGGACACACGAGATTTATTTCTAGTGCTTTCGCTTCAAATAGATGATTAATCTTTAGTGTTTCGATAAGTGTTGTGTGGGTGGACCTATGCTAATGCACCGCCCTTACTAGGACTAATACATACTTGTGATTATACCCCTCGCAAACATCCGCAAATACAAGAAAGTAATTAAGATAAATTTAACCACAAGCTTAAACTTTGAGGTGCTTCCATTCTCATGCATCGAGATACTAATGGGTTTAGGTTTCTATCACTTCGGCAACCCTACAATTAATATTCAAATACACAATGCATTCCTCTTGGCCCATAAAGGTGAAGTGTCATGAAGTCGACGTTCACATGACACCACTAAAAGAATTACACCACAACTTAAATATCAAACCATCAAATATTACTCAACATAGTTCACTACTAACATCTAGACTTCTCCCATGTCCTCAAGAACTTAACGAACTACTCACAACACAACATAAAGAACATGATCAGAGATGATATAATGATGGATAATAATCTGAACATAAACCTTGATTCAACGATTCCACCCAATAGCATCAATAACAATAGTAATCAACACCAGGAGAGTTTGCCCTATCAAACACATAAGATTTAGCCCTAGATGTTACAACGGGAACGGAGTGTAATACATCTCCAACGTATATATAATTTCTAATGTTCCATGCTATGTTATATCATGTTATTACATGTTTTATATGCATTTATATAGTTTTATGCATTTTCTGGAACTAACCTATTAACAAGATGCCAAAGTGCTAGTTCCCTGTTTTCTGATGTTTTTGGTTTCAAAAAAGTACTTAAGAAAATATTCTCGGAATTGGAAATAAAACATCCTGGAATTATTTTTGGAAAAGGAACGTTCCAGAACACCGAAGACGAGACGGAGAAGAGCCACGAGGTGGCCACACCACCCCGTGGCGCGGCTCCTTTCCTGGCCGCGCCAGGAGTTGGTTTGGGCCCATCGGCCCTCCACCGACACCGCCCTTTCGCCCATAAATACCTCCTGACCTAAAAACGATCGTAGGATATTCACTTTTTCCTCCACGGGTCCCGAGCCGTCGCCGTTGTCAACACCAATTCGGGAGAGATTAGAACTGCTCCCCGGCGCCCTGCCAAGAGGGGGAATCGTCCCTGGAGGCCTCTACATCGCCATGACCGCCTCCGGACTGGTGCGTGAGTAGTCTACCCTTGGACTACGGGTCCATAAAAGTAGCTAGATGGTTTTCTTCTCTACTTGTGCTATCATGTTTAGATCTTGTGAGCTGCCTATCATGATCAAGATCATCTTTATGTAATACTCCATGTTGTGTTTGCTGGGATTCGATGAATATTGAGTACTAAAGTTATTGCTTCATAATATATCATGTGTGTGTTATTTATGATGCTCATAACTCCAAGAGGGGGTATTTATGCTCGATAGTTGGTTCATGTCTCTATTTAATCTGGGGCAGTGACAGAAAGCTCTAAGGTTGTAGATATACTGTTGCTACTAGGGATAAAACAGTAGTACTTTTTCTAAGGATGATGTTACTTACTTACTTTACACACAATGCTTAAGGCGATAATCTGTTGCATGCAACTTAATACTGAAAGGGGTGCGAACGCTAACCGGAAGGTGGATTATTTGTCATAGACGCGGTTGGAACGGTCTATGTATATTGTTGTAATGTCCGAATGAATCTCACACTAGACATCATAACGTTAGTATATGCATTGGGTTGCTCATCATTATTCTGTCAATTCCCTAGCTGTAATTTGTCTACCACTCATGGATGAATGTTATTATTTATGGAGAGACACCACTAGTGAACTGTGGCCCTTGGTCCTTCTCATTAATATGATAAAACCACTACTGTAAATCTGTTACTTTATGCAAACAAACATACTTTCTTCCACACATTTGTTTAACCCTTTGTTATAGCAAGACGGTGAGATTAACAACCTCACGGTTAAGTTGGGGAAAAGTATCTTGATTGTTTGTGTGCAGGCTCCACGTTTGTTGCTGACGCTGGTGTTGCGCCGTGCCAACATCGCTGCTAACAACCTCGAGTGAACATTCATCTCCTACTCGTTCGATAACCTTGGTTTCATAACTGAGGGAAACTTGCTACTGCACTACTTCACACCTTCCTCTTGTGGTCTCCCAACAACACACCCACCGTGTGCATCAAGCATTTTACTGGCCCTGTTGCCGGGGAGATTTGAAGATTCACTACGAGGGGAGTTTTCGCACTTCCAATCTTTTTATTTTGTTATTGTCTTGTTTAGTTTACTTTTGTTACTTTCTTGTTTGCTTAATATCAAAAATACAAAAAAATTAGTTACTTGCATTACTTTTTATATTTCGGTTTGCACTATTATTTTCAGTTTTGTCGCTTTTGTTTATTTCGGTTTAACATTATTTCTATAATATTATTTATTTCGGTTTGTTTTTTAAATTGCTAAAATGAGTTCCGCTGAAAATACTAAGTTGAGTGACTTTACAAGCACCAACAATAATGATTTTATATGCACACCTATTGTTCCACCTGCATCTAAAGCTGAGTTCTTTGAGATTAAACCTGCTTTACTGAACCTTGTTATGAGAGAGCAATTCTCTGGTGTTTGTTCTGATGATGATGCTGACCATCTAAATAATTTTGTTGAATCATGTGAAATGCAAAAATATAAGGACATAGATAGTGATATCATAAAACTGAAATTATTTCCATTCCCCTTGAGAGGAAGAGCTAAAGAATGGTTGCTTTCATTGCCTAGGAATAGTATTGATTCTTGGATAAAATGCAAAGATGCTTTTATAGGAAAATACTATCCTCCTGCTAAGATTATTTATCTAAGAAGTAGCAACATGAATTTTAAACAACTAGATAACGAGCATGTTGCTCAAGCTTGGGAAAGAATGAAATCTTTGATAAAGAATTGCCCAACCCATGGACTGACTGCTTGGATGATCATCCAAACCTTTTATGCAGGAATGACTTTTTTTTTCAAAAAACTTATTGGATTCAGCAGCTGGAGGAACCTTTATGTCCATCACCTTGGGGGCTGCAACAAAACTCTTGGATGATACGATGGTGAATTATTCCGAATGGCATACAGAGAGGACACCTCAAGGTAAGAAGGTAAATTCTGTTGAAGACACGTCCTCCTTGAGCGAAAAGATTGATATTATTATGTCTATGCTTGATAGTGGTAAATCCCATATTGATCCCAATAGTGTTCCTTTAGCTTCTTTAGTTGCACAAGAAGAGCATGTTGATGTAAACTTTATTAAAAGCAACAATTTCAACAACAATGCCTATAGGAACAACTATGGTAATAACAACAAATATAAGCCATATCCTCCTAATAATAGTAACTCTTATGGTAATTCTTATAAAAATAATATGACTACCACCTCTGAACTTGAAACCATGTTAAAGGATTTTATCACTACAAAAACTTTGTTTAATAAAACTGATGAGGAAAAGCTTGGGAAAATTGATATTCTTGCGTCTAAAGTTGAAATTCTTGTCCTTGATGTTGATCTTTTAAAATCTAAGGTTATGCCTACTGAAACTAAATAAGTTAATCCCTTTGCTAAAATTAATTCCATCCAAGTTCAAATTGATGAAAATGTTAGGATGATGGCTCAATTACGTGCTTGATGGGAAAGAGAGAGAGAATAAGAGAAAGAGGCTAATATTGTTAAAGTTTTTACTATTAGTACCTCTGAAAATAATGGTGTTTCACATGTTAGTAAGCCTCCTATTATTAATGGTAACATAGTTGGTGTAGGAAAAGCCTACTCTATTTCATCCAAAAATTCAAAATTGCCCAAAACTGCTGAAACTAGTGTTGACAAAAGTGCTGAATTTTTTTAGAACATGAGAGAAAGTGGTTCGGTTTGCTCTGATGATAATTATCTGGATTTTTATAATTTTAATATCTCTGGCGTTATTAAGTTCTTGAAAAAGTTGGCCACAAGTCCTAATGCTAGCTCTCTTAATTTGGCTTTTACTACTCATATTACAAATGCTCTCATTAAAGCTAGGGAAGCTAAATTGAGACTTGAAGCTTCTATCCCTAAGAAGTTAGAAGATGGATGGGAGCCCATCATTAAAATGAAAGCAGATAAATTTGATTGCAATGCTTTGTGTGACCTTGGTGCAAGCATTTATGTTATGCCTAAAAAGCTCTATGATATGTTTGATTTGGCACCATTGGAACATGCTATTTGGATGTTTTTCTTGCTGATAATGCTTTGAAGAAACCTTTGGGGAGGATCAATGATATTCCTATTATGGTTAATACTAATCTGGTCCCCGTTGATTTTATTGTCTTGGATATTGAATGCAATCCATATTGTCCAATTGTGTTGGGAAGACCTTTTCTTAGAACAGTGGGTGCTATTATTGATATTAAAGAAGGTACCATCAAGTACCAATTCCCACTTAAGAAAGGTATGGAACACTTCCCTAGAAAAAGAATGAAGCTACCTTTTGATTCTATTGTTCGTTCAAATTATGTTGACGCTTAATCTCTTGATAATACTTGAGTTTTATCTTTGTGCCTAGCTCAAAGGCATTAAACAAAAGCGCTTATGGGAGACAACCCACTTTTATTTCCTGTTATTTTAATTTATTTTGCTTGTATCAAGGACTTATCCTACCTCTGTAGAAACTCCTTTGTATCTTTATTTTATTGCAATGGTGTGTCAAGTTAAGCCTCTAATTGAAAGTTGATGCTAAAATTCAATTCCTGCGCATAAACAGATTTCTGCTGTTCACCTTTAAATTCATATCAATTCACTGGAACGCCAGAAAAATCTGCCCTTTTTTGTGCTTAATCCTCAGATGTATACGCAACTTTTATTAGTTTTGAGTTTTCTTATCTGAGTAAGTTAAGTGTCTCGAATATTTTTATTTACGGACTGTTCTGTTTTTGATAGATTCTGCCATTTATTTTTCAATGCCTATTTTGCTATTTTGATTGGATCTTTTTATTCTATTAAGTATAAGTGGCTATAGCTAATGTCCAGTAGCATTGTTAGCAATTTTGTTCCTACAGAATATCATATATTTTTGTGCACTAACCCTCTAATGAAGTTACTCTAAGTTTGGTGTGGAGGAAGTTTTCAAGGATCAAGAGAGAAGTATGATATAATGTGACCAAGAGGATAGTAACGCCAAATCTTGTGGATGCCCCGGTGGTCCACCCCAATATATTTAAATAAGATTCAAGCGTCAAAGCTTGGTGATGCCCAAGGCATCCCCTTCTTCATCAACAAACTATCAGGTCCTTTCTAGTGAAACTATATTTTAATTCTGTCACATCTTATGTGCTTATCTTGAAGCGTATGTTTGTTTTTGTTTTTGTTATTTTCATTCTCTGAATAAAATGGATCCTAGCATTCTTTTGTGTGGGAGAGAGACACGCTCCGCCTTTTCTTATGAATACTTGTATTCTTCACTTATATTCGTTGAGTATTCTTTTCATGTTATTGTTTGCTTCCTAGCTCTTGTTTTTCATGCATCTCTTGCTAGAGCTGTTAGATTTGTTATATCATACTCTCATATCTCATTGTTTAATTACTTGGAGAGTTTATCTTTTAAATAAGTTGATTGGTGTTTGGTTGAGAACAGAAAATGCTAAATGTGGTAGATGGTATAATTAAATGATACATAATCTTGTAGATCATTAAATTGTGTCACTTGAATCATTGATGTTGTTTTGAGATATTAATTTGCTTAATGGTAAAAATGATGGTGTAGTAAAGTGGAATGATTAATGGTTGGTCTAGAAAAACTTGAAGTTGTGCCACACTTAATTTTTACGTTGATTGCATAATGATATATGACTTCTATTTGCCTAAAGTAACCGTAATGACTTTATGTTATGCGCTACGTTCGGGGAAGCCAACGGTGACTTTGTCATTCGCCACGATCCCTCTAGAAGTAATTTTCATTATGCCTTGTATGATCATATTTTTATTTGAAATCTTTTTACTTGTGAGTTCTAAAACTGCGGTTTTCATGGCACTTCCACCACCATATTGCTAGCCTCTTTGGTAATTTGCTTTGCCCTTTCTCACATTGAGAGTTGGTGCATTTTTCGCGGGTACATCCAAACTTGTGGGAGATCTTCATCTTGTTCTCCTACACATAAGCCAAATATCTTCCTCAACACATCCACCATACCTACCTACTACAACATTTCTATAACTGTTCCGAGATATATTGCCATGCAACATCCATCTTACATTACATGACTTGTTGTCATTCATTACTTATTTATTGCTTTGCGTGATTCTATAAAGCTGATGTGTGGTTTTACCCATGTTACGCTATATCACTGCATATCATGCTATACTAGCAGAGGCACCGTTGTCATATGCATTCTTATGACACATTCATATTAGTTACTTATATCATCAGTATGTTGTTTTATCATCATTAGTGTGTTGTCATATATCATATTAGGATGCTTGCCCCTAAGAGTGAAAAGAGCCATGGAGGCCATCGAAAAGAGAAACAAAAAAAGAGAAAAAAAAAAGAAAGAAAAAAATAAAAAAGGGGGCAACATTACTATTCTTTATCACACACTTGTGCTTATGTTATAGCACCATATCATCTATAGTCATCACTTGTGCTCATGTTATAGCACCATATCATTTATGATCATCATTTGTGCTCATGTTTAGCACCTTTACTCCATATGAGAGAGTTTTCATGTCTTAGTTGCATAACTATGTGGGGAACTTTACACTATAGAACTTGGCTTCTATATTCCAATGATGAGCCTCCTCAAAAGTGCTCTAGGTATTCGTGAGCAAGCAAGTTGGATGCACCCCCACTAGTTCCATTGGAGAGCTTTCATATACTTATAGCTCATTGTGCATCCGTTGTGTGGCAATCACTACTCCTTCCATAGCTTCGATTATAAGACTTTCTCTTGTCTAATGATCATCTACAATTTTGTGAGCCTTTCTTCCGTTCGCCTTGCCAACCTCCTTTAACATTCTCTTAGCCATAACATCCTGGTGCCAGGAACCAACGTTGAACGCTTGCTTGTTTCCTTTGAACAAATAATGTATTGATCTTCTACGTGCATATTGATATTTCTTGACTTGATCCTTTCATTAAGTTGTCATGTTTGTTGGAAGCATTAGATGGTTATATTGTTGTGCTTGAAGCTTAAATCATCTTTAATATCCACTTTGCATGGTTGATTGTTATCTAGTACTATATCATTGAAAGCTTTGCTTGCTTCACCTACTTGTTTATTTAATACTCATTTGATATCAATATAAACTACAACCCTTATTCATTTGATCTCAGTTTGCATGCCTCACATTATTATATGATCAAGATTATGTTTAAGAATGTCACTTCAGAAATTATTCTTCTTTTATCGTTCTTGCCTACTCGGGACGAGTAGAACTAAGCTTGGGGATGTTGATACGTCTCGAACGTATCTATAATTTCTTATGTTCCATGTTATGTTATATCATGTTATTACATGTTTTATATGCATTTTATATAGTTTTATGCATTTTCTGGGACTAACCTATTAACAAGATGCCAAAGTGTCAGTTCCCTGTTTTCTGCCGTTTTTGGTTTCAGAAAACTACTTAAGGAAATATTCTCGGAATTGGAAATAAAACATCCTGAAATTATTTTTGGAAAAGGAACGTCCCAGAACACCAAAGACGAGACGGAGAAGAGCCACGAGGTGGCCACACCACCCCGTGGTGCGGCTCCTTTCCTAGCCGCGCCAGAAGGTGGTGTGGGCCCCTCGACCGTCCAATGACATCGCCCTTTCGCCCATAAATACCTCCTGACCTAAAAACGATCGCAGGATATTCACTTTTTCCTCCACGGGTCCCGAGCCGCCGCCGTTGTCAACACCAATTCGGGAGAGATAAGAACTGCTCCCCGGCACCCTGCCGGGAGGGGGAATCGTTCCCGGAGGCCTCTACATCGCCATGACCGCCTCCAGACTGATGCGTGAGTAGTCTACCTTTGGAATACGGGTACATAACAGTAGCTAGATGGTTGTCTTCTCCTCTTGTGCTATCATGTTTAGACCTTGTGAGCTGTATTTCATGATCAAGATCATCTTTATGTAATTCTCCATGTTGTGTTTGTTGGTATCCGATCAATATTGAGTACTAAAGTTATTGCTTCATAATATATCATGTGTGTGCTATTTATGATCTTGCATGCTCTCCGTTACTTGTGTGTGCTTTGGCCAAGTAGATCGTCGTAACTCCAAGAGGGGGTATTTATGCTCGATAGTGGGTTCATGTCTCTATTAAATCTGGGGCAGTGACAAAAAGCTCTTAGGTTGTAGATGTACTGTTGCTACTATGGATAAAACAATATTAATTTGTCTAAGGATGATATTACTTACTTACTTTACACACAGTGCTTAAGGTGATAATCTGTTGCATGCAACTTAATACTGAAAGGGGTGCGGACGCTAACCGGAAGGTGAATTATTAGTCATAAATGCGGTTGGAACGGTCTATGTATATTGTTGTAATGCCCGAATGAATCTCACACTAGACATCATAACGTTAGTATATGCATTAGTTTGCTCATCCTTATTCTATCAATTGCCTAGCTGCAATTTGTTTACCACACATGGATGGATGCTATTATTTATGGAGAGACGCCAATAGTGAACAGTGGAACCCGGTCCTTCTCATTAATCTGATAAAACCACAGCTGCAAACCTGTTACTTTCTTCAAACAAACATAGATTCTTCCACACATACGTTTAACCCTTTGTTACAGCAAGCCGGTGAGATTGACAACCTCACTGTTAAGTTGGGGAAAAGTATCTTGATTGTTTGTGTGCAGGCTCCACGTTTGTTGCTAACGATGGTGTTGCGCCGTGCCAACATCGCTGCTAACAACCTCGAGTGAACATTCATCTCCAACTGGTTCGGTAACCTTGGTTTCATACTGAGGGAAAGTTGCTGCTGCACTACTTCACACCTTCCTCTTGGGGTCTCCCAACAACACACCCACCATGTGCATCAGAGTGGAGCGGTGGAGATGACGGTGTCAGCCGCGGAGATGATGGTGATGATGATCCCGATGAAATGCAGCTCGATGACGGTGATGATGGCAACGTTTTCCCTTCTCCGGGATAGGATTTCCCCGGTAGATTTCTGCCCACCGGAGAGCTTTTCTCTCTCTGGTGTTTTCCGCCTCGTGGAGGCGGCGGAATAAATCTGTAACACGTCTTAACGTCTTAGGGTTTCGGGGGGATGAAGTACGCGAAGGGGGTGTCACTAGAGGCGGGCCAGGGTGGCCTCACCACGCGGAGGCGCGAAAGCAAGGAGGGACGCACCACCACCAGGTGTGGGCCCGCTGCGCCTTGTCTCGGCCTCCCCTTTTGGCTCCCCCCATTATCTAGCACAATAGGAATTCCCATCTTTTTATTTTGGCTTTCTGATCTTCGTAAATATTGTATCTTGACGGTGTTTTTTCCAGCAGATTCCAGACTCCGGTGATCCATTCTCCAATAATCATCAAACATGCAAAATAGATGAATTAACATAAGTATCATCTCTAACTATGAAATATATTCATGAATAACAGTAAATTATGATATAAAATAGTGATGCAAAATGGATGTATCAACTCCCCCAAGCTTAGACCTCGCTGGTTCCCAAGCGAAAGCTGAACTCAGTAAACATGATCACAAGTTAATGGCGTGAAGTGTCGATAAAGAATATACGGCCAACAAGCATCACATCTATTAATACACAAGTCATCTTAGATAAAAAAATCCGTTCATATATCTCAACTTGTTACAAGTAAAGGCAAATCACAATAAGGGGCATAAAGACAATCATAGTTGGTGTTGGCAAACTTCGTTCTTGGTCAGAGAACAATGAACATATTGATCTTAGGGCATGACCTATGTATATGGACAAGTTCACCTTAAGATGGGTCCCACTAAATATTCTTATGGCATATAGATTTCTCTACTATGTATGTTGCCACACTTCACCTTAAGTTGGGTCCCATGTAGCAGAAAAGTTATGCATACTTTATTGTCATATTCATCTTAAGTTGTCAAATTTAATTATTGTGTACACTCTAGTTGTAAAACTAATATTATTTTATTCCTTATGGATGTCCATAAGCTTGTGGACAACCCATAAGCTTTTTTCTAATGGACAACCTTATGGATAGGTGCCACTATGTATATAGTTGTCCACAAGGGGTACTTTTTGCATATGGACAACCTTATGAACTACATAGTGGATGCCCTTACTCTACAAAACAACCCTCTTAAGTAGTTACTAACTCTCAGAGTCATATTTATTAGATAAGAACATTGTGCTAAACAAGGAAGTATAAAATACATGATTAACAATACAAATGTATAAATGGTTGAATCACAACAACTCAAATGATTTCTTAAGACAGGAAGGAGATAGGTTTACTGACTCAACATAAAGTAAAATTAGGCCCTTCGCATAGGGAAGCAAGGATACATGCATGTGCTAGAGCTTTCTAGTTTATAGGTTTTTAAAATCATATAGAGAGCATAAAAGTACGTTTTTGAGCGGTGTTTGTCGTTGCCAATGAATGATAATAGAGTTCTTGTCATCTTCCATACTGAGCAAGTTTAGAGCGGTTCCGAATTATTTAGTAACAAGCATTTATAATATGCAATTTATTTAAATAACTTACACTCCTCCCAACCTATGCTTTCTCAAACCATGGCTAACCGAATCCTCGTGTGCCCACCAATCAATCTCAAACAATTGAGGAGTATTTTAAACTTTTTCAAACCTTTTGATATCATAGTGGTCTAACCAGCTCTTTGCAATATTAATGACGAACAAGTGGAGCATGCAAGTCAAGGGTTTCTTAATTAGTATGGAAGATAACAAACCCAACTATTATTTCCTCATGAGCTAATAAACATTGACACAAATAATGGATAATAGTTTTGAATAAAGATAGCACATGAAGTATTTACTTGGAGTGGCGCAAAATACCACATAATAGGTAGTTATGGTCGACAAAAATGGCAAGGGTTTAGGCTCAAGATTTAGATGTATGAGAAGCATTCCCTCTCGATACAGGTCTTTGGCTAGCAAGGTTAGGTAGCAAGCATAAGAGTTGATGGATACGAAGAAACATACATGTAGTAAAGACAATCATGCAATTCTTACTTGGAAGCACTAACAATTTAAAATTGTGAATACTAAGCTTATCAGCTACATGTTAGAATTAAAGATCAATGAATAATATATCTACATGTAATTCTTTTTCTCCACTTAAGTCTCAAAGTATTGTAGCTACTGACCAATGCTAAGTTTTCCAAAACCAAAAGATGAACTATATGCTCCCAAAGTGATATCAATACTGATGACAAGATCAATCATATAAGATAGAAGTTGCAAGCTAAAAAAAAGTGTGTAGAAAGTAAGATAAAACTTCTCATTAATATTCCATATCGGCAGGGGATACATAGATCGATAACCAACTAAAAGAGAGATACTCCTACATTGCAAACCGTCATATAAGATAACTTCCCTACTCATGATATGACACTACTAAAAGGTAAAAGATAAAAGATAATGGTGTGATACCGTGGCACTCCCCCCAAGTTTGGAACAAGCTAAGGGAGATGACAATACCGATGATGAATTACTCCTTCGGCGGTGATGGAGGGACGACTTGGAGCGGGGTAAGGTAACGCTCGAACATCTTGCGAAGCCTGTTGTTCTCCTCTTGAAGTATGTCCACCTCCTTCCTAAGGACTCGGAGAGCATCAGCCGCATCCGGAAAGAGCTAAGATCTGGAACAGGTGGTATTGCTCCCTGCATGTTATGCGAAAAAGCACGTTGGGCGTTAATTGATCCCACAAATGTGGGCTTGCTAGTCCTCGTCCTTGCGCGATCTCTTTTGGCCGACTTCATCTTCTTCACTTCCTCCATGAAGCTTTCATCCATGTCCTTGCGCCTAGCCTTCGCTTTTTCCTCCTCCGCCCATCCAACGAAAGATCCTTGATCAAGGTCTTGGAGAGTTCACGTCGGCGACGAAGCGCGTAGTCTTCAGAACAGGAAGTCTGTGATGACATCTGGACAGAAACAGCTCGAAACAAAAAAAACACGTTCAAAACACGATATACGGACCTTGGGGGGTCCGGGGTATTATAGAGGAAAAAAATTGCAACCAAAGGAAGGCTACGGAAGGATACCGAGTAGGAGACGAGCTTCGAGGCCCCCTCGTCAGGTGGAGGCGCGACCAGCATGGGGCCTGATAATTTCTTGTGTTCCATGCTTATATTATACCACTTATGACATGTTTTATATGCATTTATATGGTTTTGTGCATTTTCTGGGACTAACCTATTAACAAGATGCCACAGTGCCAGTTCCCAGGTTTTCTGCTATTTTTTGGTTTCAGAAAAGTACTTAAGGAAATGTTCTCGGAATTGGATGATTTCTTTTCCAACGCCCCTATTTTCCTCGGAACGTTCCAGAACTCCAAAAAAGAAACGAAGACGGAGGCCGAGGCGCCGACACCATGTCCAGGCGTGGGTCCCCCTGCCACGCGGACACGTGGTGTGGGGCCCACGGTGCACCACCGCCTTCACCCTTTTGCCTACTTATACCCCTCGGAAACCAAATATACCTAAGAAGAAAATATTTCCTCTACGGACACCCGAGCCGCCGCCTTCGTCAACACCACTTCGAGGGAGATCAGAAGCTCTCCCCGGCACCCTGTCGGGAGGGGGAATCGACACCGGAGGGCTCTATGTCACCATGCCCTCTTGGACTTCGGGTCCATAGCAGTAGCTAGATGGTTGTATTTTCCTCTTATGCTATCATGTTTAGATCTTGTGAGCTGCCTATCATGATCAAAATCATCGTTATGTAGTACTTCATGTTGTGTTTCCTGGGATCCGATGAATATTTAGTACTAAGTCTGCTTCATAATATATTATGCGTGTGCTATTTATGATCTTGCATGCTCTCCGTTGCTAATAGATGCTCTGGCCAAGTAGATGCTTGTGACTCCAAGAGGGGGTATTATGAATCTGGGGTAGTGACAGAAAGCTCTAAGGTTGTAGATGTACTGTTGCTACTAGAGATAAAACAATAGTACTTTGTCTAAGGATGATGTTACTTATTTACTTTACACGCAGTGCTTAAGGCGATAATCTTTTGCTTGCAACTTAATACTGAAAGGGGTGCAGACGCTAACCGGAAGGTGGATTATTAGTCATAGATGCTGTTGGAACGGTCTATATATATATTGCCCAAATGAATCTCACACTAGACATCATCACATTGGTATATGCATTTTTATGCACTTCATTATTCTATCAATTGCCCATCTGTAATTTGTTTACCCGCATGAATGTTATTATTATTTATGGAGAGACAACACTAGTGAACTGTGGACCTCGGTCCTTTTCTTTAATCTGATACAACCACCTACCGCAAACCTGTTACTTTCATTCTTTGCAAACAAACATCATTCTTCCACTCATACGTTTAATCCTTTGTTATATCAAGCCGGTGAGATTGACAACCTCACCGCTAAGTTGGGGGAAAAGTATCTTAATTGTGATGTGTGCAGGCTCCACGTCAACTTAGCACCAAGACATTTCTGGCGCCATTGAAACCTAGAGGGAATTCTCATTTCCTACTAGTTTTATAACCTTGGTTTCTTGACTGAGAGAAACTTACTGCTGCACTAATTCGCACCTTCCTCTTGGGGTTTCCCAACAACACACCGCCATGTGCATCAGGGCCCGCGCCACCATGTGGTGACGGCGCCTCGGGCACCGTTTCGTGCTCGTTTTTGTCTCGTATTATTTCCATATTTTTCAAAAATAAATATAGCATATTCCAAAATTAAATCGTGGACTTTTTCTTACCGAAACTGTACCTTTTCGAATTCAGCTTCTATAGACTCGGAAATTAGATCTTTAATAAAAGTTTCCGGAGTAATTGCTTGAATAATATCAACATCTTCATTACAAGAATCTACAAAAATATAATGCTTAAGTATTTGTCCATTTACCACCTGTGTAGAACCATCTTTGAGTGAAGCAATTTTTATCGCACCCGAACGAAACACCTCCACAGTAACATATGGTCCTTCCCACTTGGAGACTAATTTTCCCGCAAAGAATCTAAGATGAGAGTTATACAATAGACCTTTTTGACCAACATGAAACTCTCTCTTAAGGATTCTCCTATCATGCCATTTCTTAACTTTCTCTTTAAAGAGTTTAGCATTTTCATAAGCTTCACTTCTCCATTCATGTAAAGAACTCAAATCAAGTAATCTTTTCTCACCTGCAAGTTTAAAATCTCTATTTAGTTCTCTCACTCCCCAATAAGCTTTATGCCCCAACTCTAAAGGCAAATGACAAGCTTTTCCATAAACCATTTTATAAGGAGAGATACCCATGGGATTTTTATAAGCAGTTCTATAAGCCCATAAAGCATCATTTAATTTACTAGCCCAATTTTTCCTAGTTCTGTTAACAGTCTTTTACAAGATAGATTTAATTTATCTATTTGATAATTCTACTTGCCCACTAGTTTGAGGATGATAAGTTGAAGCAATTCTATGATTAACACCATATTTAGCAAGAACTTTTCTAAAACCACCATGAATAAAATGAGAACCTCCATCAGTCATACGATATCTAGGAACACCAAACCTAGGGAAAATAATATCTTGAAGCATTTTTAATAATGTGTCACCATCAGCACTTTTAGTAGTTATAGCTTCTACCCATTTAGTAACATAATCAACATCAACAAGTATATGGGTATTACCTTCTGAAGAAGTGAAAGGACCCATAAAGTCAAAACCCCAACAATCAAACGGTTCAATAACAAGAGAATAATTCATAGAAATTTCATTACATCTAGAAATATTACCCATTCTTTGAGATTCATCACAAGATAAAATAAACGTTCTTGCATCTTTAAAGTGAGTAGGCCAATAAAAACCTGATTGTAGAACCTTTTGTGTAGTTCTATCTACAGCGTGTTGTCCTCCATAAGCACTATTATGAAATTTTCTCAATATATATTTTTGTTCATACTCCGAAACACATCTGACGAGGGATGTCCCCATAAATACCCATGGTTACTAGCCTAGGGTAAGAGTTATGAGGTAGAGAACGCATGGTATTGGTAGATTCGTCGGCTGACATCAGGAATTACCAAGGTTTGGAGCCCTCGAGTGAGGTAAAACCCTTACTCCTGCTTGTCTGTTATTAATTGTGTATATGCGGCGAGTACAATAGTCTAGCAAGGCGTTGACCTTGCTAGGGTTTTGTGATTCTGATTGGGCGTGTCCTTGGTCGGTCTCCCTCCTGTCCTTTATATAGGGGTACAGGTCTCGGGTCGTAACCGACTAGGACCACACTTATGGAAAATACTACCGACTATGCTATCTATGGTAGAAGTATTCAACTTGGGCTTCGCTTGTTTGGCTTCTTCAGCCTATTGACAATTGGGTTTTAGTCATTACGTGCATCAGGTACCCACATGAGGGGGTACCCGTTTGATATAACATTGTCATTAGCCCCCGAGTGCTTGGCTAATTCAGAGAATAAGTCATGGACTCACTACATAGTGTATGTCTCATGTTTTATGTTTTTGTCTTTCTGACTTATGATTTTTGACAAAGGATTTCAACTGAGCAGGCCTAGGATTATTCGATGAGTCGAAACCAGCTAACTGCGCTTGGGCAAAACCTTACTAGCTTTCAATCAGGCTTCGAGTCCTTGGGCTCAAATCTGAAACATACTGGACAGACTCACCTCAGGCCAGTCGATGGACTTACTGATATTGTTCTGCGGTTTTAATTTGCTACCCAGCGCGTTCGCCAGTGTTTTCATCGCATCTAATGATACAGAAATGTCTAGAATTAAAACACTGCTAGAGTGATCCTCGGCCCACTCGACTAATCGAGGGGCCTTACCTTTGTATTTTTTGTATACAGCATCCGAGGTACTCTATCGACTGACTTTCACTCGAGAATTCTTACGTTTTAAATGCTTTTGATTCTATTGGGTGCACGACAGTGCTCCCGATGGGAGTAGCCTCCGAGATTGTGCTTTATTTCTTGCAATAGAGGATAATATCAATTTGCGTTTTATCAGTCAAATGTTTTTTGCCTTCTCACGATAGGAGTTTTCCACTCGACTATTCTTTACCTTTATTTTGTGATTGTGCTTTTGAGTTGTAAGGAGCTTTTCCTTTTTGTCAGTCGTGGTATGACGACTTTTACGTTTATTCGTCTGGAATGATGTCATGCGTGACATCCTTGGCGTGCGAATAGCACTCTGATGGGACGTGACAAAGTGGGTCCCCCTCTTTGACCGTTGTGGACGCCGGTTCAGTTCCAATTTGACCTGACGTGGCGAGATTTTCGCAGACGTGATGATAATCTCCTCGTTTTGCGCGAGAAGTGGGCGGCGTGGCCTGCGACGATTGTCCTCTGATTGTGCCACGTGTCACCGTATATTTGCTTGGAGGGCCATGATGAATCTCTATTTTTACCATAAGTATGGGTTTCTCCGTTATGATTTGTTTTACCCTGCCATTTGCCTCCTGTTCTCTTCTGCTTCATCTTCCTTCTCTCGCCCGCCGCCGCTCTGCTTTCGTGTTTCCTTCTTTTTTCGCGCCCGCTCCTCCTTCTTTGCCTATGCATTTCCACCGCCCATCATGGCACCTAAGAAGAGCTCGGTGTCCTCCGCCGCTGCTGCTGCCACCGGCAAGAAGAGGAAAGAGGCTTCTGCCGCCGCCATCCTTGCCGCTCTTAAGAAAGAGTCAGGCGGCTGGACTTCGTCAATCGTGACGAAAAAGCGGCTGGTGGCCCTTTGCAAGGAGGGACTTCTTCCTCCATCCGAGAAGCTCGCCATTCGGGCTCGCGGCAAGGATAACTTCCCTGCGTCCCTTCTTGGAGAGCGGGTATGTTTTGCCGAGTATCTTCTCTGCGGTTTTGGCTTCCCACTGCATGATTTTTTGCACGGTCTCCTTTTTTCTTATGGGATACAGATCCATGATCTTGTTCCCAACGGTGTTCTGCACATTGCCTATTTTATGGTAATGTTCGAGTGCTTCTTGGGGATATCCCCTAGCTGGGCACTATGGAAGTCGATCTTCCTAGTGCGCCCCATGGCCCGCAACGGCCGTATCAACCCAGTCGGAGGTGTCGGCTTCCAGGTTAAGGCCGGCTGCAAGTACTTCACTTTGAAGGAAGTCGAGTCTGCCCAGGGGTGGAGAACCAAGTGGTTCTACGTCCTTGTGGGCCAAGACGTCCGCCCCGCATTCTCGACTGTCATTGCTGAGAAGACGAAGGCCTGGGAGAACTCTCTGACCCCAGCCGAGGAACTCGAGGCTGCCCCGCTGTTGGAGAAAGTTGCCGGATTGCTGAACACTGGTGTCTCCGGTGTTCAGTTGATCTACACTTTCCTTAAGAGTCGGGTATGTCCCCTTCGGCAGCGCGCGCACCCGATGTGGTCGTATGAGGGGGTACTCGACGCCACCAGGATCAGTGTCGTGGAGCTGTCGGCGAACGAACTCGACGCACTCGTGAAGTCGGTGACCAGCTACAAAGCTTAGGACACCATCAACTATGCTTTCACGACAGCTCCATTCAGCTTGGAGAATCCCCTTCCAGAAGTAAGTTACTTGCACCCTTGTTGCCAACTGGATTTTTATTGTCTTCTCATTTAATCTTGCCTTTTCTTTTGCTTTGCCTCATGTAGGGGCATTCAACAAAGTCTTCACTCCCTCCCCTTCCCGAAGTTGGGCCTGTCGAGGAGACGGCTGTGCTGAAGGAGCGAGAGAAGTCGACACACTCCATGCCTGAGGCCGAATCCTCTTCTTCGGAGAAATCTGAAGTCGATGGAAAAGGTGTAGGGCAGCTTGATGCCGAGGCGGCCATTGAGCCCACTCCTAAGCGTCCCCGTCTGGTGCACTCGGGTGAAGGTGAAGAGGTAGTGGACTCCGATGGTTCTTCGCCTGCGCGGGATGTGCCACCCTTGGCCCAGCGCTCGCCTCCGCCTTCAACCTGCCAATCTGGCTTCGGCGGGCCTCGGTTCGATTTTGATCTCACTTCCGACGAATATGAGCGAAGGTAATTTCTTTATCATGTGAATGTGTGCACATTCTTTTGATTGTTCGCTATGCTTTAATTTCTGAATGTCTTTCCTTTGCGTCTTTCATTTTCTAGCGATGACCGGGCCGCTAGTCCTTTGGCTGCCTGTGCCACGACTGCCACTTCCTCTCCGGATGCGGAGGCGGCAGTCGCTCCTTCGCCACCTTCCATTCCTGCGTCGGCGGTCGCGGCACCCACCGCGACTGATTCAGCTGATGCGCCTTCAACTCCTTCCCTGCCCTCCTGGCTGATTCATGTAAAACCTCTTCTTTATGTCGGTATGGTGCTCTTTTCTTTTACATGTGTGTGTGATGTGTGTGTTATGCTTATAGCCGGCCGCAAGTGGCCTTGCTTCCTTTGGCGAGACCTATGCCCATTCGTAGGAGGAGCGAGTCGCTCTTCGCTCCCAGCTAGATCAGCTCAACCATAAGCCTTCATTGTCTCTCTGTGCCCGCTGTCTTTGCTCATTCATGTGACTGGAGTTTTCTCTTTTGTTTCAGGAGAGAAAGAAATTTTTGAATCCCTGCTGGCTGATGTAGAGAAGACCCTCTCCCAGCAATCGACCGCCAAGGAAGAGCTAGATGCTCTTTGTGCTTCTGAGGGGGAGCGGATTAAGCGACTGCTTGGTTATGCTCACTCTCTTGCCGGTGAGGAAACATGAGTTCCGTGTGCGGATTTGTTGTTTGCCTTTTTCAGCTTTTTTGACGTGCATCTTCTTCTTTTGTTATGCAGGCCCTTCTTCCAGCTCCGTTGGTGCGGCGAGTGATGTCTTGTCACTCCATCCTCTCTGACTTTAAAAGAAGTCAGATGGAAGGCATTCGAGTCTGGGGAAATATAGCGCCAGCGCCTCTAGCCTTGCTAAGTCTAGCATTGCGACTATGGAGTGCCGCTCGGCAGCCGTTGATGCTGTCCGCAAGACTGGGTCTGAGTCTGCTTCCTAGTCCTAGGCAGCCTTAGTTTTAGTATTTTTGTTTTGTGCTGTAACTTGTGATGTATATTGTGCCACCTAAGTTGGTATTTGGAAAATATAGCTTTTGTTGACCCTTGCCGTATGCCTTGTGTCTCCTTTTGCTTCGGCTCGTATCTTGTCTGAAGTGCTTACGATTGCGCCTCAGTCAAACGTCTCGACCACTCCTGGGATGTTCGAGTGGGAGGGGAGTGGCGCTCGACTGCGCAGCTGACGAACGAATCCCACGTGCTTGATTATGCCAAGAAGAAGGTTGTTCAACTGGAACAGCAGCTGAAAGCGGCCCAAACTGACATGGACATTCTTCAAGGAAGGCCTTCTCTTTCCACTCAGAGGGGAAAACTGTTCTCTATGAGATGAAAGATTCGAACATGTAACTTGAAGGTATTTGATGTGTGGACTTTGCTTCTTCTACGTGTGTGAATTGCATATTATGTCTTATCAATTTGCTCTATCTGTAGTTTCTGTAGATGACTCTCATGCTGAGCCCGCTCGTGTGGCCGAACGTCTGGCAGCTGCTACTCAGATGGCCGTCACCGTCCCTCAACACTTTTGGCTTGATACGTACCATGCCAACATCCTTGCCACTTTGAAGGATCGAGTGTGGCGTAGTGCTATTCTGCTGGAGCGTTGTCATGCGGCACTTGTGCGGGCGAACCATTATTTGTTCCTGAAGGTCCCCAGCCTCGAGGAATCCACGCCCTAGTCGACCTGTTTCGTGCTCATGAGCCTATTCGAGAGGCTGTGACCCGACGGTTTGTGCTTGGAGCCAATGCCGTGTTCGCCTATATGAAGCGTCAAGATTTTGCACATCCTTCTTCTTCTTCACCCCGGTCGGAGATTCGACTATCGAGCGAAGATATGGAACGAACTCTTGCTCCTGCTGAGAGATTGATAAGCCGAGCGGGTAAGCAGCTAATCGACTCCAACCTATCGTTTAAGGATGAAGGCGTGTAGCTTCTATAGTTGTGGGCTTTGCACTGTAAATGTAGCATAGAGATCTAGCCCTCGAGTATAGCGAGTGGGGTTTTGTTGTTATGCATGCGTATGATAGGAATCCCTTGTCCGTCTGTATTGTATGCTCTCAAGTATATTGAGTTTGTTTGTGTTTTTGTTTCTTGACACGCACACAACTCCCGAGTGTATCGAGTGGTTGCTTTGAATCTTTTGACGTATGCGCAACCCCCGAGCATATCGACTGTCTGCTTTTTTTTATGTATGTGCATCCCCCGAGCGCATCGAGTGGCTGTTTTTTTTATTTTTGATATATTTGCAGCCCCCGAGCATGTCGAGTGGCTTCCCTTTCGTTGTAACGAAAAATTATGCAGGGAAGGTATGGATAATCTCTTTTCTTTATAAATGTTGACCAGCAAGCCGCCTCATTAAAAACCTTCCAGTCCGCTTAGGCACCCTGGTAAGGAAAAGAGCGCTTCTGGAACCTGCTGGTCTTTTGGATACATGAGCTTTTTGCTACATCGACTCGATGTTTTTGCTAAATGAAGATGACACTAATCGGCCATGCTCTTCGAGTTGTATGCTTCCTCTTGGTGCTGTAGGATCTTTGGCTTCTATTTTCTCTCGTATGACCTTTTTGGCTCTTCAGTCGAAGTATGAGGGGTTCCCCGTGGAATGCGTCTTCCCCTGGTAGTGTGATGCGCATAGAAGTAAAAGCTTCGAGTGGCATCGCCCCTTTGCGTCTTGCTCTTTCATTTTGCGACTGTCACTTACGATGACACAGTTTGACACTCCTTGGCTGAAGATAGTAGTGATGTGGTTTGGGTTTGCCAACCTGCTTGTGCCTGACCTCACCTGATCGGTCATGGCTTAGTTTGTTTTGCTTGGAGGATCCTCTTGGTCTTGTTTTTGCCCGAAGATTTTTACTTCTCGAGTGGCCTGTGGGTGCCACCTTCTGATTGACATGTAGTTTATGTGCCTGAAGAGAACACCGGGCGGTACCTGCGCCTTTGCTGCTCCAATGTTTGCTAGCATGTTGGCTTGTTTGTTGCGCATTCACGCTATATGTTGTAGCTCGCAGCTGTGAAATCTTCTTTGGCACATATGGAAGTAATCCTGATATCTAGCCAGCTTGTCCCTGTTCATTCTGATTGCACTTGCCGTTTTTTGCATGATTATGCATGAGCTCCCTCGGACGATGATGTTTTGTGCTCCTGAAGCTCTTGCTAGTCGCATGTCTTGGAACATGCCTTCGTAGTCGATTTCGACCTTTGAAGGAGACGGAAAGTTTATCTGCAGCACATATCTTACTTTGCCTCTGCCGTTTTTGGACCCGTCGAAGTGTATTGTCCATCGTTTAGCTTGTGTGTCTTCTTCTTTTGTAGGTTCAACTGCCCATATGACGTTTATCTCATGTGCTGCGGTTATGGTTGCTCGTCTCTTACGCTCTGGCTTTGTTGCCACTTCCTTCTCGACTCGCGCCTTGTCGGAGGTTTCCTCGGCTCCGTATGCCTCTGAGATCCTGCAAAAGTCTCTATCGCAGTCGTCTGAGTTTTCAAAGCTTCCATTGACTATGATGACTCCTTTTGGACCTCGCATTTTGAGCTTGAGGTATGCATAGTGTGGTACTGCCATGAACCTTGCGAATGCCGGCCGCCCCAATATGGCGTGGTATTGTAATTTCCAGTCGACGACGTCGAAGTCGATGAGTTCGCTTCTGAAGTGGGTTGTATCCCCCAATGTGACGTCGAGTTGGATTTTCCCTTCTGGACGCACGGCTTTGCCTGGTACAATACCGTGGAAGGTGTTTGTAGATTTCGAGAGATTCTCGACTGACCTGTTCATTCTTCGGAGCGTGTCTGTGAATATTATGTTGATGCCACTGCCTCCGTCCATAAATATTTTGCTCATATCCTCCGATCTGTCCTTCGAGCACTAGAGCAGCGTGTCCTGGTCGATAGATGGCTGGCTGGTGATCCACCTGATCAAAAGCGATTGTTATGTCTGACCCTTGCAAAAACTCTGTTACTGGGGGTGGAGCTAATACTGCCATATCGATGTTTCTGGTGTGTCGCTTTTGTCTTCTGTTGGAGGTGCATCCCTTCTGGATCATCTACATATGCCCTTTTGGCTTCGGATATTGAGTATCCATATCACAGGTATGTGATGTATGGCGCCTGCCATCTGGTTATTCGCATCGTGTTACGGTGGTGGCGGTAATGCTGCGACTATCTGTGGAGGTGCTATGTATGCCGTTGGGATAGCTTGTGGTTGTTCTTTCTTCATCTGGTTTATGTAATCCATCGCCATTTGCCCGAATTCGCGGCAGCTTCCCATTGTGTGATGCGATGTTAACCGTCCAGTCGCCGGGTCTTTGAACATATGGAGTCTGCACTCATCCTCCATCTTTTCTTGAAATGATTTCTCGATTCTTGACTCTGAGCACTTCTGCCAGTCTTGTCTTCTATAGCTTCCGCGCTGGTCTCGACCCCGGTCGTCGCGTCTGTCGATTGGCCTATCTCGTCTATAGTTATCACTTCGTGTGTCCCGGCGATCGTCTTGCCGGCTACTTCGCCGGTCATCTTGCTTTCTATCACCTTGATTCCGGTCATCCTGCGAGAATCCAGCTGCTACAAATTTGACCTTGTCCTTGCCCCGGTGATCGTAGTCACGCCTTCTTCGTTTGTCGTCTCTATCCTGTCGATCTCGGTTGTCCCGGTGGTCGCGACTGTTTCGTTGATCCTCATGTCGGTTGCTAGCTTCATGAGGTCCGCCATGTTTTTTGGTTTTTGCGGTCTGAGTGCTTCCCTGAAATCTTTTCTTTAGACTCCATTTGTGAAGGTGTGCATTGCTCTATCTTCTGATATTGCGCCCATGGAATTCCTGATGGAGTCTCACCTTCTGATGTAAGACACGAGCCTCTCGTCTGTCTTCTACCGGCATGCTCTTAATTCTTTGAATCTTTTCAACCTTTCGCAGAGAGGGTCGAAATATTTTATGAAGTCTTCCTTAAAGTGGTCCCAAGAATCGTAGGCTCCTTCGGGTAAAGACTTGAGTCAGTCGCGTGCTGTCCCTTCAAGCATTAGCTGTATGTATTGTAGTGCCGTCGTTGTTGTTCCTCGTTGGCATATGACTGCCAGTTTGTAATCTTCCAGCCAGCCCGAGGGTTCTTGTTTTGAATTGAATTTCGGCATGGTTGGTAGACCAAACTTTTTTGGCAGCTTTGTTTCTTGGATCTGCCGAGTGAAGCATTGTGCTCCGCATGGTCCGGCATTGCGATTGTCGAGTGACTCGCGACTGCCTGATCTCCTGGACCTGCTTCTTGAGTGGCTTCTTGATCTGCGATGGCTTGATATTTTTCTGGCACTGGTTCGCTGAGGACTGCGACTGGAACGTCCTCTCGACCGGCTCCTGCTACGTCTTCTCCTTCCTCCGTCGACCAGTTTTATTGCTGAGATTTCCAGGGCGTTCATTTGCTGTAGGTATCTTGCTTCAGCAGGGTCACCTGCAGGTTGTTTTCCTGCTTGAAGGTATGCTCCTATGGATATGAGGGCTCCTTCTGCTGTTTTTGGTTGGATTACGCCGTCAGAGTCGACGGTTAGGAACGAGTTGTTCAGGTTTTGAGTGACATCTGGCCTTTTGTGCTCGGGGATTCTATCAAATTTCGATCTGTGTCGCGCCTCGGTTGCCCCTGTAGAACTCGAGTGTTGCTCTGCGTGTGTTTGATATGCTTGCTTGCCTTCTTCGCTCCTCGAGTGTTGCTCTGCATTGCCTCAAGCGATTCCTGCCAGTTGAAGTAGTTGTATGTTGCCAACTCATCTAGAGTTACGTCCGTTGGCATCATTATGCCCTCCTCAATGACCTTTGTCACCTTTGCAGCCATCTCTGGCGTGATGTCCAGAGTGGTGGTACCATCTGGTAAAGTGACCGTCCGGGGGTACTCGACTGGTTGTCGATTGGCTACGTTTTCTGATGTTTCCGCGGTTGTTGCCATGTAAACCTGTTGGGGTATGTGGTAGTGATATGTGTAGTCTGACTGTTCTTCATATGCTGCTTCGATGTCGCTGTCCCGCTCTACGCGTTTGCTGTTTTCGCCATCTTCTATTTGCTGCATACGTTCGTCGTAGTCGATGGCAGCATGATGTGGAGATTGGATCTCTGCGCCGGTGAAGTCGGCCAGACGTATGCTGTCTTCTGCATGCTCATCATACTCGGGGAGGTGAAAGCTTTCTTCTCGAACTTCGATTTGCATATGGTCTTTGGTTGGGTTGATATGGAGGGTCGACTGCACTTCTTCCATCTCGTTTTGCATTATGAATTTGTTAAATTCCCTTGTGGACATGGACCCTGCTATGGACGAGATCAGATCGATCTGTGATGTTGGCGCTCCAGTGCTTCTAGCCAAAGCCGTCGATATGATCATATCGTCGACTAAGGTAGTCGTAAGTCCTTCCTCTTTAGGGAACTCATCTGCCATGAATTTGCTGAATTATGCGGATGTCATTGAATCTGTGGGGGATTGTGGTGGCGGGATCAGATCGATCTACGATGGGGTATCCTCCTTGTCTACTGCAGATGCGATCTCAGTCGATCTCTTCTGAAGTGGCTGACTTGCGATCTGTTCAACTAAATCCTGCACACCAAGCAGATCAACAAAGAAGTTATGTACCCCAATAGTTAGATCTAAACCTGAATCGAGATTGGAGTAAATCTCATGAGCTTCGGGTGAGTATGGCCTGATCCTTGCTGGTGACGCTGCTTTTGGCGAGTGGTCTCCTCTGATCTGGATGTGATCTGCTGTTGCTGATGTGTATCCCTTTGAAGAAGTCGGCGGGTCACCGTTTGAAATTTGGACCGAAAAATCCGTAGATCCAAAAACACCTATTCCCACAGACGGCGCCAATTGATGAGGGATGTCCCCAACAATACCCATGGTTACTAGCCTAGGGTAAGAGTTATGAGGTAGAGAACGCGTGGTGTTGGTAGATTCGTCGGCTGACAAGCGAGAATTACCAAGGTTCGGGGCCCTCGAGTGAGTTAAAACCCTTACTTCTGCTTGTCTGTTATTGATTGTGTATATGCGGCGAGTACAAGGATCTAGCAAGGCGTCGACCTTGCTAGGGTTTTGTGATTCTGATTGGGCGTGTCCTTGGTCGGTCTCCCTCCTGTCGTTTATATAGGAGTACAGGTCTCGGGTCGTAACCGACTAGGACTACACTTATGGAAAGTACTACCGACTATGCTATCTATGGTAGAAGTCTTCAACTTGGGCTTCGCTTGTTGGGCTTCTTTAGCCTATTGACAATGTGGCTTTAGTCATTACGTGCACCAGGTACCCACATGAGGGGGTACCCGTTTGATATAACCTTGTCAACATCTTTGCATAATACCATCCAAGACCCTTAACCACATGTAAAATAAGGACTCACGCTCATGTGGGGTGAAAAGACAAAACTCTCTTTTAGAGGTGTCTGCCTCATTTCATTGATCATATATTATGTACATAGCTAGCAAGCTGCCTCAGAAAAAACCTTCCAGTCCCCTTAGGTACCCTGGTAGGGAAAAAAGCGCGTCTGAAACCTGCTGCTTTCAAAATGTAAATATACAAGAAGGTGGTGCTCTCTCATCCGGGAGCCCACAAAACCTAAGTATAGTAAGGTCTAAGCTTTTTTATGTTTCAGGGCCTGTCGTTTTCTGTCATTGGGAATCTTCTATGGTCTATGTTGTTGCCAGTTATCATAGCTCGCTCTCTTATATCCACCAAGTAGTAGGATCCATTGTGTAAGTTTCTGCTGACCACGAGAGGTCCTTCCCATGGGGGAGTCAAATTTTGAAAGCCGGCTTTATTCTAAGCTAGGTGCAGGACCAAGTCTCCCTCCTAGAAAGTTCTTGTTCTGACCCGGCGACTGTGATAACGTTGCAATTCTTGCTGATATATTGCCGATCTTGCCAAGGCTAATTCTCGTGCTTCTTCTAGCATATCGACTGTGCCGGGCTTGATTGTTTTCCGTTTTCACATAATTGGCGACTCTTGGTGAATTATGAAGGATATCACTGGGTAACACTGCCTCTGCCCCACAGAACATGAAGAACGGGGTGAACTCGCTGGATCTGTTCGGGGTTGTCTTTATACTCCAGACGACTGATGGCTATTCCACTTCCCAACATCCAGCTGCTCTTTCCAAGGGAACCCGTATTCTTGATTTGAGTCCTCTGAGTAGCTCCTGATTAGTTCTCTCGACCTGGCCGTTTGATTGGGGGTGTGAAACTGAGGCAAGGTCTAGCCGGATGTCGCTTTATCTGCAAAATATCTGCATATCATCCAAGGAAAAATTTGTTCCATTATCTGCGATGATACTTTGAGGGTATCCAAAGCGGTATATGATTTTCTTCAGGAACTTGACTATTGTTGCGGCTGTGCAACTGTTGACGGCTTGCACTTGAACCTACTTTGTAAACTTTTCCACTACACCTAAGAGGTGATTTTTCTTGGCTGGTGAGGTCTGGAAAGGTCCCATCATATCCATGCCCCATACTGCAAAGGGTCATGTTATTGGGATGGTCTTCAACTGTTGAGCCGGAATGTGGATCTGTCTTGCGTATCGCTGACATCCGTCGTAGACCCGAGCTATATTTTCCATGTCTGCAAAAGCCGTCAGCCAGAAGAATCCATGTATGAACGCCTTGGCTACCATTGATCTTGTGGATGAGTGATGCCCACAATCTTCTGAGTGGATATCCTGTAGTATCTGCCGCCCTCCTCTGGTGAAACACATCGCAATAACACTCCTGACGTGCTCCTCTTGTACAGCTCTCCATTGATGATGGAGTACGACTTAGCCCGGCGTACAATCTGTCTTGCCAGCACCTCGTCTTGTGGTAGCTCTTCCCTCAACAGGTAAGCCAGATACGACTCTGTCCATGACGGGGTCTGTTGTAAGGCGGCAACCAACTTGGAATCCGGGTCATCCGGAATTGCTAACTCCTCTTCTGTTAGAAGCTTGACTGATGGATGATGTACCTTAGCGAGAAACACGTTTGGTGTACGGCGCCAACCGCCTCGTTCTTCCTTCTATCGATGTGCTCGACCTGATACCCGGAGAAGAACCCGGCTACTTTGTCAACCTCTCTCTTGTAAGCCACCATCTTTGCATCCTTTCTGTCCCAACTTCCTGACACTTGTTGAGCGACAAGGTCATAGTCTCCATAACACATGATCCTCTTGATGTTCATATCCTTAGCTACTCGTAGACCATGTAGCAGAGCTTCATATTCAGCTATATTGTTGGTGCATGGTTCAGAGTGTATCTGTAAGACATAGCTCCTCTTACCTCCTCTTGGCGAAGTTAAAACGACTCTGGCTCATGTTCTTTCAAACTGCTTTGTCCCGTCGAAGTGCATAACCCAATGCTTCACGCTTGGTGCTGGTGGTAGGGGGTTGAACTCCGTCCAGTCATTGATAAACTTAACTAGTGCATGTGACTTGATTGCTGTCCTTGGCTCCTAATTGATGTGATAAGGCCCCATCTCGATGGCCCACTTTGCGATTCTACCTGTTGCCTCTCTATTTCTAATGATTTCTGCCAATGGAGCTGCACTTACCACCATGATGGGGTCTTCTTGAAGGTAGTGGGACATTTTCTGGCTTGCCATGAAGACACCGGAAACTAACTTCTGCCATTGCGGGTATCTTTGCTTTGACTCGATCAGGGACTCACTAACATAGTAGACCGACCTCTGGATTGGGTACTCCTTTCCTTCCTCTTTGCGCTCCAGCACAACCACGACGCTGACGGCTCTTGAATTGGCAGAAATGTATAACAACATCGGCTCCTTACTTGTGGGAGCTGCTAGGACTGGTGCTGAGCACAACGTCTTTTTAAAATCCTCGAAGGAGTCATCAGCTTCTTGACCCCAAGCAAACTTGTTTGACTTCTTCAACAACTTGTAAAGTGGAAGTGCTTTCTCTTTCATCCTCGCAGTTAACCGGCTTAGGGCTGTTGTACAACCCGTCTGCTTCTAGATGTCGTTCATGCACTCCGGCTTCTTAAGGTTCATGATGGCCTTAATCTTGTCCGGGTTTGCTTCTATTCCTCTCTCTGAGACAATGAAACCCAGCAGCTTGCCTGCTGGAACTCCAAACACGCACTTGGTCGGGTTTAACTTCATCTGGTACTTGCGAAGGTTGGTGAAGGTCTCTTTCAGGTCATCTAGAAGTGACGCGGCTTTCTACGACTTGATCACAACGTCATCAACATAAGCGTACACGTTGCGGCCAATCTGATTTTGAAAACAGTTCAAGATGCATCTCGGATATGTGATATCCCACAAGTATAGAGGATCGTGTGTAGCGTTTTCGATAAGTAAGAGTGTCGAAACCAACTAGGAGCTAAAGGTAGGATGAATGTTCTCTCAAGTTCTATCAACCACTGATACAACTCTACGCACACCAAACGTTTGCATTATCTAGAAAATAAAAGCAATAATACGGGTATGAGAGATAGTTTTGCAAGATAATAAATACAATAAAGTAAATGTTAGCGATGCAGCAATAAGATCTACTAAGTAACCATAAACTAACAGTACCATGAGTTTGGAAAAGTGGTGGTAATTGTGGTGGCTTTGTCCAAGATTAATTAGTGAAGATATTGGTTTCATTGTCTTCGATGCAGTTTTCTAAGTGGGAGAGGCTAAATATACATGCACTCCACTACTTGGGATTACAAGTACTATATGATTGGATTGTTAGCAAACATCTGTAAATACTAACAATGCATTAAGGGTTTTCCCAACCATAGCCTCAAGTTCGATGGTCCTCTTACTCCCATACGTGCAACTAACCCGTTTGAGTCCTCAGGTTTCTATCACTCCGGCAGAACTTCCCCCTTCCTTTGCACATACTAATAACCCTAGGGTGTTGATCCATGCGCGCACAAAAATAATGGATACCAACGGACAATACTATATCAACATACAACTCTAATGAACCTCATGCATTCAACAAAGCAATCAAAAGACAACTAACTACCCAAACATGTCATAGATCATAAGATACATATTATAGCATCAAACACCATGTTTACATAGGACGGGGTTTGTGGGAGGATAAACCACTGAATAAACGGAGGAGTTGGTGATGGAGATGGCGGTGAAGACGACGGAGAGGGCAGCGAGGAGCGCAGGTCGGTGGCGGCGCCGGCGGCGGCGCGGAGAGCCTTCCCTGTCGTCGGCATCATGGGGAGGCGCCGCCCTTTAGCCTCCCTCCTTCTTGGCTTCTTGGGAGCTCTCCCCCAAGGAGTTGGGATCCACGGGATGCGGGGGGGGGGGGGGGGGGGGGGGGGCAGAACGTGGCTTTGGTGGCTGGAAATTCGTGGGTGGAGGAGTCCTGCCCGAGTTAGGTTTCATTTCTTTATATAGCTTCTCGGATTTCCATCACCTCCTTTTATGGTTTCACCATATTGGGCCTCCAGGTCACATACTACCTCCGATTGGGCTGTTTTTGGGATTAAAATTTGCGTACGGAAATTGGTGACAACTCTATATTTATTTTGATTTTGATTTGACGTCGTCTTCGGGGGTCAAACTGACGATCTCTATAAAAAGTTCTCAGACAGATTTCAGGAAAGTCCCAATTCGAGCCCAACAAGGTTTCCTCTTCTACTCTTGATAATTTCTACACATCACAGAGTAAAACTAGAACATTGTGCACTTATTCAACTATTAGTAGGTTAGTCCAAATAAATCATAAACTTAATATAAAAAAAGTGCTAAAAGCATAAAATGGCATGAAACAATCAAAAATTATAAATACGTTTTGGACGTATCAATATGTTGCACCTGCATTCTTGAGACAAAACGACATGGTTTTGTAACAGAAAGCACCAAAGGGTGTGATGAATGAGGTCTTCTCTTGATCCTCTACGTTGAGTTTGATCTGATGATACCCGGAATATGCATCCAGGAAACATAGTAACTCGTTGCCGGCTGTGGCATCGATTATCCGGTCTATTCGAGGTAGTGCAAAGGGGTCATTTGGACAATCCTTGTCCAGACTGGTGTAGTCCACGCACATCCTCCACTCTCCGTTTTTCTTCATGACTAGGACCGGGTTAGCTAGCCACTTCGGGTGATACACTTCCATGATAAAGCCGGCCACTAAAAGGCGGGCTATCTCTTCTCCGATAATCTCTTTTCTCTCAGCATTGAACGACGCAAACCTTGTTTTACTGGCTTTGCTGAAGGATCAACATGTAAGTTGTGCTCGGCAAGTTCACTCGGTACACCCGGCATTTTTAAAAGTCGGAAGGAGACCATGCAAAGATATCCCGATGCTCACGGATGAACTTGACAAGCGCGCTTTCCTATTTCTCGTCCATGTGGGCTCCTATCGAAAACTGCTTGGAGGAGTCCCCTTCAACAAAATCAATCATCTTGGTGTCTTGTGATGACCCAAAAGTATAGGGGGTGTATCGCAGTACTTTCGATAAATAAGAGTGTTGAACCCAACGAGGAGCAGAAAGTGTTGACAGGTGGTTTTGATGAGGATTTCAATGTAAACACTAGCAGACAAGTTTTTTGCAGAGTTTGATATAACAGAGAAATAAAGTGCGAGTTAGTAGAGCGCGGCAATTATAATTGCAGCGAGTGTCCCAATCCTTTTGAGAGCAAAGGACAAGCCGGTTTGTTTACTTATGATGACCAAACGTTTTTGAGGACACACGGGATTTCTATCTAGTGCTTTCGCTTCATATTGATGAATAATCTTTAGTGTTTAGATAAGTGTCGTGTGGGTGAACCTATGCTAATGCACCGCCCTTCCTAGGACTAATACATACTTATGATTTTACCCCTTGCAAGCATCCGCAAATACAAGAAAGTAATTAAGATAAATCTAACCATGGCCTTAAACTCTGAGATCCTGCGATCCCTCGCGCATCGGAATACCAACAGGGGTTTAGGTTTCTGTCACTCCGGCAACCCCACAAATGATAACCGAATACACGATGCATTCCCCTAGGCCCATAAAGGTGAAGTGTCATGTAGTCGACGTTCACATGACACCACTAGAAGAATGGCACCACAACTTAAATATCAAAACATCAAATATTAATCAACATAGTTCACTACTAACATCTAGACTTCTCCCATGTCCTCAAGATTACAACGAACTACTCACAACACACCAAAATGAACATGATCATAGGTGATATAACGATGGATAACAATCTGAACATAAACCCTAGTTCAACGATTTCACTCAATAGCATCAATAACAATAGCAATCAACATCGGGAAAGTTTCCCCTATCAAATACATAGAGTTTAGCCCTAGATGTTACAGCGGGAACGGAGTGGATGGATGGAGATGACAGCGTCGGCGGTGGAGATGGTGGTGTTGGCGATGGTGATGGAGTACAGCTCGATGACGGTGACGATGGCGACGATTTCCCTCCTCCGGGAGGGAATTTCCCCGGCGGCAACGCAGCCTGCCGGAGAGCCTTTCTCCCTCTGTCTTCTCCGCCTCGTGGTGGTGGCGGAGATGGTTCTGTCCTTCTGATAAATCTTAGGTTTTCGGGGGCATGATGTACGTGAAGGGCTACGCCAGGTGGTGGGCCAGGGCGCTCACACCGCCTGGTGGCGCGGCGGGCAAGGGAGCCGCGCCGGGAGGTGGTGTGGGGCCCCTGGGCCCCACCCCAGGCTCCCCTTTGTGCCTCCTCGATGAAATAATTCATAAATAATTCCCAGTTGGCCACTTTGTTCTTTTGGTCTTCGGAAATATTGTATGTTGACGGTGCTTTTTCCAGCAGAATTCAGCCTCCGGGATTCCATCCTCCAATGATCATCAATCATATAAAATAGATAAAATAACATAAGAATCATCTCCAAATATGATATATATCAATAAATAGTAGTAAATTATGATATAAAATAGTGATGCAAAATGGACGTATCAACTCCCCCCAAGCTTAGACCTCGCTTGTCCCCAAGCGAAAACTGAACTCGGTAAACATGACCGAAGGTTTATGGAGTGAAGTGTCGATATAAAATATACGGACACGAAGCATCACGGGTACAAATGCACAAGTCATCTTAGATATTAACTCCGTTCATGCATAAATCAACTTGTAACAAGTAGAGGTAAACCACCATAAAGTACATAGACAAAACCATAGTTGGTGTTGGAAAACTTAGTCCTTGGTCAGAGAACAATGAGCAATTGAGCTTAGTTTATAAAACAGCCCTCTTTATAGGTTGATAGCTCCAAAAATCAAATTTATTAGATACCAACAATGTGGTAAGCAAGAAAGAATGAAAGACATGGTTAACAATGCTAATGTATGAATGGTTGAATCAGAATAAACTCAAATGCTTGCTTAAGATAGAAGGAGATAGGTCTATTGACTCAACATAAAGTAAATGATAGGCCGTTCGCAGAGGGAAGTAGAGATACAAACATGTGCTAGAGATTTTTGTTTTATAGCTTTTTGAAATCATATAGAGAGCATAAAGTAAGTTTTTAAGCGGTGTTTGTTGTTGTCAACGATTTGTAATAGAGTTCTTGTCATCTTCCATACTAAGCAAGTTAAGGGTGGTTCCGATTTTTTTAAAACAATCCTTTATCATATTGATCTTCTTTTTCTCTTTACTTTCACAGCCATGACACTCCTCTCCACCTTTATAACATAACCATGGCTAGCCGAATTCACGGGTGCCCACCAATCAATCTCAAACCATGGAGGAGTGCCTATATTTTTGAAAAACTCAACCTTCGATATTATAGTGGTCTGACCACCACTTTGCAATATTAATGACGAGCAGATGTAGCATGCAATTCATGGGTTACTCAATTAGTACGGAAGATGATAAACCCAACTATTATTTCCTCATGAGCTAGTGAACATTGCCACAAATAAGGGATAGTAGTTTTGAATAAAGATAGCACAAGAAGTATTTACTTTGAGTGGCGCAAAATACCACATAGTAGGTAGATATAGTGGACAAGATGGCAGGGGTTTTGGTTCAAGGTTTGGATGTATGAGAAGCATTCCCTCTCGATACTGGTCTTTGGCTAGCAAGGTTGGGTAGCAAGCATAAGAGTTTAAGGATACAAACAAACTTACATGTAGTAAAAGACAATCATGCAATTCTTAGTTGAAAGCACACACAATTTAAAGTTGTGAATACTAAGCTTGTCATAGACAAGTGAGAAAGATCAATGAATGCTATATTCTACATGTGATTCATTTTCCTCTTAAGTCTCAAAGTATTGTAGCTACGGACCAATGCTAACTTTTTCAAAGCCAAAAAATTTACTATATGTTCCCAAAGTGATCACCAATACTAAATGACAGGATCAATCATACACGATAAAAGTTGCAACCTAAAATAAAGTGTGTAGAAGATAAATGATAACACTTCTCATTAATATTCCATAACGGCAACTCACACCAAGGGATACATAGATAACCAACTAAAAGAGAGATACTTCCACATTGCAAACCATAATATAAGATAACTTCCCTACTCATGATATGACACTACTAAAAAGTAAAAGATGAAAGATAATGGTGATATCGCGGCACTCCCCCCAAGCTTGGAACAAGCGAAGGGAGATGCCAATACTGATGATGAATTACTCCTTCGGCGGCGATGGTGGAACAACTCGAAGTGGAGTAAGGAAACACTCCAACATCTTGTGGAGCCTATTATTCTCCTCTTGAAGTATATCCACCTCCCTCCTAAGGACGCAATACTGCTCGCAAAACTGATCCGTGACTCGAAGAGCTTCAGTTGCTTATGGAAAAGAACTAAGATCCGGGACTGGTGGTATTGCTCCCTGCATATTATGATAAAAAACACGTTGGGGGTTAATTGATCCCACGAAGATGGGCTTGCTGGTCCCCGTCCTTGCGTGATCCTTCTTTGCCGCTTGCATCTTCTTCACCTCCTTCATGAAGCTCTCGTCCATGTCCTTGTGCCTAGCCTTCGCCTTCTCGTCGTCCACCCATCCAACAAAAGACCCTTGATCAAGATCTTGAAGGAGTTCACGTTGGCAACGAAGTGCGTAATCTTCGGAGCAAGATCCTTGAGATGACATCTGGACAGCAACAACTCGAATCAAAAAACGTTGAAAACACGATATACGGACCTCGGGGGCCTCGGGTGACTTTATAGCAAAAATTTACGAAATAAAAGGAAGGCAACAACATGAAACCGAGTAGGAGAGCAAATACTGTACCTTTTCCAAATCAGGTTCTGCGAACTCAGAAATATTTTCCTTAATATAATTCTCCGGGGAAATTGCTTGAATAACATCAACATCTTCATTATAAGAATCTCCAGAAATGTAATGCTTGATTCTTTGTCCATTTACCACTTATGTAGAGTCATCCTTGAGCGAAGCAATTTTTATCGCACCCGAACGATACACTTCCACAATAACATATGGTCCTTCCCACTTGGAGATTAATTTTCCTGTAAAGAATCTAAGACGAGAACTATACAATAGAACTTTCTCACCAACATGAAATTCTCTCTGAAGTATTCTCTTATCATGCCATCTTTTAACTTTTTCTTTAAAGAGTTTAGCAATTTCATAAGCTTCACTTCTCAATTCATCTAGAGAACTCAAATTAAGCAATCTTTTCTCATCAGCAAGTTTAAAATCTCTATTTAGTTCTCTCACTGCCCAATAAGCTTTGTGTTCTAATTCTAAGGGCAAGTGACATGCTTTTCCATAAACCAATTTATAAGGAGACATACTGAAAGGGCATGTGACCTCATGTATGGTTTTGGTAATTAATGACAATCCCTAAGGACTAATGTGTGTAATGAGCATATTGCAAGTATGGCTTGAAGTTGTCAAGGCATCGCCTATATGAAGAAAGATGGTATGATACAAGGTTAATCAAGATGTTGATCAACACACAAAGCTACAAGATGTACCAAGTGGATCATGTATCTCTTGGGATGGTTGACAAGTGCAAGACCAAGGGAAGCATGTCGGAGACATGAAGACGAAGCTAAGCGAGACTTTCCCATAATGGAGTATGGGGGAGTATATGTAGGAGTCTTCATCAAGCATGTGCTAGAAAGCGCAATCAAGAAAGGTGGTCCACTTGAAGAGATCAAGATCGTCATCATCTAGCTCAAGTGGAATGTTCAAGGCAAAGGTATGATATTGATAGGGCTATAGGATAGATAGGCGTACTATCAAGAGGGGCTCTGGAGTGAGTAACTTGATAGAATCTTTATGGAGAGCTCAAACCTTTGCATACTTAGCATATCATATTTCTTTTTCTTATTTGGCTTTTCTCCTTGTGAAGTTTTGGAGCTTGTTGTGATCTTCATAACAAGATCAAGTTCATGAAAAACAAAGTTCGTTGGAAAAGCTTCTTGGTTTTTTAATGTTGGAAGTTTTACCGGTTGTTCCTTTTTCGAGAGGTTTTATGTTCCCCATTTGGTTTTAACCTCCCATCTTGTACTATGATTTTTCTCTTTATTATCTTGTAGAGTTCTTCGTTGTGATTACAACGAGCCAAAAATCATCGAAAACGGAGTTCGGATGGTCAAGATATTGTCGTTTTCATGTTGGTATTTATGCAGTTTTTGGGTGCTCGGAAATCTCCGAACTGGGGTCGGAGATTTCCGAATCGGGCGGATTTCAGTACTGATTTCGCCAAGAATATTTCGGAGATCTTTCCGGAAATCTCCGGGGGTCGAAAATCTCCGGCCCTAGGCCTGAAATCTCCGGTCTAAGCTACTGTAACGGCTAGAATTGTGGGAGGGGTATAAATACCCCTCCCCTTCTTTTTCCTTGGGTAAGCACGACTTTCCCCTCTCTCTCTTGCCATTGTTGACGTTGGGAAAGCTTGCCCCCTCTCAAATCTCTGCTTTAAGTGAGGGGAACATAGTGGATCTAGATCTTTGAGTTCCTTTGTGGTTCTCCCCCTTTGTTCTTGCTCTCTCTTATCCCCCCATAAGCATTAGTTGCTTGTGGTGGGATTTGGGAGTGTAGGATTTGTCTCCTTTGTGGTATCTTGGTTCTTCCTCTCTTATTCCCCCATAAGCATTTGTTGCTTTGTTGGAATTTGAGAGTGAAGGACTTCAGCACTTTGTTTGTTCTTGCCATTGCATCTTGCATCGGTTTGAGCCCTCCACGAGGATTCGTGGTGATGAAATTCGTGAGCTCGTTAATCTTGGGTCTTGGACCCTAGACGCCTTACTCCGCCTTTGTGGCATAGGACCTTTTGTGGTCAAGGCCTTTGTGGCTAGTTGGGATCTTTGTGGTCAAGACCTCTTGTTGTCCGGTTGTGGGTGTGTGTCCGGTTGTTGTACGGGATTGTTCTCCGCCCCAAAGGAGTTCATAGTGGAAGGTGGACTCGGACCTTTGTGGTCGAGTTCATCGGAGAAGAAGATGAAGCCTTTGTGGCGTTGAGAAAACCTGTTGTGGTTGCTCACACCTCTCCAACGATACGTACACCTTTTGTGGTGGAACTCGGGAATACATTCTCGTCTCTGCGTGCCTCGGTTATCCCTATACCCGAGCTCTTTATTTATGCACTTTACTTTTTGATAGCCATCGTGCTTGAAGTTCTTTACCTTGCTATCCCTTTGTTGTTTGTCTTGCATAGCATAAGTTGTTGGTGCACATAGTCGAACCTACTATATTTAGGTTGTGTCGTTGATAAGTTAAACACTAAGTTTTATTCCGCATTTATCAAGCCTAAATTGTAAAAAAGTGTTCCTCGCCTATTCACCCCCCCCCCCCCCCCTCTAGACGACGTCTTTCCTTAAATTGGTATCAGAGCCAGGTTATCTCATAATTAGGCTTTACCGCCTAGAGATAAAGAAGTCGTTTAGAGAATTAGTGCACAATCCCACTTATATATTCGATGGCACTAATTATGATGTTTGGAAAATTCACATGCTTAATATCTTTAGGGACATGGATCCAAATTTAGAGAGAATTGTAGGAATGGGTTTTTCTCCTCCAAAGGATTCCCAAGAATTATCTTTAGAGGATGAGAAAAACTCTTACCCGATACTCTAGCTTGTAATGATCTTATCTATGTTTTGAACGATGTAGTTCTTGCGTCAATCATGCCTTGTCGGAACGCTAATGAATTATGGACAAAGCTTGAAGATATATATGATGTGTCCAACACTACGAAGGATGATTGTCCTCCTTCCACCTCCAACCGGGATGAGCTCACGTCTTCTTCCACTTCACCAACATGTGGTTTGCCACAAGGTAATGATACTCCTCTAGCACCATAAATGCCTTACATGCTAGTGTATATAGTCCTTGCATATCATGTAGTAGTTGCTTAACTAAATCACATGATGATATGCTTTCCTTTTCTTGTTGCCATGATCAAAATGTTTCTATTTCCTCTTGTCCTTGTTTTACTAACAATATAGAGGAATCCAAACAATTGTTGGAACAAGACATGGACCTCAATGGTGCTTCAAGTAATTCTTCATCTTCCTCATCCATTACTCACTTTTGCCTTATGGCTAAGGAGTCTAAGGTATCTCCTACCTTGAATTCCAATATATCTAATGATGATGATATTAATGATGAAAGTGATAATGATGCCTCCATTGAAAAGAAATTTGATATTGTCTCTCATGCTCTTTTAAAGAAAAAACATGTCCATGATAGCTTCTTAGAAATCATGACCATTCTTATTGAGCGCAAGTAGACAATTGAGGCCTTGGAGACTCGTTGTGATGAATGATGGGGTCTTGCTCGTGATTCCGCGGGTGAGATCCACAATCTTGAGATTGCTCTTAAGGAAGAGCAAGAAACTCGAGTTTCTCTTTGTAACATCCCAATTTTCACAAAAAAAATTTAAACTTCCAAATTCATATCAGTGCATGCATCATGTCATTGCATTTTGCATTTGTATCATTATTTATAAATGTTGAAAGAATACACAAATTATTAATTATAAAAATGTCATAAAATACTTTAAAAAGGTTTAGTTTGCTAAAGATAAATTTTACAAAATTTTACAAATTTGTTTGAATCATTTTGGAGTTGCAAATCAAAAAGTGTGTAAATTTCAGAAAAGAAAAGAAAGAACAAAAAAAATATATAGAACCGGGAGTCCGAGCCGGCCTACCTCGGCCCAGTCCACCCCCCTTCTTTCCTCTCGCGCGCACACGGCCCAGGCCTAGCTCACCTCTTCTCTCACCGACACGCGGGTCCCACCTCCGACGAAGCGTATCTTCTTCAACCTCCGAAACAAGTTTCTGTTAGAATCCTTCGTCGATCCGGAGATCGATCCCGGGCCGTTTTCGAACGTGTTTCTATCCCTTCCCCGCCACCATAAATACCCCGACCCCGTAGCGTCTCTCGGCACCCCGAAAAAACCTAGAGATCGCCACCGGGCTGCCCTAAACTCGAGCCGCCGTCGTCGCCATTGCCGCCACCGTGTTCTTCAAAGTACGGTGAGAAAAAGCATCCTCGAAGCCTCTCGTCCCTCTCAAACGATTTACTGCGTCCGTGCGATTGACCGTGACATCCTCTCTGCAATTTTTGGCAGCAGATCGAGCCGCTCGTCGTCACCCGAGGACCACCGCCGCTGCCTTCGTCTCCGGCGAGGGAGCAAGGGAGGAGAAAAGAGCACCGACACTGAGCGCTACGCCATCGACTTCGTCTCGACGCCGCGCTTCTCCAGGTGCTGTTCCGATCCCCGTAGCGTAGATTCGTCGTACTCCGGTCATGGAGCCACCGTGGGGAAGCTTTTCCGGCCGAACTCCGGCGCTGGCGCCGCCCCCTTCTGGTTCATTAATCCTACGCCGTTAGATCTGCTACCGACGCGCTAGATTAGATCTCCTCGCGAAGGGGTATGGACCAACCGGAAGCCGCCACGTCACCGAAGGACCCACGGATCCCGTTCGCGTTCGTCCGCGTCACGCCGTCCGCTGTCCGCGCCCACTTATCCCGCATCGCCAGGAGCGCACCAATCAGAGGTGGCCACGTCGCCGAGGATCTCTGTGCGAAGAGTTCTTTTCTGTTTATCACAGATTAGTCCCTACAAATTGTTTCTATCATTAATTTTCACTCCTTTATCCAAAAATTATAACAAAAATTGTTTTGGAAAGCTTATGAAGTATAGAAACTTTTGGCATCATTGCATTTGTATTTTATCGAATAAATTTTGTTTAAAAACAGAAGTGGCATTAATGGTAAATTAAGCATAACTACAAATATAAAATTTATTTTTCATCAAACTATTTTGCTATGAATTTGTAAGGCTAAGTAATACTGCAGAAATTTTTCCAATATTTTTGTTAGAATATTTTATGAGCTTTTGTGTAAGTATTGTGATTAAAAGCTTTTAGATATTATATAATAAATAAAATTAAATATAAAGATTGATTTCTTCATGTTTTCGAAATATAAAAGTATATATTGTATTATAGAATCTTTACCACCTAAAAATACTTAGAAAATAATTGAGAGTTTTATTTGGCTAGAGGTGCTAATTTTTGTCTAAGTGTTGTCTTTAGAAAATTATTGGAAACTCCTAAGTCCTTAGTAAAATTTTGGACCACAAAACTTGCCTCGCATTAACTCACATATTTCATCGCATGGCATGCATCTAGTTCTTAGAAATATTTTGCTCATCATACATGGCATATCTTCCTTAGTAATTTTGAGAAACGTGTTTGTTTATGTTGTACTGTTTGTTGTGTTAGAATCTTCGGAGAGGAACGAGGACTGCAGTTGTTGTTGCTGTTCTGCTTGCTGCCAAGGCAAGTGGCACACCCCATAAATTTCCTAAGTATTTTCTATGCATTACCTAGAGTATTTTCTATATGCATGTGTAGGACTTAGTAGTTTGCTATGCAAAACCTTAGAACTCTCCACCCCTTGAGTCTAGGAACCTATGTAATAACTTGGTAGAATTATTGATGCTATGCACAAGTTGCTTTATCGAAAAGTAAATTTTACTAAGTTAATGTAACACCTAGGTGGAATTTGGTGTTGATTGGTTTATGTTGAGTGTTATTCCTTAGGGGTGACCTCTAACGAATAGTCACTTGTGGATGGCCACCCAGGGTAATAAAGGGACCAACGTTTTCTCTAAGTGAAGATTGCTTCTAGTGCAACAATTAGTCAATGGGCTCTGGCTAGATGGAGTAAGCTGCGTGGACTCGGCCCGACTTGACATGTCGTGGTAGATGGTTAGCTTGGAGCGCGTCAAGTCTGCAAGGGACGGGAAAATGCTTCTGAAAAGTCTCGTCTCAACTCTCTCCTTTTCCTTAGCACAAATGGTGTGCTTGAGGATAGTTTGGGTTTGTTGGGTCTAATGGTGAAAGTGCACAACCTCTGCAGAGTTAAAACTAAGTACTTAGCCGTGTCCTCGGTTACGGACAATTTTGAGCAGCTGATCAAGGATTCAACGGAGGCTCCCAACATTCAAATTTCTAAGTTAAAATTTGATGGGTGAACAGGGAAGATGAGATTATAGTTTTCATGCCATACTCGTCTTGAATTCAAGAAAAATGTTTTCAAAAGAGTAGGAAAAATTGGCTTTATGCAAATTAGCCTTAAACTCCACCAGCCAAATATGCATATAGGCTATAGAGTTATTCCAAAGTGTCCACCATAGTGTCACTTGCCAGACTCCATTTTATATCGAATCTGACCCACTCTGTTGCAAATTATTATTTATTGCAGAAGTTTCTGACGAAGAGTAAGGATTTCGTTTTGGGTTCGATTCTGCACCAACATGTTATCGCCTGTGGCGTGTCATGAAGATGGAGGCTCATTGAAGTTTATTTCCGCTGCTTTACTGTTTGAGCTAGCTTTATGCTATGCAAAGATGTATCGAACTATTTATTTTACCAAGTCTGGATTATTCGTGTAATATTGATACAAAGTTGTGGTATTCATCGTAAACTATGTGTGCAAATGATTCGATCCAGGGGTTTGCACTATACACAGGTACCTGCCATTTCTTTTAAACGCAGGTACATTACAGATGGTATCAGAGCTTTGTGTTGCCTGTAGGTTCGAACCCTAGGTTTGGTTAGAAATAGGTTGGCCAAAAACTTAATTTTACCAAGTATAAAAACCTCTATAAAATATTCTTGCTTTTCTTCTGGTACTTTTCTGTTCTCTTATTTTTATCTCATATCTTTCCTTCATAACTTAAGGATGAAGAGATTCGAGTACACCTGCGAGGAAGACTACCCGGTGTCTCGTTTTCGCAGCATCTTGTTCGACATACTCAAGCATCTGAAGCTACCAACACCCATGATCAAGGGATGCATACTAAAGAAGTTCAAGAGAGAAGACCTTTGGGGAATCAGAATTTGTCAACAAGGACGTGAAGGCGAAGCGCCCATTGAGACAAGAATAATGGGAGTCTCCATAGAGAGAGGAATAGACGTCGTCATGCAATACACAATAGGTCGTCTTTGTGGACGGTACTCCAAGGAACTGGAAGGACACTACTCCCTCCCTTTTGGAAGACGTAATGAAGATGGATACCCTTGCTGCTATGGCACCGAGGACATGGGCAAGGATGAGTTCGTGAGCGATTACCTCCAAGGCTTAGAACTCTTAGTCTATGAACTCTATTTTGATTCCTTTGAAGAACTCTACAAAAATGATGAGATGTGCGCCCAAGTCAAGGAGAATGAAGAAAAGATGAAGGAACAAGAAGAGAAGACCAAGGAACTAGAGGAGAAATTCCAGCTACAAGAGAAGAAATTTATGAGTCAAGAAAAGAGGGTCAAGCAAAGAAACAAGCTAATAAGAGAGTTGAAGGTAGAACTTTCCACCAATGAGGTTGAGCTTGAAGCTGATAGCGACTTGATCAAGCGTCTTCGTGCTGAGAAGAAGTACCTCCAAGACCAGAACTTAGAGTTGGAAAAGGAAGCGGCAGACCTCAGAAACATGCTAACCCGTGAAGGCTATGAGATCGAAGACGTTGAAGAAGAAGTGGATGAAGAAGTTTTCATGATTGAAGACTAGGATAGTTAGAGAGACTACCATTTTTTTTTACACGCATTTCGAATTTCGAATTTTCTAAGTTTAGGATTTACCAAATGTGTGGTAAGAGAACTATCTCGTTTTGCTTCTTGTTATTTGGACCAAGAGTAGTAAAAGTTTGAATTGTTTGACATTTTGTTGCTTGATTGTTGTGTTTGCATGGGTAGAATTATTTCCCTTAGACCTTTCTATCTTTACTCATCTATGCTTAAACAACAGATGCCTCCCCGTCGAGCTCCCGAAAACAACAACAACAATGATGCTATGCAGCAGTTGATGGCCGCCCAAGCCCAACTGATGACCATGATGACTCAATTCATTGCAGCAACCAACAACAACAATAACAAAAACAATCCACCACCACCCCCTCCTCCAGTGGATAGACTTGCCAGGTTCCTTAGGCTTAGGCCAAATAAGTTTTCAAGTTCAACTGAGCCACTGGTAGCTGATGACTGGCTGCGTTCTGTTCAAAAGGATCTGGTGACATCTGAATGTAATGATGCTGAGAAGGTGAGGTTCACCGCACATCTGTTAGAAGGACCTGCTGCACAATGGTGGGAGACTTATCAGGTTATTCACCCACTGGATACCTTAACCTGGGAGGACTTCAAAGATGGCTTCCGTAATGCTCATATTTCCACGGGCATTATGAATCTGAAGCAGGAAGAGTTTCGCAATCTGCGTCAGGGAAACAGAAGTCTTAAGGAGTATATGGATGACTTTCATGCCTTGTCACGATATGCTCCTGAGGACATTGACACAGATGCAAAGAGGAAGGCAAAATTTCTCAAAGGACTTAGTGACGAGCTGAAGATACCTCTGACTGTTGCTTATGCCCCAAACTATCAGATACTCCTTGATCAAGCTATCACCCTTGAGGATAGCATAAAGAAAGCTGAAAACAGGAAAAGGAAGATGAACAAGCATTCCTCTGAACCTTCATTCAAGAAACACTTTGTTCATGATGGGAACCAGGGTTTCAAACATGGAAACCACACTAGGGGTAACTTCCACAAACATGGACACAATCATAATGGAGAATTCAAGGGAAACAATGGAGGATCCAATGGAGGGCACAAAGGGAATGGAAATCCTGGAAATAATCATAACAACGGTCAGCAACGCCCAAATTTTGAAAAGAAGGATCTCAGTCAAGTGCTATGCTACAAGTGCAACAACAAGGGACATTATGCTAATGAATGTCCTGAGAAGAGAGTGGACACTCCTACCAAGCCCAACCCTTTCAACAAGGGACATGTGAACCACATTAATGTTGAAGAAGTCCTTGATGAACCTGATGCTGTGATTGGTACGTTCCTAATCAATTCTTTTCCAGCACTAGTTTTATTTGATACCGTAGCATCTCATTCATTCATATCAAGAGCATTTGTTAACAAACATGGGCTAGCAACCGAAAAATTGGGGTGTCCTATTAGAGTCAGTTCCCCGGGAGGAGAAATGTTAGTATCATCTGGGTGTAGACAACTTAGCCTTGAGATTGGAAAGCATGAGTTTCCAGCGGACTTAATCATCCTGGAAACCCAAGGTCTAGATGTCATTCTAGGGATGGATTGGATGACTCAATTTTAAGGAATCATAGACTGTGCAAACAGAGCAATCACCCTCACCACTCCAGAAAACAAGAAGATCAGATTCAAGTCAAAGTTTGAAATGAAGAAAGTTAGGCTTAATTCTCTTAAGGGGGTTAGACTTGGCGATGTACTCATAGTAAGAGAATACCCAGATGTGTTTCCTGAAGAACTACCGGGAATGCCACCCGATAGAGATGTTGAGTTTCTTATTGAGCTTAAACCAGGTACAGGGCCCATAGCAAAGAGGCCATACCCAATGGCAACAGATGAACTGAAAGAACTCAAGAAACAGTTAGAAGAACAGTTGGAGAAAGGATTCATCCGTCCAAGTTCTTCACCTTGGGGAGCACCAATCTTGTTTGTTCAGAAGAAAGATAGTACTCAGAGGCTAGTCACAGACTATAGTGCTTTGAATGAAGTAACCATCAAGAATAAATACCCACTTCCTAGAATCAATGACCTCTTCGACCAATTGAAGGGAGCATGTGTGTTCTCAAAAATTGATCTCAGGTCTGGATACTTTCAGATGAAGGTTAGGGAGTTGGACATACCTAAAACTGCTTTCACCACCCGTTACGGTCTGTACGAGTACACAGTTATGCCCTTTGGCTTAACCAATGCGCCAGCATACTTCATGAATATGATGAATAAAGTGTGCATGGATTTCTTAGATAAGTTTGTCGTTGTATTCATCGATGACATCTTAATCTACTCCAAAAGCCATGATGAACATAAGGAACATCTACATCAAATTTTGCAAAGGCTTAGAGAGCACAAGTTATATGGCAAGTTCAGCAAATGTGAGTTTTGGTTGGATCAAGTGGGATTCTTAGGACACATCGTATCTAAGGATGGAATAGCAGTAGACCCAGAAAAGGTTTCAGCTGTCACCGACTGGGAGTCACCCAAGAATGTGGGAGAAATTCGTAGTTTTCTGGGACTAGCAGGATATTATAGGAGATTCATTGAAAATTTCTCCAAGATTGCTAAGGCCTTAACAGAATTGCTACAAAAGGATAAGAAGTTTGTGTGGACTGAAGAGTGTGAAACTAGTTTTCAAGAGTTGAAGAAACGCTTAGTATCAACACCTGTTTTATGTTTGCCTGGTCTAGAGAAGGATTTCCAAGTTTACTGCGATGCCTCGCATCGGGGACTCGGAGGTGTGTTGATGCAAGAAGGCAAAGTGGTGTCATATACCTCAAGGCAACTTAAGAAGCATGAAATGAACTACCCCACACATGACTTAGAATTAGCAGCTGTAGTACATGCACTGAAGACATGGAGACCATATCTTTGGGGAAAACGTTGTGAAGTTTTCACAGATCACAAAAGCCTTAAATACTTTTTCACGCAGAAGGAAATGAACATGCGTCAAAGGAGATGGCTGGAATTGATTAAGGACTATGACTTAAGTTTGCAGTATCATCCAGGAAAGGCTAATGTGGTAGCAGATGCTCTGAGCCGTAAAACTTATGTTAACGGACTCACGGCGGGGCAATTGCCAGAAGACCTATGCAAAGGATTCAAAGATCTGAGACTAGAGATAGTACCGGAAGGTTATGTGGCCTCTCTTGAAGTGCAACCTATTTTGATGGACAAAATCAAAGAAGGTCAGAAGAAAGACAAAACGATGGAAGAAATCAGGAAGAACTTAAGTGAAGGCAAGGCCAAAGGTTTTCGATTAGATGAAAGAGGCACATTGTGGTTCAAGGAACGAGTTTGCGTTCCAGAAGTTGTTGATCTCAGAAAGTTGATACTCCAGGAGGCTCATGACTCACCCTACTCCATACACCCGGGTAATACCAAGATGTATATGGATGTGAAGGGAAGGTTCTGGTGGAACTATTTGAAAAGGGATATCGCAGAGTATATTGCTAAGTGTGATGTGTGTAGCCGTGTGAAGGCTGAACATCAGAAGCCAGCAGGATTACTTCAACCTCTACTAGTACCCGACTGGAAATGGGATCAGATTGGGATGGACTTCATCACAGGTCTACCTAGAACCAAGTCTGGTTATGATTCTATATGGGTTATTGTTGATCGTTTGACCAAGGTAGCTCATTTTGTGCCGGTAAAGACGACTTACACCAGTGCCAAGCTAGCAGATATTTACATGAAGAGAATAGTATGTTTGCATGGAGTCCCTAAGAAGATTGTGTCAGATAGGGGCACCCAATTCACTTCTCATTTTTGGAAACAGCTGCATGAAGTCCTTGGAACTAGGCTCGAGTTCAGCACAGCTTTTCACCCACAAACTGATGGGCAGACTGAAAGAGTAAATCAAATTTTGGAGGACATGTTGAGAGCATGTGCCTTAGACTATAAGTCTAGTTGGGATGACAATCTTCCCTATGCTGAGTTCTCTTATAATAGTAGTTATCAAGCCAGCATAGAGATGGCACCATTTGAAGCATTGTATGGAAGAAAGTGTACTACCCCACTTTTGTGGAGTGGAGTAGGGGAGAGGAGTCTGTTTGGTCCGGATATAATTGAAGAAGCTGAAGAAAAGGTCAGGTTGATTAAAGACAGACTAAAGACAGACAGAAAAGTTATGCCGATTCCAAACGAAGAGAAGTCACCTTCGATATTGAAGATAGAGCCTATCTTAGAGTCTCACCCCTGCATGGAGTGAAGAGGTTTGGAATCAAGGGAAAACTGTCACCAAGATTCATTGGACCCTATAAAGTTTTGTCACGTAAAGGAGAAGTGGCATATGAGTTGGAACTACCAGAAGCACTTTCCGCGGTTCACAATGTTTTTCACGTTAGTCAGCTGAAAAAGTGTCACCCGGAAATGGCAGAAACTCCGTTCAGGGATACAGTGCCACTAGAAGAAGTTCAGCTTGAAAGCGATCTCACCTATGAGGAAAAACCCATAAAAATTTTGGAGACAGCTGAGAGAGTTACTAGAACTAAGGCCATCAAGTTTGCAAAGTACAATGGAATCACCATTCAGAAGAAGAGGCGACTTGGGAAAGACAAGATGATCTCAAGGAAGAACATCCTCACCTATTTGCTAGCCAATCCGAATCTCGAGGGCGAGATTCATCTTAAGGGGGTTATAGTCTTGTGACATCCCAATTTTCACAAAAAAAATTAAACTTCCGAATTCATATCAGTGCATGCATCATGTCATTGCATTTTGCATTTGTATCATTATTTATAAATGTTGAAAGAATACAAAAATTATTAATTATAAAAATGTCATAAAATACTTTAAAAAGGTTTAGTTTGCTAAAGATAAATTTTACAAATTTGTTTGAATCATTTTGGAGTTGCAAATCAAAAAGTGTGTAAATTTCAGAAAAGAAAAGAAAGAACAAAAAAAAATATAGAACCGGGAGTCCGAGCCGGCCTGCCTCGGCCCAGTCCACCCCCCCCCCCCTTCTTTCCTCTCGCGCGCACACGGCCCAGGCCCAGCTCACCTCTTCTCTCACCGACACGCGGGTCCCACCTCCGACGAAGCGTATCTTCTTCAACCTCCGAAACAAGTTTCTGTTAGAATCCTTCGTCGATCCGGAGATCGATCCCGGGCCGTTTTCGAACGTGTTTCTATCCCGTCCCCGCAACCATAAATACCCCAACCCCGTAGCGTCTCTCGGCACCCCGAAAAAACCTAGAGATCGCCACCGGGCTGCCCTAAACTCGAGCCGCCGTCGTCGCCATTGCCGCCGCCGTGTTCTTCAAAGTACGGTGAGAAAAAGCATCCTCGAAGCCTCTCGTCCCTCTCAAACGATTTACTGCGTCCGTGCGATTGACCGTGACATCCTCTCTGCAATTTTTGGCAGCAGATCGAGCCGCTCGTCGTCACCCGAGGACCACCGCCGCTGCCTTCGTCTCCGGAGAGGGAGCAAGGGAGGAGAAAAGAGCACCGACACTGAGCGCTACGCCATCGACTTCGTCTCGACGCCGCGCTTCTCCAGGTGCTGTTCCGATCCCCGTAGCGTAGATTCGTCGTACTCCGGTCATGGAGCCACCATGGGGAAGCTTTTCCGGCCGAACTCCGGCGCTGGCGCCGCCCCCTTCTGGTTCATTAATCCTACGCCGTTAGATCTGCTACCGACGCGCTAGATTAGATCTCCTCGCGAAGGGGTATGGACCAACCGGAAGCCGCCACGTCACCGAAGGACCCACGGATCCCGTCTGCGTTCGTCCGCGTCACGCCGTCCGCTGTCCGCGCCCACTTATCCCGCATCGCCAGGAGCGCACCAATCAGAGGTGGCCACGTCGCCGAGGATCTCTGCGCGAAGAGTTCTTTTCTGTTTATCACAGATTAGTCCCTACAAATTGTTTCTATCATTAATTTTCACTCCTTTATCCAAAAATTATAACAAAAATTGTTTTGGAAAGCTTATGAAGTATAGAAACTTTTGGCATCATTACATTTGTATTTTATCGAATAAATTTTGTTTAAAAATAGAAGTGGCATTAATGGTAAATTAAGCATAACTACAAATATAAAATTTAGTTTTCATCAAACTATTTTGCTATGAATTTGTAAGGCTAAGTACTACTGCAGAAATTTTTCCAATATTTTTGTTAGAATATTTTATGAGCTTTTGTGTAAGTATTGTGATTAAAAGCTTTTAGATATTATATAATAAATAAAATTAAATATAAAGATTGATTTCTTCATGTTTTCGAAATATAAAAGTATATATTGTATTATAGAATCTTTACCACCTAAAAATACTTAGAAAATAATTGAGAGTTTTATTTGGCTAGAGGTGCTAATTTTTCTCTAAGTGTTGTCTTTAGAAAATTATTGGAAACTCGTAAGTCCTTAGTAAAATTTTGGACCACAAAACTTGCCTCGCATTAACTCACATATTTCATCGCATGGCATGCATCTAGTCCTTAGAAATATTTTGCTCATCATACATGGCATATCTTCCTTAGTAATTTTAAGAAACTTGTTTGTTTATGTTGTAATGTTTGTTGTGTTAGAATCTTTGGAGAGGAACGAGGACTGCAGTTGTTGTTGCTGTTCTGCTTGTTGCCAAGGCAAGTGGCACACCCCATAAATTTCCTAAGTATTTTATATGCATTACCTAGAGTATTTTCTATATGCATGTGTAGGACTTAGTAGTTTGCTATGCAAAACCTTAGAACTCTCCACCCCTTGAGTCTAGGAACCTATGTAATAACTTGGTAGAATTATTGATGCTATGCACAAGTTGCTTTATGGAAAAGTAAATTTTATTAAGTTAATGTAACACCTGGGTGGAATTTGGTGTTGATTGGTTTATGTTGAGTGTTATTCCTTAGGGGTGACCTCTAAGGAATAGTCACTTGTGGATGGCCACCCAGGGTAATAAAGGGACCAATGTTTTCTCTAAGTGAAGATTGCTTCTAGTGCAACCATTAGTCAATGGGATCTGGCTAGATGGAGTAAGCTGCGTGGACTCGGCCCGACTTGACAGGTGGTGGTAGATGGTTAGCTTGGAGCGCGTCAAGTCTGCAAGGGACGGGAAAATGCTTCTGAAAAGTCTCGTCTCAACTCTCTCCTTTTCCTTAGCACAAATGGTGTGCTTGAGGATAGTTTGGGTTTGTTGGGTCTAATGGTGAAAGTGCACAACCTCTGCAGAGTTAAAACTAAGTACTTAGCCGTGTCCTCGGTTACGGACAATTTTGAGCAGCTGATCAAGGATTCAACGGAGGCTCCCAACATTCAAATTTCTAAGTTAAAATTTGATGGGTGAACATGGAAGATGAGATTATGGTTGTCATGCCATACTCGTCTTGAATTCAAGAAAAATGTTTTCAAAAGAGTAGGAAAAATTGGCTTTATGCAAATTAGCCTTAAACTCCACCAGCCAAATATGCATATAGGCTATAGAGTTATTCCAAAGTGTCCACCATAGTGTCACTTGCCAGACTCCATTTTATATGGAATCTGACCCACTCTGTTGCAAATTATTATTTATTGCAGAAGTTTGTGACGAAGAGTAAGGATTTCGTTTTGGGTTCGAGTCTGCACCAACATGTTATCGCCTGTGGCGTGTCATGAAGATGGAGGCTCATTGAAGTTTATTTCCGCTGCTTTACTGTTTGAGCTAGCTTTATGCTATGCAAAGATGTATCGAACTATTTATTTTACCGAGTCTGGATTATTCGTGTAATATTGATACAAAGCTGTGGTATTCATCGTAAACTGTGTGTGCAAATGATTCGATCCAGGGGTTTGCACTATACACAGGTACCTGCCATTTCTTTTAAACGCAGGTACATTACACTCTTGAGGAGAAGTTAGAAACTAGTGAGGAGTTAAATAATGAAATGATTGCTAAACTCACTAAAAAATGTGACCATGCTCTTGCCAAACTAAAAATGGGCAAATCCAAATCTCTTGAGGAGACTCTTACTTTAGAATTATTTGAAGTAAAAGAAACCCGTGATAGAGCTCTTGAGGAAGCCATCAACTTCAAAAGAAAGTATAGTGAGCTTGTTAAATTGTCCTCTTCTATTCCCAATGATAATGATGCTTGTGCTACTAACTCCATTTCTTGTGAAGCATATATTTTGAAGGAGAATGTTGAGCTAAGGGCTCAACTTGAGTTATTATCTAGCAAGTATGGGAAGTTGGAGGAAAATCATGAAAAGCTTTCGAGCTCTAATGATGATCCTCTAGCATCCCATGCTAGACTCGAGGTTGCTCTTTAGGCAATCTCTACAAAGGTAAAATCTTGTGAGCCTCTTGTGATCACTAGCAAAATTTCTAGTAAAAATATTTTATTCCCATGTGCTAGTTCTAGTAATTCATCCACTCACAACATTGTTACATCTTGTGATGAATTTACTCTCCATGCCTTGTTGCTCTAACAATGTAGCATCTACTTTCTCAAGTATTTGTGTTGATACTAAACATGTAGAGGAAATCAAAGAGCTCAAGGCACAAGTCACTTCTTTGAATAAAGACTTGATCAAGGGTCATGAAGGGAAGTCCACCCTCAACAAGATGTTGAAAGCGCGAAGACTTCCTCATGACAAGAGTGGACTTGGATTCAACTGCAATATCAAGAACAAGTCTATTGACAATATGAATCACAAGTTCATCAAGAAGAAGGGTCAAGATCAAGCTATTGATTCGGCCAAGATTGTGTGCTTCAAGTGCAAGGTCGAAGGGCACCAGGTTAGATCTTGCCCCTTGAAGAAGAAGAAGCCTCTTAGTGAGAAGCAACAAGGGAAGCAACCTCAAGTTCAAACTCAAGCTTCCCAAGTTAAAGGATCTTCAGTCCCAAAGAAGAAAAGAAAAGGCCGAGTGTGCTACAAATGTCGTGGGAAGGATCACTTAGCGTCTTCATGCACTCATGGTAACTTATCCAACCCCAGTATACTTGATCATACTTATTTGCTTCGGAAGGATAAGGTTGGCAATTTGTTTGCCAAGTATGTTGGTACTCAAAGTGGTGTCAACAAAAGAACCATTTGGGTTGCCAAGCCTATTGTGACTAACCTCTTAGGATCCAACTTGGTTGGGGACCAACAAGCTAAAACTTGATCAATAGGTGGAGTCGGAGGACATTGGAGACTTGGCTACATCATGAAGAGTTAAGGGATCTTCAACAACCATATTCTATCAAGCCAAGTCAATTGGATTATATTGCCTCATCTTTTATCCAATGTTCCTCCTTGCTGATACGGATCAACGTGATCCAAAAGGGTTTTAGGCCCAATCTTTCACGGCGAACCAAGAACAGAAACAAATAACTTCCATCGTTGAGCAGATTAGATCAACTCCACAATGCGCAAACACAGACTCAAAGAATCAGCAATCAAAACGGACAACAACTCGATCTGGGCGACCCATCTTGGGACGAACCTCACGATATGTTTAAAACTCCAAAACATGACCCCCCGATACATGGCAGCTGCCGTGACCCTTATAAAGGGTGATTCAAACCTAACTCGGTTGGACAGGCCCAAACCGACCCTAACACAAATACCGACCTATTGGGCAGGTTCGGCAATAAAACACAATAAGGCACACATGCCTAAAATAAAACGTGTACATACTTAGACAAATATTACCGACTCGCTGGTTATCCTGTATGCAACACGTCTCTCACCACACCACCCAGACTAACCAAGTTTGGCCTTACTTTGTTGGCCAAACTGAAACAACATAGGTCGTGTTCTAAAATTGGGTTTCACCTCATCTTGCGGAGGAACGGCAAAGCTGAAAGCTCCGACCACTAGAATATACGGAGGTGGTGGCGCCATGAAAGGAATAGATATCTGTAGCGCCCCATCTTTTAAATAAAGATGGAACACTTGTGTTATGTGCTAGTCCCTGGATCACTGCCAGCACCACAGTACAAAATATATAGTATCATTGCATAAGTATCAAATTACTACAACGAGATCCAAAAATAGCTGAGTATAGCTTTATTACAAAGTGCATAGTCATGAAGACTAGCTAAAACTATTCAGAGTTCACAACGAAAATAATAGCAATGAGCCTCTTCTTCAAGCATGCGCCACATGCAGACATGTTGGGTGTAGACTCGAGTCCAAACTCACTCCTCATCAGAATTACCTGCACATTTGAATATGCAGCCCCCGTAGGAGGTCAATACAATGAAGTATTGGCAAGTGACTATGGTGGATAAATTATGACAAGTCTAATTCTATATGCATACTTGGCTTGGTGGAGTTGTAGGCTATTTTGCAGAAAGCCAGTTTTCTCCTATCTTTTGTAAAACAATTTTGTTTCTCAAAGACTTGGCACCAAGGGATGAAGCCCAAGTGCACCAACAATTCTTTTCTTGGTCAAATTTTACTTTATGAAAACTATGATGAGATTCTTCCGTCCATCCTTGTCCAGTTGCTTGAAGTAGTCCATCACCGGGGACACGGCTGAGTACTCAGATTGTCGACTCTGCAGAGGTTGTGCACTTTCACGTTGAGACTCAATTAACCCAAACATCCTATACACGTGGAGTGCATTAAGGAAAGGAGAGAATTGAGACAAGAACTTTCAGAAGAAGAATGCAACCATACTAGCAAGACCCATTCCACCTATCAATTCTACATCTGCTTGTCAAGCTGACAGGTTGCACTCTCACAACTTAGTAATTCTAGACAGAGCCCATTGTCAAAAGGCTGCACGGGAAGCTTCTAAACTTGGAGGGACTTAGAAATCTCTTTGTTCCTGGGTGGCCGTCCACAAGTGCGCTCCTGGGTGACAACCACCATGCTCATGGCCCTAAGTAGAATAGACATTCATCCTAGGCAACGACAACCACAAGCATAGTCCCAAAAGCCACTCAACATAAACCAAACAACCAATTCCAACGAGGTGTGCATTTAAAGTTTAACACTTAGCAATATTTTTATAACATGGTAAGTAAACACTTTTTTATAGCATAGCTAAGCATCTAATAAAAACTTTTGATGGCTGCATGGGAAGGGATGCCTACACACTACTAGGATATTTTCCAAGTGCAAACTAACTTAGCATTATAAGATAGTTCAAAAATTCCCTATCATGCATACTACTCAAAACTCTACTAATAATGCATATAGAAAACATTGGGTAGATTATGAATGTCACTTGACTTGGTAACAAGAGGAACAAGCACACCAAGAATAACAATCACAAGGGCCTTCCTCCTCTTCACAATCTAGAGACAAACAATAAAACTAAATAAACACACAAACACAACACTTAAAATATCAAGACAAAAATATGTATGGATGCTTGATATGAAATGAACTTAATAAGACAAAATAATTACCATTTTATTTCCACTGTTATTAATGCATGAAATGCAATGATCAATATTTAATATTTTATTTAATCATTTAAAATATTGAGCATCACATAGAAGTTTTAAGCCCTAAAACCAATTTCTTTAATTCTATTATGAAAAGTTTCAAATAAAACTCAAGTTGCACTCTCTGGACAGAGGGCATTAATAAAGTTCTAAATCAATTGGATTTATTTGGAAAGAATTTTTATTAATTAAGTTATAGATTTAATAGCCGAAAAGCTAAACAATTAAATTCCGCAATTTAAAATACACTAAAAAGACAAACTAATGAAACCATACTAAACTACACGAGCAGAGCTTTACGTGGATATAAAATTTATCAAATTTGGATGAACAGATCGAAAGTTATGAATTTTGCAAGTTTGTATTGTTTTTCTGTTTTTAATTATAAATTCCAGCCGAAATAGAAAATGAAAAGGCCACGCGGCGCACTCCGATTGGACGGTACCGGTTCGCCGCGGATCGCGAACGCGAACCATTGGATCTAAATGAAAACGGGCGTTCCAGATCAATCCGATCTAGATCCATTGGATCTAGATTCGACGGCCCGGACGCAAGGGCACGGACGGGCGTCGCGGTTCGCCGGAAATCTTCCGCCCGCGTCAGCGCCATGGCCGGCGTCGCACGCACTCGCGATCTACGGCTAAGGGGAGGGGGGAAATCATACCACGACGGAGAGGAGGTCGAGGCGGAGGCGATGGCGCGGCTGGGGCTTCTCGTGCTTCCTCTTCTTCTCTCAAAGCTCCGCCGGAGACGAGGACCGCGGCGGTGCTCTTCGGTCGCGGACGGAGAGGACGCTTTGCTGCGATTCAAGTCACGAGATTAGATGCAAAACGACCGCAAGGGAGAAAGAGATCGAGGGGAGGCGAAAAGAAGAGTCGGGGTGGTCGGAGCACTACGCACGACGAGCTCGACGGCGGCGGATCGCGCGAAATGCCGATCTCGGTGGCGGCGGCCCGGTGGCGTAGAACGTTAGGGTTTTTGGGGTGAAATCGGGAGGCGCGGTCGTGGAATAAATATGGGGCATCTCCGGGGAACAAACCGCGCGGAAATCACGTGGATTTGATCCGTGCTCGGATCGGTCTCCGCCGGATTTATTGCGACGGGAGGTTGAAGACTCTGACGGGCTGTCCCCACCCGTCAGAGAGAAGAAGCGGGAGGCGGGCTACGCGGGCTGGTTTGCTGGGCCGCTTCCTCGCGCGCGCGGCAGATAGGGCTCGGCCGGCCCGGTAAGAAATCTTTTTAAATAAAATCTTTTTCTGTTTTAAAACTTTTCAAAACAATTTGATTTTTTAAATCATATCAAAACATTTCAGAAAAATTCATAAAAATATGTTTTGAAAAGCTAATTTAATTTAGAACTTTTTGATATCATTTTGCTAAATAAATAAAATAATAAAATGCAGATTTTTATAAGGAGCTGAATTAAACCTCTTTATGGAAAACAACTTTATTTAAACTTATAATTAAAATTCAAATTATTCTTTACGTGATTTCAATGCCATGCCTATATGATGCATGATGCATGAATGCAAAGTTTTAAATTTTTGAGAAATTTGGGATGTTACAATATCCTCCCCTAATCACCCCCCCCCCCCCCCCCCCCAACTTGAAAGGAAACCGTCCTCGGTTTCAGCTTGTCACTTGGAACCTTGGCCATCGCAGGAAGAACATTCACTTTGATATCTTTGTCAAGCATAGGCTGTAGCACATGACGCTTCCTTTCATGCCACAATGAATATACATTGGTCCTGCCTTCATGAGTAGAGCGCCTATCAAATTGCCACGGTCGGCCCAGCAACACATGACATGCATCCATAGGCAAAACATCATAGACCACAGACCACCGTGTCCTCATAATCACCCACAGAAAATTTCAGGCGCACCTTATGTGTTTCCTTCAGCTTGCCTGAATTATACAACCACTCAACGCAATGTGGCTGCAGATGCTTCCACGTAGGTAAATACAACGAATCAACCAAGCTCTTGCTGACTAGATTGGTGTAGCTGACACCATCCACAATCAGCTTGCAGCTGGTATTCTTGATCGTGCATCGGGTCTGAAAAATATTCCAGCGCTGCCCTTGTCCCTCTATGCGGTCTTGCGACACACGTTGAATCATCAAACTTTTGCAATTAGCAGCAAGTTCATAACCATCCACATCCAAGTGTTCAACTTCCTGAGACTTCTCACTAGTCTGATCAATAACTTCCTCTTCATCACTTGCAGAGATATAGCCGTCCTGTGTGAGCAAAATTTTCTTTGCATTGGGGCAGTCACGCCTCATATGTCCCCTGCCTCCACATGTAAAACACTCAATATGTGCACTGGATTGGGTATTAGACGCAGCTCGTGACACTCCTGATTTTGACGCCTCCTTTTGCAAAGAATTACTCGAACGTGTAAAGGATGTTGGCCTAGAACTAGCACTAGCATCCTCCGTGGAAGAACGTCGCCATGTATTTGTAGCTGAAACTTGACGTCGCTTAATTTGTTGCTCCGCACGATCAGCTTGGTGCACCAGATCCTGAATATTATAATAAAGAACCATCTCCACACGATCTTGCACCTCAATATTCAGCCCATAAAAGAACCGAGACATAGTGGCCTCTGGATCCTCACGTGTTCCTGTACTTATCATGAGCAACTCCATCTCTTTGTAATATGCATCAACAGATTTGTTACCTTGAGTGAGCTGCTGTAATTTATTGTGCATATCCCTCTTATAATGCTCAGGAACAAAACGATGTCGCATTATCTCTTTCATACCTGTCCATGTCGTTGGCCTTGTATGCATACGCAAAATTTGACTCCAGCAAATCAGCACATACCCGGTGAATTCCACTGCAGCAAGTTGCAATCTCTTCTCCTCGGCATAATGGTGAGAAGCAAAAATCTGATCCATACGCATCTCCCACTCCAAATAATCTCCAGGTCCGTGGTTTCCGGAGAATGGAGGGATGGACAATTTGATACGGCCAAGACCACCATCATCAATGGGAATCCGAACTGCATATCCAACACGGTCACGAGCATGTTGCGGAACATGACGAGCACCTGCAGGACGAGCATTAAACGGCCGCTGTGGTGGTGCAAAATCAGCATCATCCGCCAGGTCTTCATCTTGATTGGGTGCCAGTAGTCGACGATCATAATTTTCAGCAGGGCGGAGTGGCATCTCATCACGGAGCTGGGCAGCAGGAGGGGGCTGCAGGGGTGCATGGGCAGGAGCGTCGCCCAAGGCATCAATTCTGGTAGCCAACCGTGCAATTTGTACTGTCAAAACCAGCCCGGACATTGGGAGCTAAATCGTCAGCAAAGATAGGTGGTACAAGCTCCTCCGTTTGTGCGACAATGGGTGCTGAATTCTCGCCATGAACGGAGTTCACCATCTTCAATGAAATCTCGTGCTTCCTTTCCGGCCGTGCCGGTACAATCTCTGCTTTCCTTTCTTGTTTAAATCGGAAACAGCTAGCGATCGTAAGGAATCGGGACTGCTAGCGATGCAACTAGCACGAGCGATCAGAACCAGACTCCTCGATCAAGACAAAAATCAATATCTCCAGGCGTACTCAGCAGGGACTCCTCGGTAGCAAACAGTATCCGAACCGATCTAGCGATCTTACAGGGACGAACAGTCAAAACAAATCACTATCGTGGCGGTGGCAGGAACTTGAAGGCCTTAGCGATCCGACAATATTTCCTAGCAGAATTTAACGCCTCCAGCAAAACGATCCCCACAACAAACTCAGGATGGACGAAACAAATAGCAGCTATGTAGAATTCTCTGTAGCTAGACGATCAAGGCAATATAAAACGATCGCGGCGGCCGGTGGTGATGCGAATTAAATATCCCTAGCAAAACGTGTCCAAGCAGTACTACTATATGATCAGCACGTAGAACTCTAGGACGGAAAAGCAATAACCCGTGATGGCAAGTAAACAGGTCGGAAGTTGGTGTCCTAGTGCCGCACGGCCAGATCGTGTCAGCGGCAGGGACTCCAAAGCTTTTCTCGAGTACAAGAACCGATCGGAACTTCAGTCTCGACAGATCGGAAACAGCGTCACCACGATTTCAACCTTGCAATCAACAGAACCGGTGTCTTGGCGTGATGCCTCCGGCAGCAAAACAACTCAGCAGATAAATCTTAGAAGGAAAACGCCGTGAGAAACCCGACGAATCTGATACCAAGATGATACGGATCAACGTGATCCAAAAGGGTTTTAGGCCCAATCTTTCACGGCGAACCAAGAACAGAAACAAATAACTTCCATCGTTGAGCAGATTAGATCAACTCCACAATGCGCAAACACAGACTCAAAGAATCAGCAATCAAAACGGACAACAACTCGATCTCGGCGACCCATCTTGGGACGAACCTCACGATATGTTTAAAACTCCAAAACATGACCCCCCGTTACATGGCAGCTGCCGTGACCCTTATAAAGGGTGACTCAAACCTAACTCGGTTGGACAGGCCGAAACCGACCCTAACACAAATCCGACCTATTGGGCAGGTTCGGTAATAAAACACAATAAGGCACACAGGCCTAAAATAAAACGTGTAGATACTTAGACAAATATTACCGACTCACTGGTTATCCTGTATGCAACACGTCTCTCACCACACCACCCAGACTAACCAAGTTTGGCCTTACTTTGTTGGCCAAACTGAAACAACATAGGTGGTGTTCTAAAATTGGGTTTCACCTCATCTTGCGGAGGAACGGCAAAGCTGAAAGCTCCGACCACTAGAATGTACGGAGGTGGTCGCGCCATGAAAGGAATAGATATCCTCCCCTCATCACTTGCGGTACATTGTGTTTAAATTTTATATACATTGAAAGTTGCTTGCACCCTTGCATGTGTTTTGTTTTGTACCTTACTTGCGTGTAAGTGTTGTGCTCTCTATACTAATCTTGAGAGTATGTCTTGAGCTTTGTTTCAACTTGTTTATCTTAATTGGCTCTTGTTGGGATATGAATTGATTATCACATTATGGGGGAGTAATAAGCTATGTGCATATTACAACACTAGAAAATGTGAACATGTGAGGTAGTGTCATCTAGAGTTGATATTCTTACTTATCTTGTTCCTAGGTGACACGTTGCTCAAACAAGTTCCTCTGTTGCTCAAATAATTTATGTCTCTCATCTTTTGGTATCTTGTTTCTGAGGGAGTTTCTTGATGCTTAACATGATCACTGATTATTTTAAGCCATCAAAAATCTCTATGTAAGCATGTTTTTCAATTCCCATCTTTTTCCACATGCTTATGTTTTATGATTATGATCTTGAATATATACTTACCACCGAGAAATATCTCCATACATTCCTTGTCTTTGACAAGTGATAATTTTATGTGTGGTATATTTATTGATCATATCTACTTTGGTCTTTGCTCATCAATCGCCTTATTTGTTGCCAAGGCTTGTTTTGGAATAATTCCCTGTGTCTTCCTTGTATCCTTTGGATCCTTTTTTCTCTACTCAAAATGTGTTTTGTGCTTTTTAGAGTAAGCAAGGATCCCATTGTTGTGCATTTACATTCGAAGCCTTACTTCCATACAATGCACTATTCTTGGGGGAGCTATCCTACATTGAGTAGAACACCTTCTTTTGTCTTGTTAGTGGATCTTATTGTTTTTTCTTAAACTTGTGTTCAAAAGGATGTATGGAGGGTGATGATCCCGCTTGAGTGCATTTTGTGTTTACATGCAAGATCAAAAACTATGCACTAATCACGGGGAAGCTACTTTATATTGTTGAGAACAGCTTTCTTTAAATTAATATTGTATCGTATTCCCTTCTTTGAACATGACTAGTGTTTAACGATATACATGGAGAGCAATAACTCCATTTATGTGCATTTTGTATTCTTATACAAGATCATATAATGCACGAATTGTGGGGGAGCAATCCTATATACTTTTGAACATTAGTTGTCTTCAATTGACATTTGGTCTTTTCTTATTGGTGTTGGATCCCGATGACGTGTCTCGTTGGAAGACAAACATTGTTCGTCTTGGTACTTTTGTGCCATCACGATAAGTGTAGATGGTCTTGGTTTATTCTATGAAACATTTTTCTCCTATGTGGAGTTGGCTACCTCATTCCTTGTCTTTTAGTCTACCTTCTTGAATGAGATAAACTTTTGAGCATGTTTATTGGACGCATTTCTTTTGCTCAATAGTTTTGGCCTTGACCTATTTTCAATTGATATCTTTTCTCTTTGGTTTCTCCAATCATGTGTTGATTCGAGTGTTGGGATATAATGTGGACATTTCTTTTTCTTGTCACATTTTTGTGTAGCTTCTTGATTTAATTGGTATTTTGTCCAAAATTATATCTCTTTTGGTTCTTGAAACTTTTGTGCATGCATATTTACTATATATACATACATATACATCTTTTGTCATGCTTACTTTTCTTGTTCCAATATATAGTATAGACTCCACCAAATCCTAAATGGCCAAGATGTGCTTGAAATTAAATTTCATATCAATAGGCACATATTTATGTGGAGTTTGTCCAATGTATTGTAGTTGCTCTAAATACTTTGGACCCAATGAGTTTGGGTACCACTTTGTACTTAAATTTGTTTTAGGTCATTGGAGATACATTGGAAGCTTGTCTCGATTACAAGGAGAAAGTCCTCATCATGTGCCTTTTGAGCCAAGCTTGGATGATCATGAGCACCTACCTTCTACTTCTTCAATGCTATCTCGGTAACAAGTATCTATCTCATGCATACTCTTCTAGCCCTCAACCTTATGTAGGTTGTTTCTTGGCATGAGTCTCTCGAGTTGCTTTTGATATGGTTTTTGCAAAGTTCCCTTCAAATCGTCTTTATAACAAATATGAGCAAGCCGGGATGATTACATAGTAAAGGGAACACTTGATCATGTTCATGATTCATCAATTCCAACTATGTTAATCTAGCAATTCTTCTTAATTTGTCTCATATGCAATATGGATGAATTTTCAAAATCATTTGCCCCTTGAGATAGTGTTTACCATTCTCAAAGCATCTCAACTATCACTTATTATTTCGGGTATTTGAGATACTTTGAAGAGTGTGTGTTGGACGTCTTCCTAAAAATTTAGCTTTGTGCTATGGGTCTAGGCAAAATTCTTATTGGTATATTTAGACTTCCAAGTGAATATCATGTTCTTTACCTAGTACCTACTTTGTGTGTGCATGTTTCTTTGTGGACTTAGTGCCTACTTAGAAACTTATATACATGAGATTAGGTACATCTTTAATTGATATTAAAAATCTTTATTGATCACCTTTATTGCTCTCTTGATCCTTTTGTGATCTCTATAAGGCACAAGCTTTGCATTTGATTTGGTATCCTCTTGCCTCTGAATAAGCTTGTGAATCTATTTTATGTGTTTTCTTTGGTGTGCTTGTATGCGAAATACATGATATGCACTATGTGCCACATACCTTGAAAGACTATGGGAATGCCTAGGCTCATCCTTCTTAGTCTCCTAACATGTGTTTCCATATTACATCCATCCTTTCTCGTCTGAGCAAGTCTTTAATTGTCACGTTTCTTTCCGTTTGCTCAACATTTTTTTGTTGCAAGTTGCGTTATTCTTTTTCCGTCTATGTACTCTTGCACTTGTTGTTCAAATTAATCTACAAAGGAACGAGGATTCCATGTTGCGCACCCTATATTGAAATACAAATTCTTCAGTGTGCATGTACCTTGGGGAGTTCCATCTTGATTTATTTGAACACTTGATTCCTTTTATCATAACATCTTCTTGTGTCCAATTGGTTTTTGGATCCTTTGACTGCATCTTTCGTTTTGCAATTGGTATCTTTCTATTTTATTTTTGATTGATATCTTTTCTTTTGCATTCCTTGAACCCTCAATATAATTTGATCCCCTCCATGTATTCGTCATTGGATATACGCATTTGATTTCACTCATATCGTGAGAAATGCATAATTTATGGGGGAGCTCCTATTATATTGGCATTTTAGTTTTTTGTCCATTCCGACAATGGATGCCAATGGGGGAGAGATTTAGAGAGTTTTAATGGATTTGGTTCTTTATATTGGCCTTTAAGATTTTTCTCCATTCCGACAATGGATGCCAACGGGGGAGAGATTTAGAGAGTTTTAAGGGATTATGTTCATTTCTCTTGCAACCTTGCTATGCTTAGTGTGTTGCATGGTTGTTTTAATTCCTTATATAAACCCTCGTAAAAGGGATTGTCACCAATTACCAAAATGGGGGAGGTTGAAAGGGCATGTGCCCTCATGTATGGTTTTGATAATTAATGACAATCCCTAAGGATTAATGTGTGTATTGAGCATATTGCAAGTATGGCTTGAAGTTGTCAAGGCATCACCTATATGAAGAAAGATGGTATGATACGAGGTTGATCAAGATGTTGATCAACACACAAAGCTACAAGATGTACCAAGTGGATGATGTATCTCTTGGGATGGTTGACAAGTGCAAGACCAAGGTAAGCATGTCGGAGACATGAAGACGAAACTAAGCAAGAATCTCCCATAATGGAGTATGGGGGAGTATATGGAGGAGTCTTCATCAAGCATGTGCTAGCAAGCGCAATCAAGAAAGGTGGTCCACTTGAAGAGATCAAGATTGTCATCATCTAGCTCAAGTGGAATGCTCAAGGCAAAGGTATGATCTTGATAGGGCTATAGGATAGATATGTGTACTATCAAGAGGGGCTCTCGAGTGAGTAACTTGATCGAATCTTTATGGAGAGTTCAAACCTTTGTATACTTAGCATATCATTTTTCTTGTTTCTTCTTTGGATTTTTCTCCTTGTGAGGTTTTGGAGCTTGTTGTGATCTTCATAACAAGCTCAAGTTCATCAAAAACAAAGTTCGTTTGAAAAGCTTCTTGGTTTTTGATGTTGGAGGTTTTACCGCTTGTTCCTTTTTCGAGAGGTTTTATGTTTCCCCATTTGGTTTTAACCTCCCATCTTGTACTATGATGTTTCTCTTCATTATCTTGTATAGTTTTTTGTTGTGATTACAACGAGCCAAAAATCATCGAAAACGGAGTTCGGATGGTCAAGATATTGTCGTTTCCGTGTTGATATTTATGCAGTTCTTGATGCTCGGAAATCTCCGAACCGGGCTCGGAGTTTTCCGAATCGGGCGGATTTCAGTACTGATTTCGCACAGAAAACTTCGGAGATCTTTCCGGAAATCTCCGGCCCTAGGCCTGAAATCTCCGGTCTAATCTGCTGTAACGGCTAGAATTGTGGGAGGGGTATTCCCATGATTCTTGCATAGCTTTTAGGGAAAAGTGAGAGGAGATCTAGATCTACAATTCTACCAATCCATCTCTCCTCTAAGTGAGGGGAACATAGTGGATCTAGATCTTTGAGTTCCTTTGTGGTTCTCCCCCTTTGTTCTCTGCTCTCTCTTATCCCCCCATAAGCATTAGTTGCTTGTGGTGGGATTTGGGAGTGTAGGATTTGTCTCCTTTGTGGTTTCTTGGTTCTTCCTCTCTTATTCCCCCATAAGCATTTGTTGCTTTGTTGGAATTTTAGAGTGAAGGACTTGAGCATTTTGTGTGTTCTTGCCATTGCATCTTGCATCGGTTTGAGCCCTCCACGAGGATTCGTGGTGGCGAAATTCGTGAGCTTGTTACTCTTGGGTCTTGGACCCTAGACGCCTTAGTGGTCGCCTTTGTGGCATAGGACCTTTTGTGGTCAAGGCCTTTTTGGCTAGTTGGGACCTTAGTGGTCAAGACATCTTGTGGTCATTTGGGAGCCCCCAATTCGGTTGTGGGTGTGTGCCCCAAGTTTGTTGTACGGGATTGTTCTCCGCCCCAAAGGAGTTCACAGTGGAAGGTGGACTCGGACCTTTGTGGTCGAGTTCATCGGAGAAGAAGGTGAAGCCTTTCTGGCATTGAGCAAACCTGTTGTGGTTGCTCACACCTCTCCAATGAGACGTACACCTTTTGTGGTGGAACTCGGGAATACATCCTCGTCTCTGCGTGCCTCGGTTATCCCTATACCCGAGCTATTTACTTATGCACTTTACTTTGTGATAGCCATCGTGCTTGAAGTCCTTTACCTTGTTATCCCTTTGTTGTTTGTCTTTCATAGCATAAGTTGTTGGTGCACATAGGCGAACATAGTATATTTAGGTTGTGTCATTGATAAGTTTCACTAAGTTTTATACCGCATTTATCTAGCCTAAATTGTAAAAAAGTGTTCCTCGCCTATTCACCCCCCCCCCCCTCTAGGCGACGTCTTTCCTTTCACATACCCATGGGATTTTTATAAGCAGTTCTATAAGCCCACAATTCATCATTTAATTTACTAGCCCAATTCCTCCTCGTTCTATTAATAGTCTTTTGCAAGATAGATTTAATTTCTCTATTTGATAGTTCTACTTGCCCACTAGTTTGAGGATGATAAGCTGAAGAAATTCTATGATTAACACCATATTTAGCAAGAACCTTTCTAAAACCCCCATGAATAAAATGAAAACCTCCATCAGTCATAAGATATCTAGGAACACCAAACCTAGGGAAAATAATTTCTTGAAGCTTTTGTAATGATGTTTCACCGTCAGCACTTTTAGTAGGAATAGCTTCTACCCATTTAGTAACATAATCAACAACAACAAGTATATGTGTATTACCTTCTGAAGGCAAAGGACCCATAAAGTCAAATCCCCAACAATCAAACGGTTCAATAACAAGAGAATAATTCATAGGCATTTCATTACATCTAAAGATATTACCAACTCTTTGACATTCATCACAAGATAAAATAAACTTTCTTGCATCTTTAAAGAGAGTAGGCCAATAAAAACCTGATTGTAAAACCTTTTGTGCGGTTCTATCTCCAGCGTGATGTCCTCCATAAGCGCTACTATGACACTTTCTCAATATCTCTTTTTGTTCATACTCCGGAACACATCTTCGCATAATACCATCAACTCCTTCTTTATATAAGTGTGGGTCATCCCAGAAATAATGCCTCAAGTCATAAAAGAATTTTCTTCTTTGTTGAGCTGAAAAGATTGGAGGCAAATACTTCGAAACAATAAGGTTAGCATAATCTGCATACCAAGGACTATCTCGTGAACTCACCCTTATTGCAGCCAATTGTTCATTTGGAAAACTATCATTAACAGGTATAGGATCATAAGCAATGTTCCTATATCTAGACAAATTATCTGCAACAGGATTATCAGCACCTTTTCTATCTACAATGTGTAAGTCGAATTCTTGCAATAGTAATACCCATCTAATAAGCCTAGTCTTTGCATCTTTCTTTTCCATAAGGTATCTAATTGCAGCATGATCAGTATGAATAATAACTCTAGAATCAACTATGTATTGTCTAAACTAATCACAAGCAAATACAACAGCTAGAAATTCTTTCTCAGTTGTAGCATAATTCTTTTGAGCAGAATCAAGAGTCTTACTAGCATAATTAATAACATTTAACTTCTTATCTATTCTTTCTCCAAGAACAGCACCAACATCAAAATCACTAGCATCACACATAATTTCAAATGGTAAGTTCCAATCAAGTGGTTGAAAGATAGGTGCAGTTATTAAAGCTTTCTTAAGAGTTTCAAAAGCTTCCTTACAATCATCATAAAAAACAAATGGTATATCTTTTTGCAAGAGATTAGTAAGAGGCTTTGATACCTTTGCAAAGTCTTTGATAATCCTTCTATAGAAACCAACATGACCAAGAATACTTCGAATACCTTTAACATCACGGGGGCAAGGCATTTTCTCAATTGCCTCCACTTTAGCTCTATCAACTTCAATACCTCTTTCAGAAATTTATGTCCAAGAACAATCCCTTCATTAACCATAAAATCGCATTTCTCCCAATTAAGAACAAGGTTAGTTTCTTCACATCTCTGCAAAACCTTATCAAGATTGTGCAAGCAGTTATCAGAAGAAGTGCCGTAGACGGAGAAATCGTCCATGAACGCCTCCACAATTTCCTCACAAAAACCATGAAAGATAGCAGACATAAATTTTTGAAAAGTAGCAGGAGCATTACATAAACCAAAAGGCATACGCCTATAAGCATAAGTACCATAGGGACAAGTAAATGTGATTTCCTCTTGATCTTGAGCATTAACAAAAATTTGAGAGAAACCAGAATAACCATCAAGAAAGCAAAAATGAGTTTTATTGGCTAATATTTCCAACATTTGATCAATAAAGGGTAATGGATAATGATCTTTCTAAGTAACTTTATTAATCTTTCTAAAATCAATGCACATTCTATAACCAACAACTACTCTTTGGGGAATAAGTTCATCATGATCATTAGGAACAATAGTAATTCCACCCTTCTTAGGGACACAGTGCACAGGACTAACCCATCTACTATCAGCAATAGGATATATTATACCAGCATCAAGAAGTTTCAATACCTCATTTCTTACCACTTCCTTCAGCAATTGATGTTCAACAACTGGCTTCTCGTCGGGCTCCATATTAATAGAATGTTGACATATAGTAGGAGAAATCTCTTTCAAATCATCCAAAGTATAACCCATAGCTCCACGGTGTTTCTTCAATATTTCCAATAATCTTTCTTCTTCTTTACCTGAAAGGTTAGCACTAATAATAACAGGATATATTTTCTTATCATCAAGATGAGCATACCTAAAATTATCAGGCAAAGGTTTTAAATCAAAGACATGATCCTCTTTAGGTGGAAGTGTTTTACCCAAGTCTTCCACTTTTAAATCATGTTTAAGAATAGGTTGACGAAGGAATATGTCCTCAAGTTCATTTCTTTCTTCCATAAAAGTTTCATCCTCATGATCTTCCATAAATTGCTGAATATAATTAGTAGGAGCAGGAGAGACAGAAGCAAGTTGTTCTACTCTAAAATCTTCATTAGGCAATTCGGGTTCAAAAGGGGTTTTAGCAAATTTCAAAAAATTGAATTCATATGAATCACCAGAAAATTTAGTAAGGATTTTCTCTTTCCTACAATCTATAACAGCACCACAAGTATTCAGAAAAGGTCTACCAAAAATAATAGGACAATTCTTACTTGCAGCAGAACCAAGAAGAAGAAAATCAGCGGGATATTTAGTCTTACCACATAGAACTTCAATGTAACATCCCAGAACTTGGGGTCCAGAAATAGAGTGGACACAGGAGTGTGCATTGCATTCATGCATCAGAAAATCCGGATAATTTTTGCGCATTTAATTTTCAAAACACTAAGTGATTGAAGTTTCACTTGAGTTGGTGGAATTGAAGTAGATCATCAACTTGAGCGTTATAAACTTCGAGATGATCTTGGCTTAAACCTTATTTTGGGGTAAAGAGATACGCGATGAGAGGTTACACTAAAGAAAACAAAATTTGTACATCAAAACAATATTTAGGAGTTAATGACCAAAACCACTATTCTTAGTTATTCTCTGATCATCTATTCTTATCAATTGTGCTAGACATATTTCTAGTACCTGGAAACCATGACATTCTTGGAGACCAATTAAATTACCTAAAGCTTAACCTATATCTTCCACTTTTATCTTGACATCATATTTCCTTATCTCCCAATCTTCTCGAAGGCATCAACAAGAGAAGATATCGAGAAGGGAAGAAATACAATAAGAAGACATAGAGAAGCATTCATTTGATGGACATAGAAGTGTTATGCCAATCTAGCATGAAGAATTGGAAACTCTTTCATCTTCAACCATCTTTATTAATTTCTCAGGAAATGGTAGGACATTACAATGTTAGTGTGATATAGAAATAGGTTGATAACAAGCTTTGCAACCTTGTTGACAACTCATTTTGGTATGTACAAACAATGGAGTGCCATATACATATGAATAGTGGGATAGATCATCCAGTACATCAAGTTCTTTGATGTCATAAAATACACATACATTCACATACCACCAACCAAGAAAGTTGGTTTGGTTAAATTGAATTGTCCTCACCGCAAGGGTGAGACAAGTGATGTTGGAAATTCAATACAGGACAAGAAGAACTTGTCTTGAATATCTACTTCTTGTTCAAAAGGATCAATGCCAAAGTAAAGTCACATAGGGATTTATGGTGTTTCTCCAAGGGGATCGTAACCAAAGAGAAAGTAATGCCAACTCATAAGAGTATATAATCAATATACATATATCAGAGTCACATGTATCAACTTTCATGACCATGTGAATGAAGAATCATATAATAGGGGAGCCACTATATCAGTAATGGATAATCATCCATTGGATGAACCCAAGAATTCATTTTCAATAAAAGATAATCTTGGACATATGGCAAATTAATCATCTAGAAGCATTAGCTGATATATGTTCAAGAATACCCATTTCACAAACTCAAATATATCTATTATTAGATATATTCCTAATAGATTAACTATATCAAGAAAGAATGTATCCTTCTTACTCCATCTTAACTGGAGGATGGAATGAGAAGAAGTCTAAACCCATCATCTTATCACCATACGACCTGACCTTAGGCAACAATTCCTATCTTGTGCTTTCATAAATAATTGATCATGTTTCCACATGATTTATTTGTTAAGGATCACAAATAAAATCCATCTGGCAATATCTCATGCTTAGCATGGATTTGACATAAAGCATTGTGTATACCTTCTTAGGAATCACAATGACCCATTTTGTTATTTTCATCAAACCATAATCTGGTGTGGTATGAAATACTTAAATCACCATACCACCAATTGGTGTACTCCAATATTTCAATAATTTTAAAATCCATAACCTAGATCATTTTAGAAGTTGATGGAAACAAATTAGAAATTAATAAATAATGCCATAGAAATAATTTTCCCTATGGTTATAATGCATCAAAAAAATGATTTAGTGGAAGCAACAAAACATAACAAAATGGAATATTCATGTTCACATATATTCTTTAAAACAAAATCTCAAATCAATTGATAATTTGGAAATAACAAATTCCAAGTTAAATGATAGCATAGGAAATATTCTCATAGTCCTAAATGCATCCTAAAAATTTAATCAAGTGTAAGTTATAAATTTCAATGGAAGGAAAATAACTCAATATGTCCAAACTCAATCAAAAGGATAAAATAATTCAAAATATACCTAGCAATGAAAATTATCTAAAGGAAATAAACATTTTATCTCAATTATAAACTTTCCAGGACCTCTTTGCAAGTTTCAGAATCGAAAACAGGTCCAAAATAGGAGACAGGGGCCTGTTTCAACTGTTTTTTAAGTTTCCCGGAAACCCAGGGGGTTATGTGCAAAATGGAGTTTTCTTTTCCTTCGTCTTCCTCGCGACAGAAGGACGACCACGCCGTGTCGTCGCCGCTATGAAGTCGTGCTCCATTTCCTCGCCTCTCGAGCGGATAAGGAGGCCGTGGAACGGTCCCCATCTCTCACTCCTCTCACTCGCGCCTCTGTCTTTCTTCCTCTCTCTCTATTTTCCCCAGAGACTGAAACCCTAGCCGTACGGGTCGCCGTCGTTCGCCGTCTATCGCCGCCGACTCCGGCCGTTCCTCGTCGCCCCGAGCTACTGCGGAGAAGCGCCTGGTCGTCGCCTTCCTCCTAGCCGAGCCACGCCTGCGGGGATGGCCGCAATCGGTGGAATCGGAGCCTCTTCTCCAACTCCGGCCGCCGGCCATTCTGGACAAGCTCGTCACCGTCCGACCTCCATTCACTTCACCGAGCGTCTCGTCGTGCTCAGGGTGAGCCCACGGTGCTCGTGCACCTCTTCTCCTTCTTTATTGCGCACTCTATCGCCGTGCCACCGTGAGCCGAGCGCCGCCGCCGCGTTTCTCGTCGCCGGCGATGTTCCGGTGACCATTTGGTCAAAGCGCCGCCACCAATAGGTTCGCCTAGGTTCCCTCTAGCTTGTGCTCGCTCCAATTTGTAGAAAACTTTGCTTATTCGTCGAATTGGTCTTCGGCAGGGAGTGAAGTTCATCGCTGACGTCATGTGACGTCAGCAAATCGATTTTAAATCATTTTCTTGATTTCCTCTTCATATATTAATTCCAGAAATTCATACAAACTTTGTAAACTCATAAGTAATTCATATCAAATCAGAAAAATATAATTTTTAGATCCAAATGATCAGAAACATAAAATCTAAATAACTATATCATTATAATTTGTATTTGAATAAAATGGAAAAATAAAATAGAATTCAAAATACAAATCACTTAATCTTTTAAATATGGAGTTATTTGAAATGCTGTTCTGGATGCATTTCAAACTTCATTTAAATATTTCACATACATTCTTTTTAAAACTGAAAATATAATTTCATTATAAAATGTAATATTCATAATACAATTATTGCTATTTTAAAATAATATTCTATTTTAGAAAATAATAAATAAGTATTATTATTTTTTAATTAAAAATAAAAAAACAAAATAAAAGTATAAGCTTATGAAAGCTATTCTACTACTATTTGGTACTCATTTAAAATAAATAAAAATCCAATAACATCTGAAAACTACTTAGATCCAGTTTGTATGAATGTTCCACTTATTTCTTGTATTACTTACTTCTTGTTTGCTTATAACTTGGTGAAGTGAAAATCATTAACAAACACCTAATGAATTGATAACACTATGGTAGTTTGTAACTTGTTATATTCCAAACATAAAGCATTCATCCACAAGAAAAAATTCTAAGTTTAGAAGTAAGTGCTTAACTGAAATAAAATCTTATTGCAATGCCTTGGGTAAAACACACAAAGAAGAATAATCATATAACTTTTCCCTCAACTACTTCATATAATACCAACGGTTGTTTACATTCTTATGTTCTTCAAAAGTTATTATTTTTGCCATCATGTAATATAACACTAGCTCTCTACTTAATCAAAGTTCATACATGCTTTCCACCAACATAAGATGAACACAACCTAAAGCAACCATTGAGTGTTTATATGTGGTTTTACTATACTCTTCAGCTTAATATGATACATGACCATTAATGTTAAACAACTCATCTTACTTGTGAAGTAAACTTGAAGACAAAACAACTTTAAATGAAAATATCCAACTCCAACAACACACAATCTCCGAGAATAAGATACGGGGTACTTTACGATGCATCTCATACTTATGCATTAAGCATGTTGCTTCTTTAAACATTAGTCCTTACCGGACCAATGATGCTGATTTCATATTTCTCAGAGTTTATATTATATCGAAGACCTTGGCTGCATAATCTTGCAGTCAAAAAGGCAAGTTCATCCCTTTTATTCATGTCCTCTTGAAGTATTTGATAAGAAACTATTTTCAAAATGTTAGTATTGCATATCACACAAAAAGGGCAGAAAACTTATTTTATAATAATATGATTATGGTTATCCACCAGTGAGGTGGTAATCTCATATGGCTGGCAGATGGGACCACGGTAAGAATGTTGTGGTGGAGGTTCCATTTGCAAGGGAAAGTATCACCTAGGACTTAACAACAAATGTCGCTAGTGATTCTTGCGCCGAATATTACGCGCAACCATGAGATCTGAAATGGGACGGAGAAGTCAGCTGTACCCGTTTCCTCTCGTACACCAACGGGTACTATTCTGGGCCGGGTAGTGCGTACAAGCCACCGCTAAAGCCGTATTACCGGGAGATGTCTATCGGTGGGCTTGTTTGACGTTGCGAGTTCGCAGTTCCAGGATAAAGCCGTATTACCGGGAGATGTCTATCATGTGAATCACATAGGCCGGATGTCTAGTATCTATTGAAGGTTGGCTTCAGGACTAGGTTGGGATGGCGCCCACGAGTCAGCAAGTTGTAGGTTGGGATGGTTCCCACTAGCTTGCAACTGAAGTAATGGGGGTGTGCGGGGATGGTGGAAAGGCGCAGTGATTGGCTTGGATTACTGACTGGGCCCCAGACCAAGGAAGTGTTGACGGGAAGATCGCCCGGTTGTGCAACAAGGTCTTGATCTCTTATGGGTAAAGCAGTGCACCTCTGCAGAGTGTATGAATGTGACATGTTACTCCACGTTCCAGGACGGAACGACGAACGCAGCAGGAAAGGAGGCTCCTCAAAGCCCTAGCCCTGTGACTCCTGACGAGCATAGTCTTCAGAATAAAAGCAACCTTTTAAAGAAATGTTTTCGAAAACTTGTATTAGCCTACGACAATCCATTGTCTGTGGCTGTATTTATGCATCAAACTTCCCACCTTGCATAATGAACTTGCTGGGTAACGCTGTTACTCACCCTTGCCTCCTAAACCCCTGCTAGACATGAAGAACCACAAGAAGGCAGCACTTTAGGCTATGAAGACTCTGAAGACGGATAAACTCAAGATACCGAAGAAGGCAACTACATCGAGTTGAAGCAATTGAAGGAAGACGGAGGACGAATGAAGGCGTAGTGTAAAATAGGATAGATTCCTAGTCATAGAACTTATCTCTGTAGGCGTTGCTGTAGCGCAGTCGCAAGCCTAGCCGTATTAGAAGTAGGCTTAGTATAGGTTAGTTCCTCCGAGATTTTCCATTTGATGTTCTTTTATTAGGGCCTTGCCTCATTGTTTCGAGGAGGTTCTAAAGATCTGTTGTTTTGGATTTGCTGTTTGTAATCTATAGTCATACCTTGGACCTGCGATGTTCCTGTTGTACCACTCTGATGACGAACACTGGTGGACGGTGATCCATTGGTGCTATGTCAACGACTATAGCATACTACACCATGCAGTGGTATGCTGGGTCACCACAGCTGGTATCAGAGCAAATGCTTTGACCCTAGGATTAAAACCCTCTAAAGGAGACATGTAGGTTGGGTAGTGACTATAGGCAGTCGTCTTATCTAAACCAAACATCTTTAGACTTGTGATGGATATTCACTTGGGAATAACCTTATCACACTTTAGTAAAAAACTTCTTTCATGTCGTATTGAAAGAAGCATTCCCTACGTCTTCCTAGATAAAGTTTTGTATGTATTCTTTAACGAATACGTACATATCCCATCCTTAGAATGTATGACAGAGTACAGCTTATCATATAACTACCGGTGTTGAATGAGCTGAAGTAGAACCATTTTAGTATTACCTATGGGTGTTGATGGTGGTACCTTTTAAAGAGAAGCCATCTGAGGTAGTATAACCACGACTACAAATCACGTGAGATTCACTTGTGATTCTTTACATGATGGTGTAGCATCCTTGAGCCAATACTAGTATGACATAAGATAAGGAGTATGACGATAGTAGATTAATAAAAGAAAGTCTCATGGTGAGTCTAGCTCCTAAACCATGATAGGAACGTTAAATGTGACAATTTGCTAAGGAAATAGCTTTTAATAAAAGTGTGTAGGATAAGCATATGCGAGATAGAGATAACTTAGGTAGGATGATGAGGAGGTATTATAGGCTAATAACAACTTGCGTAGCAATTGTGAGAGATTGTGTGAGGTTAGCACTTAGTTGGAACACAATTGGTAGCATGCATAGTAAGGGAGTTAGATCACATTTAGAGCTAGATAGCTGCTACTTTAGATCACTTTGGCGTTGTTTATCCTGTTGTAAGTGGTCAACTGGGGTAATCACTTAGACAAGAGTAGACTCCTATAGCTTATTATACAACGGTAGAAACCTATATACTACTATATGTGTGCATCATATTATAATCTATAGAAGCCTTAGTACGAGAGATGTTATACTCGAAGTGCTATGTTATAGGCTTTACTTATGCATGTATGCATATCATTTGGATTTCTTGGATTTTATTGGTTCTTTGTGTGACTAGATCTATTCAGGAAGCTTCGCTTGATGTGCAAATGCATGTTGCATCACCAAACTATGGCTTAATGTTATAAATATAGATAGAATAGGAATTCGTGTAAGGAAGAGTCGAGTTCTAAGGACAAGGATGAAGACTTGCATCAAGATGAAGACTTGCATCAAGATGAAGGGATATGGTTCTTGGGCTCTTTGTTATGCAGTTTTGGATATGCCCGTGTTATGGCGCAACTGAGGGGTTGTGTGCCGATGATCCATTCCGAGCACGCCTACCGATGAGCATCGGTCTGGGATTGGTAAACCCAGGGACCCTTGGTTACGTAGCATGACCAGTGACACATAGCATTTCTGTATAGTTTAGAGGTCGAGTCTGACAATATCAAGATTCTAGGATTCTTTGTTATGCATTCTTGGTTATGATTAGCATGGTAGTCTTCCGAGGGGTTTGTGACCGGTGTTCCCGGCACGCCTACAGTGCAATTCTGCCTGGGAGTGGTACCCCAGTAACTCTCGGCTAACATGTCTAAGAGCACATAACAGTTGTGTATAACTACGAATTCCGGGATTCGCCAGAAGTATTGGCATCAGAAGAGACGAAGGACCTTCTAGCGGGAAGATTGTTTGGAGAATTTACCTCGGATATCCACAATTGAGTGGGTACACCGCAGATTTCCTTGTGAGATCATATAAAGGTAAATGTAAGGTATACAAAGACCATGATCCCAACCCTAAGACCCATGTTGGTACACCCGAAGTGTGGAAACCATTACAAAAATCTAAGGAGGGGAGTAAATAAAGGAGTAGATTTGAAGTGGTGATTGACAAAACCAAGTTGTTGAACTGCTTTTGTCAGTAAAGGGCATTCCTTGGTTCCAACTTAGAAAATGACAGGAGAATTGGGTAGGAGAAATCACCTAGTAAAACATATCAGAAGACCGCTTTGCATCACTAGGATGAGTGTATTATGAAGATTCCAGATGACATGAGAAAAAGGAAATCGACTAAGTAAACCTTATAAAGTAAACCATCTTGTCCAATCATATTTGGGTGGACTATGTATAGTGCCATTACCAAGGTTGGTTCAAGCAAAATTAAATTGTACCGTAGTAAGACTTCCTAAAACCTTAAGTACCTTCCAAAGTAGGTCAGCTATTACGTGAAGAAAGTTACTTAGAGCTATTAATAGGACTAACAAGGATTTGATAAAGCCTGATCCCGGGAGATTTTCAATAAGACATGCCTAGAAGTGGAATATTCCAAGAAGGAATCACAGAATCAAAGGAGTTGACAGTTAGCAAAGTACTAAGTCAAAAGAGGATTCAAGGAAAAAATATGGATTTGGGGATACACCAGTTATCTCCATTAAGGATCAACATGAAGTTTGAGAACTGCCAACTTATATACAAGACGGATCCTCAATCCTAAACGTAAGAGAGTACGAACTTCGGGGACGAAGTTTAGTTCAAGGAGGGGAGACTGTAACATCCCAGAACTTAGGGTCCAGAAATAGAGTGGACACAGGAGTGTGCATTGCATTCATGCATCAGAAAATCCGGATAATTTTCGCGCATTTAATTTTCAAAACACTAAGTGATTGAAGTTTCACTTGAGTTGGTGGAATTGAAGTAGATCATCAACTTGAGCGTTATAAACTTCGAGATGATCTTGGCTTAAACCTTATTTTGGGGTAAAGAGATACACGATGAGAGGTTACACTAAAGAAAACAAAATTTGTACATCAAAACAATATTTAGGAGTTAATGACCAAAACCACTATTCTTAGTTATTCTCTGATCATCTATTCTTATCAATTGTGCTAGACATATTTCTAGTACCTGGAAACCATGACATTCTTGGAGAACAATTGAATTACCTAAAGCTTAACCTAGATCTTCCACTTATATCTTGACATCATATTTCCTTATCTCCCAATCTTCTCGAAGGCATCAACAAGAGAAGATATCGAGAAGGAAAGAAATACAACAAGAAGACATAGAGAAGCATTCATTTGATGGACATGGAAGTGTTATGCCAATCTAGCATGAAGAATTGGAAACTCTTTCATCTTCAACCATCTTTATTAATTTCTCAGGAAATGGTAGGACATTACTGAGGGGGCGCCTCAAGTGGTGGCGGCAGAGCCTCAGGTGGAGGAGGGCGTGGAACGCCCAGAGGAACCTACACCGCCCCCCCGAGCCACTAGTGGTGGAAATCTCGGAGGAGAAGGCTTCCACGCCACCTCGCGCTCCTACTCCCCCTCGCGCGGCTCTGCCTCCGCGCGAGGTAACTCTGCCTCGCGAGCCGACACCGCCATGCGCGTTGATTCCCTCGCGTGCGTCATCTCCACCGTGCACACCCACGGCTCCCGTGCCGCCTGCGGCGGAAGCGAGCGAAGCGCCCGCGGGCACAGGGCGTCTGCAGGAGGGGGTTCTTCCTCGCCTCCTCGTCCCGCTGGAGATGACGAGCGCCTCCCTTGCACGGGCACCGAAGCGGAGGCAGGCGCGGACGGAGGTGGAGCTACGCCTAGCCCCCGAGCTCAACCTGGGGCCAGGCTCCTGGGACCTGACGCCGCGGCTGGAGCTTCATCTAGCCAGGAGCTGGTCCTCCGAGGCTGGGATTGGAGCGCGGGACATCGCGAGGTGGCTTTTGGCCTCGTGCGGGAATCTTTGGAGGGCCTGGAGGCGCACCACGCCTTCGGAGACATACAGCTCGCCAAGCAACAGGAGGAGCTTGCGCGGTCGTGGGTGTCCTTCCATGCGGCCGTCGAGGCGCGCCGGCTGGAGGACTTGGCGCTGCAGGTCGCCGCGAGGAGGCCACCCGCTTTGCCAAGGAAATTCGTGATGGGGCCATCCGCGACGCCGCAGAGCTTCTCGAGCCTCTTCAGGCAGAGCGCGACGCTGCCGCAGAGCTCCTGCGCGAGGCCACGACTGGGCGCGAGGCGATGGAGGGCTCACTTGCGCAGAAACGTCGTGCGCTGGGGCAGCTGGAGTCCCAGCTGCTTTCCGCCCACCATGCCGCGCGGGCTGCTCTAGAAGAGGACCGCAAGGGCTTGGCAGTGCGTGAGCAGCAACTGGCCCTCATGGAGAGAGAGCAGCGGCGGCGTGAGGAGCAACGCCTTCAGGCGGAGAAGAACCTGGACGCCCAGCGCGAGGCCCTCGAGGCGCGCGAGGGAGGCTTGGCCCGGGCGATCTCGAAGTTCGACGAGCACGTCGCTGTTCAGAAGCGTGATTGCGAGCGCTTCGAGCGGCGTTCCGCCAAGAAGACGAAGGTGGCCGAGGAGGCCCTCGTAGAGCGTGAGAAGCAGCTCCGCCGGTTCTTCTCTCAGAAGTACCGCGCCCAGGTCCGGAAGCAGGAGGACCGCCTCAAGGCCAAGCATGATGCGGATGCTCAGCGGCTCGCTGAGCTCGAGAAGGACAACTCCAAACTGAAGGGCCGCCTAAAGCACGCCAAGGCTGGCCGGCGCCGAGCGGAGGAGGCCCGCGACGAAGCAGTTCATGGCCTCGACTCTGTGGCAAAGGGCGTGGGGGAGCAGGTGACTCCGGCGATGGAGCGGGCGGTGGAAGCGCCGGACTCAACCCAGGCGACTAGCGCGCTCGCAAAGCAGTGTGAGCACATGTTCGAGGCGTTGGTCGCGCGCGGCAACAAGCTCGCGGTGCAGCTTGGCGCGGATGCGCCGTACACCGAGGTTCAAGGCCGTGGTGATGCCGCCATGCACATGGTCTACTTTGACCAGCTCTTCGCGGCACTTGAGGGCCCAGCCGCCGAGCTTCGGGAGATGGTCGAGGACAAGAGCCGGCAGCTCCTGGGGGTGGTTGTCAATCGCATCTTCACCAACCCAGGCTCCTCACGCCAGGCTTCGACCTCTCTTCCGTGACAGAGGCTGCTCAAGGCGAGGACGCGCAGCGGGTCTCCAGTTCCCTCCGCGAGCAAGTTGACCCCTTCTGCAACCGCTTCAGGCGTGCGGAGGCTGCGGCGGAGGACAGGGAGGAGGAGGCCAGCTCTGCCGAGATCGAGGAGGGTGCCGCGGAGGAGGTCCAAGGCGACGCTGCTTCCCCCTGAGCCACACCTTATTGCGCCTGCGTGCGCTTGTATCTGAAACAATCTTGTGTTTAGATATTTTTAAGGCCTTTTGGCCTGTAATATACTCTTTATTGCTATTTGTGTTTAGCTTGATTGCCCCTCGAGAGGTCTCTCTGTACTCATCTTCATGTCTATTTGCTCTCTGCGTCGGTAGGACCCATCTCTTCGTGCCATGACTCCGCCGCTTCGGTATGCAGGAGCAATGACTCCGCAAGGCCGGGGGAGTTTAGACCTAGGAGAGGTAAGATCCCTGAGTCGCGAAGCTCAAGTGCCCCCCTTAGACGTGTGAGTAGTCCATGAAGCGTAAAGGCAAGCGAAGTCGCTTGAGGGGCAAACGTGCGCTAGAGGGTGAGAAAACGCCCTTAAGACGTGGGTGCGAGACTTAGCTTCTCGGAGTTTTCGCCCTGTAGAGGTTTTTTGCCTGGCGAGGAGGCTCTCTTGAGGGATCATCCCCGGGTGTCTCCTCAGGCTTGTGGGGGGCTTATGTTCCCTGTAGATCTTAGAGGGGCGAACCCAAACGCTGGAACACGGTTCAAGGGACTCGTGCGCGCTTGTAGGTCCCCTCAGGCGTTTCTCGCGAGGAGAGTAAGTACCAAGGTCCTCTGTAGAGATGGCGTGTTTGTGGGATCTTGCCCTCCAGCCAGAGCTCGGACTCTTGGATTTTGCAGTGCTGCTGGTGTGTCATTTGAGGCACTGGCACCGTACTCAGCCCCCGCTCGCGAGGTACGCATGTGGAGAGATATAAGCGCACACTTCAACAAAGTAATGCGTAAAATAAAACTCACCAAACATATTACATAACGGCGCCGAGGCGCTAAGTTCACTTGGGAACAAAATTGTTTCATTATGCTTGGGGTTGCCAAGTTAATGTTTTGACCATGTCGAGGCATGGGGACCACCCATTAGTGGGAGAGACTCTCAACGGCCTGAGGTGGCTCGTTACATGGAGAGCTCGGAGGGTTGACCCTCGAGAGAAGCCTTTGGAGCTTGGAGGTTTAAGCCGTGAGCTTTTAACCTCTAGAGACAAAAAGTGCTTGGAGGTTGAGCCGTAAGCTGCCTCTTCCGCCAGATGTCTTGACGTGACAATGATCACGGGCGTGACGATAATCATGTTCTGAGTTTGTTCCTTCTGGAGACAAAAAGTTGTGGGAGGTTTAAGCCGTGAGCTTTTATACTTCTGAGACAAAAAATGCTTGGAGGTTGAGCCGTAAGCTGCCTCTTCCGCTAGATGTCTTGACGTGACAATGATCACGGGCGTGACGATGATCACGGGTAGAACTTGCGTAGGTGCATGATGTTCCACGGATTCTTGACGGAGACGTCGTCTTGAGTCTCGAGGCGAGCCGCGCCAGGCCTGGAGATGCAGGTGACCCTGTAGGGGCCTTCCCACATCGGGGAAAGCTTGTGGAGGCCTTCCCTGGAGAGGATACGCCTGAGGACGAGATCGCCTGCCTCCAGGGTACGTGAGCGCACGTTGCGGCTGTGGTAGCGCCTCAGGTCCTGCTGGTATTTGGTCGCCCGTAGGGCGGCGCGGCGTCGTAGTCCTTCGAGGAGCAGCATGTCGTCGTTGTGGAGGTCCTCTTGCTGGTCCTCGTTAAAGGCGAGGACCCGCGGGGATCCATGCTTTATCTCTGTGGGGAGGACTGCTTCGGCTCCATAGACAAGGGTGAACGACGTTTCTCCCGTAGGCTTGAGTGGCGTTGTACGGATGGACCAGGGCACCGAAGGTAGCTCGTTGATCCAGCCCTTGCCGTGGCCTTTGAGGATATCGAAGGTACTGGTCTTTAGGCCTTTGAGGACTTCTGCGTTTGCACACTCAGCCTGTCCGTTGCTTTGCGGATGGGGGACTGATGCGAAGCAGAGCTTGATGCCCATTCTTTCGCAGTAGGCTCTGAAGATGCCGCTGGTGAATTGTGAGCCATTGTCGGTGATGATGCGGTTAGGCACCCCGAAGCGGCAGACCAGGCCTCTGATGAACTTCACCGCCGCGTCTGTTGTGATTGTGCGCGTCGCCTCCACTTCAGGCCACTTAGTGAACTTGTCGATGGCCACGAAGAGGTAGCGATATCCGCCTTGCGCTGTTGGGAAGTGTCCGAGGATGTCCAGCCCCCAGACAGCGAACGGCCAGGATAGCGGAATGGTCTGTAACCCCAGCGCAGGTTGGTGGATTTACTTGGCGTGGAATTGGCAGGCTTTACATGCTTGGACGATGTCCTCTGTAGCCTGAAGTGCTTGAGGTTAGTAGAATCCGCTCTTGAAGACTTTGCCCTTGAGGGTGCGGGCGCACGAGTGGTGGTCGCATTCCCTGCCGTGGATGTCTTTGATCAGCAGTTTGCCTTCTTTAGGAGGGACGCATTTGAGCGCGGTGCCGTTTGGGCGCTTGCGGTAGAGATTTCCTTCGAGGATTTTGTAAGATTTTGCTTGGCGGGCGATTCGCTCCGCTTCGACATCTTCCTCGGGAAGGATCCCTCTGTCGAGGTAGTCTTTGATCTCGTCTATCCATCCTGCTTCTTGATGCACCGCTGTGAGCAACAGACGCTCCCCTGTTGGGGGCCCACAGTTTGGCGCCCCGTTTGCAGGTGGTGGTGGGAGCGCTTCATCTGTGCTCGCGGGCCTGGCCTCTTGAGGCTGCTCTATGGATGCTTTGACGAGCCTTTCTTCAAAGACGCCCGGTGGCTGAGCTTGCCTCTTTGATGCGCGCTTGGCGATGTCATCGGCCTCTTGGTTCTCCTTTCTTGGGATGTGTATGAGCTCCACTCCCCTGAAGTGCTTCTCCAACCTACGGACCTCTTCAAGGTATGCGGCCATGTGGTCGTCCTTAGGCTTATAGATTTTGTTGGAGAAGTTGACAAGCAGCTGGGAGTCGCCCTTGATGAGTAAGTGCTTGATGCCAAGGGCGATAGCGGCGCGTAGGCCAGCAAGCAGGCCTTTGTACTCAGCGATATTGTTGGAGATCTTGTCGATTCCGAAGCACAGCTGGACCGCGTAATATAGCTTGTCGCCCTTTGGTGAGATAAGGACCACGCCAGCCCCACCATGGCGACAAGCAAAAGCTCCGTCGAACTTCATGGTCCAGTGGCTGGGCATTCTGTCTCCACAGGGCTCTTGTTCTTCTCCCAAAGGCTCTTCAGGGGTTGCGTCAGTCCATTCGGCGACAAAATCTGCCAGCGCTCTTCCTTTGATTACCCTTGTGGTATCAAAACGCGAATTGAATGGCTGTAGCTCAATGTTCCATCCTGCGACACGATCTGTGGCATTTGGGTTGCGCAGGATTTGCTCCAGGGGGAAAGAGGTGACCACCATGATGGGGTGTCCCTGGAAGTAGTGTCGCTGCTTTATTGAGGCGATGAGGAGTGCGAGGAGGAGCTTCTGCTGCATCGTACATCGCTCGCGAGCATCGTGCAGTACTGTGCTGACGAAGTAGACTAGATGTTCGACAAGAGTAGTCTGTGTAGCCTTGGTGTGCTCTGCCTGAAGGGGTTCCGCTAGGCCCTCAAGGGGGTTGGCCTCTAGGGGCATGACCTGGCCCTCGAGGGGGTTTGCCTCAAGGGGCTTGTCATGGGCCTCGGGAGGGTTGGCCTCAAGGCACTTGACAGGCTCCCTGGCGGGATCTTCTTGCAGCAGTTGACTTGGAGCAGGCCTCTCGTCGAGCTCCAGATCGGGATGCTTTTCCTTTGGAGTGGTTGCACTCTTCTTCTGGCGCACTAGCTCTTCCCTTTCTACCACAAGGACGACATTGGCTGTCTGTGGAGTAGCTGACAGGTACAGCTTCAGGTGCTCGCCTGACCTTGGGGCAACCATTACGGTGGGCTGGCCAGGTACTTCTTCAACTCCTTAAATGCTTTTTCAGCTTCGGGGGTCCACTTGAAAGTGCCCGTTCTTTTCATGATCTTGAAGAAGGGCAGGGCTCTTTCGCCGAACTTGGAGATGAATCTACCCAAGCTGGCCATGCATCCTGCTAGGCGTTGCATTTCCTTGAGCCTGCGTGGAGGCTGCATGTCATCTATTGCCTTGATTTTGTCAGGGTTTGCCTCTATGCCTCTGTGAGACACGAGGAAACCAAGCAGTTTGCCTGAAGGCACTCTGAAGACGCACTTGGCGGGGTTGAGCTTGATGTTCACCTTGCGCAGACTGGCGAAGGTCTCTTCAAGGTCCCCGAGGAGAGTGTCTCCTTCTCGAGATTTTACGACGATGTCATCGACATATGCCTCGGCGTTTCTCCCCATTTCTCGCCAAGTGCTATCCTCATCAACCTCTGGAAGGTGGCTCCGACATTTTTTAGGCCGAAGGGCATGCAGACGTAGCAGTACACACCGCAAGGGGTGAGGAAAGCCGTCTTCTCCTCGTCCTCCTTAGCCATTTTCATCTGATGATAACTAGAGAACGCATCAAGGAAGCAGAGGAGCTCGCAGCCTGCCGTGGAGTCCATGATCTGGTCGATTCTTGGCATGGGGTAAGGGTCCTTCGGGCAGGCCTTGTTTACGTCGGTGTAGTCGATGCAGAGGCGGCCTCCTCCGGCGGGCTTTGGGACTACCACGCCGTTGGAGAGCCACGTGGGGTGCGCGACTTCACAGACGACCTTTGCCGCTTTGAGCTTCTCGACCTCCTTGATGATGAATGCTTGCTTCTCGGGGGCTTCTTTTCTTGCTTTTTGCTTGACGGGGCGCGCGTTTGGACACACGGCCAAGTGGTGCTCGATCACCTCCCTCGGTACACCAGACATATTTGACGGAGTCCATGCGAACATGTCAGAGTTTGCCTGGAGGAAGGCGACGAGCGCGCTTTCCTATTTGGGAGGCAGGGCGCGCCAATGGTGACGCTAGCCCCCGAGCCTTCAGCCCCCGAGCTGCTGGAGCTTGGAGCGACTTTCTTTGTGGCGGCTGGTTCTTGGGAGAACATCTGCTTCTTCTTCTTGGGCCTCTCGAGAGGCTCTAGGTCCTCGTCCGCGGGGAACTCCATGGCTGCAGCCTTGTAGGCCGTTTCGACAGCGCGGGTGGCATCTAGGACATGTCCACGGATGGTGATTGTGCCAGCGCTGCCGGGAATCTTGACCATGTTGTAAGCATGATGCGTGACGGCCATGAATTTTGCGAGCGCTGGGTAACCGAGGATGGCACTGTATGGCAGGCCGATGTGTGCAACATCGAAGTCGATGTGCTCGGTGCGGTAATTCTCCTTGCTTCCGAAGGTGACGGCAAGCCTGACCTGGCCTAGAGGCTCGATCGAGCCGCTGGTGACTCCCGTGAAGGGCCTGGAGGGCATGAGCCGCTCGTAAGGCACTTGACGCGCTTCAAATGTATCTATGGAGATGACATTCAGGCCTGCTCCACCATCAATGAGTGTCTTGGAGACAGCGACGTTGTCGATGGTGGGGCTGCAGACCAACGGGAGGGTTCCAACAGCCTTGGTGGACTTGGGGTGGTCCTGAGCGTCGAAGGCGATGGTGTACTGCGACCACTTGAGGGGTCTAGAGATCTCAGTGCTCAGGAGGGCGGCGTTGAGCTCGCGGGCGAACTGCTTGAACTGATTGTTCGATTCTGGCGCATGTGCCCCCCCCCCCCCCCCCCCCCCCGAGGATGCTGGCAATGGCGCCTCTTGGGGCTTGGTAGCCACCGTCCTCCTTGTCAGGGAGGTTGCCGTTTTTCTCCGCAGCATTGGCCTGGTTGCCCGATGGCTTCTGGTAGCCGCCCTTGCGTCCGCTCCCGCGGTAGCCGCGACCACGGCCGCGGCCGCCACTGCCTTCCGCTTGCTCGCGCTCCTTGCTCAACCTTTTGAGGTCGAAGCAGGATTCGGTAGAGTGACCGCGCCTGTTGTGGTAGATGCAGAATGGGCGGTGGTCCTCTTTCCTCTCTCCGAGCTCAGGGGAGTCCCTGCGGGTGCCCTTCGCGTCAGGCTCTGCCGCGAGAACCGCGGTGGCCTTGCGCTTGGGCTCCTCCTTCTTCTTCTGGCTCCTGGACCCCTCACCGTGCTCGTCCCCTCTCGAGGACATCTTGACGAAGAGGAGTCCCTCTTTAGCCTTGGCGCACTTGTCCGCCAGGTCGAACAGCTTCACCACAGAGGTGAGCTTGTCTGTAGCGTAGCTGCACTTTAAATAAGGCAGATACCTGTGTATAGTGCAAATCCCTGGATCGATTCGTTTGCACACACAGTTTACGATGTAATATCACAACAAAGTATCAATTTTATTACTTCGATGATCCAGACTTACAAAATAGTCAATACAAGTTGCATAGCATAAAGCTAGCTTTGAAATAGTACACAGCGGAAATACATAGCAGTGAGTCTCCATCTCATTCATGTTGCCACAGGCGAAAACATGTTGGTTGTAGACTCGAAACCTTTACACGAAACCTCACTCGTCATCTAAACAATCTGCAATAAAATAAATATTGCAACAACGTGGGTCAGATTCCATTAAAAATGGAGTCTGGCAAGTGACACTATGGTGGACACTTAATGGAATAACTCTATAGCCTATATGCATATTTGGCTGGTGGAGTTCAAGGCTATTTTGCATAAAGCCAATTTTTTTCCTATCTCTTTGGAAAACACTTTCTTCAAATCAAGACAAGTATGGCATGAAAACCATAATCTCATCTTCCCTTGTTCACCCATCAATTTTTATTTCTGAAGTTTGAATGGTGGAATCCTCCGTTGACGTTCGTGATCAGCTGCTCAAATTGTCCGTACCGGGGACACGGCTAAGTACTTAGTTTTACACTCTGTAGAGGTTGTGCACGTTCACCATTGTACCCATTCAACCCAACTATCCTTTACACACCATTTGTGATAAGGAAAGGAGAAGAATGAGACGAGATCTTTCAGAAGCATTTTCCCTCCCACCTGCCTTGACCCGTTCCACCTAACACCCCCTACATCTGCTTGTCAAGTCGGAGAGAGTCCACGCAACATAATTGATCAAGCCAGAGCCCATATGGCAATGGCTGCACTGGAAGCAATCGTCACTCGGAGTTCTTCAGATTCCTCTGTTCCTGGGTGGCCATTCACAAGTGTACATACTCCAGGAACCATAGACATGGATCTGAGTAGCCACTCAACATAAACCATACAACCACTTACCACCCAGGTGTTTCATTAACTTAGTGGATGTACTCTCACGTGAAAATCACCATGATCACGGCCCTAAGTAGAATACACATTCATCCTAGGCGACGACAACCATGAGCACAGCCCTGAGTAGTCACTTAATATTTTGTACAACTTTTCATCAATTGCATAGCATCAATATTTCTGCTAAGTATGATATAGGAGCCTGGACACAGGAGTAAGGGAAATCTACACAGGTTTAGCATAGCAACACTATCCTGCACATGCATATATAAAAATACACTAAGTAATGCATATAGAAAATAGTAGGAGGTTTATGAGGTGTGCCACTTTCCTTTGAATGTTGTCGTTGTTCACAAACTCTTTTCAACAACGAACGTTTGCTCTCCGTTCAATCTAAACAATATAAGCAAACAACAATACAACAATCAACAAACAACAATCATACATGCACATACATAGTGAACAAATAAGTTTCATAAAACTTCTAAGGAAAACATGTTATGTATGATATGCAAATTATTTCTAACGACTAGAGATGCAAGTCATGCCATGAAAATCTTTTTAAGTCTTAAGTGAAAGACAAGATTAGGAAAGAGGGAAAAGATAGAAGAAAGATGTAGTTGGTCTTCCAGGCTTCATCTCCAGACTTGTAATATTCTCCTTGGTGATGTCTTGATTGAATTCTTGGAAGACTTGAATAATCTTCAGACTTGATGATTTTTGTATCACCTAGCCTGGTCTTGGATTTAACTTAGTCTTCAAGAGGTCTAAGAGAAGAAAGGAGAAATGAAAGAGAGAGGGAGCAAGACTTAGAAAATATTTCAGTTTGGTCTTCATTAACTTCCTCTTGATTTTTCTTCTAAGTGCTTCTACTTCTTGGAGATTCTTCTGGAGTCTTGTTTTGGCTAAGTCCTTCATTGGTCTTCTAGCTCCATGTTGAACATCCTAAGTGTCTAAGTGTATCACTTTACCAAAATGCTAAGTTGAAAATATTTCTAACTTAGAGAAAATGGGGAAGGCGTTTTCTAATGGGAAATATAACTACAAAATAAAATATGATATGCATGAAATGCAATTTTTTTATTTCTATTTTCTCAAAATATAATAAAGGAATAAATATAATATTAAAGTTTTATGTGATTTAAATTTTTTTAATAATATTTTATAATTAGTATTAATAGACAGAGGGGATTTAAATAAATTTATAGCAATTTGATTTACTCAAAAATAATGTTTATATCAAAAGTTATGTCAAATTTACTCAAACATCATATTTTGAATTTGAATAAATCTAAATTTCTCAAGGTTGGAAAACAACAGAACTAGCACAATCTATAGGTCATGGGCTTTTCAAAGATATTTTATTTACAAATTTTGACCTTATAGAATTAAAACTATAATTAAAATAATGTTTTACATGTTTCTGTAAATACCAAGTTAGTGCACGACTAAAATATAAGTTTTTATTACACCACTATTTTCTACATGTTCATACGATTCCATAGACTACAAAAACATCAAAAACAGAGTTATGGTTGATTTAATATGAATTTTGGAAGTTATGTCTAGTCAGAAAAACGAAAATATTGAATAGGTGACCTATGACGTTTTCTAATGGCTGCTACCCTTTATCAAGTGATATGTACGTAACAAGATAGAAGGAAGCACATCAGCAGCTCATCGGCGAGAGAAGATAACGGCGGTGGTGGATCGGCCGGGCGATCGCGGGCGGACGCGGACGGTCGGCGTGTTGTGGTCGTCGGCGACGGGTGTGGACGGCGACGACGTTTCGGAAGCTCCCGGACGCGAGGGAGACAACAGCGACGCGCGGCTGGACACGGTGGAGCGGAAGACAGTGTCGGAGTTGAGCGGCGATTCCTGGAGCTGCGTGGAGAGGCGGACGGGGTGGCGACGGCGACGATGACCTTTGGGTCGAGCTCGGCCTCCACAATTTGGCTGTGGAAATGAAGCAACGAGGGTGTTTAAAGGAGCGCACGGACGTGGGAAAGAGTAACGACCACGAATCGGCGGCGGGGACTCACTCTGCTCGCCGGAATCAAAGAAATACGGTGGCGGTCGAGCGAAACTCCGGCGAAGAAATTCGTCTGCCTGGGGCCGTATTGGAGAGGGCATTTGGGGGGGGGGGGGGAATGGAGGAAGATGTCGAGGGCTTTTTATAGAAACCAACCATGCTTGATTTGGTGCAGTAATTTGCCCACAATTAATCGGAGATTAATTTCGACAAAAAACGCTCATGTTTAATGGCGGATGAAATTAGAGCAATTTAGTGCATTTAAGAGAGTGCTATTATTGGGGAATGAAAGAGGAGATCAAGGGCTTTAATTAGAAAGAAACGATGCGTCATTTGGGTCTCTAAATCAACGAGAATCAATTCGGGAAGTTTGCACGGGAGTTTGTTTTCGTGTTTTCTGGTTCTGGAGTTTTGAAGACGATGCTGACGTCAGCAATTTTTTTTTCTGATTTTTCTTATTTCTTTCGTAACTTTTGATTTAAGACTCCAAATCAAGTCAAATAAATTTCTAAAAATTTGTAAAAATAATATCTTTGTGTTAAACCAGTTGTGGGCATGTTTTGAACACTTTTCAAAAATCAAAATTTTGAATTATTCATTAATTACAAATTTGCCACTTAATGTCAAATTTGAAAACATGGATTAAATAATTTCGTTTTTGGCTAAATAAAATTTATAAATATACAACACTTATATAAGTTTAAAATTAAGTTATTTAAACTCATTTTCCAATATTAAATAATTTTTGGCTTTAGTACAATATTAAATAACATCACACATTTATTTGAAATGAAAAGGTAAATATAATGTATTCATTTTTAATTCAAAATATTTTGTGCACCATTATATTTTATATTATGATAATTCATTGGAAAACCTTATAACAACTTTGGAAAAGATTTTTGATTTAATTCATTTCTTATATAGAAAATATATTCATGAAAGTCATTTCATGTTTTGAAAATAAATGAAAATCATTTAAGCTAATGAAATGTTTATTTGGGTTGTTAAGTAATTACAAAATCTATGAGGTTTTAAGTTATAAACTATAGGCTTATAATTTCCAAACTATATTTTGAGCTTAGTTAAAAGAATGAAAACCATTTGGCAATTATACCATTTTAATAGTCTTGAATTTAAGAATAGATATGGCTAAGTGGTTGAAATCAATTACTTATAAGTAAACTATTTACTTAAAATAAAATGGTTTGTACTTTATAAAACATTTGTCGAATTACATATTAAGGTTTTTGAAATACAATGGATAATGAAATGTTTAATTGGAAATAACTTTTGAAAATAATGATACATTGGGAATTTTGAAATAATAGACTTTTTCAAATTGGTTGAAGTCTTTTATAGTTAGTTTTCTTATGCATTTTAATATTTTATTTTAATCAAAACAAAAGTTTTAAATTTTAGTGATTTTTGAACATTCCAAAATGTTGGGATGTTACAGACTACCACCCTTAAAAGGAATCTCGTCCCCGAGATTCGGAGAAGCTAGAAAGACAAAGCAAGTGCTTGGAATGATTCTGATAACTCGAGAGGTTTGAGAGATGAAAGGTTTTGACATGGAAACTTGAAAGCTGGTAGGGGATGATTTTTCTGATTGGGGAGACTCGAAAGAAAGAAAGATAGTTTGGGATCTCTGGGTTTAAGCAACGGGGTTTACTTTAACTGGGTGGCTACCACCCTTAAAAGAAAAGTTTTGTGGTCAGTCTAAAAACTCTGTTTAATCTCGTTTAGTTCTCTGATGTAAAGCGTACAAGTATTCAAAATACAATGGCATGTGGTGGATACGAAAAGTTTTAGCACTCACGTTTTCCACTTGGTCCTTGAAGAGATTTATCCTTCTTCCTCTCAGGGCACTTATCAGCGTAATGTCCCTTTTCTTTGCACTTGTAGCAACTTATGTGGCTAAGATCTTTCTTGGGTTTAACCTTTTGTTCTTGTTCTTCCAGGGTCTTCATGAGAGACTGTTGCATTCCTTCCTTGGTTTGTTGGATAACTTGTTTCACCAAGGGATAAAGTTGACACTGTATTGGGACATGATTTGTTCCTTCACACAAGAAGCAAGTAACCTGACTTGTGGGGCATCCTTTAACTAGATGTCTGGTATGACCATGGGGCCACTCATCAGAACATTCTTTGGACGTATGTCCTATCTCTCCACAAGTTTTGCATGCCTTTGGTTTGTTCATAAGGACCTCTTCAAAATCACTATGGTTTTGATCAATCGTAGTCAGTTGGTCATTGATCAAATTCAACAGCTGACTCTGGTCCTCTAATAGTAGTCGCATTGTGGTGTGTAAATCATTGGTGTTGGTATTGGGGGAGACATCTGTTTGGTTTAGAAAATAAATGAGTTGATTATAGGTACTATGGAGGAATCCTAGTTCAATAAATCAGAACAAGGCAACCAATCTATAACATAATCAATCAACATCTACCAAACATCAAGCAACAAGGTTCACAACAAACAAACAATCTAGTATTGTCATATAGCCAAGTTGATATGATCAATACACTAACACGATATCGTCATTCTATTTAGGTGGTGGTCAAATCTACCTCCTTCGTGAGTGCTTCAAGTTCTTGTTCAACTTTCTTGGATATCTTAGAAGTGTTGGCCGAACCCTGTTTCTTCAGTGGTCTTCCATGCATGTAGAACTTCATGTTGAATTGAAACTTTTCTATATGAAGCAGTAGAATCAGACTTAGACTACAAGAACATGGTCATCTAGAAAAAGATAAGATGTTTTCAGAAGGTTGATAGTAGATGAGAGTATGAGGAAGATAAAATGAAAAGTTTTGTTTTTAGAAAAGTGAATAAAATAGATTTTCAATCCTATGGCCAAATCCTATTTCTATCCAAACCTAGGGTTTCGAACCTACATTCAACACAGTGCTCTGATACCATCTGTAGCGTACCTGCACTTTAAATAAGGCAGATACCTGTGTATAGTGCAAATCCCTGGATCGATTCGTTTGCACACACATTTTACGATGTAATATCACAACAAAGTATCAATTTTATTACTTCGATGATCCAGACTTACAAATTAGTCAATACAAGTTGCATATCATAAAGCCAGCTTTGAAATAGTACACAGCGGAAATAAATAAGAGTGAGTCTCCATCTCATTCATGTTGCCACAGGCGAAAACATGTTGGTTGTAGACTCGAAACCTTTACACGAAACCTCACTCGTCATCTGAACAATCTGCAATAAGAAAAATATTGCAACATCGTGGGTCAGATTCCATTAAAAATGGAGTCTGGCAAGTGACACTATGGTGGACACTTAATGGAATAACTCTATAGCCTATATGCATATTTGGCTGGTGTAGTTCAAGGCTATTTTTCATAAAGCCAATTATTTTCCTATCTCTTTGGAAAATACTTTCTTCAAATCAAGACAAGTATGGCATGAAAACCATAATCTCATCTTCCCTTGTTCACCCATCAAGTTTTATTTCTGAAGTTTGAATGGTGGAATCCTCCGTTGACGTCCGTGATCAGCTGCTCAAATTGTCCGTACCGGGGACACGGCTAAGTACTTAGTTTTACACTCTGCAGAGGTTGTGCACGTTCACCATTGTACCCATTCAACCCAACTATCCTTTACACACCATTCGTGATAAGGAATGGAGAAGAATGAGACGAGATCTTTCAGAAGCATTTTCCCTCCCACCTGCCTTGACCCGTTCCACCTAACACCCCCTACATCTGCTTGTCAAGTCGGAGACAGTCCACGCAACATAATTGATCAAGCCAGATCCCATATGGAAATGGCTGCACTGGAAGCAATCGTCACTCGGAGTTTTTCAGATTCCTCTGTTCCTGGGTGACCATTCACGAGTGTACATACTCCAGGAACCATAGACATGGACCTGAGTAGCCACTCAACATAAACCATACAACCACTTACCACCCAGGTGTTTCATTAACTTAGTGGATGTACTCTCAGGTGAAAATCACCATGCTCACGGCCCTAAGTAGAATAGACATTCATCCTAGGCGACGACAACCATGAACGCAGCCCTGAGTAGTCACTTAATATTTTGTAGAACTTTTCATCAATTGCATAGCATCAATATTTATGCTAAGTATGATATAGGAGCTTAGACACAGGAGTAAGGGAATTCTACACAGGTTTAGCATAGCAACACTATCCTACACATGCATATATAAAAATACACTAAGTAATGCATATAGAAAATAATAGGAGGTTTATGAGGTGTGCCACTTGCCTTTGAATGTTGTCGTTGTTCACAAACTCTTTTCAACAACGAACGTTTTCTCTCCATTCAATCTAAACAATATAAGAAAACAACAATACAACAATCAACAAACAACAATCATACATGCACATACATAGTGAACAAATAAGTTTCATAAAACTTCTAAGGAAAACATGTTATGTATGATATGCAAATTATTTCTAAGGACTAGAGATGCAAGTCATGCCATGAAAATCTTTTTAAGTCTTAAGTGAAAGACAATATTAGGAAAGAGGGAAAAGATAGAAGAAAGATGTAGTTGGTCTTCCAGGCTTCATCTCCAGACTTATAATATTCTCCTTGGTGATGTCTTGATTGAATTCTTGGTAGACTTGAATAATCTTCAGACTTGATGATTTTTGTATCACCTAGGCTGGTCTTGGATTTAACTTAGTCTTCAAGAGGTCTAAGAGAAGAAAGGAGAAATGAAAGAGAGAGGGAGCAAGACTTAGAAAATATTTCTGGTTGGTCTTCATGAACTTCCTCTTGATTTTTCTTCTAAGTGCTTCTAAGTCCTAAGTGTCTAAGTGTATCACTTTACCAAAATTCTAAGTTGAAAATATTTCTAACTATCAGATACTTCTTGATCAAGCAATCACCCTTGAAGATAGCATGAAGAAAGCTGAAAACAGGAAGAGGAAGATGAACAAGCACTCCTCTGAAACCTCATTCAAGAAACATTTTGTTCGTGATGGGAACCATGGTCATAAACTTGGAAACCACCATAGTGGAGGAAGCAACCACAAGCATCATGAACACAATGGTGGATTCAAGGGAAACGGACACGATGCTCCTAACCACAATCACCGTCCAAATGTGGAACCCAAGAAAAACCTCAATCATATCACATGTTATAACTGCAAGAAGCAAGGACACTACTCCACTGACTGCCCAGAAAAGAAAGGGGCCGAAGCCGCCGTCAAGCCAAATCCTTTCGATAAAGAATATGTGAATCACATCACCGTGGAAGAAGTGAACGGTACTTTCTAAATCAAGTTGTTATATTGAAGTTTCACTACCAACAAAGATTCCTTTTAAGGGTGGTAGCCAACCCAGATATCCAGTCACAACCTTTTGCTAGCCTTCTCGAATCTCAAGGGTGGTAGTCTGTAACATCCTAGGATTTTTTTCAAATTCTGAAAAATCAGAAAAATTAAAAACTTTTTGAAAACTATTTGTATGTCGATTTGAAAACAAAATTCATGCATGCATTCATCATTTTCTTATTGTTTGGATTTGAAATTACAATGGTTGAAATACTATTTCCATTTGAAAATCTATCTGAGAAAATATTAAAAACAAAATAATGATTATGCTATTTATCTTATTTTACTTTAATATTTTGATTGTAATTATAAGAAATAATTATTTTCATATGTTCACAATTGTGGTACCAAATTTTATTTAGTCATAAATAAATTAATTAAATTTCTATTTCCAAATTTGACAAAAGTGTCAAATTCGCATTAAATCAAATATTCAAAATTAATATTTTTTAAAAATGGTCAAAACATGTCCATAAGTGTTTTAAAATAAAGATATGATTTTTAGAAATTTTTAAAAATTAATTTCACTTAATTCGGAGTTCTAAAACAAAAGTTATAAAGGAATTAAGAAAAAAAAAAGAAGAAAAAAAACAAATCGGGCCAGCCAGCCGGCCCACCGAACCGAGAAATCCTATCCAACTCAAATTCTAAAAATTCGGTTTTCTAACCACCTTTTATTCAAACACGTTTATCTCGAAAAATATAACTCCAAATCCGGATCCGCTTGATCTTACGCGTTCACAACTCCGAGCCCTATATATTCCACCATCCCTCCGCCTATATAAACCCATGTAGCCGCCGACACCTCTTTTACTATTTTCGTTCCACCGAAACTCTAATCAGCCAAATAGTATTTCGTTCGTTCGACGAACAAAACCATCTCCAATCGCGATGGGGGCTTAATCATTGTTGTAGATCTCGTCGATACCTTTCCATCCCAATAAGGCTCAACTCTTTTCATCAAGCGTGGAGGAAGAATTTCGAATCGTCATCCATCAGATCTGAAGTCGTATTTCTCAGATCTCTTCGCGCTCGTTGCGTCAAATCGAAATTCCTTCAGTGAAAAGGTAGATCTACTCTATATCTACAAATTTCCTGTTGACAACTTTTTATTTTAACGTACGTAATTTTCTGTATAATACAGATCGTGTTTGATATTGTTAGAGTAACCAAACCATTTCAAAAGTTTGGGACAACAATACGAAAGTTGTTCCCCTGATCAAGACCTTTCTTTTGCCTCAAGTCTCACCTCTTTTGGTTCAGCGAGCTGAGAGATATTCGCGTTTGAAGTTTCGGATCAGACAGGTATTTTGCGATTTGTGACCAATCGATTAATCCACTTAATTAAATTCTGATAATTAGAAAGAGCACGTAATTCTCTACAACTTTCGTTAAGAGTGTTTTTCCATCCAAGCAACTTTATTTTTGGTCAAATTCATAGTCAAATCCCAGTCAGCCTGCCACGTCAGCAAGTCAATTCCCTCGTCAGCAGTCAAAGTCAATAGTCAACCGAAGACCGGCAGTTTTGCAGAAAAATCCTAAATTTTAAATCTATCACTACTTTTTATTGGTTTGGTCAAATTTTACAAATAAAATATTTTTGGAAAGCTTATGACACGTAGAAACTTTTGGCATCATTACTTTTATGTTTTGTCTAATTAAAATTTGTTGAAATTTAAAAGTGGCATTAATGGTAATTTGAACATAACTTCAAATTTGAAATTTAAAATTTATCAAACTCTTTTGCTATAAATTTGAATGACTAAGTATTGGCAGTAGTATTTTTCTACTAATTTTGTAGAATAAATTTTCTATGATTTTGTAAATAATATTGATTTAAAACTTTAAATGATATTTTAATGAATAAAAAAAAACTTATTAAAAATATATTAAAATTAATTTCATCATCTATTCGAATTATAAAGTACTTAGTCATATTATGACCACTTTGGTATTAAAAGGTACTTAGAAATATTTTGCCTCTTTAAACAAAATAAATTCTTCCTTAGAAAATATTTGATAACTATTTTTCGACAACACTCTTCCTTAGAAAAATTTCAACATCTTAAAGATGCTAAATCTTTTCCTTAGAAAATTTTAGCATCTAGAAGACTTAGTTGTTTTATTTTGTTAAGTGTTGTCCTTAGAAATAAATTGCATTGCATGCATAGCATATTGTATTGTATAGTTATACTCCTCTAAGGAAACCTTCTTCCTTATTTTCTCTAAGTTAGAATTATTTTGAGCATAGTGTTTTGGTAAAGTGCTATGCACTTACACACTTGAGATTCTCAATATGAAGACTAGAAGGCCAACGAAGACTTAGAAGAAAACAAACTCCAAAGGCATCTCCAAGAAACAAAATACACTTTGAAGAAAATCAAGAGGACTTCAAGAAGACAAACCCCTTTTATTTCTCTAAGTCTTTTCTCTCTTTTCTTTTCTTCTCTCTTAGACCTCGTGGTGGCTAAGGTATATCCAAGACCAGCCCAGGTGATATACAAATCATCAAGTCTGAAGAACCATCAAGTCTACATGATTCAATGAAGACATCGGAGAAAGTTACAAGTCTGGAGATGAAGCCTAGAAGAAAAACTACATCTTTTCTTTATCTTTTTTCGCCATCCTATTTTTCTTTCACTTTGGGCATAAACCAAGTCCTTAATGAGTATGACCAAGTCCTTAGAGTGCAAATTGAAGACGAAGAAAACTACAAAGGAGTTGAAGATTTCAAGACCAAGCATGTGAAGACTTGCAGCAGCATTACAACTTATTCAAGTTGATTTATAGCAAAGTTATTCTGTCCAACCTATGACCTTGGTCCTTAGTAATTTTGACTAACACACTTGCCCTGCATTAACTTAGAATAATTTCATGGCATGACATGCATCTCTAGTCCTTAAGAATATTTATCAGATCATGCATGTCATATTTTTCTAAGTGTTGCATTTATGCTTGTATGTTTATTTGGGGCTTGTTTGACTTGTTAGAAAATTCGGAGAGAAACGAAGGCTTTTGCAACTGTTACTCCTGTTCTCCCTGTTGCCAAGGCAAGTGGCACACCCTCATAAACTTCCTAAGTATTTTTCTATACATTACTTAGTGTATTTCTTATATGCATGTGTTGGATAGTATTGCTATGCTGAAACTACTATATCCCTTACACTAGTTGTGTCTAGAATCCTATGGGTAACTTGGTAGTAATATTGATGCTATGCAAAAGTTGTTTTGTGAAAAGTTAATTTCTACTAAGTTAAAGATACTTCTGGGTGGATGTGGCAAGAGGATGGAGGTTAGAGTTGAGTGGCTGCTTAGGCTCATTTAGGTGGGTGCACCTGGCTAAGACCCAGGCTCATTTAGATGAGTGAACCTGAGTACGTACACTTGAGGATGGCCACCCAGGAACAAAGGGACCAAAGTTTTCTCCAAGTGAAGATGTTTCCAGTGCAGCCACGTGGTATAATGGCTCTGCCTTGACTTTTCCCCAAAGGTCTCGTCTCAGGCTTCTCCTTTCCTTTTCACTACATGAGGGTCAAGGACAGAAGGGTTGTTTGAGTCTCGTGGTGAAAGTGCACAACCTCTGCAGAGTGTAAAACTAAGTACTTAGCCGTGTTCTCGGTTACGGACAATTTTGAGCAGTTGATCAAGGACGTCAACGGAGGATCCTATCATTCCAATTTCTAAGTTAAAAGTTGATGGGTGAACAAGGGAAGATGAGATTATGGTTTTTATGCCATACTCGTCTTGATTTCAAGAAAAGTGTTTTCAAAAGAGTAGGAAAAATTGGCTTTATGCAAAGTAGCCTTGAACTCCACCAGCCAAATATGCATATAGGCTATAGAGTTATTCCATTAAGTGTCCACCATAGTGTCACTTGCCAGACTCCACTTTTAATGGAATCTGACCCACTCTGTTGCAAAATTTTATTTGTTACAGGTTATTTAAATGACGAGTGAGGTTTTCGTTAAGGGATTTCGAGTCTGCAACCAACATGTTTTTCGCCTGTGGCAACATGAAGATGGAGACTTACTGCTATTGTATTTCCGCTGTGTATTCTTTCCAAAGCTAGCCTTATGCTATGCAAATTGTAATGAATATTTTCAAGTCTGGATCATCGATGTAATAAATTTGATACTTTGTTGTGATATTACATCGTAAACTGTGTGTGCAAACGAATCGATCCAGGGGTTTGCACTATACACAGGTACCTGCCATATTTTAAGTGCAGGTACGTTACATCGAAGAAGATGAAGGAGACGTCATGGACGAAGTTTAGACTTAGTAGTTGGACCACCATGTTATTCCCCGTTTAGTTCGTCGTTTCTTTTAACATTGATCTCCAACTTTGTGGTGTGACAATGTTAAAATGTTTTGGTTTGCAGACTCTGTCGTTTTATTTAATCACTTAGAATGCCTGTTACGAATTGCTAAGTAAAAAAAATTCGGTGGTTTACTGATTGTTGATTGTTTGACTTGGTTGTTTTGTGCATGGGTAGGAATTTTTCTTCTCTTAGTTCTATCTATCTTTTACTCATCTATACTGAAAACCCCACAGATGCCTCCTCGTCGTGATACCGACAACAATGACGCCATGCAACAACTGATGGCCGCTCAAGCTCAGCTGATGACTATGATGACTCAGTTCATTGCAGCAACCAACAACAACAACAACAACAACAACAACAACAACAACCACCCTCCACCTCCACCACCACCACCCCCAGTGGACAGACTTGCTAGGTTCCTAAGGCTTAGGCCTAATAAGTTCTCCTCTGCTACCAAACCAATAAAGGCGTATGACTGGCTCCGTTCAGTCAACAAGGACTTAGTAACTTGTGAGTGTTCAGAGGCAGAAAAAGTGAGGTTCACTGCACACCTGTTGGAAGGACCTGCTGCATTGTGGTGGGAGACTTATCAAGTTACTCATCCTCTGGATGGCATGACTTGGGATGCGTTCAAGGAAGATTTCCGCAATGCTCACATTTCCTCTGGCATAATGAATCTGAAGAAAGAGGAATTTCGCAGCTTGAGGCAGGGAGGTAGAACTCTGAAGGAGTATATGGATGACTTATGTATGCTATCAAGGTATGCACCAGAAGACATTGACACTGATGTTAAGAGGAAGGAAAAATTCCTCAATGGACTTAAGGGAGAACTGAAGATACCCTTGTCTGTGGCCTATGCTCCTAACTATCAAGATCTGTTGGATCAAGCAATCACTCTGGAAAACAACATAAGAAAGGAAGAGAACAGGAAGAGGAAGTTCAGTGCAAGAAAGGTTCATTCTGAAGGGACACACAAGAGACAACACCCCTTTGAAGTCAGTGGCCATAAACCCTAGAATCACTCCAACAATGGTAGTGGCCAAAAACATCATGGTCATAACCACCATGGAGGATACAAAGGAAGCAATGGAGGATACAAAGGAAGTAATGGAGGATACAACGGAAATAATGGTGGATTCAAGGGAAACCATCACCATAGCCATAATCATGGAAATTGTCATCACCGTCCTAACTATGAAGGGAAGAAAGACTTGTCTAATGTGACTTGCTTCAAGTGCAAGAAGACAGAACATTATGCAACTGAATGCCCAGAGAAGAAGGCTGATGAAAATTCCAAGCCCAATCCTTTCCAGAAGGGACAAGTGAACCACATCAATGTGGAAGAAGTTCATGATGAACCTGATGCTGTGATTGGTACGTTCTTGCTCAATTCTTTTCCAGCATTAGTTTTATTTGATACTGGAGCATTGCATTCATTCATATCAAGAGCTTTTGTAAACAAACATGGGCTAGCTGAGGAAAGTCTAGGAAAACCAATTAGGGTAAGCTCACCTGGAGGGGAGATGATAGTGAACTCCGGGTGTAGACAGTTAGACTTGAAGATTGGTAAGCACACCTTTTCAACAGACTTAGTCATCCTAGAAACCCAAGGTTTGGATGTTATCATCGGAATGGATTGGATGACTCGTTTTGAAGGAATCATAGACTGTGCAAATAGAGCAATCACCCTCATCACCCCAGAGAAAAGGAAGATTAAGTTCATATCAACTTTCGAACTTAAGAAGGTTAGGCTAAATTCTCTTAAGGGGGTTAGCCTTGGTGATGTGCTTATTGTCAAGGAATACCCAGATGTTTTTCTGGAAGAACTACTGGGAATGCCACCCGAGAGAGATGTAGAGTTTCTCATCAAACTGAAACCGGGAACATGACCAATAGCTAAAAGACCTTATCCTATGGCCGTCGATGAATTGAAAGAGCTCAAGAAGCAACTGGAGGAACATATCCAGAAAGGGTTCATTCGTCCAAGTTCATCGCCATGGGGAGCACCAGTCTTATTTGTTAAAAAGAAAGATCAAGCCCAGAGGCTAGTCACGGACTCCAGGGATATAAATGAGCAAACTATCAAAAACAAGTACCCGTTACCCTAGATAAATGAACTATTTGATCAACTGGAAGGTGCTTGTGTTTTCTCAAAGATCGATCTTCGATCGGGGTACCTCCAAATGAAAGTTAGAGAAATGGATATACCCAAGACTGCATTTGTTACGAGATATGGCTCTTACGAGTACACCGTAATGCCTTTTGGATTAACCAATGCTCCAACCTATTTCATGAATATGATGAATAAAGTGTTCATGGATTTTCTGGACAAGTTTGTGGTAGTGTTCATAGATGACATTTTAATCTACTCCAAGAGTCACAGAGAACATGAAGAGCATTTGCGTCTAGTATTGCAGAGATTACGTGAACATAATGAAGGGGATCGTGTGCAGAAAACAAAAAATTTCCTAGCAACGATATCCTTAAACTAGCCAAGATCTACACTATGCAGATATAGAAGTACGGCAGAGATCGGAATACATACCCTCGTAGACCGAATAGCGGGGATTACGCTCCCGCACAAGCGTTGACGATGAAGATGTCGTAGCCGACCTCTAGGTCGCGGAGAACTCGGCGCGATGAAGACGACGAAGATGACCCCGAGGTCGGGTGGAGGAAGTAGGCCTCCGAGTACCGCTAGCGCAGCACCTCGCAGGGAGTCGCACACATACGGTGGAGACGACGGCCTCCGAAGCTCCAGTCCAGGACGAGCAGCGGAAGACTTGGACCGGAACACCAGCAGCGCGGCAGCGGGCTATGGTGGAAGAGATCCCCCTCCTCTACTCGGCGCGGCTCCATCAAGGGAACCACGAGATCGAGAGAGAAATTGGGAATTAATTGGTGAATTAAAAGGACAGGGGTGCCCCTTCTTATATAGGCTCCCAGGGGGAGCCAACCTTGCCAGCCAGGCAATGTGGGACTATCCCACATGCCTGGTTCGGCCAAGGCTAATGCGCCGGCCCTAGGTGGGCCCCATTTGGCCCACCTAGGCCGGCCAAGCCTCCCCCACAAAATTCCCTTGAGGGTTTTCCCCCCCATGGGCCTTCTTTCGACCAGAAGGCCCATTTAGGGAAATCAGCCTAAATAAATTCGAAAATAAATATATAAAATCATATTTGCATATTAATTACACTAATTAATATCTAACATAATATATATAATTTTTCCTAGCTCCGAAAACTCTTTCGGCGCTGCCCGATCTCCATCGGACCCCTCCCGGGACGCTCCCGGTGATCTCTTTCCTTTCCGGTTGTCTTGTCGAAACCCCTTAAGTGTGTTACCCTAGTGGTTCGATATAATATCAGGTATGATCAAGACTCCTCAATGATCAACGACTAACTCGTAGGCCTGGACCCCATGAATTAACCCCTGAGATATAACGAATGACTTTCATCTATCAAACCTGGACGTATAGTCTTAAACCCTTTGTCATGGCGATACTTAGCATGTCCGAGCATCATTCTCAGATATCTCCATACCTAGCATGATCTCGTTACCGACATCGCTATCTTCTACTCGTCTATGATATTATGTCAGCTGGTGACCTAGTCACATGTTTGCAAACTCATTTGACATAATCTCACCGAGTGGGCCCTCGAGTATCTATCCGGCTATGCGGACTGACAAATCCCGCTGTTGACCCCTCGTCTCAACTACCCCTTTCCGATACCCAAAAGTATCACCGTTATTGTCATACTAAATAAGATACGACGTTTGGTGCGATCAAAGTATCTTCCAGGAATAATAATAAGAGTTGGTCTCACGGTCTTAAGGCGTAATGACTATGTCCTACAAATACTGGGTATGTCCATCACATCGTTACTCCTAACGATGTGACTTCCATTGCCGACCGGCGCCATGCCCTATGATCGGAAAACCTCGATCATCAATCGCGCAACGAAACTAGTCATAATAGAGGCTACTAGGGACCTGGTTGTTTACCTACCACACCTGTATTAATGTTTCCGCTTAATACAGTTATAGCATGGTGTAAAACATATAATGAACGATTGGGATATTGCCAATAAACTATGTTTATTAAGTGCCTCTAGGGCATATTCCCTTCAGTCTCCCACTTGCACTAGAGTAAGACTTAATCTAGTTTACAACCTGGTAAAAGCTCAACACCCATAGCATCTTGGTGCCTGCTCGCCTCGTGGAAGAGGAATACAGTCAATAGACCTTATACATTGAGACCTATATGTGCTTTGCAACGCTTCTATGTCACCTAGTTTGACATAATCCCGTATCTTACGATGACGGTGAAATATATCCCAGTGGATGGAGTGAGACTCGAGCATTCGCGTAGCATGCGCCTTAAAAGTCTGAAAGATCTATTAAGGGAACCACCTACGCTCGGAAAACTGCTCAGTCCAATCACACTTGCTACTTCTAAAGTCGCGATATATTTCTATACCTATGTAGATTATGCGACAGTGCATTCATAAGCGACTTCGCAAACTAACCCTGTCTATCTTCAAAATAAAGGACATCTCGTATGGGTCAGTGTAATAACTTGCATCATCGTAACCGCTTTACGGCAAGTTGCCATTCCACTCTTACCCGTTACTAGAAAACCTATCTTCAGTTCTCATAGACACTGAAGAATAAACTTAACGTTTGTTCATTGATCCACACAAGGATCACTCTAGAACGTGTTCTTCAACCAAGAACTCGGGTCACACTAAGTCGAGCTTTCAGCCTGATAGACTCTATGTGTGATACATAGAGAATGTCGAACATCAATTTCTATCACTGAAAAAGCCAAGATTAACTTAATCTTTTACCTAGTCATACAAGGAAGAACCTCTTTCTTCGCTTGTCCTTTTCTGAAACACTTCAGAATTCTGACTTAGGAAATACTCTGACTTAATGTTATTAAGCCCCCTCTGATCTATACAATTATAAATCGGATGCCTAATACTCCTAACTTCATTTCACAGAAAATTTAATCACTTTAAATAATCCTTTACACTCTACTAGAGGATCTGTGTCATTCAATATGTTGCTACATACAGAATCACAAACGACACCTAGCTCCCACTCAAATATGCCTTCCACATATAAGATCAAGGAAAAGCTACTTAGCTCCCACTCAAATATGCCTTCCGCATATAAGATCAAGGAGAGCTACTTTGCTCCCACTCACTTCTTTGCAAATGTAGGTTTCTTCAACTATTTTGGACAACTCCAAAATTCTTTGATCACATTATCAAAGTGAAGATTCCAGCTCCGATATGCTTGCTTCAGCCCATGAATGGACCACCGAATTTTGCATACATGTTTAGCATCCTCAGGATTACAAACCATTCTTAATGACACTATTAAGAACCATGGTTTTCTCATCCATCTATCAATTTCTCATTCGAAATTATAGTAATTGCTAAACGACCCAGAATAGATTTAGGCTTCGCCACTTGAGACAAACTCCCATGTGGTCTGTCGGAACTGTTTCACGACAAATCAAATCTGTTCAATGTCTACTCTCTCATAAAATTCCATATACTATTAACATCCTAGATGCCATCAAGAAGATCTCCCAAGTCAATACCTGGTAATCGTATATGGATTTTATTTCGGATCATAAATGACTCATAGCCATTTCTCGGACTTAGGTTCACCATCTCTTCTTCGTAGTTCGTAGGTCTATCATACTCCATTAATATGACCTTCATAGCAATATTGTCGTAACACACAGCGTGGAACACAACCTCGTATGCCTACGCTCTTAGTATGAGCTCAGAACATCATGATCTTGAATCATTAGCTTTTTAAAGCTGTGGGGCCTGACACCGAAAACACTTTCGATTGCGCCACTCTGATGTTTGGAGAAGAAGTTCACCAACTTCGTCTTGCTCTACTTTCTTTCTCACTTATACCCTCGGACAAGAAACTATTTCTTTCGCAAGGTATATCCCGGCAAAGATTTTGCCTATGTCGTGAGACATGTACCCAACTAACTCTTTAGGTAGGGTATACTACAAAGATTAATCCATTTTAGGTTCGATAACATTGAAACACTAAATTGCTGAAACGACAATCCAGGCTAAAAGCCATGCCATCACTCGTATGGTATTGTCTCCATGGATTCAAATGGTTTCCCTATTTGCTAACGTGAGTGTTTACGTTTCTACCATATGACTCTAATGATTACAATGATTTGGTAAGAGATTCATTTACCACACACTATCCGATAGGGTGCGATTACGACGCCCTAACACACCATAACACTATGGTGTTCCATGCGACGTAATTTGTGGAACTCTTCTCACAAGTCTTCCAATGATGTGCCAACATTATAACTCAAATCTTCATTCCTCGATTTGCATCGCGGGAATTTGATTTTCTTGTTAAGTTTATTTCCTACTTCATTCTGAACTTCGTTTGACAGTCCTTTACAGGCATACCATGAAGCTGTCATGGATTCTGAATCATCCTCTTCGGGTGAGGAGATGATAGTTGACTATGCTATCACCAGTACTCAAGAAGGTTACAGCGCAAATGCTTCAGCTTATGCCTCTGTTTATGCTGCCATGTATCCGAATAGGGGTAGTCTGGTCAATCTTCATTTGGATAACAACTTCTTCTTTGCTCCACAAATCTTTCTCAGTAAGGCAGTCTGCTTTGAACTAATTGGAGAGGCATTTGACCTTTGGCTGGGAAGAGAACAAAAGAAACAGACTGTAGTCATTGAAGAGCTAGCTAACGATGACTTTGATTCTGATGAAACTAATAGCAACCTCACTCCTGCAGCTTTAAAAGTGAGCAAGCTAATTAAGAAGAAAGAGGCTCCTCCTATCACTTCATTAGTCAGACGCAGCACACGCTCTACAAGGTACAATGGTTTCAAGCCCAATGATGTCTCAGATACAAAGAAAGCCAAGAGTAAGGTGAAAGCTAGGAAGGTTCCAGGCCTGACACTCACTTTCAATGATGCTCCTGCCAGAAACACTTTTACTCCTCCAACTGCTCTAAGCATTATAAGAGATATTGGTGTTAACCTATGTGGCATCGAACCCTCAATGTTGTCTTCTGAGAAGCTTCTTCAGGAGAACCCTCAGGAGGAGTCTGGAATTTAATTATCCCTCTATTATCTATCTCTTATTTTGGCTTGTAATAATGAATCTATTAAAGCACTGGTTGGTTTTATGTTGGAATATTCGGGGTCTGAACTCTAAAGCTAAGCAGCTTGCACTGGCTAATGCTATTGAACTAAGTGGATGTGCTATTATCTGTCTTCAAGAGACTAAAATGGAATTTATTGATACCGCTTTTATTAAATCTTGTTGTCCCAAGAGATTTGATGATTTTGTGTATGTACCTTCTTGTGGGGCTTCTGGTGGTATTCTTATTATCTGGAACAGTTCAGTGTTCATTGGGATGGCTATGCATTGCGAACAATTTGCATTGTCAGTTCATTTTACTTCCACAATGTCGGCGCAATCCTGGACGTTGGTTAATATATATGGACCCTGTACTGGAGATCTAAGGGTTTCTTTTGTTAATTGGCTTTTTCAACTAAATATACCGGCTGATGAGGACTGGCTAATATTGGGTGATTTTAATTTTATACGATCTCCTTCAAATCGGAATAAGCCAGGTGGCAATGTGAACGATATGCTCACTTTTAATGAGTTCATTCGAGAGCAGAATTTAGTTGAGTTGCCCATAAAAGGTAGAAAGTATACATGGAGTAATATGCAAGAGCAACCACTATTAGAACAACTGGACTGGTTCTTCACAAGCTACATTGGACATCTGTTTATCCTGCAACCTTTGTTGAGCCCCAAGGAAAACCAATCTCTGACCATACTCCCTGCGTAGTGGATATTAAAACAAAAATTCCAGTTAGTAAGGTTTTCATATTTGAAAATTATTGGATTGCTCACCCAGGTTTTACGGAGTTGGTCAAACAAAGTTGGCACAAAGACACTCACAAGCATAATAGTGCAGCAAACCTGACTGCTAAGATGAAGAGATTAAGATATGATTTGAAGAAGTGGAGTAAGAATATTTCCAAATTAGCAATTTGTATTGCTAATTCCAATAAAGCCCTGTTAGAACTGGATACCCTGGAAAATGAAAGACCTTTGTTTATCCCTGAGAATAACTTCAGAAAAATACTAAAGAAACACCTTCTCTGTCTCCTGGAATATCAAAAAGAATATTGGAAGAAAATATGCACTGTTCGGTGGACCAAATTCGGTGATGAAAATTCGAAATTCTTTCAAGCATATGCAACTGAAAGATATAGGAAGAATTATATATCCAAACTGACAAATTCAGATGGTATTGAGGTTTCAACTCATGAGGCAAAAGAAAAGGTCATCTTTGATGCTTTTAAAGAAAGGTTGGGCTCCTGTTGTAACCCACCAATGATGCTGGATTTAGAATCACTTATACAACCTGTGGCTGGTCTAGGAGAACTGTCTGCACCTTTCACTACTGAAGAGATTGACAAAGTGGTCAGTGCAATGCCTAATGATAAAGCACCAGGTCCGGATGGGTTTAATGGACAATTTCTCAAAAGTTGTTGGCATATAATTAAGAAAGATGTCTATCAAATTTGCTTTGATTTTCAGGAAGGGAACCTGAATCTGGAAAGCATTAACATGGGACACATCACACTTATTCCAAAAACTGCCTCTCCAGCAGGTATGAACGATTTCAGACCCATAACTCTGCTGAACTGTTGTCTCAAGCTTATTACAAAGATTTTGGCAAATAGATTGCAAAAGGTGGTGCTTAAACTTGTGCACAAGAATCAGTATGGCTTCCTTAAAGGCAGAAATATTCAAGATTGCTTGGCTTGGGCTTTTGAATTTCTGCATCAATGTAATAAATCTGGACAGGAAATTATTCTGCTCAAATTAGATTTTGCTAAAGCTTTTGACACTATTGACCATGAGGCAATGTTAAAAATAATGAAGCAAATGGGATTCGATGATAAATGGCTGAACTGGATTAAAGTGATATTTGCATCTGGCAAGTCAGCTGTTCTTTTGAATGGAGTTCCTGGGAGACAATTCTTTTGCAAACGAGGAGTGAGACAAGGCGATCCACTATCTCCTCTAATTTTTGTTCTGGCAGCTGATCTTCTACAGAGTGCGATTAACAAAGCTTACAGAGACAATGTGTTGCAAGCCCCCTTCTTGCCAGATTTTGGTATGGATTTCCCGGTGGTACAATATGCGGATGATACCCTAATTATAATGAAAGCATGTGATGATCAAGTGAGGGAAATGCAAAACATTCTTGACAACTATGCTGCATCCACTGGATTGCATATTAATTATACAAAATCATCCTTGATACCAATCAACATTTCAAATGATAGAGCCCTGACAATTGCCACACAACTGGATTGCAAAATTGGTGTTATGCCTTTCACATACCTAGGGTTACCTGTGGGCACAACAAAACCTACTGTACAAGATATGATGCCTCTGGTGGATAGAGTGGAGAGAAAAATGTCAGCAAATTTCATGATGATGGCCTATAGTGGTAGGGTCACTGTGATTAATTCCCTTATAACTTCCATTGCTATGTTCTCCATGTGCTCTTTAGAAATTCCACCGAAAATCCTGGAACACCTTGAAAAAATTAGAAAACATATATTATGGGACAAGAAGACTGAGGATGGAGTAAAAACAAACTATCTGGTAGCCTGGGATAGAGTTTGTATGCCTAAAAAGAGAGGAGGCATTGGAGTTCTGAATCTAAAAATTCAAAATGAAGTTCTATTATTAAAATTCTTTGATAAGTTCTACAATAAGGTGGACACACCTTGGGTAACCTTAGTGTGGAACACATATTATACTGAAAAAGTACCTCATGCTATTGACCCATGTGGATCATTCTGGTGGAGAAGTGTATTGAAGTTATGTCCTATTTTCAGAGGAATTGCCAAATGTTCAGTTGGAAATGGTAATTCAGTGTTATTTTGGAAAGATAATTGGATTGATAAACCTGCCTCCGACATATATCTGAGGGGCTTTTCCTTCTGTAAAGATGAGGACATCTCTGTTAGGAAATTTCTGGGAGCAAATACTTTGGCCGAAAACTTCAACTTACCCTTGTCACCAGAAGCAATGGCAGAAGTTCGTAGCCTTCAGCAAGATTCGCTATCCTTGACACTGCAAAGTAATGACAAAGATGAGTGGATATATCCATGGGGAAACCATTATACATCCAGCAAATACTACCAGTATTATTTCAGGAATATTATGCCTCATGAAGCATTCCAATGGATCTGGAAATCAAGCTGCACACCAAAAGTTAAGTTCTTCTGTTGGCTACTCTTTGCAGACAGACTAAATACTAGAAACTTACTAAACAGAAAGAAGTTCAACTTACAAGGAAAGCCAGATTGCCCAATGTGCCAGAATCAGTTAGAAGAAACAGTGGAACACCTATTCTTTCATTGTCCTTTTGGCAAAAAAGGTTGGACAACTCTGAGGATCACCTGGGAGGATGGACTAAGTAGACTAGATCTCATAGCTTCTGCAAAAAAAGAAAATACAAGACCCATGTTTATGGAAATATTTGTGATTGGAGCTTGGAGTATATGGAAAGAGAGAAATGCCTTGGTGTTCAATGGGATAACCCCGGATTTGCAGTCCTGGAAAAGAAGATTTGCTGAAGACTTTGGCCTTCTGGTACACAGGACCAAGACAGAACTTCACAATTTCATTGTAAATCTATCTAACACTCTGTAGAAAGAACTTCACAATTTTATTGTAATTCTTTCCAACACTTTGTAGTCCTTTCTGCTACTTTTCTTCACTCAGGATGGCTCTTCAGCCACCTTTGTCTATAAATATGTAACTTCTTGTCACACTAAGTAATATATTGTGGGGGTGGAGGCAGTAGGGGAACCCCCTACTGTCATAAATGTTTCAAAAAAAGTGTATGTGAATGGCCTCACAGCAGAAAAAAATACCCGAGGATTTATGCAAGGCGTTCAAGGACCACAGATTGGAAGTGGTACCAGAAGGTTTTGTAGCCTCATTAGTAGTACAACCCACTTTGATGGACAAGATACGGGAAGCTCAGAAAGGAGACAAGGATATAGAAGAAATCAAAGTCAATCTGAGAGCAGGAAAAGCTAAAGGATTCCATGAAGATGAACAAGGAATTTTGTGGTTTGAAAAATGTGTGTGTGTGGCCGATGACCCTGATCTTAGGAAGTTAATTCTGCAAGAAGCCCATGAGACACCTTATTCCATTCATCCGGGAAATACCAAGATGTATATGGATGTAAAGGAGAAATTTTGGTGGAATAATCTGAAAAGAGAAATAGCAGAATATATCGCTAAGTGTGATGTATGCAGTCTTGTAAAGGCAGAACATCAGAAACCAGCAGGACTATTACAGACTTTGAAAGTGCCAGACTGGAAGTGGGATTCAATTGGAATGGACTTCATCACCGGTTTACCAAGGACCAAATCGGGTTATGATTCTATTTGGGTTATTGTGTGCCGTCTAACCAAAATAGCTCACTTTATACCCGTGAAGACCACTTATACAAGTGCTAAGTTAGCAGATATTTACATGAAGAGAATTGTGTACCTTCATGGCGTTCCTAAGAACATCGTGTCTGATAGAGGAACTCAGTTCACATCTCATTTCTGGAAGCAATTGCATAAATCACTGGGAACCAGACTGGAATTCAGTACAACTTTTCACCCTCAAACAGATGGTCAGACTGAAAGAGTAAATCAGATTTTAGAGGATATGTTAAGAGCTTGTGCGCTTGATTATGGATCTAGCTGGGATGATAATCTACCTTACGCTGAGTTCTCCTACAATAATAGTTACCAAGCCAGCATTGAGATGGCACCGTTTGAAGCTTTATATGGGAAGAAATGCACAACCCCCTTGTTGTGGAGTGGTGTAGGAGAACGGAGTTTCTTTGGACCTGATATAATCCAGGATGCAGAAGAGAAGGTCAGACTGATTAAAGATAGGTTGAAGATAGCACAGTCACGGCAGAAAAGCTACGCAGATTCTAAACGTAGAGAAGTCACCTACGAGGTAGGTGATAGAACCTATCTCAGAGTGTCACCACTTCGGGGTGTAAAAAGGTTTGGAATCAAAGGAAAGTTAGCACCTCGATTCATTGGACCATTCAAAATCCTTTCTCGCACAGGTGAAGTGGCATATGAGTTAGAACTGCCTGAAGTTTTGTCTGCTGTCCATAATGTGTTCCATGTCAGTCAGCTGAAGAAATGCCATCCCGAGATGATGGGAGTTCCTTTAGAGGATAATGTACCTCTCGAGGAAGTATAATTGGAGAGTGACCTGACCTACGAAGAGAAGCCCATCAAGATATTGCAGACAGCAGAAAGAGTCATCCGTACCAAAATCATCAAGTTTTGCAAAGTTCAGTGGAATCATCACACCGAGGAAGAAGCCACTTGGGAACGAGAAGATGACCTCCGAGAAGACCATCCACACCTATTTGTTGGCCTTTCCGAAGCTCGAGGGCGAGCTTCCTCTTAAGGGGGTTAGTCTGTAACATCCAAAAAATTGCAAAAATTTAAAACTTTGCATTCATGCATCATTCATCATTTGGTCATAACATTACAACACATAAGTACTAAATAAAAATTCAATTATAAGTTTAAAAAATTTATAATTCCATAAAGGTGTTTATTTAAACTTCTTTAATGAATATTTTTTCCAAATTATTTAATGGGCAAGAATAATACTAAAAAGTTCTAAATTTAATAATATTTCCAAAACATATTGTTTTGAATTTTTCTAAAATGTTTTGACTGAGTTTAAAAATCATTTTTGAATAAATTGTGAAAACAGAATTTAAATTGAAAAAAGAAAATAGAAAAAAGGAAGCGGGCCTATCTATCGCGCGCGTGCAGACAGAAGAGCCCAGCAGAAGCCCGACAACAGCCCACCCGGCCTCTCTTCCCTCTCTCTCACACTGACCTGCGGGCCCCACGGTGACGTCATCACTGACGGCACGTCTTCAACCTCCAGCGAGATCTTCCCGTCGAAGAACTCTATCCGAACCCGATTCAAATCGAAGCCGTGCTTTGCACGATTTCCTCCTCGAGTTCCCTTTATAAACACCACCTCCGCCGCCTTCTCCCGAACCCCAAAACCCTAATAAAATCGCCCCTAGGCTGCTCGGAAACAAGCCGCCACCGTCCGCCGTGTCCGCCGATGAAAACGGTCGATTCCGGTGACCCTCTTCAACCCTGAGCCCCTCCGTCTCTCCCTTTCCTCTTACGTGCTTCTTGCGCATCATTGTGACACGGTGGCGTGACTTTTTGTGCAGCGTTTCACCTTGGATCTAGATCGATCTAGTCTCGCGCGTCCATTTCTAATTAGATCGGACGGCTCGCGCCCGCAATCCGCGTGAATCGGTACCATCCAATAAGATCGCGCCACATAGCCCCCCTTTATTTGTTTTCGCTGGAATTTGTATAAATAAAACAGAAAACATGCAAAACTTAGAAAATTCATAACTTTTGATCTGTAAGTCCAAATTTGATAAATTTTATATCCACGGATAGCCTTACTAGTGTAGTTTAATTCTACATAATTTGTTTTCCCTTTTGATGAATTATATTTCGTGCCATTATCCGAGGAGTATTTCGTCTATTAAATCCATAACTTAAATAATAAAAATGATTTTATAATAAATTTAATTGTTTTAGTTTTGTATTATTGCCCTCTGTCCAGAAATATTAATATGTGTTTTTTTTGAAAACTTTCATAAAACAATAAAAGTTGTAGTTGTAGAATTCAAATTTTTGCTATATTGTTTTCAATTATTTAATTATAAGTAAAATAAGAAATTACTAGAAATTGCATTTCATACATTTAATAACAGAAGATATAAATTATAAGTGTGTCTTGTTATACTCATGGCATATCATGCATGCATACATATTTATGTTTTGTGTTGTGTGATATTGTGTGGGTATTTATTTTTATGAATTGCTTGTGCTAGATTGTGAAGAAGAGGAAGGACTTGCTTGTGATTGTTATCCTTGTTGTGCTTGCTCCTCCTGCTACCAAGGCAAGTGACATTCATAATCTACCCAATATTTTCTATATGCATTAGTAGTATATTTTGATTAGTATGCATGACAGGAATTTTTGAACTATTTTATAATGCTAAGTTAGTTTACACTTTGTAAATATCCTAGTAGTGTGTAGCCACCCTTTTCCATGCAGCCATTAAAAAGTTTTATTAGATACTTAGCTATGCTATAAAATTGTTTACATACCATGCTATGAAAATATTTCTAAGTGTTAAACTTAAAATGCACACCTGGGTGGATTGGTTGGTATGTTTATGTTGAGTGGCTATTTGGGACTATGTTTGTGGTTGTCGTTGCCTAGGATGAATGTCTATTCTACTTAGGGCCATGAGCATGGTGGTTGTCACCCAAAAGTGCACTTGCGGACGGCCACCCAGGAACAAAAAGATTACGAAGTCCCTCCAAGTTTAGATGCTTCCCGTGCAGCCTTTTGACAATGGGCTATGTCTAGAATAATTAAGTTGTGAGAGTGCAACCTGTCAGCTTGACAAGCAGCTGTAGAGTTGGTAGGTGGAACGGATCTTGCTAGTATGGTTGCATTCTTCTTCTGAAAGTTCTTGTCTCAATTCTCTCCTTTACTTAATGCACTCCGCGTGTATAGGATGTTTGGATTAATTGAGTCTAAAGGTGAAAGTGCACAACCTCTGCAGAGTTGACAATCTGAGTACTTAGCCGTGTCCCCGGTGATGGACTACTTCGAGCCGCTGGACAAGGATGGACGGAAGAATCTCAATATCGTTATCATAAAGTAAAATTTGACTAAGGAAAGAATTTTTGGTGCACTTGGCTTCATCCCTTGGTGCCAAGTCTTTGAGAAACAAAATGTTTTACAAAAGATAGGAGAAAACTTGCTTTCTGCAAAATAGACTACAACTCCACTAAGCGAAATATGCATATAGTATTAGACTTGTCGTAATTATCCACCATAGTCACTTGCCAATACTTTATTGTATTGACCTCCTTCGGGGGCTGCATATTCTAATGTGCAGGTACTTCTGATGAAGAATAAGTTTGGACTCGAGTCTACACCCAACATGTCTGCCTGTGGCGCATGCTTGAAGATGGGGCTCATTGCTATTTCCTTTTGTTGTGAACTCTGGATATTTTAGCTAGTCTTTATGACTATGCACTTTGTAATAAAGCTATACTTAACCCTTTTTGGATCTCGTTGTAGTATTATGATACTTCTGCAATGATACTTTATATTTTATACTGTGGTGCTGGCAGTGATACAGGGACTAACACTTAACACAGGTGTTCCATCTTTATATAAAAGATGGGGCGCTACAATGAAGTAAGAATTATTTTCCAGTACATAGGGTCTGAAAGCCACGTTGCATATACAAGATCAATCAGACAACAGTTTCAACATGTAAAAGGGTCTAAACATTATCATTACCAAATGATGCTAATGTAAATCATGCAACCATATTTTATTCAAGAGCATACTAAAAACTCAAAATATAGGCCCTGTAACCATACCTTTGACAAATGTATAGAAGTATAGGTTTTATGAGAGTCAGAAAACAAATCAGGTGCAGACTGCAGAGCATAATATGTTTCACATGCTGCTTACCTGTCTTCCATCCAAGATACACTGTAGACGTCACCTAAACAGGTAAAGTAGTCGGAAGGAGGTGGTGGTTTCCTCCCAGGGCAATATCCTGCCCAATTACTTTCGACAACGTTTGATGCTGTTGTAGCATAAATATTAAAATCTTGAGGCATTAAACCCTCAAACATGCTGCCACTTTCACACGCTTCAACATATATAACCTGCCAAGATTGTAATTTGGATTACAGATAACACTCTAAGAGTACTGCTTCATATTTAAAAAATACAGTATTACTTTTCTATTAAAAAGGAAAAGGAATATTATAGTACCATTTTTGAATAGTTGTTGGAAGCATGCTTTTCTCGTAACACCTTGATGAAGTCGCCAGCATAAACACATGGCGTGGTGGGCATACCTACAAAGTTGCTAAGGTTAGCTAAGTTACAGGGCCTATATTTTGAGTAAATCAGCTAAATAATGACATTTTTTATATGGGATTACGCACAAAGAACACCAAGAGCCCCATGATCCGTGAAATAGATGAAGCTATGATCCTTGGGTTTTATTTATCACCTTCCTACTCCCTCCAGTAACTACAGTTTTGTTTCCCATGAGAACTGCGAAGAAGTTTTTAGTGGTGACTTGATTACCGATGTAGTCCTGCCGTCATTCTTCCGATAAGAAAGTAGAATCTATGCCAAATTGTGGAATCAGACTCACGTGCACACTCTAGTAGTATGAAACTAAAATGAAATGGAACAGGAGCAGATAATACCTTGAGAACGCCAGCGTAAACATCTTTGCCTTTAGGACTGTTTGGCAATGTCGTCGTACATAAACACCACAATGTTCTCCTCCTTTAGCCCTCCCCTCTTTAGAATCTGGTAGGCGTGGCACACGTCGGCCTGTCATGCATCAAGAACAACACAACGTTGAGATCAAAGGACCCATTGAACTGTTTAGTGATCGAATTCTGACCAAGCAAATGCAATCAAATTTTCATATGCGGACAAGCATTCAGCCATTATGGCCGTCATCTGAAAAACAAGTTATCCCAAATTGCCCTCACCCGAACTAAATTTCTTTTATAGTGAGCTGTCTCGCACTACATTATTTACTTATAAACAGAGCTGATCTCCTGATATGATAGCTAAGGGGAAAAAACATACTGACAAACACATTTTGAAACCAAAGCCCGACGAGCAGGTGGAGTCTCACCTGGTGACGGTAGTTCTCGAAGCCGGAGAAGCCCACAACAAGCACAGCCCACCTCGTGACCCCTTCCTCCGCCGACGGGGCAGGGGCGGGAGCAGCGTCAAGCTCCATCTGTGTCGGCAGCCGAATCAGCGGCTCCGCATTCCCCTCCGCAGCGGCCATGGCCGCCGCCACAGCCAGGAGCGAGAGGAGCCCACAAACCCACCAACGAGCCATCGCCACCCTCGGGAACAAGTGTGTGTGCTACTGCTAACTAGAGAGATCCGAGGGAGAGAGCAGAGAGCGAAGTGTGATGGTACCGGCGGGGACTGAGGCCGCATTTTATAGCCGCAGCGGGCCGGGACGCCGACGCACCTCCGTAGTGGGATCTGCGTGGCGTGGCTGAAACTCCGATCTTGGCTTGGGAATGCACGCCTAGCCTTGCTAAAAATCGCCGTGGTTCCCACCGGATTTCCGCCGTGGCCAGGCACAACGTCGCACTCGTCGCCGGCGGTGGCGGTTCGCGTCATGAATTAGCCGACGACATGGCTCCGCAGTTTGCGTAGCCTCACAGCTCATCACAACAGAAGAGGAAGAGAGGAGAAACTGACGCTTCTTGTGTGGGGCAAAAAAGGGGCTCAGCTCCTAAACTCATATTTAAATATAGAGCGGGGTAAACCTTCCCAGCTATTTTCAGGCTCTCGATCACCGACATTTTCATGCTGCTTCTGCAGATCATAATTAGCGGACTTTGGCCGCTGAGGTGGTGATCTAGTCACGCCAACAGCGATGCATTATGTGAACCGCGCACAGGCCTCAATAATTTCCAAAGAGTCGGATGCCGCATGAACAATTTTGGCCCTTAATAATTTCCATGGCGTCCATGCTAAAAAAGTAAAAAAGAACACATACAGCTACAGAACCAACTTGCTTCACGGCTATGAACCCCTGAGTTTGGCAATTTTGATCAATTTGACCCTTTTTTGGATTTATTTCACAAATGGACCAAAATTTCAAAAAATTGATGATCGAACCCTTTTGCACGGCGCCCGGGGGCAAAAGCGTCGTAGAACCTGCCAGCGTGGCGAGGACGGGCTTGCCGGAAGCAAGTACGGCGCCCCGGACCAGGGGGGCGTGCTGCATGCATTGTTATTTTTACTCGATGCGAATTTTTTACTTGATGCGGCTATCTAATAAAAGATGCTAGTCTAGATAGGACACCAACAAAGAAAAGAAAACAGATTTTGGATGGCTCCCACCCTCCCGAGCTCTTGCGGCTCCTGTGGCGACTCCCATGGCGATCTCGGCGTCCACCCCATCTAGGTCTTCCCATGACGGCTGGGAGAGGGACGGTGGATCCCTTCAGTGATCCTGCCTCCATTGCTCACCTCCTTGATTTGTCAATTGGACATCGTTTCAGATCTAAGGTTCGTGATCACTTTGCAACCTCGGTTAGTCCCGTCTCCTTCTCCCACCGTTTCTTCCTCGTGGTCTCCTTTGGACGTGCCTCCTTCCGTCAGGATGAGTTGAATGTTAGCCTGGCCCACTCGGCAGTTTTGGGTGCTGCCTATGATGAGATTGACACGGTTTTCCTTGCGGATCGTGTTTTCAAGTTTGCGGTCTGTTCTAAAGCAGTGGGTTTCATGATATGCAACTTGAGATTTATTGATTGCAAATTGTCCAAATGTTTCTTCCATCTCTCGGGTTATGGGGGGCCTAATTGGCAACGTGAAGAGCAAATCTGGTACTCTGAATCTGAGGCTGAATGCATCCATGCTGGCTCACGTCGATCAAAAACCCATGCAAACCCTAGTTTACCAACTGTCCTGAATGTTTTCCACCGCTTGCATGAGGATTTGTCTAAGTCTGCTCATGATTCTTCTGTTCTTACTGGTTCAAATTCCATTCCTATTGGTCTACGACATGTGGTTCGAGCAGTAGATCTTGATGATCATCCTGATCCGATAGTTACGGAAGAAGCGTGAATTTCCCGCTTGCATTTTTCAAATTTGCAGCCTAGATTGGAATGGAGACCGATTATTCGTCCTGCTACTGGCTCATCTGCGGCCCCTACCAATGAGGCCCAGTTACCAAATATTGTCTCGACTCTGGAGAAGGCCCGGCCCAATTCTTCCTCTGAGATTCTCTCTTGTTCACGTTGTTTTGATTATCGACAAATTAGGAAAGATTGCCCTAACCAGATACGGTGCAGAATCTGCGGGAATTATGGTCGTATTGCTAAGGGTTGCTTATCTCGGTTTAACCGCAAAAGGATCTATCGACCTGTCGTTAGCAAACAGGACTCTGGAAAGTATATAGTAATACCAAACGCCAGGATATCCCCTGCTTCCTCTGTTCCTCAACCTGCCGCCCACCACAACCCTTCCACCGGCGACTCCGCTGCTGCTTATCTCGGAGCTCCCTCGAGCATTGCTCTGATGGCCAACTACCCATGCGATCCTGTCCTGCACCTCCCTCTTGGTGCAGGCTATGTGTCGTTCAACCCTCGCCGCCCTCAGCATGGCTATGTGGTTATCGGCGGCTCCACGGCAGAAATTTGCGACGACTGGGCGATAATCCGTCTCGAACCAAAACCTTCCTGGGAGCAATTTGAAGGTACATCCGCTCTGATTATTGCTAAGTTAGCCCAGCGTGGTCTGGAAGTTAGGCAAGTCAGTAGATGTGCTATAGGGGCTGCTCTGGTCAGATTTGATGGGGTTATTTCATTGGTGATTCTATCATGCGCATTATTGAGCATGATAAAGGAGAAACTGGAGATCTGATGTGTTCACCCATGATGTCTGGATCATGCTTTTGAACTACCCACCTGAGTGTTGGAACCTAAACACTATTGTCACCACCTTTGCTCCATATGGTCGTTTTCTTATTTGGAATAGAGATGATGAGAACAAGGCTAGGATTCTGGTTAAGATCAGGGCATATGATCTAGATAAGATACCTGGCAGCATTGTTGTTATGCAGAATTATAGTGAAGAGTGCAATGGTGGCTGTTGGTCTTGTCCCTGCATTATTTTGAACACTCGTATGCTTGGTGTTGGAGCTGGTGATGAAGACCCACTCCCTCCTGATGGCCAGAACCCTCACCCTGTTCCTATTGTGATTGATGGCTTTGCTATGTGGCAAGAGAATAATGAGATATCTGATGTACCACCAGTTAATCCTGTAAGTGAGGAACCTGTCTTAGCCACTCCACCACAGAGCCATGTGGTTGCTTTTGCTGCTAACCAAGACTTAGTTGCTCTAGTTGTTGAAGCCCAGCATGCTATTGAAGAGCACCATATGATTGTTGAGCCTGCTATTGCTCTACCTGTGGTACTTGAACAAGAGGATATGCCCCTGCCACCTCCACAACCTATCTTTGTTCAGATCATTCCACCTGTGATTACCCATGTTAACAATCAACTTGCTTCATCTGTTGAGGACAGCTGCAACAATACTTCAGTGACATCTGTTGCAGTGGAAAACGTTGCTGAATTACCTGGTGTCTCTTCTTCTACTGCTGCGCCTTCTTCTTCCAAGAGCAGGAAGAGAAAGAGCAAGGAACCCAGATCAGAGGAGCAGGTTAGGAGGAGCTCAAGGCTTGCTAAGCTTAAAGAGGGTTTCAAGAATATTCCTGAATCTGAAGAGGAAGATGAGGAAGAGGAAGAACGTACATATGCAAATATTTTCAGAGATAGTGATGCCCCCCACCTCCCCATGGAAACAATCCAGGCTTTGGCTACTGGGTCATGTCAGATGCATTGTGATGATGTGTTTGAGGAGAATCTGAACCACAACAGTGCAGATGATAGTGTGGAGTAATGTTTCATTTGGGGTTTGTGTGCCCATGTGCTATGTTAAACTTATCTCTTATTTTGTGCGCGTGGCTTGTAATAAGTTGGTACTCGTTTATGTGTTGATGAACCTCCTACTGTACTCTCTCCTAGTTGGAGACTTATTTGGCCTTTTTACTACCTGCTTATCTCGTTTGTTCTGGTTTTGGCACACCTGTTATTCTGGGATATCTGAGAAGTATCTGAAGTCTGCTTTGCTTATTGCTCACTCATTTTGCCATGTACTGTTGGGCTCTTTAATATTGCTCAGTTATTTGCTGCCCACCAAGTTTCTTAATGAGTAGACACTGGTCTATCTTGGATTGGAATTTGAGGGGGATTAATTCCCAGATACGTTGGGATGATATCAGACAGAATGTGGAGGAATCTAATTGCAACATAATTTGCTTCCAGGAAACAAAAAAAGAATCATTTGACTTATCATATATTAGGAATTTCTGTCCTAGGAGATTCAATAAGTTTGTCCACGCACCATCCATTGGGAGTTCTGGGTATTATTACTATTTGGAATGGCAACCTCTTTGATGGCACTGAGATCTCCACATCTAATTTCCATGTGACTGTAACATCCCAAAATTTTGGAATGTTTAAAAACCACTAAAATTTAAAACTTTTATTTATTATTAACCATAAATCACCTTTGACCAAAAAGATCAAACAAAAAAAAAGATTATATGACTTATTCAAATGTATTATGATATTAATTGAATCAAGTAAACTTTATTTCAAACTTAAGTGTTGAACTTTAAATAGATATCATAAATACTCATTTAATCCTAATACCATATTTATAAAGTACCTTCAATTATTTTAGGTATGCCCACTTCAAAATGTTTCGTATATGTTATTAATTCAAAAACATTATATTTGGAATTCCTAATAAACCCTAGTCCATGTTTAAAGTCATAAAACTATTTAGAACATCCTCTATCGTTAAAATATAGTTTTGATTCTAGTGTTTGATTTTGAAAATGGGTTTGGAAAGATTTATTTTAACCATATGCAATTGTGAAATTTTACTAAATTTTATTGAGATATAAATTTCATAATTGGGACTCTATTTTAAATTTTGCAAAAAAAAAAGTCAAATAAACCATGAGGCAATATTTGTAAATTTCAAGTTTCAAATGTTTTGGAAAAGGTTTCATAAATATTTTAAAGAATAGATATTATCTTCACACAATTTTAGAAACTGATTTGACTTTATTTGGATGAATAAAATAAAAGCTATATAAGAAAACAAAAAAGAGAAAATAAAAGAACTAGAACAAAAAAAAGAGTAACTGGGCCGAGCCCAGAACCAGCCCAGCAGCGGCCCTCTCTTCCCTCTCTCTCACCGACAGGTGGGGACCACCTGTCAGCCCGAGTTCATCCCCTACCTCTAACCGTGCCCACGACCGGAGCAAAGCTCCCCACGTTCCCGCCCCACTCCCCACTCCCTCGAGCCCCCCCACGACGCGCACAAGGCCTCTTTTAAGCCCCCGCAACCCCGGCTCCTTTTTCCATCTTCCCCTTCTTCAAATCGTGAGTCTGAGACGAAGAACTTGCTCGCCGGAGTAGCCGTCGCCGCCGCCGCACTTCGCCTTTTCCAGCCAACCAAGCGCGCCCCCGACGACCAAAACCTCTCCACAACTTTGCCCCGCGCCTCCTCGTCTCCTTCGCTGAGCCCGGGGACCACCGCAATGTCGAGCACGTCCACGTCAGAGCTCGCCGGCGCCCGCACCCTCGGCCCTTGCCGTGTCGCCGTTCAGGGACCCGCGAGACGACGCCGTGGTGTCCATCGACTCCGCCTCGACGCGCTGCACCCCTACGACATCGTCCTAAGTTGGGGATGAAGGGGATCGTGTGCAGAAAACAAAATTTTTCCTACCGACGATATCCTAAAAGCATGCCAAGATCTATTCAATGCAGATATAGTAGTACGAACGGAGATCGGAATACGTACCCTTGTAGACCGAAAGCGGGGATTACGTTCCCGCACAAACGTTGTCGATGCAGACCGACGAAGCCAACCTCAAGGTCGTGTAGAGGAAGCAGGCCTCCGAGTACCGCAAGCGCAGCACCTCGCAGGGAGTCGCACACGTACGGTGGAGACGACGGCCTCCGAAGCTCCAGTCCAGGACGAGCAGCGGAAGACTTGGACCGGAACACCAGCAGCGCGGCAGCGGGCTATGGTGGAGGAGATCCCCTTGCTCTGCTCGGCGCGGCTCCAACTTGGGAACCACGAGATCGAGAGTGAAATCGGGAATTAATTGGTGAATTAAAAGGCTGGGGGTGCCCCTTCTTATATAGGCTCCCAGGGGGAGCCAACCTTGCCAGCCAGGCAATGTGGGACTATCCCACACAGCCTGGTTCGGCCAAGGAGGTGCGCCGGCCCCCTGGTAGGCCCCATCTGGCCCACCTAGGCCGGCCTCCAAGCCCCCACCGAATTCCCAAGGGGGTTCCCCCCCCTCTTGGGCCTTCTTTTGTCCGGAAGGCCCATTTAGGGAAATCTGCCTAAATAAATTCGAAAATAAATATATAAAATCATATTTGCGTATTAATAACACTAATTAATATCAAACATAATATATATAATTTTTCCTAGCTCCGAAAACTCTTTCGGCGCTGCCCGATCTCCATCGGACCCTTCCCGGGACGCTCCCGGTGATCTCCTTCCTTTCCGGTTGTCTTGTCGAAACCCCTTAAGTGTGTTACCCTAGCGGTTCGATATAATATCAGGTATGATCAAGACTCCTCAATGATCAACGACTAACTCGTAGGCCTGGACCCCATGAATTAATCCCTGAGATATAACGAATGACTTTCATCTATCAAACCTGAACGTAAAGTCTTAGACCTTTTGCCATATCGAGACTTAGCACGTCCGAGCGTCGTTCCATAGATATCTCCATACCTAATCCCGACCTCGTCACCGACGATGCTATCTTCTACTCGTTCATGATCTCATGTCTCCGTGACCTAGTCACATGCTTGCAAGCTCATTAGACACGATCTCACCGAGTGGGCCCGAGAGTATCTATCCTGCTATGCGGACTGGCAAATCCCGCTCTTGACCCCTCGTCTCAACTACTCCCTTTCGATACCCAAAAGTATCACCGTTATTGTCGTACTAAATAAGATACGACGTTTGGTGCAATCAAAGTATCTTCCGGGAATAACAATAAGAGTTGATCTCACGGTCAAAGGCGTAACGACTACGTTCTCCAAATCTGGGTATGTCCATCACATCGCTCTCTAGCGATATGACTCTCATTGCCGACCGGCGCCATGCCCCATGACCGGGAAACCTCGATCATCAATCGCGAAACGAAACTAGTCTTAGTAGAGGCTACTAGGGACCTGGTTGTTCACACCCGCATTAATGTTTCCGCTTAATACGGTTCTAGCATGACACAAAAACCTATTATGAACAAACGAGATGTGATAAAGAATACAGTTTATTAATTGCCTCTAGGGCATATCTCCTTCAGTCTCCCACTTGCACTAGAGTACAACTTAATCTAGATTACAACTTGGTAAAAGCTTAACACCCATAGCTAACTGGTGTTGTTCATGCTTATCAAGCGGGAGAGGCTTCGTCAGCGGATCTGCCACATTCAGATCCGTATGCACTTTGCAAATCTTCACATCGCCTCCTTGTACGTACTGACATATCACATGGAAGCGTCGGAGAATTTGTTTGGCGGTGGAGTGAGACCTTGGCTCCTTGGCGTTGGCAATGGCACCCGTATTGTCGCAGAAGAGGATCACGGGGTCTTGCACGCTTGGGAACACTCCAAGTTCGATGACGAACTTCCTCAGCCACACAACTTCATTCGCGGCCTCGCATGCAGCAATGTACTCCGACTCCATTGTAGATTGTGCGACTATGGGTTGCTTCCCACTTCTCCAGCACACGGCGCCTCCATTCACCTTGAACACGTAACCTGTCTGTGACTTACAGTCATCGGGGTCTGAGCAGAAACTTGCATCTACGTAACCCGTTACGCCAAGTTCTTCATCGCAGCCACCATACACAAGGAACATTTCCTTTGTCTTATTGAGATACTTAAGAATGCTCTTAACAGCTACCCCATGCGGCATTCCAGGATTACTCTGGAACCGGCTTGTCAAACTTAGAGCTAATGCCACATCCGGTTTAGTACTCAACATTGCATACATGATCGATCCTATGGCTGAAGCATAAGGATGTTTCGTCATTTCGGCCTTACCCAGTTCCGTCACCGAACACTGCGCCTTACGCAATATCTTATTCTTGATAACCGGCAGAGAACCCTTCTTTGCCTTCTCCATACGGAAACGCTTCAGTATTTTATCAAGATAAGTACTCTGACTTAGTGCTAATAGGCGCCTTGATCTATCGCGATAGATTTTTATGCCTAAAACATACGCAGCTTCTCCTAAGTCCTTCATGGCAAACTTACTGTTTAAATATTCCTTCACGCTATTCAGAAGTTCCACATCATTCCCAATTAGCAATATGTCGTCAACATACAGTGCTAAGAACACAACCGAGCTCCCACTCATTTTCTTGTAAATACAGGTCTCTTCCACATTCTGGATAAATCCAAAACCTTTGATTACCTCATCAAAGCGAAGATTCCAGCTCCGAGATGCCTGCTTCAATCCATAGATGGATCGCTGAATCTTGCACACCTTGTTAGCATTTCCTGGATCGACAAAACCTTCCGGCTGTACCATGTACAACTCTCCCTCAATGTTTCCATTCAGGAAGGCCGTTTTGACGTCCATCTGCCAGATTTCATAATCATAGTAGGCAGCTACCGCTAACAAAATCCGAATAGACTTAAGCATCGCTACCGGTGAAAAAGTTTCATCGTAGTCAATTTCATGAACTTGTCGGAAACCCTTTGCGACAAGCCGAGCTTTATAGACGGTCATATTACCATCAGCATCAGTCTTCTTCTTAAAGATCCACTTATTCTCAACGGCCTTGCGCCCTTCGGGAATATCCACCAAAGTCCACACTTTGTTATCGTACATGGATCCTATTTCGGATTTCATGGCTTCAAGTCATTTCTCGGACTCTAGACTCTCCATCGCCTCCTTGTAGTTCGTAGGTTCGTCTTGCTCGACTAGCATGACGGTGCAAACCAGTTTGCCATACCACTCTGGTGCGATCCGAGATCTACCAGACCTATGAGGTAGAACATCTTCCTCGACAGTTTCTCCCACTCCTTCCACGGAGGACGTTTTCGGAATTGTTTCCGTTGCGCCACTCGGAATCTCGAGTTCAGGATCAATGATTTCATCGAGGTCTACCTTCCTCCCACTTACTCCTTTCGCGAGAAACTCCTTCTCTAGAAAGGTACCGGTCTTCGCGACAAAAGTTTTGCCCTCAGCTTGGTTGTAGAAGGTGTACCCAACGGTTTCCCGCGGATATCCTACAAAGATGACTTTCTCCGACTTCGGTTCGAGTTTGTCGGGCTGTAGTTTCTTAACGTACGCCTCACAACCCCAAAACTTCATAAACGATAACTTAGGCTTTAGCCATACCATAATTCATACGGTGTCGTTTCAACGGACTTGGACGGAGCCCTATTTAAAATGAATGCGGCTGTTTCTAACGCATAACCCCAGAAGGACACTGGCAGATCGGTAAGAGACATCATAGATCGGACACTATCCAGTAGAGTACGATTACGTCGCTCGGACACGCCGTTACGTTGCGGCGTTCCGGCGGGCGTAAGTTGGGGCACTATGCCACAACTCTTCAGATGTGTGCCAAACTCAAAACTCAAGTACTCTCCACCGCGATCGGATCGGAGATGCTTGATTTTCCTATTAAGCTGATTCTCAACTTCACTCTGGAATTCTTTGAACTTTTCAAACGTTTCAGACTTGTGTTTCATCAAATAGATATAACCGTATCTACTCAAGTCATCAGTGAAGGTGACGAAGTAACGATAACCATTGCGTGTCGAACCGCTCATCGGTCCACACACATCTGTATGTATGATCCCCAACAAATCCGACGCCCGTTCAACGAAACCTTTGAACGGTGTCCTGGTCATTTTGCCCATGAGGCATGGTTCGCATGTATCGAGGGATCCGAAATCCAACGAGTCCAAGAGTCCATCGGAGTGGAGTCGGTTCATGCGCTTTATACCAATATGACCAAGACGTCAATGCCACAAAAACATAGCGGTATCGTCACTACACTTAATTCGTTTGGCTTCTATGTTATGGATGTGAGTACTACGATCGAGATTCAACAAGAATACACCGTTATTCTCGGGAGCATCAACATAAAAGATATCATTCATATAAATAGCACAATTGCTTGACACTGATTTAAATGAATAACCGTATTGTAACAGGCAAGACCCACCTATAATGTTTACACTCAAGGATGGCACAAAATAACACTTATTTAAAACCAAAACTAATCCTGATGGTAGATGTAGAGGGAGCGTGCCGACAGCCACCACGTCGACTCTCGATCCGTTGCCGACGCGCATCGTCACCTCATCCTTCGCCAGCCGCCTTCTATTCTGTAACTCCTCCTGAGAGTTAATATATGAGCAACAGAACCAGTATCAAATACCCACGTATTGCTCCGGGCGGATGTAAGGTACACATCTATAACATGTATATCAAATATACATTGCTCTTTGTCGACCGTCTTGCCAGACTTCCTATCCTCCAGATACTTGGGGCAGTTGCGCTTCCAGTGACCCTTCCCCTTGCAGTAGAAGCACTCCACGCTAGCTCTGGGACCAGACTTGTTAGTCCTGGGCTTGGCAGCTAACTTTGCCTCCCTCCGGGACTTCCAGCTCTGCTTTCCCTTGCCACCGGACTTCTTGAAATCAACGGTCTTGTTGACCATCAACAGCGTGTGCTCCTTCTTAATCTCTACCTCAGCAGTCTTGAGCATCACGAACACTTCACCCAGGGACTTAGCCATGCCCTGCATGTTGTAGTTCATGACGAAGCCTTTATAGCTTGGTGGCAACGATTGCAACACCCTGTCAATCGCCAGCTCATCGGGAATCTTGCACTCCAGAGCATTCAGGCGTTGAACGTAGCCAGACATCTTGACTACATGCTCGCTCACACTGCTATGCTCTTCCATCTTGGCTGAGAAGAAAAGCTCAGAAGCCTCATATCTCTCAGCCTTAGCCCGCGGCGCAAAGACAGCCTTAAGATCCGAGATGATCTCAAAGGCGCTCATCTTCTCAAAGCGCTTCTGCAGGTCGGCTTCCATGGCGTAGAGCATGCCACTCTGGACAAAGGCAGAATCCTCCGATCGGGTCTGGAAGACCTTCTTCTCATCCTCAGAGGCATCATCTGCAGGAGGGTCACCTATGGCGGCCTCAATGACGTAGGCCACACTATGGGGAGTGAGGAGGATCCTCAGGTTGCGGAACCAGGCCATGAAGTTTGACCCATTGGTCTTAAGCTTTTCTTTCTCAAGGAACAGACCTAGGTTAAACGAGGGGCGAGACATCTACAATGGAATTTGCAACAACATAAGACTTTGTTCATAATAATTTTGAGTTATAGTATTTTAGAAAATAACTAACATAACTCCCACTCAAACGAACATCCCTCCTGGTCGTTTAAGCGATTACACAACCCCCATCCATTGCACCACCCCTCATCATCAAAGCCGGCGGCACAACTTCAAGAGTAGACATAATCGTCCGCCACACCAATTTTGTGACTCGTGCTCGACCTTTCGGTCTTCCTGTTCCGAGGCCATACCTCTGAGTATGCTAGGCTCGCCACCAAAGACCTCCACGCTGACGCTTGTGCAACATGGCTTACACCCACCGTATGCGAACGAAGATATGTCTGACACCCGATCATCACGGCCTGCCTCATAACGTAGAACTTTCTTGGTGGGGCGCGTTGGAGGGAGAACACTAGTGGTATTTTGAAGGGATCATCTTATTCAGCTACCGCCGTGTAACTAATGTATACTATACACACAATCACACAAAATAAGATGCACACAAAACATCAAATGTAATGCAATGTGATATAGTCCATCGCGCCATGGTATTCTTGGCGCCCGCAGTTTATAAACAATTTAATAAACCTACCTTGACCATATCACATAGCCCCTGCAAAATAAAGTTAGACGCTTCTACTTTATGTTTTGCATATTTTACGTGGCTTGGGGCTTTCGTAAATAGAACCGCTTCATACCTACGAATCTTATGACCACAACAACGATCCAATAATTGCATGTTTAAGCATCCCTTTCGGGCCCTCCATTGAAAATGCGAAGACCAACTAAAGAGAGAGAAACTGACACCCGCCAGCCACATATACGGTACAAGCCGTATGTCAGTAGTGGAACCAGTCTCGCGTAAGCGTATGCGTAAAGTCGGTCCGGGCCGCTTCATCAACTCAATGCCGCTGGAATACACAAGTGCACGCTAGAGGGTAGCAAATAACAGGAACGGTGCCCCCGTGCAGAGCACGGGTTCTAATAGCGTACAGCTATATCTATGATAGATCGGCTCTGATACCACTGAAGGGGGATCGTGTGCAGAAAACAAAAAATTCCTACCGACGATATCCTAAAAGCATGCCAAGATCTATTCTATGCAGATATAGTAGTACGAACGGAGATCGGAATACGTACCCTTGTAGACCGAAAGCGGGGATTACATTCCCGCACAAACGTTGTCGATGCAGACCGACGAAGTCGACCTCAAGGTCGTGTAGAGGAAGCAGGCCTCCGAGTACCGCTAGCGCAGCACCTCGCAGGGAGTCGCACACGTCGGTGGAGACGACGGCCTCCGAAGCTCCAGTCCAGGACAAGCAGCGGAAGACTTGGACCGGAACACCAGCAGCGCGGCAGCGGGATATGGTGGAGGAGATCCCCTTGCTCTGATCGGCGCGGCTCCAACTTGGGAACCACGAGATCGAGAGAGAAATCAGGAATTAATTGGTGAATTAAAAGGCTGGGGGTGCCCCTTCTTATATAGGCTCCCAGGGGGAGCCAACCTTGCCATCCAGGCAATGTGGGACTATCCCTCACAGCCTGGTTCGGCCAAGGAGGTGCGCCGGCCCCCTGGTGGGCCCCATCTGGCCCACCTAGGCCGGCCTCCAAGCCCCCACCGAATTCCCAAGGGGGTTCCCCCATCTCTTGGGCCTTCTTTCGTCCGGAAGGCCCATTTAGGGAAATCCGCCTAAATAAATTCGAAAATAAATATATAAAATCATATTTGCATATTAATAACACTAATTAATATCAAACATAATATATATAATTTTTCCTAGCTCCGAAAACTCTTTCGGCGCTGCCCGATCTCCATCGGACCCTTCCCGGGACGCTCCCGGTGATCTCCTTCCTTTCCGGTTGTCTTGTCGAAACCCCTTAAGTGTGTTACCCTAGCGGTTCGATATAATATCAGGTATGATCAAGACTCCTCAATGATCAACGACTAACTCGTAGGCCTGGACCCCATGAATTAATCCCTGAGATATAACGAATGACTTTCATCTATCAAACCTGAACGTAAAGTCTTAGACCTTTTGCCATATCGATACTTAGCACGTCCGAGCGTCGTTCCATAGATATCTCCATACCTAATCCCGACCTCGTCACCGACGACGCTATCTTCTACTCGTTCATGATCTCATGTCTCCGTGACCTAGTCACATGCTTGAAAGCTCATTAGACATGATCTCACCGAGTGGGCCCGAGAGTATCTATCCTGCTATGCGGACTGGCAAATCCCGCTCTTGACCCCTCGTCTCAACTACTCCCTTCCGATACCCAAAAGTATCACCGTTATTGTCATACTAAATAAGATACGACGTTTGGTGCAATCAAAGTATCTTCCGGGAATAACAATAAGAGTTGATCTCACGGTCAAAGGCGTAACGACTACGTTCTCCAAATCTGGGTATGTCCATCACATCGCTCTCTAGCGATATGACTCTCATTGCCGACCGGCGCCATGCCCCATGACCGGGAAACCTCGATCATCAATCGCGCAACGAAACTAGTCTTAGTAGAGGCTACTAGGGACCTGGTTGTTTACGTATCACACCCGCATTAATGTTTCCGCTTAATACGGTTCTAGCATGACACAAAAACCTATTATGAACAAACGAGATATGATAAAGAATACACTTTATTGATTGCCTCTAGGGCATATCTCCTTCAGGGGAAACCGCCGGAGCGCAAACCCCGACGACACCCGACGCCGGCGCCGCCGCCCTCTCCGTCTCCGGCGAATTCCGCCGCCACGATTTGGTCAGACAAAGGTGAGCCGTCTGATCCTTCTCCTACGGCTGAGATCAAATGAGTCTATCTAAACCGGTATCAGCCAATCCCATCACGCCACGTCACCCAGCCTTTTCTGGATTATATTCCGAATTAAATCAAATAGGAAGATTTACAGAAAAGCCCCTTATCTTAGAATCATCATAACTTTTTATTGGTTTTGCCAAATTTGATAAACTTTATACCATTGGAAAGCTATTCAAATTCTCTACGCATATATGTAAAAATATTCTATAGTTTCTGTTGAAACTTTGGGAGCATTAGTTGAATTGGTAAAATAGACTATATTCACCAAATACATTTTAATTTGAAATCTACTAAGCCAAAATTATTGTTTTTGTAGTCTCTGGAATCCGTAGAACTTTTAGAACACTTTGGAACCAGAGATGTTAAAAGTTGAATCGTGCACTAACTTGCTAGGATTAAATCTATGCAAAGCACTATTATGGCTTTAATTCAATTTCTATATATAAAAAAAAAGTTTGGGTTGACTCTGTTTTACAGATCTCTATCCATTGGTGTCAAAACATAATTTTCACAGAACAAAAATCTTGAAGTACAATCCTTATGAGGTTTATGCCTTATCTAAAAGCTCTAATATGGTTATACTTCGAACTTTAGAAAAATGAAAATATTCGGTAAACCCACTACCCAAAATATTTGAACTTTAGTGAGAGTATTCAAATTAATGAATGACAATTTGAGTACATTTAAGTCTCAGGTCAAATCTTTAAATCACATACATGATATTGAAAGGATTACCAAAGTAAACCCCCTCATAGAAAACACTAAAATAAGACGAATGTCCACATGACCATATATAAGAAATAGTATCCATTCAAGTATTACCTAAATCAAAACTTTCTTAGAAAACCATGAAATCATTCTCATAATCAGTATCATCTCACTTAACCAAATGGAATATGCAATTTCATTAAGTTGAACTAATCATGTTTCACGTTTGGTTTCTGAATTATTTCAATATACCTGTAAATCTTGGAATCCTTAAATAATAGGTTAATCCCACTTACCAAAGTAAGATCTTACAGACCAAACATCATGCCATTGTTTTATAAATCAGAGATATAACTTGTGTAAATTAGATATAACTTAAATTCCACAGATCATTTTTAATGTGAAGTCTTCTGCAAAATGTCACTAAAATAACTATAGTCTTTAAGGAGCCAATGTTAAACTTCATTAGATCCATATCATTCATAAACATGTGAAGTTGATTAAAATCTTGTGTCTTACTTAAATCACAACCATAGTTTGGAACTGTTATTATTTTCCTATGATAAAAGTGTAGTGCAATTATTTTGAACATGACCAAACATTACAATATTGAAATAATATTCATACCTATTCAAAATTGAAATGTACAAGTTAAATTCTGGACCATCCCCTGACCACAACCAGCAAACCCTAAGTCCTATCACATTGACTCTTTTTGTAAATTGAATTATGTGATAAGACCTGACAATAAAATAAATGAACTAAAACAACTAATGTTGAATACATTATTGTGATGTTTGATTTTTGTGTTATGTGTTTGTTAAATTGTTGTTTATTGTATTTCACTTTCATCGTTTAGATTGAACGAAGTGAAACGGTATTCATTGAAAAGAGTGTGAGAACCGAAAACTTCCAAAAGGCAAGTGACGCTCATAAATCACCTATTATTTTCACTATATGCATAGTAGTGTTTTTCTGTAGTATGCATGTTAGGAGTTGTGTGTGGTTACTTTATTATGCTATGCTCCTATGTAGTGTCTAGCTATCCTCCACCCTGAGCTTAGGAGCAAGAACACTTAGTAGGATGCTTAGCCAAGCAATGAAAAATGTTTTGATTAGTTGGATAGTGGAAAAATTAATGAAGTTAATTAATGAACTACCTGGGTGCTGGTTGGAGAACCATGGTGGGTGGCTACTCAGGGGGTCCATGTCTATGGTTCATGTCTATGGTAATTACCCTTGGTGGAAGCGCACAAATGTGGAAAGTCACCCATGCTTGAAGACATTGTAGACACACCTTGCTTAGAAGCTCCCAGTGCAACCACAGGTCATATGGGCTCTGTCTTGACCACATAAGTTGTGAGACCCCGAGATCCGCGTGACCAGCAGATGTAGGGTGATAGGTGGGGATGGGTCCGCTTTATGGATTTTGGGGAATTGCTTCTGAAAGGTCTCGTCTCGGTCTTCTCTTTTCCATTTCATAAATGGGTGACATGGACGAGGGAATGATTGGGTCTTGTGGTGAAAGTGCACACCCTCTCGAGAGTTAAAAACTAAGTATACTTAGCCGTGTTCCCGGTTATGGACATTTGAGCAACTAGACAGGGCAGATGTTGAAGATCTCCTCATCCCAATTTCTATAATAAAATTTGATGGGTGAACAAGGGTTTGGGAGAGCTCACCGCTTTTTATCGGTGGTGCTCGTCGTTTGTAGTTTTCAAAGTTGTTCACCGTTTTCTATCGGTGGTACTCTTTGTTGTCAAAGGTGTTCACTGTTTTCTACCAGTGGTACTCTTTCTCTAAGATGAAAAGTTGTTTTATAAATGATAGAAAAAAACTGGCTTTATGCAAATCAGCCTCAAACTCCACCAAGCCAAATATGCATGTAGATATAGTCTTAGTAACTTTAGCTACAAAGTGTCATCTTGCCACCACAATTCAATTGTGTTGACCCAATATAGTTTGGGTTGCAACTCACCATTGCAGGACCCTCAGACGAGGAGTAAGGATTGATAGGGTCGCGAGTCTCCAACCAACATGCCTTGCCTGTGGCACATGACGAAGATGGAGCTCACTTATACATTTGCTTTCAGCTGTGTGTTTATTTCGATTTGAGCTAGCCTTAGGCTATGCCTCTTGTATCGAACCCTTTTATTTCTGGATCATCGTGTAATGAATAATGATGCAATGTAATGGTATTTCATCTTAAACTGTGTGTGCTAGCAAGTCAATCCAGGGACTAGCACTATACACAGGAGGTCGCTACCTTATAATAAGGAGGGCCTTTACAGATGGTATCAGAGCAGTGTGTTGCCTGTAGGTTCGTGACCCTAGGTTTGGAATAGAAATAGGAAAAGACCTTAGGAATACAAAAACACATTTTATTCCTTCTTTTTTTTAAAAAAAAATCTTCTCCCTTATTCTAATCTATTTCAAATCCTTCTAAATGACTTCTTTTGTTTATAGATGTCCAACCTCATAGACTCACTCAAGAAAGGACCAGTGTTTACCATGACTTTGGAATGTGAAACGGAGTTCCCAAAAGTACTTAAGGAGAGTATGAAGACCATGAGATTAAATGGAGAAGCAGTTTACAAAGGATTCCCTGTAATGGATGAAGACCAAGAATACTGGTGGGTAGAATTACACTTGTATCAGGATAAAGAAGAGGACCACAAGACAACAGGACTATGGATGTTCACCAATAAAGTACTGGAAACATCATTCTTTGATGCATCACGAAGAGCAGCTTGGAGGGCCATTGAGGAACTCTCAAGGAGAATTAGGTTTAGAATGCACAATACTCAAGGGTACCTCAAAGATGTGGAAAAAGAACTTGAAGAACTTAAAAAGGAGATAGAGAAGACCAATGACTTGAAGGCCCCTGTGAACCAGTTGACGGCTGACATGGTGAATGTGGATTCTGAACTATGCAATCAGGAAGACCAGATGCTGGCCAAGGATGCCCAGATTTCATCAATCAAGTAAAAGTATTGATCACTGAAGAATCATCACACTAAGTCCATGAAGGATAAGAAGACAAGGAAGTGCATCACTTTGTTTCCTTAGATCAGACCACCATTTAATTAGAAACTACGATATCGTGTTAGTGTGTTGATCATACCAACTCAGGTTGTATGACAATAGTAGACTGTTGTTTGTGTCTGAACCTTGTTGCTTGATGTTTGATAGATGTTGATTGTAAAATGAATTGTCTTGAATCTTCTGTGCTTGGGTAGGATCCTTCCTTAGTATTTCTACCTCTACTCATCTATGCTAAACCCAATCAAATGCTTCACCAAACTACCAAAAGCAATGAGATGCCAATAGGAATGCAATCACTTTTAGAGACTCGGAATAGGTTGATGCAATTGATGGTCCAGAATCAAGTCAACAAGCCGAATAAGGAATTACCCCTGGATGGCAGTAACTGTTGTGTAGCCAAACTCAAATAGTACTGACGATGTATCAGACTATGAATGCAAATGACGACAATCAACAAGAAATAAACTATGACAACCACAAGATCCAAGAGGAGGTGGTGAAAACACCTAGAGCCTGCAAGACTTGTGGGGAAATCGGATACACTTCCAAAGAATGTCAAGATGAGTGGACTCATTTGGATGCAACCAGTGGAGCTGAGGAATACTGCACCACTCAAGTTACTTGCTTTTTGTGTGAAGGAGACATACAGGTTCCAGCTAAGTGTCAACTCTATCCCATAGTACAACAAGTTAGCCAACAAGTCAGGGAGGGAATGCACCAGACTTTGAAGAATATATTTGAAGAACAAGAAAAGAAGGGTAAGCGCAAGCGAGATGTTAGTCAAGTAGACTACCAGAAATGCGAAGGACTAGGACATTATCCATGTTACCGCCCGGAAAAGAAGTTTGGCAATGTGATCGAACCCGATCAATTGTAGAATAGAATTATTGATCATACCAAGGAGGAGAATAAGTCCAGAATCAAGACACAACCAAACACATCCAAATGCACCACTAAATGTTGCTATTCATGTGAAGAAGAAGGACTTTTTTTCTCGAAATTGCCCCAACAAGCGAATAAGATCATCCTCCATAATAGTACAATATGACAAGAAGGATACAGAAGCCCTATTAGCCTTGGAAAGACCTAAGAAGAAGAGAAACCTGAGCCAGATCTTTTGTTTCGGGTGCAAAAAGGAAGGACATTACGGTAGTGATTGTCTAGAGGGAAAATCCAAGAATAGTGACAACAACGTTTGCACAAAACGAGACTTTTGCCAAGTCACTTGCTCAGAACATAAATACAAGGGAAACTGGGCCGATAAACGTCCAGAGAAGAAACATCAAAACTGCCAAGGGAAGAAGCTTAAGGAATGCCCCGCTAACTCCCACAAGAAAGACATCAGTCATGTGATATGTTACAAATGCAAAGATACAGGGCACTATGCTAATGGATGTCCTAAGAAGATGAAGAGTAGGTTACTAAGTGGATCGAGCGGTGAAAAGTAAGTTCCTAATCAATTCTTTTAGCCACATGACACTTGATGCTAGTACAAGCTATGGATTCGAATGAAACATGAATGAAACATCACCAACGAATCAAGTCTACCCAACAAAGAGTTATGAAATCCAATGTGACATTTATTGAAGCCAGCAGTCTAGATACACATGAAAATTTTCTTTTAAGGGTGGTAGCCCACCCAATTGCCCTAACCCCGGATATCCAAACCTATCTTTCTTTCTAGCCTCTTCGAATCTCGGGACGAGATTCCTTTTAAGGGTGGTAGTCTGTAACATCCCAAAATTTTGGAATGTTTAAAAATTACTAAAATTTAAAACTTTTATTTATTATTAACCATAAATCACCTTTGACCAAAAAGATCAAACAAAAAAAAGATTATATGACTTATTCAAATGTATTATGATATTAATTGAATCAAGTAAACTTTATTTCAAACTTAAGTGTTGAACTTTAAATAGATATCATAAATACTCATTTAATCCTAATACCATATTTATAAAGTACCTTCAATTATTTTAGGTATGCCCACTTCAAAATGTTTCGTATATGTTATTAATTCAAAAACATTATATTTGGAATTCCTAATAAACCCTAGTCCATGTTTAAAGTCATAAAACTATTTAGAATATCCTCTATCGTTAAAATATAGTTTTAATTCTAGTGTTTGATTTTGAAAATGGGTTTGGAAAGATTTATTTTAACCATATGCAATTGTGAAATTTTACTAAATTTTATTGAGATATAAATTTCATAATTGAGACTCTATTTTAAATTTTGCAAAAAAAAATGTCAAATAAACCATGAGGCAATATTTGTAAATTTCAAGTTTCAAATGTTTTGGAAAAGGTTTCATAAATATTTTAAAGAATAGATATTATCTTCACACAATTTTAGAAACTGATTTGACTTTATTTGGATGAATAAAATAAAAGCTATATAAGAAAACAGAAAAGAGAAAATAAAAGAACTAGAACAAAAAAAGAGTAACTGGGTCGAGCCCAGAACCAGCCCAGCAGCGGCCCTCTCTTCCCTCTCTCTCACCGACAGGTGGGGACCACCTGTCAGCCCGAGTTCATCCCCTACCTCTAACCGTGCCCACGACCGGAGCAAAGCTCCCCACGATCCCGCCCCACTCCCTCGAGCCCCCCCACGACGCGCACAAGGCCTCTTTTAAGCCCCCGCAACCCCGGCTCCTTTTTCCATCTTCCCCTTCTTCAAATCGTGAGTCTGAGACGAAGAACTTGCTCGCCGGAGTAGCCGTCGCCGCCGCCGCACTTCGCCATTTCCGGCCAACCAAGTGCGCCCCCGACGACCAAAACCTCTCCACAACTTTGCCCCGCGCCTCCTCGTCTCCTTCGCTGAGCCCGGGGACCACCGCAATGTCGAGCACGTCCACGTCAGAGCTCGCCGGCGCCCGCACCCTCGGCCCTTGCCGTGTCACCGTTCAGGGACCCGCGAGACGACGCCGTGGTGTCCATCGACTCCGCCTCGACGCGCTGCACCCCTACGACATCGTCCAAAGTCGGGGAAACCGCCGGAGCGCAAACCCCGACGACACCCGACACCGGCGCCGCCGCCCTCTCCGTCTCCGGCGAATTCCACCGCCACGATTTGGTCAGACAGAGGTGAGCCGTCTGATCCTTCTCCTACGGCTGAGATTAAATGAGTCTATCTGAACCGGTATCAGCCAATCCCATCACGCTACGTCACCCAGCCTTTTCTGGATTATATTCCGAATTAAATCAAATAGGAAGATTTACAGAAAAGCCCCTTATCTTAGAATCATCACAACGTTTTATTGGTTTTACCAAATTTGACAAACTTTATACCATTGGAAAGCTATTCAAATTATCTACGCATATATGTAAAAATATTCTATAGTTTCTGTTGAAACTTTGGGAGCATTAGTTGAATTGGTAAAATAGACTATATTCACCAAATACATTTTAATTTGAAATCTACTAAGCCAAAATTATTGTTTTTGTAGTCTCTGGAATCCGTAGAACTTTTAGAACACTTTGGAACCAGAGATGTTAAAAGTTGAATCGTGCACTAACTTGCTAGGATTAAATCTATGCAAAGCACTATTATGGCTTTAATTCAATTTCTATATATAAAAAAAGTTTGGGTTGACTCTGTTTTACAGATCTCTATCCATTGGTGTCAAAACATAATTTTCACAGAACAAAAATCTTGAAGTACAATCCTTATGAGGTTTATGCCTTATCTAAAGGCTCTAATATGGTTATACTTCGAACTTTAGAAAAATGAAAATATTCGGTAAACCCACTACCCAAAATATTTGAACTTTAGTGAGAGTATTCAAATTAATGAATGACAATTTGAGTACATTTAAGTCTCAGGTCAAATCTTTAAATCACATACATGATATTGAAAGGATTACCAAAGTAAACCCCCTCATAGAAAACACTAAAATAAGACGAATGTCCACATGACCATATATTAAGAAATAGTATCCATTCAAGTATTACCTAAATCAAAACTTTCTTAGAAAACCATGAAATCATTCTCATAATCAGTATCATCTCACTTAACCAAATGGCATATGCAATTTCATTAAGTTGAACTAATCATGTTTCACGTTTGGTTTCTGAATTATTTCAATATACCTGTAAATCTTGGAATCCTTAAATAATAGGTTAATCCCACTTACCAAAGTAAGATCTTACAGACCAAACATCATGCCATTGTTTTATAAATCAGAGATATAACTTGTGTAAATTAGATATAACTGAAATTCCACAGATCATTTTTAATGTGAAATCTTCTGCAAAATGTCACTAAAATAACTATAGTCTTTAAGGAGCCAATGCTAAACTTCATTAGATCCATATCATTCATAAACATGTGAAGTTGATTAAAATCTTGTGTCTTACTTAAATCACAACCATAGTTTGGAACTGTTATTATTTTCCTATGATAAAAGTGTAGTGCAATTATTTTGAACATGACCAAACATTACAATATTGAAATAATATTCATACCTATTCAAAATTGAAATGTACAAGTTAAATTCTGGACCATCCCCTGACCACAACCAGCAAACCCTAAGTCCTATCACATTGACTCTTTTTGTAAATTGAATTATGTGATAAGACCTGACAATAAAATAAGTGAACTAAAACAACTAATGTTGAACACATTATTGTGATGTTTGATTTTTGTGTTATGTGTTTGTTGAATTGTTGTTTATTGTATTTCACTTTCGTCGTTTAGATTGAACGAAGTGAAACGGTATTCATCGAAAAGAGTGTGAGAACCGACAACTTCCAAAAGGCAAGTGACGCTCATAAACCACCTATTATTTTCACTATATGCATAGTAGTGTTTTTTTGTAGTATGCATGTTAGGAGTTGTGTGTGGTTACTTTATTATGCTATGCTCCTATGTAGTGTTTAGCTATCCTCCACCCTGAGCTTAGGAGCAAGAACACTTAGTAGGATGCTTAGCCAAGCAATGAAAAATGTTTTGATTAGTTGGATAGTGGAAAAATTAATGAAGTTAATTAATGAACTACTTGGGTGCTGGTTGGAGAACCATGGTGGGTGGCTACTCAGGGGGTCCATGTCTATGGTTCATGTCTATGGTAATTACCCTTGGTGGAAGCGCACAAATGTGGAAAGTCACCCATGCTTGAAGAGATTGTAGACACACCTTGCTTAGAAGCTTCCAGTGCAACCACAGGTCATATGGGCTCTGTCTTGACCACATAAGTTGTGAGACCCCGAGATCCGCGTGACCAGCAGATGTAGGGTGATAGGTGGGGATGGGTCCGCTTTATGGATTTTGGGGAATTGCTTCTGAAAGGTCTCGTCTCGGTCTTCTCTTTTCCATTTCATAAATGGGTGACATGGACGAGGGAATGATTGGGTCTTGTGGTGAAAGTGCACACCCTCTCGAGAGTTAAAATCTAAGTATACTTAGCCGTGTTCCCGGTTATGGACATTTGAGCAACTAGACAGGGCAGATGTTGAAGATCTCCTCATCCCAATTTCTATAATAAAATTTGATGGGTGAACAAGGGTTTGGGAGAGCTCACCGCTTTCTATCGGTGGTGCTCGTCGTGAGTAGTTTTCAAAGTTGTTCACCGTTTTCTATCGGTGGTACTCTTTGTTGTCAAAGGTGTTCACTGTTTTCTATCAGTGGTACTCTTTGTCTAAGATGAAAAGTTGTTTTATAAATGATAGGACAAAACTGGCTTTATGCAAATCAGCCTCAAACTCCACCAAGCCAAATATGCATGTAGATATAGTCTTAGTAACTTTAGCTACAAAGTGTCATCTTGCCACCACAATTCAATTGTGCTGACCCAATATAGTTTGGGCTACAACTCACCATTGCAGGACCCTCAGACGAGGAGTAAGGATTGATAGGGTCGCGAGTCTCCAACCAACATGCCTTGCCTGTGGCACATGACGAAGATGGAGCTCACTTATACATTTGCTTTCCGCTGTGTGTTTATTTCGATTTGAGCTAGCCTTAGGCTATGCCTCTTGTATCGAACCCTTTTATTTCTGGATCATCGTGTAATGAATAATGATGCAATGTAATGGTATTTCATCTTAAACTGTGTGTGCTAGCAAGTCGATCCAGGGACTAGCACTATACACAGGAGGTCGCTACCTTATAATAAGGAGGGCCTTTACAGTGACAGTCCGGCTCACTTGTAAGATCGGTGGTCAAATAAGGTACTTAACAAATGTATATGGCCCTACTACACCAGTTGAAAGAGCTCTCTTCCTTAATTGGCTAATTAGCATTGACAACTCTCTCATGCATCTTTGGATGATCTTGGGGGATTTTAATCTGATTGGGGAACCTGACAACAGAAATAGGCCTGGGGGTGATATCAATAACATGCTTGCTTTCAACAGATTTATTAGCCACCATGATCTATTGGAAAGTCCTTTAAAGGGCAGGGCATTTACTTGGAGTAACATGCAGAATGATCCCCTTCTGGAAAATTTGGACTGGGTTTTCACCTCTTCAAGCTGGATAGGTGTTTTTCCAAATACTATGGCTAATCCTCTAGCGAAGCTTTCTTCTCACCATGTGCCGATTAGTCTTAAGATTGGTATTAAGATCCCAAAAGCCAATATCTTTCATTTTGAAGAATTCTAGATTGATATGCAGGGTTTTTCTGACATTGTCACTACCAATTGGCAGCACCTTGGTATGTATAAAAATGCAGCGCAAGATATTACGGCCCGTCTGAAATCCTTGCGATATGGCCTTAAAAAATGGAGCAAAAGTCTATCGCAATTAAACAAGATCATTGACTCCTGTTCTTTTGTCCTTGCTCTATTGGATGGTCTAGAGGACCAGAGAAGATTATCTCTTATGGAGAAAAATTTCAGAACAACTCTTAAATCCCATTTGTCTAAGTTGCTTGAAGCAAAGAGGGTATATTGGAGAAATAGATCAAAGATAAGATGGGCCAAGTTGGGAGGTGAAAACACGAGGTTTTTCCATACATATGCTACCAAAATTATAGATGCAATTATATTGCAATGCTCAATTCTGAAGATGGCAGACTTATCTGTGAGCATGATGATAAAGCAGCTGTATTATGGCACGCCTTTAAGCAGCGCATTGGCTGTTCTGATAACCCAACCATGGCATTTGATCTTCAAAATTTAATTGTGCCTAATCCAGACATTGATTTTGCTAGCTTGGAAATTCCCTTCACCAAGGATGAGATTGACAATATTGTTAATTGTATGCCTACTGATAAATCTCCTGGACCTGATGGATTTAATGGGGCTTTCTTGAAGAAATGCTGGAATCAGGTTAAAAACCAATTTTACAGTTTATGTTTCAGCTTTCATGCGGGGAACTTGGATATCCATAGTATCAATTCTGCATATATCACCCTTATCCCCAAGAAAAGTGATCCTGAAACAGTAAATGACTATAGGCCATTTCTCTGGTAAGCATCACTCTCAAACTGTTGACTAAGTTGTTGGCTAATAGAATGTAGAAAGTTATTATTCAGACTCTGCATAAAAACCAGTATGGGTTTATTAAGAGCAGAACTATACATGACTGTCTGGCTTGGGCATTTGAATATATTCACTTATGCCACAAGTCAAAAAAGAGATTGTTATCTTGAAATTAGACTTCGAAAAGGCATTTGACAAAGTTGAGTACAGTGCTATACTTTTGATGTTGAAAAGTCTGGGTTTTGGTGACATCTGGGTAAGTTGGATTGCTAAGATTTTGAACTCTGCTTCTGCCTCAGTTCTATTGAATGGAGTACCAGGGAAAAAAAATTGGTGCAAAAGAGGTGTGAGACAGGGAGACCCTTTATCACCCCTGCTCTTTGTGTCCACTGCTGAGCTCCTACAATATGTTGTAAATGAGGCATGACACTCAGGACAGATTGATCTGCCTTTGGACTCATCATATGGATTGGATTTTCCTATTATCCAGTATGCTGATGATACTTTGCTTATTATGCCTGCTTGTACTGAACAGTTGAGAAGGCTTAAAGCCTTACTTGCTAATTTTTCTTCCTCCACTCGACTGAAAGTCAATTATAGCAAATCATCTCTGGTTCCCATTAACATTCATAATGATAAGAGTACTGAGCTGGCTCTGGCATTTGGCTGCAAGGTTGAGGCATTACCTTTCACTTATTTAGGACTACCACTGGGTACTACTAGGCCAAGAATGGGAGATCTGATAGGTATTCTCCACAGAATTGATAGAAGGCTCATTGGTATTGCAGATACCCTATCATATGATGAACGACTTGTGGTTATTAAATCAATTATATCCGCAATTCCTAATTTTGCCATGTGTACACTTAAATTGCCTCTGGGGTTTCTAGATTATGTGGAAGGTTCAACCAGAGGGTTTTTCTGGAGAGGCAAAGATATCCATAAAAAAGGCAAATGCTTGGTTAAATGGGAGAACGTGTGCAAGCCCAAGAGAGTGGGTGGTTTAGGTATCCTAAATCTAACATTGCTTTTCTCATGAAATATGTCTTGAAATTCATGAATAAGGAGGATTTGCCCTGGGTGAACCTTATCTGGCAAGCACATTATACTCATGATAAATTACCCCAGAGTTCTGGACCCGTGGGATCTTTTTGGTGGAAGGATTGCCTGCAACTGATGAATACCTTCTTGGAAGTTGCTTCCTTCATACCAGGTGAAGGAAATACAATTCGCCTATGGCTGGATCAGTGGACTGATGAGATTCTGAGGATAAAGTTACCTCACTTATGTTCCTTTGCCAAGACTCAGTCTATCTCACTTAAGCAAGCAGCTGCTATATGTGTTGATGAGGATATTGCAGATATGTTTCATACGCCCCTTTCAGTTATAGCCGATCAGCAATGTGATCGGCTTGAGAACATCCTGACAAATCATCATGGCCAACAGAGAGTTGACAAATGGGTTCTGGCTCCTAGTATGAAGGCATACTCCAGCAAACGTGTCTATGACATGTTAATGCTTAATGAATTGGCTCCCCCTCCACTCAGATGGATTTGGAAATTTGTACTCTTCCAAAGCATAAGATCTTCTTTTGGTTATTGTTACAGGACAGGCTAAACACTAGAGAACTTCTAGCCAGGAAACAATTTGCAATTGAGGATTACAATTGTGTTTTTTGTGCCCAAGGGATCTCGGAAGACTATATTCATTTATTCTTCGAATGTGATTTCAGCAGAAATTTTTGGTGGAAGCTAAATCTAGAATGGAACACTGATCTGGATCTTTTTACTCTTATGATGGAGGCAAGGAAGACTTGTAAGTTGATTTGTTTCAAAGAAATTCTGATTGCTGGTTGCTGAAGCTTATGGAACCATCGTAACAGATGCATTCTTGATACCTAGCCCGTATGCTTGGATTCTTGTTTTCAAGACTTTGATTATTCCTTTAATCTTATTAAGCATAGAGCTAAACCTTCTCTTAAAGAGGGTATGACCCAATGGGTGGACACCTTATGAACACCTTTTGTATCTGTACAGTTGTTATTGAATGAGAAAATAGAAAATTAAACAATAGGGATTTTTCCCTACTGTTTTGCGCTTAAAAAAAAAGATAGGTCACCAACCATGCATTAGTCCAGTGGTTTGTTGAGATCCCAGTTTTTGATATTTTTTCTTTTTTCACTAAACCAACATACTTTATTGTTCCTATTTATGTGAAAACAGAAAATAAAAAATATATATTTATGTTTTGATATCTTACTATATATTAATGTATATGTTGGTTTAGTGAAAAAAAAGAAAAACATTAAAAATAGGGAAAAAATTATGCATTGCGAGGGAGTTGAACTCAAAACCTCAAGGCCAAACAAACAACCAACAACATACCACTAGACTAATGCATGGTTGGTGTCCTATCTAGACTAGCATCTTTTATTAACTACCCGCACGGATTTAATAAGTGGTACGGCGCCCTAGCCCGGGGCGTTGTGCTCTATGGTATGGCGCCCCCGTAAGGGGCGTTATACTTGCTCCCCGCGGGCCCACGCACGCCACGCTGGCGAAGTCCACGACGCCTTTGACCACGGGGTCATAATGAAAAACACGGCGCCGCGGAGGCGAGCGCCGTAAGAAAGGGTTAGATCCATAATTTTTTGAAAATTTGATCTATTTTGTGAAATGAATGCAACAAAGGGTTAAATTTGCCCCCGAGTTTCCCCTTGTACACATAACGAAATTTTCTTCCCCAATTCTGTTTTGTTTAGTGAAGTTCAAAGTAGCCAGTTGGAACCACATATATGTATGCATACTAGTTGAATGCCCGTGCGTTGCTATGGGTTTTTAATTATTTTTTTATCAACGGACATAAATAGCTAAGTGAATGTATATTGTTACTGTTTCTAAATAGATTGTGTACATCGAATATTCGGGCGCTTTCATTTTTGAATCTATTGTTTGCCCCTCAACAATTTGGATATTTTATAACAATGATTTATGCAAAGCATTAAGCCAAACGTATAAATACACAAAATCACCTTCCTTCAGTTTTGCTCCCACCTTGCTTGTCCCTTGACTTTCCAGTCATGCCCATCAAACTGATACACGTGCTAATCCGTGACCATAGGGGTGCATTTCACCAAGTGATCCCTATTTACTACCTTCATTGCGAGGACATAGTTCTTTCTAAATACTATAGGGGTAAACCCTAGATTTTTATTTCACAGGTAAACTGATAATTCAAGGTTTGTCTCAAAACATCAGCAAGGAACAATCTCTCAGAACTGGTAACAAAATACTACTGCTGCTCAGTTATTTGAAACGACTGCCGACCTTTATCGTCGTCAATGACCTCAGGGCTTATATCTGTCAGCAGAAAGATAAATAGATTAGTTAACCTTCATGTAGAAGGAGCTCAAGTCACCTGAAATTATTATGGCCATCATTGCTCATACAGACAGAATTTCCCTCAAATACAAATCAACACACAAGCACCCGAGATATGGATATAACAGTATATGTGCAGCTAACAATACAATCCCCAATTTTCACTAGACATGAAATCAGAATTATGAGATACTATAGAGAATTGCAATATGTAAACAATGGAACCATCAGCTGCAACCATGCACTATAAATAGTAGGCAAAAATATGTAACATCGATGTCTCGTAAAATCACACAAGATAAATTTTAAAAAGTGAAGGTAGTTCCCCTAAGAAACATGAAGATGATATGTATGATAGAAGGTAGTTATGAATGGTACGTAGTCTATTTAGACACAAAAAAGGTAAACATCAAGCCCACCATCCACTCGACCTTAATTGCAAATAAATAGCAAGCACCTAAAACACCGGGAAGTAGAAGGAAACAATGTAAGCTATAAAAGCAACTTTCTTGAGATATACTTCCTCTGTAACAGATTATAAGACGTTGTGGTACCTGTACTTGTGCATGGTCAGCGTCTTATAATTGGATACGGAGGGTACAATACAGAAAACTTTGCACCGAAGGTCTGGAATCTGCATAGTATCACTACTACATCAAGTCAAACGTTGCAGTGAAGGTATACCAACAAGAGATGCCAACCTTGTTTCGAAGGAAAGCATGTTTTTCAAATTTTGGTCAATACGTCCAGCAGAACAACTGTTGGTTCCTGTATCATATTTCTGGGCGATGAAGCAAAAATTATTCTACAAATGTTCTGGCCCAATCAATAGAAGTACAAAACATAAGATGATTAGCTTCCAGCTCCTACCTTCTTGTACAGAACTTCAGGTTGATTTTGCCAGTGTTATGATCACACTTCTTAGACTGCCAATCGTTAAAAAATAAATTAGCAAAGATTTAAGCAATGGATCATGTAGCAGAAGCAATATGAGAACGTAATGATAGTACAAGATGTTTTAATCTCACATTTGAGGAAGGCCGATAACCATCTTGACGTCATTGTGGACTACAAAGCACACTTTCAAGATAAAGGTCTTCACGCTCATAACCATTGTGCTAGCACTTGTCTTAATCTCAGCCTGGAATACACCCAATTCAGCAAGAAAGTTTGCACAGTGAACTTAAAATATGTATGTGAATAGAGCAGAATTGTAAAAATATTTGGAGGCTAGACTGGATGTGTACCATGATGAAAATGTGTCGGGATCTCTAGTGCTTATTGTTCGTGGCTACAAGTATCTGAATAAGATCAGCATGGGGACATTGCCAATGACTTTGAGTTTGGTGCAGAATCCACCGGCAGCACTGAGACATTACGACAGGATCGCTCGAGACACCGGGCGTTCACCACGTTGACGCTCACCATAAGCCTAATTAATATCGGGTTATGCTCGTGCATTAGGAAATAACTTTATAGGAAGGAATCACACATTACATAAAATTGCAACCATATACCAATGACTACTTCTAGATGTACATGAATTAGTAACACAATTTTCCTTTGTTTTTTTTGAAATGGGTACCCGGCCTCTGCATCGTGATGATGCACACAGCCTTATTATATTAAAACGTAACAAAAGAGTATGAATCAGTTATTACAGCTCACGGATCAGACAAAGTGACCACATGAATCAGCCAACGAAACAAAGCTAGCAAGAATAAACTAATCATTGTATTCTTCTAGTATGTTGTCACCCATGTTGGCAGCAAATAGCTCGGACGACCGCCAAAATACGCGTACATCCAGTCTCCATGGTATCCCGTTGCTCCAACGGGAGGAGGAAAGACCATAGACGAATCCAGTAGATAGCACGATGAACGATCTGCAAAAAATGAGGAACTCTGACCTTGTTAAAAACCACATCATTACGACAATTCCAAACAGCCCATAAGAAAGCACAAACACCAATGCGAATACGTGCTTTAGTCATTTTATCCACTCCATTAAGCCAGTGCCCAAACAAATTTGCAATACTAGTTGGTGGGGTAATGTTGAAGGTGAAATGAAATAGTCTCCAAATATCAGTGACAAAAGGACATGATATAAAGAGGTGCTCCACGGACTCCTCCGCGGGACAAAAAGCACATTTCTTACACCCATTCCAGTTTCTTTTAATGAGGTTATCCTTAATAAGAATGACCTTACGCCTCAAAAACCACATAAATATTTTTATCTTAAGAGGAACTTTCAATTTCCACAAGTACTTATGAAGAAAAGGGCTATTACCATGCATCATATCGACATACATTGATTTAACCGTGAAGACTCCATTTATAGTCAAGTTCCATTTAAAACGGTCATCATCATGCGTTAGAGCAACTCACATAAGTTTCTCTACTAATCTCAACCATGCTAACCATTTGTTATCAGTTAAGGTTCTCCGAAATTCGATGCATAATGGATTATTGGACAAGACATGTGCCACACACACATTCTTGTGCCGAACAATATTAAAGAGGGAAGGATATTGAACAGCCAACGGTTTGTTCCCAAGCCATGTATCTTCCCAAAAACGTGTTTGTCTACCATTTCCCACAATGAAAGAACCTCGCGTAAAGAATTCAGTCTTCATCGCCATTAGACCTTTCCAAAAAGGAGAGTCATTGGGCTTCGGCTCACATTGAGCCAGGGTTTTATCACTAAGGTATTTGTTGCACAACAGTTCCTGCCAAACCCCCTTTTCATTTAAGATCTTGTATAGCCATTTGCCAAGAAGACATATGTTTTTAATTTCTATAACCGCTATACCCAAACCTCCTTGATCCTTCGGTCGACATATGATATTCCATCTAGATAGGCGATACTTTCTCTTATGCTGGTCACTTTGCCAGAAAAAACGTGACCGAAAGTAGTCCAACCTCTTCCTTACCCCCACTGGGATTTGGAAGAAAGAAAGTAAGAACATCGGGAGGCTCGTTAGAACCAAATTAATCAAGACAAGACGATCACCATATGATAGCATCTTGCCTGCCCAACAACCCAACTTCTTCTCAAACCTATCTTCAATTATCTTCCATTCTTTGTTCAATAGACGACGATAATGAATCGGAATACCCAAATATTTGAAAGGTAATTCACCCATACCACACCCGAATATTTGACAGTATTCATTTTGCATGTCTTTAGCCTCGCCAAAGCAAAAAAGCTCACTTTTATGAAAATTTATCTTGAGCCCAGAAAGTTGCTCAAACATTGATAAAATTAATTTCATGTTTACAGCCTTTTCTAAATCATGCTCCAAGAACAAGATTGTGTCATCGGCATATTGTAAAATCGATACTCCCCCGTCAACAAGATCAGGTATGAGAGCCCCTACTTGACCATCATCTTTGGCACGTGCGATGAGAACGGCCAGCATATCAACCACTATATTAAACAAGATTGGAGATAGAGGATCACCTTGACGTAAACCTTTTAACGTCTGAAAATAATGACCTTCACACGAATTCCTACGCTTCCTCCTTGTACATAGCGTCCTACCCAATCACACCATTTTACATTAAAACCTTTCATGCGCAAAGTTTGTTGGAGAAAAGACCATTTAACTTTGTCGTATGCCTTTTCAAAGTCAATTTTGAAAAGCACCCCGTCAAGTTTTTTCCTTTTTAGTTCATGTAATGTTTCATGTAGTACAACAACCCCTTCCAAGATATTTCTTCCCGGCATAAAGGTTGTTTGTGTGGGTCTTACCAGCTTGTGAGCAATTGATGAAACACGATTTGTACCCACTTTTGTAAAAATCTTGAAGCTCACATTAAGCAAACAAATAGGCCTATATTGCTCGATTCTACTCGCATCCTCTTTTTTGGGTAATAAAGTAATTACCCCAAAATTTAATTTATAAAGAGGCAGATCACCCTGTTGAAGTTGTGCAAACATGGCCATCAATTCGGCCTTAATGACACTCCAAAAACGTTGATAAAATTCAGCGGGAAACCTATCTGGCCCGGGAGCTTTATTGTGTTCCATTTGAGATATAGCCTCTAACACCTCCTTTTCAGAAAAATTAGATGTTAAAATGCTATTCTCTTGTGGTGATATTTGCGGTAGATCAGTGACAAAGGACTCATTCAATGTAGAACCGCAAGGTTCGGGCGCTCCAAATAAGCGCTTGTAGTATTCTGAGATGAACACTTTCAAGTTGTTCTGACCCACAATCGTTCCTTCGTCCTGTTCTAATTGGAATATCCTTTTCTTACGATGCTTGCCATTTGCAATGAGGTGAAAGTATTTGGTATTATTTCCCCCTTCCTGGACATGTTTAACTTTTGCCCGCTGAGCCCATTTAGACTCTTCATCACGTCTTAATTGTGCCAAATAAGCATCCGCCTCTTTCTTGGCTGCATTTTCAGCCACCAACAAAGGGGAGGTTTCAGCTTTGATGTCCAATTCATCAATTAGAAGACACAACTTCTGTTTTAATTTTTTATACTCTCCACTAATAGTCTTTGCCCATCCCCGAAGATATTGACACAAATGTCTAATTTTGTTCTGCCACCTTTCAACCGGTGACTCTCCGGTGGTAACAGACGCCCATTCTTGAAAAACCATCTCATAAAAACCTTCTTTACGCAACCAAGAAAGTTCAAACGAGAAAGCTGCTTTGTTTCCGATGTGAGCCTCAATACCTGAATCTATAATTAACGGAGTGTGATCGGACCCCGAACGGGTCATCGCATGCACCGTAACAAGAGGATATTTTTGTTCCCATGGAACACTCGCCAAGAAACGGTCCAACTTTTCATATGTTGGAACATCTCTCCTACTAGCCCAGGTATATTGCCTCCCAGAGAGCTCAAGTTCTCTAAGGCTAAGGCTTTCAATAATTGCATTAAAAATAAACGGCCATCGAGCATTAAACTTTGTATTATTTTTCTCCTCTTGTCTTCGAATGATATTGAAATCACCCCCCACCAAAAGAGGTAGTGATTCATTCTCGCAAATCCGAACAAGTTCAGCTAGAAACTCGGGTTTTTGAGCTTCTTGCGCAGCCCCATACACGACTACAAAAGACCACAAAAAACCATCACTTTTTGTTTTAATTAGGAATTTAACGCAATAGTCTCCTGTTACAACATTTTGTATGCAGAAAGACACATTGTTGAAAACGGCAAGAATACCACCAGATCTACCATGAGGTGGTAAACAATACCACGAGTAGTCCATTCCTCCCGCAAGTTGTTTGAGAAAAGGAACTGTAAAATTAGACCTACCAGTCTCCAAAATAGCAAGAAAATCTAATTTTTGCTCTCGCACCGTCTCTCGAATCATAATATGCTTAGCCGTATCTCCTAACCCTTCATTGTTCCAAATCATACCTTTCATCTTAGTTTTTATTTTTTAGCTTTTCGATTCTAGCACTTCTTCTACTTTTTTTTCTTCTTACGGCCTACTTTAATTCCTTGAAAACACAGTTGGTCTAGGGAATTATCTTCTTCTTCATTTTCTAAATCTTCCAAAATATTGGATGCTCTTTTTATAACCATACTATCATGATTTCCTTGCTCAACTTCTTTCAGATTGTTCTTAAGAAAGGTAACAGCTCTCTCATTCTCAATTGTCTTAATGTAGTTAACAGAAGTAAGAACTTCAGAGGGAGAAGTCCCTAGAGAAATCCCAAGCCTAGAGGCCCTATCAACTATTGCCGCATGCGGTAACGAATTAAAGGAGAGCTTGTTAGAAGATGTACCTGAACCCCATAACAGGTTGCGAGATTCAGCCAACGACATTGCCTTCTCCAATTGAGGCGCATCAGCGTTGGGTTTCATCTTCAGCCTCTCACTAGATCGAGGACCACTCGCCATTGGATTTTTTATACCGCCATAAGCAATGACATCTTCCACGCTTGGTTTCTTAATGATTGGAGTCACAGGAGTATTCATCACTTCATGCACACTCACAATATCGGCCTGAACACAATCATGGATACACTCATTATTACGTAAACATGTATTAGTTATATCCGGCTGTATCATCACTTGTGCTGCCGTTACCATCATGGGCGAACATACCTTTTGGGTGTCCTGCAGCTGAATAGCGCGTGTTGGTGCATCCACCATCGGACTACAAACAGCTTGCAGCTTCACTGGTGTCGTAGACGTATCTGCCGCAACCATTGTCTTAGCACACACGGTAGCCGCCGCAGTGGATAGAGACACCACAGACTCATTTAGATTATGTATCAAATCGCCCAAAGTATGTGATCTCGGCGTATCCTCTCCCTGTTGGGCGTGTCCAACGAAGTTAGTGTCCTGAATATGATCAGCGACATTAGAGGCAACATTTTCCTCTTGTTGAACATGATCAGACCAAAAAACATCATAATCCGATACTACATTTACCTTTGAGGTGTGAACATCGGACAGCAACAAAATATTTTCATAAGCATCAGCGTTTTCCTGTGAATGTGAATGAGAGACAATATCAAAATCACTATTCAAATTCTTAGAACTACTAGATACACTGATAGAGTTAGTACGAACCGTTGGAATGTCAATCAACTCCTCATTTGGTTGCACTTCCGTGGCAGAACCAACAGGCAGGTTCTTTCCCTTCTCTGTCGGTTGAGTCATGAATAACTTGGCAGCCTCAATGCTGTGTTTTACCAATGGTGAAAAGACCACACCCGGTTTCAAGTTTTGATGTGGGACATTGTCATTGCCGCTCTCCCCTGCCATGTGCACTTCAGGAGCAGCCGTTGAGTTAACAACCTTTTTGTTCTTGGAGTTATTCTGCTCGCCCAAATCACCATCTTGTTTTTTGCTCTGATCATCTAAATCAGTATCATCGTCATCCATATAAACATCCTCTCCCGCATCAAAGAAAGGCATCTCCACTTCAAAAGTTAGTTTGTAAAAACCGTCCATAATCCAAATAGGAAGACTTTTAGGAATCTTAGTTTGATCAACACATCCAATCAATATTCTTAATATTCCATGTTGCCTAGTGAATGGCATATCCACTTTGAAGGGTTTTCCAAATAAAAAACCTAAGCTCCAAAGGGCCAAAAAATCACCCTTGCGAAGAGGTGGTAACCCAGACATCCTAACCCAAACTTGAGGTAATTTGGTCATGGGTTCACAACGTGGTATCCAGCTATCAACCACCAGACCCAACACACTATTTGGAACCTTAAACTCTCCAAAAATCTTAAATCTATCCAGCTCAGCTTTTGATGGGAATAAAACTTTGAATATGTTGTGTCCTACCTGCTCAACCTCCCAGTTATACTGCTCCATAGGGATAAGACGCTGCAGCTGTTGAGTCACCTGAAGGACAGACATCTCTCCACCGATAACTGAAACTAAAAGTAAGCATCATAGTTACTACTTCTAACTGTTTATGAATTAGTAAGAGATACGCAAGACATCAGATTTGGCTCGTGTAAGTGGTGGCTTGGGAAAACATTAATGCAATCTGAAGTCTGAAGGGCTGCTACTCCCAGCGGTGCTAGCTAGCAGCAGGGGTAAAGGTAATCCGATCGGTAAGTTAGAATAAGTCGTATTGTGCTACTTCTGTAGCAAGCTTCACAAGCATGTAAGTCTAAGTTTATCAGCTTCTCTAGTAGAATGAAGCGTAACGATACCTGCAACAACTGTAAGAAATCCACGAGTCTCAAAGGTAATATTACTTGCGCTCTGCCCAAATCAGTCATAAATAATCGAAAAACAGAAGTGAACTAACGAATCAACACCTGAGCTAGGAATAACTGATGACTTCAAATATATATTGTAAGTACCCAATGCCTGAAAGTCAACATAAGAGGTGATGTTGGAATCTGTATATTAGGATGTGATAGGCACAACCTGCGAAACATTATCGAACATAGATTAAAGCAAAATCCATGGCAGCAGCAACAAGGAGCAGACCTTGGGATGAGCTGGTGTGGTGAGCCTGTCCAGTAGCATGAACAAATGCTTCCTACACATTGAGAAGCACCAGCAATAGTGTAGCTATTGTATCCTTCCTCCAGCGATGTGCAAGAGTAGGTTAAATCATCCGTGTCAGGCTCTAATTGTCCCCGCTTCAGATACGGACATGATTTTACAACCTCATACCACAAACCTTTGCTGGCAAGTGTAGTAATAAGATCAACATAGCAGAACAGCCTAGGTTGGTACCACTGTTCCTTCCGAACCTCCTCAAAGACTTCTCAGAGAAGAAAAAATCAAAAGGCATCTTAGTGTGCATTTCTCAGTTCCATTGAAGAAGTGCCTGCTTGCCAAAATCATATATAAATCGAATGCTGATGATAGTGCTGGAATTTTGGCCTAAATTACCTACCCCATTTAACTTTTTCCATAATTCCTGAAAATCCTAGAGCCCCATGTGCCCATTCATACATGGCAAGAGGTGGGACAAATGTTTAGTCCCACATTGCTAGTTTAGAGAGTGCCACACCAGTTTATAAGGTGAGCTCCTCTAGCACTAGTACGAGCATGAGAATAGGAGAGAGCTCCACGCGCGATCCTCCTCCGCCGCCCGCCTCGCCTCGTCACGACGCGCGCGCCGCGGGTTGCGGGTTGCGGAAATCTCGCCGAGCCGATGTGTTAATACGAAACGAAAACGGATGGCTACCTCTTCAATTCGCCTCCTGGTTTTTCATCTCATCTCCTGCGGTGTCTGTTCGCCTCCAACCTGTGTGCCAACATAATAGAGGTCGCTCCTCTAAGTTAGACACACCGAAACAGAGCCACAACTCATGCGCCTGCCTCCTGGTTCTCGAGCACTGCGCCGCCGATCAAGTCTTCCTCATTCCGTTCCGCGGCGTGCACCGCGTGACGGAACAGTAGGCCTCCGGAACCCCGTCTCTCGCGATCCTGTACGGGAGAGAGGCGATAAGGTTTTTGGGGAGCGTCTTCACGCAACTACTGGCTTCTTCCCAAACACGGGCTCCGACGACTACTTCCCGGACGACGACTTCTTCCCCGACGTCGACGCTCTCTTCGACAACATGTCTGCCACCGTAAACGGATCTTCCTCCAATGGACCGTACGTCTTCCTATTCTGTCTAGTCGAGATCATCTTTCAGACTTTTCCTCTAGCAGGATGTGTAGAATTGCTATATCCGTACTCTATGTTAGATCGCATGACTAGTCTGTTTTATACTTCTCTAGCCATGTTTTATCTAATGTTCTTATGGATTAAATCATATAGAAAATTGCTCATATATTCAACAATCCAAAAACCTTATTTTAGGCAATTTTTTCCTGTTGGCTTTTCCGCTTCACTGAGGCCCGCTACTCTCAATGGAGTGAACTATAAAAAGTGGCGTGCGAGAGCCACTCTCTGGTTTGAAACCATGAAGTGTTTTCACGCTGCTAAAGGCAAGCCTGAAGGAGAACTTACTCCTGATAAGGAGATCATTTTTCAGGAAGCCGACACCCTTTGGAGGGCTGCTATTCTTAGCATTCTTGGTGACAAAATTGTCGACCCGTATTTGTCCATCACTACGGGCAAGGGAATGTGGGACGCGCTCGAGGCTAAATTTGGGGTCTCGGACGCAGGCAGTGAACTGTACGTCATGGAGCAGTTCTTTGACTACAAGATGACTGGTGAGCGCTCCATTGTTGAGCAGGCTCATGAGATACAGTCCATTGCTAAGGAACTTGAGCAAGTTTCGTGTGTGTTACCCGACAAGTTTATTGCCGGAGGCATCATTGCCAAACTCCCTCCTTCGTGGAGGAATTTTGCTACCTCTCTGAAGCATAAGAGACAGGAGTTTTGCGTCGTGGATCTCATTGGGTCTCTTGATGTGGAAGAAAAGGCGAGAGCAAAAGACACACGGGCTCGAGGTCTTGAGGGAGGATCTACTGCTAACTTTGTGCAGAAGAAAAACTTCCAGTCCTACAAACACAAGACCAACAAGAATAAGTCTGAGGGCAAAGGCAAGTTTGATGGAAAGAACAAGTCTTCACAGTCTACCAACTTCAAAAAGAAGACCGATAGGAAGAAGGGATCCTGCCATGTCTGCGGTGATCCTAATCATTGGGCTCCAAGATGTCCTAACCGATATGATCAACGTGAACTTGAGAAGAGCGGCAAGACCGCTAATGTTGCCATCGGTGATACTGAGATGAAAGATGCTGGGTACGGTATATTCCCAACTATATTTTCAGTATGTCACTCTCCTGAATGGTGGATTGACACAGGTGCAAATGTACACGTTTGTTCTGACATCTCAATGTTTTCTTCTTATCAGGTCGCAGGGTCTTCTCCCGTGCTGATGGGAAACAGGTCATATGCTTCTGTTCGTGGTGTTGGTACGGTCGATCGGAAGTTTACTTCGGGGAAGATCGTGCGCCTGAAGAACGTTCATCATGTGCCCTCCATCAATAAAAATCTTGTTAGCGGTTCTCTTATGTGTCGAGATGGCTACAAGATAGTTTTTGAGTCCAATAAATTTGTTGTTTCTAAATTTGGAACTTTCGTTGGTAAAGGCTATGAGTGCGGAGGCTTGTTCCGCCTGTCATTGTGAGACGTTTGTTATAAAGGTGCGAATCATGTTTGCACTACTATTGAATCAAATGTATGGCATTCTCGTCTTTGTCATATTAATTTTGGGTGTATGACGCGACTAGCCAAATTGAACTTAATACATTCTTTCACTACTGTCAAGGGGTCTAAGTGTCAAGTTTGTGTTCAAGCAAAGCAACCTCGCAAGTCTCATACGACTGCAGAAGTAAGAAACTTGGCACCTCTAGATCTCATACATTCTGATATCTGTGAGATGAATGGCGTGTTGGCAAAAGGTGGAAAGAAATATTTCATGACGTTGATTGATGACTCCACTAGATATTGTTATGTGTACCTTCTAAAAACAAAAGATGAGGCTCTAAATTTCTTCAAAATCTATAAAGCTGAAACAGAAAACCAACTCGATCGAAAGATTAAGAGGCTTCGGTCTGATCGTGGTGGAGAGTATTTTTCGAATGGCTTTGACTCTTTTTGTGCGGAACATGGTATAATTCATGAGAGGACGCCTCCCTACTCACCCCAGTCAAATGGAGTTGCTGAAAGAAAGAACCGTACTCTAACTGATTTGGTTAACGCCATGTTAGACACATCGGGTCTCTCCAAGGCATGGTGGGGGGAGGCGATATTGACTGCGTGTCATGTCCTAAACCGAGTTCCCGTAAAATACAAAGATATAACTCCGTTTGGGGAGTTTGAGAAGAAAAGATTAAAACTCTCTTACCTGTGGACTTGGGGTTGATTGGCGAAAGTCAATATACCAATTCCCAAGAAACGCAAGCTTGGACCCAAAACTGTTGATTGTGTATTCCTGGGCTATGCTTTTCATAGCATTGGTTATATATTCTTGATAGTAAGATCCGAGGTATCCGACATGCATGTTGGTACAATCATGGAGTCGAATGATGCAACTTTCTTTGAGGATATCTTTCCCATGAAGGATATGCCGAGCTCATCAAATCAGGAGATACCAAGTTCATCTAGTCGGGAATTAGTTGCAATTCCTGAACCCACCACTGCGATGGAACACCATGAAAATATCGTGGAGGATGACAGTGAAACTCCGAAAAGGAGTAAGAGACAGAGGACTGCAAAGTCTTTCGGTGATGATTTCATTGTGTACCTCGTGGATGACACTCCCAGTTCTATTTCAGAAGCATATGCATCTTTGGATGCTGACTACTGGAAGGAAGCTGTCCGTAGTGAGATGGATTCCATCTTATCTAACAGAACTTGGGAAATCACTGATCGTCCTTACGGGTGCAAACCAGTAGGATGCAAGTGGATGTTTAAGAAGAAGCTTAGGCCTGATGGTACCATTGAAAAGTACAAGGCACGGCTTGTGGCCAAGGGTTATACCCAAAAAGAAGGTGAAGACTTCTTTGACACTTACTCACCTGTAGCCAGACTGACAACCATTTGTGTGCTACTATCATTGGCTGCCTCACACGGTCTTCTCGCTCATCAAATAGACGTAAAGACGGCTTTCCTAAACGGAGAGTTGGATGAGGAAATTTACATGGAGCAGCCAGATGGTTTCGTGGTACCTGGTCAGGAAGGAAAGGTGTGTAAGTTGGTGAAGTCTTTGTATGGCCTTAAACAATCTCCTAAGCAGTGGCATGATAAGTTCGAAAAGACTTTAACCGCTGAAGGCTTTGTTGTAAACGAAGCTGACAAATGTGTGTATTATCGCCATGGTGGGGGCAAGGGAGTTATTCTCTGTTTATAAGTCGATGACAGACTGATATTTGGAACCAACCTTAAGGTGATTAAGGAAGTCAAGGATTTCCTATCTCGCTGTTTTGAGATGAAGGATCTAGGAGTAGCTGATGTTATCTTGAACGTCAAGCTCATGAGAGATGACAATGGTGGGATCACTCTGCTTCAATCCCACTACGTGGATAAGGTCTTGAGTCGCTTCGGGTATAGCGACTGCAAGCCTTCTCCAACACCGTACGATCCTAGCGTGTTGCTTCAAAAGAATCGACGTATTTCGAAGGATCAAATGAGATATTCTCAGATTATAGGCTCGCTCATGTATCCAGCGCCACGAGGCATGACATCTCCTTTGCTGTAAGCAAGCTGAGCCGATTTGTGTCAAATCCGGGAGATGATCATTGGCATGCTCTTGAGAGGGTTATGCGCTATCTAAAAGGCACTGCGAGTTACGGTATTCACTATACTGGGTATCCGAGGGTACTTGAGGGTTATAGTGACTCTAATTGGATATCTGATGCTGATGAGATTAAGGCCACGAGTGGTTATGTTTTTACACTTGGTGGTGGTGCTGTTTCCTGGAAGTCTTGCAAGCAGACCATCTTAACGAGGTCAACAATGGAAGCAGAACTCACAGCATTAGACACATCCACTGTTGAAGCAGAGTGGCTTCGTGAGCTTTTGATGGACTTACTAGTGGTTGAAAAACCAATACCCGCTATCCTGATGAATTGTGACAATCAAACTGTCATAATAAAGGTGAACAATTCTAAGGATAATATGAAGTCATCAAGGCATGTGAAGAGGAGATTAAAATATGTCAGAAAATTGAAGAACTCCGGAGTTATTGCATTGGACTATATCCAAACATCTAAAAATCTGGCAGATCCCTTCACGAAGGTTTATCACGTAATGTGATAGATAATGCATCGAGGGAGATGGGTTTGAGACCCACAATATGAGTTGTTCACAATAGCAACCCACTCTATGTGATCGGCGATCCCGTGAAGTAGAATTGGGAGACAAGTTGTTGATCAACTGAGAGGAGAGTATCCTTACTTCTGTATAATACCACTCCGCAAAGATGCAATACTCTCCTAAACTGCACGGTAGGCTGATGTATATCTTAATGTGTACCAAGAGGCTTTATTTTAAGCAGAGATGTTGTCATGCAGAACATCTTTTGAGGAACACACCTATATGAGCATGACTGTCAAACGTCGCAGTCCATGAGAGTTGGGTGCTCTCTAATAAGCTCATGAAAGGCCTCGGAGTACGAAGCATAAGCTCCATCCGCGGGGAAGACCCACGGCGGCCTAGTATCGGTCAAGGCTTTGTGTGAAGCTAGATTCGCAGAAAACATGCAATTCAAGGCATAGTCCACTGTCCAAGTCGCAGTCTAGTGTAACATGAAGTTCTAGGTGGAAGTTCAACTTAACAGTCTCCACTATAGCACCGGTATATAAGCAGTGTTTGAAAACAGAATAAAATTTACGTGCCTCTAGAATCTTGTGGGGGATTGCTGGAATTTTGGCCTAAATTTCCTACCCCATTTAACTTTTTCCATAATTCCTGAAAATCCTAGAGGCCCATGTGGCCAATTCATACATGGCAAGAGGTGGGACAAATGTTTAGTCCCACATTGCTAGTTTAGAGAGTGCCACACCAGTTTATAAGGTGAGCTCCTCTAGCACTAGTACGAGCATGAGAATAAGAGAGAGCTCCACGCGCGCTCCTCCTCCTCTGCCGCCCGCCTCGCCTCGCCTCGCCTCGTCACGACGCGTGCGCGCCGCGGGTTGCGGGAATATCGCTGAGCCGATGTGTTCTTTTTGCCACACGTGAGTGGATAAATATGAAAGTGAACAGTTGCACGAATCTGAAACGTTTCGCTCTAAATGCAAATGAATACGAATGGAAACGCTAGCACTAATGGGAGATTAATACGAAACGAAAACGGATGGCTACCTCTTCAATTCACCTCCTGGTTTTTTGTCTCATCTCCCGCGGTGTCTGTTCGCCTCCAACCTGTGTGCCTACATAATAGAGGTCGCTCCTCTAAGTTAGACACACCGAAACACAACCACAACTCATGCGCCTGTCTCCTGGTTCTCGAGCACTGCGCCGCCGATCAAGTCTTCCTCGTTCTGTTCCGCGGCGTGCACCGCGTGACGGAACAGTAGGCCTCCGGAACCCCGTCTCTCGCGATCCTATACGGGAGAGAGGCGATAAGGTGTTTGGGGAGCGTCTTCACGCGACTACTGGCTTCTTCCCAAACACGGACTCCGACGACTACTTCCCGGACGACGAGTTCTTCCCCTACGTCGACGCCCTCTTCGACAACATGTCTGCCACCGCAAACGGATCTTCCTCCACTGGACCGTACGTCTTCCTATTATGTCTAGTCGAGATCATCTTCCAGACTTTTCCTCTAGCAGGATGTGTAGAATTGCTATATCCGTACTCTATGTTAGATTGCATGACTAGTCTGTTTTATACTTCTCTAGCCATGTTTTATCTAATGTTCTTATGGATTAAATCATATAGAAAATTGCTCATATATTCAACAGATAGCATAGTAAAAAAAAAGCTGTAATCAACACAAAGTAAAATGCCATCCAACCAAAACAGAGGCATTTACAGAAAGTATAATGATTAATTAGCCTGCCAATGGTAGATAAAAACAAACTTACCTTCAAAGGAAATATACCCACATTCATCACTTTAGAAATTTATATGTCATCCACAGCACACCAACATAATAAGATAATATTGGTTTGGAGCAATACAGAACAATATGGACATCGACTCATGAGTAACCAGTGCACACACAATTCCAAAGGTGGCATATGATCTGAACAAACAATTCATGAATAATGAGTAGCCTAGGTTTTCTCTAGTGTTAAATTTGTGGAACATGCTATATACAACCTAGGAAATGTCCAGCTCATACTCAACAAGAGCAAGTGTGGGACTGTGGGTACTGGGTAGTGGGTACACATCCAAGCTAATCAACATACATGAGAGCATTTAGCTGAACTGGAAGTCATCGTGCTCAGAGTTGGTTGTCTTCTTTGGACAATTGATGCCAATCTGTACCATTCATTGACAACCGGTACACACAAACTACTACTCACCCCGTTCTGAATTAATTGACTCAGATTTAGTTCAAGTAAATCTGAGTCAAATAATTCGGAACGGAGGGAGTACCAATGATACTCACAGTAGTGCAAAATGAATTAGGCTGCACCTTCAGTGCTAGGAGTGGCCCCACCCTACGCAGCTAGCTCTCGGAAGACAACTGGATCCATTAAAATGAGTAAGAAATCCACATCCACGATTCATATGGAAGTAGATCGCTCATCGGCCAGTCCGCCTCCGATGCCCATCAGAGGAGTGCGTCGGTGACGGGCGGCGGCGGGTCAACGGGGTCGCTGGGGAAGACGCACAGCCGGGTCAAGCAGGGGCGCGCGATGGCTTACAGGTTCCAGTTGCTGCTAGAAACCATGGCCTTCTCCTCCTCCTCCTCCTCCGCCTTGGCTGTTGGAAATCCTCGGAGATGCGTGTGGCGGGGCAGCGGCGGCGGAGGTCAATCGTCGTTGGTGGGATGGGGGCGCGAGAGTGTCAGGGGCTAACATCTCCTGATAGTAAGATCTCCAGGAAGAAGGGAGAAGGGGAGCATCATTGCTTCAGTAAGGTAAATTGGCAAAGCAAAATAAAGAAAAACTGGTAATAACGAAATTAGATTTTGATTGCTTGATCCTCCCATCCAACCCACCTGCCCTTTATATCGAAAGGCAAACTCAAGCAATTACATGATTGCCCACGTACGGACATCAGCTAGTGTTAAACAAAAAGGATTACCCTTGTAATCTTGATTCGGACTCCATTAACCGTTGGATGACTTCTTCCCGTTGTATTTGCTTCAGGAGCGTTGGATACTTCCAGGTACTGTAGATCATCCAGGCAGGAATCCTGACAATACCCCCCGCTGAACTCAAGTCGTCACGGCTTGAATTCTGGGAATGTCTTCTGAACGAAATCAACGTCTTCCCAGGTTGCTTCTTCTGGACTCATATTCTCCTAGTGCACGAGCCATTGTGGTACTGGCACATCGTAGTCACCCTCGCGACGCGAAACCTGTCTGCGTTCCAGTACAGCCATCAGTGTGAACTTGATTTTGCCCGACGGTGTGAGGAAGGGCAGAGTCGGGTTTGGGACAGCATTGGGACCCAAGTGACGCTTCAGCTGATTAACATGGAAGACGTCATGTAACAACGTACCTGATGGAAGTTGTAGTTTGTATGCTCGGTTGCCGACTGTTTGGATGATCTTAAACGGACCATACCACTTTGAGGCAAGTTTCAGAGAAGCCCCTTGACCGAGAACTGTCTGCCTGTGTGGAGCCATCTTTAGGTAGACCATGTCACCGAGGACAAATGATCGCGGAGTGCGCTTTAGATCAGCATATTTAACCATTGTCTTCTGTGCTTTAGCCAGATTGAATTGTACCACATCTAGCATGTGTCGCTGCGTTGGTAAGGTTGTCGCAGTTTCTGGTAATATATCAGTAGGAATTGCAGCAGCAGTAAGCCGAGGAGGTGAGTACTCATATAATGCTTCAAATGGCGACATTTTTATCGCTGTGTGATAGCTCGAGTTGTACCACCATTCAGTTGTTGGAAGCCAGTCAGCCCACTTCTTTGGTTCAGCGAAAGCCATGCATCTGAGGTATTGCTCTAAACACTGGTTGACTCTTTCAGTTTGGCCGTCAGATTGTGGATGGTATGCCGTTGACAAATGCAGCGAAACCTTCAAGCAATTGAACAGTTCCTGCCATAGTTTGCTGGTGAATATCCTATCCCTGTCACTGACGATCACCGCTGGAGGTCCATGCAGTTTCAGTATGTTGGAATTGAACAGTGTTGCCACCGATTGGACTGTGTAAGGGTGTGAAAAGGGCAAGAAATGGGCGTACTTAGTCAGTCTGTCGACTACCTCCATGATGACATCTTTACCTCTTGATTTTGGGAGTCCTTTGACAAAGTCTAAGCTGATCTCAGCCCACTTTCCGGTAGGGATCTTCAGAGGGTCTAGCAGCCCTGGGTAGTTTACTTGTTCTCCTTTAGATAACTGACACACTGGACACTCGGCAATTCTGGTTTGTATGTATTGTTTGAGTTTGGGCCAGTAGAACAAGTGTTATAACCGATCTAATGTGACCCTATTACCAGAATGACCACCAAATGCCGAAGAGTGAAAGGAGTTGAATATTTTGGCTTGCAGATCAGTATTTGATCCCACATAAATTCTTCCCTTGTATCTGAGTATACCAGATTGGAGTGTGTATTTAGGGTTGATGTCTTTGTTCACTGCCAGCTCTTGTAATAGTGTTGTACAAATTGGATCACCAATGTAAGAAGCAGTTATTTCTTCAGTCCAAGCTGGAACAGCTAAAGTGATTGCTGCACAAGTAGAACTAGTGTCAGGTTCGGCTGGTTGGTATTTTCGTGACAGAGCGTCTGCCACTTTATTTTTCAGGCCCTTCTAATACTCTATTTTGAAGGTAAACTCCAGCAACTTCACCATTAGTTTGTGCTGGATCCCTTCCAACAACCTCTGGATGTTCAGAAATTTCATGCTGCTCTGATCTGTTTTAATTACCAGTGAGTTACCTAAGAAATAATGCCTCCATTTCTTTAGGGCTTCAAGAATGGCCATTGCTTCCTTTTGATAAATGGATTGGGTACTATTTTTGGGACCCAAGCATTTACTGAAATAAGCAATTGGTTGGCCAGCTTGCATCAAAACTGCACCCAAACCAGTAGCTGAAGCATATGTTTCCAGAACAAAAGGCTTCTGAAAGTTTGGCAGAGCTAACACTGGGGGTGTGGACATAATGATCTTCAGTTTGTCAAATGCTTCTTGTTGCTCAATACCCCACTTGAAACAATTCTTCTTCAGGATTTGATACAGTGGTTGGCATAGTAAGGCATAAAATTAGATAAACCTCCTGTAGCAGCCTGTCAACCCTAAAACCCTCTCAGCTGTTTAATTGTTGTGGGAGTGTCCCAGTGAACAATGGCAACTATTTTAGCCGGGTCCGTTTGCAGCCCAGTAGCAGATATAATGTGGCCCAAGTATTCAACTTGAGGCTGACCAAATGAGCACTTGGACAATCTAGCTTGCAGTTGGTGTGCCGGAATATAGAAAATATCATTTGGAGGTGTTCTTGATGTTCTGCTTCACTAGTACTGTATACTAATATATCATCGAAGAAGACCAGAACACACTTCCTGAGAAGTTTTGCAAATATTGAATTCATCAATTCTTGGAATGTTGCAGGGGCGTTGCAAAGGCCGAATGGCATTACTAGGTACTCATAATGTCCCAAATGTGTTGAAAATGTAGTCTTGTGCACATCAGCAGGGTTCATTCGGATTTGATGGTATCCAGACCTTAAGTCAAGCTTGGAGAATATTATTGCACCATACAATTCATCCAATAGATCTTCAAGTACTGGTATTGGAAATTTATTCTTGACTGTTAAGTCATTTAGGCCTCTGAAATTGACACACAGTCGCCACGATTTATCTTTCTTTCTCACAAGAATTGCTGGTGAAGAGAAGGGACTCTTGCTAGGTCTAATTTCAGCATTAGCTAGCATTTGTTTGATCAGTAACTCTATAGCATTCTTTTGACTGTGAGGCATGCGGTAAGGCCTTATATTTGGTGGTTTAGCATCAGGTATCAGAGGAATGTGGTGATCACAATCCCTGTGTGGATGTAACCCTTCAGGTTCCTTGAATATATCCTGAAACTGAAGAAATATGTTTGCAATAGCATCTGGTATATGTGCTGGATCTTCTGTATTAGCTGCGGTATTACCCTCTAGACTGTAGAGCATATGGCCTTGTGAACCTTGTTCCAACAGTTTGCTACACGCATCAGAGTCAATCAAGAACTTCTCTTTAGGGATCATATGATCTTGGAATGTGTGCAAGGTACCATCCATATCCAGAGTAATATTCCTTTCAATGAAATCGAAGGTTACTGGATTGTGCTTCTTGAACCAATCAACTCCCAGAATTACTTCAGCTCCTTGTAGCTCCAGAACCCTAAAGTCAGCAGTGAATTTCTTGCCATGAATTGTGAATGCACAATTATGTACTATTTCCTTGGAAGACAGGATACTCCCACCTGCTACTCTGACTGTTCTTTCCTGTGCTGGTGACATAACCAACTCATGTTTGGTTGCATAGGAGAGATCCATGAACGTGTTAGTGCTTCCTGTGTCAGCCAGAGCTATGGCAGACGACTTTTTGAACTTAAGTCACACTGAAATGGTTGATTCACTTGGACATCCATGATACGAAGCCGCGGTGATGTTCATGATTTGGCCTGCAACCCCATTTCTCAATGGTTGTACTTCCTGTTGTGCTACTGGTTGTGCTTGTATTGGTTCAGGTTCCTGTTCTTGGGCAATATCGCCTTGCTCCTGTTCCTCGTCAGAGTGTTCTTGCATCCCAATTGTGTTCAGAGCTCTCTGCATTGTCGGACAAAGATGTCCTAAAGTCCAGTTTTCAGGAAAATACCAGCATTTCTTGGGTTCTCTTGGACGATCCTGAGGTGGTCTATTGCGGTTATCTCTGAACTGCAACTGTCTATTTGCCGGAACATTTGCAGGACGAGCTGGCAATGGTACAGGGTTGGCTCTACGCATCGATGAATTTACTGCCTTTTCATACAGATGTGAGTACCAGTAGGCTGCTAGTAAATCTTGTGGCTTTGGGCACTGAACATTATGTTTGATGTTGTCCTTTAGCCCACTGACGAAACGGTCCACAAAGAATTCCTGTGGCAGATATGGTCTCTCGCGCTTCATTTGAGTCATCCAGGTCTCATACGTGTCAATGTAAGCGTTGACAGAGGTAATATGTCTGAGCATCTGTAACTGATCCATAGGATCTGTAGCTGCACCGTCAGGAAATCTGTCCAGCACGATCCTTCCCAATTCAGACCAACTGGTGTTGTGTGTATCAATACCAGCGCAGTTCAACCATGTCTTTGCTTGGCCACGTATTTGTGCCACTACCCATTTCACACGCTGTTCTGCAGGGATACCCACTAGAGCAAAAATATCTTCGCATTCTAGTAACCAAGCTTGTGGCGCGTTTCCGTGAAAGGTTGGTAACTCGACGTGAGGAGTGCGGATGTTGGGCTCATGCCACTGATGTTGTTGTGGTTCATGCTGTTGCACTGGTTGTGGGTTGTTGTTGGTTTGTGGTATAGTGGGTGGTGCTGGTTGATGGTAATATGTTGGCTGGGGTAAGGGGGGATGGTAGTATGGGTAATAGGGTGGTGGCTGGCTGTAATACTGGTACTGAGGAGGGTGTGCATAAGTCGACAAATTTTGGCTCTGGTATGGTGGCTGGTACATAGTTGGGTTAGAGTAGGGGTTGGTGTGTTGTGCATACTGCACAGATTGGGTTGTTGGTATGGTTGTGGTGGTGGTGATAGGAGTTGTGGTAGTATAGATCGGCGGAGGGGTGATAGTGGTTGACGTTTTGGAGGTGGGAGGTGGTGGGAAGTCTGGATGTGGTAGTTTTCTTGGCGATAGATTACCAAAGTGGAGGGCTTGCTGGGTGTGCGGTGTATTGCCTGAATTTGGTGTCTGGGTTTCCGGAATCGGTGAAAGGACGGAGCTTGCGGGAGGTGGTGGGGTGCTGACGGTTTGGTTTGGCCTTGTTGAGACTGCTGAATCGGTGCTCCGGACCCCCGGAGGTGTGACAGCAGTGTTGTTCAACATCCAATTCGTCATCATGAAAGAAAGCTTCGAGATTTCGCCCTGCAATGAGTCGAAGGATTGTTGGGAGGCTACCTGTTGGTCATCAAGACGGCGGCCAATGTTGAGCACCTCGCGTGGGAGGTGGTCAGCAATTTCTGCTTCTAGCTTTTCCTGTTCCGCGGCGGCGGCGGCAAGCGTCGATTCGTCGGGCGAGATGTGCTCTCGGGACGAAGAACGAAATTTGTTGCTTCTCGTCATGGCGTCGGCGAACTTGAGGAGGAATTTTTACCACCCGATCTGGGAACCTATGTACGGCGGCGGCGGCTGATGAAGAAGGGAGGGAGGGAGAAGCGGCCCGGCGACGGCTCTGATACCACCGTGTCAGGGGCTAACATCTCCTGACAGTAAGATCTCCAGGAAGAAGGGAGAAGGGGAGCATCGTTGCTTCAGTAAGGTAAATTGGCAAAGCAAAATAAAGAAAAACTGGTAATAACAAAATTAGGTTTTGATTGCTTGATCCTCCCATCCACCCCACCTGCCTTTTATATCGAAATGCAAGCTCAAGCAATTACATGATTGCCCACGTACGAACATCAGCTAGTGTTATACAAAAAGGATTACCCTTGTAATCTTGATTCGGACTCCAGTAACCGTTGGATGACTTCTTCCCGTTGTCTTTGCTTCAGGAGTGTTGGATACTTCCAGTACCAGGTACTGTAGATCATCCAGGCAGGAATCCTGAGAGAGAGGATTTGCCTCCATCTGGTCGAGCGTGTGCGAGGGCCGTCGCGTGGGTTGCCGAGCTCCTGGTGGCGGCTGCCGTAGGATGGAGGGCTAGAGGCGTAGAGGAGGTTTTTTTTCTTTACTATTAAATGGGACTTTGTAGGTAGGCTCAACCGAAAAGTGAAAAGTGAAAATTTCCCTTCTACCGCATCCTGGCCGCACACTCGCATCCTGGCGGCTCGTCAACGTTTAATCTTCGTACCACATACATATTACGCTGATTGCCACCGCCAAGTGCCCCGAAACGGTACTACAGCACATCGCCTCTCCCGACCATTCTAACCAAGAACCCTAGCGGTTCTCACACCCGCGTCGCCGTCCGATTCCCGCCGGCCGCCGGTGAATCGTCCCTCGCCTGCAACCTCGGCTCCATCCTCACCACTAATCAAATTCTGGGTGGCGCAGCAGTGGTTCAAGGTGCAGCGGGATCCCGGGCGGCACACTGTTGGGAGGCGAACCGCCGGCGCCGGAGTGAGAGCTGGGGACTCGCGGTGGAGCATCGACCCCCTGCTCGTTCCCTCCCCCCATCTTCTTACTCCTGCAACAGCGGAAGCGGCGTTCAACATTCCCAACCCGACAACTCCTCGTCCTTCGCCCACGCACCCCCCACCCCTCGTGATCTGGCGCTTTAGCTCGCCCTTCCGACAAGGCGGCAGGTGAATGTGCCACCAACGCTCCGGACAACTCTACCCCACCAGCCATGCGACATCCGCTACCTCCGCACCCACCTACCTCCTCTGCATGTTCCTCCAACCCTGCATATGTAGCTTTGCCCAAGGCAGCCACGACGGATCGCGTATAACTTCGTCGAGTGCAAGTGAGCTTCTTTCTAGCTTTCTTGTCCTCTCCTCTCCTCATCCTCCCATCACGTGATATATTTATTTCCACTATTTTCTCAATTTTGAACGGTGTTTTAGGTTTGAGATTAATTTAGTGCAATAGGGAAAAAGCTGATGGATTTTACGTGAGTGCTTGTGGATTAGTTTAGGAGCACATGGGAAAGGGGATTTCAGATCAATTTAGTGTTAATAGGGAAAAAATGATAGGAATTGGGTTCGGTTCATATGAATATTGTTTGTGCCTGGATAGAACAGGGATCCCAATAAAACAAAATAAATGATATGTTAAGTAATAGTTCAATTTATAGCAACACACAACTCCTCTAAGATTATTTTCAAGTGCAGATTCCTCCGAACCCAATTAACTTGTAAGCATCATATTTTGAAGTATAGGTGTATTGCATCAGGGGTCTACTAAGATGTCTATTTTAATGACTAGGCAACAAGCTATTATGTCTATTTACTGGATCTAACAGTTGGGATTGTGGTTGGTGAGACTCTGATGCCACTGCAAATTTGTTTGCCTTATTCTCTTCTGGTTACTCTTATACAGGAAGGAGCAAATTAGGTACATTTACATTTCATGTTTCTCTGAATTTCCATCAGTTTATGTGGTTATGTCTAACTTGGCATGTGTTTTGCATAACCTATAGCATGGTAGAGAAATATTTTTTAAGGATTTGGATCGTTAGCGCAATCCATGCATTGACAGCAGGTTACTGGTCTCTGTCCATCTTTATGGTCATTACTTGTTTTTCTCCTTTGGAGGTATGACCTATTTTCTTTTGTCAAGCAAACACAGATAAGTTTAGAAATTTCATTAAGCATGTTTACGTAAAACTAAAATACCCTCGAGAAAGAAGCTATGTTAGACCATCTAGGGGTGAAAGTGACTTCATCTATATGGAGCTCATTAAATAATTAATTATTTTGTGTTCGCCTAATCTAACAAAATATGGAGCTCATTAATTATTTTGGTTTACGCTCAGGGAAGCTAGAGACCACCTAGGGTTCTTTCGACTAAATGGAGCTGATTAATTATTTTGTTTTACGCTCAGGGAAGCTAGAGACCACCTAGGGTTCTTTCGACTAAATGGAGCTCATTAATTATTTTGTGTCGCCCAATCTATCATAGGCAACATTACATTGTCTTTATTAAAAAAACTATTTTTTCCTCATAGGAGTGCTTAGCTGCTTGCTTATCTATGTATCTTATTTTTGCTTGCAGTTGGGCTTCCTTGAACTTTATTAACTTTGATAGTTTTTCTTCATTATGAGTATGAACGTCACTTGTGATTGAGATGACAACTAATGCAACTATGTAACCTTAAGAAAGGGGACATGGTTGATGGGATGCATGCTTCGTGGGTGTTTACTTGGCGCCTAACAGAAACCAAGGTATGCAAAATTCATTTCACCGGTAATTTTGTGACATCCCTTCAATTATTTTCTGTAATGTATTTTCTTACACATTCGTATCTGAATCTCAGCCTCAGCAGTCATTGTCCATCAAATTTTTGGTTTTTACCAAGTCATGCTTATTTACATTGAATGTTGAGGTTCTAGATAATTAAATATATGATTTTCGTGAATAAGAAGCTTGTGTTTGACATGGACATGCTCCGAAAGGCGAGCACACATGGTAGATTATGCACGAGTGTCGCTATCACATCACTGAGCCAAAGTTTGAGCGTGGAGCAAGCATGAGTGAGCCTATATGTTTTTTTACTGTTGTTATATTCTTATCAAAGTTCTGCCTTTAGCTATTGGCTGTACCAGCCCCTCGAGGATAGTCCTCTCAAACATAACATTTCAATTTTAGCATGTAAAATAATATAATCAGATAATCGACACAGTATGAATCATTTTTTCCATATTATCTAAGTTTAGTTCTACATGACATGAACATTGTACTTTTCGAACTGGTTGCACTTGCATAATGCCTCTTTGTGATGCTTATGTGATATGTGTATTCCAAAAGCAAGTGCAGAAAAATGAGATATTTGTATTCCAAAAGCAAGGGCAGAAAACTGAGTGCTCGATGCCGGAGGAAAATTAAAGACCCAAGGTGAGCTATTACAGCCTGTTAAATCTATATTCTTGTTCTCCTTCCTTTGCAGCTTAATATCGAACTTCCATTCAAATTTAAATTGACGCACCATGTAAATATTAGCTTATTCTATGGAGCAGCAACAATTTACAAAATTTCTTGCATATGCTACTTATTTTCATTTTATATATTGCTACTATAGCCTAAATTGGTTTTGGTTGACAGTTTTGTATGCTCTGAAAAAAGGTATTGATTTTGGTTGACAATTATGTACTGGCTGGTTCGTAGGATTAGCTGCTCTAGACTTTGTTACGCCTGGTAGTGATGTAAATTGGTTGCCAGGTTTTTCTTTTTAGGTGTCTAAATAATTAGTTCTCCTTGATTATTGGATATAGACACTTACTATTCTGTAAGTAGTCAAGTACGCTAGATGGTCAATGAACTAACCGTGTTTTCACTCTCTGTTAGATACACTTCCTTGCATCATTTCATGGCCCAACATCTTTTAGCTCGTTATCTTTTTCACTGGGGTGGATCCAAGAAGTTCTTGCAGGTGGTTGAAAAGTAGACGAAGCTGAATTCAAACAACACAGGTGGAGAAGCTATTGTTCCTCAGAATCTGATAGTGAATCTTAGAGCGACAGTGAACAGAAGCATAGGAAAAGGAAGGACCATAAAAGGCACGAGAAGCAAGGCCATTCCGACTTGATGGTGCCAGGAGGCGGAATCATAGGTTGAATAGGAAGAGCTCAGATTCAAGTGATGACAGTGATGGTGATGGATACGAGAGTGAATCCGAGGAAAAACACCGCAGTAAGAAGCACTCACATAGGAGAAAGCATGACATCTGATGGTTCATATTAGAGGAGCAACGAGGAAGACCGGATGTCAAGCAAGAAGCAACATTATTCCAGGAGCCGCAAGCGCCGCCACAGGTCATGAGACGAGCATTCCGAGGGGAAGAGAAGGTCGAGGCACAAAAAGCATCACATGTCAAGAACGAGGACGCACCTTCCGACTCAGACAACCATAAGTGCTACATGAGCCATCAATGGGAGAATCCTCGGATGGTGGAGCAACTGCTGGTGAACTGGACTAGATGAACAACGACAAAGGGTTATCTCACAAAAGCGGCACCACCACCGGCACAGTCATGATGATCATCACCGTAGCAATTCTGTTGGGGGATCGGATGACATGAAGCGTCAAGAGAGTTAACCCCGGCTTGGGAGATAAAATTGCCCCATTAATCAATTAGCTTGTGGCTTATATGCGTGTAAGATAAAAGTGATTTGTCTTCCATAATGTAATTGTATCGGCTTAGTTGGTAGTATTTGATGTTTATTTCCAATCATTTGTTAGGTTGGGATATATTTGCTTTTTTAATGTTTAAACATACTGGTTCATATGATGCACCATCTTGTGTGCTGAACTACGTTGGTATCATATTCAGCGAGATTGATTTTGATTTTTGCTTTAGTAAATATTAGTGGCCATGCGCTAGATATTTGAGATATTTATATGGATGTATGCTTAATTTACTTTTGAACAAAGGAAAGAGAGTTTCCTACCCATATTTCTTTGCATATGTGTTTGATGTCATCAAGAAAAAAATCTAATTGATCGAGGAAATGGGCTTAGACAATTATTAAGTCCATATGTCTATGTTGGACTTCATTTTCTTCTCCGTGGCAAGACACCTTATTTACTGTGCCATAAATGCTATGGAATCATTAAAATAGGTTTATTATGCCCCTGTTGCAACGCACGGCTATTTAGCTATTTAGAATAATAGAGGAGGGTTAGTGTTGGGAGGGTTGTGGAGGTGTCGTGGGAGTTGGGCCAGAGCGTCCATGTTAGATGGGCTTGGCGCGACGCAGAGATCGAAGGTCAGACAGAAATTTACACTTTCCATCGAACCATATGTACATACTCCATTTAATAGTAAAGATACTTCAGGATGATTTATGCATACTGGCGCTATTGAACAAAGTGGTCAAACGAAAGGAAAACAGAAGCACATGAACCAGCAAAAATATACTCCGTATGTTGTTTTTACAAATCTAGACAACTTCAATGCTGAGACATACCTTTCTTAACTGCGCGTTGAGAATATCAGTGTAGTCTAGTCCTGAAGCTGCAGAGAACTCGCTCTTGCCACCCTTGACTGCAGAAGCTTTGTTTAGCAAAAATAATCATTAGACAGGTTGGATTCCATCTGTATCACCCAAATTCAAGAAAAGCACAAGCCAAATCATGCAAGGCAAATTTCAAAAAAAAAAATCAAAAAAAAAAATCATGCAAGGCAAAACGAGCTGCATGCCTGCATGCTCTTAGAACTTTGCCAGGCTCAAACATATTGCATAATCTTTTCACTTGGATATCGCTAGAACGCTTGTAACAAAAATTGCTATGTACCAGTAACAGACTATCGAAAATCTCAAAGAAGCAAATAAATTGATGAAAAAAACTTTATAGTTTTTCCTACTGCACCACGACTAGTAGTAAGGACCCAAACTTCAACATGGTGTCCTTCAAGAATTAACAACAACAGTGATCAGCATTACAATGTTTCATGGTACGATATTCCCCGCACAGAACATATAATGAGTTTTAGGAAAATCCGCCAGCCCTATGCAGGTTTGCATGGCTATGGACTTAATTTGTATGCTGAAAAGTGTGCGTCACCAAAGCTGCCGCATCTCCTTACGGCTAGCGATACTGGCGCCGTCGCCGGGCAGAACGAGATGTAGCCATGTGGTTCGTGACAACGACAGCATAAGTCCCTACTAGCTCCACCATCGTGGCGTGCCCTCAGGCAACCTATAATTAGCAAACTAATTTCGTTCTGGACTGACATATGATATAGCAAAAAAGTGCTTGCTTAAGGTCCATAAAAAAGTGCTTGCTTAAGGTCCATAAAAAAACATGGTGAGTGCTGACATGAGATGTCAAGAGGGAGGAGCAAAGTCATAAATATGCCACAGGAAATAAATCTACCAAAACTTTTTTGCTCTTTGACAGGTATACAGAGTGTTCACTCAGACCTTAGAGGAGAGCTTGAGCTCCCATCAGACAGGGGCGGAGCTGGAACATAAGGTTCCATGATGCATCATCACTTAAATCATACTACGTGATGCACACTTTTCTGCTTAACCTGATGCATTTGCCTTATAAGTTACATAAATTGCACTACAAAAATTCTTCTATCCTGATGCATGTGCATCAGGGTACACCTACATAGCTCAGCCCCTGACATCAGAGGACCAAAATAAGACATATTGTACACCTAATTATCCAGGCACATGGGGAGACTGAGCAATTAGAGTGAGAGAAAACAATAACTCCATCACTCACAACAATATAATGACGATAAAAAGACACACTCTGCTCAAAATAAACGGAAACGGAGAATATCTTCCCTCTAAATTCTAAATTGTATCCTGAAATGCTACACTGGTTCAACAATATGTTGAACAGCAGATTTCAATCTACATATAGGCTGAATAACATTAGATGTGGAACTAAAGCTAAGAAAATTTACATGTGATACCATGTACCAATGTTCAACGAAAATCTATTTTTCCTTATCACTAACAAGTGGGACGTATAGAAATTGTTAGTCCTACTCATAACGAGCCCTTTTCGTTGTGCATGTTAAGGTTTTAACCTTCTTTTTACTGGCCTTTTGTTTCATCTTGAAACTAAATCTAGCTCATCATAGCTGGTAGAGCTCATAGATCCGTGAAATCGCACGGTTGAGACTTGTCGCAACAACTTGGAGACATTCTCCATAGGTATTGTGCTAGTTACAACCCATGCAATTAGCAACAGACATGCGCTCACGCGTAGTTGTAGCTAAGAAGTGAGCAAAACTCACTTGTTAGGAAATGGATGTATTTAGTTTACATGTGTAGGGTCTAGTCCACTCCATCTTACCCCTTGTTTTATTTGCCTCAACACAGCCCTTGCAGTGTTTGAAGTACGTAATTGCTAAAACTAACATCTTGGAGTGTAGCATTAGTAGGACATATTCATCATGAGTATGTCGTCGGCGAATCCACTATAAATAATATGAGATATGCTCTTGACGAGGGGTGTCCCCATCAAAACTCATGGTTGCTAGCCTAGGGTGAGAGTTATGAGGTAGAGAACGCCTAGTGTTGGTAGATTCGTCGGTTGACAAGCAGGAATTATCAAGGTTCAGGACGCTCTAGACTGAGGTAACACCCCTACTTCCTGCATGTCTGTTATTGATTGTGAATATGCGGTGAGTATAAGGGTCTAGCAAGATGTAGTGTTTGGTGGTTCTGATTGGGCGTGTTCTTTATCGGCCACCCTCCTGTCCTTTATATAGCGGTACAGATCTCGGGTAGTAACCGACTAGGATTACAGATATGGAAAGTATAACCGACTAGGATTACAGATATGGAAAGTATAACCGACTATGTCTATCTATGGTAACAGTCTTCGACTTGGGATTCGCTTGTTGGGCTTATTCAGTTTATTGACAATTGGATTTAGTCATCACGTGCACCAGGTACTGATGCACACGGTGGGTGTATTGTTGGGAAACCCCAAGAGGAAGGTTTGAAGTAGTGCAGCAGCAAGTTTCCCTCAGTATGAAACCAAGGTTTATCGAACCAGTAGAAGATGAAGAGTTCCCTCGAGGTTGTTGGCGGCGCCGTTTACGATTACCAACGTGGAGCCTGTACACAACACAATCAAAGTATTTTGCCCCAACTCAATGGTGAGGGTGTCAATCCCACCGGCTTGCTGTAACAAAGGATTAAACGTATGTGTGGAAAAAAGAGTGTATGTTTACAGAAAGTAACAGGTTTGCAGTTGTGGTTTTATCTGATTAATGAGAAGGACCGGGTCCACAGTACACCTTCCGGTTAGCGTCTGCACCCCTTTCAGTATTAAGTTGCATGCAACAGATTATCGCCTTAAGCACTGTGTAAAGTAAGTAAATAACATCATCTTTAGACAAAGTACTACTGTTTTATCCCTAGTAGCAATCTTAGAGGTTTTTGTCACTGCCCCAGATTTAATAGAGACATGAACATACTATCGAGTATAAATACCTCCTCTTGGACTTACGAGCATCTACTTGCACAAAGCATACACAAGTAACGGAGAGCATGCAAGATCTTTAAATAGCACACACATGATATATTATGAAGCAATAACTTTAGTACTCAATATTCATCGGATCCCAGCAAACACAACATGGAGAATTACATAAAGATGATCTTGATCATGATAGGCAGCTCACAAGATCTAAACATGATCGCGCAAGAGGAGAAGACAACCATCTGGCTACTGCTATGGACCTGTAGTCCAAGGTAATGCTACTCACGCATCAGTCCGGAGGCAGTCATGGCGACGTAGAGGCCTCCGGGGACGATTCCCCCTCCCGGCAGGGTGCCGTGGAGCAGTTCCGATCTCTCCCGAAGTGGTGGTGACGACGGCGGCGGCTTGGGACCCGTGGAGGGAAAAGTGATTAACCGTGAAGCGCTTTTAGGTTAGGGGGTTTATATGGCGAAAGACCTAGGTCGGTGGGCACCCGAGGGCGCCACACCACCTCCCGGCGCGGTAGGCCTGGGACCCACGCCACGAGGCAATGTGGCGGCCTCGTGGCCCCACTTCGTCTCGTCTTTGGATTTCATGGACGCATATATTTCAAAAATAATTCCTGGTTGACTCGTTTCCAATTTGGCGGATATTTCCTTAAGAGCTTTTCTGAAACAAAAAACAGCAGAAAACAGGGAACTGACACTGTGGCATCTTGTTAATAGGTTAGTCCCAAAAAATGCATAAAACTATATAAAATGCATATAAAACATGTAATAACATGATATAACATAGCATGGAACACAAGAACTTATGGATACGTTGAAGACATATCAACAACCCCAAGCTTAGTTCTACTCGTCCCGAGTAGGCAAAAACGATAAAAGAAGAATAATTTCTGAAGTGACATGCTTAAACACAATCTTGATCATGTAATAATGTAAGGCATGTAAATTGAGATCAAATGAATAAGGGATGTAGTTTATATTGATATCAAACGAGTAATGAACAGACAAGTAGGTGAAGCAAGCGAAGCTTTCAATGATATAGTACTATATAGCAATCAACTGTGCAAACTAGATATTAAAGATGATTTAAGATTCAAGCACAACAATATAATCATCTAATGCTTCCAACAAACATGACAACTTTATGAAAGGATCAAGTCAATTAATAGCAATATGAACGTAGAAGATCAATATATTATTTGTTCAAAAGAAACAAGCAAGAGTTCAACGTTGGTTCCTGGCACCAGGATGTTATGCCTAATAGAATGTTGACGGAGCTTTGGAAGGCGAACGGAAGAAAGGCTCACAAAGTTGTAGATGATCATTAGACAAGAGAAAGTCATACAGTCAAAGCTATGCAAGGAGTAGTGATTGCCATACAACGGATGTACTATAAGTATAGGAAGGCTCTCCAATGGAACTAGTGGGGGTGCATCCAACTTGCTTGGTCACGATGACCTAGAGAACTTTTGAGGAGGCTCATCATTGGAATATACAATCCAATTTCTATAGTGTCGTGACGCCCTAGATTTAAGCAATTCCGCCGAAATCCGCATAATAACGGTTTTAGGTCGCACCAGACATAATGTGCACGCCGAAACATGCGCATTATGTGGGTGGAATTGTGATAACATTACAACAGTTCCGATACATCCACAAGTGCAACAGAAGATATAATATACAACAACGACTCGAACGAGTCAAGATACAAATGATATAAGACAAACATACAAATGACAGCGGAAGCAAAATAGTATCCGACTACGGATAAGATACAAATTGGACTAAGAGTCCTGAAGTTAAGCAATGGCGCCATATCCCTGCCCAGCCAAGGCAGAGGGATTCCCAAGCTAACGTCATCGTACTTCAAACCTGTTAACTGCACATAAAGCACATCCCAAAAGAGGGTCAGGGCACTCCCTGACAAGCAAAACGGACTTGCCTACTTTCTACACTATCTCCCAAAATATAGGGTAGGTGGACTTAGCGGGAGCAACACTAGCAACCTAAAGAGACACGCTACAACTTCCGTCTAATTAGAGAGGGATAAGAGAGCGCATAAATAACCAACTACTACTAACACCAATCATAACCCATTCTCAGATTAACCCCCTCAACCAAGTATGCGGAAGCAATTCGGGAAAAATCACACATTGAACAGTTTTAATTACCATTTACTGTGAAAGTAATTCTATATTACTAGTCAAATTAATTAACATTAATTAGGTGCAAGTTGTCTAGATCTTGTTAGCCAGCATCATCACCAAGTCGTCCATAACCGTGGACACGGCTCATTGATAAGATTATACCCTGCAGGGGTGCACTACTGTACCCATACTCGTTCGATCAACCCAATATAGCATTAGTGCCTGTCAACACGACTCGTTCCTTCACTACAGCAAGTCCAAGTGTCACCCATATGAGTTGTTATCCTCGTCAGGAGTCCGCTTGAATCTCGTTTGCAGACTCATTAGTTTGTGTCCACGCGCCATGCAGCTCAAACCACAGTAAGAACGGTCCGCTTCACGCGCACCACCCCTATATGACCCCGTATCATGTAATCTCTCATCAATCATCATCATCATGCACATGCATATGAGCAAATGGAAAACCCGAACTACTTGCGGCACATGGACAAGCGGAAGATCCGTTCAAAGTCGAGGGGGGCTCCATATGGCCTCCCACAAGTGGTTAGTGCGCTCAAAATTGGATCCGAGGACAAAATCTCAGTTCCTAGTTCGACACTTAGCAGAACAAAGCACCTCACAAGGCCTTCCTCCGGTGCCTTATCTTTTAATTATAATACCCAACATATGACAACATTTTATTAAGGTAGACAATCTATCATACTAAGCATGTGAAATAAAAGACCAACAGACGACTCGCACAACCAACTCTAAGCATGCGCTACGACTCGCAAGGCCAACAGATAAACATGCAACGGTAATAGGATGTGGGGATAAAACTGTATGGGCTGCAGGATAAACATGTGATGGGATCGCGATAAAGAATCAAATATTAGGGTAGCAGAGATCAACGACAAGTATGAAAGCAGATGTACAGGTAAACAAGTACTTTTTGCTTGCCTGGAATCCCGCATGGAAGTAGATCTTGTCGTTGCTCACACATCTCAGCGTCTTATCCGCGAAGAAGCAACAAACACTGGAAAGCGTAAAAGATGCATTTTACAACTACGGCAAAAGATCCAGAATGAACATATGAGAATGATGCATGACATGGCAAGATGTAAAACAAATGCAATTAATCCAAATTAAGCGGAAAAGCAACCCCGAAAATTAATATTTAGATGCAAGTTATTTATCTACTCAACAATATTAAATGTTGGTTAACATGGTAACACATGGCATGGGTGATCTAACTAAATTAAATGGAATAAGGCAATAATTAAATAAAGCACATATTTAATTATTTAGGTGCAACAATTTAAATTACACTAAGAAATTAAAATAAAGATGAAAAATGTCATAAGAATGTCATATTAATATTTATTACATTTTTCTGATAAATAAACATATAAAGATTATTTCATTTGGAGTTATAGATTAAAAATTATTGCTAAAACAAGTTTAGGGGTTTTTCTGTTAATTATAGGACCTGTTCGTGAAGGAAAACATGTCGGTGAGGTTCTCTGTGCAAAAACAGAAAGGCAGGGGGCTCGGTGTAATTCTCCTAGTGGATCAGTCACTGACGGGTGGGACCCAGCTGTCAGTGACCGAAAAGAAATAAAAACAAGGTTTTTATTCCACGCGCTCACGGGGAGTCGATCTCGCGACGCGGTGAGCATGGTTCTGCGCTGCTGGCCACTGGGGTTGGAGTGTGTTGTTGACAGATCTAGGTTCGTATTTCTTTTTAAGAGGAAAAGCAACTACGTTATCTGACGAAACTGAACTCTAACGAGTTTCTGACGAAACTGCAATCGCCGGAACAGGCAGTGGCCGTGGCGGAGGGAACGCACCTCGGACGACCTTTATTTGGCGGCGTTTAGACGCGGCTTGCGTGTGTGGGGTGGGTGCGGTGCAGTGGATGAGAAACCTGAGCCGAGGGAGGAGGAATGAGTCCGAAAATTTCGAGATTGAGCTCGGCCCGCCCGTCCATGGCGGAGACCGAGAGGGACGAGGACAGATTCGAGGAACCCGACGGCAAATCGAGTGGGGGAGAGAGGGAAATGGGTGAGTGGCGCACGGTGAGCGGGCTCGTGGTAGTTGTACGACGCGGGGAGGTTCAGAGGCCGCGAATTTCGCCGGAGTCGCTCCACCGGCGTCGGGGAAGACGAGGACGGAGTCGACGCTCCGGAGGCTCCCAGGCTGATTCCTTCAACGTGGATGGAGAGGACGACGGGGCGGAGATTGAGGCCTTGAATACGACCCCTCGGCAGTAACAAAGAGGCGGTGCGACGGCGAGGTTGTGTTCAGCGGGGACATACCAGTGGAAGAACAGAGAGGGGAGGAGGGGGAGAAGAAAAGGGAGGTGGCGGCGGCGCGATGGGAGAGGGGAGGAAGGCGATCTAGGGTTAGGGTTCAGTGGGGCAGGAGAGGAGGCTATAAGGTGGGGGAAAGGGAGCACATGGTGGGGGGAGGCCATGGCGCTTTTCTTCTGCGCTTTGTTGACCGTACGGAGGAGGAAGAGAAGGATATGGGCTGGGCTTTGGGCCTGGAGGTGGGCTTCGGCCAGAGAAAGAGGAGGTGGCCAGAAGATGCGTTCGGCCCAGAAAAGAGTTTTTCTCCCTGTTATTCTTTTTCTTTTTATTCTTTTCGGTTTTTGTATTTTAAAATAAAATAGAAGAAGAAAAGGATATATAGACTTTTGGAAAATATTTATAGTTTCAAAATACACAATTTAATACACTAGTTTGAATATTTGCAAAACATTTGTAACATCACATTTTAATTAATTTAAAATGCATTTGAATTAAAAAGTGGAATTTGAATTTAAATGCAACAAACTAAATTAATGAGATGAAAAATTCATGATGACATGATGATGAAAAAGAAAAAGAAACAATCTAATTGGAGAAATTCCGGGACGTTAGAAGTGTAAAGTTCCCCACATAGTTATGTAACTAAGACATGAAAACTCTCTCATATGGAGTAAAGGTGCTAAATATGAGCACAAATGATGATCACAAATGATATGGTGCTATAACATGAGCACAAGTGATGACTATAGATGATATGGTGTTGTAACATAAGCACACGTGTGTGATAAAGAATAGTAATGCTGCCCCCAATATGAATGTGCCAAAAGAATGCATATGACAACGGTGCCTCTGCCAGTGTAGCAGGTTATGCAGTGCTCTAGCGTAACATGGGTAAAACCACACATCAGCTTTATAGAAAAACGAAAAGCAATAAATAAGTAATGAATGACAACAAGTCATGTAATGTAAGATGGATGTTGCATGGCAATATATCTCGGAACAGTTATGAAAATGCTGTAGTAGGTAAGTATGGTGGATGTTTTGAGGAAGATATTTGGGTTATGTGTAGGAGAACAAGGTGAAGATCTCCCACGAGTTTGGATGTACCCGCGAAAAATGCACCAACTGTCAATGTGAGAAAGGGCAAAGCAAAGTATCGAAGAGGCTAGCAATATGGTGGTGGAAGTGCCATGAAAACCGTAGTTTTAGAACTTACAAAGTAACAGATTCCAAATATAAATATGATCATGCAAGGCATAATGAAAATTACTCCTAGGGGTGTTGTGGCAAATGAACAAGTCACTGTCGGGACCCGACCATAGCGCATAACATAAAGTCATTACGGTTGCCTTAGGCAAAAAGATATCATATACCATTATGCAATTAACTGGAAATTTAAGTGTGGCATAGTTTTCAAGTTTCTCTAGACCAACCATTTAATCATTCCACTTTACTAGACCATCATCTTTACCATTAAGCAAATTAATATCTCAAGACAACATGAATGATTCAAGTGACACAATTTAATGATCTACAAGATTAATGTATCATTTAATTATACCATCTACCACATTTAGCATTTTCTGTTCTCAACCAAACACCAATCAACTTATTTAAAATATAAACTCTCCAAGTAATTAAACAATGATATATGAGAGTATAATATAACAAAGCTAACAACTCTAAAAAGAGATGCATGAAAAATAAGAGCTAGAGAGCAAACAATAGCATGAAAAGAATACTCAAAAAATATAAGTGAAGAATACGAGTATTCATATGAAAAAGTGGAGCGTGTCTCTCTCCCACATAATAGAATGCTAGGATCCATTTTATTCAGAGAATGAAAAAAAAAAACAAAATCAAACAGACGCTTCAAGATAAGCACATACGATGTGACGGAACTAAAATATAGTTTTACTAGAGAGTACCTGATAGTTTGTCGATGAAGAAGGGGATGTCTTGGGCATCCCCAAGATTTGACGCTTGAGTCTTCTTGAATTATATTGGGGTGAACCACCGGGGATCCCCAAGCTTTGGCTTTACTATCCACTTGATCACATTATATCATCCTATTCTCTTGATTCTTTAAAACTTACTCCACACCAAACTTAGAGTAACTTCATTAGAGGGTTAGTGCACAAACAATTATGATATTCTGTAGGAACACAATTTCTATCATTGCTACTGGATATTAGCTACAGCCACTGATAATTAAAAGGATAAAAAGATCCAATCAAAATAGCAAAAGAGGCATTGCAAAAGAAAATGGCAGAATCTGTCAAAAACAGAACAATCCGTAAAGACAAATTTTTTCGAGGCACCTAACTTGATCAGATCAGAAAACTTAAAACTAATGAAAGTTGCGTATATATCCTAGAATTATGCACAAAAAAGGGCAGAATTTTCTGACATTCTAGTAGGTATATATAAATTTTACGATGGACAGAAGAAATCTGTTTCAGCATAGGAATTGAATTTTAACATCAACTTTCGACTAGATGCTTAACTTGACACAACATTGCAATAAAAATAAGATACAAAGGAATTTCTACAGAGGTAGGAAAAGTCCTTGACACAAGCAAAACAAAATAAAATAACAGGAAATAAAAATGGGTTGTCTCCCATAAGCGCTTTTGTTTAACGCCTTTGAGCTGGGCACAAGGTAAAACTCAAGTATTATCAAGATCAAGAATAGAAACCCTTTCAACTATGCATTATATTTTTCTATATAAGGTTCAGAGTTGCCTCTTTCATTTCTTTTAGGCTTACTACTTTCATCAAATGTGTTTTGAGGGACAATCCAATCAAAATTTTCTTCCAAAGCTTCATGCATAGCTACAAGTTTAACATGTATTGGAACTTTCATTTCTTCCCCCTTTATAGGTTCGGTTTTATCTAGTTTTTCAATTGCATTAATAACATTTACACATGAGGCAAGCATATTAAATCGATAAAAACGTTCCTAACTTCTACGGCAACATCACCAAATTCTTTAAGCAAGATTTCCATGATAAAATCCTTCTTTTCAGCATTTTTAACATTATGAAGATCAAGAAACATTTTTTGTATTATGGGGTGAAGGTTAACAAACCTAGTTTCCAGCATGTGAACTAAAGAAGTTGCAGCAGATTCAAATTTTGGAGCAAGTTCGGCTATGGATTTCTCCTCAAGATCACTATTTTTACTAATATGATTAAAGAACTCTCCAATACTTTCTTTTCCAATTATAGAACCACTACCTACTGAGAGATACTCAAAAGTGTACTTAGGAAGCAACATGGTAATAAAGGTAAAGTTAAAACCGAAATAAACAAAGCAAGGGAAAATTACCAAACCGAAATAACAAAAGTAACAAAACTGATAATAAAATAGCAAACCGAAACAATAAAAGTAATGCAAGTAACTATTTTTTTTGTATTTTTATATTAAGAAAACAAGACAGTAATAAAAAAAATAAGCAAGACAATAACGAAATAAAAAAATTGGAAGTGCGAAAACTCCCCTCGTGAAGAATCTTCAATTCCCCTGCAACGGCGCCAGAAATTTGCTTGATGCACATAGTGGGTGTGTTGTTGGGAGACCCCAAGAGGAAGGTTTGAAGTAGTGCAGCAGCAAGTTTCCCTCAGTATGAAACCAAGGTTTATCGAACCAGTAGGAGATGAAGAGTTCACTCGAGGTTGTTGGCGGCGACGTTTACGATTACCAACATGGAGCCTGCACACAACACAATCAAAGTATTTTGCCCCAACTCAACGGTAAGGGTGTCAATCCCACCGGCTTGCAGTAACAAAGGATTAAACGTATGTGTGGAAGAAAGAGTGTATGTTTGCAGAAAGTAACAGGTTTGCAGTTGTGGTTTTATCAGATTAATGAGAAGGACCGGGTCCACAGTCCACCTTCCGGTTAGCGTCCGCACCCCTTTCAGTATTAAGTTGCATGCTACAGATTATCGCATTAAGAACTGTATGTAAAGTAAGTAAGTAACATCATCCTTAGACAAAGTACTACTATTTTATCCCTAGTAGCAACCTTAGAGATTTTTGTCACTGCCCCAGATTTAATAGAGACAGGAAGATACTATCGAGTATAAATACCCCCTTTTGGACTTACGAGCATCTACTTGGCCAAAGCATACACAAGTAACGGAGAGCATGCAAGATCTTTAAATAGCACACACATAATATATTATGAAGTAATAACTTTAGTATTCAATATTCATCGGATCCCAGCAAACACAACATGGAGAATTACATAAAGATGATCTTGATCATGATAGGCAGCTCACAAGATCTAAACATGATAGCGCAAGAGGAGAAGACAACCATCTAGGTACTTCTATGGACCCGTAGTTCAAGGTAGACTACTCACGCATAAGTCCGGAGGCAGTCATGGTGACGTAGAGGCCTCCGGGGACGATTCCCCCTCCCGGCAGGGTGCCGGGGAGCAGTTCTGATCTCTCCCGAAGTGGTGGTGACGACGGCGGCGGCTTGGGACCCGTGGAGGAAAAAATGATTAACCGTGAAGCGTTTTTAGGTCAGGAGGGTTTATATGGGCGAAAGACCTAGGTCGGTGGGCGCCCGAGGGCGCCACACCGCCTCCCGGCACGGTAGACCTGGGATCCGCGCCACGAGGCGATGTGGCGGCCTCATGGCCCCACTTCGTCTCGTCTTCGGATTTCCTGGACGCATATATTCCAAAAATAATTCCTGGTTGACTCGTTTCCAGTTTGGCGGATATTTCCTTAAGAGATTTTCTTAAACAAAAAACAACAGAAAACAGAGAACTGGCACTATGGCATCTTGTTAATAGGTTAGTTCCAGAAAATGCATAAAACTATATAAAATTCATATAAAACATGTAATATCATGATATAACATAGCATGGAACACAAGAAATTATGGATACGTTGGAGACGTGTCAAGTACCCACACGAAGGGGTACCTGTTTGGTATAACCTCGTCATTAACCCCCGAGTGCTTGGCTAATTTGGAGAATCAGTCATGGACTCACTACGTAGTGCACGTCACATGTTTATGCTTTTCATAAGATATGTTTGCGTTTTGTCTTTCGACAATGCATTATGCCAAAGGAATTCGACTGAGTAGGCCTGGGTTTATTCGATGAGTCGAGACCAGTTAACTTCACTTGGGCAAAACCTTACTATTCTTCAATCAGGTTTCGAGTCCTTGGGCACGAGCCTGGAACATACTGGACAGACTCGCCTTAGGCCAGTCGATGAACTTACCGATATTGTTCTGCGGTTTCAATTTTGCTACCCAACGCCTCCGTCGGGATTTCCATCGCATCTGTTGATGTGGAAATTTCAAGGACCTAACACTGCCGGAGTGATCCTCGGCCCTACTCGACTGATCGATGGGTCTTACCTTTGCATTTAATGCATGCACCATCCGAGACATCATAGACTGATTTTTACTCGGGAATCTATATGACTTTTGTGCTTTTGATTGAGGTTTAGTCTATTTCATCGACTGATTGCCTTTATGCTTTTATTCTTTGATTCTATCGGGTGCACGACAGTGCTCCCGATGGGAGTAGCCCCCGAGATTATGCTTTATTGCTTGTAATAGACGATAATCTCAATTTTTTGTTTTTTGTTTTGTTTTTATGTCAGTCGAAGACGTTTTTCTCACTCCCGATGGGAGTTTCACTCGACCATATTTTTGTTTGTATAGTTTGATTCTGCCATTAGTCGCCAAAATTTTGATTTATAGATTCTGCTTCTGTCCAGTAGGAAATAACATCGACTTTTGTTTTATGTGCTTGGTTTGTCTGCCAGGCGAATGATGTCATGCGTGACATCCATGGCGTGTGAATAATATTTTGACGGGACATGTCATGGTGGGTCCACCTCTTTGACCGCAGAGGACGTCGGTTCAGTTCTGATTTGACCTGACGTGGCGAGATTTTCGCACGCGTGATGATGGTTTCCTCGGTTTGTGGGCGTAGTGGATGGCGTGGCCTGCGACGGTTGCCCTCCGATTGCGCCACGTGTCGTAGTAGTTTTGCTCGGACGGCTGTGATGAATTCCTTTGCTATGGTAAATACGGATTTCTCCGCCGCGGATTAATTTACCCTGCCATTTTCCTTGGCCTTCCTTGCACGATCTTGTTCCTTCCGCACGTGCTTGCTCTGTCCTTGCTTCTGCATCCCATGTTCTTCTTTGCGCGCGCGTTTGCTTTGCCCTTTCTTCTGCCTCCCATCTTCCGCCATGGCACCCAAAAAGAGCTATGCTACGTCTGCTTCCGCGGTTGTGGCCATGACCTGCAAGAAGAGGAAGGAACCGGCTGATGCTGCCGTTGCTATCTCTCTCAAGAAGGAGCCTGGCGGCTGGTCCCGGTCAGTCATGATGGAGAAGAAACTGGCGATTCTCCGCAAGGATGGCCTACTGCCGCCAGCCGAGGAGCTTGCGGTTCGTGCTCAGTCCAAGGAGAACTTCCTTGCGACACGTCCTGGTGCTGTGTTATGCGTCAAGTTTCGGGCGCGTAGTTGATGAAGGAGCTTGGTGTGATTTTGCTACTGATACTTCATAGGATAAAAAGATCCAATCAAAATAAGAAAAGAGGCATTGCAAAATAAATTGCACAATCTGTCAAAAACAGAACAGTCTGTAAAGACGAATATTTTCGAGGCACGTAACTTGCTCAGATCAGAAAACTCAAAACTAATGAAAGTTGCGTATACATCTGAGAATTATGTAAAAAAAAGGGCAGATTTTTCTGACGTTTCAGTGAATTGATATGAATTTAACGGTGAACAGCATAAATCTGTATATGCGCAGGAATTGAAATTTAGCATCGACTTTCATTTAGAGGCTTAACATGACACAACATTGCAATAAAATAAAAATACAAAGGAGTTGCTACAGAGGTAGGAAAAGTCCTTGACACAAGCAAAATAAAATAAAATAACATAGGTTGCCTCCCAAAAGCGCTTTCTTTAATGCCTTTTAGCTAGGCTTGATAATTCTAATGATGCTCTCATGAAGATAGAAAATGAAGCAAAAGGAGCATCAAGAAGCAAATTCAAAACACATTTAATTCTAACCCACTTCCTATACATAGGAGTCTTGTACGCAAATAAATTCACAAAGAACAAAGTGACAAGCATGGGAAGATAAAACAAGAGTCACTTCAAAGGTTTTAGCATATATAGAGGTGTTTTAGTAACATGAAAACTTCTACAGCCATATTCTCCTCTCTCATAATAATTTTCAGTAGTAGAAATAAATTCAACCATATAACCACAAGAATCATTCAACTTAGATAATATAGGCACATAAAGAGGATCATTTAATTTGTTTTGGAATTGATTAGCATGCTTCCCTCTTTCAAAATAGTTATTAAGATTAATATAAAGTTTAAGATCATGGTTGCAACAAAATTTTGGAACTAGAGAAAACTGCAAACCACATAAGTATTTCTCAACATAAGCAAATTTCACCTCCCCGGTGTAATTAGGAGAATTCAAGAACAAAGTAGGACTCTCATGAGTAAGAGTACCATCACAAGCAGCAATTATATAATTTTTATCCTCACATGAATAAGTAACTTCTAAACATAGAGGATTGTTAATAAGCATAGGGCCATCATCTAAAGCATTATCATATATAACATTGGGGACCACACTTTTACTTCCTGTTATTTAATTTTTAGTTGAGTCAACGAGCTTGCTTTTTCAATTTTACCAAAAGTAGATATTTCTATAGATTCATGATATTCAAAAATATAGCATACTTCGTCCTTAGGCTAAGGACACGCATGGAGGGCAATCAAATAATGTAAGAGTTAAAGAGTTACTATCTTTAGGAGGTAGATCCTCCTTTTGTTCTTCACTCTCCTCCTCCTTTTCATCCAATGAGCTTTCAGGTTCAGCAATTTCTTCTTCTACAGGTTCCTACAAGACAAGCATTTCTTCTATTTGAGGATATCTTTGTTCAAGAAATTCAGCAATATAAGGATTATCATTATAATATTCAAGACAGTAACGAGGTATAGCATAATTCTCAATTTTACAAGGGGCGTCATCATTTTGAATATAACCAGCCATTTCATAGGCACCCTTAAAAACAACAAATTCTTCAATTTTTTCAAGATTACCAAATTCATAGTTTTCTTTAGCATAAGCAGCCAAGGTTTCATTATCATTATAATCACACTGCGAAGGGAGGTGTTTATGCCTTCTACAAAAAAAAGATTCATTTAAGCTGTAGGATTCATCATATGTAGAACACAAGTTCTTACCAAAATAATTCAATCTACTTATTTGTTCCCATAAATATTTCCCTTTTTTAGACAAGCGGTTGACAAGGTTATACCAAACGGGTACCCCTTCGTGTGGGTACCTAGTACACGTAATGACTAAAGCCCAATTATCAACAGACTGAGGAAGCCTATCAAGCGAAGCCCAATTCGAAGATCTCTTATTATAGATATCATAGTCGGTAATACTTGCCATACATGTAGTCCTAGTCGGTTACGACCCGAGACCTGTACCCCTATATAAAGGATAGTAGGGTGGCCGACTAGGGACAGGCCGAACCAGAATCACAAAACCCTAACAAGATCGATATTTGCTAGACCCTTGTACTCGCCGCATATACACAATCAATAACAGACAAGCAGGAGTAAGGGTTTTACCTTACTCGAGGGCCCCGAACCTGGGTAATTCCCGCTTATCAGCCGACGAATCTACCAACACCACGCGTTCTCTACCTCATAACTCTTACCCTAGGCTAGTAACCATGGGTATTGATGGGGACATCACTCGTCAATTGGCGTCGTCTGTGGGAATAGGTGGTGTTGGATCCACAGATTTTTCGGTCCAAATTTCAAACGGTGATCCGCCGACTACTTCAAAAGGATACACATCAGCAACAACAACTCATATCCAGATCACAGGCGACCACTCGCCAAAGGCAGCATCGCCAGCAAGGATAATGCCATACTCACCCGAAGCTCAGGAGATCTACTCCAATCTCGATTCAGGTTTTAATCTAACTGTTGGGGAACATAATTTCTTTATTGATCAGCTTGGTGTGCAAGATTTAGTCGAACAGATTGCAACTCAGCCACTTCAGAAGAGATCGACTGAGATCGCATCGGCAGCAGACAAAGAAGATACCATGTTGCAGATCGACCTGATCCCGCCGCCACAATCTCCAACAGATTCAATGACATCCGTAGAATTCAACAAATTCATGGCGGATGAGTTCCCTGAAGAGGAAGAGCTGTCGACTGCCTCAGTCGACAACATGGTCATATCAACGGCTTCGGCTGGAAGCACTGGAGCACCAGCATCACAGATCGATCTGATCTCTTCCATAGCAGGATCCATGTCCACAGAGGAATTCAATGAATTCATAAAGCAGAACGAGATGGAAGAAGAAGTGCAGTCGAACTTCCATATCAACCCAACCGAAGACCATATGCAGATCAACGCTCCAGAAGAAAGCTTTCACCTACCAGAGTAAGATGAATCTACAGAAGACAGCATACGTCTAGCCGACTTCACTGGCGCAGAGATCCAATCTCCACATCATGTTACCATCAACTACGATGCACATGCGCAGAAAGTAGAAGATGGCGAAAACAGCAAAAGCATAGAACGGGATAGCAATGTCGAAGCAATAGAGGAAGAGCAATCAGACTACACATACACCTACCACATACCACAGCAAGTTTACGTAGCAACAGCAGCAGAAACATCAGAAAACGCGGCCAATCGACAGCCCGTCGAGTACCCACACACAGTCACTCTGCCGGACGGCACAACCACTCTAGACATCTCAGCAGAGACAACGGCGAAAATAACAAAATTCATTGAAGAAGGCATAATGATGCCAGCAGATGCATCTCCAAACGAGTTGGCAACATACAACTACTTCAACTGGCAGGAAGCACAACGCCTAAAGCAGTACAGGGCAACACTCGAAGAGCGAAAAAGGCAAGCAAGCATATCAAGCGCATGCAGACGACCACTATCCATGAGTTCTACAGGAGCAACTGAAGCACGACGCCGATCCAGAGTCAACAGAATGCCCGAGCATAAAAGGGCAGACGTCACTTGAAATCTGAACAACTTGTTCTTAACCGTCGACTCTGATGGCATAATTCAACCAAAAACAGCAGAAGGGGCCCTCATATCCATATGAGCATACCTCCAAGCAGGAAAACCGCCGACAGGTGATCCGGCTGAGGCAAGATACCTGAAACAAATGAAGGCCCTAGAAATCGCAGCAAAAGAACTGATCAATGGAGGAAGGAGAAGACGTAGCAGAAGCCGCTCGAGAGAACGTTCTAGTCGCAACCCTCAGCGAAGCAGCGGCAGGAAAAGTTCAAGCCGTCGCCGATCAAGAAGCAGGTCCAGAGGATCAGGCGATCGAGGATCACCTGACAATCGCAACGCAGGACCATGCGGAGCACAATGTTTCACTCGACGAATTCAACAAACAAAACTCCCAAAGAAGTTTGGCCTACCAACCATGCCAAAATTCAACTCAAAACAAGAACCCTCAGGATGGCTGGAAGTTTACAAACTGGCAGTTATATGCCAACGAGGAACAACAACAACAACACCACAATATCTACAGCTCATGCTTGAAGGCACAACACGCGACTGGCTCAAATCATTACCGGTAGGATCCTACGACTCCTGGACCACTTCAAAGAGGACTTCATAAAATATTTCGACCCCCTCTGCGAAAGGTCGTAAACATTTGAAGAACTAAGAGCATGTCGGCAAAGGTCAGACGAGACGCTCAGATCTTACATCAGAAGGTGGACCTCCATTCGAAACTCGGTGGGCGCAATATCAAAGGACAGAGCCATGGACGCCTTCACAAACGGAGTCCTTAGGAAAGATTTCCGAGAGGTACTTGGACGGCAAAAACAAAAAAACATGGCAGAGCTTATGAAGCTAGCAACCGAGTGGGGAGATGGCGAAGACGCAGTCCAGGGCAAAACTCCACATTCACCACAGGGACATCACGACAGACGGGACAGTCGCGACCACCGAGACAATCGAGATCGCCGGGATAGGGAAGACAAACGACGACGACGTGATCACGACAACAGAGACAAAGGCAATGTCAAATTCGTGGCGGCAGGATTCTCAAATAATAATCATAGTCAAAACGACAGAAAACAAGACAACGGTCAAGAAGCCAGAAGCGGCTACAAGAGCGACATGCCAGTCGGTCGGCGTGACAATAGGGATCATGTACAACAAGGAAGCTACAATAAACAAGATAGGCGACAACGCTTGGATCCAAATATAGTGAATCCATGCAGATTGCACTTCTTCAAAGACCCAGAGATGGGAAGATTAATCTCTAGTCACACGATTGAAAACTGTCGAGAATTCGAGCAGTTGGCAATCGAGTACGCAAGAAAGCATAAGAGCAATACATTCGAACACATGGTACCTACACCACAAGGCGCAACACTACCACCACCACCGCCATATGACCGTAATGGTCAAGCTGCAGGAGCCATATATTACACACACCATCATTTGACAGGTCAACACTCGGGCCATCAGAGGCAAACGTCCATGATCCAGAAAGGGCGACCATCAAACAAGCAACAGAAATTGCATACCAGGCATGTTAATATGGCAGTCATGGCACCACCAGTTGTGCCGGAGTACCTCCGCGGATCTGAAACAACAATTACATTCAGTCGGGAGGACCACCCACCATCTGTATACGGGCCAGGTCAGTCCCCTCTAGTGTTAGAAGCCCAAATAGGAAGTTACAATACGACTAAGGTCTTCATGGATGGGGGAAGTGGCATCAACATCATCTTCGTCGACACACTACGTCGAATGAACATGTCAGTCGACAACTTACCTCCATCGTCAAATACTTTTCATGGCATAGTTCCAGGCAAAGACATTGTGCCAAAAGGCACAATACAGCTCGACATCACATTTGGAGGTGCAACACATTTCCGCACCGAAACAATGGAATTCGAAGTTGTCGACTGGAGGTCACAATACCATCCCATACTCGAACGACCGGCGTTTGCCCGATTTACGGGAGTACCACATTACGCATATTTACAATGTAAGATGCCAAGCCCAAAAGGAATAATCACGGTCAGTGGAAACTTTCAAAGGTCAGACGCTTGCGACCGAGACTTCAACAAGATCTCTGAAACATTCGGAGCAGAGAAAACATTAGAAGAACTCTCGCTTCTCAGCGACGCAACCTACATGCCAGAGCATAAAAAGCAGGCCACAGGCAAGACATTCAACACCGCAGACGACACACGGACGCACCAGGTCCACCCGACGGACTCAGCTAAAACAGTCAAAGTGTCGACAAGCTTGCCTCCCGCATAGGAAGGTGCGCTCGTCGAATTCCTCCGTGAGAACTGTGATATGTTTGCATGGTCAGCTGATGACATGCCAGGCATACCCAGGGAATTCGCCGAGCACACTCTTCAACTCAGTCCAGGAACCAGACCCGTCAAACAAACGGTACGACGTGTATCAGGGCCTAAAAGAGAAGCCATTGAGAAGCATGCAGACAAGTTGCTCAAAGCAAATTTTATTCGAGAGATAAAGAAATCAGAATGGGTTGCCAACCCCGTGATAGTTGAGAAGAAGACAACCGAGACAAGAATGTGCATCGACTTCACAGGGCTAAACAAATGCTGCCCAAAGGACCATTTTCCACTACCCCGTATCGACCAGATTGTCAACTCTACTGCGGGATGCGCCCGACTGTCATTTTTGGACGCATACTCTGGATATCATCAAATAAGAATGAAGAAAGAAGACCAAGAAAAGTCAGCCTTCACAATTCCACTCGGAGTATACTGCTACACTACAATGCCTTTCAGACTCAAAAATGCAGGGGCTACCTACCAGCGCATGATGCAAAACTGTCTGAAAGCACAGATTGGCAAAAATGTGGAAGTTTACGTCGACAACATAGTGATCAAGTCAAAAAAAGGAGTGCACACTTCTAGCAGACATAAAGGACACATTCGATAACCTCAGAAGCTATAGCATAAAACTGAACCCAGAATGCACCTTCGGAGTCCCGTCATGAGAGCTCTTGGGATACTTGGTGTCAGCAAGAGGAATTGAAGCAAATCCAGAGAAAATACAGGCTATACTAACTATGCAAAGGCCTACGAAACTATATGAAGTACAACAACTGACAGGAAGAGTGGCATCCCTCAGTCGGTTCATCAGCAAGCTAGGCGAAAAAGCACTACCGCTTTATCGACTGATGAAGAAAGCAGATAAATTCGAGTGGACAGAGGAAGCAGAAGCTGATTTCATCGACCTCAAGCGAACACTCAATAAACCTCCCATTCTAGTAGCACCAAAGTAAAAGGAGCCACTATACCTTTATGTGGTAGCAACAAACAGAGTGGTCAGCACAGTGCTAGTAGTCGAGCGCATGGAAGAAGGAAAAGCCCAGAGTATGCAAAGGCCAGTCTACTACATCAGCAAGGTGTTATCCCTATAAAAGCAAATATATCCACACTTCCAGAAGCTAGCTTATGCAGTATTCATAACAACAAGGAAACTGCGGCACTACTTCACGAAACACCCAATAACGGTGATCAGCAAATCAGCAATCGGAGACATACTCACCAATCCAGACGCAACAGGGCGGGTCGCCAAATGGCTCATTGAGATGGGGCCACTCGGAATAACATATTATCACCCAAAAGCTATCAAGACTCAAGTGCTGCCAGATTTCACCACAGAGTGGATCGAGTCACAATTACCAGGAACACCAGACATATCTAATTCATGGACAATGTATTTCGATGGTTCCAAGAAAAACGAAGGGGCAGGAGCAGGGGTAGTACTAATATCCCCAAAAGGAGACAAACTAAAGTAAGTACTCCAAATGGATTTCCCTACGCCATCGAACAACGAAGCCGAATACAAAGGTCTTATACATGGCATATGAATGGCTAAGGCATTGGGATGCACTCGACTGATGATATATGGCGACTCAAACCTGGTGGTGCAGCAAACAATGAAGGCTTGCGACGCCATAGCGAACAATATGATCGCATATCGCGATTTATACAACACATTGAAAGGCGACTTCGACGGTTGCAAACTACGGCATATTGGACGAGAAAGCAATGAGGAAGCAGACATGCTAGCCAACATTGGGTCGACTAAGGCGCAAGTCCCACCAGGTGTGTTTCTGGAACGCATCACGCACAGATCGATCCACAAGAAGCGGTCAACAGCAAATTCAAAAGAAGCCACGGTAGGTAACACACCTAGCACATTGGACCCAGCAGTCGAAGTCCTCTTATGCCAAGGTGATCATGTGACTCCAGCCTGGACCGAGCCAATTTTAGCATATTTGCTCCGAGAGGAGCTACCGGACGACACAGCAGAAGCCAGAAGGATCACTCGAAGAGCAAAAGCATACACCATTATCAACGGTGAACTCTACAAGCAAAGCACGTCAGGTGTCTTCCAAAGATGCGTAGATTTAGAGGATGGCAAAACTATACTCCGTGACATTCATGCAGGAACTTTCGGACATCATGCTGGCAGTCGATCGCTGGTAGCTAAAGCCTTCAGAGCAGGATTCTACTGGCCTACTGCACTCAAAGACGCAGAAGATATTGTCAGAAGATGCATCGGGTGCAAGAAATTTGCAACAAAGCCCCACGCGCCAGCATCAGCACTTAAAACCATACCATTAACATGGCCGTTCGCCCAATGGGGGCTCGATATGGTAGGACCACTCAAAAAATCATCACCCGAAGGACATACACACCTACTGGTGGCAGTCGACAAATTCACAAAATGGATCGAAGCAATCCCAATCACAAGTACAACAGCATCCACAGCAGTCAAGTTCATAAAATCCATAGTCTATTGCTTTGGTGTTCCAAACAGCATCATCACAGACAACGGCACAAACTTCACGGCGGAAGAATTCCAAGCCTTTTGCAAAGAATGGGATATCACACTCAACTACGCATTAGTAGCACTTCCGCAGTCTAATGGACAGGTCGAGAAAGTAAATGGCCTCGTATGTGCGGGCATCAAGAAAAGACTACTAGTCCCACTCAAAAGAGCCGCGGGTGCCTGGGTCGAGGAGCTACCAGCAGTACTTTGGAGTCTTCGCACAACCCCAAACACGTCAGCACAGTTCACTCCATTCTTTATGGTCTACGGAGCAGAGGCAGTACTGCCACCAGAAATAAAATTTGGCGCGCCAAGAATAGAAGCATACGAAGAGAAAGAGGCAAATGTGTCACAAGAAGACGCTTTGGATGTACTCGACGAAGCACGCAACACGGCCTTGGCCCGCACAGCTGTTTACCAGCAGGACCTAAGAAACTATCACAATCGACGTCTCCGACCAAGGGCTTTCGAGGTAGGTGACTTGGTGTTGCGACTAAAACAGAAGAAAGTCCACAAACTCGCGTCACCATGGGAAGGACCATTCATAGTCACTGAAGTCATTGAAGGAGGAGCTTATCGACTAAAGCATGCACAAACGGGAGAACTATCACATAACCCATGGAACGTGGCACACTTACGTCGCTTCTACACATAGGTCTCTCGAAAAATCATTGTAAAAGTCGCAGTAGATTCCAGACGCGTTCTTTTCCTTACCAGGGTACTCACGAGAACTGGAAGGTTTTTTATGAGGCGGTCTACTGGACATATATTATCAATAAATGATACTTCGCTACAACATCTTGGCCACACACATACACCCGACGGACTCGGGGGCTAGATCTTGTTCAAATTCATAAACACATAAACCCACCCGACGGGCTCGGGTGCTGGGTCTTCCTTAAAGGTTCATAAACACATAAACCCACCCGACGGGCTCGGGGGCTGGGTCTTACTTAAAGGTTCATAAACACATAAACCCACCTGACGGACTTGGCGGCTGGGTCTTACTCAAAGATCATATATACACACCCACCTGGTAGACTCGAGGAGTTGAAGCTCATTTCAAACTACATAGTCACATATGACTCACTCGACGGTATCGAAAGTGGGACCTCAAGGAAGATAAGAAAGCTAGCGTGGCTCGAACAAGTCATAAGAACAGAAAACAAGCAATACGCAGGATATTCTACGAGGTCTTACATTACAATAGGGAGCTCAGTCTATTACAAACAGAACAATCATCCACGAGCTACCAGCTTAGCCTTGTTGCCACGCGACTGAAGCTCGGCGGCCACGGCGGCCTTACGATGCTCTCCAGTACAAATGCTAACCTGAGCAAGACGAGCAGTGGTACCTGAGATTCCCCGAAAAGACGAAGGTTTCTCGTTCGACTTCTTCGGGTAATCTGACAGAGAAGCCTCATAATCAGCCTCGACGCCATTCGCCAGCAGCAACTTCAGAGTAATGTCCGAGCCGTGAACCGACAAATCGCGTGCCCACTGAGTAAGAGTTGTCGTACCAGGACCAAGCACCTTGGAAAACTCCTTCGCAGACGAAGGAGTGGCAGTCCCGGGCAAAACCTCTGCAAAAACGGCACCTAATGTCTGAACGGACACGTCCAGAGAGCGTCGACTGTTGTCCAACTCTTCACGAGAACGGACTTGCTGATCATGAAGCTCTCTCTCCAAGGCGGCCACTCGATCTTCAAGAGAAGTTTTTTCCTCTATAGAATAACATAGTATGAAAAGGCAGAGCAAAAGATGGTTCAAGACACAAGAACAGGCAAAAAGGTAGAGCCTTACGACTGATCTGTTCCAGGGAAGAACGCAGATGGGTCTTTTCTTCTTCCGCGTGCACAAAGGCTTGGCCAACGGCGACCAAAGCACTTACAACAGGCTGCAAGGAGAACAAGAAATGGCCGTTCGAGTCAGAAGAGAATGACGCACAAAACGAAGAAAGACGAGCACACAAAAAAAGAGGAAAGATTTACATGATCGACCCAAGAAGAAGAGTCGGAAGATAAAGGATCGCCGACCCTGGCAGGAGGGAAAAGACGATCTCGCCTAACAAAGGAGTTGTTCGTATAATTAAACGACGAGACAATAAAGAGCAAACAAGGGATAGTCGAAGTACAAGCTTACCTCTCTACATCAACATCAGTAGAAGAAGCCACAGCAACCAAAGACAGATCCGCATAAACGGAGTCAACGCCGTCAGGTCGGCGCAGTCGACGATGCTTAGTTGATGGCACAGTCGCATGATCAACCGCGGCCAAAGGAACCTCCCCGGCGGCAGTCGCCTCAGAGGCAACCACCCCATCAGCAAGGCAAGAGGCTCCAAGTCCACCAACTTCAGCGGAAGAAGCCTTTTCTGCAGTTGAACCATGTTTAGGTAGCGGCGACAGAGAGGTCACGACTGGTGATCCCTGAGCACAACACAAGACAAAACAAGTCAGTCAAGAACATAAGGAAGAACATGCTAGCGACGGAGAAGAGCGATAAAAGCTGGGCAAGCAGAAAATCAAAATAACTCGGGAATAGGAGTCCCAAGGTCATAAGGGAACACAGAGAAGTCAAAAGAAGCAATATCAATAGGCGAGATTCCAGTGATATGTTTCACATAACCGTGAAATCCATGGTTGGACAGCTCAATTGGACTCATACGAGTGGCATCAAGACATCCCCCATATCGCCACAAGGGGTGCACTCGTTGTCGCAAGGGCCAAACTCGGGGGTGCACATACGTGCTGACTAGTTGGATCCTTGTAATGGCCCGGTGCAGCTCTTGAACTCTAAGCATAAGAAAAGAAGCTTCTTCTTCTTCCGTAGTCGACAAGTCACGGTCCCGGGACTCCAACATTTCGGGAGAAGTAGTTGAAAATGCAGGAAGTAGGTTTTGGTCGACTAGCACATAAAACCATTTCTTCCTCCATTTTTGAGAAGGCTCGGCGGACGTCACATCAAAATATCGACAGCCGTCGCACACATCAATACAGAAACCCCCAGTCGACAAAGAGCGGCCATGACAATAGAGTAAACTAACCTCGAAGATATGTTTCCAGAGAGCCCAGCTGGGATGCACTCCAAGAAAACACTCGCATAAAACCACAAAGCAGGCAATATACAAAATGCCAGGAGGGTTCAGATCGTGTATTTGAATCCCAGAGGCAAAAAGAAGACCCCGGACAAAGTCGTGTAAAGGAAACCCAAATCCACGGGGGAGAAAATCTGCAAAGCAAACTCGTTGCCCAGAAAGAGGCATGGGAAGTATCTCTTTATGGATCGGAGCCCGCACAGCAACAACTTCAGCGGAGGACAGTATCCCCGTCTGGCCAACTTCTCCTCGGTGACGATGGATTTAACCCAATCGTCGGGTAGTTTCTTCGTTGTAATGGTGGTGGTAGCAGCGGAATCAACATAAATTTTGTCCTTTGAGGATGGGTTCGTAGAAGAAGCATCAGTGGTGGAGGTGATCTTGGTCAGAGAAGCCATGGCGAAAGGAAAGCACTGGGTGGGCAAAGGAATCTCAGCCCGGCGGGAGGAAGAAGACGAAGAGCAAATGGCAAGGTAAAATTAAAAGATAACAGAAGATCATATATTGACGGGGCATACAACTATTCGTCACAGCCGTCCGAGCTACGATGGCCAGGACACGCGGCGTAATCAGAGAGCAATCATCACAGACACGCCACCCACTACGCGCGCAAAACGAGGAGGCCATCATCATGGCTGCGAAAATCTCGTCATGTCAGGTCAAATCAGAACTGAACCAGCGTCCACAACGGTCAAAGAATGGAACCCACTAGGTCATGTCCCGTCAGAGTGCTACTCGCACGCCCAGGATGTCACGCATGACATCATTTCAGAAGAGCAAATACAACAGGCGTCATACCGCGATGGGCAAGCTCCTGGCAAAACACGGTCGCAAAAATAAAGGACAAAAGTATTCGAGTGGGAAACTCCCATCGGGAGCAGGCAAAAAACATTCGACTGGCAAAACATAAATTGAGATTGTCCTCTACTGCAAGCAATAAAGCACAATCTCGGGGGCCACTCCTATCGGGAGCACTGTCGTGCACCTGATAGAATCAAAAGACATTCGAAACATAAAAATTCCCGAGTGAAAATCAATCGATAGAGTACCTCGGATGTTGTATGCAAGAAATACAAAGGTAAGACCTATCGATTAGTCGAAAGGGCCGAGGATCACTCCAGCAGTGTTTTAATCCTAGACATTTCCGTATCAACAGATACGACGAAAATCCTGGCGGACGCGCTCGGTAACAAATTAAAACTGCAGAACAATATCAGTAAGACCATCGACTGGCCTGAGGTGTGTCTGTCTAGTATGTTCCAGGGTCGAGCTCAAGGACACGAAACCTGACTGAAGGCTAGTAAGGTGTAACATCCTAGGATTTTTCAAATTCTGAAAAATCAGAAAAATTAAAAACTTTTTGAAAACTATTTGTTTGTCGATTTGAAAACAAAATTCATGCATGCATTCATCATTTTCTTGCATTGTTTAGATTTGAAATTACAATGGTTGAAATACTATTTCCATTTGAAAAATCTATCTGAGGAAATATTAAAAACAAAATAATGATTATGCTATTTATCTTATTTTACTTTAATATTTTGATTGTAATTATTAGAAATAATTATTTTCATATGTTCACAATTGTGGTACCAAATTTTATTTAGCCATAAATTAATTAATTAAATTTCTATTTCCAAATTTGACAAAAGTGTCAAATTTGCATTAAATCAAATTTTCAAAATTAATATTTTAAAAAAGTGGTCAAAACATGTCATTAAATGTTTTAAAATAAAGATATGATTTTTAGAAATTTTTAGAAATTATTTTCACTTAATTCGGAGTTCTAAAGCAAAAGTTATGAAAGAATTAAGGAAAAAGAAAACGAAACGGCCAGCCGGCCACCCACCGAACCGAACCGAACCGAGAAATCGTATCCAACTCAAACTCTGAAAATTCGTTTTTCTAACCACCTTTCATTCAAACACGTTTATCTCAAGAAATATAACTCCAAATCCGGATCCGATTGATCCTACGCGTTCACAACTCCGAGCCCTATCTATTCCACCATCCCTCCGTGTATATAAACCCCTGTAGCCGCCGTCATCTCTTTTACTCTTTTCGTTCCACCAAAACACTAATCAGCGAAATAGTATTTCGTTCGTTCGACGAACAAAACCATCTCCAATCGCGACGGGGGCTTAATCATTGTTGTAGATCTCGTCGATACCTTTCCATCCCAATAAGCCTCAACTCTTTTCATCAAGCGTGGAGGAAGAATTTCGAATCGTCATCCATCAGATCTGAAGTCGTATTTCTCATATCTCTTCGCGCTCGTTGCGTCAAATCGAAATTCCTTCTGTGAAAAGGTAGATCTACTCTATATCTACAACTTTCCTGTTGACAACTTTTTATTTTAACGTACGTAATTTTCTGTATAATACAGATCGTGTTTGATGTTGTTCGAGTAACCAAACCATCTCACAAGTTTGGGACGATAATACGAAAGTTGTTCCTCTGATCAAGACCTTTCTTTTGCCCCAACCCTCACCTCTTTTGGTTCAGCGAGCTGAGAGATATTCGCGTTTAAAGTTTCGGACCAGAAAGGTATTTTGAGATTTGTGACCAATCTATTCATCCACTTATGTTATAATTGTAATAATTAGAAAGAGCACGTAATTCTCTACAACATTCGTTAAGAGTATTTTTCCATCCGAGCAACTTTATTTTTGGTCAAATTCGTAGTCAAATCCCAGTCAGCCTGCCACGTCAGCAAGTCAATTACCACGTCAGCAGTCAAAGTCAACAGTCAACCGAAGACCGACAGTTTTGCAGAAAAATTCTAAATTTTAAATATATCACTACTTTTTATTGGTTTGGTCAAATTTTACAAATAAAATATTTTTGGAAAGCTTATGACACGTAGAAACTTTTGGCATCATTACTTTTATGTTTTGTCAAATTAAAATTTGTTGAAATTCAAAAGTGGCATTAATGGTACTTTGAACATAACTTCAAATTTGAAATTTCAAATTTATCAAACTCTTTTGCTATAAATTTGAATGTCTAAGTATTGGCAGTAGTATTTTTCTACTAATTTTGTAGAATAATGTTTCTATGATTTTGTAAATAATATTGATTTAATACTTTAAATGATATTTTAATGAATAAAAAAACTTATTAAAAATATATTAAAATTAATTTCATCATCTATTCGAATTATAAAGTACTTAGTCATATTATGACCACTTTGGTATTAAAAGGTACTTAGAAATATTTTGCCTCTTTAAACAAAATAAATTCTTCCTTAGAAAATATTTGATAACTATTTTTCGACAACACTCTTCCTTAGAAAAATTTCAACATCTTAAAGATGCTAAATCTTTTCCTTAGAAAATTTTAGCATCTAGAAGACTTAGTTGTTTTATTTTGTTAAGTGTTGTCCTTAGAAATAAATTGCATTGCATGCATAGCATATTGTATTGTATAGTTATACTCCTCTGAGGAAAACTTCTTCCTTATTTTCTCTAAGTTAGGATTATTTTGAGCATAGTGTTTTGGTAAAGTGCTATGCACTTAGACACTTGAGATTCTGAATATGAAGACTAGAAGGCCAACGAAGACTTAGAAGAAAACAGACTCCGAAGGCATCTCCAAGAAACAAAATACACTTTGAAGAAAATCAAGAGGAACTTCAAGAAGACAAACCCCTTTATTTCTATAAGTCTTTTTTCTCTTTTCTTTTCTTCTCTCTTATACCTCGTGGTGGCTAAGTTATATCCAAGACCAGCCAGCCCTGGTGATATACAAATCATCAAGTCTGAAGAACCATCAAGTCTACATGATTCAATGAAGACATCACCAAGGAGAAAGTTATAAATCTGGAGATGAAACCTGGGAGATCAACTATATCTTCCCTGTATTTTTTTTCTGTCTCCCTATTCTTCTTCCACTTTGGACATAAACCAAGTCCTTAGTGATTTTGACCAAGTCCTTAGAGTGTTAATTGAAGATGAAGGAAACTACAAAGGAGTTGAAGAATTCAAGATCAAACATGATGAAGACTAGGAGCAGTCTTACAACTTAGTCAAGTTGGCTTATAGCAATTGATTTTATGACCTTGGTCCTTAGTAATTTTGACTAACACACTTGCCTTGCATTAACTTAAGAATAAATTTCATGCATGCATCTCTAGTTCTTAGAAATATTTTGCACATCATGCATAGCATATTTTTGTATTGTTATTTTGTTTGTATGTTTATTGGCTTTGTTTGACTTGTTAGAAATTTCGGAGAGAAACGAAGGCTTTTGCAACTGTTACTCCTGCTCTCCATGTTGCCAAGGCAAGTGGCACACCCTCATAAACTTCCTAAGTATTTTTCTTCTTAGTGTATTTCTTATATGCATGTGTTGGATAGTATTGCTATGCTGAAACTACTATATCCCTTACACTAGTTGTGTCTAGAATCCTATGGGTAACTTGGTAGAAATATTGATGCTATGCAAAGGTTGTTTTGTGAAAAGTTAATTTCTACTAAGTTAAAGAAACTTCTGGGTGGATGTGGCAAGAGGATGGAGGTTAGAGTTGAGTGGCTGCTTAGACTCATTTAGGTGGGTGCACCTGGCTAAGACCCAGGCTCATTTAGATGAGTGAACCTGAGTACGTACACTTGAGGATGGCCACCCAGGAACAAAGGGACCAAAGTTTTCTCCAAGTGAAGATGTTTCCAGTGCAACCACGTGGTATAATGGCTCTGCCTTGACCTTTCCCCAAAGGTCTCGTCTCAGGCTTCTCCTTTCCTTTTCACTACATGAGGGTCAAGGACAGAAGGGTTGTTCGAGTCTCGTGGTGAAAGTGCACAACCTCTGCAGAGTGTAAAACTAAGTACTTAGCCGTGTCCTCGGTTACGGACAATCTGAGCAGCTGATCAAGGATTCAACGGAGGCTCCCAACATTCCAATTTCTAAGTTAAAAGTTGATGGGTGAACAAGGGAAGATGAGATTATTGTTTTCATGCCATACTCGTCTTGATTTCAAGAAAAGTGTTTTCAAACGAGTAGAAAAAATTGGCTTTATGCAAATTTGCCTTGAACTCCACCAGCCAAATATGCATATAGGCTATAGAGTTACTCCATTAAGTGTCCACCATAGTGTCACTTGTCAGACTCCATTTTTAATGGAATCTGACCCACTCTGTTGCAAAATTTTATTTGTTACAGGTTATTTAGATGACGAGTGAGGTTTTCGTTAAGGGATTTCGAGTCTGCACCAACATGTTTTCGCCTGTGGCGTATCATGAAGTTGGAGGCTCATAGAAGATTTATTTCCGTTGCTTTATTGTTTTGAGCTAGCTTTAAGCTATGCAAAGATGTATCGAACTATTTATTTTTGTAAGTCTGGATCATCGATGTAATAAAATTGATACTTTGTTGTGATATTACATCGTAAACTGTGTGTGCAAACGAATCGATCCAGGGGTTTGCACTATACACAGGTACCTGCCATATTTTTAAGTGCAGGTACGTTACATAAGGTTTTGCCCAAGTGCAGTTAACTGGTTTCGACTCATCGAGTAAAATCCAGGCCTACTCAGTAGAAATCCTTTGTCAAAATCCATAAAATCTAAAAGACAGAAATATCATGTAAAAAGCATAAAACATGAGACGTGCACAATGTAGTGAGTCCATGACTGATTCTCCGAATTAGCCAAGCACTTGGGGGCTAATGACAAGGTTATACCAAACGGGTACCCCTTCGTGTGGGTACCTGGTACACGTAATGACTAAAACCCAATTGTCAACAGGCTGAGGAAACCTATCAAGCGAAGCCCAAGTCAAAGATCTCTTACTATAGATAGCATAGTCGATAATACTTTCCATACATGTAGTCCTAGTCGGTTACGACCCAAGACATGTACCCCTATATAAAGGACAGGAGGGTGGCCGACTAGGGACAGGCCGAACCAAAATCACAAAACCCTAGCAAGATCGATATCTTGCTAGACCCTTGTACTCACCGCATATACACAATCAATAACAGACAAGCAGGAGTAAGAGTTTTACCTTACTCGAGGGCCCCGAACCTGGGTAATTCCCGCTTGTCAGCCGACGAATCTACCAACACCACGCGTTCTCTACCTCATAACTCTTACCCTAGGCTAGTAACCATGGGTATTGATGGGGACATCCTTCGTTAGCGGTATTCCCCTTTTGTATTAAATTTAGAATCCATTGATAGCAAGTAAAGAACTAGACATAATATGCAAACCGAAAGAAGCAAATAACAAAACTGAAATAAAAATGACAAAACCGAAATAAGAAAAGTAATGCAAGTAACTATTTTTTTTTGTATTTTTGATATTAAGCAGACAAGGCAGTAATAAAAATAACATAAGCAAGACAATAACGAAATAAAAAGATTGGAAGTGCGAAAACTCCCCTCGTGAAGGAATGCTCAAATCCCCGGCAATGGTGCTAGAAAAGAGCTTGATGCACACAGTGGGTGTGTTGTTGGGAGACCCCAAGAGGAAGGTATGAACCATTGCAGCAGCAAATTTCCCTCATATGAAACCAAGGTTATCGAACCAGTAGGAGATGAAGAATTCCCTCGAGGTATCAGCGGCGACAGAAAAGAGCTGGTGCTAAGTTGACGTGGAGCCTGCACACAAACAATCAAGATACTTTGTCCCAACTTAACAGTAAGGTTGTCAATCTCACCGGCTTGCTGTAACAAAGGGTTAAACGTATGTGTGGAAGAAAGATGTGTGTTTGCAGAAAGTAACAGGTTTGCAGTTGTGTTTTATCAGATTAATGAGAAGGACCGGGGTCTACTGTTCACTAGTGGTGTCTCTCCATAAATAATAACATTCATCCATGCATGGTAAACAAATTACAGCTAGGCAATTGACAGAATAATAATGAGCAACCCAATACATATACTAACGTTATGATGTCTAGTGTGAGATTCATTCGGGCATTACAACAATATACATAGACCGTTCCAACCGCATCTATGACTAATAATCAACCTTCCGGTTAGCGTCCGCACCCCTTTCAGTATTAAGTAGCATGCAAGAGATTATCGCCTTAAGCACGGTGTGTAAAGTAAGTAAGTAACATCATCCTTAGACAAAGTACTATTGTTTTATCCATAGTAGCAATAGTACATCTACAACCTTAGAGCTTTCTGTCACTGCCCCATATTCAGTAGAGACATGAACCCACTATCGAGCATAAATACCCCCTCTTGGAGTTACGAGCATCTACTTGGGCAACGCACACACAAGTAACGGAGAACATGCAAGATCATTAAATAACACACACATGATATATTACGAAGCAATAACTTTAGTACTCAATATTCATCGGTTCCTAGCAAACACAACATGGAGAATTACATAAAGATGATCTTGATCATGATAGGTAGCTCACAAGATCTAAACATGATAGCACAAGAGGAGGAGACAACCATCTAGCTACTGCTATGGACCCGTAGTCCAAGTGTAAACTACTCACGCATCAGTCCGGAGGCGGTCATGGCGACGTAGAGGCCTCCGGGGACGATTCCCCCTCCCGGCAGGTTGCCGGGGAGCAGTTTTGATCTCTCCCGAATCGGTGTTGACGACGGTGGCGGCTCGGGACCCGTGGAGGAAAATATGAACACTGTCTGATTATTTTTAGGTCCAGAGGTATTTATGGACGAAAGGGCAAGGTCGGTGGGCGCCCGAGGGCCCCAGATCATCTCCTGGCGCGACCAGCATGGGGCACGCGCCACGAGGTGGCGCCTCATGGCTCTTCTTCATCTCGTCTTCGGTTCCTCGTGACGCAAATTTTCCAAAAATAATTCCAGAATCTTTTATTTGCAATTCCGAGAATATTTTCTTAAGTACTTTCCTGAAACCAAAAACAGCAGAAAACATGAAACTGGCACTTTGGCATCTTGTTAATAGGTTAGTCCCAGAAAATGCATAAAACTATACAAAATGCATATAAAACATGTAATAACATGATATAACATAGCATGGAACATAAGAAATTGTAGATACGTTGGAGACGTATCAATATCACATAACTCAAATGTGCAAATGAGAATTGCAACATGATAATTTCAAAATACTCTCTAAAGTATCATTTAGGAGTGACTAAGAATGGTCTAGGCTTAGTTCGCGCCCAAATTTTACACAAATGTGCGCCTGTGCGCGCTAGAGCACGCCGGGCATTCTCTGAGCGCGTCCGGAGTGCGCACTTAAGGTGTTCAACAGAAGTACAATGACAAATATTACAAATTTCCATAAATGTTCAGAGCTTTGACTTGCTCCTTGTGTTCTTAGAAGGAGCTACGACCTTGCTCCGGGTGCTCCTTGCTACGCCCTCCTCTTCTTGTGCTTCTTGACTTGTTTGTTCCTAGTTTGTGGTGATGCTCCTGCTGGTGGTGGTGCTCATGTTGCTGGTGATGCTCCTACTGCTGCTGATGCTCGTGATGCTCCTGTTGCTCGTGATGCTCCTGTTGCTGGTGACGCTGGAACCCAGGTACTTCCAGTAGCTGAAACTGGTGGTCTCGGAGGCGAAGCTACAAATTCCTCTTCCATTCCAGCAAATGCTTCCGAAAAAAATGCCTCTCCTTCAGGATCTTCTCGTTCCGTATCTTCTGGTGCCCCCCATTCTTCAGGAGCAGCTCTTTTCGCTGCACGAGTCCTTTTCTGCCAGAAGCCTTTAGTTTTACTCTTCTTACTTGTCTTTTCCCTGGCATTCGAAATTCAAGTGAAAGAGATATTCCCTAACAAATATGGAAAACTCTAGACACACGTATCTTTCAACAAACTCTCTTGCTACGGCTTATACTACTTTGGTGGCTGCTTCTACTGCTCTGGCGGCGGCTGCTGCTTCTGCTGCTTCATCTGCGCCCCATCCTTCCTCTATTACAAATGTAGAGGGGACTGCACTGTTGCACTTCTTTTGCATGTGCCCTAGTTCACCACATCTTCTGCATGGACGCCTCTTGATGGCTCTTACTCTGTTTACCCTTGGCCTTCCAGGTGCTCTGTTTAGCGCGAGAGGGTATAGTTTGAATCTTGGATCATACTCATCCCATTGTTCTTTTCCCAATAAAGCAGGCACGTTATCAGCATATGCTACCTTAAACTTGGCAACAAAGAAATATTCAGACACATATTGATCAACCCAGTTCGCCTCCGAGGTAGTTCGTGAAGTAGATGCCATGTATACATGGCTTGCCACTGAGCTCCCATCGCTTGCAACTACATTTCTTTTTTGCCAAATCCACTGGATACCTCCAAACACGGTCTTTGAAGGTATATCTCAGCTCAGCTACTAGGCCTATGCTTCTTTACATATTCATAACACCCTGCATATTTCTTCCTCGTGCATGCAAATTCTTGATCACACTTGGGATAATGATATGGCCATCATATGAGTGTGCAATTCTATTGCGCAATACCATCTTCTCCATTATCAACTGCCTGATGCTGTCAAATATTTCCCACACCATTAGACCTGTCGTGGTGGTATCACGGCAGATGCCATGGGATGGCTAATGTGTGGGGCCGATGGACGCTGGTGGATCCGGGGAGGGCTAGCGAGCTAAGGAGCTCACACGGTGGGAAAGGGAGAAACACTCAAGAACACCGAAGAACAACCTCAAACATCTACAAAACCCAAAAAAATGCACGAAGGCAAGTCCACACACACGATGTACCCAGGTTCGGGGCCCTCGTGAGGAGGTAAGACCCCTACTCCTGCCTTTCCTCTCAATATATGTATGTCACAAGATTTACAACCTGCTCCTTGAGCGGTATTGGTGATGAAACGGAGGAACTAGAGAGGAAGATGAAGTAAATGCACTAAGAGTAAATGAGACTATAGTTTTGGCACCCAAGTTGGTCGTCCCTCCACAGGAGGAGTTATGGCGCCTTATATAGAGTTTCGACCGGGAGGGCCAAAAACCCTAATCCGGCTTGGTCCCACCGGATAGGGCTAACGGTTATGTCAACACCGGCTAGTGCGACCTAGCCGCCGTGCTATCCGGTATAGCCCTGTCGTCATCATCTCGGCAAGTACGGCAGGCGCCGTCCTGGATCATCAGTGTCCCCTAGTAAGAGACGAGACATGTCTTCGCCCATGCCTAGTAGCCTTTTCCGGATTGCCGGTCTAGGCATGTCCGATCTTGTCGTAGCGTCATCGTACCGGCTGACACGCTCCCGTGTCAGGCGGGAGTTGACAATACTTCCGTGCCAGGAGGGATATGATTTCCCCCGTGTCAGGCGGAAAGCCTGCACCTGATCCTTAACCTCCGCCCGACATACTCCATGTCGGTCTCTTTCTTCAGTTATCCGGCACGTCCTTCGTGCACGACAAAGACAACTTGCCAGAACCGAGGTAGGTAAGTCGGTTAAGCTTTACCGGGATGTCTAGCCTGGCCACCCGGGTTCTCCACTACCCAGGATCACCCGGAGGATCCCGGCATACTGCGAAGCCGGACGATCCTCCCGGTCTGTACCGAGTTCCTCCTAGAGCCCGGATAGCGAGTCAAGAGGAGTATCTCTAGGCCTAGCCTCCAGAAGATGTCTTAGGTTGTCACCAAAGACATCTTCGAGAAGATAGTTCTTAGAGGAACTCTACGCTGGTGCTTATGCTGCTCTGGGGGTCTGGGGATCTATTTATAGTCTCCACCGATGACCCTTGCGGCGCCCAGGAGGCATTTCGACTCTGATAACCAACCAAGGGCCAAGCTGCCCCTTCAGTACGCCAAAGGACAATCTTGGCCACTCTGAAAGTTTAACTTATGTAGCACCACGGCTGATCTGGACCGGGTTCTGCCCTACCCCGGGGGCAACCCCCCGACACTAGTCCCCGAAGATGGTGCTATGCAGCGACTTAAGACGAAGTCCGGCACCAGATTCAAGAAGAAAACCAACCAAGAACCCGAAAACAACCTTTGTTTCTGAGACCGGGATGCTCTTTCCCGACATCCTTCTCCCGAGATCCTTCCGGCCAGGATGACCTATCCTGGGGAATAAGACTTAGCATCCCTGGCTTATACCCGGATGCCGGAATGACGATATGCCTTCTGCATCTCATGCCGGACAAGCCACATCTATACCACGGTCCCACCTGGGTCTTGTCGAGTCAGAGAAGCGCTCGAGTGTGTTTGACTCATGAGCACGCCGCTCGGTTCGCGCGCCGGGATCCGCACCGGATCTGCACACCAACCGTTGGCGATGTGTGGCCCTGGGGGTACCTCTGGGTGCTGTCACGTGGCGGCCACGGCGCATTCTGATCGTACTCACGATTTGAGAGATCGTGGGCGGGAGATTCAGAAACCGTTCCCGGAGCCCCCCATAAATAGGCGAGCGGAGGGATCGTCTCCTCTTCTTCCCCGTTTCTCCTTTTCTTCCCACACTTGCCCCAAGCGTTCCGCCGTCATCGCCGTGCCGCACTCGAGCTCCGAACGCCGCCGTCGAAGCCCGCGGTCTCCGCCATTGGTCCGCGCATTCCCGTGCCTCGGCACCCTATTCCTCTCCGGTGAGTTCTTCAATCCCCTCCGGTAGACCTCTCCATTGCCGCGACGGTTCGTGCTCACGCCATTTCTTCACGAACATCCGTGAGGCAGACGTTGGTTTTGCCCGGTAGATCTTTGTTACTGTGCACTAAGGATGATTTGCTGTAGATGCACAGTGAAGACGCTTACTTTAGCCATGTGTCTGCTTGCAATACCGTTGTCTGTGCTCTCTGTCTCTAGAACAGTCTGTGAACCACGATACTTGATCCTATTAATTTCCAATTGTTTTGCTTCGGTAGATCTATTTGTTGGGATGTCGGTCCATGAGGGTAGTTTTTAGCCCGGGTTCTCCCGTTACCGACATGCTAACCCGACTAACTGGACCTTCTGCCTGCAGACTAGCTCTGACATGTCCCCCGAAGCTGCCGAGATGGGCGATGAGAGCGTTACAGGATGTTGGGACGGATCCGAGACCAACCAGGAATATATCGACTGGCTATATCGGACGCACCGGATTCCACCTCAAGTGGAAAGCCGACTCCCAATCGGCAAAGCGAGCCAGAACCCCAACCCGGCTAGTGCGTAGTGTTCCTCACACATTTCAAGCGCGGGTTCGGCCTTCCGGCTAGCCCGTTCTTCCGCGACTTCCTCGATATGTACAGCCTCCAACCACACCATCTTGCTGCCAACGCCATCATGATGCTCTCTTGCTTTGCCTCATACACTGAGGGGTACCTGGGCATTTGGCCTTTCGTGGATCTGTGGGCCAAGTACTTCCTCCTTCACCGACAAGTCATCCCAACCCTGACCAGAAGGTCAAGGACCTGGTCGACTGCGGAACCGCGACCATCATATCCCGTGCTGATTCTGAATTCCCCAAGGTCCAGAGGTTGGAGTCTTGCCAGAAATGGCAACGTAGTTTCTTCTACGTGCGGAATCCGGCCGCCTCAGAAGATGCTCCGAGTTCCTCCGCCCCGGACTTCCTCAACCTCCCCGACTTCGTGATGGGCCCTCCAACCGACTTCGAGCTTTGGAGCCAACTCCCGGATTCCGAGGAGGTCGAGAGCATGCACGGCGTCCTGTCCGTTCTCACGGAGATATGACGGCCGATGACCTCCTCCTCACCTTTATTAGCCGCCGGGTTTGCCCCCTTCAAACCCGGGTACACAAGATTTGCTTCATGAGCGGGTTGTACGACCCAACTCGGACAAGCATCTTCCCCTTGGACAAATCTGCGGTTTACCGCCGTGTCCGAGCTATCGCTCGGACCAAGATGACGGAGAATTGGACGTGGGGACCGGCCCCGGCCACCTAGTGAAAACCGCTGGAGGAGGTGTGCACGCAGGCCTTCACCGACATCCACTCTATACCGGCTACTGTAATCTACCGATACACTTGCTGACTTCCCTTTTTTATTGCAGTTGTTCGAGCGGCAAATCGATGAGAACGAGATGCATGCCGGGAACAAGTTCACCGCCAACTTCCCGGTGCCCGAAAGGATGCCAGAGGAGGATCTTGATGGCGAGGACCACCTCTCGATTCCCCTTGCCCGTGCTGCCGCTCCGGGTAAGCCTTCAGCTCAAGAGGCTATCCAAGTCGAATCTGATGAAGATGACGATGATGATTTTCAAATACTCGATGTAATTGACGCCCGTCCTCTCAAATACGCCCTACCCGTGGTACCGGGACCTGCAGTCGCGACGAAGCGCGCCGAGAGCCGCAAGCGTGCCGTGTCCGAGGCCGCATATGCCGGTGGCTCGGGTGCAGCTACCAAGAAGACCAAGACCACCAAGCACCCGGGCGACAAGCCTCCCCGACGGAGGAGAGGTCCTCCTACCGTGTCCTCCGGGTATGCTATTCTTAGACCGAGTTGTTCTATCCTGGCCCTGCCCGAGATCCCTTTTAACATGCCTTTTGATTACAGGGCGGCGCTTGACGTCCCGTGGTCCGTTGGTTCCCGTCTCACGGGTTCCAGGTCTCCTAGCCCAACCCGGGCTGCCCCTTCACCACCACGGCGCCGAGCGCAGGATGCCGGTCACCCTGACTATGGTCCCGACATGACCAATGTCTCCACCCCCCGTGCTGCCACGGTCAAGGGGACCACGGGAGGTCAGCCCGCGGTGACCGAGATCCCGACCAGGCAAGCCGCAACCACCGAGAGCATTGTTCTTCCGGACACGCCTCGCCAGGTGGCGTCTTCGCATTTTGATGCGGATGTACCGAGTCCCCCGCAGCAGGTTGTGCCGCGAGCTCCTACTCGGCTAGCCTCGCGGAAAACACCACTGCCGAAGCAGCCCGCTCCCCAGCCTACCCATCAAGCGGATCCCCAAGCCGGGAAACAGCGTAGCCAGGTCTCTGGCCCGAAGGACGCTTCTGCCAAGTCCAATGCTCCTACGAAGTCCTCATCTCAGGACTTGGCTTTGACCAAGAGCTCGTCTGCCTCGGGTAAGTTCTCCGGGCTACCACCACCTCCTGCCGACATCCCCACAACTGCTTTGCAAGCCCTGCGAGCATCCGTAAGCGCATTTGTGTCCTCAGGATCCCGGGAGGTTGGAGCAGCGAACGCGCCCACCGTCACCACCTTACGCGTGGTTGACGAATATAACTTGGCATGGATTGCTGCTGATGCCTCCGAGGTCGCGGGGACTTACATGCTGCTGGCCCAAGCTGCAGCGCGCAAGCCCTGCACGCCCTCCAGGTGGCTGTCTTGGATGCTACCCGAGTTGTGGAAGTAATTCTTCTATTCTTCTATCATCCCTAGTCCCCGAGATTGGTGCTTAGTGATCTAGATTCCACCGAGTAGCAGATTACTAGGCGCAAATCTTGAAAAAGAAACTTTCAATTCCCAGTCCCCGAGATCCTCTCTTGGGTACCAAAACTCTACCGAGTAGCCTGTTCACTAGTGTGGATCTTGAAGAAATCTTGCTATTATCTCTTGCTCAGTCAAAAGTCCCCGTGATTGATATCGGATAAATACTGCCACAGCACTGCAGCAAAAAACGCAGCAGCATCTTCCATAGGCTTCTTGCCGACTTCGGTCAAGCGAAGACGTCGGAGGGTCGACTCTGGGAGGAGCGAGATGCTGCGTGCAAGGTCTCGGTGGAGCAAAAGTCTGCGCTGACCGACGCACAGTCCAAGATCGCGCGGCTGAGTGCCGAGCTGGAGAAGGCCAAGTCTACTGCAGCGGACTTGAAGACGCGTTTTGTGGACGCTACCAAGAAGCAGAAGGAGACCTTGGACCAATCCGAGGAGCGCGCACATGCTGCCGAGACCGAGCTAGCCCTTCTTCGGTCGAAGCAGGACGCTTGGCTTACCGAGCTCACCGGTCTCAACCGAGATATGAACAGTAAGTTCATCGAGTTCTCTTTCTCTGTTTTCTTATGTTTTCGATATTGCCTCATGGCTTGTCCGTGTGACAGTTCTTCTTTCTCAAGGGCACTTTGAGCACTACCGAGAGGCCGCTACTCTCGCGATCGCTGCTGCCCGAGAGAAGAGAGCCGGGAAGGGTCCGGTCTCGGACACCTGGGATATCGATGATCACCTCATCGCCCTGAAAGCCCGGATAGTCCCACTCCGGACGATCGGCACTGGGCTCCTTAGCGCGGCAGTTCACGCGCATGGTGCGCTATGGCCTGGTTCTACCGGCAATCTCTCGATTACCGAGTTGGCCACCGCGCTTCAGGATGCCGGTAACCGGCTTCATGCCTAGAAACGGTCTGCTGCCCGCGCTAGTGATGACCAAGTACTGCAACATGTGCTGAGTTGGTACGAGGGGCTCGATCTCGAGGTGATTAAGAGCCTGCGGATCATCTCGGAATGGTACACTGACCCGACAAAGATCCGGCTGCGCCAAGAGACTTCACATCGCCTTGCGAGCTGGGCGGATCCCGACTCGTTCATCACAAGCCACATTGCGTCTGACTCCGAGTCAGACTATGAAGATGATGGTGAAGCGGAGGACGCCGGGGCTGCGGATGTCGAGATGCCGGATGCCGGAGATGCCGAGGCAACTGCCGCAACCGAGACCGCCGCTGACCGGGATGCTGCCGATCTTCCGCTGCCCGAGGTTCCGTTGCCCGAGACGGGTGTGTTCGTGCCGAGTGCCATAGCTGCTACGGAGGAAGCCAGCATTGAGCCGACTGCTGCCGATCAAACTGAGAAGCCGACTTCTCCGGTTGCGCCTTGATTCCCTCGCGCCTACCCTGACATACCCCTTATGTCTTATCTGAAAACACTTAGCTGTTTAAACAATAAATCCCTGGGATGCCGGGTGCAGATGTAATATACTTTTAAGTCGTAAGCTATGCCTGTCAACTTCTGCTTTTAACGAAGCACAAGTTATGTCGGTTTATTCTATCGCGAGTCCCCGGGTTCACTTTCATGTTTACCGTAGTTAGGCGATTTCTGCTCTTGTCTATCATGCTGGTGTTCGACAGTCGAGTCACAAAACCCCATTCACGACATACACTACTTACAAATGTCCGAGTTCTAATTTTCCGACATAAGACGTATAAACAAAAAAACCGGGTTAGTAAAACGCATATGCCAGAACAATTCCTATCCCAAGTCCCCGAGTTCGTTTTCGTGTTTCCCATACTTGATGCTCTTTGCTCTTGACTACCATTTCTGCGTTTGTCAGTCGAGTCACAAGATTATTTCACATGACATACATTACTTTAACTTTGAAACTGAGTTCAGAATGTTTTCGGCATATACCAAACAAAAATAAATACAAGGCACTCCCCGAGATCCTCTCTGGGTTGCCGACATGCATAAAACAGGTAAATAACAAGAACATAGTGAAACAAAAATAGGCAGTCGCCGGGTTCCCCCCGAGGATGCCGACATGCAAATTAGAACAAACAATCAGTCTGAGCGAGGCAGTCCCCGAGTAATATCTCGGGGTGCCGACATTTCATTGATAGGAATCGAGATACATACATTACGCCCTTTATGTGTAAAAGGGGCGGAGCAAGGCTACATTCCATGGCCTCTCGGTTTCTTCACCAGCTTTGTCCATTACACCTTTTCAAGCTTTATGTCCATCTACAAGGTAATAGGAATCATTGTGCAATGCCTTGCTCACGACAAAAGGCCCCTCCCATGGAGGTGAAAGTTTATGCATCCCGGTTGTACGCTGTATGAGCCTTAGCACCAAATCTCCTTCCTGGAATACTCGGGGATGCACCTTCCGGCTATGATAGTGACGGAGGTTCTGGTGATAAATTGCGGACCGAGACAATGCCAATTCACTTGCCTCCTCGAGCAAGTCAACATCGTCCTCCCGGGCTTCTTTTGTCTCGGTCTCGGTGAACATTGTTACCCTTGGTGCGTCATAATGTATGTCGGTCGGCAGCACTGCCTCAGCACCATACACCATGAAGAATGGCGTATACCTGGTAGATCTATTTGGCGTGGTCCGGAGACCCCACAGTACTGCCGGTATCTCCTCTATCCAACATCCTGGAGTTCTCAATAGTGGCTCGATTAGACGAGCCTTGATGCCGGCTAATACCAAGGCATTTGCTCTCTCGACTTGCCCATTTGCCTCCGGGTGGGCTACTGACGCCACATCCAACCGGATTCTTTTCTCCGCACCGAACCGAGCAAATTCTCCCACTGCAAAGTTGGTACCATTATCCGTGATGAGCTGTGCGGGTAGCCATATCTCAGGATGATGTCCTTCAAGAATTGGACCGAGGTGTGTCCGTCGCACTTCCGGATTGGTTTGACCTCTATCCACTTGGTGAACTTGTCCACCATCACCAACATGTGTGTCATATTGCCTATTGCCGGTTTAAACTGCCCCACCCTGTGCAAGCACCATACTGCAAATGGCCAAGTGATAGGGATTGTCTTCAGTGGTGATGCCAGCATGTGTATCCTGTGGGCGAACCTCTGGCATCCCCACATTTCCGAACAATGTCTTCTGCTTGTTGTAAGGCTGTAAGCCAATAGAACCCTTGCCGGAATACCTTTGCCACCAGTGCCCGAGATGAGGCATGGTGCCCGCACTCTCCATGATGTATCTCCAGCTGCATCTCTTGGCCTTCCTCTGGCTCCACGCACCTCTGAAGTACCTCGGTGAGACTCCTCTTGTATAGCTCTTGATTGATGATGGTGTAAGCCTTCGATCTTCGTAGTATTTGTCGGGCCTCTACCTCGTTCTCCGGGAGGGTGCCATCCGATATGTATGCCATGATGGGATGTGCCCAACCCGGGACAGGTCGTACCGGGAACATGGGAGCATCTATGTCCATTGGCTCTCCCGACATCACTTCAGCACACATGCCATGTGTGGTCTCCGAGTTCTGGGGTGTAGTCCCCGGGTTCAGTGCAGTACTCCCGACTTCTACCTCCATAGGTACGGCTTCCGATGCATGTTCCTTGGGGATGAAAATGGATTCCGACTCGGGTGAAGGCCGAATAGACGGCTTCCTCAGATGCTCCAGAGCGATGCTGGGTGGAATGGCATCCCGGGATGACCCCAGCTTGGATAACACATCCGCTGCTTCATTTTCCCCTCTTGGTATGTGCTTGAACTCGCAGCCTTCGAATAATCCGGATATTTTTTGCACATGGAACTGGTATGAGGCCATGTTGGCGTCAATTGCATCTCAGTTCCCCGACACTTGCTGCACCACCAGGTCGGAATCACCGAAGCACTCTATTCGGCGGATACCGATTTCCTTGGCGACATTGAGTCCATGCACCAATGCTTCGTACTCGGCCACATTGTTAGATGCCCGGAAGTGAATTTGCAGTACATATTTCAGCACATCTTGCTTTGGCGAGGTGAGGACGACTCAGACACCCAATCCGATCTTGGCCTTGAAACCATCGAAATGCATCTTCCAAAAATTGAAGTCTGGAAGTGGAGGTTCGTACTGCATCTCGGCCCAGTCCACCAAGAAGTCCGGCAGCGCCTGTGACTTAATGGCGTCACGTCTCTCGTATGCCGGAGCATATGGAGACAACTGGATGGCCCATTTGGCAACTCGGCCGCTCGCATCCTTACAACCGATGATCTCGGCCAGTGGAGCTTCGCATACCATCGTGATTGGGTGTTCTTGGAAATAGTGCTTGAGCTTAGTAACCACCACGTACACCCCATATGCCATCTTCTGGTGGTGCGGGTAAATCTGCTTGGATGTCGAGATCACCTCGCTCAGATAGTATACTGGTCTCTGTATCAGCTTGTCCCCTTCTTCTCTTTCCACCACGATGGCCACACTTACTACCCGGTTAGTGGCAGAGTTGTAGAGCAGCATAGGTTCCTTGGGCAATGGGGATGCCAACATTGGTTCTGTTGAGAGCATCCTCTTTAAATCATTGAACGCCGCATCAGCTTGCGGGGTCCATACAAATGTTTTGCTCTTTTTCATCAACTGATATCAGGACAAGGCTTTCTCCCCTAGTCGGCTCACAAACCGACTTAGAGATGCCAAGCAGCCTGTGAACTTTTGCACATCTTTGAGACGTGTTGGTAATTTCATGCTCTCGATTGCACGTATTTTACCCGGATTGACCTCAATCCCTCGACTTGATATGAGAAAACCGAGTAACTTGCATGCCAGAACACGGAATGTACATTTATCCGGGTTTAACCTCATCCGAAATTTTCTTAAGTTTTTTAATGTTTCCCTCAGATCATCGATCAGAGAGGATTTTTATTTTGTTCTTATGACTATGTCATCGACATAGACCTTGGCGTTCCGGCCTATCTGGCCATGCAAACATTTCTGCATGCATCTCTCGTATGTAGCACCAGCATTTCTCAAACCAAAAGTCATGACACGATAGCAATAAGCCCCATATGGGGTAATAAAAGCAGTTTTCAATTGATCATCCGGGTTCAAAGGTATCTGGTGAAAACAAGAATAAGCATCTAAAAAAGTCAAAAGCTCACACCCGGCAGTGGAATCGATCACTTGATCTATCCGGGGGAGGGGGAACGGATCTTTCGGGCATGCCTTCTTGAGGTTGGTGAAGTGATGCACATGCGCCACACCTTGAGCAGGAGGGGATCATCTTTCTTCTTCTCAACAAGGACGGGATTTGATATCCAATCCGGATGAAGTACTTCCATCACGAACCCGGCAGCCAGAAGTACTGCGAGATGCTCCATGATGGCAGCTCTTCTCTCGTCCGAGAGGCGCCTAGTCGGTTGCTTCACCGGCTTCGCGCCAGGCCTGACGAATAATGAGTGCTCAACCAACTCCCTCGGAACGCCTTGCAGATCGTCACTCGACCACACAAAGGCATCCCGATTCTCACGGAGGAAGTCGACGAGCTCGCCTTCCTATTTGCTGTTCAGGTTGCTGCCAATGATGACCTGGCGCTCCGGGTTGCTGGGGTCAACTCCCACCTTCTTGGTTTCCCTCGGTGCCTGGAATGAGGCGTTCTGCTCCGGGTTCACCATCCTGGGCATGCCGAGTTGTGACGTCTTGGCCAGTGCAACCACCTGCTGGATTCTCTTCTTCTCCTCAGCTATGACAAGGGACTCGGCCAAGCAAGAGACGGCAGATGCATAGTCCATGGAGCGCTTGTGGTCTCCCGCGATGGTGATCACTCCATTTGGCCCCGTCATCTTCATCTTCAGGTAGCCCATGTGGGTGGAGATCATGAACTTGGCTAGTGCTAGCCTGCCGATTAGTGCATGGTAGGGACTCTCGAGATCCACGACCTCGAACTCCAAACTCTCAGTCCGGCAGTTTTCCCGGGTTCCAAACAACACTTCTACCCAAATCTTGCCCAAGGGAGAACAAGAGACTCCCGACACAATGCCATGGAAAGTCGTCTTGGTTGGGAGCAGCGTGTTCATGGACACCCCCAGTATCAGCATGGTATCCTTGTACATGATGTTAATGGCACTGCCATTGTCAATCAGAACCCGGCTGAAACGGACGTTGAGGCTTGGTCCGACAAAGGTCGGGTCTACCACTAAAGCATAGCCACCAGGATTGGGCATAACCCGGGGATGGTCCTTCCGGCTCCAAGTGGTCTCCATCTCGGACCAGTGCGGAAACTTTGGCACCGCCGGGATCACAACATTTACCTCTAGAGCACGCTGTCGCACACTCTTCCGGTCAGTGGGCTCGGTCACGAAGACTACGTAGCTCTGATGTGCCTTCCGGTAGTTGCCCTGCTGGTGTCCGGATTGGTTACTCGGGCCAGCACCATTGTCATTTCTGACATTGACCATATTCACTGGTCGTGGGGGAGGGGGTCTCTGGTTGGGCTGATTGACTCGGATTGCATTGGCACCGGACAGCGGTGTAGGAGGTCTCGGAATGTTTGGCCTTGGTGCCGGCGCATTCGGCCGAGTAGCCCCAGCACTGCCTTCCTGCAACATGCGCTGGTACCAGCTGCATTGCCGAGTAGACTAATTCGCAGGCTTGTTGGATTCCAGAGAATGATAGCAGCATGGCTTGTTCAGCATCTCTGCATACGTTCATGGCTTCTTCTGGTCCACCCAAGTTTTCTGCACCTCTTGGCTTTGACCCCAAGCCAGGACAACCACTTTCTGCTGCTGACTATTTCCGGCATCTCCTTGATCCCGGTCTACAGCGGCAACATGCTGCAAGGCATAGTGGAATTCAGGCTGATTTCTTTTCTGACCGAAATCCTCGCGGTCATGGTTCCTGCTCGGCCCCAATCGCAGGTTCCTCGAATTCCTCATGTTGGAGTCTCCGACATCCATTAGGGGTTGCATGGGGTCTCCGAGCGTGTAGGTGTCCGCAATACGCATGGTCTCTGCCAAGGTAGTCGGCATCTTCCTTTGCAACTTTTGCCAAAGCATGGAGCCATGTCGGCATCCTTGCGCAAAACATGATATGGCCTGCGCCTCAACAACTCCTTCGCAAGAATTACGAATGTTGCTCCACCAAGTAAGGTACTCTCGGTCAGTCTCATTATCCCTCTGCTTGCAGATGCCAAGCTGCTGAGGTCGGTTGGGCCTCTTGTATGTGCTGGTAAAGTTGCTGATGAAGGCCTCCTCGAAATCTAACCAGCAGTCTATGCTTTCAGTCCTCAAGTTATTTAGTCAGATCCTGGCAGGTCCTTCCAACATTTGCGGCACATATCGCACCGCCCAGCGTCTGTTTCCACCGGCTATGCTTACTGCAGTTACATAGTCGGTCAGCCAATCCTCCGGCTTCGAGCTGCCGTCATAGGTCTTGGCACCCCGGTTGAGCTGAAAATTTCGCACAGCGGGCTCCCGCATGATCCGAGGTCCGAAGCAAGCAGGTCCCGGAGGGCCTTGCTCTTCTACCAACTCGGACTGGTGAATCCGGTCGAGCCTGAACCTGGCATCAGTTGGATCTAGCTGCCGAGTTCCTATCCAAGATCCCAATGGATTCTCGTCCGAGCTGCTGCAACCTCGAGTTGCCATCGTCATGCCTGTTAACCACAGGAACTGCAACTTGCTGTGGGACTGAGGCGGCATCCCTCTGCCGGTTTACCTGATTTTGCGGTGGATTATCACGGCTAGCCGGGCCATTATTTCCTACACCCCGGTTACCACCACCATGGCTGCTTTGAGCCTGACCGAGATTGTTCTGTCCGGCTTGCTCGATTCCGGCAAACGCCGGGTCGTATGTCTGCAATTGCTTTTTTTTTCCGGAACCACGGCTTCGGCTCCGGCTCCGGTTCTTGCTCTTACTCGGATGAGGAGAGGAAGCCTCTCCCCCCGATCTGTTGCTCTTGGCCCTAACCGAGTACACCTAGGAGCCTGCACCCGGGTTCTTCTTCTTGAAGGCCTTGTTTTGTCGGTTAGCCTGTATGACTAACTCGTTGACCCGCTCCTGCTGCTTGCGTAGAGCTTCCCCGGATAGCCCAGCCAAATCGGCCATAGTTGCCTCAGCAGCCCTGAGAGTTTTGGCAGGTGAACTGTACACCGGCTTTTCGGCCGAGATCAGACTAGCCGTTCTGCTATGGCTAGGGGCCGCGCCACCAGCCAACTCATCGTTCACCATCCTGCCTTTCTTGCACAGATCGGCTATGCGCTTGTCCCGGGAATCTATTCTAGGGAACCCGTGAGCCGCATTGTACTCACAGAGACTAGCACTAAGCTCACGCCTGATCTTGGCGATCTCTTGCGCCTCAGCATGCAGCAATCTGCGATGCTCTTCCAAATCAGCAGAAGTGACTTGGGCATCAGCATCTGCTGCCACGGGTACAGCCAACTTGGCTACCAGACCCGAGAGGGGATCCGGCCTGCGACGAAGTTGGGAAGGCTGGGGATCGCCATCTCGGGAAGCACCTCGCTCCTGAGGAGGTTTTACCAACCGAGTTCGGCCACTGCCGGTGTCGTCGTCGGGAGCATCCTCGAACACCTCCTCGGTCACCCCGACCATCATGACTACGACGCAGCCTGCGGGGCGATCGATACGCTGATCCCGGGCAGCGCAGATCATGGGGGGATCCTCAGCCTCCAGGATAGTGTCCGGATAGTTGCAAACGATCTCGGTGGCGATGTAGGTGGTGAAGACACCGAAGTCGAGGAGGCAGTCGTTCGCTGGGAAGGGCTTGTTCCAGAAGCAGCCGCCATTGTCGCTGACGAAGTCCATCTCGCCCAGCCTGACGACAAGGCCAGAGAGAAGTCGGATGCCGGAGTGAACGATGGAACCCGTCCGGATGTGTATACCAGCCAGCGCCTCTACCGGCCCCACGGTGGGCGCCAACTGTTGTGGTGGTATCACGGCAGATGCCATGGGATGGCTAATGTGTCGGGCCGATGGACGCTGGTGGATCCAGGGAGGGCTAGCAAGCTAAGGAGCTCACACGGTGGGAAAGGGAGAAACACTCAAGAACACCGAAGAACACACTCAAACATCTACAAAACCCAAACAAATGCACGAAGGCAAGTCCACACACACGATGTACCCAGGTTCGAGGCCCTCGTGAGGAGGTAAGACCCCTACTCCTGCCTTTCCTCTCAATATATGTATGTCACAAGATCTACAACATGCTCCTTGAGCGGTATTGGTGATGAACCGGAGGAACTAGAGAGGAAGATGAAGTAAATGCACTAAGAGTAATGAGACTATAGTTTTGGCAGCCAAGTTGGTCGTCCCTCCACAGGAGGAGTTATGGCGCCTTATATAGAGTTTCGGTCGGGAGGGCCGGAAACCCTAATCCGGCTTGGTCCCACCGGACAGGGCTAACGGTTATGTCGACACCGGCTAGTGGGACCTAGCCGCCGTGCTATCCGGTATAGCCCTGCCGTCATCATCTCGGCAAGTACTGCAGGCGCCGTCCTGGATCATCATTGTCCCCTGGTCAGAGACAAGACATGTCTTCTCCCATGCCTAGTAGCCTTTTCCGGATTGCCGGGCTAGGCATGTCCGATCTTGTCGTAGCGTCATCATACCGGCTGACACGCTCCCGTGTCAGGCGGGAGGTGACAATTCTTCCGTGCCAGGAGGGATATGATTTCCCACATGTCAGGCGGAAAGCCTGCACCTAATCCTTGACCTCCGCCTGACATACTCCATGTCGGCCTCCTTCTTCAGTTATCTGGCACGTCCTTCCTGCACGACAAAGACAACTTGCCAGAACCGAGGTAGGTAAGTCGGTTAATCTTTACCGGGATATCTAGCCTGGCCACCCGGGTTCTCCTCTACCCGGGATCACCCGGAGGATCCCGACATACTGCTAAGCCGGACGATCCTCCCGGTCTGTACCGAGTTCCGCCTAGAGCCCGGATAGCAATTTAAGAGGAGTATCTCTAGGCCTAGCCTCCCGAAGATTTCTTAGGTTATCACCAATACATCTTCGAGAAGGTAGTTCTTAGATGAACTCTCCGCTGGTGCTTAGGCTGCTCTGGGGGTCTGGGGATCTATTTATAGTCTCCACCGATGACCCTTGCGGCCCCTAGGAGGCATTCCGACTCTGACAACCAACCAAGGGCCAAGCTGCCCCTTTAGTACGCCAAATGATACTCTTGGCCACTCTCAAAGGTCAACTTCTGTAGCCCCACGACTGATCTGGACCGGGTTCTGCCCTACCCCGGGGGCAGCCCCCCGACAAGACCTTTCAGGTGCTTAATCTTTGTGTTGAAACTTTCAATAACGTTGTTTGTCACATAGTCCACCTTGCAGAATGTTCCAAATAAGCTTCTCGTCCACAACTTTCCGTGATGTGCTTCCAATTAGTTTTCGACGGTTTCATTTTCAGCGTACATGGTCTTCAAGTGGTGTTTATACTTCTTCTCGCTGCATGTGTACGATGTTGGCCAAAGGTTTGCATCAAATACTTTCCCCTTATATTGCTTCTTGAATTAGCAGCAAGATGTCTCATACATTCCTTGTACTCTGCTTGAGGAAGCACAATTCCTACAGATTTGTCCAAACCTTTGCAAGCATCTGTATGGATAACCAATCCAGCAGGGTCCCCTATAACCTTGTGTAAATTGCCCAGAAACTACCTCCAGCTCTGCTCGTTCTCCACCTCCACCACACCAAAAGCAACTAGAAAAAGCCAGTTGTGTCCATCTACTGCACAAGCAGCTACCTCCTTTCTATTTTCCAGTTAGAGCAGTTGCATCCACAGCCAAATATGGCCTCAACCTTTACGAAACACTTCATGGCTAGCCGTTAAAGAGACAAAATCCCTCCTGAAGACATTTCTTTCAACAAAACTTCCATTCACTTTGGACCGCACAACCATATCATCGATTTCTACCACACTAACTTGACTTGCCTTCTCCACCTCACCTTTGAATGCGTACAACAACTGAAAGCTATCTTCCCACATAGTACCTCTTATCCTCGCTAGGGCCAGTTCTCTAGTTTCCCATACCTTCGAGTAATTCAGAGACTCCGACAACTAGTATTCTTTACGCTAAGTGTTCCAAGCCTTTGGTCCTGTCTTAGCGCTGGAGTCATCTCATTTGCCAGCCACCCTTTGGTTGCTAAGTGTTCTTTACGCTAGGCCACCTTAGGGGCACAAGTGTGCCCATATGTCGTGGGATTGTCACGACAGATGTCTCCGGGTGGAAAGTTGAGATGAGGGGCATGGCGGCTTCCGACATCAGGAGCTTGTCTAGCGTGGCGTGGAGAAACAAGGGTTTACCCAGGTTCGACCCTTCGTCTTGAGGTAAAGACCTACTTCCTGCTTCTACTTTATTACTCTGGGTTTCGAGGACTCTGAGCCTTAGCTTCCGGGTCTCGAGATTACAATGGTGGTATCGACTATGACTTGTGTCTCTGGAACTTAGATCTCTAGGAACCAGGAGACCCCCTTATATAGGCGGTGCGTCTCGCTGGAGGTACAAAGCCGGGTCTGGGTTCCTATCATACCCGGACTCTACTCTAAGTCATCGCCTTCCTTAGCAGGACTCCGTCTTGTACTTAGTCTCTAGTCTTATGGATCCTTCTTGCTTGCGTGCCTAGGCTCACGTTGCGCACCAGCTTACGTGTCACCTGGCCCATGTCTTAATGCTTAATCCGGCTCAGGCTCTTGCTAGGCCGGCTTATCTTCTATATCGGTGGGCCTACCGGGTTATGATCCGCCCAATAGTAGCCCCAGGATAATTTGGACATCAGACTGGACTTGCTTCACCTTGCACATTTGGGCATGATTCTGGGAGAAGTCGTTAGTCCTTTTGTTTGGGTTACCAGAAGACAATAAACAACTTATTAGACAAGGAGGCTCTCGAGTCTCAATTTGGCCTGCTCTTGCTGGTTGTTTGCTCATAACCCAACCATCGCTTGGCGGCTTTCGCTTCTCTGACCCTTTGACTTTCTTCTTTCTTTACTCTTTCTCTTGTCTTTCGGTCAACCTTCTTGGTCAACGACATATTTAATGTCTATCCATGTGCGGGAATCAAGGACAAAATAACCACCTCGGGGAAACAAAGATCTTGTCAGGAATATCTTCCACGTGTCAGATCCTGTCCCCCCTGAGATAATGATTATCCTCTGCTTTACCATTTTGCCCCTAGGTCAAACCCTAGGGGTCTATAAATAGAGTGTCGGGGTGTGCTAACAGCTCACTCTCCCCCGGACTCATCGCCTTCGTCTTCCTCGCGCACGCGACTTCAACGTCTCGAGCTTTCCGCTGCCAGTTCATCTTCCCGAGCTCGAAAATCACCAGAGCTGCCCGCCGGCAAAATGCACACGAAAAACTCCTCCGTGCATCTCGTTCTCGCGCGTCTCAAATCTTCCTCTTTCCTTACTCGAACGGTAAATATCTTACTCCCATCTCGCATTTTCAATCCGCGCTATTTCTTTCGATTAATCCTCCTGTGTTCATCATGTTCTTCGTGTCTTCATTCGCTTCTTCTTTTAATCCAATTTCCCGAGGCTCTCTAGATCCATTTTGACGTGCACTGTTCACTCTTCTTTCTTGTTTTCTCCATGAGATCATCATTCCATCTTTGTCCCGCGCACATCCTCTAGAATGAACCCATCTATGTTCTTCATCTTCTTGAGTTTTCCCCTTCTACCTTGATTTTCCAGGGTTATGTAGATCTGTTTTGTCCCACACCATTCATCGCTTCATTGTTTTTCCTTTACCGATGGATATTTATCTTCTTCCCGTGTTCTTCATCGATAGACTCTTCGTGCTCCTTGATCTTCCTTTTTCTGTCATTTTTCTTCTATTTTGTAGATCCACTGATTTCCACTTTCTGTTATTTCATGTTCGCAGACGTCCGGCTTTCCCTTGACACGATGGGCTCGAAGTCTGCCACCCAACATGTCCCGAAGAAAGTGAAGAAGGCACCCAGCGCCGGGTCATCCAGGGCAGTCGCCACAGAGAAATCCAAGCGGAAGGCTGGGTGTAACTGGGGCAAGTCCACCGTCCGCGAGCGCCGTCTCCAAGACTTGGTCGACCTCGGCATGCTCCAACCTCAGTCGGAAGTCCACTGGCGGCTTCCTGACAAAGAGGAGTCAATGTCGCAACCCGGCCCCGGCGAGGTCATCATCTTTGCGGATCACATATCCCGGGGTTTCAAACCCCCGGGTTCCCTTTTCTTTCGCCAAGTACTCGATTATTTCCAAATCCGGCCGCAAGATATAGCACCGAACTCGGTTCTAAACATTGGCCATTTTGTCGTTCTCTCCAAGGCCTATTGATGCACACGGTGGGTGTGTTGTTGGGAGATATTTGGCTTATGTGTAGGAGAACAAGATGAAGATCTCCCACGAGTTTGGATGTACCCGCAAAAAATGCACCAACTCTCAATGTGCGAAAGGGCAATGCAAAGTATCGAAGAGGCTAGCAATATGGTGATGTAAGTGCCATGAAAACCGCAGTTTTAGAACTCACAAGTAAAAAGGTTCCAAAAAAAAATATGATCATACAAGGCATAATGAAAATTAGTCCTAGAGTGATCGTGGCGAATGACAAAGTCATCGTTAGCTTCCCCGACCGTAGCACATAACATAAAGTCATTACGGTTGCTTTAGGCAAATAGAAGTCACATACCATTATGCAATCAACGGAAAATTAAGTGTGGCACAACTTCAAGTTTTTCTAGACCAACCATTAATCATTCCACTTTACTAGACCATCATGTTTACCATTAAGCATATTTAATATCTCAAAACAACATCAATGATTCAAGTGACACAATTTAATGATCTACAAGATTATGTGTCATTTAATTATACCATCTACCATATTTAGCATTTTCTATTCTCAACAAAACACCAACAAACTTATTTAAAAGAAAAAATATCCAAGTAATTAAACAATGAGATATGAGAGTATGATATGACAAAACTAACAGCTCTAGCAAGAGATGCATGGAAAACAAGAGCTAGAAAGCAAACAATAACTAGAAAAGAATACTCAACGAATATAAGTGAAGAATACAAGTATTTATAAGAAAAAGCGGAGCGTGTCTCTATCCCACACAAAAGAATGGTAGGATCCATTTTATTCAGAGAATCAAACAAACAAAAAAAACTGACGCTTTAAGATAAGCACATAAGATGTGACGGAATTAAAATATAGTTTCAATACAAAGGACCTGATAGTTTGTCGATAAAGAAGGGGTTGCCTTGGTCATCCCCAAGATTTGACGCTTGAGTTTTCTTGAATTATATTGGGGTGAACCACCGGGGCATCACCAAGGTTTGGCGTTACTATCCTCTTGATCACATTATATCATGCTTCTCTCTTGATCCTTGAAAACTTCCTCCACACCAAAATTAGAGTAAACTTCATTAGAGTGTTAGTGCAAAAAAAATTATGATATTTTGTAGAAACAGAATTGCTACCAATGCTACTTTGACATTATCTACAGCCACTTATACTTCATAGGATAAAAAGATCCAATCAAAATAGCAAAAGAGGCATTGCAAAATAAATGGCAGAATCTGTCAAAAACAGAACAGTCCGTAAAGACGAATTTTTTCGAGGCACTTAACTTGCTCAGATCAGAAAAATCAAAACTAATGAAAGTTGCGTATACAGCTGTGGATTATGCACAAAAAAGGGCAGAGTTTTCTGACGTTTCAATGAATAATTATGAATTTAACGGTGAACAGCAGAAATCTGTTTATGCGCAAGAATTTAAATTTAGCATCAATTTTCAACTAGAGGCTTAACTTGACACGACATTGCAATAAAATAAAGACACAAAGGAGTTGCTACAGAGGTAGGACAAGTCCTTGACACAAGCAAAATAAAATAAAAAACATTAAATAAAAGTGGGTTGTCTCCCATAAGCGCTTTTGTATAACGCCTTTGAGCTAGGCACAAAAAGTGAAACTTAAGTATTATCAAGAGATGAAGCATCAACATCATAATTTGAACGAACAATAGAGTCAAAAGGTAGCTTCATTCTTTTTCAAGGGAAGTGTTCCATACCTTTATTGAGTGGGAATTGGTACTTGATGGTACCTTATTTCATATTAATAATAACACCCACAGTTCTAAGAAAGGGTCTTCCCAACACAATTGGACATGATGGATTGCATTCAATATCCAAGACAGTAAAATCAACGGGGATCAGGTTATTATTAACCATAATAGTAATATCATTGATCCTCCCCAAAGGTTTCTTCAAAGCATTATCAGCAAGAAAAACATCCAAATAGCAATGTTCCAATGGTGGCAAATCAAACATATCATAGAGCTTTTCAGGCATAATAGAAATACTTGCACCAAGGTCACACAAAGGATTGCAATCAAATTTATCTACTTTCATTTTAATGATGGGCTCCCAACCATCTTCTAATTTCTTAGGGATAGAAGCTTCAAGTATTAATTTATCTGCCCTAGCTTGGATGAGAGCATTTGTTATATGAGTAGTAAAAGCCAAATTAAGAGAGCTAGCATTAGGACGTGTGGTGAATTTTTGCAAGAACTTAATAACTTCAGAGATATTACAATTATCAAAATCAAAATTATTATCATCAAAGCAAACCCAACCACATTCTCTCATGTTTTTAAAAATTTCATCACTTTTGTCAACACTAGTTTCAGCACTTTTAGGCAATTTTAAATTTTTGGATGAAGTAGAGGAGACATTTCCTACACCAATTATGTTACCATTGATAATAGGAGGCTTACCAACATTTGAAACACCATTATTTTCAGAGGTAGTAATAGTAAAAACTTTAACAATATTAGCCGCTTTCTCTAGTTCTCTCTCTCTTTCCCATCTAGCACGTAACTGAGCCATCAACCTAACATTTTTACAATTTGAACTCGGATGGCATTAGCAGTAGAAAAAGGATTATCATCTATATTTTCAGGTTTAGCAGCAATTTTATTAATTAAAGAAGATTTTGCTGCAGACATAGAGGAAATACAAGTTTCAATATTAGTTATTTTTCCTTCGAGACCCAAAATCTCCCTTTTAAATTTTCCATTTGATGGCTAATGTTTCTCAACATATTAGATTGTTCTTCCATGGTTTTAGTGAATACTTTATTTTTCTCATATTGGTTTTGCATAAAAACTTTAGTAGCTTTCTCAATTCGTAGAATCCTTTCCTCACTAGACATTTTAACATAAGAATTACCATAAGAGTTACCATTATTAGGAGGATAGGGCTTATAGTTGTTATTATTATAGTTGTTCCTATAGGCATTGTTGTTGAAATTGTTGCTTTTAATAAAGTTTACATCAACATGCTCTTCTTGTGCAACTAAAGAAGCTAAAGAAACGTTATTGGGATCAATATGGGATTTACCACTAGCAAGCATAGACATAATCAATCTTTTCACTCAAGGAGGAGGTTTTTTCAATAGAATTTACCTTCTTACCTTGAGGTGTACTCTCCGTATGCCATTCAGAATATTTCACCATCATATCATCCAAGATTTTTGTTGCAGCCCCCAAGGTGATGGACATAAAGGTACCTCCAGCAGCTGAATCCAATAAGTTTCATGAAGAAAAATTCAGTCCTGCATAAAAGGTTTGGATGATCATCCAAGAAGTCAGTCCATGGGTTGGGCAATTCTTTATGATAGATTTCATTCTTTCCCAAGCTTGAGCAACACGTTCATTATCTAGTTGTTTAAAATGCATGATGCTACTTCTTAGAGAAATAATCTTAGCAGGAGGATAGTATTTTCCTATAAAAGCAACTTTGCATTTTATCCAAGAATCAATACTATTCCTAGGCAGTGAAAGCAATCATTCTTTAGCTCTTCCTCCCAAGGAGAAAGGAAATAATTTCAGTTTTATGATATCACCATCTATGTCTTTATATTTTTGCATTTCACATAATTCAACAAAGTTTTTTAGATGGGCAACATCATCATCAGAACTAGGGTCAAATGGTTCTGTGCCATGGTTCGATGAGTTTTATCGGTCTGTGCCATACCCGCGCTGTTTCTCTGTTTTGTGCCCTGGTTTGCTCTCATATCGCCCAAACGCTTGTTTCCCTCTGGTCAACCTACTTTAACCGGTGGGGTCGGCCTGGCACGGCTCGGCCAGAATTTCGTGGGGTCGGCTAGTGGGGTCGTGCCTTTGACCTTAGAGCATGCATGCATGCAAGTGGGGCCAGCGGCAGCGGGGAGCATGCATGGAGCCGTACGTGCGCGTCCATGCATGTGCTCGCCGCGCCTTCAATGGCGTGCCCCCCTGGCCGGCAAAAAGCTACCTCTCTACCTACACTGCCGGCCCGGACACGCATCTGCTCCGCCGTCCTCGTGTCTCTCTTGCCTACTCTGTCCTGCTCCAAGCTGAGCAGTCTGGAGCCGACTTAATGTTGGTCGCCATTACTGCCTTCTAAACCGTGACGCCGTCCAAAGACCGCAGATGACATTAAAAGGAGCCATATCCTTACCCGTTGCGCTCACAAATCTCCTCTTCCTCTCCTAGACACCTTCGCCCAGTCCCTTATCTCTCCATGGCTCGTGGTGATTGAAGCTCCACTCCCAGCACGAACCGCCGCCGCCGCCACGTCCCCTATCCTTGGTTTCTTGAGGCGAGCGAGGGAAGCGGCATGGGGAGTGGGCGTGGGCCTGGGCGTGGGCGTGCGCGTACTCCTCCAAGCTCGAGCAGGTGGCGAGCGAGGGAAGCAGCATGGGACGGGGAGTCTCCAAGTCCAAGGGGCAGGGGCAGGGCCATTGCGCCCGATCCCATTCCCTTCATCGATATGTCCGACAAGGACGACAAGGACGACCAGGGTATGCACTGGACCATGGCCTGGAATGAGGAGGTCACGGAGGTGCTGGACCCGGGTTTGGCCTGGGCCATGGCCGACCAGAAAGCCATGGATCTTGCCAAGCATTCCGCCGTCGAGCAACAACGTCTCAAGATCTACTCGGAGAGCCAGGGAAAGATGGAGGACATGTGGTCGGCGTCGAACAACAACGCCTCATAAGAATTGGATGCCAAGGGCAAAGGCAAGGGGAAGGGCAAGGGCAAGGCCGAGACGGTGGAGGTTTCCGATGACGAGGACGAGTGGTAGTCCATTTTAGTTATTTGTTGCTTTATTGTAACGCCCCGGAATTTTTGTTTGTTTTTCTTTTGCATCAACATGACATCATCATGCATCATTTGCATTTGTCAATCTTAAATTCAAACTGTTGCATTTAAATTCTTTTCCCACAATTAAATTAAAATGCATTTCAAATTAATTCAAATATGATATTTCAAATCTTTTGCAAATATTATAAAAACTAGTTTATTAAATTGCCTATTTGAAACTAAAACTATTTTATAAAGTTTCTTTATTCAAATTCTTTTTCTATTTTGTTTTAAAATACAAAAACAGAAAATAATTAAACAAAGAAATAAAAATCCGGAAAGAAAAACCTTACCTGGGCAGTTTCTCTCTCTTCTGGCCAACCCCCTCTCAAGCCCAGCCCACCCCCTCGCTTTCCACTACCTCCGTACGGAGTCAGAGGAGAAAGCGACATGGCACCCCACCTCCACCTGCTCCCTTGCCCTCCTTAAAGCCGAGCCGCACCTCCCCAAAACCCTAGCACCTCCTCCCTCCTTCCTTCCTGCTGCGCCGTCGCTTCCCTCTCTTCCCCACCTCCTTCCTCCCCTCTGTTTTTCCTAGCACCAAACCTCCGCCACCACCTCGTCGACGAGCTGCCACTCTGGCGCTGGCGAGAGAGCTCCTCCGAGCGTTGAAGCACCGCCTCATCAACGTCGAGCTCATCCCTGAAGTAATTGGACCGGGAGCCGCGGTACGCGTTGCCGTCGTCCCCGACTCCGGCGACGCCGCCGCCGCCAATTCGTCGCTTCCGCCCATCTCTGGCAAGAATAGCTCGTCCAGGATCCCCACCGTGAGCCACTCGTCCCATTTCTTCTCCCCCTTTCGTTTTTGTCGTCGGAGTAGTCATTTATGTCCACGCCTTCGTCTCCGGTCCGCTGTGGCCGAACCGCACGGGTTCATGCACGAGCACGAGTTCCCCGCATCTCCCTCTTCGCCTCCGTGCGACCAGATACGCACACACCAGCACCCCTGCACGCACACGCCCGTCCGCAGCACCTCCAGGAGTGTTTATCGCCGGCGAGATTCATCTCCGACGAGCTTTGTCCCCGCTCGGGTTTAGTTTCATCAAAAGCGTTTGCAGTTTCAGTTTCATCAGCATTGAGTGTTAAAAAAACAATTCACTGCGTAGTCTGTCATCAATCCTTGATCAGCCCAGTGGCTAGCAGCGCTGTTCGCTCCTTCGCTGCGCCCGCGCGAGTTCGACTCCCGGTTGTGTTGAATAAAAGCCACCCTATTATTTCTTTTAGCTCGCTGACCTACTGGCCCCACCTGTCAGTGAGAGAGCACCTGGAATTCTTGCACTGAGTCCCTGTGCTCTCTGGTATCATAACCAAGTCCCCGGAGACTTTGTTTCCATCACCCCCAAGCTTAGTTTGCTAATAACTTTAATTCTATAACTCCAAATCAAATAATCTTTATATGATTATTTATCAGAAAAATGCAATGAATATTAATATGCCATTTGTATGCCATTTTGCATCTTTTATTTAAATTACTTAGTGTAATTTAATTGTTGCACCTAAATAATTAAATATGGAATGTGTTGGGCTTTATTTAATTATTGCTCTATTCCATTTAATTTAATTAGATCACCCATGCCATGTGTTACCATGTTAACTAACATTTAATGATTATTCTAACTAGCGTCCGTGCCCTATGATATATCTATGTCCGGCGGGTGGATGTTAAGAATCTCCCCTATAAGGAAGCGGGACGGATGATCATACATGCATGAAAGGAATCTTTTTCATAACCAAAAATTCAAAATAAATTATCTCTTAAACCGCTAATCCAATTGACGATCCGTTTTCACCGATGGCCTCGCATCGACGAGAACTTCAAAACAAGATCCCATCTTAATATGTTTTGATGAACTTTTTTTTTCATTGTCAGTTACCGGGTTATAATACTGTACTTGCCATATTACTATCTAACATTTACCATTCAAATAATGCCTCGTTACCATGCAATTTTAACATGTTTTACCGTCATATCCATAATCTTCATGTTCAAATAGTGAGTATTAGATTCATTCTAAACACTTAAGAATATGAAATACCGTCGTGAAAAGATTACGTTGGTGAGTAGAGAAGAGTAGAGAAGTTCAAGAAACCAAACCATTTGATTTAAACCTGGTAATTAACATGACAATACCTGCTGACTAAGTGAATACAATCTGGTAACTTGGGTCAGGAAAAAAGTTATCAAAACATATCAAGATGAGATTTAGTTTTGAAGATCTCATCGCGATAAAACCAACCGTAAAAACGGATTTGAATTTTGATTTACGGTCTAAGAAATAAAACATTTTAAAGTTTAAAACGCAAAAGGAATCTACGTGCATGCTTGACCTGGTTGCATGCATGCATGGCTCGGTTACCCTATTCTTTCCGTGCCCACAGAAAACTAATCCGGGGCACGTGCCCTTATTAGCACAGTCCAACATTTAATATTGTTGAGTAAATAAATAATTTGCACCTAAATATGAATTGTCGGGGTTGCTTTCCCGCTTAATTTGGATTTAGTGCATCTCGTAATGCATCTTGCCATCTCATGCATCATTCTCGTATGATCATGCTGGATCTTTTGCCGTAGTTGTAAAATGCATCTTTTACGCTTTCCAGTGTTTGTTGCCTCTTCACGGATAAGACATTGATATGTGTGAGCAACGACAAGATCTGCTTCCATGCGGGATTCCAGGCAAGCAAAGTTTGCTTGTTTACCTATACATTGTCTTTCATACTTGTCGTTGTTCTCTGCTACCCTAGTATTCGGTTCTTTATCACGATCCCATCACATGTTTATCCTGCAGCCCATACAACTTCATCCCCACATCCCATCACCTGGTGTACGTTTATATGTTAGCCTTGCGAGTCGTAGCGCATGCTTAGAGTTGATTGTGCGACTCTTCCGTTGGTTCTTTATTTCATAGACTTAGTATGATAGAGGGTCTACCTTAATAAAATGTTGTCATATGTTGGATATTATAATTAAAAGATAAGGCACCGGCGGAAGGCCTTGCGAGGTGCTTTGTTCTGCTAAGTGTCGACCTAGGAACTGAGATTTTGTCCTTGGATCCAATTTTGAGCGCACTAACCGCTTGTGGGAGGCCCTATGGAGCCCCTCGTGGCTTCGATCTAATCCGCTTCTTATCCAGGGCGTTGCAAGTAGTTTGGGCTTTCCATTTGATGCATGCATATGGCTACATAACGGTCTCATGTTGATGGAGTAGTCGATTCTCATATAGGGTGGCACGTTCTTAGAGTGCTATGAAGGTTGATCCCGCGGGTACTTGACCTGATTAGCCGTGCACACAATCATGCGGTTCCCTGGATGGGTTGTAGAGAAGAGATTTGTCGTGTTGAGATGCCCTACCTTCTGGCTTTGCCTTTTGGGGTTGATCGAACGAGTACGGGTCCAGTAGTGCACCCCTGCAGGGTTTAATCTTATCGATGAGCCGTGTCCACGGTTATGGACGTTTTGGTGATGATGCTGCCTAACAAGATCTAGACAACTTGCACCTAATTAATGTTAATTAATTTGACTAGTAATATAGAATTACTTTCACAATAAATGGTAACTAACATTTTTCAATGTGTGAGTTTCCCAAATTGCTTCCTCATACTTGGTTGAGGGGGTTAATCCGAGAATGGGTTATGATTGGTGTTTGTTGTAGCTGGTTATCTTATGCGCTCTCTTATCCCTCTCTAATTAGACGGAAGTTGTAGCGTATCTGTAGTGTACCTGCACTATAAATAAGGCAGATACCTGTGTATAGTGCAAATCCCTGGATCGATTCATTTGCACACACAATTTACGATGTAATATCACAACAAAGCGTCAATTTTATTACATCGATGATCCAGAATTACAAAATATTTGATACAAGTTGCATAGCATAAAGCTAGCATTGAAAAAGTACACAACGGAAATACAATAGCAGTGGGTCTCCAACAAATTCATGTTGCCACAGGCGAAAAACATGTTGGTTGTAGACTCGAAACCTATAAACGAAACCTCACTCGTCATCTGAACAATCTGCAATAAGAAAAATATTGCAACAACGTGGGTCAGATTCCATTAAAAATGGAGTCTGGCAAGTGACACTATGGTGGACACTTAATGGAATAACTCTAAAGCCTATATGCATATTTGGCTGGTGGAGTTCAAGGCTATTTTGCATAAAGCCAATTTTTCCTATCTCTTTGGAAAACACTTTCTTCAATTCAAGACAAGTATGGCATGAAAACCATAAATCTCATCTTCCCTTGTTCACCCATCAAGTTTTATTTCTGAAGTTGGAATGATGGAATCCTCCGTTGACATCCTCGTTCAGCTGCTCACTTGTCCGTTTCCGGGGACACGGCTAAGTACTTAGATTTTAACTCTGCAGAGGTTGTGCACGTTCACCATTGTACCCATTCCACCCAATTTACCCTTTACACACCATCTGTGATAAGGAAAGGAGAAGAATGAGACGAGATCTTTCAGAAACATTTTCCCTCCCACTCTGGCCTGACGCGCTCCACCTACAAATCCTCTACCACCATTTGTCAGGCCGGGAAGAGTCCACGCAGCTTAGTTGATCAAGCCAGAGCCCATATTGGCAATGGCTGCACGAGAAGCAATCTTCACTCGGAGTTCTTCAGATCCCTTTGTTCCTGGGTGGCCATCCACAAGTGAATATCCCATAGGTAAATCCCCTGGGGACAACACTCAACTCATACAGCCAAGCAACCAATTCCACCCAGGTGTTTGATTATAACTTAGTAGAATTTAACTTTTCATCAAATAGTTTTGCATAGCATCACAATTCTACTAAGTATTTTCATAGGAACCTAGACACAGGAATAAATAGGTCTATCATGGCTTGCATAGCAATGCTATCCTACACATGCTTATAGAAAATACTCTACTCATGCATAGAAAAATAATGGGACTTTTATGGGGGTGTGCCACTTGCCTTTGGATGATGTCTTTGCTCACAAACTTTTCAACAACGAATGTTTGCTCTCCGTTCAATCTAAACAATATAAGCAAATAACAATACAACAATCAACATAAAACACAACAAACATGGACAACAACACAAGGCATATAAAAGCAAAAACAAATTTCACAAAGGTTCATCACATAATTCAATATGCAAAAAGAATTGATGTGCTGAATAATGGGTTCTAATGGGCTGGTCTTAAATAGAAATTTATCACACATTAATTTGGTCAAAAACATTTAAATCAAACTTAATGGTCTTAAAAGGTTTTTAATACCACTTAATTACCTTAAAAACACTGTTAAGACACTTTAAATGTTTTACCATCAGTTTTAATTGTTTTCTATAATTATAATTTTATTGAAAACTTATAAACAATACTACTGGTTAAAAGATAAAGTTTGTGACATTTTGCAAAAGAAACATATTAACATTATTCGTAGGATTAAAGTATAACAAAAATACTTAAATTAAGCCTCTGGTTTTTAAAGCATCAAAATAATGCTCAAATTTTTTTTCTAACAGGGGCATAAAACTACACATATTTTAAGGTTTCTAAAACTATTTTATTTGCAAAAGTTGGATTTATAGAATTAAAGATATACCAAATTTACTCGAATTGCTCATTTGCAATTTAAATAAATTTAGACTACTAAAAAAATGTAAATCAACATAACCAAAGTATTCTACATGTCAGGGGCTTTCCAAGGATATTTAATATATAAATTTTGAACTTATAGAATTAAATCAATAGCTAAAACAATGTTTTATAAGTTTCTGTAAATAATAAGTTAGTGCACGATTAAAATACAAGTTTTTATTATACCACTGTATTCTACACGTTCATACGATTCCATAGACTACAAAAACATCAAAAACGGAGTTATGGTTGATTTAATATGAATTTTGAAAGTTATGTCTAGTCAGAAAAACGAAAATATTGAATAGGTGACCTATGACGTTTTTCTAATGGATGCTGCCCTTCATCAAGTGATATGTACGTAACAAGATAGAAGGAAGCACATCAGCATCTCACCGGCGAGACAAGATGACGGCGGTGGTGCATAGGTCGGGCGATCGCAGGCGGACGCGGACGGTCGGAGTGCTGTGGTCGTCGACGACGGGTGTGGACGCGACAACGTTTCGAAAGCTCCCGGACGCGATGGAGACAACGGCGACGCGCGGCTGGACACGGCGGAGAGGAAGACGGTGTCGGAGTTGAGCGGCGATTCCCGGAGCTGCGTGGAGAGGCGGACGGAGTGGCGACGGCGACGATGACCTTCGGGTCGAGCTCGGCCTCCACGATTTGGCTTTGGAAGTGAAGCAAGGAGGGTGTTTAAAGGAGCACACGGACGTGGGAAAGAGTAAGGAGCAAGAATCGGCGGCGGGGACTCACTCTACTCGCCGGAATCAAAGAAATAAGGTGGCGCTCGAGCGAAATTCCGGCGAAGAAATTCGTCGGCCTGGGGGCGTATTGGAGAGGGCTTTTGGGGGGGGATGGAGGAGGAGGTCGAGGGTTATTTATAGAATCCGACGGTGCTTGATTTGGTGCAGTAATTTCCTCGCAATCCATCGGACATTAAATTTGACCAAAAACGCTCATGTTTAACGGCGGACGAAATTAGAGCAATTTAGTGCGTTTAAGAGAGGGCTTTTATGGGGGAATGAAAGAGGAGATCAAGGGCTTTAATTAGAAAGAAACGGTTCGTAATTTGGTGCTCTAAATCAACGGGAATCATGTTGAGAAGTGGGCACGGGAGAGATTTTCGCGTGCGGGGCGCGTTGCTGGAGCTTGAAGACGACGCTGACGTCATCATGACGTAAGCATTTTTTTTCTTTTTTCTGATTTTTCTTATTTTTTTCATAACTTTTGATTTAAGACTCTAAATCAAGAAAAATAAATTTCTAAAAATTTGTAAAAATAATATCTTTGTGTTAAACCAGTTGTGGGCATGTTTTGAACACTTTTTAAAAATCAAAATTTTGAATTAGTGATAAATTACAAATTTGCCACTTAATGTCAAATTTGAAAACATGGGTTAAATAATTTCGTTTTTGGCTAAACAAAATTTATAAAAATAAAACACTTATATAAGTTTAAAATTAAGTTATGTAAACTCATTTTCCAATATTAAATAATTTTAGCTTTAGTACAATATTAAATATCATCACACATTTATTTGAAATGAAAAGGGAAATATAATGTATTCATTTTTAATTCAAAATATTTTGTGCACCATTATATTTTATATTATGATAATTCATTTGAAAACCTTATAACAACTTTGGAAAAGATTTTTGATTTAATTCATTTCTTATATAGAAAATATATTTTGAAAGTCATTTCATGTTTTGAAAATAAATGAAAATCATTTAAGCTAATGAAATGTTTATTTGGGTTGTTAAGTAATTATAAAATCTATGAGGTTTTAAGTGATAAACTATAGACTTGTAATATCCAAATTATGTTTTGAACTCAGGTAAATGAATAATAATCTTCTAGCAAATAGACAATGTTTTCAATAGTTTAAAATAACACTTGTAATTATTATTTTAATTTATTTATAGCTAAGACTAAGTGGTTGAAATCAATTACTTTAACTAAACTATTTACTTAAAATAAAATGGTTTGTACTTTATAAATCATTTGTCAAATTACATATTAAGGTTTTTGAAATACAATGGATAATGTAATGTTTGATTGGAAAAGACTTTTGAAAATAATGACACATTGGGAATTTTGAAATAATAGACTTTTTCAAATTGGTTGAAGTCTTTTATAGTTAGTTTTCTTATGCATTTTAATATTTTATTTTAATCAAAACAAAAGTTTTAAATTTTAGTGTTTTTTGAACATTCCAAAATGTTGGGATGTTACAGTGTCTCTTTCGGTTGCTAGTGCTGCTACCGCTACGTCCACCTCCCATATATTTTGGGAGATGGTGTAGAAATTAGGCAAGTCGTTTTTGCTTGCCATGGAGTGCCCTGACCCTCTTTTGGGTTGTGCTTTATGTGCAGTTAACAGGTTTGAAGTCTGACGACGTTAGCTTGCGAATCCCCCCGGCTTGGCTGGGCAGGGATATGACGTCATTGCTTATCTTCAGGACTCTTATTCCAATTTGAATCTTATCCGTAGTCGGATACTATTTTGCTTCCGCTGTCAGTTGTATCTTTGTATTGTATCATTTGTATATTGGCTCGTTTGAGTCGTTGTTGTATATTATTTCTTTTTTTGTTGTTGTGGATGTATCACAATTGTTGTAATGTTATCACAATTCCACCCACATAATGCGCATGTTTGGGCGTGCACATTATGTCTGGTGGGCGACCTAAAATCGTTATTATGCGGATTTTGGCGGGATCGCTTAAATCTACATAGTACCGATATAGGGGCGTCACAAAGTGGATCGCGGTAAGAATCGATTTATTAAGGGCAATGGCCTTGTGCTTGACATTTCCAATTGTGTGTAAATTCACTTCAGTTTGACAATTTTCAGCCAGTCCACTGTGAGGCCGTTTACCCTACCTTTGGAGCTCATTTGAAACATATTTTTCAGCGAGTCCACCATATTTAGTTAGAAATGAGGTCGTTTACCCTACCTTTGTAGCTCATTTGAAACACATTTTTCAGTGAGTCCACCAGTTTTGCTTAGAAATAAGGCCATTTACCCTACCTTTAGAGCTCATTTGAATCACATTTTTTAGGCGACTCCGCCATTTTTTTCTTAGGAATGAGGTCGTTCACCCTACCTTTGGAGCTCATTTGAAACACACTTTTGCGGTGACTCGACCATTTTTTGCTTATAAATGAGGCCGTTTACCCTACCTTTGGAGCTCATTTGAAACACATTTTTGCGGCGACTCGACCCTTTTTGGCTTAGAAATGAGGTCGTTTACCCTACCTTCATAGCTCATTTAAAACACATTTTTCAGGCGACCCCACCATTTTTTCCTTAGAAATGGATTCATTTGGTCTCACTTGGTTACGACGGGTAACAGCCAAAATCCGGATTTGGTGCACCAAAATGAGGGTGGGCGAGCCAAAAATCCCCATTGGGTTCACTCGTCAGCGGGTGTACAACCCTTATCCTTCGCTCGCGTCCAATCAGATTGCAGAACGAGCTTCTCGCGGATCGCCTGCAGATTCCCTCTGGAGGAAATCGGACGGCTGCATATTCTTTCTAGAGGAAATCGGACGGCTATAGTTTGATCGACATTTGAAATGAGCTTCAAATATTCAAAAAAATGTCAAAAAAAGGAAAATCCTGCGCATATAGTCGTATTATGTCATATACTAACGACTCAAGTTGGAAAACATGGTCTACATACATTTAAAAGGAGAAGGGCATGGAGATCATGTGATATTGCATAACTTAAACAATGAGGTCTAAGGTTGGAGAGAAGTGGTTTTTGAATTGCAACATAAAATTTTCAAAAACCTCACAAAAGTTTTGTTTTGGAGTGACTAAGAAGGACCCATGCTTAGTTTTTCATTTTTATGTTTTAAACTTATTTAAATGTTGGTCAAACGTAGGTTTGACCGAATTTGAAATAACCATAATAAATTTAAAAACTATTGAAAATATGAAAAACCGACGCACATAGTTTTAATATGTCATATACTAACGACTCATGTTGAAAAACATGGTCTACGTACATTCAAATGAGAAGGGCGAGGATCTCATGTGATATTACATATCTCAAATGTGCAAATCAGAATTGCAACATGATAATTTCAAAATACTCACAAAAGTATCATTTAGGAGTGACAAAGAATGGTCTAGGCCCAGTTTGCGCATAAATTTTACACAAATGTTCGCCTGTTCACGCCCAGAGCACGCTGAACACGCTCTGAGCGCGTCCAGAGTGCGCACTTAAGGTGTTCGATAAAAGTACAATAACAAATATTCAAACGATTCAAGTTGATAAACAAGGTCTACACACATTCAGATCGCGTAACTACACAGAACGCGCATTGTGGGTGCAAGTTCACGTCCAGTTCGTGACTACATTGCGCTTGCTGTGTTGACATGGATGCACAGATACGTGTCTAGTTCGTGCAACAAATGCTTCTGATACGTGTAGATGTCTCACAACGTCTCGTCTCCAACTACAGTAAATTTGACCAGAACGACCATGCGCATCAACTGTTCGACAGTTGTACTCGACACGTATAGGGGCACCAGATGACGTGGTAAAACTTTACAGGCATGTCACTTCGACTCGACGTGAAGCGCGGTAACACGATGTCATCATTGCGAATAAAATCCCAATGTGCATTGTGTTGTCATGTTTACACTGCCGTTGGCAAGAAAACCAAGAGATGCGCATGTTCAGTGCCCAAGCGCGGTTATCGATTTACACGCCGGCGGTAGTGAATTCATCACGAGCAGTTATCCCTTCACTAATAAAAACCCCAATGCGCATTGGCATTGCCGTTCACTCGCTCTTCTCTCTTCTCTATGGAAAACCCCAACCACCACTTCTCTCCAACAACAATGTCATCGGACGACGAGCCTTGGTTGCAGAAGCCAGCCATCCCAGCGACTCATGTAGCGTACCTGCACTTTTAATAAGGCAGATACCTGTGTATAGTGCAAATCCCTGGATCGATTCATTTGCACACACAGTTTACGATGTAATATCACAACAAAGCGTCAATTTTATTACATCGATGATCCAGAATTACAAAATATTTGATACAAGTTGCATAGCATAAAGCTAGCATTGAAAAAGTACACAGCGGAAATACAATAGCAGTGGGTCTCCAACAACTTCATGTTGCCACAGGCGAAAACATGTTGGTTGCAGACTCGAAATCCCTTAACGAAACCTCACTCGTCATTTGAATAACCTGTAAGAAATAAAATTTTGCAACAGAGTGGGTCAGATTCCATTAAAAATGGAGTCTGGCAAGTGACACTATGGTGGACACTTAATGGAATAACTCTAAAGCCTATATGTATATTTGGCTGGTGGAGTTCAAGGCTATTTCGCATAAAGCCAATATTTCCTATCTCTTTGGAAAACACTTTCTTCAAATCAAGACAAGTATGGCATGAAAACCATAAATCTCATCTTCCCTTGTTCACCCATCAAGTTTTATTTCTGAAGTTGGAATGGTGGAATCCTCCGTTGACGTCCGTGATCAGCTGCTCAAATTGTCCGTACCGGGGACACGGCTAAGTACTTAGTTTTACACTCTGCAGAGGTTGTGCAGGTTCACCATTGTACCCATTCAACCCAAACTATCCTTTACACACCATTTGTGAATAGGAAAGGAGAAGAATGAGATGAGATCTTTCAGAAGCATTTTCCCTCCCACTCTGGCTTGACCCGTTCCACCTAACATCCCCCTACATCTGCTTGTCAAGCCGGAGAGAGTCCACGCAACATAATTGATCAAGCCAGAGCCCATATGGCAATGCCTGCACTGGAAGCAATCGTCACTCGGAGTTCTTCAGATTCCTTGGTTCCTGGGTGGCCATTCACAAGTGTACATACTCCAGGAACCATAGGCATGGACCTGAGTAGCCACTCAACATAAACCATACAACCACTCACCACCCAGGTGTTTCATTCTTAACTTAGTAGAATTTAGATTTTCACAAAACATCATTTGCATAGCATCAATAATTCTACTTAGTATTGCATAGGAACCTAGACACAGGAATAAGGTATTCTACACAGGTTTAACATAGCAATACTATCCTACTCATGCATATAAAATACACTAAGTAATGCATATAGAAATAATAGGAAGTTTATGAGGTGTGCCACTTGCCTTTGAATGTTGTCGTTGTTCACAACTCTTTTCAACGATACTCGGGACTCTCCGTTCAATCTAACAGTATAGACAAGCAACAATACAACAATCAACAGCAAGCACAACTCCACAATGCATACAAACACATACTAGATGAACAAATAAGTTTTATAAAACTTTCTAAGGAAAAATATGTTTATGCATGATGTGCAAAATATTCCTAAGGGCTAGAAATGCTTTTTCATGCCATGAAAATCTTTTAAGTTAATGTAATGAAATTAGGTTGGTCAAAATTGCTAAGGACTAAAGTCATAAGTTGAATAAAGTATTTTGTTTTGTATCATCTTGAACAAGCCCTCTAATGGCTTAGTCTTGATGTGTAGAAATATTTAGAGAAAATACTAAGTCATTTCTTCAAGATGATCAACAATTATCATCAACTCTTTGTAAATTGGACATTCACTATAGTGAGAGAGACAGACACCCGGCCAGCCACTTAAATTGTGGAACAGGTCTCATGTACGTGGACATGTAAGGTTTGTCTCCAGGCCGCTTCATCTCACTATGCCGCTAGGATCCAACAAACTTCAAAGATGATAACATCGTGATCAAAATTTGTTTAAGTCTAAAAGACAAGATTAGGAAAGAGGGAAAAGAAGGAAATAAAGATGCAGTTAGTCTTCCAGGCTTCATCTCCAGACTTGTAATATTCTCCTTGATGATGTCTTGATTGAAGTTTTGATAGACTTGATAAATCTTCAGACTTGGTGGTTCTTGTATCCTCGAGGCTGGTCTTGGATTTACTTAGTCATCATGAAGTCTAACAGAAGAAGGAGGGAGAAAGAAGAAAGAGGGAGAAAGACTTTGAAAATATTTCTGGTTGGTCTTCATGAACTTCTTCTTGATCTTTCTTCTAAGTGCTTCCACTCCTTGGAGATTCTTCTGGAGTCTTGTTTGGCTAAGTCCTTCATTGGTCTTCCAGCTCCATGTTGAAAATTACTAAGTGTCTAAGTGTATAGCACTTTACTAGAATGCTAAGTTGAAATGATCCTAACTTAGAGAAAATGGGGGAGGACTTTTCTTATGGGAAATATAACTACAAAATAAAATATGCTATGAATGAAATGAAATTTTAAATCACAAGAAAACATCAAATAACTTTTGAGATTTCTTTATAAATATGCATGAATTTGTAAATGCAATTTAATAAATTTCTATTTTTGGAAAATATAATAAAAGGAATAAATATAAGATAAAGTTTTCTATGATTAAATTTTTATAACAAAATTTTATAATTAGTATTAATAGACAGGGGGCATTTAATTAAATTTATAGCAATTTCATTTAATCACAAATAATATTTCTATTAATAGTTATGTGGAGAATACTCAAACTATTCAATTTAAATATATGACTATGAATTCATTCAAATATTAATCAATATTATTTTATAGCAGTGGCATCAATTTACAAATATTCCAAAGTTTCTAAAACAATTTTATTTGTAATTTTTGAATTTACAGATTAGACGTTATGACAAAAATACTCAAATCTTCCATTTGAAATTTGAATATTTTAAACTAAGTCAAATTTGAATTCTAACAGGACCAAAATAATCTACAGGTCAAGAGCTTTCATTTGATATATCATTTGTCCAATTTGGAGTTAAGGTGAAAAAGTTATAATAATTCTAGTAGGGAGGGACTTTTCTATAAAACAGTCGATTAAATCTTATTCGGAATAAATCAGAAAAACAGACGGCTACGTGGCGGGATGTGGTTGGCTGGGCTCGGCTCGGCTTGGCTCGGCTCAGCCGCGGCTCGACTCAGCTCGCTCCGATGGATCTGGATCGTCCGATCCAGATCTGACGGGTCTGCTCGATCCATACCGGTTCGGTTAAACGAGTCTAATCTCGACCGTTGATCTTAGATTGGAGGGATCTGGGGAGATGGCCATTACCTGGTGGCGCGGGGTCGCCGGAGTTGGCAAACACGACGGCGGCGTGGCTCTGGCGCGGACGGTTTTCTCGCTCCGGTGGTCCTCTTCGCTCAGGGAGATGACGTCGGAGTTCAGCGCGGCGCGGCGAGCTCCGTGGGGTGGTCGGCGTCGAGCTGCGCAGCCGAGAGAGGAGGAAGGGCACGGGTGGAGGCGTGGTTTTCGCCGGCGGCCTTCGGTTGATTCCTCCTCGACGTGCTGCTGCGAAAACGATGCAAGGGAGAGATTGAGAAGGTGCGTGTCGACACGGGGAAGAGAATGGGTGGGGTCTCGGGGCTTAGGGCAGCCTACCTCGCCGGGGATGGAAGAATTACGGCGGCGGACCGGCGAAGCTCCGGCGAGCTTTTTGAGCGGCCTGGCGGCGCGTTTTTGAGAGGGGGAAAGAGGGGAAAGGTGCGGCGTGGTTTGGGGTTTATATGGGGGCGGTGAGGGGAGCAAATCCCGCAAATAACGCCACGATTTGGAAGGAGAAATCGCCGGCGGATTTTCGGGCGAGATTGGCGTGCGGAGGTTGAAGACGAGGTGACGTCAGCGATGACGTCATCCGGAATTTTCTTTTTTTATTTTTCTGATTTCTTTTATAACTTTTGATTTAAATGTCCAAATGAAGTCAAACGAATTTCTAAAAATTTGTAAAATTAATATCTTTCTGTTAAACCAGTTGTGGGTGTGTTTTGAACACTTTTCAAAAATAATAATTTCGAAATATTGATTAAATGTAAAATTGACCATTTATGTTTAATTTAAAACTAGGGTTTAATTAATTTTAATTTTGGCTAAATAAATTATATGAAATACCCATATTCAATTATGTTTGAATTTAAGTTATTTAAACATATTTTATTAAACATGCATCTTTATTTTGGTTTAGTAGAAGCATAATATAATATAAATAATTTTAAAGTAATAGGAAATATAATGGATTCTAATGTTAATTAAATTTTATTTTGTGTAACATTATATTTTATATTAAGATAAATCATTTGAAACTTCATAAACAACCTTGGAAAATATTTTAGATTTAATTCTTTTCTTATATACAATATATATATTCATGAAAATCATTTTATGTTTTGAAAATAAATGGAATTCATTTTAAGCTAATGAAATGTTTATTTGGATAATCCATTTATAAAATATATGAATTTATTTAAGTTATAAATTATAGGGTGTAATTTCAACACTAAGTTTTGAACTAGTTGAAAGAATGAAAAACTATTTGACAAATAGATCATGTTTTAAATAGTTTAAAAAGAACACTTGTAAATATTATTTAATTTATGAATAGCTATGGCTATGTGGTTGGAATCATATACTTATGAGGAAACTATTTATTTCATGAAATTGGTTTGAAGGTTTTTCAACATTCATAAATTTACATCTTAAGGGTTTTGAAATACAATGGATGATGTAATGTTTAATTGGAAATAACTTTTGAAATTCATGACACATTGAGAATTTTGAAATAATATACTTTTTCAAATTGATTGTGGTCTTTTATAGTTGGTTTCTTTAAGCATTTTAGTATTTTATTTCAAACAAAACAAAAGTTTTAAATTTTAGTGATTTTTGAACATTATAAAATGTTGGGATGTTACAACTCCGACGGGGAGGGCAAACCGATCGAGTGGTGGGAGGAGGGCCACGGCCACAGGAACGGCGGCGGCTCCGGCACCGACAACGACGGCGAGGGGTCTGACGCCGACCAGAGCAGCGGCGACGGCGAGGGGTCCGTCCCCGACTCCAGCGACGACGACGATCACCACGGGTCCGAGGAGGAGGAGGAGGACCCGGAGTTGAACAAGGGCGACGAGGAGGAGAAGGACGACGACGAGGACAAGGACATGAGGAGGAGGAGGAGGAGGATGAGGTCGAGGAGGAAGCAGGGGAGGAGGACGACTCCTCCGACGACTCCTCGGACGACGACGGACCGCCGCCCAAGAGGCAGCGCACGTAGGAGCCGTGCCCGGCAATCGTCGTAGTAGCAGTAGTAGTGCATTAGTTGCACTGCTACTGATTACTAGTAGTATAAGGCCGCCACCGGCGTAGTAGCAGTGCTGCATGCACTGCTAATCTTTTGTAATTGTTAATATAATCCTAATATAATCGAGTTTAAATTAGTAGTAGCAGTTTCAATTCGAGTTATAAATCGAGTTTCAGCTTTCAAATCGAGTTATGAATCCTATTATAAATCGAGTTTCAGTTAGTAGTAGCAGTTTCACTATAAAATGACGTACCAATCAAAAAAATTATCAGTTGCGTTAATGTTAATCCAGTTAATTCAGTGTTAATTCAGTTAATTCGGTGTTAATTGGGGCGGAGATACCAAACCTGGGCGTCAGACTCGTCCCTTCCTGTCCCCACTTGAGCTGTCCCACTTGGAGGAGGATGACGTACTACTCCAGTCAGCCCGAGCCGAGCCTAGCCGCGCCAGGCGACCCCACCAGTCAGTTCAGGTGCGGGTCAAAGGAGGTTCAGCAGAGGGAAACGAGTGTTTGGCCGATATGCGAGCAAACCAGGGCACAGAACAGAGAAATAGCGCGGGTATGGCACAGACCGATAGAACTCGGCTAGGTATGGCACAGAACCAATTAACGCTCAGAACTAACACCAGAGAATTGCTCTCTCATAACAAGATTCAATAAAGTAGGTTTAATTTCAAAAACTCAGCTTTAGATGAAGGTGGAGCAATAGGTGTGCATAGAAAATCATTATTGTTGGTGCTTGTAAAGTCACACAACTTAGTGTTTTCAGCGGAACTCATTTTAGCAAATTAAATAACAAACCGAAATATACAATATTAAATAAAATAGCACAAATCGAAATAAACAAGAGCAACAAAGCAGAAAATAAATAACAAAACTGAAATAAGAAAAGTAATGGAAGTAACTTTTTTTTTGTATTTTTTATATTAAGCAAACGAGACAGTAATAAAAATAAACTAAGCAAGACAATAACAAATTAAAAAGATTGGAAGTGCGAAAACTCCCCTCGTGAAGAACCTTCAAATCCCCGGCAACGGCGCCAGAAAAATCCTTTCTGGTGCAAATGTTGATGAGGGAAATAAAATCTTCCAAACTGAGGAACTCCAAGCTCCCCGGCAACGGCGCCAGAAAAATGCTTGATGCACACGGTGGGTGTGTTGTTAGGAGACCCCAAGAGGAAGGTGTGAAGTAGTGCAGCGGCAAGTTTCCCTCAGTTATGAAACCAAGGTTATCGAACCAGTAAGAGATGAACGTTCGCCCAAGGTTGTTAGCAGCGACGTTGGCAAGGCGCATCACCAGCGCCAGCAACGAACGTGGAGCATGCACACAAACAATCAAGATAGTTTGCCCCAACTTAACAGTGAGGTTGTCAATCTCACCGGCTTGCTGTAACAAAGGATTAAACGTATGTGTGGAAGAATGGATGGTTGTTTGCAAAAAGTAACAGGTTTGAAGTTGTGGTTTTATCAGATTAATGAGAAGGACCGGGGTCCACAGTTCACTAGTGGTGTCTCTCCATAAATAATAACATTCATCCATGAGTGGTAAACAAATTACAGCTGGGCAATTGATAGAATAATGATAAGCAACCCAATGCATATACTAACGTTATGATGTCTAGTGTGAGATTCATTCTGGCATTACAACAATATACATAGACCATTCCAACCGCATCTATGACTAATAATCCACCTTCCGGTTAGCGTATGCACCCCTTTCAGTATTAAGTTGCATGCAACATATTATCGCCTTAAGCACTGTGTGTAAAGTAAGTAAGTAACATCATCCTTAGACAAAGTACTACTGTTTTTCCCTAGTAGCAGCAGTACATCTACAACCTTAGAGCTTTCTGTCACTGCCCCAGATTTAATAGAGACATGAACCCACTATCGAGCATAAATACCCCCTCTTGGAGTCACGAGCATCTACTTGGCCAAATCACACACAAGTAACGGAGAGCATGCAATATCATTAAATATACACACATGATATATTATGAAGCAATAACTTTAGTACTCAATATTCATCGGATCCCAGCAAACACGACATGGAGAATTACATAAATATGATCTTGATCATGATAGGCAGCTCACAAGAACTAAACATGATAGCACAAGAGGAGAAGACAACCATCTAGCTACTGCTATGGACCCGTAGTCCAAGTGTAGACTACCCACGCATCAGTCCGGAGGCGGTCATGCCAACGTAGAGGCCTCCGGGACGATTCCCCCTCTCGTCAGGGTTTCGGGGAGCAGTTTTGATCTATCCCGAATTGGTGTTAACGACGGCGGCGGCTCGGGACCCGTGGAGGAAAAAGTGAATATCATGCGATCATTTTTAGGTCAGGAGGTATTTATGGACGAAAGGGCGATGTCGGTGGGCACCCGAGGGGCCCACACCACCTCCTGGCGCGGCCAGAAAGGGAGTCGCGCCACGGGGTGGTGTGGCCGCCTCGTGGCTCTTCTCCGTCTCGTCTTCGATGTTCTGGAACGTTCCTCTTCCAAAAATAATTCCAGGATCTTTTATTTCCAATTCCTAGAATATTTCCTTAAGTACTTTTCTGAAACCAAAAACAACAGAAAACAGGGAACTGGCACTTCGCATCTTGAAAATAGAAAACAATAGAAAATGCATAAAACTATATAAAATGCATATAAAACATGTAATAACATGATATAACATAGCTTGGAACATAAGAAATTACAGATACGTGACGTATCACCTATCTTGACATAGCGCCCAATCTCCCACTTTTTATTGAATTCTACTACAAACCACAACGGGAATACCCGGCGGGTCCTCTTGTCTCCTGCGCTGGGGTAACGATCCAGCACCGCCGCAATCTCGTCTTTCCGGGTGTGGTTCTTCACTCTCACCCGAAGGACTGGCAGAAGAGTTGGTTCTACTACCAGTCTACGACTCCTGAGGTTGAGCCGGCTCTCCCGGCTTTCGTGCCGATAGGCTCACCCTCAATGATAACATGAATTCCTTTGACTCACCTGAAGGCCGGAAGGCCATTGAGCCCCTCATCGGCCGGGTTTGCGCCCTTGTCGCCCACGGGCTGACCTGCACTGATTTGGTCAGATGCTGGATGGGGTGGCACATCATGCCACTCAGCATTTGGTCGGGCTTTATGTGCCAATACTCCGGGTCTCTCGATGACCCGATGCGCTTCAACAATAATCAGCACATAGTGGAGGCGCTGATCCGGATCACCCAGAGAATCGTCAACAAGACTCTGGAGGACTTGAAGAAGGACGGCCTTCTTCCTTTTTGTGCCGCCAATCCCTTGAAGCCGGTACTTTCTGACTCCTCTATATTTTCTTTACGTTTGAAGTTTCTCTTGAGTCATAACCTTGAATTTCTCAGGCGGACGACACTTAGTGGTCCACGACTTTGCCCACCACGCCTGACTCTAACGATGAGTCAGGTACTGAAATTGATGTTGATGAAGTCGGCCCCGAGGCCGGCGTAGAAGAAGAAGGTGAGTTAGACTTCATCACTCGGACCTTCCTTGACTTAAGGGACGCCGATCTTCAGGAAAGCCGGTCCTCCCTTAATAGTGATACGAATGTGCAGATACAGTCCTCCCCTCCGTAGACCCGGCTCCTCCTGCTAGCAAGAGGCTCCGCTCGGATTCTGCCGAGGTATTCTTTATCGAGACTCGTCTTACTTTTACTATTTTTCTTGAATCTCACTGAACTTGTCTTGTGCTTGATAGGAGGAAAGGGAAGTTCGTCGCCAAAAGTGCCGGCTTCGATCCTCCGACTCCGACGAGCCCCTTTTTGAAGGTATTTCCTACAACCCGACTCCCTGTCGGGTTAAGTATGTGCAGAAGCGTCCCTCAGTTCTTTATTCGTTAGCCGGGACTCGACGAAGGTCTAAGTCTCGGTCTCTCTAAGTTTCCTCAGATTCGAGCGATGATCTCTTTGGCGGCTTTGCCGTCAATGAAGGGTGAATATCTATCCACCAACGATCTTCTTGTTTTTACTTCACCCCTTTTCAACCATCTTATTTGCGCAGAGCTCGCGCTACTCCGATACATGCTCCGGCTATCGATGAGACAGTCGTTACTTCTCCCCTCCGCGCCGAAGGAGGGGCCACTAAGTCGACAATGCATCCGGTTTCTCCTCGCTCGTCTGGCTTGCCCGACGTGGAGATAACCGGCTCTGCAATGGGCGAGAAGCCGACCGACTCTCACATCGCCAAGACCACCGCGCCTGGGGTTACTACTTCCAAATCTTCGACCGGCAAAGCCCCCATGCCTGCCTCCGGCTTTCAGTCCTATAAGGACTTGGATTTGACAACGCTCGTCGGATAGCTTGATCGGCGCGTCAGGCGGAGAACAGCATGCTGACTGAGCTCCAGGAGAATTTTGAGGTACGAATATGTCTCTCTCCTAGTCCCCAAGTGCCGGGTTATCAGCTTGCGATGACTCGGGACTTCCAATATGACTTGTTCCTTTCATCTGATAAATGTAATCTTTGTTGAGTAGTCCCCAAGAGTCGGAATGATTGCTTGCACTATTTCGGGTCTTCCTTTAGATGTTTCTTGCTTCTACTTTCAACTGAGTAGTCCCCAAGAGCCGAGATAATCGCTTGCGTTACTCCGGGTCTTCTTGTTGAACCTTTGCTTTCTGAGCCCATAATTGAGTACCCCCAAGTGTTGGGTCGTAGCCTGTGCAACCTGGGACTTATAACAATTTGGGCTTTCTTATTCGCACCCGTATTTGATTGACCATTTTTTTTACTTCTTGTTTCAGGATCAGACTCGTCAGTAAGGCCATGCCCTTCAGGTTGTAAAGGAGGAGTTGAAATTCGAAGCCGGCCGCCATGCCGGGCTTCAAAAGAAGATTGCCGAGCTTAAGAAGAAGCTCGGCGAAGCTGCCGAAGAAAACTCCCACCTCCGGCAAGAAATGGAGGAACATGAAGCCAGCTGGAACAAGCAGCGTGACAAGTTGCAGGATGATCTTAAAGCCTCCACCACTAAGTATGAAAAACTTGTCACGCTTATCTCGGAGATGGTGGCCTGTCTGTTTGGTAAGCCGGCTCTATCTTGAATTCTTTTGCCTCTGTCTTAGTTTGTTCATCTGACTCACGCTTCTGTCTTGTCTGTCTCAGGGCCTTGGAATCCCATATTCAAACTTGAGCCGGAAGCGAAGCTGAAAGTCGCCTATACTCTAACTCAGCAGCTGTATTACGGTGCCGGGAAAGCTCTGATGGCCTGCCATAGCTGGGAGAAGCCGCCAACTACCCAGGCCAAGTTTCTCGAACAACTGAATGTCCTGCCAGCTTGGCTTGATATCTGGAGGAGGTCTGCCGCTCGGCGTGCTGCTATGCGCATCTAGCCTTTGACCAAAGCGCATTACCCAGCGGTGGATACAACGTTGCTGACTGGGGGTGGCCTTCCAAGAGTGATGGGACTCCTCTTACCCGGGAGGACATCAAGGCTATAGATGAGAAAACCCGGCATCATGCGACGCTCCTGACGGATACCTTGAGCTTGAGCACTTTCCAGACCGGCTATAACGCTGAGGGGGCCAAATTGTATCCCAAGGACCCGACAACGAAGAAGATGGATCCACGCTATCGTGCTCCTCTTCCAACTCATCTGGAGGCAGTTCCTGCAATAGGGACCCCGGATGTGCCGGTTCCTCCTCGCCCGGATGTCGCTGCTGGCGCATTTCCAAGTGTCTTTGAGATCTCCTGGGAGGACGCTGAAGGATTGGCCCCGAGGAAACCCAAGAAGAAATCCGGCACCTCCAGTTCATCTGGCTTCGCCCCCGAGACTCCAGCTACTCCCTCTGAGACTGGCCCGGCAGTATAACCGGCTTGTAATTTATCTGAAAACTTCGATGTGCCTGTGAAACTCATATTCTTTTGGCCTATATGGCATGTAAGAGGTTAGCTTAAACCTTTATTGAGCTATACGTGTTCTGTTTCGCCTGTGTGCGCCTTAAAAAACTTGCTTTTCAATGATATCCGGCTTTGGCCGGATTTGCAAGTTTATGTTTGGTGTCGATGACCCTTTTGGTTTCCTTTGCTTTCTGCATAGCCGGCTTTCTCGTGACATCTTTCGTGCATAAAACTCTAGGTCGATCAGGGTCTGCTAAGTCCACTTGGGCATCATAGTCAGATTGAAAGCTGATTTTTTAGCATCGGGTCACAATGGCGTCTTTGCCGGGTGAGAATAGCATCAGGCTTACAGGCAAGTATAACCAAGAAATGTTGTGGCGTCTCTGCCGGGTCTTTCGTTTTCGACTTACAACTTCTGGTTAGTAAGCCCCCAAAACCCCTCACTGTTATGAAAGATGAGGATCTGAACATTGTGGCGTCTCTGCCGGGACTTGAGTTTCGACTTACAACCTCTAGTTAGTAAGCCCCCAAGACCCCTCACTGTTATGAAAGATGAGGATTTGAACATTGTGGCGTCTCTGTCGGGTCTTGAGTTTTCAACTTATAACTTTTTGTTTGTAAGCCCCCGAGACCCCTTACTGTATGAAAGATGAGGATCTGAACCAACAAAACTCATTTCTTCAGAGAAGTCTCTCTTTTATTGATCATAAAATATGTACATAGCTAGCAAGCCTCCTCATTAAAAATATTCCAGTCCCCTTAGGTACCCTGGTAAGAAAAAGAGCCACTAGTGGAAAAAAGGCTATCTGCGGTGCACCTTTTAGCCTTTTTGTGGCGCACCCAGAAAAATGGGGGGTGCGCCATAGTTATCTCGCAACTAAAATATATTTCTGTGGCGCACCCGCCCGATGCGCCACAAAAATATTTTTGTGGCGCACCCCACCACCATGCGCCACAGAAACATTTCTGTGGCGCACCCCCACTTAGGTGTGCCACTAAAAAAAATTTGAATATAAAAAAAAAGTGCGGCCAGATCTAAATCTGGATTCTGGCCAGATCTAGATCGGGCCGCCCAAATTTCTTTGTTTTGTCGGAGCTCGTCGGAGGCCGCACCGGGCTTGGCCGTAGGTGGGAGGGTGGAAGATGGGGGCTTCGCCGGAGATTGGTGGAGGAGGTGTTCGTCGCCAGAGGAGGTCACCGGAGGAGGAAGTGGTGGTGGTCGCCAGAGGAGGAGGTGGTGGTGGTCATCGGAGGAGGAGAAGGAGGCAATGGTCATCGGAGGAGGTCACCGAAGGAGGAGAAGAGGTGTTGGTCGCCGGAGGTGGTGGTCGTCGGAGATGGTGGTGGAGGAGGAGGTCGCCGGAAGTGGTGGTGGAGGAGATGGAGCTCGCCGGAGTTGAGAAGGAAGAGGGAGGTGAAGTAGAGGAGAGGAGAGGAGGAAATGAGAGGAGAGGAGGAGGAAATGGTAGAAGTGGGGGAGAATAGGAGGGAGGAGGAGAGAAAAAGGGGGCAGGCGGTTCAAATTTCAAATCCCGCCCAATAAAAGGGGGCAGGAGAGGAATTTTTTTATTTTTTATTGATTTTGCTGAGAAAAACACTCATTTTAAAATAATTGTTTTTTCTTTTGGAATTTGAGGAATCTAAATAGGCTAACCAGGCAAGCCCGGGTCTGGGCAATTTTCTTTTTTCTCTACTTTTTTCTTAAGGTATTAAACGCATTTTTTCGACGTCGTATGCGAAATTATGGCTGTTTTGACTTTCTTTACAGTGATTTTGCATAAAAGGTCAAAACTCATATTTCAAATATGCTACACGAAGTATACACAAATGCCTAACCATATTTCAAAGGATTGAAATTTTTTTAACATTTATTCATTTTTATCTTTTTGGCGCAAGATTGAAAAGGCGATCCACAAGGGAGGGAGGGGGATCTGTGTGTAGAAATTATGTGGCGCATGGGGTCCCATGCGCCACAAAAAGTGCATTCATTTTGTGACGCACCCAACCTGATGCGCCACAGAATGTCCAATTTCTGTGGCGCACCCAGCTGATGCGCCACAGAATGTCGACTTTCTGTGGCGCACCCGAGCGCATGCGCCACAGAAACTCATATTTCTGTGGCGCACCCGAAACCATGCGCCACAAAAAGGATTTTATGTGGCGCATGCAATTTGGTGCGCCACAAAAAGGCCTCCAACTATAAGCCTTTTTCTACTAGTGAGTGCGTCTAAAACCTACTGCTTTTAAACTGAAAAAAAAACAAAAAAGGTGGAACCCGTCTTATCCGAGTCTCCTGTTGTCTATGTGTAGTATGGCCTAAGCTCTGCTATATTCTAGAGCCTGTCATTTTCTGTCATTGGCTATCTTGTGAGGTATGTGTTGTTTCTTGTCAACTTAGTTTCCTCTCTGAGGTCCAACAAGTAGAAGGATTCAATGTGTAGGTTTCTGCTGATCACGAAAGGTCCTTCCCATGAAGGAGTAACCTTATGAAAACCGGCTTTGTTCGGGGCCAGACTAAGGACTAAGTCTCCCTCCTGGAAAGTCCTTGATCTGACCCGACGACTGTGGTATCGCCTCAGGTCTTGCTGATATATGGCTGATATTGCCAGGGCTAGTTCTCTTGCCTCCCTGAGCATGTCAACTGAGTTCTGCCGGGCTTGCTCATTTTCTGTCTCCACATTGTTTGCAACTCTTGGAGAATCGTGGAGAATATCACTGGGTAACACGGCCTCTGCTCTTTAAACCATGAAGAAGGGGGTGAAGTCTGTTGACCTATTTGGAGTTGTGTTGATGCTCCAAACTACTGATGGAAGCTCCTCTTCCCAGCACCCGACTGCCCTGATCAATGGAAACCGGAGTCTTGGTTTTACACCTGTGAGTAGCTCCTGGTTCGTTCTCTCCACTGGACTGTTTGATTGGGGATGTGAAACTGAAGCAAGGTCAAGCCGGATCTCGTTCTCCCCGCGGAATTTCTGCATGTCACAGAGTGAAAAGTTGGTCCCGTTGTCCGTGATGATGTTGTGGGGGTACCCGAATCTGAATATGATTTTCTTCAGGAACTTGACTGTTGTTGTTGTTGTGCAATTGTTGACGGCTTGAACGTCGACCCACTTTGTGAATTTGCCACTGCCACTAGGAGATGTTTCTTCTTGTCGGGTGATGGCTGGAAAGGTCCTACCATTTTCATACCCCATACTACGAAGGGCCATGTAATTGGGATGATCCTTAAATCTTGATCCGGCACGTGAATTTGTCTTGCATAACGCTGACATCGCAAACCCGGGCTATATTCCCTGCATCTGCCAAAGCCGTCAGCCAAAAGAAACCATGTCTGTATGCCTTAGCTACCATTGATCTTGTTGATACGTGGTGTCTGTAGTCTCCTGAGTGGATTTCCTGTAGGATTTTCCGGCCTTCTTCTGATGAGACACATCGTAGAAAAACTCCTGACATGCTCCTCTTGTGTAACTCGCCATTGATGATGACATATGACATAGCCCGGCGTACGATTTGTCTTGCCGGTGTTGGGGTAGCCCTTCTCTCAATAAATAGGCCAGGTATGGCTCTGTCCATGACGGGGTTTGGTGTAAGCCGGCAACCAACTGGGATTCCAGGTCATCTGGAACTGCTAGCTCTTCTTCGGTTGGAAGCTTGACTGATGGATGATATAACTCGACTTTGAACACATTGGGTGGCACCGACTCTCTCCTAGAGCCGATACTTGATAAGGCGTCAGCTGCCTCGTTCTTTCTTCTGTCAATATGCTCCACCTGGTACCCGGAAAAGAACCCGACTACTCTGTCAACTTCTCTTCTGTACGCAGCCATATTGGCGTCCTTTCGATCCCAAGTCCTTGATTCTTGCTGGGCGACTAGGTCTGAGTCACCATAACACATAATCCTCTTGATGTTCATCTCCTTGGCGACTCTTAGGCCGTGTAACAAAGCTTCATACTCGGCAATATTGTTTCAGCATGGCTCAAAGTGTATCTGTAAGACATAAATTAGCTTGTTTCCTTTTGGCGAAGTTAAAACGATGCCGGCTCCCGATACTCCAAATTGCTTTGACCCGTCAAAATGCAACCCAATGTTTGAGACTCGATGCAGGGGGTAAGGGGTCAAACTCGGTCCAGTCATTGTTGAAGTCGGCTAGAGCCTGGGATTTGATTGTTGTTCTTCGCTCATAGTTGATGTGATAATGCCCCATCTCGATTGCCCACTTTGTTACTCTTCCTGTTGCTTCTCTATTTCTGATTATTTCTGCCAAGGGAGCCGCACTAAGCACTGTTATGGGGTGTTCCTGTAAGTAGTTTGGCATCTTTCGGCTTGCCTTGAAGACTCCAAAGACCAACTTCTGCCACTGTGGGTATCTCTGCTTTGACTCAGTCAGGGCCTCACTGACGTAGTAAACCGGCCTCTGAACCGGGTACTCCTTTCCTTCTTCTTTCCTCTCTACGACAACCACGGCACTGACGGCTCATGAATTGGCAGAGACGTATAACATCATTGGCTCCTTTCTTGTTGGAGCCGCTAAGACTGGTGATGTGGACAGTGTTTTCTTCAAATCTTCAAAGGCATCATCTGCTTCCTGATCCAAGACGAACTTGTCTGATTTCTTCAACAGTTTGTAAAGTGGAAGTGCTTTCTCTCCCATCCTTGCTATGAACCGGCTTAGGGCTGTGATGCAACCCGTCAACTTCTGGACGTCGTTTACGCACTCCGGCTTCTTAAGGTTCATGATCGCCTTAATCTTGGTCGGGTTTGCCTCTATCCCTCTCTCCGAGACTATAAAACCCAGCAGCATGCCTGCTGGAACCCCGAACACGCACTTGGTCGGGTTTAACTTCATCTGATACTTGCGGAGATTGGTGAAGGTCTCCTTCAGGTCATCTAGGAGTGACCCGGCTTTCTGTGACTTGATCACAACATCATCAACATAAGTGTGAACGTTGCGCCCGATCTGATTCTCAAAACACTTCTGGATGCACCTCTGGTATGTTGCTCCTGCATTATTAAGGCCAAAGGACATTGTCTTGTAACAAAAAGCTCCAAAGGGTGTGATGAATGATGTCTTCTCTTGGTCTTCCATGTTGAGCTTCATCTGGTGATACCCGGAATATGCATCCAGGAAACATAGCAACTCAATGCCGGCAGTGGCATCAATTATCTGGTCTATCCAAGGCAACGCAAAAGGATCTATCGGGCAACCTTGTTCAAGCTTGTGTAATCTACACACATCATCCATTCTCCGTTTTTCTTCATTACGAGGACCGGGTTAGCCAGCCACTTCAGGTGGTACACCTGCATGATGAAGTCGGCCGCTAGCTGGCGGGCTATCTCTTCTCCGATAATCTTTTTCCTCTCTACACTGAAACGTCGCAGACCTTTCTTTACTGGCTTTGTTGTTGGATCAACATGTAAGCTGTGCTCGGCGAGTTCGCTCGGGACACCCGGCATGTCTGAAGGAGACCATGCAAAGATATCCCGATGCTCACAGATGAACTCGATGAACGCGCTTTCCTATTTTGGGTCCATGTGAGACCCGATCGAGAACTGCTTGGAGGAATCTCCTTCCACGAAATCTACCATCTTGGTGTCTTGAGCTGACTTGAATTTTTTCTTCTCTCCATCATGAGCCGGTTTGTCTCGCACACGTTTGTCAGTCGGGTCTACCTGAGACTTGTAGTACTGCAGCTCTTCCTCTGAACAGGCCTGGTCTGCCATGATGGCATCACCTCTGTCGCACTCAATTGCCATATCTTTGCTTCCCTCGACGGTGATGGTTCCCTGGGGACCCGACATCTTCAGTTTGAGGTAAACATAACACAGCCTTGCCATGAACTTGGCGTAAGCCGGTCTCCCGAATAAAGCGTGATACATACTTTTCAAATTGACGACTTCAAATGACAAGTACTGTGATCTGTAATGTGCATTGCTTACTCCAAAGGCTACCTCCAAACTGATTTTTCCTATTGGGTGCGTCGACTTCCCTGGGACTATGCCATGAAATATTGTTGATGTTGGTGTTAGCCGGCTCACGGACAGACCCATCCTTTTGAATGTCTCTAGATATAATATGTTGATACTGCTTCCTCCGTTAATCAAGACCTTGGTCAAACGGAACCCGTCCACCTATGGTGCAACAACTAAAGCTAGGAGACCCGGGTGTTCTATCCCTGGCGGGTGATCATACCTGATCCACGTGACTGACTATTCTGACCACCTTAAATATCTTGGTATGGTTGTTGCTACGGCGTTGACTTCTCTTTCCTTTAACTTCTCTTCTCTTCTCTTCTGGACGTGCTAGTGGTGAACACGTGATACTGACCCTGACTGTGAAGTTCTTTCGGGGTTTGCTGATAACCTCCACCTTTGTTCTGACTTGACCCGGCGTTGTTGTTTGGTGGTCCCTGTGACCCGGACCCTTGACCCTGATTAGTCGAGTTATCGTCTTTGCCGTGATTTCCATTGTTTCCATTGTTTCCATTGAAATTACCCTAATTCCGCTCCATGGATTGCTCGTGTCTCATCCATGCTCTCATGTCAGCACATTGTGATAACGTGTGACTTTCTGGTTTACCATTCTTGGCGTGTCTCGGGCACGGCATGTTGTATATCTCCCTGATATTTGGCCCTCTTGCAGGGCCTCCTCTGAAATTTCCGCCGGGTCTTGCCCCTCTGTAACCTGTGGATTGGGTGGTTCCAACAAACTCTGAATTTCCTCCCTCATAGGGTCTTTTGTTATTGTTATTCTGGTTTCTGTTGTTTTGATTCTGAGTCGGGCTACGACCTGCGCTGACCCGGTTGTTCTTTTGTTGCTCTTTCATCTCACCCACTCTTTTATCTGTAGCAGAGTACTTGTTAGCGATTGAGACCACTTCGCCTATTGTGATATCTTGTCTGGATGGATCTTCTCTCATATGTCCAAGCTTTTGTGTCAAAGAATCGAAACCGCAGTTCTTCACCATAGCTGGTATCACCGTGAGTGTTGAAATAATTGTTGATGATTGTAGGATCTCTGTGACCCGGGCTACCCACTGCCCGCTGACTCGGTCTTCCTCGTAACACACCGATCGAGATCCGCCTCGGTGTATTGTTTCTTTCATGTCCCAGTGAAGTTCATGATGAATGTCGTCTTAAGTTCCTCCCATTAGTGGATGTTGTTTGTTGGAAGCCGGTCGAGCCAAATCTTGGGTGCTCCTTCGGCCATCATGAGATATAGGTATCGTGCACACAGGTTTGCTGTTGCGTTCTTCATGTCCATGGCCATGCTATAACCACTCAACCACGTCTCCGGGTTCATGTTTGCCTCGTAGTTAACAATCTTTCTCGGCTCTTTGAATTTTTCAGGGAAGGGTTATGATCTGATTGCATCTGATAAGCATTTGGGTCCTATAAGGTTTGCTGACGAGCCTCCTCCCTGACCCGGCGCAGGCGAATTTTTGACGGGTCTGGGCTGAGCCGCTACTCCAACTTCAACTCCGGCTTCTGGTACAGCTGCCCCGGCGGCTGCGCGTCTTGCTCTTGAACTGTTGACTAGGGACTGGGCAGTAGAGGCGGCAGGTGCGGCCACCCTCCCTGGTGCGAGAACCTGCTGCGGCTGTTGTACTTCTTGTTGATGGGCTTGATAGTTTACCGGTCCAAGCCTGTTATGAACTGATCTTGCTGCTACCGGCTCTGGCTGCCGGGTTCTGGTACGGCTTCTCGCTGGATCTGAATTATAGCTGGCCAAACGGGCCAGCACGGCACGGCACAGGCACGCTACGCACGGCACGACACGATAGCGGCATGATTCTATTCGTGTCGTGCCGGGCCGGCACGTGGGCCGTGGTTTGAAGTTAGGCACGAGCACGCCGGCACGTCAGGTGCGGCACGACACGATAAAAATAACTGTAAAATTCAGAAAAAATATAGCTATAAAATTTAATAAAATAAGTAAAAATATGTATAAAATATTAAAAAAAGATGAAAATAGTTAATTGTGTCGTGTCGTGCCGGCCCGCGTGCTTCAAGTCGAAGAGAGGCTCAGGCACTAACGGGCCCATGCCGTGTCGCGGCCCATTTAAGTCGTGTCGTGTCGTGCTTGGGCCGGGCCAAAAAAGGCGTGCCTCATGCTGGCCTAGTTGGCTCGTCCCGTTTGGCCAGCTATAATCTGAATTGAAAGCTTGTGAACCTGGCGGGTTGTTGTTCTGCTGGACCACAGCTGTTCGCAATAGATTAACAACTCTTCTTGCTTCTAAGAGGGCCCGTGAGTTGTTGAAGGGTATTTGCTCTAGGGCTTGTGTCACTGCAAAAATATTATCAACTGGGTTATTGTAATGACCCGGAGGGGGATCAAACCTGGGTGTGGTGGCGGTAGTTGGTCCATGAACGCTACTCCGGCTCCTGACGGGCCTCTTGCTGGTGCTCCGGGTAACCCGGTTGATGACCTGCCTGCTCCTGGCGCCGGGTTTGCCGCTGCTATTGGTACTGGTACTGGCGCTGCATTGGGTGGCGTCTGATACTCCAAAGCACGAGGTGCTATGGTGTTTGTCCCGGTTGGCCGGCTTCCACGTCTCCTGTTCTGGACAGCAGTTAACTCGTCTCTCCTTCTCTGGAGGGTGTTTCTTTCTTCCAGTAGGCTCTGCTCTTGCTGAATCACCAGCCGCTCTCTATCTTGTATACGCCGGATCTCGTCCGCGCGCTCTTGATTCGCCCTCGCCACTGCCTGCCTTAAGTCTTCTATTTCTCTTATCATAGTTGTGCTAGTATTTGTTATGTCTCCCAGATGCTGCAAAGGCGGTGGTTGGACCATGGTTGCCGGGTTTGGTGCTGGCAGCGGTGTTTGTGCTAAGATCGGATTTCCAAGGGCTATCCCTGCAACTGGTATCTGCGCCTGGGCCAAAGAACTGAAAGTCGATAAAATTCCTCCGGTATTGGGATTCGGTGGCGCATAATTTGCTACTGGTGCAGCAGCTTGATGTTGATCTCAATTGTCTCTATTCTGCCTTGCTAATGCCTCTGCACTCGTCTCATCACTCACGGAAACCGAACCTCCATCAACCGGTGGTGCCCGGGTCACAACATGAACCATCATGTGACGTACGGGTCCCAATGGTGCCGGGTGATCTTCGTCTTCAAGTCCGTCACCATAACGATACTCGAACAACGGCAAGATTGACTCTGTGTCTATGTCTAGATCTGACATATTGGAGGGGGTGATAATGGAACCCTGCATAACTTGGATCGCCGACTCTCTCTCTTCGATGGTGACTTCAAATTCTGGCGATCCGACTGACTCTTCTCCGTCCTTCTGGGCCATCGTGGTTAACCCGGACTCTGAATCAAACTCCGGCTCATAATGTTCTCTGACGGCTCCGCTATATCGGATCACACCGAAGAAAACATCGATCTGCCCGAAGATGAGCATAGATCCGGTTTCCAAGAAATCTGCCTCTTCTGTCCAGCCGGAGTCGTCCACGATCTGATCCCCTCCTGGAAGCTGTAGATCTAGCCGATAGCTAGGTTTTCCATACCTCGCCGCGCTTCTCCTGAAAAAGTGATGCTCTTGCCCGGAGGCCCCATTGTGGGCGCCAACTATCGTGGGATTGTCACGACAGATGTCTCCGGGTGGAAACTTGAGATGAGGGGCATGGCGGCTTCCAACATCAGGAGCTTGTCTAGCGTGGCGTGGGGAAAATAGGGTTTACCCAGGTTCGGCCCCTCGTCTTGAGGTAAATACCTACTTCCTGCTTCTGCTTTATTACTCTGGGTTTCGAGGACTCGGCGCCTTAGCTTACGGGTCTCGATATTACAATGGTGGTATCGACTATGACTTGTGTCTCTGGAACTTAGATCCCTAGGAGCTAGGAGACCCCCTTATATAGGCGGTGGGTCTCGGTTGAGGTACAAAGCCGGGTCCGGGTTCCTATCATACCCGGACTCTACTCTAAGTCCTCTAAGTCTTCGCCTTCCTTAGCAGGACTCCGTCTTGTACTTGGTCTCCAGTCTTCTGGATCCTTTTGCTTGCAGGCCTAGGCTCACGTTGCGCACCGGCTTAAGTGTCACCCGGCCCATGTCTTAATGCTTGATCCGGCCCAGGCTCTTGTCAGGCCGGCTTATCTTTTATGTCGGTAGCCCTACCGGGTTATGATCCCCCCAACATCATACTTGTTGTACTTTATCTCTACCATGTTTTTCGCATCATGTTTGACACGAATCTTCTTTGGCGCACGAACGGCATGCAACTTCCATTTGCACCTCTCATCTGGGCAGTGAACCGTATACCTGTCTTTCTGACTCTTCTCAATGTCGAAAGTACTGTTGATGAGGAGATAGGACGTTGTAACCGCTAACCGAAGTTCATCCATATTTTTGAATCTTGTCCCTTTAACAAGCGTAGGAGCATTCCTATCCCATTCAAGCTCTGGCATGTCATCGCCATCGTATTCATCTGCAATCATCATGTCAGCGTTCTCCTCCTTCTCTTCAGGACTCTATCTTGTACAAGCATAGCGGCATGGGTCCTATGGCCCAATTTATCCATAAACTGAGGAAACATCTTCTCATCTTCATCGTCGTTCTGCGGCACACGATCGTCGACTTCATCGCCTGACCACATAGCATCTTCAGCATCTGTTGTAGTGGTCTGACTTGAACTACTAGTGTAGGGCTGACTTGTACTGCCACTGGGCAGACTATAAGGTAACGGTGGAAGGTTTGCATTAGCAGCTGCCCCCTTTTCCGTTGAAGTCTTTAGAAATTCATGTCCAAGTCATTTCCGAACCAGATCAATCCTGATTTTACCGAATCGCTCGGTCGCGCTCTGAACAAATAAGTATCCAATTGCAGTGTCATCGGCCAGTGGGATGAAACTGTCCTCCACAATTGACCAATATTTGAGAACAATAGTATCAACTGCCCGCCAGCTGTACAGGCACACATAGCATTAAGAAAATCCTTTAGAGAAAAAGACGTTTCTACCACCAACTGATACCAAAAAAGATCGCCTAACTCGTGATCGTCCTCCTAGCGACTGGCAAATTCGACCTACAAGCGAAAAGCGGTATTCAGATTCATCCTATTGAACAAAATTCATGGTGATAAAGGTCAAATTGAAGCCGTATTCAACTACATACATCACGAAATTGAGACAATCGATAGATTAATCGACAGATTATGTACTTACCTCACCATCTAAGTGTTATCTGAATCCGATTTCACCCAGTCCTCGCCTTCAAAAGGCGGAACGGGCTGAACGGCGAGGCCTGGAATTGCCGCCATGGATGCGTCTTCGAAGCGGAGGTTCAGTGCACCACCGGCGGACAGGGCGGCGCTAGGACGGCGGTGGTAAGGCGCGGGGCAGCGTGTCCGATCGATATTTGGGGGTGGGTGGGGTGGGGTGGGGGGAAGACGATGATTCAAACCTACCAACAGTCCAATTCAAAAAGTGCCGACCAAAGGATATCCCAACCGAGCCGCACACTAGCCGAGCCGCGCCAGGCCGATCCCACCAGTCAGGCCAAGTGCGGGTCAAAGGAGGTTACCAGAGGGAACCGAGCGTTTGGCCGATATGCGAGTAAACCAAGGAAAAGACCCGAGAAACAACGCGCGTACACTAGTAGAAAACAGCCTAACAGTCCCAGTTTGTAAGGGCCTTTTGTCCCGGTTTAAAAACCGGGACTGCGGAATCGGGACTAAAGGCCAACCCCTTTAGCCGCGGCCTTGTCTGCAACCGGGACAAATAGCATCCACGTGGGCTCGCAGGCGAGCTGCTCAGGCGATGACCTTTTGTCCCGGTCTGTATTACAAACCGGGACTAAAAGTTCGAGAGGTTTTAGGTTTTAGTTTTTTATTTTGTTTTTTGTTTTCTGTTTTATTTATGATTTAAGCTATTATTCGTACAGTACAATTACACACATCGGTGCGTATATTATATGATGAGTCTAAATTAAGCATACAAGCATACATAATATAACGAGTGTCTTCCGAACATATATATACATTCGATCATATATACACACGAGTCGTACGAAGATATATATATACATTCGATCATATATACACACAAGTGTCTTCCGAAAACTAGAATTACATTATATATCAAATAGAAGGTCGATGTGACCTCCGATATCACTTTGACGGGACTTTTTCATGGTATTCTCCCATTGGGGCTATGACTTCGTCAAGCAAAAAATCAGAAATTCCTCTTGAATTTCTCTTATGCGTTGCTTTGCTGGGAGTTGCGACCGTGAAGCCACATTCTATATCAAATAGAAGGTCGGTATGAATATATAAATTGTAATTAACAAAGTAAAACTCGGAACATATATATTAATGATGAACGTACATGTGGAGAACTCAGCGCACTAACACACGTGCGCACATACTCGCAAACGAAGTATCAACATAGATTAGTCGTCTGTGGCTGTTTCTCGCACTTTACGAAAATAGAGTTGAATCAAATAATAATGAAACAGGACAATCCGATATTAAAACTTGAATTAAAATGAGTACTATACTTATGGGGATTTGTTTAAAGGTCAGATCCGATTTGAAATGACCACCCTCAGATCTTGTGAACCGCTTCCATACCATACAAATAAAATGAGTAGAATAGATATTAATAGCTAGAACACAGGAAAATAAAGAGGTCGATATAGTGTAATAACGATTGAAATTACCTTTGGAGCATATCAGTAATGCTTGCGTAATACTCCAAGGTATGTGCTATTGAGTCCTCGATCTCAACTATGTCACGGTCAATGTGAATGTTGAAGAGAATCCAGTGGTAGCTGCACACGTTCATCAACATTTAGTCAGAGCGGAAGTTAATGTGTACAAAACAGTAATTAAGAACACTCTCACTCTCACCTGAAGTTGTAAGGAAACAAAATAATATCTTTATAATTTTGTTGCTCCAATGCATTGCACAAGTTGTTCTCCGTTTTCTCTGGTTTATGTTCTAGGTTATGTACATGAACTCTATCCGGGTCAACGAACCCAACTTGATAATTAGGCATCCACTTACATTCGAGAATCTTCTTTCTGCATAATAGCATATGAACGAATGTATGTAGTGAGACCTAATTAGCTAGAGACTTAATTAATAATAGAAATAAATTAATCACTTACAGACAATAGCAGCTTGATGACCCACAAGTATAGGGGATCGCAACAGTCTTCGAGGGAAGTAAAACCCAAATTTATTGATTCGACACAAGGGGAGACAAAGAATATTTATAAGCTTTAACAGATGATTTGTCAGATCAGCTGCACCTGTGAATACACTTGCTCGAGGAAGATTATCAGTAGCAACAGTTTTATAGCAGAGACAGTAATGAAATAACAGTAGCAGGAGAATTAAGACAGCGATTGTGATTACGGTAAACAGCAGGATTAAAATACAGTAGGCACAGGAACGAATGTACGGGCGTTGCATGGATAAGATAATTGATGTAATAACATAGCATAGGCATTTGCAGATAAATAATATAAAGCATCCAGGCATTAACTAATCATAAGCATGTATTCCAATTTAGTTGTGCTAGCTCGCAATGAGAAACTTGCACATCATCTTTTGTCCTGCCAGCCCGTTTGCAGTGGGGCCTCAAGGGAAACTACTGTCAGTTAAGGTACTCATTTTAATAAAATACCGGAGCAGAGCATTAACACTCCGTGAATACATGTAATCCTCACATCATACCCATTCCCTCCGGTTATCCCAATTATTGTCACTTTGGGGCCATCGGTTCCGGACAATAACGTGTGTATACAACTCATAGATATGATCCAAAACAACAATTATCATCATAATTCAATAACATGTTCAGATCTGAAATCATGGCACTCGGGCCCTAGTGTCAAGCATTAAGCATAACAAGTTGCAACAATGACGTAAAACATTGATAACGGATACTACGCATCATGCCCTAACAATCTTACAGCTATTACAGTGATCTCATCCAATCCCTACCATCCCCTCAAGGCTAAAGCGGCGAATTACTCACTCATGGACGGGGGAAACATGGATGGTTGATGGAGAGGCGGTGGAGATGGCGATGGCGATGATCCCCTTCGATTCCCTGTCCCTACAGGGTGCCAGAACAGAGACTTCTGGTCCCCGAACTAGGGTTCGCGATGGCGGCGGCGCACGGGTGGGTTCTCTAGAGAAGTGGCTATCTCCCAAGTGTTTTTAGGTCAGGAGGGTCTTGTAGCCGCGAGGGGGTCGCGAGGGAGTGGACGAGGTGGCCTCCTCACCTCCTGGCGCAGCCAGGTGGGCCCTCGCGCCACCAGGTGATGAGGGCCCCTCGGGCCTCTCCTCCGTTTGGTCTTCGTGGTTCCTGGTCCTCCTCGGATAGAGAAATGACTTCTGGTTGACTTTTGGGCTTTTTCTCCGAAGTTGATATTTCTGCACAAAAAGAAGACACCAGGGTAATTCTGCTAAAAACAGCGTTAGTCCGCCTTAGTTGCATCCAAAACACAATAATTAGAGGTAAAACAATAGCAAAAGTGTTCGGAAAAGTAGATACGTTTTGGACGTATCACAGCTCATGATACATTTGTCAAGGGCATCCATATTGAATAACTGCCATAATTCATCAAAATCAATATGGATTGTCTGTTCTCCGATGAAGTAATGCTCTTCTTTATATGTAAGAGACATCATTGTTTGGACTCAGTGCCAACTACGCCTCTGTGACCAGTACCTTCCCCATGACAAATTGCCTTGCCAGGGGAACCATGCGGGTTGCAACTAGGCCTAGCATTTTATTTATCGTCAGACCAGGAATTTGTTCGTACCCTTCTGGTAATCCAGTTGGGGATGCCACCTTCAACGGAACGATCGATTGTTTTTTCTGTTGTCCAAGCTGGGCAACGTCGGCTCTCTGATGCCTCTTATTCTCCGTGGGACGACCCTTGGGGAGCGGTGACACTTTCTCCTTAGTAGGTGGAGTCGGGAACTTCCGCTTTACTCCAATGTACTCAGTGGGCGGCGCCGAAGATCGAGTCCGCAGAGGCAGCGTGGAAGATGTGGAAGCCTTAGTCGTAGATGAGGGGGCCTTACGCGTAGATGAGGGAGCCTTAGGCGTAGATGAGGGAGCCTTAGGTGCAAATCGAGGCGGCGATGGTTGAGGTGGAGATGAGGGAGCCTTAGATGCAGATTGAGGCGGCGATGGTTGAGGTGGAGATGAGGGAGCCTTAGACGCATATCAAGGCGGCGATAGTTGAGGTGGAGGTGAGGGACCCTTAGACGCAAATCGAGGTTGTGATGGTTGAGGTGGAGGTGAGGGAGCCTTAGACAATGATGATCGAGGTGAAGGTGAGGGAGACTTAGGCGGCGATGATCGATGTGGAGGTCAGGGAGCCTTAGGTGGCGATGGTCGAGGTGAAGGTGAGGGAGCCTTAGGTGGCGATGATCGACGTGGAGGTGAGGGAGACTTAGGCGACGATGATCGACGTGGACGTGATGGAGCATCAGGCCGCAATGATCGACATGGAGGTGAGGGAGCCTTAGTCCTTTGCTTCGAGCTTGGAAATATGATGTATTTTTTTTCCATAAAATAATTCCATGCAAGACTTCTCCCAGGGTCGACTCCCCTTCAGGACCAGCGAAGTCAATCTCCAATGTCTCACATCCGGATAGAATTTCATCCTCCCCGACACGAGCATACCCAGCTGGAATCTCGCGGCCATGCCAACACGGTGCAGGATCAACTTTCACAGCAAAGCCGAGGGTCACCGTCATGGATATATTCTTCATTGGCTGGTGTAGCTCACAATCAGTCTTCTCTTTGATATTGTCCACGGGGTAGCGCTCCATCGGTGGCACATCACCATGTGCATCATCAGTTGTCATGCAACGTCGTGGAAGCCATGCTGCTTCTCCGGCAGTCGGGTGCGGGATCTATGTACATGTGTTCTCCCTTTGGACGACTTGATATTTGCTCCTGCATATGAGAATACATCGCAAAGAGCTGCTCGTTCTTTGTTTCCACATTCTTCAGCTGGTATGCCGCCTGCTGCTCCCTCCTCTTCTGTGCTCTTGCTCGGCTTCTATAAGTGTTTATGTTCTCATGAAACCCTATCTTCCAAGTAACACCTCCATATCCTCGTACGCGTCCTCCGTGCTCAGGCTTTTTGAGTACCTTTGTCAGTTCATCGTTATCTCTATCAGGAACAAAAGTTCCCGCCTCCACCTCGGCTACTGCCGTTTCAAGATCCTTAAGGGGGGTCAACACTGCTCACTTCGTCGGATCACGGAGAATCAACTACCCTGTTTCCATATCCAACGTCATGCCATGCGCCATTAGGAAACTTCCTTCTCTTTCGGGCACTTTCTCTAGACCTGGAGATAGCCCTTTTGCCTTAATTTCAGCCTTAAGTTTATCTCACTTAGGTAGCCACCTGTCCCCAGATTATGATGATATTTCTTCAGCGCGGCATTATTCGCATTCTTTTTTTACCGTTCTTTAGCTTCTTCCGAATCCTTGTAAGTCTTGAAATCACCCCATTGAGCACGTAACCTCTCTTGATTTCCCTTTAACTCAGGAGTAATCCTCCCGCCCTTGACATAAATCGCCCACAATATTTTCTTATGGTTACAGAATTGTGTGGCCATCTTCTTAAGGATCCACGCTTTCACTTTGTCCATCATGGGCTTTGTTTGCTGGCTTATTCCATTCTCGACAGGTGATGGGGATCATATCCCGAACAAGAACTCATGCTTGATTTCTAAATGATGTCATGCTCTTTTTGGGCTCCAAAGGGATCCCATCGGCACTGACTACATCAATCCTCATGTGCATATTCTCGTCCCACTTTTTGGTCAGGCACCTTGATGAAGTGGAGCACTGTTTGATTTGGAGTTCTAGAAAAAACATTTGTTAACTATATATATATATATATATATCATGATCAAAGACTTAAATATTTACATCGGATGACTTGCGGGTTAAAGGCCCAGCGCCAGTATCGACATCAATAATTGTTTGCGGGTTGTCTCCTTGTAACAAATCTTCCAACAAGCAATACCCATCATCATTCAGATATTGTGAGTCGTCATCTACAAAGTTCTCTACATCTTCTGGTCGGCTATCCCCTATTATGTTCAACAATGCATCTTCCTGAGCATCTCTACCGGTACCATTGTGGTCCATAGCTTCAACTATAAAGAACAAGGATTAAATAAAGATTAAAAGTAGTAGCAATAACAACAAAGAGGGCATTGAAAGTAGTAGTAGAAATAACATCAAATAGTTACAAGTCATAATAATATATATCGCATCCATAATACATCACGCTAATCAAAATGGACGTCGAACCGCCGGAAACATGTCGCGTGCGGTGAAAACCCAAAGTGAAGGAACCCAAACAGGATCATAACTAATGTGAGATCCCTGAAGATGTTGCCAAGTGTTGGACGGACGGACATCCAACGCGACCATGTACCGACGGACGTGCTCGTCCTCCACCCTGACACAATAACGTACCAACTCTTCGGGGGGCGGCCCATCGGGGGCCACGTGACCGCCACCAAAGAAGCTCCAGGTCGACGATGGTTCCCTCATTCCTCACCAATCTGCACACACCGGAAGGTAGCACCTTCCAGTGCCAACCCGGCGGAGCCAAGTCCCGGACATCCATAGTCCCGTCCATCTCGAAACTATGAATCTTTACATTGTATAAAACATTGTAAAATTCCAAGACATTGTATAAAACATTGTAAAATTTAAATTTGAACATAGTGCTAAATTCTAAATTCAACTACTAAGTCCTAAATCAAATTGGTACTTATATTAAGACACTAAAATACTATAAAACATTCTAACAGCTTGCAAAAACTTTGCTAAGACACTAAGTTTCTAAATCAACTAAATTCCTAAATCAACTAAATTCAACTAAGTCCTAAATCAACTAATTTCCTAAATAAACTAAGTTCATAATTCAACTATATTTCCAATTCAACTAAACAAGATCACTAACTCAACTAACACTAACCCTAACAATTTAAACAACAACTAACACTAACCCTAACCCAAACACTAATAAGTGAGGGGAGAGGAATGCTCACTGGTTGCGACGACGATGAAAAACTCGGCGGGGACGGGGACGACGAGCTCGGCGGCGCGGCGTTGAGGGAGACGAATAGAGTAAGCGGGGACGGCGAGCTTGGCAGTGGCGGCGTTGACGGACGGCGGCGCGCGGCAGCGGATGGCGGCGAGGAGACGCTAGGTTGCGGACGTCAGCGAGGAGGCGCGATCGGCGTTTGATTTGGGCAGCCTGGCGGCGTCCTTGGCGGTTCCTTTGCGCTGTCCCGGTTCGTTGATTGAACCGGCATTGCACAGAGGGAGAATATATACCCCAGGCCTTTAGTCGTGGTTCGCGGTTCCAACCGCGACTAAAGGCCCCTTTAGTCGCGGTTGGAGCTACAAACCGCGACCTGCTGAGTTTTCGGCCGCCGAGTTTTCGCGCGCGGTGCAAAACCTTTAGTCGCGGTTCGTGGCTCCAACGGCGACTAAAGGGGTGTTTTTGCGCCAAATCTAAAACATTCTTCATTTTGCAATTTCAAAAAAGGTTGAACATACATTTGAATAAGTTCTGAACACAGATTTGGATTCTGAACAAAACTTTGAACATGAAGAGTGTTTCAATTTGAATAACTAATATAAATTCATTTTATGATTCATAATTTTTTCATAATAATAACCATTTTGCCATTTTCAATTAAATATGAGGTAATCTCAGATCTTTTGCATTATATTTTATAATTAAACTACGAATAACTTGAAATAAGGCGGCATGATGGCGTGGAATACATTATTACAACTTCTGACGCATAGAGTTACATAAAAGTTTTAACATTATTACACATCAACTAGTGTTTCGCTTTCTTATATGCGATGTGTAACCATGGAGAATCTTCATTGTTTAACCTGATAGTTGGGTCAATGTTGGCTTTGAAGGGTGGGATTTCATCAAACTTATTGTAATCTTCTGACATGTCTGTCTTGTCCTCCACTCCCACTATATTTCTTTTCCCTGGAAGAACTATGTGGCGCTTGGTATCACCGGATAATGTTTTGTCTTGCTTTTCTTTTCTTTTATTCAGTCTAGTAGACATATCCTTCACATAAAAAACTTGAGCCACATCATTGGCTAGGTCGAATGGTTTATTTAGGTACCCAAGATTCCAGACATCCACCGTTGTCATTCCGTACTGGGTATCTACATGTACCCCTGCCATCTTGACCCATTTGCACCGAAACAAAGGGATCTTAAAATGTCCATAGTCAAGTTCCTATATCTCCTCTATGTAACCATAACATGTGTCCTTACTTCCATCGTCGTTTGTTGCATCAAATCAGACACCGCTGTTTTGGTTGGTGCTCTTTTTATCTTGTGTCATCATTTAAAATGTATTCCCATTTATCTCGTACCCTTGGAGAGTTGATATGGTCGAAGATGGTCCGCTGGCCAAGTCGAACAACTCCATGTCAACAGTGTTGTTATGCATGAGATGTGCTTGCAACCAACCGCTGAAATTCGCCTTGTGTGCTTTTGTTACCGAGGAGTCATCCATCTCCGGGTTTTTGGAACGTACAATATTCATGTGTCCTCAATATATGGAGCCACAAAGGTGCAATTCTGCAGAACTGTGTAATGTCCTTCAGTTAAAGAATGACCGTCCATACAGATCATTGTTTTCCTTCCGAGAGTGCCTTTTCCACTCAATCTCCTCTCATGCCGCGATTCAGGAACACCAATCGGCTTCAAATCAGGAATAAAGTCCACACAAAACCCAATGACCTCCTCTGCTCCAAAGCTGTTGGAGATGCTTCCTTCTAGCCTAGTACGGTTATGAACATATTTCTTTAAGACTCCCATGAATCTCTCAAAGGGGAACATATTGTGTAGAAATACAGGACCGAGGATGGAAATCCCTTCGACTAGGTGAACTATCAGGTGCGTCATAATATCGAATAAGGATGGTGGGAACAGAACACCAACTTGAAACTGATAAGACATTGAACCACATCAATATGTAAGGTATGTAGACTCACTGGATCGATTACCTTCAGAGATATTGCATTCAAGAATGCACATGACTTCACAATGGGTAGTCGAACACTTTCCGGTAGAAGCACTCTCAATGCAACCGGAATCAATTGGGTCATAAGCACGTGGCAGTCATGAGACTTTAGGTTTTGGAATTTTTTCTCAGACATATTTATTATTCGTTTTATGTTCGATGGGAATCCGGATGGGACCTTCATACTACTCAGCCACTCAAAAAATATGTCCTTCTCTTGTTTCGTAAGAGTATAGCTGGCAGGACCTTCAAACTACTCTTGATGGATGATGTCCATTTTTCTCAAACGTTGCTGGTCCTCTCGTGCTCCTGGTGTATATTTTTTATTCTTCCCATACACACCCAAGTGGGCTAGAAGGTTCAAGCAAAGATTCTTCGTCACGTCCATCACGTTGATACAAGAGCGGACCTCTAGGATTTCCCAATAGGGTAGCTCCCAAAATATAGATTTTTTTTTCCACATGGGTGCGTGTTCGTTAGCGTAATTCAGAACTTTTAGGCTGCCAGGACCCTTTCCAAATATTACTTTCAAATCCTTAACCATATCAAATACATCAGCACCAGAACGAAAGGGTAGGCTTCTTCCCTTTTTCCGCCTCACCAAAATGCTTGCCTTTTTTTCTTAAGGGATGATTGGGTGGAAGAAAACGACGATGCCTAGGGTACACATTCTTCCCCCCGTTAGTCAAATATAAACTATCAGTCTTATCTAAACAGTGTGTGCATGCATGATATCCCTTGGTTGTCTGTCCTGAAAGGTTACTAATAGCAGGCCAATCATTGATGGTTACGAACAACAACGCTCGTAGGTCGAATTCCTCATGTTTGTACTCATCCCATACACGTACATCTTCTTCCTGCCACAACTGTAAAAATTCATCAATTAATGGCCTGAGGTACACATCAAGGTTGTTGCCGGGTTGCTTCGGTCCTTGGATGAGCAATGGCATCATAATAAACTTTCGTTTCATGCACAACCACGGTGGAAGGTTATAGATACATAGAGTCACGGGTCAGGTGCTATGACTGGTTCTCTGCTCCCCAAAAGGATTAAAGCCATTTGTACTTAGACCAAATATTAAGTTCCTTGCTTCATTTGCAAAGTCGGGAAAGGTTCTATCAATTTTTCTCCACTGCGACCCATCAGTTGGGTGTCTCAACATCTCTTTTCTTATGGTCTTCTGTGTGCCATCGCATCAACTTGGCATGATCTTTGTTTCTAAACAAACGTTTCAACCGTGGTATTACAGGAGCATACCACATCACCTTGGCAGGAACCCTGTTCCTGGTGCCCTTGCCCTCAACACCTTCAGGTTCATCTCGTCTAATCTTGTACCACAATGAACTGCATACCGGGCATGCAACCAAATTCTCATAGTCACCGCGGTACAGGATGCAGTCATTTGGGCAAGCGTGTATCTTCTCCACTTCTAATCCTAGAGGGCAAACAATCTTCTTTGCTTCGTACGTACTGACGGGCAATTTGTTATCCTCTGGAAGTTTCTATTTCATAATTTTTAGCATCTTTTCAAATCCCTTATCGGTCACGCCGTTCGCTGCCTTCCATCTCAGCAATTCTAGCGTGGTATACAGCTTTTTCTGGTCTTTTTTGCAAGTTGGGTACAACAATTTTTGTGATCCTCTAACATCTGCCTGAACTTCAGCCTCTCCTTTTCACTTTCGCAGTCTCGCTTCGCATCAGCAATGACCCGACCAAGATCATTAATAGGCTCATCTGGTGCTTCAACTTATTCTTGTTGTTCTTCATTTTCGACATTTTCTGTCTCACACTGTTCAGGGAACATAGGATAGTCGTCATTATTATCTTCTTCTTCGTCGTCTTCCATCATGACCCCTATTTCTCCATGCTTGGTCCAACATTTATAGCCGAGCATGAAACCGGACGTATAGAGGTGGATGTCAATATCCCGTGAGTTAGGGAAATCCCTCTTGTTCTGACACACACAGCATGGACAACACATAAAACCATTATGCGTGTTTGCCTTAGCAACCTCGACAAATTCCCGCACGCCTTGCATGAACTCATTCGATCGCCGGTCACTGTACATCCATTGTCGTCTCATCTATACACAATTATATATAGAGAGAGTAAGTGCTCAAATATATATAGTGTTCATCACAATATATACAAGCGCAATCACACAATGCTAACAATAATTCTAAGTCCCAACACAATACGACAACACTAGTTTGCACACTTTAAAAAACCGTACATGGCGATTATAATCGCGACTAGGAGAACAATGACACCCAATGAGAAATGTAGGAACATTTCATTTCGGAGAGCTGCCTTTTTCATCTTATTAATCTTCAACCTTGTTCTTTCCCTAGTTTCACGACTCTGGATCATGTGTCCATCGATGATATCTGCCAAATCCAACCCTGTTTCCCCCTTCTTTTACACAACCATGTCTATTTTTTTGTTCAGAGTTTTTAAATCTTGCTTCATCTTGTGGATTGTATCATGAGCTAGGCTTAGCTTATCTTCGGTCATCCTAAATTTTTCATCGGTCTTTCTCTTCTCATCTCTTGTAAATTTAATTTTTCTAAGAGAATGACTTTTCCGTGTAGACAATGTTGAAACTGCACACATCCATCACGAATGTCGCACTCACATACTGATTCCTAATATTTTACAATTGTAAAAATTAAATTAGGAAATTCTCACCCTAAATTAAAAATTAGTTTTATATTACAGAGACGACGTGACATTTAGATGTGCTAATAATACCTCATCCGAAAAGGAGGAGTTGTTCACGACGCCGTAGGGGACCTCGCTGATGTCGACCATCGTATACGCCGTAGGGGAACAAAGTCGAGCTATGTTGAGCTAAGTTGACCGTATCTTCACAAATATGCAAACTAGCAAGGTAGCTAAAATTTGAGCTCACACTTCCCACAAAATTACTCCTAAAGCTAAATCCACCAATCTCTATACTTCTAAAGCATGAAATGAGTAAAAATTAGCAATAAGAGATAATAGGATACAATGGCTCACCTTTTAGAAGCCAGGAAGCTTCAAATCTTCACAAAATCGACGGCAACGCTGATGAACTCGAGCTCCACGTGAAGACCACGATAAACAGCTCTCGAGCTAGCTTCTCCACGCTCTGATCCAGAAAATGCAACGGCTGGCTCGGGCTTGCGGGGACAAAGCATATATAAAATGGGCCTTTTAGTCCCAGTTTGTTACGCAAACCGCGACAAAAACCGAGACTAAAATTCTGCCTGGAACCGGGGACTGATAGGTTTCGACCTCGAGATGCCTTACTAGCCGTTGGAACCAGGACTAATAGTATATTTAGTCCGGGTTCCAGGCAGGACCGGGACCGAAGGGACTCAGGGCTCAAAACCGAAGCCCCATTTCCTAGTGGTATGGCACAGACTGATAAAACTCAGCTATGTATGGCACAGAACCAATTGACCCTAAGATATTACAGATACGTTGGAGACGTATCACTCTTCCTCACACGCAAGAGCAGAATTGTGAGCTTTCTCAAGCTCTTTATCCACAAGCGACTGCTGCGAGGCAAGAGCCTTATCTGCATCAGCAAGGCGGGACTCAAGGGCAGCTTTATCACCTGAAGATGGACAAAAAATCAGTCGCAAAGAAATGTCATATAAAGGATAACAATCAACAGAGAGCGGATACTTACGGCTTAGCCCGTCCAGTCGAGAACGGAGAGTAGCACGCTTCGCCTCCAACTGCGCAAAACCCTGGCCAAAGGCAGCAAGACCACTCACGGTAGGCTACAATAAAGCAAAGCCACATATCATAAACAAGGGTTCAAAATCACATGATAAAAACACGAAGACTCACATGTTCCAGCCAAGATGGTCTAGCCGAAGAGGAAGGCCTGGTAGTCAAAGCGGCGGTTGGTTGCGCTGGGACCTCTGGCACAAGTCTGGAAGTCAATAAAGGGACGACTGCCGTTGAGGGGATAGATCAACAATATAATCCAGAGACGATTTATACAGGGTTGTGTATGCGCGGGCATCGTCTATGTGGGTTAGCACACGAAAGACAAGATTTAGACAACTTCAGGGCCCGGGAAACATCATCCGGTAATACCCCTACGTGTTGTTTGTGGCTAGGTCTATTCCGTATGCTCGTGCTGGAAGTCGCCGTATGAGGCGGCTCCTCTCTTGTGTACGTCGTGCCTGTCTAGGCGGTGGGATTGTATAACTCGAGTAAACAACACAGTGACCAGAAAATACAAAAAACATAGAGTACCAGACCACTCACTTCAGGAAGAGCATTCTCCAAGCTAAAGGGAGAAGTGGGGAAGTCATAGTCGATAACATCATCAGACTTGTGATTGGTTATCGACTTCATAAGAGAGTCAACCTCATTCGACGACAACTCTTCTCCACTCATCCGGGTAGCGTCGTGTGCACCCTCGTATTGCCACATAGGGTGGGCACGTTGCTGGACAGGGCACACACGACGCTTCAAAAAGACATATATTAACTGAGTACCTCGAACAGTACTTAGCATGCCATTGATCTTCTCCATAAGGGGAGTATCCTCCTTCTTCTGGGCTGGCGAGAGAAGGTGCTCTCATGCCTTCGTCTTCACAGGGGTAGTCCCAGTCGAAAATCCTGGGAACACCGTCTGGTCGACTGGGACTAAGAACCACTTGGCTCTCCACCCTTGGGCATAATCGACTATCTTCAGATTGAAGTACTTACAGTCGCTCCGCACCTGGAAGCCCACTGCCCGACGCGATTCACACGGCCATTGCGGACCATGTGACGCACCTGGAAGATAGACATCCAAAGTGCCCAACTTGGGGATACCCCCAAAAAGCACTCGCACATCACCATAAAATCGACAATGTGCAAGATACCATTGGGGACCAGATCATGGATCTGTATCTCGTAAGCATACAACAACCCGCGCACAAAATCATGCAGCGGGAAGCCAAATCCGTGCGGGAGGAATTCAGCGAAACATACCCGTTCGCCGGGACACGGCTCAGGGATGACCTCCTTGTTGGAGGGTGCACGGACGGTGAGCTCGTCGGCTGGCGGCAGCAGCCCCTCCTTCCGGAGGACCGCCAGCTTCTTCTCGGTGATGGAGGACTTGCTCCAATAACCAGAGCTATTCTTCAAGGCGGAAGATGGATCGACAGTGGCAGCCACGACAGAGTTGTTTCTCCTTTTCTTACAAGAAACAGCCGCGAAGGAGAACGCAGGCGCAGCAAAGCTTTTCTAAGGGGCCATGGCAAAAGTTGGGGGCAAAGGCAAGAACAGAGCAAACGCGCGCGCGAGGAAGAAGATGAAGTGAAAACGGAGAAGGCAAATGGCAGGGTAAATTATTCAGCGACGATGAGATCCATATTTACCATGGCAAGAGAGCTCATCTCGGCCATCCATGCAAAATCACCACAACACGTGGCACCATCGGAGAGCAACCTTCGAAACCCACGCCGTCCACTATGCGCACGAAACGAGGAAACCATTATCACGCCTGCGAAAATCTCGCCACGTCAAGTCAAATCAAAACTGAACCGGCGTCCACCACGGTCAAAGAGAGGGGCCCACCATGAAATGTCCCATCAAAATCCTATTCGCACGCCACGGCTGTCACGCATGACATCACTTGTCTGGCAGATAAACATAAAGCAATAGTCGATTGTTTGCTCGACTAGATAAAAACTGTGTTCCGAATCAGAAGTCTCGCGACTAAAGGCAAAAATCAAATCATAACGCAAAGAATATGGTCGAGTAAAGCTCCCATCGGGAGTGAACAAAAAGTCTTCGACTGGCATAATACATAATCAAAAACGAAAATTCAGATTATCCTCTATTACAAGCTATAAAGCACAACCTCAGGGGCTACTCCCATCGGGAGCACTGTCGTGCACCCGATAGAATCAAAAAAGCATAAAGGCAATCAGTCGATAAATAGACTAGACTCAATCATAAGCATGAAATCATAAAAATTCCCGACTAAAAATCAGTCGATGATATCTCGGATGTTGCATGCATAAATTGCAAAGGTAAAACCCACCGATCAGTCGGATAGGGCTAAGTACCACTCCGGCAGTGTTAAATCCTTATAGTTTCCGCATCAACAGGTGTGATGAAAATCCTGGCGGACGCGCTGGGTAGAAAAATTAGAACTACAAAACAGATCAGTAAGTCCATCGACTAGCCTGAGACGAGTCTGTCCAGTATGTTCAAGGTTCGAGCCCAAGGACTCGAAAACCTGATTGAAGGCTAGTAAGGTTTTCCACAATGCAGTTAACTGGTCTCGGCTCATCGAGTAAATCCAGGCCTACTAAGTTGAAACCCTTTGTCATACTTCACAATCGAAAGACAAAACACAGAGATATACTATCAAAAGCATAAACATGAGACGTGCACTATGTAGTGAGTCCATGACTGATTCTCCAAATTATCCGAGCACTCGGGGGCTAATGACGAGGTTATACCAAACGGGTACCCCATCGTGTGGGTACCTGGTGCACGTGGTGACTATAGCCCAATTGTTAGTAGACTGAAGAAGCCCAACAAGTGAATCCCAAGTCGAAGATTTTTACCATAGATAGACATAGTCGGTTATACTTTCTCATTAACAGGAGAAGCTAAAACTTGGTATAATAATTTGTCTCTTGTTTCCATTACTAGTCCTATTGGTTTGCTTGATACTTTCTTTAGGAAATATTTTCCTGCTAGTGCTCAAAGTGATGCTTTGCTTAAAATTTATACTTTTAATCAAAAGGAAGATGAGAAATTGACTGATGCTTGGAAACGGTTTTGGTCTCTAATAAGGGGTCAGCCAAATCATGATTTAGAAAAGAATGATCTTCTTGATATATTTTATAGTGGACTAACCAATGAATCTAGGACATATTTGGATAGTTGTGCTAGTTGTGTTTTCAGGAAACTAACTCCATAAGAAGCTGAGAAACTAATGGCTAAGATAAACCAGAATTATGATGATTGGAATATTCCTGAACCTACTCCAACACCACCACCAACACCAAAGAAGAGAGGTATAATTGAATTAAATAAAGAAATGATGAAGGAAGTGAAAGAACATTTCTTAATCCCTAGTGTTTTGTGTGTTAGTTAACAATACCAATGATGTACTAATCCTATTGCTAAGTATTTCAGTTTGTGTGAGTTGCATATCACATACCTCAAAGCCAAAATGTAGAGAAAAGGAGTTTCTGGAATTCTTCCCAAAATCGGAATATTGGAGCCGGAAATTTCCAGGATCGGAAATTCCGGGTCTCCTATTTCTAACAGAAAAATGGCTAAGGAAAAGTTCAGAAGTGGTTCTGACTCAAACCGGAAAATCAACTCGGAAATTTCCTTGACTCGGAATTTCCGAGTCACCCAGAAAACCACTCCAGATTTGGCTAAGGAAAGAAGAGAAAGTGGTTCTGACTTCAACCGGAAATTCAGCTCGGAAATTTCATCAGCTCGGAATTTCCGGGTCACCCAGAAAACCACTCCAGAATTTGGCTAAGGAAAGAAGAGGAAGACGTTCTGACTCCAACCGGAAAATCAGCTCAGGAATTTCACTGACTCGGAATTTCCGGGCATCCCTCAGAAACTTGAAGAAATTTGGCTAAGTCAAGATGTCGAAGACGTTCTGATCTCAACCAGAAATTCAGCTCGGATATTTCATCGCACCGGATATTCCGGGTGACTCGGAATTTCCGGGTGTCACTTATACCGGAATTTCCGGGTCTTCGAGGCAGCCAACGGCCAGATTTTGGGGGGGGTATAAATACCCCCTCACTCACTCAAGAACAGTTAGCTCTCAGATTTTCTCTCTCCTACTATTCTTGAAAGCTCAAATCATCAAGATCTCCCAATCCCTCCACCCAAATTCGTTGATCTTTGGAGGATTGAAGGAGAAGGCTCGGATCTATATCTTCACCGAAGGAATTTGCATTTCCTCCCCATTCACTTGGGGATTTCGTGGCTAGGGTTTCCGGTGGGAAAACCTAGTTCACCATTGTTGTAATCTTGGTGTTGCCTTGACCTTTTGTGGTCCTTGACCTGTTATGGTCATCTTGAGAGCCCCCAATTAAGTTGTGGGTGCGTGCCTCAAGCGTTTGTAAGGGATTCGATCTCCGCCCTAAAAGGGGATCAATAGTGGAAGGTGAACTCGCAACCTTTGTGGTTGAGTTCATCGGAGAAGAAGGTGAGCCTTTGTGGCGTTGCGGCTAACCTGTTGTGGTAGCGCACAGCTCTCCAAACGAGACGTACACCCTTGGGTGGAACTCGGGATTACATCTTCGTCTCCGCGTGCTTCACTCGGTTCCCTTTATCATTGCTCCCTTACTTGCTTGTCTTGTTAGCTTGTTTATCTTGTTATTGCTTAGATTGTCATTTAGGTAAATTCACCATAGTTGCATATCTAGAGAATTTACCTTTGTGTTGAGCCTAAATTTGAAAAGACCTAAAATTTGTAATAGCACCTATTCACCCCCCCCCCCTTCTAGGTGCCGGATTCCCGTTCAATTGGTATCAAAGCCTTGTTCACTTTTAAGGGCTTAACCGCCTAAGTGCAACGATGACGGAATCCGATGCCGAGAGGGCCGCCCGCGAGAAATTAGAGGCGGAGAAGGAGGCGTTAGCCAAAGGGGCAACCATGGCCGATCTTATAGATATGAGATCGTCCTTAAAGGCCCAACTCCTCAAGATGAATGAGATGCTCATGGCACTCTTGAAGTCTAAGGAGCCCGAGGCTACTTCTCCCTCTCCTCCTCCTAAGGAGCATATTGAGAACTCTAAGGAGTCATCTTTGGATGGGTCCAAAGATGTTCCTCCAAGTGTTTCCCTCGGGAAGGCGGAAAAGGATGAATCACCTAGCTCCTCTAACACCCCCAAAGGAGAGGAATTTCATAATGTCAACCATAATTACTCTCCTAACCCTCCTATCCCTCACCCTCATGTTAACTTTAGAAGTGATCCTCCTAAGCTCCAACCTACTCATTTCTCTCAATGGAATTTCTAATGAAGTCTCATCTATGTAGTGCCTCCATTGAGTTATGGCGCATCATTGAAGAAGGATTCAAGCCCCATGATCCAACCAACTTGACAAGAAGAGAGGTGGTTGATAGCCAACTCAACGCCACCGCTCTTCATCAACTCCAAATGGCCGTTGGAGAGAAGGACATGTCGCTCATTCAACAATTCTCCACCGCCAAAGAAGTTTGGAATGCTCTTTCCGACATCTTCGTCGGGAATGAGAGCATGAAGAAGAACCGGTATGATGCCTTATGCAATGAGGTGGAAGGGTTCTACAAGTTGGATGGAGAAAGTCACGACGACATGTACCGGAGGTTGGTGTTGGTCGCTAACTCCTTCAAGAACCTCGGGGCGGCCTACATTGATGACGCTTGGATCAAGAGGAAGTTCGTGACCGCTCTCTTGTTCTTTGAGGAAACGGATTTGAAGACACTCCAAGGGAGACATGACTTCGCAAAGATGACATCCAATGAAGTAATGCAAGAGATGACCGCATACAAGGTGGCCTCCAAGATCGCACAAGATGCAAGAGCTAGAGCCATAGGGATGCACAAGCATGCCTCAATTTCCTTGAAGGCCACCGTTGAAGGAGAGGATGAAGACGAGTATGATGATCAAGTCGAGCTATCTAGTGAGACTCTCTCAAGTACTCTTACTCAACACATGGGTCTTGCGGCAAGAACGTTTTGGAAGAACCCCGGAAGGGCCAAAGCGAGGATTGACAAGAAGTCCCCCCCCCCCCCCCCCCCCCCAATGGAGGAAAGCCATTCAACAAGGTGAGGCTTTGCTATAATTGTGATGACAAAAGCCAATTTGTTGCAGATTGTCCATGGGAAAGAAGAGAGGATCATGGTGGGAGGCTCGTGGCCAAGACAAAGGGCAAGGGGCCCATGCCCATGAAGAATCCCTACTTTAAGAAGAACCAAAAGATTGTCTTGGTAACTCAAGAGCAATATCCCACCGATGATGAAGATAGTGACAAGGAGGATACTCCAACGCAAGTGGCCGCACTAGCCATATCTTCCACACCTCCGTCACTCTTCTCCTCACCAAACGAGAGCCGCATCATCAAGAATGCAAGATGTCTTATGGCAAAGACATCCGAGGTAAAATTGTCCCCCACCTCCATATCCCATGACATTGATGATGGTATGAGCCTAGAAGTCAACGAAGAAATTATTGCTTTTGATAAATTCATGACTAACTTGCAAGGAGAAGGAAACAAACACTTTGGCTCAATTATGAGTCGTATAGGTGAGCTTGAGGATGAGCTTGAATTAAAAGGTGAGATTGAGAGAGAGGATGCACACGCTAAGGTGTCCCTCCAATCCTCTCTCGAAGATGAACAAGAAGCTCATGCTCTCCTCAAGGAGCAACTTGCTAAGATCACCAAGGATTGTGATCTCTACTTTGCTAAATGTAAAATTGTGCAAAATGAAAAGTCTGAGCTTGTAGTTGCTCATGCTAGCCTTTGCGAAGACTTCAAGTCACTTGAAAATACTCACAAGGTATTGACAAGTGATCACGAACGTCTCCTCAAGTCTCGTGATCAACTCCAAACTCGGATATCTATTCTTGAGAAACCTAGTACTTCTACTCCTTTGAATACTAATGCAAATGTTGTCAAGGATAAAGCTAGGGTCTTGTTTGTTCCCTCCATGGCAACCGAGCCCAAGACCTCCCTTGATAAAGGAAAGGGGACACTCACTACTCCTCTTCATGAGCGAGTGCCCCACAAGGGTAAGGAAGGTCTAGGCTATGTTGCTAAGGAGAAGAAGAAGATGATCAAGAAGAATACCAAGCCCGCACAAGCCAAGAAAGATGATATAGCAAGTGGAAATGCCACAAGGGGCACTCCCACTCGTGATGACTTTGCGGGCATATCTAACCCCAATTATGCTTTATATGTTGATTATTATGGGGATGTCTATGCTAGATACATTGGTCCTTTTGATGGTTACATTGAATATGCTATTTGGGTCCCAAAGACCCTTGTTGCTAACCAAAAGGCACCCATTGCAAAATGGGTACCTAAACCAAAGAATTGATTGTGTGTAGGGACTTGCTTCCGGAGGATCGAAATGGATAATTGATAGTGGGTGCACTAGTCATATGACCGGAAGCAAGGAAATTGTAACGGAGTTGAAGCCCAATGATGATCAAATGACCGTTACATATGGTGACAATTCAAAGTCTAAGGTAATAGGGCTCGGCAAGGTGGTAGTGGCACCGGACATCACACTTGTGAATGTTTTGCTTGTCGAGTCCCTAGGTTTCAACTTGATCTTCGTCCATTCTTGAACTTGTTTGGGTTATACCGTTGTCTTCGAAAAGGAGATGGTTATCCTCATGCGGAGCAAGTCTCTCAATGTGTCTTTCGTTGGGTACATTGAGAATGGGCTCTATGTGGTTGACTTCTCCGGAGTCACCACTTCCCATACAATGTGCCTATTCGCTAAGGCGGACTTGGGTTGGCTATGGCACCGCCGACTAGCCCATGTCAACATGAGGACTTTGCAAAGTCTCCACAAGGGTGGCCATATCCTAGGACTAAAAGACCATGTTTCTTTCTCGAAGGATCGAATGTGTAGGGCTTGTGTTGAAGGAAAAATGCAAGACATTCACCATCCAAGCAAGACCATCATTTCTTCAAAAAGGGTTTTGGAGCTTCTCCATGTTGACCTCTTTGGTCATATTCCGGAAGCTAGTCTTGGTGGCAAGAAATATTGCTTGGTGATAGTTGATGACTATTCAAGATACACATGGGTTTTCTTCTTCAAGTCGAAGGTGGAGACTCAACAAACTATCATCGACTTCTCCAATGAAGCTCAACGTCAACACAATGTCCCTATCTTGGTGATAAGAAGTGACAACGGGTCCGAGTTCAAGAACTACACCTTAAACGAGTTCCTTAGTGAAGAAGGGATTCGTCATCAATATTACGCTGCTTATACTCCCCAACAAAATGGTGTAGCCGAAAGGAAGAATCGCACTCTTATTGAGATGGCAAGGTCGATGATGGCCGAGTTCAAGTCCCCTCACAACTTTTGGGCCGAAGCCGTCAACACCGCTTGCCATTCATCCAACCGGCTCTTCTTTCGCAAAGGACTCATGAAGACCCCCTATGAAGTGCTTACCGGGAACAAGCCCAATATCTCTTACTTCCGAGTTTTTGGTTGTAAGTGTTTCTATCTCATCAAAGGTGTTCGTTTGGGCAAGTTTGAATCTAAGTCTCTTGAAGGGACATTTGTGGGCTACGGGTCCGAATCCCACACTTATAGAGTCTATGATAAGGCCTCGCGCATTATCATAGAAACTTGTAGTGTGGTGTTCGAAGAGAATGACGGCTCACTCGTGGAGCAAAGTGGTGTTTCCGCTGTAGGTGATGTTCAACCTCAAGATGCTATCCGAAGAATGGGGTTGGGAGTCCACCGCCCCGTTGAAGTCTATTATGAGGTTGCTCAACAAGGATCAAGTTCTTCACAAGTGGTGGCTACCCCAACACAAGAAACACCCATCGACAACACCGTGCCCAACACGCCTAGCCAAGAAGAAGCACAAGATTCTCCAGCTGCTCCTGGAATTTCCGGAGGGCCGGAAAATCCGGTTCAAGCTGGAGTCGGAATTTCCGGTGATTCGGAATTTCCGGTCCATACTGAACCCGTAATATCCGGTCCTGCTGACATTCCTGGTGGCAGCTCGCAGCAAGGCCAAGATCAACCCTCTCCTTCACCGATGGACGTCACTCAATGGTTGATCAAGGCCGTCAAGTCAGTCAAGGCGGAGACATGAATGATCAAGACGATCAAGCGATTCCTCCCACCACTCGGAGGGAAATCGAGATCCGCCGCTTGAATAGGGTTGGCACCTCACAAGAATTAAGAGCTCTATCTCTTGACAAGGTTCTTGGTGATGTGAGAAGCAAGGTCTCTACCCGAAGACAACTTGCAAGCTTTAGTGAACATCAAGCTCACATCTCCATGGTGGAACCCAAGAAGGTATTTGAAGCTCTTGAAGATAAAGATTGACTTGATGCTATGCATGAAGAGCTCAACAACTTCGAGCGCAACAAAGTGTGCAAGTTGGTGGAAAGACCCAAAGATTGCCGCAATGTTATCGGCACCAAGTGGATTTTCAAGAACAAGCAAGATGAACATGGCATGGTGGTGAGGAACAAGGCAAGATTGGTGGCTCAAGGTTACTCCCAAATTGAAGGCATTGACTTTGGAGAAACCTACGCGCCCGGGGCTCGACTTGAGTCTATTCGTATTCTTCTTGCCTATGCCTCTCATCATAACTTTAAGTTGCAACAAATGGATGTTAAATCCGCTTTTCTAAATGGTCCACTAAATGAACTTGTTTATGTTAAGCAACCACCGGGGTTTGAAGACCTCAAGTATCCGAACCATGTCTACAAGTTAGATAAGGCACTCTATGGCCTTAAACAAGCCCCACGAGCATGGTACGAGCACCTTAGAGAACTACTTGTAGACCGTGGATTCCAAGTTGGGGAAATCGACCCCACACTTTTCACTAAGAAAGTTAATGGAGAGATTTTCATTTGTCAATTATATGTGGATGACATTATATTTGAATCTACTAACAAAGCATTTAAAAAAGAATTCTCTAAGCTTATGACTGACAGGTTTGAGATGTCTATGATGGGTGAGATGACGTTCTTTCTCGGATTTGAGATCAAACAATTGAAGGAAGGAACGTTCATCAACCAAGCGAAGTACATTCAAGACATGCTCAAGAAGTACGGGTTGCTTGAGCTCAATGGTGCCTCTACCCAATGCAAACCAAATGTCACCTTGAGCTCAACCCCAAGGGTAAGGATGTGGATCAAAAGTTATACCGCTCAATGATTGGATCTCTTCTCTACCTTTGTGCATCTAGACCGGATATAGTGCTAGCCGTAGGAGTGTGTGCAAGATATCAGGCGGCTCCTAAAGAAAGCCATGATATGGCGGTCAAGAGGATCTTTAGATATTTGGCTTATACCCCAACCTTTGGATTGCGGTACCCCAAGGATGCAAATTTCTCATTATGTGGGTGCACGGATTCCGATTGGGCGGGAGATCAAGATGATAGGAAGTCAACCTCCGGCGCTTGTCAATTTATTGGGAGGTCCTTGGTAAGTTGGTCTTCTAAGAAGCAAAATTGTATATCTCTCTCCACCGCCGAAGCCAAGTATGTTGCCGCCGCAAGTTGTTGCACTCAGTTTCTATGGATGAGGCAAACTTTAAAGGAGTACGGAGTCGATTGCGACAAAGTGCCTCTTCTATGTGACAACGAAAGTGCCATCAAGATTGCTTACAACCCGGTGCAACATTCAAGAACCAAGCATATTGAGATCCGCCATCATTTCATAAGAGATCATGTGGCCCGAGGAGACATTGACTTATCATATGTGGGCACAAGGGATCAATTGGCGGATATCTTCACGAAGCCCCTTGAGGAAGGAAGGTTTTGCTTTTTGAGGAATGCGCTAAATATCATTTATTCGAGGTCCTTAACTTGATCGCTTGCACACTCACCTAGGGCGTAATTGCATCTTATCTTGTTTAGATGTAGGCATGGAAATAGGGGGAGTGCGGTCCTAATACATTGGACCATCCCTCCCCCCATTATGCCGATAGCAAGTGTTCTTTTATCTCTATATTCATTCCTATGACTTATGAGTTAAAACGACGAGTATTGGTTATGTACCCAACATACATCTTCGCGGTGACATTCCATACACTCCTACATGGTTGCCTCGGCCACCGACCTCTTCTCTTGAAGAGTTGGTTTCATTTGGAGCTTATTGTTGCTATTTGCCCTCCTTTTCATGCATGTGGGAAACCTACTCAACTTGGCGCTTTATGTTTCGTTTTGGTAGTTGTGAGTTGAGTATGGTGTACCAATGACAGTTTGTAAATCTATCCCAAGCCTACTTCCCCCTGAAAACATTTCTCTCTATTGCACACAAGTCATCCTTTTGAAAACAGGGATTTTAGTTCAGCAGGTCAGAATATCCGGTTCATTTATGAATCGGAATATCCGGTGACTCGGAATTTCCGGTGTAAGTTACACCCGGAAATTCCGATCGGGCGGTTTGTCTAAAAAATATAAGGGCAGGCTCGGGGTGAAGGGCTCATTCGTGCCCTTCTTCCACCCCCGAACTCCCTCTCCTCCAACCGCCGCCCCTGCTGCTCCAAGATCTCTCTGGAGTACTCCGACCGCCGGGGAACCTCTTTCTCGGCCGGATCTGCTCCTCCTCCGCCCCGGGAACTCACTCATCCAAGCAATGGCCTCAATGGATGAGGGTAACTTCATTTTTCCTCTTCCTTAAGTGCTTGCACAAGGATCTTGATGTGGAGTTATTTGTTTCAAGATTGCTTGGTAGAGATTGTTCCTAGCATCATTCCCTGTCATCTACATACATTAGTTTTGCATTGTGTTGGATCGATCTAGTTTTAGACCGAGTCAATCTCAGATCTGCACTGTTTCTGTTTAGGTCGGAATTTCCGACTCAGCCTGACTCGGAATTTCCGGTCCCGCGGAATTTCCGGTTATGTTTGAATCGGAATTTCCGAGCTGTAGCCTGCAGTTTTAAGATTAACTCATGTTTAACTACATATGATTCATCAAATGCCTACCTAATGTGTGTATCATCTCCTTACTTGTGTGCACTTACCTTATGCTACCCACTATGCTCAAATTCACAGGTTCTAGTGGGAGTCCGTCCGCTGGGGCATCAAGGAACACCTCAAGGGCACCTGCTCACAAGACCCCTATTGACAAGGGTAAGGGTCCTGCCTCCTCAAGCAATCCTCCTGTTCAAAGGAAGAAGAAATTGTTGCTAGCAAGCCACCATCCAAGAAAAGGAAGAATGCTCATGTTCCTCAACGTCAGAACTATTCAAAGATGAACTCTTTTGAATACTCTCAGCTCCGACAAGGGGATTGGTACCTTAGGCCAAGGGACAACACTCTGGAAGATCACAGCTTTTGGTGTCAAGAGCAAGAGTTCATACTCATGGACCTCTACTACTCTCTGTCGAAGCCCATTCGGCCTATGCATCCGTTTGACCTTGCAACTCTGCAAAAGAAAGCCTCTTTTGTTGAAGCTATACATCGTGTCAAGACTATGGGCTTGGAGAGGCTAATGCTCACTCGTTGCCCTTACAACTCTCAGCTTGTGATGCAGTTCTTTGCCACTCTTGTGATGAAGGGTGACTCAAAGAAGACAATTAAATGGATGACTGGTGAATCTTTCTATGAGTCCAACTTTGAGGAGTTTGCCAAGGTTTTGGGCTACAAGTTTGATGGTGACAATCCTCAAGGCTATCGCATGCACCACCCTTTCAAGCTCAACAAGAATCAGACCGTGCACTTATATGGTGAGGGAGCCACACCTGGCAATTCTCGAGACTTGCTACCTCTTTATGATGTCCTTGTGCGCATCCTCCGTGAGAACATTGCACCAAGTGGTGGCAAGAATGACAATGTGGTGACCCCTCTGTGCAACTTGCTCCTTCATGCCAACCGCATTGTGAAGGACCCTAACCCTAATGAAGACTGGAGTGTGGATGTTATGGATTACATCTACAATGAGATGTATGAAGCCATGACTACCAGGGTCACTATCCCCTATGCTCCTTACATCATGAAACTCATCAAGTTCAAGTTTCCTGACTATGACTTCAGTAAGGATGAGATGGAGCCGCATGACTTCAAGAAACTATATGAGAAGAAGAAAGTGGTCAAGCCTCCTCCTGTGCCTTCTTCTAGCTCAGCTCGGGGTGGATCTTTTATGGGTGATGCTAGGAGCGATGCTGCTCCTACTTATGTCTCGGCCACTCATGCGAAGGTGAAGAAGCTGAATTGGTTCCAACGCAACATCATGTGCATGAATGTGGACATCCGCAAAGAGCAATACACCGCCTACAGGGATCGTCGTCAGCTGGCCTACAATCAAGACTTGATCATTCATCATGTATCTGGCTCTCCTGCTCCTGCAGATCTCTCTGATCCCCTGACCTTTGCTCAGTGGAACCAGGGTTCCTTGGCTCCTTGGACTCAGATTGATCATGACCTTGGCGGCAGCTCGTACACCACTGGACATGATTATGATGATGATGAGGAGGAGGCAGATTATGATGATGATGAGGATGATGATGAGGATGGTGATGATGATGAGGAGACCCCCTCGGACTGAAGACCTTCACGGGACGTAGCATCGCTCCTCTTCCTTTTTGGCGTTTAGATGCCAAAGGGGGAGAAGTTGCTCTAGTAGGACTTCGGGGATTTGCAGGGGTCCAGGCACAAGCATATGCGTTTACCATTTCTTTGGGCTTGTGTCCATTTATCTTATTTGTGGTTATTTGTTGAATTCTTTTATTATCTATGTGTATTGAGACAATGTTATGCTATCATTATCCTATGGTTGAGACTTCAAATTTATTGTGTTGGTATATTATCCTATGGTTGAGACTTCAAATTTATTGTGTTGGTATTCTCTTCATATCCTATATACACAAGGTATGAAAATCTATCTAGTCTCAAATGCTATCATAACCTTACATTTTGTCTCTTTACTCCTTTGTGATATCTTGTGTTTGTTATTATAAAATTGCTCCTATCCTTTGTCATATTGTGTTTCTTACATGCACTTGTTTAGGGGGAGCTATTTTCTGTTAAAAACATGATACTGTATTTCGTTTCATTGCAAATCTTGGTATTGTCATCTAACACCAAAAAGGGGGAGATTGAAAGAACATTTCTTAATCCCTAGTGTTTTGTGTGTTAGTTAACAATACCAATGATGTACTAATCCTATTGTTAAGTATTTCAGTTTGTGTGAGTTGCATATCACATACCTCAAAGCCAAAATGTAGAGAAAAAGAGTTTCTGGAATTCTTCCCAAAATCGGAATATTGGAGCCGGAAATTTCCAGGATCGGAAATTCCGGGTCTCCTATTTCTAACAAAAAAATGGCTAAGGAAAAGTTCAGAAGTGGTTCTGACTCAAACCGTAAAATCAACTCGGAAATTTCCTTGACTCGGAATTTCCGAGTCACCCAGAAAACCACTCCAGATTTGGCTAAGGAAAGAAGAGAAAGTGGTTCTGACTTCAACCGGAAATTCAGCTCGGAAATTTCATCAGCTCGGAATTTCCGGGTCACCCAGAAAACCACTCCAGAATTTGGCTAAGGAAAGAAGAGGAAGACGTTCTGACTCCAACCGGAAAATCAGCTCGGAAATTTCACTGACTCGGAATTTCCGGGCATCCCTCAGAAACTTGAAGAAATTTGGCTAAGTCAAGATGTCGAAGACGTTCTGATCTCAACCAGAAATTCAGCTCGGATATTTCATCGCACCGGCTCTCCTACTATTCTTGAAAGCTCAAATCATCAAGATCTCCCAATCCCTCCACCCAAATTCGTTGATCTTTGGAGGATTGAAGGAGAAGGCCATCTACATCTTCACCGAAGGAATTTGCATTTCTTCCCCATTCACTTGGGGATTTCGTGGCTAGGGTTTCCGGTGGGAAAACCTAGTTCACCATTGTTGTAATCTTGGTGTTGCTTTGACCTTTTGTGGTCCTTGACCTGTTGTGGTCATCTTGAGAGCCCCCAATTAAGTTGTGGGTGCGTGCCTCAAGCGTTTGTAAGGGATTCGATCTCCGCCCTAAAAGGGGATCAATAGTGGAAGGTGAACTCGCAACCTTTGTGGTTGAGTTCATCGGAGAAGAAGGTGAGCCTTTGTGGCGTTGCGGCTAACCTGTTGTGGTAGCGCACACCTCTCCAAACAAGACGTACACCCTTGGGTGGAACTCGGGATTACATCTTCGTCTCCGCGTGCTTCACTCGGTTCCCTTTATCATTGTTCCCTTACTTGCTTGTCTTGTTAGCTTGTTTATCTTGTTATTGCTTAGATTGTCATTTAGGTAAATTCACCATAGTTGCATATCTAGAGATTTTACCTTTGTGTTGAGCCTAAATTTGGAAAGACCTAAAAAAATTAATAGCACCTATTCACCCCCCCCCCCCCCCCCCCCCCTCTAGGTGTCGGATTCCCGTTCAGGAAGCCAAGACATCTCTTAAGAAGAGTGGTATTAAATCTGAAAATGTGAAGAATTTACCTCCTATTGAAGAATTATGTTAGCCAATTCCTTCTTCACCCATAATTGAGGTACACTCTCTCCAAAGGTTTTATGATGGAGATATGCCTTACTATAAACATCCTGCTCAATGTTTAGATGAATTTGATACTTTATTACTAAGCAATGCAATTTTAATATGAGAATAGAGAATCATTTAATGGAAAATTCTTGTGCTATTAGTAACTTGCATGATATTGTTGATACAACCTATATTGATGTTAAAGTACTCATTAAACACTTTCATATGATTCAAATTAAAATAGATCAACTTACTAAAGTGCAAAAAGAATTGTTAGTAAATGCCTCTATAGCTAAAGAAAAACATGTTTGTGAAGCAACAACTAGAGGTGGTAAATCTACTCAAGATCCTATGTATCATGAGGGACATTATAAAATAATTGAACAAGATTCTCAACGGGTTAATGAACCTAGTGCTCCTTCTAAGAAAAAAAACTTAAAACTGTTGTAGAATCCTCTGAACATGTTAATGACGTAATAGTATATCTGTTTCTGATGCTGAAACTAAAAGTGGTAATGAACAAAACAATGATAGTGCTAATAACAGTGATAATGATAAGAATGATAATTAGGATAAGGAATAATTAGAAGAGGAACCTGAAAAGCATGCTGAAAATAAAAAGTACACTAAAGAAGATTTTATTGCTAAGAAACATGGTAATGAAAGAGAACCTTGGGTCCCAAAACCAATGCATTTTCCTGCAAAGAAACTTAAAACAAAAGAACAAGAACATTATAATAAATTTTGTGATTGGATGAAACCTTTGTTCTTGCAAATTCCTTTGACTGATGCTATTAGGTTGCCTCCTTACTCTAAATATATGAAATATATTGTGACTAACAAAAAGAAAATTTCTACTGAGAAAATATCTACTATGCTTGCTAATTACTCTTTTAATGGCAAGGTTCCAAAGAAGTTTGGTGATCCAGGTATACTAACCATTCCTTGCTCTATCAAAAATAATTATGTTCGAACTGCTCTACGTGACTTGGGAGCAGGAGTTAGTGTTATGTCTTTCTCCCTTTCCAAGAGACTTTATCTTGATAAAATGATACCTACTGACATATCTTTGCAAATGCATGATAAATCTACTGCTATTCATGTTGGCATTTGTGAGGATGTTCCTGTTCAAGTAACTACCAATTGTTAAATTTTGACTGACTTTGTTGTTCTTGAAATGCCTGAAGATGATAATATGTCTATTATTCTTGGAAGATATTTTATAAATACTGCAGGGGCTGTTATTGATTGCAATAAAGGAAAACTTACTTTAATGTTCATGACAAAGAGCATACCATCTATTTCCCCAAGAAAGTTGATACAATGCCTGGAGTTAATACAATTACCAATTTGAGGTCTATTAAAGTGGGAAGTATTGATTGTCCATATAAAGAAGAATACAAAACTTTCATGATAGGATCCATACCAATTCAATATAAGGTAACATGAGTGTCTCATATGGTTTAAATATTTTTTCATATAAATTTTATTTGGTGGCAAGACTTGATCAACCTTGTTAACAAGTGCATTTTAAATGCATAAAGAGACTAAACAATTTTATTTCTCTCATTCTTGTTTTAGCTACTGTAATGTTATTTAGTTTGCAAATTTTAGTTGTATTTGGTGTTAGAAAACAATAATTCAATATTGAATTTAATAATAGAAAATGCCAGAAAATGTGAAAAATAAAATTTCTAAGAAAATTAAAAAAATTGTGTCAAAATTCCTATTTTTCTGGGGAGGTTCTGGAAGTGCCAAAGGATGACCAGGAGGACCCACAATTCCCCACATCATGTGGTGGCGCGGCAGGCATATGGCCACGCCTGCACATGGTGAGGGCCCACCTGGCCCCTCCACTTACTCTCCTTCCTCCCCACTCTTTCTCTCTCCCGACCAAACACATCCAGATAGAAAAATTCAGTGTTCTTGCTGCTCTCTCTCTGCAATTTTGATCTGCATCTTCAGCCCACCTTTGCTGCTGAAATTTGGGGTATACACTCTCCGGTATGTGACTCCTCTGATTATCCAATTGAATTTTGTTTAGTGATTTATATATATAGAATATTTTGCTGCTGTAGATGTCTTGTTTAGTGAGTTTGAATGCTTTTTCTAAGTTGAAATAATTAGTTTTGATGCATGCTTAAGCCTCTAGCAAGTCACTATAGTAGTTTCCCCTCATTTAGTTGGTTTAAAATCAGTTTGTATGATGTTTGCTACAAAATTCAGAAAAGGAAGATGCATAACCACACCTATGAAGATATGTTTGAGAGGGATTCACAAAGAAGGACAAGGCCTTATAGAGTTGCCACTCATGTTAGGCAATCCTACAACGAGGACATCCTAGCACCAAGCATTGTAGATGAGCGGGATGATGGTTATCCAAACTCCGCATCCCACCCATGTAATGATTTTCTTAGTGCTATAGGTTTACTTGAGGATTTCTAAACTCTTGTGGACAGGGTGGGTTTGACTTCTTACATGTTGGATGAGAGACCCCAATATCTTGGGCTTACCAAGACTTTTTCTGAAAGTTTTACTTTCAACAACAAATTATTTGGCAAGGGCATATCTTTCAAGATTTATGATAGGCCTGTTAGCATGTCTCTACGTACTTTCTGTGATCTGATAGGTACAGCGGACACGGGGACATCAAAGAAGATTAGTGGGAACCCGGGAGAATTGGCACAAGTCTATCAAGATGTGACCAATGAAGATACCCACTCCGCACAACGTGGCAAGATAAGGAACATTCAGTTTCCAGCTATTAAGTATTTTGCTTACTACATTTCCACTAGTCTGCTTTATAGGGATAACACTAGCAACATTTCTAACTATCATCTTGCATTCCTTGCTGCTGCACTTAAGGGTGAAATCACATTCAACCTTGGTACCTTGATTGCTCGCCGTTTAGCTGCTAGGGGGGCCATTTATGGGGGGAATATTGCCTCACGTATTATTGCACATTTGGGGCTGCCCATTGATCCTCATGATACACAACTTGCTGATTGCTTACTTGACCTTGCTACTAATAACTCCACTTTGGAGAACATTGTATTTAGGCTCATGTTTGCTAACGGAAATGAAAGGGAAATCACTTTGTCGCAGCCTGGTTTGTTCAGTCTTGACAGGAGGCCGTGGTCGTACTCGATGGTGGAGTTGGACGAGCACTTTAGCACGCTAGGCTTCTACACGGAGCACGGTGTGGAGGAGACACCTTAGCAGGACTACAGCGCACACTACGCCGGCGCGTCCTCGAGCTCATACTACGGGGAAGATTCTTCGACATACCACGATGACACCTACGAATGGGGACGTTGGGGTTGATCTCCACTTAGGCCAAAAGCCTAAGCTTGGGAGAGGTATACCGATAGCGCACTCATTTATATATCATTATCATTCGGTACTTTGTATATCCATGTTTTGCTTTAGTTTTCTTTCTTCTATTTGTTCATACTTTGTTTTCTTTTCCAAAAACTCAAAAATATCAAAAAGAGTTGTGTTATTTCTCTTGCTGGTTTGTTTTAGTATCTATTATTAGTATGCTTAATATTTATTTCAGTTCAATATGCAACAACTCAAAAATATTTTGCTTTGTTGTTTGCTATTTCGAGCAGGAACATATTTTTGTTGTCCACCGTTTAATTCATAACTCTTCACCGAAATTTCGTATGCATGTTCCTCAGATGTGTACACAACTTTCACTAGCTTTGAGTTTTCTGATCTGGGCATGTTAAGGTCCTCGAAAAATTAATCTATGGTGGTTGTTCTGTTTTAGTTCCTAAATCTGAAACCCCAAAAATATTTGTTGTTTCTCTTTGGTTTTGTATAGTTTATTTCATAGCTCATTACCCTTAGTAACTCTATGGAATCTTGGTTATTATTTCATATCTTTCAAGCACATAAGTGAAAAGGCAATTATGATGATCTATGACAATTCGAGTTGGGTAAGAGGCTGGTAACGAACTCTATTTGTTTTTCATTTTTGTACATATACTCATTCATGTGAGCATGCTTACATGGTTTGCATAAGGTATATGTCCATTGGTGGATGCTTAGTAGTTCGCGTTTTCTTATGATCGTTTCCAATTTATTAATGATGGATGACATGTTTTATGGATATTTTCTTGCATTATTTTGTTCCTAAAATAATATGACATTGTGGTATCCTACTCCCAATAAATCATTTGATTCGACTTGGCACATGCTCACACATGTTATGAATGAAAACAAAAAATTAATTAAGCCTTGATGATTTATTTTGGCTCAGAGTTCTAGTATCATTCTTACGCCTCCGTAATTTTATGTTGTCGCAAGCATGATTATGATGGTTATTGCTCTCTTGAATTGTTGCTTCCCCATATTTTGCTAGCCACCACATGTACTAAGTTGTAAATGCGTGTGCTTCCAAATCCCTGAAAACCAAGTTATTCCAAAGAGTCCACCATAAATACCTATGCATGATATTTCAAACCATTCAAGTAAATTTACATGTGCTATCTTTAAAACCATCAAACACTTCTCAAATTGTGTCATTGTTTTGAGCTCATGAGGAAGTAGTAGTTGGGCTTGTTATCTTCCATACTAATTAAGTAACTGACTTGCATGCTACATATGCTCGTCATTAATTTTGCAAAGGGCTGGTCAGACCATTGAAATATCAAAAAGATTTGAGAAAATAAAAATAGGCACTCCTCCATGATTTGAGATTGTTTGGTGGGCACCCGAGGATTCGGTTAGACATGGTTGTGTAGGCAAATGTTGGGAGGAGTGTCAAGCTATCAAAATAAATAAATATAAAGATGCATATTATAAATGCTTGTTTTAAAAATAATTTGGAACCGCTCTCAACTTGCTTAGTATGAAAGATAACAAGAACTCCATTGCCATTCATTGACGGAACAACCACCACTCAAAAACAATTTTACCTCTGTTTTCAAAATGATGAAAACCTCTAGCACATGTTAAATCCCTACTTCCCTCAATGAAGGGCATATCTTTTACTTCACTGTTGAGTCACCATCCTTCCTTGAGCACCTTCTTGAGAGCATAATTGTCATTCTTAGTGTAATCTGCTTGTCCCAGAATACGGTTAATTGTGGTTTAATCTTGATGATTTTGTCTTTGATATCTTTATTTCTATTCTTCCCTTGAAACTCAGAGGTGTGGCAATTTATGTTTTGTTGTACCATTCGAGCAAGCGAGATACCACTTTATCATACTTTCTTATGAGCTTTGCAATCATGTGAATTGATATATTTCAAGTTATTTATCATTGGTATAATTGGCATCTCTTCATAGTTTACATAACTATTAGGTGACACCATTTACATATAGTTTATTATGAATAGCCTAAGTTTTGTCCTCATAATGAGAATATTTACATCATATGAGCAAATGAGTTCGTGAAAGTTCTTTTATCCCACTCAGTTGTTAACTGAATTACTTGAGTACAAGCAATAATCTAAGCTTGTGGGGAGTTGATACGTCCAAAACGTATCTACTTTCCCGAACACTTTTTTTATTGTTTTACCTCTAATTTGTGTGTTTTGAATGCAACTAACACGGACTAACGTTGTTTTCAGCAGAATTGCCCTGGTGTCTTGTTTTTGTGCATAAAATCAACTTTATAGAAAACACCAGTAATTATGCGAAAGTCCCTATTTTTCCCGAAGACCCACGGAGCCAGAATGCCAGATGGAGGGGGAAATCAGCCCACCTCATCAGGTGCTGGCGCGGCAGGCTCCTGGTCAGGCCAGCACATGGTGTGGCCGCCTCGGTCACCCCCTCGCGCCCCTCTCTCAGATATAAAACCCCTCTGACCTAAAAACATTGGGGGGTTGGACACTTTTCCTACAAACATCTACGTACGCCGCCGCCACCTCGAAACTCAATTCGGGGATCAGAAGTCTCTGTTCCGGCACCCTTCCAGGACGGGGAATCAAAGGGGATCATATCCATCGTCATCACAACCATCTCTCCATCAACCATCCATGTTTCCCCATCCATGGGTGAGTAATCCACCGTTGTAGGCTTAAGGGGATGGTAGGGATTGGATGAGATCATTCATGTAATAGCTATAATATCATTACGGCAATGGTGCCTAGTATCCGTTATCGGTGTTTTACGTCATTGTTGTAACTTGTTATGCTTAATGCTTGACACTAGGGCCCGAGTGCCATGATTTCAGATCTGAACAGGTTATTGGATCATGAAGATAATTTTGGTTTTAGATCATATCTATGAGTTATATACACATATTATTGTCCGGAACCGAAGGTCCCAAAGTGACAATAATTAAGACAGCCGTAGGACATGGTTGTGATGTGAGGATCAGGTGTGTTCACAGAGTGTTAATACTTTGCTCCGATACTTTATTAAAATGAGTATCTTAATTGCCAGTAGTTTCCCTAGAGGCCCCGCTACAAACGGGCTGGCAGGATAAAAGATGATGTGTAAGTTTCTCATTGCGAGCACGCACACCTAAATTGGAACACATGCCTATGGTTAATTAATACTTGGATTCTTTATCTTATTTATCTGCAAATGCCTATGATTTGATATTACATGAATTATCCATGCAATGCCTACAGTATTTTAATCTTGTTGTCTACTATAATCACAACTGCTGTCTTATTTCTGCTGCTGCTATTATTTCACTACTTTCAATACTATAAAACCATTGCTACTGATAATCTGTTTCGAGCAAGTCTATTCACAGGTGCAGCTGAACTGACAATTCATTTGTTGAGTCTTATAAATATTTCTTTGGCTCCCCTTGTGTCGAATCAATAAATTTGGGTTTTACTTCCCTCGAAAACTGTTGTGATCCCCTATACTTGTGGGTCATCAATGTCGTGCGGCGCTGGGAGGAGGTGCGCGGCTCGTCGATCCGCATGACGCTGCTGCGCATGGGAGCAGAGTGCGCGGAGTTAGAAGGGGAGGCGTGAGGGACACCGAGCGCGTACCCGAAGGCGCCGACCGAGCTGCGTCGGAGGAAGAGGAGGTGGCCGAGTGAACGGGAATCCGGCACCTAGAGGGGGTCAATAGGTGCTATTACAAATTTTAGGTCTTTTCAAATTTAGTCTCAACACAAAGGTAAATTCTCTAGATATGCAACTACGGTGAATTTACCTAAATGACAAGCTAAGCAATAACAAGATAAACAAGAGTACAAGACAAGCAAGTAAAGGAGTAAGGATTAGGGGAACCAATTGAAGCACGCGGAGACGAAGAGGTCATCCCGAGTTCCACACAAGGGTGTACGTCTCGTTGGAGAGGTGTGCGCTACCACAACAGGTTAGCCGCAACGCCACAAAGTCTCACCTTCTTCTCCGATGAACTCAACCACAAAGGTTGCGAGTTCACCTTCCACTATTGATCCACTTTTAGGGCAGAGATCGTAGGGCAGAGATCGAATCCCTTACAAACGCTTGAGGCACTCACCCAGAACTTAACTGGGGGCTCTCAAGATGACCACAAAAGGTCAAGGACCAGAAAAGCAAGGCAACACCAAGATTACAACAATGGTGAACTAGGTTTTCCTACCATAAACCCTAGCCACGAAATTTCCAAGTGAATGGGAGAGAAATACAAATCGCTTTGTTGAAGATGTAGATCCGGGCCTTCTCCTCTAATCCTCCAAAGATCAACGAATTTGAGTGGAGGGGATTGGGAGATCTTGATGATTTGAGCTTTCAAGAAATGTAGGAGAGACAAAATCTAAGAGCTGACTTGTTCTTGAGCAGCTGGGGGTATTTATAGCTCTCCCCAATTTCTGGCCGTTGGCTATCTCGGCAACTCGAAATTCCGGTATAAGTCACAATCGGAAATTCCGGTCACCCAGAATATCCGGTCGGAGGAAATTTCCGAGCTGAATTTCCGGCTCGAGTCTGAACGTCTTCGACTTCTTTCCTTAGCCAAATTTCTTCCAGTTCCTGAGAGTCACTCGTAAATTCCGAGTTAGTGAAATTTCCGAGCTGTTTTTTCCGAGCTGATTTTCCGGTTGAGATCAGAACGTCTTCGACTTCTTGACTTAGCCAAAATTCTTCGAACTTCTGAGGGTCACTCGGAAATTCCGAGATGGTGCAATTTCCGAGCTGATTTTCCGGTTGGAGTCAGAACGTCTTCCTGCTTTCCTTAGCCATTTTTGGAGTGGTTTTCTGGAGTGACTCGGAAATTCCGAGTAAAGGAAATTTCCGAGCTGATTTTCCGGCTCGCATCAGAACCACTTTTGAACTTTTCCTTAGCCATTTTTCTGGGAGGTTCTGGGGACCCGGAAATTCCGACCCTGAGAATTTCCGGTTCTAATAATCTGATTCTGGGAGTATTTTCAGAACAACTCCTTCTTTGCATTTTTGGCTTTGATGCATATGATCTTAAATCACACACAAGCTGAAATACTTAGCATTCTATTAGTACATCATTAGTATTGTTAATTAACACACAAAACACTAGGGATTAAGAAATGTTCTTTCACCGAGGAGGAGTCGGCCGATCCAGCGCCTTTCCGCGGCCTGCTCCGGCGTCAGGCTGGCGCGGACCTCCGCAATCGCCCACCTGAACTGCTCGCCCGCAGGGACGGCGGGCACGGGGACGCCTCCTGCGCTGAGCTGCCACGCCCCCTGGCCGGCGGAGGCGCTGGGGACGCGCATGTCCGGCAGGCACGGGTACCCTGCCTGGTGCAGGGCCCAGGCCTTGTCCTTGTGGAGGTGGCGGCGGACACAACCGTTCGCGGCGATGGCGGCGTATGCCTTATTGTCTGTGGCGGGTGGGAGAGAAGGGAGTGGGGGGCAGAGGCTGCGAGGGAGAGGAAGTGGGGAGAGACAGCGAGGTCTCGGGGGGGTTTATAGCGCGGTGACCAGGCGAAGGGCGGTGCCACTCCATTATTTCGGCAGCGGGCCGCGTGACCCTTTGGATTGGACGTCACAGCCCCACCGCGCCACGCCATTACTCCGGGCAGCCTTTTGACTGGTCGGCCGCCCGACACGTCTTAACTCCGACAGCTTTTGACCGACGCGGGAGCCGAGGAGATGAGCACGCGGCCTCACAGGCGGTTTCTGTTCCCGCAATTTTCTGATGCGTCGCGTTTCGCGCCATAATCCAGTGGGTTGGGTTTCGCCAGGTGCGTCGGCGCGAAATAACGTCGAAACGACGCTAACTGGACTTCTGGGAGGGGGGTCGACTGGTAGGAAAACAAACGCTTTTGACTTGCACCTGCGCTAAAATGGTCTCCTGGGAGGCTCTAGGGGCGACTGCAGATGCCCTAACTGAGGCGCCAAAAGGGAGCTTGGGACAAATCGTCGGCATGCCAGACTGCCGTTTCGCCATGCCGGAGTCAATACCATTGTTGGCATCCACACCAGTTAGGAGTCACACCGAGCTGCCGCACGGCGTTGAAGCGTCGCCATGGCCCAAGACAATCATGCTGCCACAGTGGAGCCGACGTCTGCACAGATGAATCGCACCACGACCGCCACGAACCACCGCCCAGATACATACAGCCGCCACCATGAGGCTCACCGCTCGTGAAGATTGCCCCCAAATCAATCACCTCGTGCGCCCCCCTTGCGAGTTGAAACCATTGAAAGCTGTTTGTGCTCTCCTCACCAAAGACGTGTGACAACTCATAGCCTACCGCAGCTCATGAACCAAATGCATAGTGACTAGACATCGCATTCCGAAAATGTCTGGGTCACATCCATTGTATAAAGGACACACTGGTACCTGCTTCCTCTGTTACGGAACAGAGGGAGTAGCATCCAAAACAATAGCTCACTGAAATCAGTCACTATGACCATGGAGAAATGTTAAGTTAGGAGATTACACTGATAATGTAGTAAATTCTTACAGAGCAAAGGCAATTCCATGAGACTACAGACGACAGTCAGAATTACGACATCCAATACAGTAAGTACATCAGTTCTAGAGAGCTTCAGATTATTAGAGACCATAACTGAAATCACACTGGATTTACATTGTAAATGGAGCATGCAAACCTAAAGCATAATCTAACAGGAGGCACAAATAGTCCTAGCTAGTAACCGCCGGTGTAAGTACCCAATTTTAACTTAACCGAGGGTACACGACACTGGATCACAAGCTGTCCAAGCCATGTGCCGTTTGTGGTTGTGATGGCAGCTCCGGCTGGGGATGCAGCTGTGGAGACTGTGGTGGTGGAGATTGCTGCGGTTGAGGTTGCAGCAGCACTTGCATTGGCAGATCTGGTTGCGGGTGGGGTTGCAACTGAGACTGGGGGGGTTGCTGAGGCTGAGGTTGCTGTGGCAGTGGTGCAGGCTGTTGTGTTTGTATATGCAGCTGCATTTGAGTTTGTTGAGATTGCTGTGGTGGAGACTGAGGATGCAACTGCAGCTGAGGCTGCGGATGGACCTGCAGTTGAGGTTCCACAGGTTGCTGTGGCTGAGTCTGGGGATGCAGCTGGAGTGGTTGCATGGGCTGATGTGGCTGCAGTTGTGGTGGCAGAGGTTGCTGCTGTTGAGCCTGGGGATGCAGCTGCATTTGAGGTTGCAGGAGCTGCTGCGATTGAGGATGCAGCTGCACTTGAGATTGCAGTGGGCGCAGGGGATGAGCATGCAGCTGTAGCTGAGGTTTTGTAGGCTGTTGTGCTTGAGGATGCAGCTGCAGTTGAGGTTGTGGAGGCTGTTGTGCTTGAGGATACAGCTGCACTTGAGCTTGTAGAGACTGATGTGATTGCTTCTGTGGCTCTAGTTCAGATTCCTTTGGTTTAGGAGCCCCATTGTTCATCCTTGCTCGGGCTTCAGCAAACATCCTCTGTTGTTCGGCAACAGCTTCTTCTTCTGACATCTCCACGCCAGTGAATTTGCTTGCTTTCGGAGAGTCCTGCAAAAGATAAATATACAAGAGTTGGTATATGTTACAATGTTAGTTAGAGAAGTGACTAGTATCCATAGTCTTAGGTGCAGATCAGTACAAACCAGAGTATCAAGCTTGTGCTGTTCATAGGCTGCATAAACCTCCTCAATGTATTCCTTGAACCCGAGATCCTGCAATAGAGGAAGATTGAAAACATTTAGAGTTTCACACCGACTTAATATTATCTCATTCCTAAGCCCAACCTGTTCACACAAAAGCTCTCCAACACAGGCGATATAAATGCAGCGAGCACAAAAAAACTGCCGATTTTGGGCGTTGCGGGCCAAAAACCGCACTCCAAGTAAAATAGAGTGTGCTGTAAAATCTATGCAGCGCACTGGGAAACTGCAGCACCACGCACGGGGTATTTTGTGCGCTGGCTACAGCTCGCTGGAAAATGGAGTGGAGACGCACGAGCCCAACTGCCACATTGAAATTTCTCCATCAGCTGCTCCCCACGATTCCGACCGCCGGAACCCAACCCTGCTGTGTGGAGACGCACGAGCCCAACTGCCACATTGAAATTTCTCCATCAGCTGCTCCCCACGATTCCGACCGCCGGAACCCAACCCTGCTCCATCCCTCGAGGTGGGTGGCAAGCGACAGGGAGGAGAGGACGAAGCGCCTGCTGGCAGCGTCGGCTGCCGACGAGAGGGTGGAGAGGGATGCGGTGGCCATGGGGTGCAGAAAGCCGAACAGCGGGCAAGAGGGAGCGGACAGGGATGCCAGCGCTGTCGTGGGGCAAGACAGCGCTGTCTCAGCCGACGAGTAGATGAATCTGTTGGTGGCGAGGCTCCAGTGTTGATTAGGACCCATCTGCTTTTCCCAAAAAAAATGTAGGTCTCTGTTGTATAAGTTTGCAGGGAATTGTTTGTTGTACATATGTTGAAGAAATCTGTTTGTGGTGCTCTATTTTAGTGTGGCTGTGTGCTGTATGTTTGGGCATCTGGAAAACTGATGCAGGCTGCAGCAAGCTAGAACCGCTAAAGTGGAGCTGTAAAACTATTTCAGCGCACACTATTTTTGGGCACCTGTTGGAGATGCTCTGAGGGAAGATACAGTGATTCTTCAATAACATTGACACCTAGAAGCAGCAACAACATTACTCTAAAGGAAGATTGTGCAACAATAAGTTTACAATCTAAATGTTCAGGATCAAATCATCCCCAATAAAACTTGGTAAGCTAGCAAACCAGGTGGGTTTTTATACCATATTTAAAACCAGACCGGTGAGTAGACGGGTCGTTCAACTGGCTCACTGGTTTGCTTGTCGGGCGGCGAGCTCAGCCAGTTCAATGCTTGTAAAAATATCAAATCTATATATCTTATATAGACAAACCCCCAAGAGTAGTTGCAGCCGTTGGATTTTATAGGTTCATTAACTGCTATTTTTAACTGTCTGAGCCACATAATTAAATTTGTTGCAGCCGTTGGATTTTAATGGTTCGTCCACCATGAGTCGTCTGTATCTGGACATCGAAACCTTCTCCCTGTCGCATGCAATAGAGCATTCTGACTGGATTTTTAATCTTATCACATTTAACTTTACCATGTTTAACTTTTTATATTAAGATTTTTTTGGGTACAGTATGAAATTATATCCTATGGAATAATAGGGATCAAGTATCCAATTCCACGGCAAGGAGTCCAACCCAGATTCCCAGTTGGCTGGGTAAAGGTCATGATTTCAATTTCTAGCTACCACACCTCACAGGGATTGATTTTCTAAGCTCTTTGCAGGACAGTCTTTTAAGCCACCTGAACCGAAAAAATTATGAGGCGTGTTTGGTTCACTCAATTTGGGTCGTTATTCCATTACACCGAATCTCAACCACTACTTTTGTTTGTTTCGTTTTGTCCATAAACAGGTGCCACAGAATCGAATTACACTGTACGTCCAAACTGTTACCCGCCAAATCCCACCAGAAACAGATCGAGTTACCACGAGCGAGACGAAAAGAGATGCAAGCAATCAATCCGGCCATGATCCCGTCCACCCAGATCTCCTGCCGCACCTACCCTCAACCTCAAGGATACAAAATTAGGTGGGGGGGCAAGCAAATTTGGATATCTTCTGTTACCATTACCCCTGTGAACCGATTCCAGTGTCGTTTACATTAAAAAAGCTGAACCAAGCACGTCCATGGTTTCAATTTCCAGCTACCGAACTTTACATGGTTCCAGTTTTTCCTGTCAGATTGCGGTCCGGTCCATTTTTAAAACTAGTTTTTTACCTGTTATCTGGTGGTTTGTCTTTTCAATATTTCAAATTTAACATTTTCAACAACTCTTGCTTGGTGCATGTCTATGAATTAAACTCATATCTATTCTGAAAAAAATGAGGAAGGCATGGGTGTCATTTAGCCCCTTGCATTAGCCCTTCGACATAAACAGTATGAGCACTTTCAGAAGGTTTTCTTCAATTTATATCAGGTGGCTCAAACTGCAATAAATAAATTCAGATCCGTGAACTGTCCTCCAGAAGCCCAGATAAGAGCACGTGAAAACCAATAATTAGTAAACCTAATGTATATGTTCACGTACCTAGCCATTCAAGTTATTATCTTTAAGTTCTAGAGTATACACTTTAAAGATTTTCTGGCAACAAACACAAAAAGGTGTCCTTAGTAACACATTGGTGTGATGTTATTACTCCCTCAGATCGGAAAAGATTGGCGCAGCTCCCTCATAATGTTCATTTTACAAAAACAACCCAATACATTCAGAACTTCACAAAAATAACTACAGTCCACGATCAGGTTCTGATTGGTCGTCTCCTTCCTCAAGCCGTTCCTCCCCGCTCTGCTCCTCTCTAGCAGCTCCCCGCGCGCTGCAAATCCTCTCCCCAACGATCCAGAAGTAATATCTCCTCTCTGTTGAGCACGAGCAGGCCAGATCCGTCACCACTGCCCCCAGATTTGCCACCGCCGCCAACAGTTTCGTCACCGGCGCAAAAAAAGGAACCTTTGACCTTGTTGCCGCGTGCGATGGGAGAGAGGTTACGCAGCGACTCCAGCCAGTGGGAGAGAGGGGAGGGTACGTGCGCGCGTTTGCGGCGGCGGAGGCCAGTGGGAGAGCACGGCGTGCCGGCGAGTGGGACAGAGAAGGAACATCTCCGGCGAGGGAGTCGTGGAGGGGACGGGAATGGACGGGCGGCTCATTTTCCGACCTATTCGATGGAGTGCGGGTTGATGTCATCATAATATGAGGACTGTTTTGCAAAATGTTGGCTGCGCCAATCTTTTCCGATCGGAGGGAGTACTAAACTACAACCAGGAGATGTTTGTGTAATCATGTAATTCATTGGTGGAAAATAATGTAACCAGCATGCATCATAAAAGGATAATCATGCATCGTAAATAGAAGAAAATGAAAAGACAAACCTGTAAAGCCCTAATAACATGTTCAGGTGCAATGGTTTTCTTCTCCTCCCGGCTGCACACGTCATTGGATTCAGAAGACAGAAGATTGATGAACTCTGAATATATAAATATTCATACAAGGGGTTAGATCAGATCCAGCCTTTGCATCTGCTGCTTAGCGATAGGGAAAATTAGTACGGTACACATGCAAAAATTAATCCATCCTAAACTCATTGACACAAATACCCGGACTATGAACTGTGCCAGGTGACAGAACCACATTTTACAGAAACAGAGAAGTCTGAACCTACCATGTTATTATTACTGTATGGCACATACAGTAGATTTTGCATCTTAACCCTCTTAATCTACTTAGAACTATTCTTATGAAGATATAAGCACTCTGCAAGGATCGAATACACAAGTTGTAGCATATATGTAAATGATAGTCACTATAGAGTTCTTACCTACACAGCATTCAACAAGAAGATCCTGTGTATCTCTTGCCACTCTAACATCAGGTGGTAGCATCTCCTTAATAATCTTAAACATTGTAGCTGAAATGAAAAACAGAGTGTTCAATCAGTTATGATTCTAAACAAGCCCGTAGACAGAAGGAAAGTGTGTCCATTCAGGATCAAAGGAAAACGTTTCTATCCAATCCGTGGATCATCTACATCATTCAAACACAAATGAACCATATTTCACCCACTTTAAACCAACAAAAGTAGCAGAACCTTCGAGTTGAACCAAGATACTTCGATGACGCAGGAGACTCAACCACATCTGGACATTGATAGACAGGACAGTATATACACCTTAAAACTAGTCGGACTCAGAATACATATCCCTCTATGTGCCAAGAAAGGAAAGTCCATATAACAAAGGTGGCACAGGAATCACATCTTTTCTAATAACACCAGCATAAATTCATTAATTAACCACAACTAGTACAAGAATTACTAAATTTTGCCAGTAGTATCTGGTAACCAGTAAAAACCACATCGAAACTAGCGAAAACCTAGGTTATCAACTATCTTCCTTTGTATAATTTTATAGGGAAAATTTGCCGCAACACACTTATTTTGTGTCGTTTGCCGAAACACACTGTTCGATCGTGTCTTTGCCGAGTACCATTATAGTTTTGTGGTTGTTTGCCCAAAAACACCGATTGTCCCAAAACATAAAAACTGACTTTTCACGTGAAATTGCAATGGTACGTTGGGTAAATATGTGCAGTTCTATGCGTTCAATTCCACAAACTGCAGCCATGAAGAAGCCCAGACACACACGAGCCTTAGCCGCCGGCGTGATCCAGCTTGGCGGGGTCTCCTGTGTCACTGGCCGCACGGCGGCGTCACCATCGCCTTCCTCCGTGTTCCTCTCTCCATCAGTGCCGAATCGTCGCCTTCCCCCGCGTCGATGTCGCTTCCCCATCTCCTACGTCGCCAGCCAGCCCCCACGACGAACGTTCTGCATACATGTTGCGCCGCCTATGAAGAATCCAGGCCGCACCGTCCGTCCTCACCATCGTGCGTTGCCAGCCGGCCGAACTTGCGCCCTTACTGTAGCAGTGGACGGCTGCTTGTCCTGGGTGCCTGACGGGTACTTTTCTCCCCTTAATCCTTCTCTGTAGATGACAGGTGTTTAGTTGCATCACTAGTTTAGTCTAGTCGCTAATTCACGTCTCGGTTAATTTTCATAGGATGGATAGAAGTTCTGCTACTAGAATTGCTGTACGGGTATGTGCTTATGCTGAAGTTGGTGATACTGGGACACAAGTTTGGCATCAGAACTGCACGTACGATGGTTATCTCAAACAAAAAACATTAACCTTTCCGTTTTGGGACGAATGATGTGTTTTGGCAAACAACCATGAAATTATAATGGTACCTGGCAAAGACATAATCCAACGGTGTGTGTTGGCAAACGTCAGAAAATAACGGTGTCTTGTAGCAAATTTTCCCAATTTTATAAGATAGATATTTCCTATGCACACCACTGCCCCGTCGCTATATTGATTAGGGTTAGGGTTAACAAGAACATATTGCGCATGCGGGAATGGCAGCATAATTTTTTCCCAACAATAAGAAACAAAATGACAATCCAGTCAGGGAGCTTACATTTGGGGAGGGAGACATCCTCCTTGGACTTGCCCACGATGTCCATCGGATCCATCTCCGCAGCGGCTCTAGGTCCAGTGGAGGATCTATTCTAGTAGATTGAAAAATTGTGGAAGTTAGCTCGGAATTAAACAACCAACGGATGACCAAAAGCTCATACCCTAGAAATCAATGTCCAAGAACGCGGAGGATGGGCGCAACGAGGTACAAGGGGAAAGGCGATGGCGGCCAAGCGACGCGCGTAAGACGTGGGGCGGAGTTGGGTCTGTAGAGGCGCCGGCGGTGGCGCTGGGCTACGGCACGGCTGCAGGTCTAGGGCACAGCGGTGGTGGACTACGGGAGAGAATTTAGGGTTGGATTGGCTCTTGGGTAGGGCAGAGCACGAGGGATCGAGGATGATAGAGGAAAGGGAAACAGGGTAGCATGGCTGGACGACGGATTTTGATGGTTCAGATCGCTGGCTGGCTAGCATGAGTGGTGGCAGATGGAGGAAAAGGAAAGGGAAACAGGGTACACATTGGACTGTTTTCCGAAACAGAAACAGGGTAGTTGCGTTTATCTTATTATTAGATCCAAACGATCTCGGTCATCGATGTACGAAGATCTTTCTTCAATGATGTATGTGTGCGTACCGAACTGCCCCTCAATATGGTCACAGTGTTTCCTGGCGCGGTCACATACATTAATCTCTTATTACTGGTTTGATAGTCTCAGTTTTATACTGAGCGAAAACTTGTTGTTACATTCATCATAACTTTCTTTTAGTGTCTCCCAACAAACGGTACCTTGCACGTATCACTGTGTAACATTGGATGCAATCTCATCGAGTGGGCACAGAGGACCTCGATCCATACGCCTCAACATACTCCTTTCAAATGTCCAATTGTAAGATTTCTCGAAACTCCATTGCAAAACCTTTTCTGGTGCAGTCAAAGCATTTTTCGGGAGTAGTGATTAAATATCATCTCATGGTCTAAGGATTTAGGTTTCAACTTTTTCTATTATTGCAACTTGAACATTGTTTCACGATCTCGGTGCAATACTAATCTTTGGGTAAAGTCCATCACGGCATTTAACAAATGGTGTGACCATATTACCAACCGACATAAATGTACATGATCTGAATCAAGTTCATCTGTTGAGCAATGAACTAGTATTAATAAAGTCTTACTAGGACTCTGATTGGTATAATATCACACATGTATTAATGATTGGTATAATACCACACATGTATTAATGATTCCTATTGATACAGTTAACATATGATATAAACCTATTATAAACTTAATTGAGATGTGTTAATAATTAATATATTATTTGACTCTAGAGCTGACGAGATTATACCAAATAGGTACCCCTTCGCGTGGGTACCTGGCGCACGTGATGACTAAACCCCAATTATCAATAGACTAAAGAAACCCAACAAGCAAAGCTCAAGTCGAAGACTGTTACCATAGATAGACATAGTCAGTTACACTTTCCATATCTGTAATCCTAGTTGGTTACTACCCGAGACATGTACCTCTATATAAAGGACAGGAGGGTGGCCGATCAAGTACACGCCCAATCAGAACCACCAAACCCTATCAAGATTGACATCTTGATAGAACCTTGTACTCGTCGCATATTCACAATCAGTAACAGACAAACAGGAAGTATGGGTGTTACCTTAGTCGAGGGCCCTGAACCTGGGTAATTCCCGCTTGTCAGCCAACGAATCTACCAACACTACGCGTTCTCTACCTTATAACTCTCACCCTAGGCTAGCAACTGCCGTATGTGTGGGAAAAGGTATTGTTGGCTACGGATTTTTTGGTCCTAGTTGCAAACGGCCACTCGCCGACTTCATCAGAGGGAAGCACATCAGCAATTTCAAATCGCATCCAGTCCATATGGGACCACTCGCCAAAACCAGCATCGTCAAAGAGGATCAGGCCATATTCACACGAAGATAGGAGATCTACTCCAATCTCAGTTCAGGATTTGATCTAACCATCGGAGAACATAACTTTTTCGTTGATAAGTGTGGTGTGCAGGACTTAGCCGAACAGATGACGATTGAGCCACTCCAGGAGAAACCGATGGCGATCGCATCTTCGACTAGTAAGGAGATCATCTCACCACAGATCGACCTAATCCGTTGATACGTCTCCGACGTATACATAATTTCTTATGTTCCATGCTATGTTATATCATATCATTACATGTTTTATAAGCATTTTATATAGTTTTATGCATTTTCAGTGACTAACCTATTAACAAGATGCCACAGTGCCAGTTCCCTGTTTTCTGTTGTTTTTGGTTTCAGAAAAGTACTTAAGGAAATATCTGCCAAATTGGAAATAAATCAACCTGGAATTATTTTTGAAATATTTGTGTCACGAGGAACCAAAGACGAGACGAAGAGGGGCCGTGAGGCGCCCACACCACCTCGGGGCGCGGGCCCACTTCTGGTCGCGCCAGGAGGTGATGTGGCGCCCTCGGGTGCCCACAGACCTAGGTCTTTCGCCCATAAATACATCCCTGACCTAAAAACTTCAGACAGTTACACACTTTTTTCTCCACGGATCCCGAGCGCCGCCGCCATCAAAGACAAGATTTGGGGGACAGAAGTCTCTGTTCCGGCACCCTGCCGGGAAGGTGAATTGCCCCCGGAGCCATCTCCACCGACTCCACCACCATCTCCGTCGTTGTTGACTCCTATGATGAGGAGTGAGTAGTTCTCCCCCGGGGTTGTGGGATCTACGGAAGCCATGTGGTTTATCTCTCTCTCCCATGTGATCTTTATGTGATCTTGAGCTTTGTAATCTAGTTGAATATGTGATGCTACTCTTTATCTATTATGCACTCTAGAGATTACTTTAATATGAACTCCGGAGTTATTCATGGTTGTAATGGTGACAGTGTGTGCATTGTGTGTGATTTCCTGTATGACGTTGTTGGTGTTAGTTTACTCTGACTTTGAGGGTGCTCTTGTAGCCCTACACAATGGATGGTGTTTGTTATCCAACATGAGAGTGTTTGAGAGTAGTGTTTATTTATTTAACTTTGATGTCATTGTTGAGAATGTCCACTGGTGATAGTAGGATCCCTAGGCCTTGTTTCTAAGCATTAAAACACCGTTTCCAACAAGTTCTGCTACATGTTTGCTTGCTGCCATTTTTATTACAGATTGCAATTACTACTTATAATCATCCATATTACTTGTATTTGACTATCTCTTCGCATAACTAGTGCACCTATACATCTGACAAGTGTATTGGGTGTGTTGCGGACACAAGAGACTTCTCGTATCTTAATTGTAGGGTTGTTCAAGAGGGTTATCTTTGACCTCTACCTCCCTGAGTTCGATTTACCTTGGGTGATCCACTTAAGGGAAACTTGTTGTTGTTCTATAAACATCTGCTCTTGGAGTCCCAACACTGTCTACAACAATAGAAGCGTGCGTAGACATCAAGCTATTTTTTGTCGCCGTTGCCGGGGAGGTGAGCGCTTGAAGGTATCTCCTTTAGATTATGTAGTTATTACTTTTTGTTTCTTGTTTTTATTTTCACAAGTTAGGCTAATGGAAAACAACAACAAAATTAGGCATCTTTATGAAATTTATATTGCATTAGGACATGATACTTTTGAAGAGAAAATTAAAAAACCTATGGAAGTTTGTTTGCATAATAGTGGTAGTAATGTTATTAGTATAAATTCTTTGGACACTATTATTGCTAAGGTTGTGGAAAAACCTAAGCTTGGGGGAGCTAGTTTAAACAAAGATAATCGTTTTTGCTCCTCAGCTTTGGAGGAATTATTTAGTCTTGATAATGTTTTACCTCCAATATGTGATAATTTTAATGATGCTTGTGATATTCTAAAAATACCTGAAGAAATAGTGGCATTTAAAATACCTATGAAAATTATTGAAAGTTAAGAAGAAATTATTTTCTATATCACTTGGTGGAAGAGCTGCGAGTTGGTATAAATTTTTGAAGAATAGCCACTCTCTTGGATGGGAGGAGGTTGTATCTCTCTTTTATTTTAAATTTAATCCTCCAAGTGAGATTCACAAAGATCGCAATTCTATATATAATTTCTGGCCTCTTGAAGGAGAAAGAATTGCTCAAGCTTGGGGAAGGCTGAAAACATTAATACTCAAATGTCCTAATCATGAGCTTCCTGATAATATAATTGTTAATAATTTTTATGCAAGGCTTTCAGGACATTGCAAGGATTATCTACGTTCCTATTCGGAGGGCTCTTTCACAAGTAAGAAGGTTGAAGCTAGATGGGATCTCCTTGAAACAATTCGAAACAATGTTGAAGATTGGGAGAATGACAAAGGTAAAGAATCAGGTATGAACTATGAACATGATTGCATTAAGTCTTGTGTTGAAACTGCTAGTTTTCAAGAGCTTAGTGCTAAATATGGTCTTGATTCTCATATTATTGTTGATTATTTTAGAACCTTTGCTTCTCATATTAAAGTTCCTAAAGAAAATTAGGATGTGTATCATGAACCTTTCAAAGACACTTTCATGGAAAAAGAAATCGTTGTTAATAATTGCAAAAAACATGCTCAAACTTCTAAAAATACTATTTCTTATAAGCATGTTAAATTATGTGGAATTCATAGACCTTGTCGAATTAATAAAATTGAAGATGAATATTGTATCCATCATAGGAATGAAAATACTAGAGGCTGGTATAAAGTCTTAAGAGATCTTGGTAACACGATTTGTGCCACCTATCCTTTTATTTGTGAACTTTGCTATGAAAAAGGTCATTTCAATTTTCAATGCTCGGGTCCTAATAGAGATATTGCAAGAGACTTTGGTGATAACATGATCACTCCTAATCAACATGATGAACTAACATTATTTTTGGGGTGTGAAGAGATATAAAGAAAAACTTCTTTGTTAAATATGAGTGATATTGATATGAATGATTTGTTGCATGGATGTTATCTCTATTGTTTTAATAATTGCCATGCTAACACCTACATACAAAATATTATAAAGGATGAGACTTCACCAAAGTATGACAGGACTAATCTGTGTTTTCATCTTATTAATGAAAGAGAGGAATTCTCCCAAGTTTCTTCCATTGTCTCTAATAGTAAACCAGGTTATGTGGAGAAGCTTCCTTTCAAGCCTCTCCCTCCAAAAGAGGAAAAGAAGAAGAAAAATGGAAATAGGAAGAAGAAGAAGAAGATGATGATGAAGAAGAAGAGGAGTAAAAGGAGAGAGGAAACGATATCTTCTCCCAAACTTGTTGCTCCTGTTACTATTTATACTTATAATTCTGAATTCGATGATTCTGAACATGATGATGTACCTATGCGATCATGATTGGGATAAGCACACTTCTTTTGATATTGAGGATCTTTGGGATAATAATTCTGAAAATGATGATGTTAATAATTGTTGCACTATTAATACTATCCATGTTCCTTGCCATGATGATATAGAGAGCTCTGAACGTGGGGATGAAGTGTTTGAAGATACTTTTGCTACTAATGATTATATATTTGATACATCTCCTTCTAGTAAAAATGATGACATGTTTGCAAATGAACATACTTTTGAGGATAATTATTCTATTGCTTATGATGATACTACGCCTCCGGTTTTTGATAATTATAAAGAATGCTATGACATGGGTTATAATTACAATTATCCTTTGAAACTTGTCATAATTATAGAGGAATCACTCAAACCAATCTTTTAGTATACAACTTGTCTATCATGTTCAAGTTCTTTATGATGATCCTACTCCCCTTGTTATTAATGAGAAGAAGTTTTCATATGAGGGAGATAATGATATTTTTATGCATATGGATCATGATAAGAATGTTTCATGTGATGGTTATATTGTGGATTTCATCGATTATGTTACTGAAAGTTATTACGAGAGAGGAAAACACGGGTGTAAAAGCTTTCAAGTTAATAAAACACCTCTCTTTATGTTTGAAATTTTGAAATTTGATTTGTTTCATGTTGCTATGATAGTTGCTTTATGTTTCAATAATTTATTCTATCACAAGACTCCTTTGCATAGGAAGTGGGTTAGACTTAATGTCTTTGACGTTTACCTCTTGATGCTCTCCTATGTTTTTCAACTCTCATCTTTATGAGAGCATCATATGAATCTCTGTGCCTAGCTCAAAGGCGTTAAACAAAAGTGCTTATGTGAGACAACCCACTTTTATTTCCTGTTATTTTATTTTATTTTGCTTGTGTCAAGGACTTGTCCTACCTCTGTAGCAATTCTTTTGTATCTTTATTTATTGCATTGTTGTGTCAAGTTAAACCTCTAGTTGAAAGTTCATGCTAAATTTCAATTCCTGTGCATAAATAGATTTCTGATGTTCACCGTTAAATTCATAACTCTTCACTGGAACGTCAGAAACATCTGCCCTTTTTTTTCATTATCCTCAGATGTATACGCAACTTTTATTAGTTTTGAGTTTTCTGATATGATCAAGTTAAGTGTCTTGAAAAAATTCGTCTTTACGGGCTGTTCTGTTTTTGACAGATTCTGCCATTTTATTTTGCAATGCCTCTTTTGCTATTTTGATTGGATCTTTTTATCCTTTTAAGTACCAGTGGCTGTAGCTAATGTCCAGTAGCATTGGTAGCAATTGTGTTCCTACATAATATCATAATTTTTTGTGCACTAACCCTCTAATGAAGTTACTCTAAGTTTGGTGTGGAGGAAATTTCCAAGGATCAAGAGAGAAGGATGATATAATGTGATCTAGAAGATAGTAACGCCAAAGCTTGGGGATGCCCCGGTGGTTCACCCCCAATATATTCCAAGAATACTCAAGCGTCAAAGCTTGGGGATGCCTTGGGCATCCCCTTCTTTATCAACAAACTATCATGTCCTTTCTAGTGAAACTATATTTTAATTCTGTCACATCTTATGTGCTTATCTTGAAGCGTCTATTTGTTTTTATTGTTGTTTTTTTATTTTCATTCTATGAATAATATGGATCCTAGCATTCTTTTGTGTGGGAGAGAGACACGCTCCGCTTTTTCTTATGAATACTCGTATTCTTCACTTATATTCGTTGAGTATTCTTTTCATGTTATCGTTTGCTCTCTAGCTCTTCTTTTTCATGCATCTCTTGTTAGAGCTGTTAGTTTTGTTATATTATACTCTCATATCTCATTGTTTAACTACCTGGAGAGTTTATCATTTAAATAAGTTGATTGGTGTTTGGTTGAGAACAGAAAATGCTAAATGTGGTAGATGGTATAATTAAATTATACATAATCTTGTAGATCATTAAATTGTGTCACTTGAATCATTGTTGTTGTTTTGAGATATTAATTTTCTTAATGGTAAACATGATGGTTTAGTAAAGTGGAATGATTAAATGGTTTGTATAGAGAAACTTGAAAACTGTGCCACACTTAAATTTCCAGTTGATTGCATGATGGTATATGACTTCTATTCGCCTAAGGCAACCGTAATGGCTTTATATTATGCGCTACGGTCGGGTCCCCAACAATGACTTGTTCATTTGCCACAGCACCCCTGGGAGTAATTTTCATTATGCCTTGTATGATCATATTTTTATTTGGAATCTTTTTACTTGTGAGTTCTAAAACTGCGGTTTTCATGGCACTTCCAGCACCATATTGATAGCATGTTCGGTACTTTGCTTTGCCCTTTCTCACTTTGAGAGTTGGTGCATTTTTCACGGGTACATCCAAACTCGTGGGAGATCTTCATCTTGTTCTCCTACACATAAGACAAATTTCTTCCTCAAAACAGCCACCATAGCTACCTACTACAACATTTTCATAGCTGTTCCGAGATATATTGCCATACAACATCCATCTTACATTACATGACTTTTTGTCATTCATTACTTATTTATTGCTTTGCATGTTTCTATAAAGCTGATGTGTGGTTTTACCCATGTTACGCTAGAGCACTGCATAACCTGCTACACTGGCAGAGTCACCGTTGTCATATGTATTCTTATGGCACATTCATATTAGTTACTCATATCATCAGTATGTTGCTTTATCATCATTAGTGTTGTCATACATCATGTATCATATTAGGATGCTTGCCCCTAAAAAGTGAAAAGAGCCATGGAGGCCATCGAAAAGAGAAATAGAAAAAAGGGGGGCATCATTACTATTCTTTATCACACACTTGTGCTCATGTTATAGAACCATATCATTTATAGTCATCACTTGTGCTTATGTTATAGCACCATATCATTTGTGATCATCATTTGTGCTCATGTTTAGCACCTTTACTCCATATGAGAGAGTTTTCATGTCTTAGTTGCATAACTATGTGAGGAAATTTACATTATAGAACTTGGCTTGTATATTTCAATGATGAGCCTCCTCAAAAGTGCTCTAGGTCTTAGAGAGCCAACAAGTTGGATGCACCCTCACTAGTTCCATTGGAGAACTTTCCTATACTTATAGCTCCATGTGCATCCGTTGTATGGCAATCACTACTCCTTGCATAGCTTCGATTGTATGACTTTCTCTTGTCTAATGATCATCTACACCTTTGTGAGCCTTTCTTCCGTTGGCCTTCCAAACCTCCGTTAACATTCTCTTAGCCATAACATCATGGTGCCAGGAACCAACGTTGAACACTTGCTTGTTTCTTTTAAACAAATAATATATTGATCTTCTACGTGCATATTGCTATTACTTGACTTGATCCTTTCATAAAGTTGTGATGTTTGTTGGAAGCATTAGATGATTATATTATTGTGCTTGAAGCTTAAATCATCTCTAATATCTACTTTGCACGGTTGATTGCTATCTAGAACTATATCATTGAAAGCTTTGCTTGCTTCACCCACCTCGTGGCGCGGGCCCACTTCTAGCCGCGCCAGGAGGTGATGTGGCGCCCTCGGGCGCCCAGCGACCTAGGTCTTTCGCCCATAAATTCCTCTGTGACCTAAAAACTTCAGACAGTTACACACTTTTTCCTCCACGAGCGCAGCCGCCATCAAAGACAAGATTCGGGGGACAAAAGTCTCTGTTCTGGCACCCTGCCGGGGCGGAGAATTGCCCCCGGAGCCATCTCCATCGACTCCACCACCATCTCCATCGTCGTTGCAGACTCCTATGATGAGGAGTGAGTAGTTCTCCCCCGGGGCTGCGGGATCTACGGAAGCCATGTGGTTTATCTCTCTCTCCCATGTGATCTTTATATGATCATGAGCTCTGTAATCTAGTTGAATATGTGATGCCACTCTTTATCTATTATGCACTCTAGAGGTTATTTTAATATGAACTCCTGAGTTATTCACGGTTGTAATGGTGACAGTGTGTGCACCGTGTGTGATTTCCTTTATGACGTTGTTAGTGTTAGTTTACTCTGACTTTGAGGGTGCTCTTGTAACCCTACACAATGGATGATGTTTGTTATCCAACATGAGAGTGTTTGAGAGTAGTGTTTATTTATTTAACTTTGATGTCATTGTTGAGAATGTCCACTCGTGATAGTAGGATCCCTAGGTCTTGTTTCTAAGCATTAAAACACCGTTTCCAACAAGTTCTGCTACATGTTTGCTTGCTGCCATTTTTATTACAGATTGCAATTACTACTTATAATCATCCATATTACTTGTATTTCACTATATCTTCGCATAACTAGTGCACCTATACATCTGACAAGTGTATTGGGTGTGTTGGGGACATAAGAGACTTCTCGTATCTTAATTGCAGGGTTGTTCGAGAGGGTTATCTTTGACCTCTACCTCCCAGAGTTTGATATACCTTGGGTGATCCACTTAAGGGAAATTTGCTGCTGTTCTACAAACCTCTGCTCTTGGAGGGCCAACACTGTCTACAAGAATAGAAGCGTGCGTAGACATCATCCGTCCACCCAAATCTCCAACGGAGTCAATGTCATCAGAAGAATTCAACAAGTTCATGGCGGATGAATTCCCTAAAGACGAAGGTCAGTCGACTACCCAACATAAGCCAGTCGAAGATTTGGTCATCGCAACAGCCACTAGAGCAAAACAGGCCACTGGTCCCGGGCCGGGAGGGCTTTTTGTCCCGGTCACGCGCCCGGGACAGCGTGTTCGGGACAAATAGCCTCCCCTATTTGTCCCGGGCACGCCACGGCCCGGGACCAGTAGGGGGGTCACGTGGCCAAACCAGACAGCCTCTGGCTCCCACTCATTTGTCCCGGTTCGTAATACGAACCGGGACAATATATATGATTTTTTGTTTTTTTTTTTGTTTCTTTTGTTTTGTTTCCTGTTTTCTATTTTTGTTTCTATTTTCTATTTATGTTACTGATTCTTTTGTGTTTGTGTTTTTTCATTTATGTTTCATTTCAAACAAGATCTAGTTGCATATTATACGTTACTATGTAATATATATCATGAATACACGATTTTTTCCTCGGGATATAGTCATGAATACTACTAGTACACGAGTTCTCCCAAACAAATATTTACAACCGGAAGATCATGTCTAAATATTTACAAACAGAGATCATTACATGACAGAGAAGCATTAGACCCTATTTTTTCCTCGGGATGGTCTTTTTTGGCGGCCGGATTATACTGCATTCTGCGCCTGGCTGTATGACATAGTCAAGCAGAAAGCCCGCAATTTCCTCCGCGATTGGTAGTAGGCGGTCTTTTGCATCAAGCCTGTTCCGGATCGTCTCAAACTAAAAAGGAGAGATCAACACCAATATATCAACCATTATGAAAATAATTCAATTTGAAAAGTGAACAAGTTTGAATGAATATTGTTAACGTACCCTATTCCAGTCTACACCCTCATTGAAATGAATTCGGATGAACTCGCAGACATAGAATCCACACAAATTGGTGCCTTGTTGCTGCTTCGCGCACTTTATGATAGAATAAGATAAGAAATTAATAAAAAATAATCAAAAATATTGAAAAAATGGTATTGTGGGACTGAAATTAAGAATATGCGTATGTGGAACCTAGCTAGTACGTCTTACCTTTCGCCATTTAAAAGTGAGGTTCTTAGCTATACCGACATCCTTGTGGAAACCGGTGAACTTGTCCCAAACCCTGAAGTTTACGGTATGAAAAATTAGTAAAGAAGTTAACTAATTACTATATATTATTAGAAAAGACGAGGTCGATTGTGATAATGAACGAAATTACCTCTGGAGCATCTGTTTTGTGTCGTCGAACTTTTCTTCAGGTTTCGATAATGGGTCCAAGACATCAACGATTGCCTTTTCAACATCAATCTCAAATAATACCCAGTGAAATCTGCCATATGTTTATATTTGTTAATAACTAAATCATCAATTACATATACTTAATTAACATCGAGTATGTATAAGAAAGTAAACAACTCACTTGAAGTTGAACGGGAAAATTATGGTGCTTTTGTAATGTTGCGCCATCAAATAAGTAAGCAAAAGCTCCTCCGTTTGATCTGGGTAATGTAACAAACCATGATGATGAACTCGATTAGGGTCAATGAATCCAATCTTGTGACTGAGTCACAGCTTTCGAGATTGTATAATTTTCAGCCTGCATAATAGAGTACAAAAGTAATATAGTGATAAGGATAATTACAAGCAATGAAAAATAAGTAGAGCTAGAGAATTACTGACATATATACATAATTTAATTACTTACATGCAAAAGGCACTGATGATAGATTTGTCGAGCGCGTCAAAATTGAATAACTGCCATAATTCGCAATACTCGATTTGAACCTCATCATCACCTGGGCCAAAAAAATCCTTTGGAATTTTCCCATAGAGCCAGTCTCCGTCTTGACTTTTCGTGGTACGCAAGTACCATGCATTTAGTTGGTGCAACCTAGCTGGTAGAGTGCGCACCATTGCAGGGTCGACAAGATCTTCTCCTCTCACATATGTCCGCACCACCTCATGTATGGTGACACTCTCGCCAGCTTGCAATGCCTTAAGCTCTGCCAGAGTTATACCCATATCTCTAGCTTGCTGCGAAAGTACATCATCGACCGGGTTCCGGTTGTAAGGCGCCAATATGAGTGGAGGGGCCGATTGTCCCGCCTGCATTCCGAGCTGTGGAACATCTCTCTTCTGGGTGGCAGCAGATTTTTGTTCTTCCCGCACTCTCCTAGATGTACGCACCAGAACGCGTGTGTAGTCATCGTCCATATTTAGTTCATATTGCAACGGATGCGTAAGAAATTCTATGGCCCACCGTATCGCTTCCGAAGAATAAACCGGAACAGGCAAAGACATCTTTTTTGCCTTCTTTCTCTGGGAAGTCTGGATCTCCTCGACCCATGTATCGACATCTTTGCGAGAGTTCACAAAGCGAGACTTCCCCGTTTCGCTTTCTGAGTACTAGTCGACGCAGCGGTGCACTTCCGCTTCTTTTGCGGAGGCGATGGAGTGCGTTGACGCGGCGGAGTACGCTCACGCGGCGGAGTACGCTCACGCGACGGCGGAGATGGACTAGCGCCTTGGTTGTCGTTGTGGGGGGTGTCTGGACTAGCGCATTGGTTGTCGTTGTTGTAGTTATGTGGACTGGCTTGTGGACTGGGAGGGCGATTTTGCTGCATGTGTGGGAACACGATGTATTCTTTTTTCCATAAGCAGGTACTCTTGAGGGCAAATCTCAACTCCACCTCGTCTTCACCCGTAGGGAAGTCCAGCTTAATTCCCTCATATGTCTTGATAACCTCATCAACCCCGACAACAGCATAGCCATCTGGAATAGGGCGACAATGGTAAGTTCCATTTGGGCTAGGCGGTAGGGCAAAGCCGTGCGCCACCTTCACGGTTATGTTCAAGCATGGCACATGTAGGTGCACCACCTTCACGGATATTATCCACGGGGTGACGAGGACCCGGCATATCATTGTGGCGATCGAGCTCCGTCGAAGCCACGCTGCTTCTCCGCATTGATTTTGGATCAGGAGAAGGATCTTCGGGCGTCTCAGATTCGCAGGGCATCCGTCGAGTCTGCGCTGCCTTCAGCTCTGCTATCTCCTTCTCATGCTGTAGTAATTTATTTTCCATCCACTGGGCCCGGTCGGCAATCTCTTTCTTCTTTCTCGATCGGCTTCTGTAAGTGGCAACATCTTTGGGAAACCCAAGTATCCACGGTACAGAGCCGACGGTTCCTCTTGTTCGTCCACTGTGTTCAGGATTCTTAAGGGCTCGCGATAGCTCGTCCTTCTCTCTGTTAGGGTGGAACCGGCCTTCCGTGACCTCCTTCCATACCTCTCTGAGAGCTTTAATAGGGTCATGTCCGTGCTCCTTGGTAAAAAGACAGTCACCTGTTTCAGGGTCTAACTTTCCACCATGCCCATAGAACCAAGCCTTCAGCCGGTCTGGCCAGTCAAATGTCTCGATCTGTATACCTTTAGCCAAAAACTCTTCCTCCATTTTCAGAAACTTAGGCAGGGCCGTCAGGTAGCCACCTGACCCCATGTTATGATGATATATCTTTTTGTCTGCATTTTTCTTATTTCTCTCTGACATGGCCTTAGCGGCTTCCGATTGCTTGTACGCCTTAAATTCGGGCCACTCATCTTTTATCTTTTCATAGACTCCGACAAATTCTGGAGTTTTACCTTCTTTTATGAACTTGTTTAGCCTTTTCTTCCAGCTGCGGAACAATTCACCCATCTCAATATAAGTCCAGGCCTTGCATCGATTCTCTATAACCGGCTCCTCTACATCCTCCTCTTCCGGTAAAGTGAAATTCTGCATGAGCTCGTCCCAAAGGAGTTGTTTGTCTGCATTCGAGACATAAATAACCCCCCCTTTTGGCACCTTTGGCTTATACCATTCTTGAGCCCTGATGGACAGTCTGTCCCGAACGATGACTCCACACTGAGCTACAAATTTCCTTGCGTGGTTAGCGGGAGCAATCGGTTTTCCTTTTTCATTGATCTCCTCGATGTGGTACTTCTGTTTCCCTTGGAGCTTTTTGGTCCCGGTCCGTGGCCCGCCTCGTTTCACCGCTGCTTTTTTGCTTGGTCCCGGTTCATGGCCCGCCGACGGCTAAAAACAAGAAAAAGTGATAGTTAATATATGTATACACACAAATCTTTTCAACGGAGACAAAAACCTGAGGGCATATATCTACCTCGGCGGCTGACTTTCCAACAATTCAGTCGGTGAACTGTCGGTGAGCTGAACTGTCGGTGACGTCTATTCCGTCTGAATGCCCCTCCAGTCCATCACCGGACTCGTTCAGAAATTGCCCGGTGAAATCGTCTACGTGTTCCTCTTCTTGTTCATGGTTTCTGCCGGGGTCCAATTCATCACCTTCACGAATGATGCCGAACATGTCCTCTTCTTGTTGAAGATTTCTACGGGTGTCCATAGTTTCTGCAAGAGATTTCAATCCATTTAAATAATTTTAATAACTCAACATCTAAATAACTTTACCGATATGTCATACAACTAAATAACTTTAATAACTTCATATATTTTATAATAAATGGATTATCCAAATGAACATTTCATTAGCTTAAAATGATCTTCATTTATTTTCAAAACACAAAATGATTTTCATGAATATATATTCTATATAAGAAAAGAATTAAATGTAAAATCTATTCTAAAGATATGTTATGAAGTTTTCAAATAATTTATGATAATATAAAAACTTTTATGAACATTTTGATAAAAAGTTTGTATTTGCAACGATATTCCAACAATTTTTTTTGTTTATTCAAACTTATTCAAACACACAAAATAATGACACAACGACATGTATTTTCTTTTTATGAACATTTTGATAAATTTTTTGTATTTTTCTGATTTAAAATAATTTAATTATGATTTTCTATAGTTTAACATAGTTTCTGAAAATGATGACGTCGTGCTGACGTCATCAATGGTGAACCGAAGCTAGGGTTTGATTTCTAGGTGACGCACACGGTGGCGGCGGAGTGCGGCACGGTTGCGTCGAGAGAGAGGGAGGAGGATAAGAGGACTCACCCTCGTCGCCCTCGGCAATGGCTCGGCGGAGCTCCGGTCTCGGCGAGGAAGAAGACGGGAAAGATGGCCGGAGGCGCGCACGGGGAAGGACGAATGCGCTGGGACGTCGAGGGCGGCAGCAGTGCGCAGCGGCGTCGGGATGGCCGGAGGCGCGCACAGGGATGGCCGGAGGCGCGGGGACGGCGAGGAAGGAGGCGGCGGCGCGACGGAAAAATTCGGCAGCCTGACGGCGTCGATGTGAAATTGCTCCGGGTTGTGGCTCGAACCGTGGCTAAGTGTTGGTTATATATGGGAGAGGCTATCAGTCCCGGGTGGTGGCTCAGCCCGGGACAAATAGGGGTCATCTGTCCCGGGCTGAGCCTCCAACCGGGATAGATAGCACCCCATCTGTCCCGGGCTGTGCCACCACCCGGGATAGATGGGGTTTTTCCTTTTTCTTTTTCTTTTCTTTTTCTGTTTTCTGTTTTCTGTTTTAAATAACTTTGGAATTTGAAAAAACTTTCAATATGAAAAGTGTTTGAATTTTACTAACTAATACAAAAACATTTTCTCTTTTCTATAACCATTATTTTAATTAGTTTAAAACTATTTTGAATGTGAATTTGTATAACTTTTGCAAACTTTGGAATTTGAAAAAACTTTCAATATGAAAAGTGTTTGAATTTTACTAACTAATACAAAAACATTTTCTCTTTTCTATAACCATTATTTTAATTAGTTTAAAACTATTTTGAATGTGAATTTGTATAACTTTTGCAAACTTTGGAATTTGAAAAAACTTTCAATATGAAAAGTGTTTGAATTTGACTAACTAATACAAAAAAATTTCTCTTTTCTATAACCATTATTTAAATTAGTTTAAAACTATTTTGAATGTGAATTTGTATAACTTTTGCAAACTTTAACTTCCAAACCGGGACTAAAGAAGCACACGGATCGTGTGTTTCTTTCAAGCACTTGTAAGCCGTTTGATCAGGTGTGTGTTTCTTTTGATTGCTTCTGAGCTGTTCGATTAACGCTTTCAGTTTCAAACCGGGACTAAAGAAGCACACAGATCGTGTGTTTCTTTGAAACACTTGTTAGCCGTTGGATCAGGGGTGTGCTTCTTTTGAGCACTTGAGAGCTGTTGGATCAACACTATCAGTACCACTGGTTGAGCCCGTGACCCTATATATAGCCCCCTCTCGGACGAGGCGAGCACTCAGTGTTTCCTCCTTCTAGTGCCTAGCCGGGTGGTGTGTGGAATACAAATCACTCGGATTCCCTGCATACGCCCCACGGTGCATTTGATATGCAGGCACTCAGGAGCCACCGTGGGGCTGTATGCAGGTGAAATCGTGTGTTTTGTTCTATCAAAAGAATAGTTCAATTCATCTACTGAGGAATATATACAAATTACTCGGATTCCCTGCATACGCCCCACGGTGCATTTGATATTGAGGCACTCATCAAGAGCCACCGTGGGGCTGTATGCAGGTGAAATCGTGTGTTTTGTTCTATCAACGCCGACGGATCCATTTGATATGCAGGTAAAAATGGAGCATCTTCTTCATATCAAAAGTTCAATATATTAATTATTACATATCGCACCAACATCTCTATCACACAACACCGCCAGTTCTTCTGCGTCGGAACCATGGAGCATCTTCTTCAATCAACTTGATGATTGGGTCAATGTTCACTACGAAAGGCGGAATTTCATCAAAATTATTATAATCATCTGACATGTCTGTCTTGTCCTCCACTCCCATGATGTTTCTTTTTCCTGAAAGAACTATGTGACGCCTAGGCTCCTCCACTCCCAGGATGTTTCTTTTTTTGGGTCTGCTAGACATGTCTTTCACATAGAAAACCTGAGCCACATCATTGGCTAGCACGAATGGTTCATCTCTGTACGCAAGATTGTTTAGATCCACTGTTATCATTCCGTACATCTTGTCTACCTCAACCCCGCCTTTCAGATTGACCCATTTGCACCGAAACAAAGGGATCTTAAAAGAAGGTCCATAGTCAAGTTCCCATATCTCCTCTATGCAACCATAATATGTGTTCTTCTGCCCATTGTTGTTTGTTGCATCAATGCGAACACCACTGTTTTGGTTCGTGCTCTTTTTATCTTGGACACTCGTGTAAAATGTATTTCCATTTATCTCGTACCCTTGGAAAGTACATATAGTTGTAGATGGTGCCCTGGCCAACAAGTGTAACTCTTCATCAACCTTGTCTTTATTTTCAAGATGTGCTCGCAACCAACCGCCGAACGTGGCCATGTGTGTACGTACAATCCAGTTGTCAGACTTCCCCGCGTGTAGAGAGCGTACAAAATTCTTGTGTTCATCGATATACGGGGCCACCAAGGTAGAACTTTGTAGAACTGTATAGTGTGCTTCAGTGAAAGAATGTCCATCCATACAAATTTTTGTTTTCTTTCCTAGTGTGCCTTTTCCACTAAGTCTACCCTCACGTCGTGATTGTGGAACACCTATCGGCTTAAGGTCATGAATAAAGTCAACACAGAACTCAATGACCTCCTCGTTACCGTAGCCGTTGGAGATGCTTCCTTCTGGCCTAGCACGGTTATGCACATATTTCTTTAAGACTGCCATGAACCTCTCAAATGGGAACATATTGTGCAGAAATACAGGACCGAGAACTTGAATCTCTTCGACTAGGTGAACCAGGAGATGCGTCATAACATCGAAGAAGGATGGAGGGAACACGAACTCAAAACTGACAAGACACTGGACCACATCATTTTGCAACCCTGGTAGAATCGCCGGATCGATTACCTTTTGAGATATTGCATTGAGGAATGCACAAAGCTTCACAATGGGTAATCGAACATTTTCCGGTAGTAGCCCCCTCAGTGCAATCGGAAGCAATTGCGTCATAATCACGTGGCAATCATGAGACTTTAGGTTCTAAAATTTTTGGAGTCTCACATTTACTATCCTCTTTATATTCGACGAGGACCCAGCCGTGACCTTCAAAGGTTGAAAAAGTCCTGCTGGTTTCTGATGCTCAGCCTTTACTCGACTGCATACATCGCACTTAGCGATATAATCTGCTATTTCTCTTTTCAGATTGTTCCACCAAAATCTCTCCTTCACATCCATATACATTTTGGTATTTCCTGGATGAATGGAATAAGGTGTTTCATGGGCTTCTTGCAGAATTAACTTCCTAAGATCAAGATCATTTGCCACACATACTCGTTTTTCAAACCACATAGTTCCTTGCTCATCTTCATGAAATCCTTTGGCTTTTCCTGCTCTCAGATTGACTTTGATTTCTTCAATATCTTTGTCTCCCTTCTGAGCTTCACGTATCTTATCCATCAAATTTGGTTGTACTACTAACGAGGCTACAAAACCATCTGGTACCACTTCCAGTCGGAGGTCCTTGAATGCCTTGCATAAATCCTCAGGTATTTCTCCTGCCGTGAGGCCATTCACATAAACCTTACGGCTCAGGGCATCAGCTACTACATTAGCCTTTCCAGGATGGTATTGAAGACTTAGATCATAATCCTTGATAAGTTCTAACCATCTTCTTTGCCTCATGTTCAATTCTTTCTGAGTGAAAATATACTTCAAACTTTTGTGGTCAGTGAACACTTCACATCTTTTTCCCATTAGGTAGGGTCTCCAAGTTTTCAGGGCATGTACCACTGAGGCTAACTTGAGATCATGAGTGGGATAATTTGTTTCATGTTTCTTGAGCTGTCTAGAGGCATAAGATGCCACCCTGCCTTCTTGCATCAGCACACTTCCCATGCCTTGGCGCGAAGCATCACAGTATACTTGGAATTCTTTCTCTAAATCAGGTAAGCATAGAACTGGGGCTGAAACTAGACGTTTCTTCAACTCCTGAAAACTGGCTTCGCATGCGTCAGTCCACTCAAATTTCTTCTCCTTCTTTAATAATTCCGTCAGTGCCTTGGCGATTTTGGAAAAGTTTTCTATAAATCTTTGGTAGTATCCGGCTAGACCGAGAAAACTTCATAATTCTCCAACATTCTTTGGTGGCTCCCAATTGGTTACAGCTGAAACCTTTTCAGGATCCACTCCTATAGCCTCCTTGGATACTATGTGTCCTAGGAATGCGACTTGTTCCAACCAAAATTCACACTTGCTGAATTTGGCATATAACTTATGTTCACATAGTCTCTGCAATACTAGGCGCAAATGCTCTTCATGTTCTTTGTGACTCTCGGAGTAGATCAGAATGTCATCTATGAACACTACCACAAACTTGTCCAGAAAATCCATGAATACTTTATTCATCATATTCATGAAATAAGCTGGAGCATTGGTTAATCCAAATGGCATTACTGTCTACTCATAAGAGCCATATCTTGTAACAAACGCTGTCTTTGGTATATCCATTTCTCTAACCTTCATTTGGAGATAACCTGATCGAAGATCAATCTTGGAGAAGACACATGCACCTTTCAGTTGATCAAATAATTCATTTATCTTGGGTAACGGATACTTGTTCTTGATGGTGTGTTCATTTATATCCCTGTAGTCCGTGACTAGTCTCTGGGTTTGATCTTTCTTTTTGACAAACAGAACGGGCGCTCCCCAGGGCGAAGAACTGGGACGGATAAATCCTTTCAGAAGGTATTCTTCCAGTTGCTTCTTGAGTTCTTTCAGTTCATCGACGTGAAGGGGATCGTGTGCAGAAAACAAAAAATTTCCTAGCAACGATATCCTTAAACTAGCCAAGATCTATACTATGCAGATATAGTAGTACGGCGGAGATCGGAATACATACCCTTGTAGACCAAATAGCGGGGATTACGCTCCCGCACAAGCGTTGACGACGAAGACGACGTAGCCAACCTCTAGGTCGCGGAGAACTCGGCGCGACGAAGACGATGAAGATGACCCCGAGGTCAGGTGGAGGAAGTAGGCCTCCGAGTACCGCTAGCGCAGCACCTCGCAGGGCGTCACACACATACGGTGGAGACGACGGCCTCCGAAGCTCCAGTCCAGGACGAGCAGCGGAAGACTTGGACCGGAACACCAGCAGCGTGGCAGCGGGCTATGGTGGAAGAGATCCCCCTCCTCTACTCGGCGCGGCTCCGACAAGGGAACCACGAGATCGAGAGAGAAATTGGGAATTAATTGGTGAATTAAAAGGCCAGGGGTGCCCCTTCTTATATAGGCTCCCGGGGGGAGCCAACCTCCCTAGCCAGGCAATGTGGGACTATCCCACAGCCATGGTGCGGCTAGGGATGGTGCGCCGGCCCTAGGTGGGCCCCATTTGGCCCACCTAGGCCGGCCAAGCCTCCCCCACAAAATTCCCTCGAGGGTTTTCCCCCCCATGGGCCTTCTTTCGACCAGAAGGCCCATTTAGGGAAATCAGACTAAATAAATTCGAAAATAAATATATAAAATCATATTTGCATATTAATTACACTAATTAATATCAAACATAATATATATAATTTTTCCTAGCTCCGAAAACTCTTTCGGCGCTGCCCGATCTCCATTGGACCCCTCCCATGACGTTCCCGGCGATCTCTTTCCTTTCCGGTTGTCTTGTCGAAACCCCTTAAGTGTGTTACCCTAGCGGTTCAATATAATAATAGGTACGATCAAGACTCCTCTATGACCATCGACTAACTCTTAGGCCTGGACCCCATGAATTAATCCCTGTGATATAACGAATGACTTTCATCTATAGAATCTGGACGTATAGTCTAAAACCCTTTGTCATGGTGATACTTAGCGTGTCCGAGCATCATTCTCAGATATCTCCATACCTAGCATGATCTCGTTACCGACATCGCTATCTTCTACTCGTCTATGTTATTATGTCAGATGGTGACCTTGTCACATGTTTGCAAACTCATTTGACATAATCTCACTGAGTGGGCCCTAGAGTATCTATCCGGCTATGCGGACTGACAAATCCCGCTGTTGACCCCTCGTCTCAACTACCCCTTTCCGATACCCAAAAGTATCACCGTTATTGTCACACTAGATAAGATATGACGTTTGGTGCGATCAAAGTATCTTCCAGGGATAACAATAAGAGTTGATCTCACGGTCTTAAGGCGTAATGACTATGTCCTACAAATACTGGGTATGTCTATCACATCGTTACACCTAACGATATGACTTCCATTGCCGACCGGCGCCATGCCCTATGATCGGAAAACCTCGATCATCAATCGCGCAACGAAACTAGTCTTAGTAGAGGCTACTAGGGACCTGGTTGTTTATCTACCACACATGTATTAATGTTTTCGCTTAATACAGTTATAGCATGGTGCAAAACATATAATGAACGATTGGGATATTGCCAATAAACTATGTTTATTAAGTGCCTCTAGGGCATATTCCCTTCAGTCTCCCACTTGCACTAGAGTAACACTTAATCTAGTTTACAACCTGGTAAAAGCTGAACACCCATAGCATCTTGGTGCCTGCTCGCCACGTGGAAGAGGAATACAGTCAACAGATCTCACACATTGAGACATATATGTGCTTTGCAAAACTTCTATGTCACCTAGTTTGACATCATCCCGTGTCTTACGATGACGGTGAAATATATCCTAGTGGATGGAGTGAGACTCGAGCATTCGCGTAGCATGCGCCTTAAAAGTCTGAAAGATCTATTAAGGGACCACCTACGCTCGGAAAACTGCTCAGTCCAATCACACTTGCTACTTCTAAAGTCGCGATATATTTATATACCTATGTAGATTATGCGACAGTGCATTCATATGCGACTTCGCAAACTAACCATGTCTTTCTTCAAAATAAAGGACATCTGCTATATGAGATTTCTAGTCGTATGGGTTAGTGTAATAACTTGCATCATCGTAACCGCTTTACGGCAAGTTGCCATTCCACGCTTACCCATTACTAGAAAACCTATCTTCAGTTCTCATAGACACTGAAGAATAAACTTAACATTTGTTCATTGATCCACACAAGGATCACTCTAGAACCTGTTCTTTAACCAAGAACTCGGGTCACACTAAGTCGAGCTTTCAGTCTGATAGCATCTATGACTGATACATAGATAATGTCGAACATCATTTGCTATAACTGAAAATGCCAAGATAAACTTAATATTTTACCTAGTCATACAAGCAAGAACCTCTTTCTTTGCTTGTCCTATTCTGAAACACTTCAGAATCTTGACTAAGGAAATATTCCGACATAATGTTATTAAGCCCCTTATGATCTATACAATTATAAATCGGATGCCTAATACTCCTAACTTCATTTCATAGAAAATTTAATCACTTAAATAATCCTTTACACTCTACTAGAGGATCTGTGTCATTCAATATGTCGTTACATACAAAAACACGAATGACACCTAGCTCCCACTCAAATATGCCTTCCGCATATTAGATCAAGGAAAAGCTATTTAGCTCCCACTCAAATATGCGTTCCGCATATAAGATCAAGGAGAGCTACTTTTCTCCCACTCACTTCTTTGCGAATGTAGGTTTCTTCAACTATTTTGGACAACTCCAAAATCCTTTGATCACATTATCAAAGTGAAGATTCCAGCTCCGATATGCTTGCTTCAGCCCATGAATGGACCACCGAAGTTTGCATACATGTTTAGCATCCTTAGGATTACAAACCATTCTTAATGACACTATTAAGAACCATAGCTAAGAGACCTTACCCTATGGCCATCGTGAAGGGAATATGACCTAGAGACACTTAATAAACATAGTTTATTGGCAATATCCCAATCGTTCATTATATGTTTTACACCATGCTATAACTGTATGAAGCTAAAACATTAATACAGGTGTGGTAGATAAACAACCAGGTCCCTAGTAGCCTCTACTAAGACTAGTTTCGTTGCGCGATTGATGATCGAGGTTTTCCGATCATAGGGCATGGCGCCGGTCGGCAATGGAAGTCATATCGTTAGGTGTAACGATGTGATGGACATACCCAGTATTTGTAGGACATAGTCATTACGCCTTAAAACCGTGAGATCAACTCTTATTGTTATCCCTGGAAGATACTTTGATCGCACCAAACGTCATATCTTATCTAGTGTGACAATAACGGTGAGGATTACAAACCATTCTTAATGACACTATTAAGAACCATGGTTTTCTCATCCATCTATCAATTTCTCACTCGAAATTATAGTAATTGCTAAACGACCCATAATAGATTTAGGCTTCGCCACTTGAGACAAACTCTCATGTGGTCAACTTTTGAATCTGTCGGAACTGTTTCACGACAAATCGAATCTGCTCAATGTCTACTCTCTCATAAAATTCCATATACTATTAACATCCTAGATGCCATCAAGAAGATCTCCCAAGTCATTACCTGGTAATCGTATATGGATTTTATTTCGGATCATAAATGACTCATAGCCATTTCTCGGACTTAGGTCCACCATCTCTTCTTCGTAGTTCGTAGGTCTATCATATTCCATTAATATGACCTTCATAGCAAGATTGTCGTAACACACAGTGTGGAACACAACCTCGTATGCCTACGCTCTTAGTATGAGCTCAGAACATCATGATCTTGAATCATCAGCTTTTTCAAGCTGTGGAGCCTGACACCGAAAACACTTTCGATTGCGCCACTCTGATGTCTGGAGAGGAAGTTCACCAACTTCGTCTCGCTCTACTCTCTTTCTCACTTATACCCTCGGACAAGAAACTATTTCTGTTGCAAGGTATATCCCGGCAAAGATTTTTCCTATGTCGTGAGACATGTACCCAACTAACTCTTTAGGTAGGGTATACTACAAAGATTAATCCATTTTAGCTTCGATTACATCGAAACACTAAATTGCTGAAACGACAATCCAGGCTAAAAGCCACACCATTACTCATATGGTATTGTCTCCATGGATTCAAATGGTTTACCTATTTGCTAACGTGAGTGTTTATGTTTCTACCATATGACTCTAATGATCACAATAATACGGTAAGAGATTTATTTACCACACACTATCCGATAGGGTGTAATTACGATGTCCTAACACACCATAACACTATGGTGTTCCATGCGACGTAATTTGTGGAACTCTTCTCACAAGTCTTTCAATGATGTGCCAACATTATAACTCAAATCTTTATTTCCTCGATTTGCATCGCGGGAATTTGATTTTCTTGTTAAGTTTATTTCCTACTTCATTCTGAACTTCGTTTGATCGAATCAAAATTTCAGACTAACATTTCCCGGAGTGGATATCCATATATCTACTCGGAATATTCATGAAGTCTATGAAATAAAGACTTCCACTATACGTCAAAGTACTTCATTGATTCACATACACCCACATGCACGATTCTCAACAAGCTATACTCAAAACGTTCAGTGAAGTTCACGAAATAAAGGTCTCCACTACCTGTCAATTACTTCATTGAACAACATACATCTCTATGTATGACTATCAATGAGTTATATGGCCGTTTTCCGAAAACGGTGTCACAATTATTTTGCAAGTGTCAAAAGATCAAATCTTAGGACTTGTAGGTCCATTCGGTATGGAGCTTATGCATTGACTATAACATTGACATGACTAAACGGTAGTGCCACACATATGTGGTGTCTTTATTAAGTTTGTATCCTTTGGCATTAATATTATGAATGTGGGAGCTTCTACCATCTAAATTCAAATCGGCATATGATCATTACTTCATAAATATAGGACACCAATTTGTCACTATTATGTATGAACAAGTGTCTCGCTAGAGGAGACACACTTGTAACGATCATACTAACAAGCGATCATAAAGAATTTACCCAAATGGTAGATCTAGAGGGAGAGTGTCTATGGCCATCACAACAACTTGATTGCCATTATCAACACGCAATGTCGCCTCATCCTTTCAAGCTACTCAAGCAGTAAACCTGGTTTTTCACAAAACATGACTAGTTCAAAACTTAGTCACTACTGCGAGTACTTGCTTAGCTAAAACATTCATAACATGTATATCATATATACACCATCAACATTGATGACTTCCGGCGATCTGTTTCATCTTCTTGATACTTCCACCGTAATCAAGAACCATGAAGGTGAACGATTCCCCTTGCATGACATAGTCTATGACAGAGGATTTGCACTTGGCAACGATGTCTGTCATCAAGTGATTGAGTTGAGCGAGGCGTCTCAATGTTCATTAATCATGAACATATGTCATTAAGTATGACCGCCACGTGCTCCCTCAATGTGTGTATTCTCTTCCATCTTGGTTGAGAAGACAATCAGTCAACGTACTGATAAACTTCATCAACCCAACGTTTGGGGTACCCCGAGTTTAGCGACCATATCATATGTTCGCGATCTAAAAACTCGTACCCACCGTTGGTTCTTTATGGCAGAGATCATAGCATACACTGGACTATGATGATATCATCCACACAAAATCCGATAATCAAAATTTATCTTTTGTTAGCGGAATCTCCGGGTTTATCTCCTAGCGGGTATTGTAACACAAAGAGCTAACGGTTTAAACAAGGAGTATCCTCAAGCTAAAGTATAAAACTATGAAGTTTGGACCCAACCTTTTAAGTTTCTCAATCGTAGGAATGCGCCTAATTTGAAAAGATGCTATCACAATGGTTAATATCTACAAAGGTTTGCAAATCAAACTCTGTTCATTATATTCTGAGTTCTAGTATTTTAGAAAATAACTATCTGAACTCCCACTCAAACGAACATCCCTCCTGGTCGTTTAAGCGATTACACGACCCCCATCCATTGCACCACCCCTCATCATCAAAGCCGGCGGCACAACTTCAAGAGTAGACAAATGTCCCCCACACCAATTTTGTGACTCGTGCTCGACCTTTCGGTCTCCCTGTTCCGAGGCCATATTTCTGAATATGCTAGGCTCGCCACCAAAAACCTCCACGCTGACGCTTGTGCAACATGGCTTACACCCACTGTATGCGAACGACGAGATGTCTGACACCCGATCATCACGGCCTGCCTCATAACGTAGAACTTTCTTGGTGGTGCGCGTTGGAGGGAGAACACTAGTGGTATTTTGAAGGGATCATCTTATATAGCTACCGCCGTGTAACTAATGTATACTATACACACAATCACACAATCACACAATATAAGATGCACACAAAACATCAAATGTAATGCAATGTGATATAGTCCATTGCGCCATGGTCTTCTTGGCGCCCGCATTTTATAAAAAATTTAATAAACCTACCTTGACCATATCACATAGCCCCTGCAAAATAAAGTTAGACGCTTCTACTTTATCTTTTGCATATTTTACGTGGCTCGGGGCTTTCGTAAATAGAACCGCTTCATACCTACGAACCTTATGACCACACCAACGATCCAATAATTGCATGTTTAAGCATCCCTTTCGGGCCCTCCATTGAAAATGCAAAGCCAACTAAAGAGAGAGAAACAGGCACCTGCCAGCCACAGATACGGTACAAGCCGTATGTCAGTTGTGGAACCAGTCTCGCGTAAGCGTACGCGTAAAGTCGGTCCGGGCCGCTTCATCAACTCGATGCCGCTGGAATCACAAGTGCACGCTAGAGGGTAGCAAATAACAGGAACGGTGCCCCCGTGCAGAACACGGGTTATAACAGCGTACAGCTATATCTACGATAGATCGGCTCTGATACCACTGAAGGGGATCATGTGCAGAAAACAAAAATTTTCCTAGCAACGATATCCTTAAACTAGCCAAGATCTATACTATGCATATATAGTAGTACGGTGGAGATCGGAATACATACCCTTGTAGACCAAATAGCGGGGATTACGCTCCCGCACAAGCGTTGACGACGAAGACGACGTAGCCGACCTCTAGGTCACGGAGAACTCGGCGCGACGAAGACGACGAAGATGACCCCGAGGTCGGGTGGAGGAAGTAGGCCTCCGAGTACCGCTAGCGCAGCACCTCGCAGGGCGTCACACACATACGGTGGAGACGACGACCTCCGAAGCTCCAGTCCAGGACGAACAGCGGAAGACTTGGACCGGAACACCAGCAGCGTGGCAGCGGGCTATGGTGGAAGAGATCCCCCTCCTATACTCGGCGCGGCTCCGACAAGGGAACCACGAGATCGAGAGAGAAATTGGGAATTAATTGGTGAATTAAAAGGCCAGGGGTGCCCCTTCTTATATAGGCTTCCCGGGGGAGCCAACCTCCCTAGCCAGGCAATGTGGGACTATCCCACAGCCATGGTGCGGCTAGGGATGGTGCGCCGGCCCTAGGTAGGTCCCATTTGGCCCACCTAGGCCGGCCAAGCGTCCCCCACAAAATTCCCTTGAGGGTTTTCCCCCCATGGGCCTTCTTTCGACCAGAAGGCCCATTTAGGAAAATCAGACTAAATAAATTCGAAAATAAATATATAAAATCATATTTGCATATTAATTACACTAATTAATATCAAACATAATATATATAATTTTTCCTAGCTCCGAAAACTCTTTCGGCGCTGCCCGATCTCCATCGGACCCCTCCCGGGACGTTCCCGGTGATCTCTTTCCTTTCCGGTTGTCTTGTCGAAACCCCTTAAGTGTGTTACCCTAGCGGTTCGATATAATAACAGGTACGATCAAGACTCCTCTATGATCAACGACTAACTCGTAGGCCTGCACCCCATGAATTAATCCCTGTGATATAACGAATGACTTTCATCTATCAAACCTGGACGTATAGTCTTAAACCCTTTGTCATGGCGATACTTAGCGTGTCCGAGCATCATTCTCAGATATCTCCATACCTAGCATGATCTCGTTACCGACATCGCTATCTTCTACTCGTCTATGATATTATGTCAACTGGTGACCTAGTCACATGTTTGCAAACTCATTTGACATAATCTCACCGAGTGGGCCCTAGAGTATCTATCCGGCTATGCGGACTGACAAATCCCGCTGTTGACCCCTCGTATCAACTACCCCTTTCCGATACCCAAAAGTATCACCGTTATTATCACACTAGATAAGATATGACGTTTGGTGCGATCAAAGTATCTTCCAGGGATAACAATAAGAGTTGATCTCACGGTCTTAAGGCGTAATGACTATGTCCTACAAATACTGGGTATGTCCATCACATCGTTACACCTAACGATATGACTTCCATTGCCGACCGGCGCCATGCCCTATGATCGGAAAACCTCGATCATCAATCGCGCAACGAAACTAGTCTTAGTAGAGGCTACTAGGGACCTGGTTGTTTATCTACCACATAGGCCTGGATCATCAATCAACACATCACCAAGGTTAACCCCCTTAAGAGAATTTAGCCTAACTTTCTTAAGTTCGAAAGTTGATCTGAATTTAATCTTTTGTTTTTCTGGGGTGGTGAGGGTGATAGCTCTATTTGCACAGTCTATGATCCCTTCAAAACGGGTCTTCCAATCCATTCCGATGATAACATCCAAACCTTGGGTTTCTAGGATGACTAAGTCTGCTGGGAAAAGATATTTTCCAATCCTTAAATCTAACTGTCTACAGCCAGAATTTACTATCATCTCACCCCCAGGTGAACTCACTCTAATAGGTTTTCCTAAGCTTTCCTCGGCTAGCCCATGTTTGTTTACAAAAGCTCTTGATATGAATGAATGCGATGCTCCAGTATCAAATAAGACTAATGATGGAAAGGAATTGAGCAGGAACTTACCAATCACAGCATAAGGTTCATCATGAACTTCTTCCACATTGATGTTATTTACTTGCCCCTTCTGGAAAGGATTGGGCTTGGAATTTTCATCAGCCTTCCTCTCTGGGCATTCAGTTGCATAGTGTCCTGTCTTCTTGCACTTGAAGCAAGTCACATTAGACAAGTCTTTCTTCCCTTCATAGTTAGGACGGGGATTACCATTACCGTGATTTTGGCCATGGTGATGGTTTCCCTTGAACCCATCATTATTTCCTTTGTCTCCTCCATTGTGGTTATGACCATGATGCTTTTGGCCACTACCACTGTTGGAGTAGTTCCAGGGTTTATGGCCACTGACTTCAGAGGTGTGTGGTTTCTTGTGTGTCCCTTCAGAGTTACCCTTACTTGCACCGAACTTCCTCTTCCTATTTTCTTCCTTTCTTATGTTATTGTCCAGAGTGATTGCTTGATCCAGCATAACTTGATAATTTGGAGCATATGCCACAGATAGGGGTATTTTCAGTTCTCCCCTAAGTCCATTAAGGATTTTTTTCCTTTCTCTTAGCATCTGTGTCGATGTCTTCTGGTGCATACCTTGATAACATACAGAAGTCATCCATATACTCCTTCAGAGTTCTACCTCCCTGTCTCAAGCTACGAAATTCCTCCTTCTTCAGGTTCATTATGCTAGAGGAGATGTGAGCATTGCGGAAACCATTCTTGAACGCATCCCAAGTCATGCCATCCAAGGGATGGGTCACTTGATAGGTCTCCCACCACATGGCAGCAGGTCCTTCCAATAGGTGTGCAGTGAACCTCACCTTTTCTGCCCCAGAACACTCACAGGTTACTAAGTCCTTGTTGACTGAACGGAGCCAGTCATCCGCAACTATTGGTTCAGTAGCAGAGGAGAACTTATTAGGTCTAAGCCTGAGAAATCTTGCAAGTCTGTCCACTGGAGGTGGTGGTGGTGGTGGTGGGTGGTTGTTATTGTTGTTGTTGTTGTTGTCGTTGGTTGCTGCTATGAACTGGGTCATCATAGTCATCAGTTGGGCTTGAGCTGCCATCAGCTGTTGCATAGCTTCGTTGTTGTCGGTATCACGACGTGGAGGCATCTGTGGGGTTTTAGCATGGATGAGTAAAAGATAGATAGAACTATAAGGAGGAATCCTACCCATGCACAAAACAATCAAGTCAAGCACACTATCAACAACACACCACTTATAAAACAATCAACAAACAAATCAAAACCTTTGGCTTAAGGAAAGCGATATAAACGTTTGGAAAATAAACCCACGAGGTTCCGAGGATACAAGGGAAGGTACTGCCTTAGCACAAGTTGGTAGGTCAATACGAAACTAAGATAGCGATGAGGTGTATGATAAATGGTGGTCTCACTAACTAACTACTCGACCATGACATCTTCTTCCTCTTCAATTTCCTGAATCTCGATTCCTTCATTGGCGAGTACATCCTTGAGTTCCTTTACTTCTTTCTCCAGGGCAGAGTTCTTTTCTTGCAGCTCCCTCTTCTCAGTACGAAGCCTTTTGATCAAGTCACTATCAGCCTCGAACTCGACTTCATTGCTCTCGAGTTCTGCCTTTTGTTCCCTGATAGTCTTGTTCTTCTCTTGAACTCTTTTCTCCTGCCTCCTGTACTTCTCCTCTTGTGCAGCGAACCTCTCTTCTTGTGCCTTAGTTACTTCCTCCTGCGCCTTCACCTTCTCTTCGTTCTCCTTAAGTAAGGCACATAGCTCATCGTTCTTCAGGAGCTCAGTGCGTCGATCTTCATACAGTTCAGTGACAAGGATTTCCAGCTCCTGGAAATAAAGACTAAGGGGTTTTGCCTTGCCTCTTTCTCCGACATCATATAGGTAAGGTTCTCCATCCTCGTTTCTCCTTCCAAAGAAAATGGAGTAGTGGCCCCTCAACTCTGTGCTGTAGCGTCCGCAGAGGCGCCCAATCAAATTTGCATGACTAGATTGAGTCCTTTATCTTTGGAGTCGCTAACCATTTTGATCTCCAGTGGGGGCTCTTCTCCACGTCCTGGCTGAGTTGCTTTTATTCCCCAGCAACCCTCTTTGTTAAACTTCTTCAGGATGAAGCCCTTGACTTGGGGAAGTGGTAACCCTATCTTCTCGCCGATGTCGAGAAGGTAACAGCCAAAACAGGTGTTCTCGAAGTCCTCCGCGGTGGTGAAGTGGAAGCTCGTCGTCCTTTAGGTAGAAGAAAGGAATTAAAACAAGAATTGCATAAGATAAGGAAGTACTAGTCATGATGTGTATTATTAATTTAGAAGGGTACTAAGTCAAAATCTTAAGGTGATCAACAGATATTAACAACTCTTCGTAAATTGGATTTTTCACTATAGTGAGAGAGACAGACACCCGGCCAGCCACTTTTATTGTGGAACAGGTCTCATGTACGCGGACATGTAAGGTTTGTCCCGGGCCGCTTCATCCCACTATGCCGCTAGAATCCAACATACTTCAAAGATGGTAACATTATGACCAAAAAGTGGCTTAACCAATCCTAGGGGCTCGAACCTACATGCAACACTTTGCTCTGATACCATTTTGTAGCGCCCCAACTTTTATTAAAGTTGGAACACCTGTGTTATGTGTCCCTGGATCACTGCCAGCACCACAGTACAAAATATAAGGTACCAATGCATAAGTATTAAAATTGCTACAACGAGATCCAAAATAATAGCCAAGTATGGCTTTATTACAAGTTGCATAGCCATGAAGGCTAGCCAAAGTTCAGAGTTCACAACGAAAGCGAAATAACATGGAGCCTCATCTTCAAGCATGCGCCACAGGCAGACATGTTGGGTGTAGACTCGAGTCCAACTCATTCAGCATCAGAATTACCTGTACATTTGAATATGCAGCCCCCGAAGGAGGTCAATACAATGATGTATTAGCAAGTGACTATGGTGGATATATAATGACAAGTCTAAAATCTATATGCATATTTTGCTTGGTGGGGTTGGAGGCTATTTGCAGAAAGCAAGTTTTCTCCTATCATTTTGTAAAACACTTTTATTTCTCAAGACTTGGCACCAAGGGATAAAGCCCAAGTGCACCAACAATTCTTTCCTTAGTCAAATTTTACTTTATGAAAACAGTGTTGAGATCTTCCGCCCATCCTTGTCCAGTTGCTCGAAGTAGTCCATTTCCGGGGACACGGCTGAGTACTCAGATTGTCGACTCTGCAGAGGTTGTGCACTTTCAACTTTAGACTCAATTAGCCCAAAATTCCTATACACACGGAGTGTATTGAGGAAAGGAGAGAATTGAGACAAGAACTTTCAGAAGAAGGATGCAACCATACTAGCAAGACCCGTTCCACCTACCATCTCTACATCTGCTTGTCAAGCTGACAGGTTGCACCCTCACAACTTAATTATTCTAGACATAGCCCATTGTCAAAAGGCTGCACGGGAAGCTTCTAAACTTGGAGGGACTTGGTAATCTCTTCGTTCCTGGGTGGCCGTCCACAAGTGCACTTCTGGGTAACAAACACCATACTCATGGCCCTAAGTAGAATAGAAATTCATCCTAGGCGACGACAACCACAAGTATAGTCCCAAAAGCCACTCAACATAAACCAAACAACAAATTCCACCCAGATGTGTATTTAAAATTTTAACACTTAGAAACATTTCCAAAACAGGGTAAACATTTTTATAGCATAGCTAAGCAACTAATAAAACTTTTCATGGCTGCATAGGAGAGGGGGTGCCTACACACTACTAGGATATTTGTAAAATACAAACTAACTTAGCATTATAGTATGAATTCCAAAATCCTATCATGCACACTACTCAAAATATACTACTTATGCATATAGAAAATATGGGATTTAGTATGAATGTCACTTGCCTTGGTAACAGGAGGCACAAGCACAGCAAGAGTAACAATCACAAGCAAGTCCTTCCTCCTCTTCACAATCTAACAACAAGCAATAAATAAATAAATAAACACCACATACAACACTTAAAACTCCAAAGCATAAATATGTATGCATGCATGATATGTTATAAACATAACCAAACAACTTATTATCAATTTTTATTTCCTCTGTTTATTTAATGCATGTAATGCAATGAACAATATTTTATTTCCTATTTTAACAATTAAAATATAAAGAACAATTATAGTCAATTTAAGTACAAAATCTTCAATAAAGTTCATGTTGCATTTTCTGGACAGAGAGCAAAATTATTATTCCACAACAATTGGATTTAGGTGAAAAACATTTTTAATATTTAAATTATGAATTTAAATGGCCGAAATGCCAATCTGTGAATTTCACAATTTTTAAGACACTAAAATGATAAACTAATGATATAGGAATAAACTACATGGGCAGGGCTTTCCAATGGTATAAAGTTTATCAAATTTGGACTTACAGATTGAAAGTTACGAATTTTGCAAGTTTTAATAGTTTTCTGTTTTTATTTCTAAATTCTATTCGAATTAGAAAAATAATCGGTCACGCGGCGTGACCTGATTCGTCCGTACCGTTTCAACGCGGATCGCGCTCGGGAGCCGTTAGATCTAAATGAAATCGGACGCGCCAGATTAAACGCAGAGACGAAAAATAAAAATAAAACGGATCCGTTGGATCTAGATCCAACGGTCCAGGATGCGTTGACCTAACGTGGGCGGCGCGACTCGCTGGAGACGCGCGGGGCGCGGCGGAGCCATTGCCGGCGTTTGTGCTTGCGACGTTCTACTGCTCTAGGAGAGAAACGAAGCTCACCAGGGGGTGCGCGACGTCGAGATGGAGACGATGGCGAGACGGTGATGAGCGGAGCGTCCTCGTCTCCTCGGAAGAGCTCGCCGAAGTTGTGCGGGGCGGCGGATCTCCTCGGTCGTGGACGAACTCGACGAAGTGCTGCACAAAATATCCCGTAACCGTGTCAAAAGGTGTCGCGTGAGTGCAAGGGCGCGAGGGGAAACTACGAGAGGGCTCGAGATGCTTTAGCTCACCGGAAATCGAAGTTTTTGCCGGCGGCCACCGCGGAACTCCGGAGACGAATGTGTGCGGCCTGGTGGCTCTCGGATTGAATGGTTTGGGGCAAACGGAAGAGAGCGGAGAGGGGTATTAGTAGGGGAAGGAGGCGAGGTAAGGGGAGTAGTAAATCGCCCATAATCATGCGAATCAATTCGCCGTTTCCTGTCGGGGTCGGGAGCGTGATTTGGGGATGAACGTCTTCGCGAGGGTGATGACAGGTGGGTCCGACCTGCCAGCGACAGCGAGCGAGAGAGGGGGCGATGGGCCGCTGGCAGGCCGTTGCGTCTCGCGCGCGACAGTTAGCTAAACGGGCCGGCCCGATTTCCTTTTCCTTTTAAATGAAAATAATTACTGTTTATAAATACTGATTTCAAAAATGATTTTTAAACCTATCCAAAACATTTCAGAAAAATTCATAAAAATATGTTTTGGAAAGGTTCTTAAAAATGGGACTTTTTGACATTATACTTTCCCATAAATAAATTGATCAAATTTTATTTATTAAAGGAGTTTAAATAAACACTTTATGGAATTATAGATTATTTAAATTTATAATTTGAAGTTTTATTTAATAATTTTGTGATGTAGTTTTATGCCTAATGATGAATGATGCATGGATGCAAAGTTTTAAATTTTTGCAAATTTTGGGATGTTACATCCTCTCCGCCGCCACCACGAGACGGAGAAGACAGAGAGATAAAAGCTCTCCGGCAGGCTGCGTTGCCGCCGGGGAAATTCCTTCCCGGAGGGAGAAATCGTCGCCATCGTCACCGTCATCGAGCTGCACTCCATCACCATCTCCAACACCACCATCTCCACCGCCGACGCTGTCATCTCCATCGGTCCACTCTGTTCCCGCTGCAACATCTAGGGTTGAATCTTGTGTGTTTGATAGGGGAAACTCTCCCGATGTTGATTACTCTTGATATTGATGCTATTGAGTGAAACCGTTGAATTAAGGTTTATGTTTAGATTGTTATCCATCATTATATCATCTCTGATCATGTTCCATATGATGTGTTGTGAGTAGTTCGCTAAGTTCTTGAGGAAATGAGAGAAGTCTAGATGTTAGTAGTGAACTATGTTGAGTAATATTTAATGTTTCGATATTTAAGTTGTGGTGCCATTCTTCTAGTGGTGTCATGTGAACGTCTACTACATGAAACTTCACCTTTATGGGCCTAGGGAAATGCATTGTGTACTCGGTTATTAATTGTGGGGTTGCCGGAGTGACAGAAACCTACACCCCCGTTGATATTTCGATGCACGAGGGATAGCAGGATCTCAGAGTTTAAAGATATGGTTAGATTTATCTTAATTACTTTCTTGTAATTGCGGATGCTTGCAAGGGGTATAATCATAAATATGTATTAGTCCTAGGAAGGGCGGTGCATTACCATAGGTTCACCCACACGACACTTATCAAAACACTAAAGATTAATCATCAATATGAAGCGAAAGCACTAGACAGAATTCCGGTGTGTCCTCAAGAACGTTTGGTCATCATAAGTAAACAAACCGGCTTGTCCTTTGCTCTCAAAAGGATTGGGCCACTCGCTGCAATTATAATTTTCGTGCTGTATTTACTCGCACTTTATTTATTTGTCATATCAGAGTCTACTGAAAACTCGTCTGCTAGTATTTACAGTGAAATCCTCATCAAAACTGCTTGTCAGCACCTTCTGCTCCTCCTTGGGTTCGACACTCTTATTTATCGAAAGTACTGCGATACACCCCCTATACTTGTGGGTCATCAAAACTATTTTCTGGCGCCGCTGCCGGGAGTGAAGCGCTATTGGTGAGTGGAATTGGTAAGGAAAACTTTAACTGTAAGTGATGTTTTTATTTATGTCTCCTTATTTGTTTAATAATGGAGAGAGGAAATGTTGCTTTCCTGTTTGGGAAGTCTTTTACCGTTGCTGAGGTAGAAAATGAGGCGCCACCTGATGAAATTGTGACATATAAAATACCTATGAAAATTATTGATCGTATTATGAATAACCTCTATGTAGGGGATGGAGCTGTCTACCCGTGTGATCATTTACTGTTTTTACATGAATTATACGAGTTGTTCAAGTGTGCAGGTATAACAATGGACGAAATCAGGAAGAAATTATTCTCCATATCACTTGCTGGGAGAGATGCGCATTGGTATAAACTGCTGAAGAACAAGGATTCTCTTGGATGGGAGGAAATTGTACCTCTCTTTTATTCTAAATTTTATCCCCCAAGTGAAATTCACCAAGATCGAAATTCTATATATAATTTCTGGCCTCATGATGGAGAAAGTATTGCCCAAGTGTGGGGGAGATTGAAGGCATTAATGCTCAAATGCCCCATTCATGAGCTTCCTGGTAATATTATTGTTGATAACTTCTATGCAAGACTCTCCTTTGAAGATAAAACATTATTGGATACTTCTTGTGCGGGATCATTCACTCGTAATAAAAAGGAGTTTAAATGGGATCTTCTTGATCATATTGACGAAAATACTGAAGCATGGGAGAACGACAAAGGTAGGGAGTCAGGTATAAAATATGACTTTCAATGCATTAAGACTTTCATGAATACTGATGCATTTCAAAATATTAATAACGCTTCTGGTCTTGACTCTCAAGTTATTGCAAATTATTATAAATCTTTTGCTGCCTATTTCGGTTTGCCCAAGAAGGGGTTTGAAAAATATCATGAACCTTATAAAGATAAATCTATTGCCCCTTTAGCTAAAAGCATTGAAGTTAATATTGTTGATCATATCATTCCTGAGCCTTATATTGATAAGATTCCTTGTCCCTGTTAAAGTGAAAGAAGATTCTATTATGGCTAGTGTGGTTAATAAAAGTGAAAAGAAAGATAAGGAACCTGATGAACAAATTAAAATGTAACCTTCTGTAGATATAGTTAAAGAACTTGTTTCTGAAAATGTGGGAGAGGAGTATATTATATTTTGTGATGATGCTTCTAATGTTATTTCTCATCCTGCAAAGTCAAGAAAATCTAGTGCTCCTGTGTTATCTGTTAAAATTGGTGATCATTGCTATTATGGTTTATGTGATATTGGTGCAAGTTCAAGTCCTATTCCTTATGATCTTTATAAAGAAATTATGCTTGAATTTGCTCCTAGTGAACTTGAAGAGGTTGATGTGGTTATTCAACTTGCTAATAGAGAAACTATCTCTCCCATTTGTATTGTTAGAGATGTTCAAGTTCTATGTGGTAAGACTAAATATTCTGCTGACTTTCTCGGACTTGGTTCTGCTGCTAGTAAGACTTGTCCTATCATTTTTGGTAGACCTTTTCTAAATAATTGCGGTGTTGTTATAGATTGTAAGAAAGATAAAATCCTTACTAAATTTGCTAGTGATTCATATGAATTCAATTTTTCGAAATTTGCTAAATCTCCTTATGAAACCGAATTGCCCAATGAGGATTTTAGAGTAGACCAACTTTCTTCTATTGCTCTTGCGCCTTGTAATTATATTTAGCAATTTATGGAAGATCATGAGAGTGAAACTTGTATGGAACAAAGGAATGAACTTGGGGACATATTTCTTCGTCAACCTATTCTTAAACATAATTTAAAAGTGGAAGACTTAGGTAAAACACTTCCACCTAAAGAGGATCTTGTCTTTGATTTAAAACCTTTGCCTGATAATCTTAATATGCTGATCTTGATGATAAGAAAATGTATCCTGTTATTATTAGTGCTAACCTTTCAGGTAAAGAAGAAGAAAGATTGTTGGAAGTATTGAAGAAACACTGTGGAGCTATGGGTTATACTTTGGATGATTTGAAAGAGATTTATCCTACTATATGTCAACATGCTATTAATATGGAGCTCGATGCAAAGCCAGTTGTTGAACATCAACGCCGTTTAATACCTAAGATGAAGCAAGTAGTAAGAAATGAGATATTTAAACTTTTTGATGCTGGTATTATTTATCCTATTGCTGATAGTAGATGGGTTAGTCCTGTGCACTGTGTCCCTAAGAAAGGTGGAATTACTGTTGTACCTAATGATAATGATGAGCTTATTCCTCAAAGAGTAGTTGTTGGTTATAGAATGTGCATTGGTTTTAGAAGGGTTAATAAAGTTACTAAGAAATATCATTATCCATTACCCTTTATTGAAAAAATGTTGGAGAGATTCGCCTTTTCTTTCTTGATGGTTATTCTGGTTTCTCTCAGATTGCTGTTAAAACTCAAGATCAAGAGAAAACCACATTTACTTGTCCTTATGGTACTTATGCTTATAGACGTATGCCTTTTGGTTTATGTAATGGTCCTACTACTTTTCAAAGATGTATGTTTGCTATCTTTCATGGTTTTTGTGAGGAAATTGTGGAGGTGTTAATGGACGATTTCTCCGTCTATGGCACTTCTTTTGATAATTGCTTTCACAATCTTGATAAAGTTTTGCAGTGATGTGAAGAAACTAATCTTGTTCTTAAATGGGTGAAATGCCACTTTATGGTTAATGAAGGGATTGTTCTGAAGGGGATTGTGTGCAGAAAACAAAAAATTTCCTAGCAACGATATCCTTAAACTAGCCAAGATCTACACTATGCAGATATAGAAGTACGGCGGAGATCGGAATACATAACCTCGTAGACCGAACAGCGGGGATTACGCTCCCGCACAAGCGTTGACGACGAAGACGACGTAGTCGACCTCTAGGTCGTGGAGAACTTGGCGCGACGAAGACGACGAAGATGACCTCAAGGTCGGGTGGAGGAAGTAGGCCTCCGAGTACCGCTAGCGCAGCACCTCGCAAGGCGTCACACACATACGGTGGAGACGACGGCCTCCGAAGCTCCATTCCAGGACGAGCAGCGGAAGACTTGGACCGGAACACCAGCAGCGCGGCAGCGGGCTATGGTGGAAGAGATCCCCCTTCTCTACTCGGCCCAACTCCGACAAAGGGAATCACGAGATCGAGAGAGAATTAGGGAATTAATTGGTGAATTAAAAGGCCAGGGGTGCCCCTTCTTATATAGGCTCCCAGGGGAGCCAACCTTGCCAGCCAGGCAATGTGGGACTATCCCCCATTGCCTGGTGCGGCCAGCCATGGTGCGCCAGCTCCGAAAACTCTTTCGTCGCTGCCCGATCTCCATCAGACCATTCCTGAGACGTTCCCGGTGATCTCTTTCCTTTCCGGTTGTCTTGTCGAAAACCCCTTAAGTGTGTTACCCTAGCGGTTCAATATAATAACAGGTACGATCAAGACTCCTCTATGATCAACGACTAACTCGTAGGCCTGGACCCCATGAATTAATCCATGTGATATAACTAATGACTTTCATCTATCAAACCTGGACGTCTAGTCTTAAACCCTTTGTCATGACGATTTTAGCGTGTCCGAGCATCATTCTCAGATATCTCCATACCTAGCATGATCTCGTTACCGACATCGCTATCTTCTACTCGTCCATGATATTATGTCAGCTGGTGACCTAGTCACATGTTTGCAAACTCATTTGACATAATCTCACCGAGTGGGCCCTAGAGTATCTATCCGGCTATGCAGACTGACAAATCCCGCTGTTGACCCCTCGTCTCAACTACCCCCTTTCGTGTAGCGTACCTGCACTTTAAATAAGGCAGATACCTGTGTATAGTGCAAATCCCTGGATCGATTCATTTGCACACACAGTTTACGATGTAATATCACAACAAGGCGTCAATTTTATTACATCGATGATCCAGAATTACAAAGTATTTAATACAAGTTGCATAGCATGAAGCTAGCATTGAAAAAGTACACAGCGGAAATACAATAGCAGTGAGTCTCTATAACTTTCATGCTGCCACAGGCGAAAACATGTTGGTTGTAGACTCGAAACCTTTAACGAAACCTCACTCGTCATTTGAGTAAATCTGCAATAAGAAAAATATTGCAACAACGTGGGTCAGATTCCATTAAAAATGGAGTCTGGCAAGTGACACTATGGTGGACACTTATGGAAATAACTCTAAAGCCTATATGAATATTTGGCTGGTGGAGTTCAAGGCTATTTTGCATAAAGCCAATTTTTCCTATCTTTTTGGAAAACACTTTTCTTGAAATCGACGAGTATGGCATGAAAAACATAAATCTCATCTTCCCTTGTTCACCCATCAACTTTTAACTTAGAAATTGGAATGGTGGAATCCTCTGTTGACGTCCTTGATTAGCTGCTCAAAATTGTCCGTAACCGGGGACACGGCTAAGTACTTAGTTTTACACTCTGCAGAGGTTGTGCACGTTCACCATTGTACCCATTCAACCCAAGGTATCCTTTACACACCATTTGTGATAAGGAAAGGAGAGAATGAGACGAGATCTTTCAGAAGCATTTTCCCTCCCACTCTGGCTTGACCCGTTCCACCTAACATTCCCCTACATCTGCTTGTCAAGCCGGAGAGAGTCCACGCAACATAATTGATCAAGCCAGAGCCCATATGGCAATGGTTGCACTGGAAGCAATCGTCACTCGGAGTTCTTCAGATTCCTCTGTTCATGGGTGGCCATTCTCAAGTGTACATACTCTAGGAACCATAGAAATGGACCTGAGTAGCCACTCAACATAAACCATCCGACCAATTACCACCCAGGTGTTTCATTAACTTAGTGGATGTGCACTCTCAGGTAAAAATCACCATGCTCACAGCCCTAAGTAGAATAGAAATTCATCCTAGGCGAAGACAGCCATGAGCACAGTCCTGAGTAGTCACTTAACATTTTGTAAAAACCTTTCATCAATTGCATAGCATCAATATTTCTGCTAAGTATGATATAGGAACCTAGACACAGGAATAAGGGATTCTACACAGGTTTAGCATAGCAACACATGCATATAAAAAATACACTAAGTAATGCATATAAAAATAGGAAGTTTATGAGGTGTGCCACTTGCCTTTGAATGTTGTCGTTATTCACAACTCTTTTCAACGATACCCGGGACTCTCCGTTCAGTCTAAACAATACAAACAAACAACAATACAACAATCATAAAACAACACAACACTTACAAACAAGTTTCTTAAACTTCTAAGGAAAACATGACATGCATGATATGCAAGTTATTTCTAAGGACTAGAGGTGCAAGCCATGCCATGGAAAATCTTTGCAAGGCAAATAGATTGGTCCAAAAAGGACTAAGGGCTAAGGTCTCAAGTTGGATAAAAATACTTTGTTTTATATCATCTTTAAACAAGCACTCTATTGGCTTTGCCATGTTGTGCCAAATACTTAGAGAAAAATACTATGTCATTTGTTCAAAATGATCAACAATTATTATCAACTCTTTGTATATTGGACATTCACTATAGTGAGAGAGACAGACACCCGGCCAGCCACTTAAATTGTGGAACAGGTCTCATGTACGTGGACATGTAAGGTTTGTTTCCAGGCCGCTTCATCCCACTATGCTGCTAGGATCCAACAACTTCAAGATGATAACATCATGATCAAATTTGTTTAAGTCTAAAAGGCAAGATTAGGAAAGAGGGAAAAGATAGAAGAAGGTTGTAGTTGTCCTCCAGGCTTCATCTCCAGACTTGTAACTTTCTTCTGGATGATGTCTTGATTGAGTTCTTGGTAGTCTTGATGAATCTTCAGACTTGATGATTCTTGTATCCTCGAGGCTGGTCTTGGATTTACTTAGTCTTCATGAAGTCTCAGAAGAGAAGAAAAGACAGAGAGAGAGACTTAGAAAATAAAAGGGGGTTGGCCTTCTTGAACTTCTTCTCACTTTTCTTCTAAGTGCTTGACATCTTGAGGATGCTTCCAGGGCCTGTTTTCTTCTAAGTCCTTCATGAACTTCTTCTTGATTTTCTTCTAAGTGTTTCTTCTTCTTGAAGATACTTCTGGAGTCTTGTTTTTGGCTAAGTCCTTCATTGGTCTTCCAGCTCCATGTTTAAAATCCTAAGTGTCTAAGTGTATAACACTTTTTTTCCAAAATACAAGTTTGAAAATAATTCTAACTTAGAGAAATTGGGGAGGAGTTTTCCTTATGAAAAATTTAACTATAAAATATGCTATGCATGAAATGAAATTTTAAATCACAAGAAACATAAAAATAACTTTTGTGATTTCTTTATAAATATGCATGAATTTATAAATGCAATTTAATTAATTTCTAGTTTTGAAAACTATAATAAAAGGAATAATTATAGGATTAAAGTTTCCTATGATTAAATTTTTATACCAAAATTTTATAATTAGTGTTAATAGACAGAGAGCATTTAATTAAATCTATTGCAATTGGATTTAATCAAAAATAATGTTTCTATTAAAAGTTATTTAAACAAAATAGTCAAACTTATTCAAATTGAACACACAACTATGAAATCATTCAAACATTACTCAAAAATATTTTATAGCAGTGGCATTAATTTACAAATATTCTAAAGTTTCTAAAACATATTTATTTGCAATTTTTGGATTTATAGATTTAAAGTTATTACAAATATACTCAAATTCACCATTTGAAATTTGAATATTTTATACTAAGTCAAATTTGAATTTTGTCAGATCCAAATTATTCTACATGTCGAGAGCTTTCCAAATATATAAAAATTATTAAATTTCTAGTTGTGATTAAAAAGTTATAGATGTTTTAATTACAGGGATTAATCTGCAATTTTTCCAATTTAAAATTAAAATAGAAAAAGAATTACACGCTGGCGCTGACTGTGCAGGCCACGTCAGCGCTGACTGGGTCTGACGTGGATAAGTTACAGATCTGGGCCGTCAGATCTGGATCTGACGGTCCAGATCAGAGTACCCGTTCGAATAATAAACTTCTAATCGTGGCCGCTGAGATCGGATCGGACGGGCGAGATCTAACGGCAACAGGGGAGCGGCGCTAGGTCGCCGGAGACGGAGCGCGCGGCGGCGGCACGATCGGAAATCACGTTCCCGATGATCTACAGCCCTAGAGGTAAAGCGGAGCGTACCGTGATGAAGAGGAGATCCAGGCGAGGTCGATGGCGTGCTCGTGGTCCTTGACGCATCCTCGTTCCTCGGCCACACCTCGTCGGAGTTGCGCACGGCGGCGGAAAGCTTCGGTGGAGCACGGACGGCTCGTTCTGCTACGCAAAAAGCTACCGCGCCATGTCAGGGAGGTGTGTGTCGATACGGGGAAGAGAATGGGTGGGGTCTCGGTGCTTAGGGCAGCCTACCTCGCCGGGGACGGAAGAATTACGGCGGCGGATGGTTCGGACTCCGGCGAGCTCCTCCGGCGGCCTGGGGGCACGGTTTAGTTAGGGTTTGAGGGGGAAAAGATGCGGCACGGCTGGGGTATTTATGGGGACGAGGCAAAGGTAGGATCTCGTTCGAAAACGGCACGGATTCGATCTCCGGATCGCTGCGGGATTCTAGCAGAAGTTGGTTTCGGGGTTGAAGAAGATCTGTTGACGTCAGCATGACGTCAGCAAGTATTTTTCTTTTTCTGATTTTATTTCTTTAATTCATATCTTTTGATTTAAATGTCCAAATGATGTCAAATTAATTTCTAAAAATTTGTAAAAATAATATCTTGCTGTTAAACCAGTTGTGGGCATGTTTTGAATATTTTTGAAAAATAATATTTTGAAATATTGATTAATTACAAATTTGACACTTAAAGTCAAATTTGAATTTCTATCTTATTTAGATTTTCTTTTGGCTAAATAAAATTTGTAAAATACCCACATTTCAATATGTTTGAATTTAAGTTATTTAAACTTATTTTTCTGAAATCATTCATCTTTATTTTGGCATAATATTAAAGACTAAATATAAATAATGTTTAGGAAATGTGAAATATAGGGTATTCATTTTTAATTGAAAATCATTGGTGCAACATTATATTTTAATTATGATAATTCATTTGAAAAACTTCATAACAACTTTAGAAAGGATTTTTGTTTTAATTCTATTCTTATTTAGAATATATTAATCATTTCATGCTTTGAAATTAGATGAATTCATTTAAACAATGAAATGTTTATTTGGCTATTTCATTTATTTAAATTTTATGAAGTTTTAAAGTTATACACTATAGGCTTATAATTTCCAAACTATATTTTGAACTTAGTTAAAGGAATGAAAACCATTTAGTAATTATATACCATTTTGAATAATCTTATATTTATGAATAGATATGGCTAAGTGGTTTAATTCAAATACTTATAAAGATACTAATTTATTTAAAATAAAATGAATTGTAGTTTGTAAAATATTTGTCAAATTATATTTTAAGGATTTTGAAATACAGTGGATAATAAAAAGTTTAAACTGTGACATTTGAAATATTAAACTCATGTTTGAAGTCTTTCATAGTTGGTTTCCTTATGTATTTAATATTTTATTTTAATAAAAAGAAAAGTTTTAAATTTTAGTGATTTTTGAACATTCCAAAATGTTGGGATGTTACAGACTACCACCCTTAAAAGGAATCTCGTCCCCGAGATTCGGAGAAGCTAGAAAGACAAAGCAATTGTTTGATTGATTCTGATAACTCGAGATGTTTTGGGAAATGAAATTTCTGACATGAAACTTGAAAACTTGTAGTGAATGGTTCTTCTGATTAGGAGGATGGAAAGAAAGAAATTTTTGAGATCTCTGGGTTTGAATTATCTAGGTGGCTACCACCCTTAAAAGAAAAGTTTTGTTGATAATTCAACATCCTAATGCACAACCAAAATCAAGATAAACCATTACAAACATCATCTAACTAACATCAAGCAACAAAGTTCAAACACAAGCAACCCATACGTAAAATTTCAAAATTCTTTTGAGAAATCGAACTAATCGTTTATCGAATGAAAGGTCGGGGAAAAACAAAAGCAACAGTACTGCCATACCACAATTTGATAGGTCAATACTCTAAATTGATACGATAAGCTAAATAAGATAATTGGTGGTCCCTCTAACATGGTTTTGATTGCTACACTTATCCTTCCTAAATACTACGCTTGCGTTTTATTGCGTGGTTTTTTTCCACAGGCGTGACTTCTTCCTCAGTTGACTCTTCAAACAGCACTTCTTCGGGGTCTTCTTCCACTGGTCCTTCCTCCTTCGTAGCTGCAGATACAGTCACATTTCCAGTGCTTTGGTCACCTCCTTCTTCAGCTACTGGTGGTGGTGGAGGTGGAACGAGTTGCGCCTCAAGCATGGCAATTTGCTCATCCTTGCCAAGGTTCTCCAAATGTAGGTCATGGATGAGTTCCTCCAACTGACCAATAAGATTTTCAGAAGCCTGGAGTTCTTGGGTTTTTGCGTGTATGACGGCTTGTGCATGATTTGCGACGTCACCAGTCTGTTGGACCCTCCTGGTCAAACAGTTGATGAGATAATCCAAGTCTTCAAACGTCTTGTTAACGAGGGGCAGGTCCAGGCGATTTCCCGTGTGAGCCATCGAGAGACCATGTGCATTCCTCTTCCCAAAGGCACGGAAGGGCGATCCTGGTGCTAGCTTGAATCGATACTTGTAACACAAACGAGCCATTAATTCCACCATAGCTATGTTCACTCCCTCAATCCACTCTGGGTAGTAGGTGACATAGTCCACGGGCTCGAAGTCTGGCATCGTAGGATCCGGGGTCATGATGGTGCGTATTTCCCAACGTATCCCATGGGGTATGTTGGTCTCCTCCTTCCTTCCTCGGAAATAGGGTGGTGGTAGCTTCAATACACTTGTCAATCTAGACAGCTGCCTCCCAAAGATGAAACCCGACAAAACTCCAGCATACGCAGTCTCAGTGTACTCTCCCATCTAAAATGTTGAACAGGTAAGAGTATTAGAATTTAACAGAAAAGGAAAAGATGCAAGACACATAATTAATGTAAAACCATATTAAAGGAAGTTCAATATTCACTCATGTTTTGAAAACCTAGTTTAGTTAACTATTTAATCTTTGGGGTCTCAGTCCAATCCTAGGGGTTTCGAACCTACAGGCAACACAGTGCTCTGATACCATCTGCAGCGTACCTGCACTTTAAATAAGGCAGATACCTGTGTATAGTGCAAATCCCTGGATCGATTCATTTGCACACACAGTTTACGATGTAATATCACAACAAGGCGTCAATTTTATTACATCGTTGATCCAGAATTACAAAGTATTTAATACAAGTTACATAACATGAAGCTAGCATTGAAAAAGTACACAGCGGAAATACAATAGCAGTGAGTCTCTATAACTTTCATGCTGCCACAGGCGAAAACATGTTGGTTGTAGACTCGAAACCTTTAACGAAACCTCACTCGTCATTTGAGTAAATCTGCAATAAGAAAAATATTGCAACAACGTGGGTCAGATTCCATTAAAAATGGAGTCTGCCAAGTGACACTATGGTGGACACTTATGGAAATAACTCTAAAGCCTATATGAATATTTGGCTGGTGGAGTTCAAGGCTATTTTGCATAAAGCCAATTTTTCCTATCTTTTTGGAAAACACTTTTCTTGAAATCGACGAGTATGGCATGAAAACCATAAATCTCATCTTCCCTTGTTCACCCATCAACTTTTAACTTAGAAATTGGAATGGTGGAATCCTCCGTTGACGTCCTTGATCAACTGCTCAAAATTGTCCGTAACCGGGGACACGGCTAAGTACTTAGTTTTACACTCTGCAGAGGTTGTGCACGTTCACCATTGTACCCATTCAACCCAAGGTATCCTTTACACACCATTGTGGCGGAAAGCTTCGGTGGAGCACGGACGGCTCGTTCTGCTACGCAAAAAGCTACCGCGCCATGTCAGGGAGGTGCGTGTCGATACGGGGAAGAGAATGGGTGGGGTCTCGGTGCTTAGGGCAGCCTACCTCGCCGGGGACGAAAGAATTACGGCGGCGGATGGTTCGGACTCCGGCGAGCTCCTCCGGCGGCCTGGGGCACGATTTAGTTAGGGTTTGAGGGGGAAAAGATGCGGCACGGCTGGGGTATTTATGGGGACGAGGCAAAGGTAGGATCTCGTTCGAAAACGGCACGGATTCGATCTCCGGATCGCTGCGAGATTCTAGCAGAAGTTGGTTTCGGGGTTGAAGAAGATCTGCTGACGTCAGCATGACGTCAGCAAGTATTTTTCTTTTTCTGATTTTATTTGTTTAATTCATATCTTTTGATTTAAATGTCCAAATGATGTCAAATTAATTTCTAAAAATTTGTAAAAATAATATCTTGCTGTTAAACCAGTTGTGGGAATGTTTTGAATATTTTTGAAAAATAATATTTTGAAATATTGATTAATTACAAATTTGACACTTAAAGTCAAATTTGAATTTCTATCTTATTTAGATTTTCTTTTGGCTAAATAAAATTTGTAAAATACCCACATTTCAATATGTTTGAATTTAAGTTATTTAAACTTATTTTTCTGAAATCATTCATCTTTATTTTTGCATAATATTAAAGACTAAATATAAATAATGTTTAGGAAATGTGAAATATAGGGTATTCATTTTTAATTGAAAATCATTTGTGCAACATTATATTTTAATTATGATAATTCATTTGAAAAACTTCATAACAACTTTAGAAAGGATTTTTGTTTTAATTCTATTCTTATTTAGAATATATTAATCATTTCATGCTTTGAAATTAGATGAATTCATTTAAACAATGAAATGTTTATTTGGCTATTTCATTTATTTAAATTTTATGAAGTTTTAAAGTTATACACTATAGGCTTATAATTTCCAAACTATATTTTGAACTTAGTTAAAGGAATGAAAACCATTTAGTAATTATATACCATTTTGAATAATCTTATATTTATGAATAGATATGGCTAAGTGGTTTAATTCAAATACTTATAAAGATACTAATTTATTTAAAATAAAATGAATTGTAGTTTGTAAAATATTTGTCAAATTATATTTTAAGGATTTTGAAATACAGTGGATAATAAAAAGTTTAAACTGTGACATTTGAAATATTAAACTCATGTTTGAAGTCTTTCATAGTTGGTTTCCTTATGTATTTAATATTTTATTTTAATAAAAAGAAAAGTTTTAAATTTTAGTGATTTTTGAACATTCCAAAATGTTGGGATGTTACACCTGTATTAATGTTTCCGCTTAATACAGTTATATCATGGTATAAAACATATAATGAACAATTGGGATATTGCCAATAAACTATGTTTATTAAGTGCCTCTAGGGCATATTCCCTTCAGTCTCCCACTTGCACTAGAGTAACACTTAATCTAGTTTACAACTTGGTAAAAGCTCAACACCCATAGCATCTTGGTACCTGCTCACCTCGTGGAAGAGGAATACAGTCAATAGATCTCACACATTGAGACCTATATGTGCTTTGCAACACTTCTATGTCATCTAGTTTGACATCATCCCGTATCTTACGATGACGGTGAAATATATCCCAGTGGATGGAGTGAGACTCGAGCATTCGCGTAGCATGGGCCTTAAAAGTCTAAGAGATCTATTAAGGGGACCACCTGCGCTCGGAAAACTGCTCAGTCCAATCACACTTGCTACTTCTGAAGTCGCGATATATTTCTATACCTATGTAGATTATGCGACCATGCATTCATATGCGACTTCGCAAACTAACCATGTCTTTCTTCAAAATAAAGGTCATCTCCTATATGAGATTACTAGTCGTATGGGTCAGTGTCATAACTTGCATCATCGTAACCGCTTTACGACAAGTTGTCTTTCACTCTTACCCTTTACTAGAAAACATATCTTCAGTTCTCATAGACATTGAAGAATAAACTTAACGTTTGTTCATTGATCCACACTAGGATCACTCTAGAACCTGTTCTTCAACCAAGAACTTGGGTCACACCAAGTCGAGCTTTCAGTCTGATACACTCTATGTCTGATACATAGAGAATGTCGAACATCATTTTCTATCACTGAAAAAGCCAAGATAAACTTAATATTTTACCTAGTCATACAAGCAAGAACCTCTTTCTTCACTTGTCCTATTCTGAAACACTTCAGAATCTTGACTTAGGAAATATTCCGACCTAATGTTATTAAGCCCCTTCTGATCTATATAATTATAAATCGGATGCCTAATACTCCCAACTTCATTTCATAGAAAATTTAATCACTTAAATAATCCTTTACACTCTACTAGAGGATCTGTGTCATTCAATATGTCGTTAGATACAAAATCACGAATGACACCTAGCTCCCACTCAAATATGCCTTCTGCATATAAGATCAAGGAAAGCTACTTAGCTCCCACTCAAATATTCCTTCCGCATATAAGATTAAGGAAAGCTACTTTGCTCCCACTCACTTCTTTGCAAATGTAGGTTTCTTCAACTATTTTGGACAACTCCAAAATCCTTTGATCACATTATCAAAGTGAAGATTCTACCTCCGATATGCTTGCTTCAGCCCATGAATGGACCACGGAAGTTTGCATACATGTTTAGCATCCTCAGGATCACCAACTCTTTCTTAATGACACTATTAAGAAACATGGTTTCCTTATCCATCTATCAATTTCTCATTCGAAATTATAGTGATTGCTAAACGACCCAGAATAGATTTAGGCTTCGCCACTTGAGGCAAACTCTCATGTGGTCAACTTTTGAATCTGTTGGAACTGTTTCACGACAAACCGAATCTGCTCAATGTCTACTCTCTCATAAAATTTCATATACTATTAACATCCTAGATGCCATCAAGAATATCTCCCAAGTCATTACCTGGTAATCGTATATAGATTTTATTTCGGATCCTAAATGACTCATAGCCATTTCTCGGACTTAGGTCCACCATCTCTTCTTCGTAGTTCGTAGGTCTATCATATTCCATTAATATGACCTTCATAACAAGATTGTCGTAACACACAGTGTGGAACACAACCTCGTATGCCTACGCTCTTAGTATGAGCTCAGAACATCATGATCTTGAATCATCAGCTTTTTCAAGCTGTGGAGCCTGACACCGAAAACACTTTCGATTGCGCCACTCTGATGTCTGGAGAGGAAGTTCACCAACTTCGTCTAGCTCTACTTTCTTTCTCACTTATACCCTTGGATAAGAAACTATTTCTTTCGCAAGGTATATCCCGGCAACTGTTTTTGCCTATGTCGTGGGACATGTACCCAACTAACTCTTTAGGTACGGTATACTACAAAGATTAATCCATTTTAGGTTTGATCACATCGAAACACTAAATTGCTGAAACGACAATCCAGGCTAAAAGCCATGCCATCACTTGTATGGTATTGTCTCCAATGATTCAAATGTTTTCCCTATTTGCTAACGTGAGTGTTTACGTTTCTACCATATCACTCTAATGATCACAATAATTCGGTAAGAGATTTATTTACCACACACTATCCGATAGAGTGTAATTACGACGTCCTAACACACCATGACACTATAGTGTTCCATGCGCGTAATTTGTGGAACTCTTCTCACAAGTCTTCTAATGATGTGCCAACATTATAACTCAAATCTTCATTTCCTCGATCTACATCGCGGGATTTTGATTTTCTTGTTAAGTTTATTTCCTACTTCATTCTGAACTTTGTTTGATCGAATCAAAATTTCAGACTAACATTCCCCGGAGTGGATATCCATATATCTACTCGTAATATTCATGAAGTCTATGAAATAAAGACTTCCACTACACGTTAAAGTACTTCATTGATTCACATACACCCATATGCACGATTCTCAACAAGCTATACTCAAAACGTTCAGTGAAGTTCACGAAATAAAGGTCTCCACTACCCGTCAATTACTTCATTGAACCACATACATCTCTATGTATGACTATCAATAAGTTATATGCCCGCTTTCCAAAAACGGTGTCACAGTTTTTTTGCAAGTGTCAAAAGATCAAATCTTAGAACTTGTAGATCCATCCGTTATGGAGCTAATGCATTGAATATAACATTGACATGACTAAACGGTAGTGCCACACATATGTGGTGTCTTTATTAAGTTTGTATCCTTTGGCATTAATATTATGAATGTGGGAGCTTCTACCATCTAAATTCAAATCGGCATATGATCATTACTTCATAAATATAGGACACCAAATTTGTCACTATCATGTATGAACAAATGTCTCGCTAGAGGAGATACACTTCTACCGATCATACTAACAGGCGATCATAGAAAATTTATTCAAATGGTAGATCTAGAGGGAGAGTGTCTATGGCCATCATAACAACTTGACTGCCATTATCAACACGCAATGTCGCCTCATCCTTTCAAGCTACTCAAGCAGTAAACCTGGTTTTCACAAAACATGACTAGTTCAAAACTTAGTCACTACTGCGAGTACTTGCTTAGCTAAAACATTCATAACATGTATATCATATATACACCATCATCATTGATGACTTCCGGCGATCTGTTTCATCTTCTTGATACTTCCAACGTAATCAAGAACCATGAAGGTGAACGATTCCCCTTGCATGACATAGTCTATGACAGAGGATTTGCACTTGGAAACGATGTCTGTCATCCAGTGATCGAGCTGAGCGAGGCGTCTCAATGTTCATCAAGTATAAACATATGTCATTAAGTATGACCGCCATGTGCTCACTCAATGTGTGTATTCTCTTCCATCTTGGTTGAGAAGACAATCAGTCAACGTACTGATAAACTTCATCAACCCAACGTTTGGGGTACCCCGAGTTTAGCGACCATATCATATGTTCGCGATCTAAAAACTCGTACCCACCGTTGGTTCTCTATGGCAGAGATCATAGCATGCACTGGACTATGATGATATCATCCGCACAAAATCTGATAATCCAAATTATCTTTTTTAGCGGAATCTCCGGGTTTATCTCCTAGCGGGTATTGTAACACAAAGAGCTAACGGTTTAAACAAGGAGTATCCTCAAGCTAAAGAATAAAACTATGAAGTTTGGACCCAACCTTTTAAGTTTCTCAATCGCAGGAATGCGCCTAATTTGAAAAGATGTTATCACAATGGTTAATATCTACAAAGGTTTGCAAAACAGACTCTGTTCATTATATTCTGAGTTCTAGTATTTTAGAAAATAACTATCCGAACTCCCACTCAAACGAACATCCCTCCTGGTCGTTTAAGCGATTACACGACCCCCATCCATTGCACCACCCCTCATCACCAGAGCCGGCGGCACAACTTCAAGAGTAGACAAAAGTACGCCACACCAATTTTGTGACTCGTGCTCGACCTTTCGGTCTTCCTGTTCCGAGGCCATATTTCTGAATATGCTAGGCTCGCCACCAAAAACCTCCACGCTGACGCTTGTGCAACATGGCTTACACCCATTGTATGCGAACGACGAGATGTCTGACACCCGATCATCACGGCCTGTCTCATAACGTAGAACTTTCTTGGTGGTGCGCGTTGGAGGGAGAACACTAGTGGTATTTTGAAGGGATCATCTTATATAGCTACCACCGTTCAACTAATATATACTATATATATAATCACACAATATAAGATGCACACAAAACATCAAATATAATGCGATGTGATACAGTCCATGCGCCATGGTCTTCTTGGCGCCCGCAGTTTATAAACAATTTATCAAACCTACCTTGACCATATCACATTGCCCCTACAAAATAAAGTAAGACGCTTCTACTTTATCTTTTGCGTATTTTACGTGGCTTGGGGATTTCGTAAATAGAACCGCTTCAAACCTACGAACCTTATGACCACAACAACGATCCATTAATTGCATGTTTAAGCATCCCTTTCGGGCCCTCCATTGAAAATGCAAGACCAACTAAAGAGAGAGAAACAGGCACCCGCCAGCCAAAGATACGGCACAAGCCGTATGTCAGTACTGAAACCAGTCTCGCGTAAGCGTACGCGTAAAGTCGGTCCGGGCCGCTTCATCAACTCGATGCCGCTGGAATCACAAGTGCACGCTAGAGGGTAGCAAATAACAAGAACGGTGCCCCCGTGCAGAACACAGGTTCTAACAGCGTACAGCTATATCTACGATAGATCGGCTCTGATACCACTGAAGGGGATCGTGTGCAGAAAACAAAAAAATTCCTAGCAACGATATCCTTAAACTAGCCAAGATCTACACTATGCAGATATAGAAGTACGGCAGAGATCGGAATACATACCCTCGTAGACCGAATAGCGGGGATTACGCTCCCGCACAAGCGTTGACGACGAAGATGACCTAGCCGACCTCTAGGTCGCGGAGAACTTGGTGCGACGAAGAGGACGAAGATGACCTCAAGGTCGGGTGGAGGAAGTAGGCCTCCGAGTACCGCTAGCGCAGAACCTCGCAGGGCGTCACGCACATACGGCGGAGACGACGGCCTCCGAAGCTCCAGTCCAGGACGATCAGCGGAAGACTTGGACCGGCACACCAGCAGCGCGGCAACGGGCTATGGTGGAAGAGATCCCCCTTCTCTACTCGGCGCAACTCCGACAAAGGGAATCACGAGATCGAGAGAGAATTAGGGAATTAATTGGTGAATTAAAAGGCCAGGGGTGCCCCTTCTTATATAGGCTCCCAGGGGGAGTCAACCTTGCCAGCCAGGCAATGTGGGACTATCCCCCATAGCCTGGTGCGGCCAGCCATGGTGCGCCGGCCCTAGGTGGGCCCCATTTGTCCCACCTAGGCCGGTCAAGGCTCCCCACCGAATTCCCTTGAGGGGTTCCCCCCCCATGGGCCTTGTTTCGACCAAAAGGCCCATTTAGGGAAATCAGTCTAAATAAATTCGAAAATAAATATATAAAATCATATTTAGACATTAATTACACTAATTAATACCAAACATATTATATATAATTTATTCTGTCTCCGAAAACTTTTTCGTCGCTGCCCGATCTCCATCGGACCATTCCCGGGACGTTCCCGGTGATCTCTTTCCTTTCTGGTTGTCTTGTCGAAAACCCCTTAAGTGTGTTACCCTAGCGGTTCGATATAATAACAGGTACGATCAAGACTCCTCTATGATCAACGACTAACTCGTAGGCCTGGACCCTATGAATTAATCCCTGTGATATAACTAATGACTTTCATCTATCAAACCTGGACGTCTAGTCTTAAACCCTTTGTCATGGCGATACTTAGCGTGTCCGAGCATCATTCTCAGATATCTCCATTCCTAGCATGATCTCGTTACGGACATCGCTATCTTCTACTCGTCCATGATATTATGTCAGCTGGTGACCTAGTCACATGTTTGCAAACTCATTTTACATAATCTCACCGAGTGGGCCCTAGAGTATCTATCCGGCTATGCGGACTGACAAATCCCGCTGTTGACCCCTCGTCTCAACTACCCCCTTCCGATACCCAAAAGTATCACCGTTATTGTCACACTATATAAGATATGACGTTTGGTGCGATCAAAGTATCTTTTAGGGATAACAATAAGAGTTGATCTCACGGTCTTAAGGCGTAATGACTATGTCCTATAAATATTGGGTATGTGCATCACATCGTTACACCTAACGATATGACTTCCATTGCCGACCGGCGCCATGCCCTATGATCGGAAAACCTCGATCATCAATCGCGCAACGGAACTAGTCATAGTAGAGGCTACTAGGGACCTGGTTGTTTATCTACCACACCTGTATTAATGTTTCCGCTTAATACAGTTATAGCATGGTATAAAACATATAATGAACAATTGGGATACTGCCAATAAACTATGTTTATTAAGTGCCTCTAGGGCATATTCCCTTCATGTTCTTGGACATAAAATTTCTGAAAGAGGTATTGAAGTTGATAGAGCTAAAGTGGAAGCAATTGAGAAAATGCCTTTCCCTAGAGATGTTAAAGGTATTCGTAGTATTTTTGGTCATGCTGGTTTCTATAGAAGGTTTATCAAAGAATTTGCTAAGGTATCAAAGCCTCTTGCAAAAATATATACCATTTTTTTATGATGATTGTAAGGAAGCTTTTGAGACTCTTAATAAAGCTTTAATAATTGCTCCTATTGTTCAACCACCTGATTGGAATTTACCATATGAAATTATGTGTGATGCTAGTGATTTTGCTGTTGGTGTTGTTCTTGGACAAAGAATATTGATGCACACAGAGTGTGTGTTGTTGGGAGTCCCCAAGAGGAAGGTGTGAAGTAGTGCAGCAGCAAGTTTCCCTCAGTATGAAACCAAGGTTTCAAACTAGTAGGAGATGAAGAATTCCCTTGAGGTGTGAAGGCGCCAGAAAGATGCTTCCTGGTGGTTGACGTGGAGCCGGCACACAAACAATCAAGATACTTTGCGCCAACTTAACAGTGATGTTGCCAATCTCACCGGCTTGCTGTAACAAAGGATTAAACATATGTGTGGAAGAAAGATGTATGTTTGCAGAAAGTAACAGGTTTGCAGTTGTGGTTTTATCAGATTAATGAGAAGGACCGGGGTCCATAGTTCACTAGTGGTGTCTCTCCATAAATAATAATAACATTCATCCATGCATGGCAAACAAATTACAGCTACGCAATTGACAGAATAATGATGAGCAACCCAATGCATATACTAATGATATGGTTTCTAGTGTGAGATTCATTTGGGCATTACAACAATATACATAGACCGTTCCAACCACATCTATGACTAATAAGCCACCTTCCGATTAGCGTCCGCACCCCTTTCAGTATTAAGTTGCATGCAACAGATTATCGCCTTAAGCACTGTGTGTAAAGTAAGTAAGTAACAACATCCTTAGATAAAGTACTACTGTTTATCTGTAACGTACCTGTACTTAAAATATGACAGGTACCTGTGTATAGTGCAAACCCCTGGATCGATTCATTTGCACACACAGTTTACGATGTAATATCACAACAAAGTATCAAATTTATTACATCGATGATCGAGACTTAAAAATATTCATTACAATTTGCATAGCAAAAGGCTAGCATTGGAAAGAATACACAACGGAAATAAGACAGCAATGAGTCTCCATCTTCATGTTGACACAGGCAAAAACATGTTGGTTGCAGACTCAAAATCCCTTAACGAAATGTAACATCCCAACATTTTATAATGTTGAAAATCACTAAAATTTAAAACTTTTGTTTTGATTAAAATAAAATACTAAAATACATAAGAAAACCAACTACAAAAGACTTTAAACATGATGACAAGGTTTAATATTTCAAATATCTCAGTTTAACCTTATTTTCAAAAGTTGTTTCAAGTAAACAATTTATTATCCATTGTAATTATTAAAACCTCAATATATTTGAAAAATGTTTTACAAACCTTCAAACCATATTCATGAAATCAATAGTTTCCTCATAAGTATATGATTCCAACCACATAGTCATAGCTATTCATAAATTAAAATAATATTTACAAGTGTTCTTTTTAAACTATTTAAAACATGATCTATTTGTCAAATAGTTTTTCATTCTTACAACTAAGTTCAAACTTAGTGTTGAAATTACAACCCTATAGTTTATAACTTTAATAACTTCATATATTTTATAATAAATGGATTATCCAAATAAACATTTCATTAGCTTAAAATGAATTCCAATTATTTTCAAAACATAAAATGACTTTCATGAATATATTTTCTATATAAAGAAATGAATTAAAACTAAAATCTTTTCCAAAGTTGTTATGAAGTTTCATATGAATTATCATAATATAAAATATAATGGTGCACACGTCAGCGCGACGGGACCCACACGTCAGCGCGACGTGGTCGTCTTCCCCGCGCGTCAATCACGCCCCTGATAGAGCAGAAAACGCCGGCGTTACCTCGCTTCAATTCGCGGGAATTAGGGATGGATTTAACGCCCCCTTCGACCCCTTTTAACCCCCTCCTCCTCCGCACCATTTCCCCTCTCGTTGCTCTCTGTTTCGTGCCGTCGGGCTGTCAGAAATCCTCGCCGACCATCCGCCACTGCCGCCGGCGAGGAGCTCCATTTCCGGTGGACGTAGACCACGCCGAGCTCTCCCACCTACTCCATCCTTCGTTATTATTCCTCGTGCGTCTTTCTAACATGGTGCGGTATTTTATTTCACGCTAGGACGAGCTGCGCATCCACGACCGACGCCGTCCATCGCCATCTCCAACTCCGGCGAAGGATTGCCGAAGAACGCAGACGCGACGAGGTCTCCGAGCTCGCCATCGACACCGCCTCGCCACCCTACTCGCTCCGGTATAGTTTGCTCGTCCCGAGACCACCTAGAGCGCGTAGAACGCGAATGCCGAGCCGTCGCCGCCGCGCTCCGGTGACCTAGCGCCGCCACCGGTGAGCTCCTCTCTCGGTTTCACTCCTGGCCGTTAGATCCATTTTAGACGATCGTGATTAGATTACTTATTCTGAATCGGTACTGTTGGATGTGATAAGTTAGATCTAGATCGTGTGGACCAGATCAGATCACTTAACCACGTCAGCGATCCCAGTCAGCGGCCACGTCAGCGCACAGTCAACGCCAGCGTGGAATTTCTTTTTCTAATTAAATTAAAATTGGCAGTTTTACAGAAAAGACCCTGCAACTTGATCTGTTATAATTTTTTAACCCCTTATCCAAATTTGATAAATTTTATATATTTGGAAAGCTCTTGACATGTAGATTACTTTGGATCTGCCAAAATTCAAATTTGGTTTAGTTTAAAATATTCAAATTTCAAATGGAAGATTTGAGTATATTTGTCATAACTTTAAATCTATACTTCCAAAAATTGCAAATAAAATTGTTTTAGAGACTTTGGAATATTTGTAAGTTGATGCCACTGCTATAAAATATTTTTGAGTAATATTTGAATGAATTCATAGTTATATATATTTAATTTGAATAGTTTGAGTATTTTCAACATAACTATTAACAGAAATATTATTTTGATTAAATCAAATTGCAATAAATTCAATTAAATCACCTCTGGCTATTAACACCATTTATAAAAATTGTGTTATAAAATATAAATCACATAAAACTTTAATCTATATGTTTTCCTTTTATTATGTTTTGCAAAATTTGAAACTAATTAAATAGCAATTATAACTTTATGCATACTTTATAAATATCACCAAAATTAGTATTATGTTTCTTGTGAGTTAAAATTGCATTTCATGCATAGCATATTTTATTTTGTAGTTATATTTTCCATAAGAAAACTCCTCCCCCATTTTCTCTAAGTTAGGATTATTTTTCAACTCAGCATTTTGGTAAAATAATATACACATAGACACTTAGGATTTTCAACTTGGGGCTAGAAGACCAATGAAGGACTTAGCCAAAACAAGACTCCAGAAGAATCTCCAAGAAGTAGAAGCACTTAGGAGAAAAATCAAGAGGAAGTTCATGAAGACCAACCAGAAATATTTTCTAAGTCTTGCTCCCTCTCTTTTTCATTTCTCCTTTCTTCTCTTAGACCTCTTGAAGATTAAGTGAAATCTAAGACCAGCCTAGGTGATACAAAAACCATCAAGTCTGAAGATTATTTAAGTCTACCAAGAATTCAATCAAGACATCACCAAGGAGAATATTACAAGTCTGGAGATGAAGCCTGGAAGACCAACTACATCTTTCTTCTATCTTTTCCCTATTTCCTAATCTTGTCTTTCACTTAAGACTTAAAAAGATTTTCATGGCATGAATTGCATCTCTAGTCCTTAGAAATAATTTGCATATCATACATAACATGTTTTCCTTAGAAGTTTTATGAAACTTATTTGTTCACTATGTATGTGCATGTATGTTTGATGATTGTGTTTGTTGATTGTTGTATTGTTGTTTGCTTATATATTGTTTAGATTAAACGGAGAGCAAACGTTCGTTGTTGAAAAGAGTTTGTGAACAACGACAACATTCAAAGGCAAGTGGCACACCTCATAAACTTCCTATTATTTTCTATATGCATTACTTAGTGTATATTTATATGCATGTGTAGGATAGTAGTGCTATGCTAAACCTATGTAGAATTCCCTTACTCCTGTGTCTAGGTTCCTATATAATACTTAGTAGATATATTGATGCTATGCAATGATGAAAAGTTTTACAAAATGCAAGTGACTTCTCAGGACTGTGCTCATGGTTGTCGTCGCCTAGGATGAATGTCTATTCTACTTAGGGCCGTGAGCATGGTGATTTTCACCTGAGAGTGCACATCCACTAAGTTAATGAATCTCCTGGGTGGATTGGTTGTATGGTGGCGAAGTTGAGTGGCTGCTCAGGTCCATGTCTATGGTTCCTGGAGTACGTGCACTTGTGGATGGCCACCCAGGGAACAGAGAAATCTGAAGAACTCCGAGTGACGATTGCTTCCAGTGCAGCCATTGCCATATGGGCTCTGGCTTGATCAATTATGTTGCGTGGACTCTCTCCGACTTGACAAGCAGATGTAGGGGGATGTTAGGTGGAACGGGTCAAGCCAGAGTGGGAGGGAAAATGCTTCTGAAAGATCTCGTCTCATTCTTCTCCTTTCCTTATCACAAATGGTGTGTAAAGGATAAATTGGGTTGAATGGGTACAATGGTGAACGTGCACAACCTCTGCAGAGTGTAAAACTAAGTACTTAGCCGTGTCCCCGGTACGGACGATTTGAGCAGCCGATCACGGACGTCAACGGAGGATTCCACCATTCCAACTTCAGAAATAAAACTTGATGGGTGAATAAGGGAAGACGAGATTATGGTTTTCATGCCATACTTGTCTTAATTTTAAAAAAAATGTTTTCCAAAGAGATAGGAAAAATTGGCTTTATGCAAAATAGCCTTGAACTCCACCAGCCAAATATGCATATAGGATATAGAGTTATTCCATTAAGTGTCCACCATAGTGTCACTTGTCAGACTCCATTTTTAATGGAATCTGACCCACGTTGTTGCAATATTTTTCTTATTGCAGATTTGATCAGATGACGAGTGAGGTTTCGTTTAAAGGTTTCGAATCTACAACCAACATGTTTTCGCCTGTGGCAGCATGAAAGTTATAGAGACTCACTGCTATTGTATTTCCACTGTGTAACTTTTCAATGCTAGCTTTATGCTATGCAACTTGTATCGAATGTTTTGTAAGTCTAGATCATCGATGTAATAAAATTGATACTTTGTTGTGATATTACATCGTAAACTGTGTGTGCAAACGAATCGATCCAGGGATTTGCACTATACACAGGTATCTGCCTTATTTAAAGTGCAGGTACGCTACAGATGGTATCAGAGCACTGTGTTGCCTGTAGGTTCGAAACCCTAGGTTTGGATAGAAATAGGATTTGGCCATAGGATTGAAAATCTATTTCATTCATTTTATTGAAAATAAGAACTTTTCAAACAATATTCTTGTAACTATCTTATCTATTCCCTTTCTAAGTTTCTTCTCTTGTTTCTTTAGATGACCGCCCTCATTGAAGCACTTAAGAAAGGACCAGTGATGACCATGACCTTGGAATGCGAGACTGAGTTTCCAAGAGCACTTAAGGATAACATGAGGAGTTTAGGTTTTGAAGGAGAAGTAGTATACAAAGGTTTTCCTTTCATTGATGAAGGTCAAGAGTATTGGTGGGTGCAAGTCCATCTATACATGAGCAAAGAAGCTGACCACACGACTGAGGGTGACTGCATGTTCACGAACCCAATACTTCACACATCATTCTTTGATTCAGCAAGAAATGCAGCATGGAGAGCTATTGAGTACCTTGCAGAAAGACTTCATTATAGGCTTCACAACACCCATAAGTATCTTGAAGAACTCAAGGAAGTGGAACAGGAACTCGAAGCACTCAAGAAAAAGACAGATTAGACCACCTACCCATTAGAAAAACGAGATCCGATGACGTATTGACCTATCAAATTGTGGTATGGCAGTACTATCAATTTTGTCTTTCCATGACATTGGTGTGTTTCGTTCGATAAACGATTAGTTTGAACTCTCAAAAGAAATTGGAAAATTTTCACGTATGTGTTTGCTTGTGTTTGAACCTTGATTGATTGATTGTGTTAGAGATTGCTTGCCTTGTTCTGAATTTATTGAATTAAGATTTCTCCATAATACATATAACTCAACTCATTTATTCTCTAAACCAAACATATGTCTCAACCCAATATCAGCAACAATGAATTGCACACAACAATGCGACTACTATTAGGGAACCAGGTTCAGCTGTGGAAGTTGATCAATGGCCAACTGCCTAAAATTGATCAAAACCATAGTGATTTTGAAGAAAACCTTATAACCAAACTAAAGGCATGCAAAACTTGTGGAGAGATCGGACATACGTCCAAAGGATGCCGCACAAGACGGGTTACTTGCTTCCTGTGTGAAAAAACAAACCATGTCCCAATTCAATGTCAACTTTATCGCTTGGTGCAACAAGCTAACCAGCAAACCAAGTGAGGAATGCGACAGTCTCTCATGAAGATCCTGGAGGAACAAAGACAAAAGGTTGAATCCAAGAAGGATCTTTGCCACATAACATGCTACAGATGCAAGGATAAGGGACACTATGCCAGTGGTTGCCCAGAGTGGAAGAGGATTAAATCTCTCCAAGGACCGAGTGGAAAACGTGAGTGCTAAAATTTCTGTATCCACCACATGTCATTGTATTTTGAATACCTGTACGCTCTACATCAGAGAAATAAACCAGAATAAACAAAGTTTCTAGACTGACCACAAAAATTTCTTTTAAGGGTGGTAGCCACCTAGATAATTCAAACCCAGTCGCTTAAACCCAGAGATCTCAAACTATCTTTCTATCCTCCTAATCAGAAAAATCATTCGCTGCCAAGTTTTCAAGTTTCCATGTCAGAAATTTCATTTCTCAAAACATCTCGAGCTATCAGAATCATTTCAAGCATTTGCTTTGTCTTTTTAGCTTCTTCGAATCTCGAGAACGAGATTCCTTTTAAGGGTGGTAGTTTGTAACATCCCACCATTTTATAATGTTGAAAATAACTAAAATTTAAAACTTTTGTTTTGATTAAAATAAAATATTAAAATACACAAGGAAACAACCACAAAAGACTTTAAACATGATGAAAAGGTTTAATATTTCAAATATCTCAGTTTAACCTTATTTTCAAAAGTTGTTTCAAGTAAACAATTTATTATCCATTGTAATTATTAAAACCTCAATATCTAATTTGACAAATGTTTTACAAACCTTCAAACCATATTCATGAAATCAATAGTTTCCTCATAAGTATATGATTCCAACCACATAGCCATAGCTATTCATAAATTAAAATAATATTTACAAGTGTTCTTTTTAAACTATTTAAAACATGATCTATTTGTCAAAGAGTTTTTCATTCTTACAACTAAGTTCAAACTTAGTGTTGAAATTACAACCCTATAGTTTATAACTTTAATAGCTTCATATATTTTATAATAAATGGATTATCCAAATAAACATTTCATTAGCTTAAAATGAATTCCAATTATTTTCAAAACATAAAATGACTTTCATGAATATATTTTCTATATAAAGAAATGAATTAAAACTAAAATCTTTTCCAAAGTTGTTATGAAGTTTCATATGAATTATCATAATATAAAATAGAATGGTGCACAAAATATTTTGAGTTAAAAATGAATACATTATATTTCCCTTTTCATTTCAAATAAATGTGTATTGTTATTTAGTATTATACTAAAGCCTAAAATGAATTAAGTATTTGAAAATTAGTTTAAATAACTTGAATTCAAACATAATTGAATGTGGGTAATTTCCTAAATTTTATTTAACCCAAATGAATTAATTAAATGCCTATTTTCAAACATATCATAAAGTGTCAAAATTTGCATTAATCAATATTTCAAAATTATGATTTTTGAAAATTGTTCAAAACATGCCCACAACTGGTTTAACACAAAGATAATAATTTTACAAATTTTTATAAATTTGTTTGACTTCATTTGGAGTTATAAATCAAAAGTTATAAGGGAAATAAATAAAACAGAAAAGAAAAGGAGAAAATCCTGACAGCGGGACCCACACGTCAGCGCGACGCGGTCGTCTTCCCCGCGCGTCAATCACGCCCCCGATAGAGCAGAAAACGCCGGCGTTACCTCGCTTCAATTCGCGGGAATTAGGGCTGGATTTAACGCCCCCTTTGACCCCTTTTAACCCCCTCCTCCTCCGCACCATTTCCCCTCTCGTTGCTCTCTGTTTCGTGCCGTCGGGCTGTCAGAAATCCTCGCCGACCATCCGCCACTGCCGCCGGCGAGGAGCTCCATTTCCGGTGGACGTAGACCACGCCGAGCTCTCCCACCTACTCCATCCTTCGTTATTCTTCCTCGTGCGTCTTTCTAACATGGTGCGGTATTTTATTTCACGCTAGGACGAGCTGAGCATCCACGACCGACGCCGTCCGTCGCCATCTCCAACTCCAGCGAAGGATTGCCGAAGAACACAGACGCGACGAGGTCTCCGAGCTCGCCATCGACACCGCCTCGCCACCCTACTCGCTCTGGTATAGTTTGCTCGTCCCGAGACCCCCTAGAGCGCGTAGAACGTGAATGCCGAGCCGTCGCCGCCGCGCTCCGGTGACCTAGCGCCGCCACCCGTGAGCTCCTCTCTCGGTTGCACTCCTAGCCGTTAGATCCGTTTTAGACGATCGTGATTAGATTACTTATTCCGAATCGGTACGGTTGGATGTGATCCGTTAGATCTAGATCGTGTGGACCAGATCAGATCACTTAACCACGTCAGCGATCCCAGTCAGCGGCCACGTCAGCGCACAGTCAGCGCCAGCGTGGAATTTCTTTTTCTAATTAAATTAAAATTGGCAGTTTTACAGAAAAGACCCCGCAACTTAGATCTGTTATAATTTTTTAAGCCCTTATCCAAATTTGATAAATTTTATATATTTGGAAAGCTCTTGACATTTAGATTACTTTGGATCTGCCAAAATTCAAATTTGGATTAGTTTAAAATATTCAAATTTCAAATGGAAGATTTGAGTATATTTGTCATAACTTTAAATCTATAATTCCAAAAATTGCAAATAAAATTGTTTTAGAGACTTTGGAATATTTGTAAGTTGATGCCACTGCTATAAAATATTTTTGAGTAATATTTGAATGATTTCATAGTTATATATATTTAATTTGAATAGTTTGAGTATTTTCAACATAACTATTAATAGAAATATTATTTTGATTAAATCAAATTGCAATAAATTTAATTAAATCACCTCTGGCTAATATCACAAAAATTAGTATTATGTTTCTTGTGAGTTAAAATTGCATTTCGTGCATAGCATATTTTATTTCGTAGTTATATTTTCCATAAGAAAACTCCTCCCCCATTTTCTGTAAGTTAGGATTATTTTTCAACTTAGAATTTTGGTAAATAATATACACATTGACACTTAGGATTTTCAACTTGGGGCTAGAAGACCAATGAAGGACTTAGCCAAAACAAGACTCCAGAAGAATCTCCAAGAAGTAGAAGCACTTAGGAGAAAAATCAAGAGGAAGTTCTTGAAGACCAACCAGAAATATTTTCTAAGTCTTGCTCCCTCTCTTTTTCATTGCTCCTTTCTTCTCTTAGACCTCTTGAAGACTAAGTGAAATCTAAGACCAGCCTAGGTGATACAAAAACCATCAAGTCTGAAGATTATTTAAGTCTACCAAGAATTCAATCAAGACATCACCAAGGAGAATATTACAAGTCTGGAGATGAAGCCTGGAAGACCAACTACATCTTTCTTCTATCTTTTCCCTATTTCCTAATCTTGTCTTTCACTTAAGACTTAAAAAGATTTTCATGGCATGAATTGCATCTCTAGTCCTTAGAAATAATTTGCATATCATACATAACATGTTTTCCTTAGAAGTTTTATGAAACTTATTTGTTCACTATGTATGTGCATGTATGTTGGATGATTGTGTTTGTTGATTGTTGTATTGTTGTTTGCTTATATATTGTCTAGATTAAACGGAGAGCAAACGTTCGTTGTTGAAAAGAGTTTGTGAACAACGACAACATTCAAAGGCAAGTGGCACACCTCATAAACTTCCTATTATTTTCTATATGCATTACTTAGTGTATTTTTATATGCATGTGTAGGATAGTAGTGCTATGCTAAACCTGTGTTGAATTCCCTTACTCCTGTGTCTAGGTTCCTATATAATACTTAGTAGATATATTGATGCTATGCAATGATGAAAAGTTTTACAAAATGCAAGTGACTTCTCAGGACTGTGCTCATGGTTGTCGTCGCCTAGGATGAATGTCTATTCTACTTAGGGCCGTGAGCATGGTGATTTTCACCTGAGAGTGCACATCCACTAAGTTAATGAATCTCCTGGGTGGATTGGTTGTATGGTGGCGAAGTTGAGTGGCTGCTCAGGTCCATGTCTATGGTTCCTGGAGTACGTGCACTTGTGGATGGCCACCCAGGGAACAGAGGAATCTGAAGAATTCCGAGTGAGGATTGCTTCCAGTGCAGCCATTGCCATATGGGCTCTGGCTTGATCAATTATGTTGCGTGGACTCTCTCCGACTTGACAAGCAGATGTAGGGGGATGTTAGGTGGAACGGGTCAAGCCAGAGTGGGAGGGAAAATGCTTCTGAAAGATCTCGTCTCATTCTTCTCCTTTCCTTATCACAAATGGTGTGTAAAGGATAAATTGGGTTGAATGGGTACAATGGTGAACGTGCACAACCTCTGCAGAGTGTAAAACTAAGTACTTAGCCGTGTCCCCAGTATGGACAATTTGAGCAGCCGATCACGGACGTCAACGGAGGATTCCACCATTCCAACTTCAGAAATAAAACTTGATGGGTGAATAAGGGAAGACGAGATTATGGTTTTCATGCCATACTTGTCTTAATTTTTTTAAAAATGTTTTCCAAAGAGATAGGAAAAAATGGCTTTATGCAAAATAGCCTTGAACTCCACCAGCCAAATATGCATATAGGATATAGAGTTATTCCATTAAGTGTCCACCATAGTGTCACTTGCCAGACTCCATTTTTAATGGAATCTGACCCACGTTGTTGCACTATTTTTCTTATTGCAGATTTGATCAGATGACGAGTGAGGTTTCGTTTAAAGGTTTCGAGTCTACAACCAACATGTTTTCGCCTGTGGCAGCATGAAAGTTATAGAGACTCACTGCTGTTGTATTTCTGCTGTGTACTTTTTCAATGCTAGCTTTATGCTATGCAACTTGTATCGAATGTTTTGTAAGTCTGGATCATCGATGTAATAAAATTGATACTTTTTTGTGATATTACATCGTAAACTGTGTGTGCAAACGAATCGATCCAGGGATTTGCACTATACACAGGTATCTGCCTTATTTAAAGTGCAGGTACGCTACACGAAACCTCACTCGTCATTTGAATAACCTGTAACAAATAAAAAATTTCAACAGAGTTGATCAGATTCCATTAAAAATGGAGTCTGGCAAGTGACACTATGGTGGACACTTAATGGAATAACTCTATAACCTATATGCATATTTGGCTGGTGGAGTTCAAGGCTAATTTGCATAAAGCCAATTTTTCCTACTCTTTTGAAAACACTTTTCTTGAAATCAAGACGAGTATGGCATAAAAACCATAATCTCATCTTCCCTTGTTCGCCCATCAACTTTTAACTTAGAAATTGGAATGATAGGATCCTCCGTTGACGTCCTTGATCAGCTGCTAAAAAATTGTCCGTAACCGAGGACACGGCTAAGTACTTAGTTTTACACTCTGCAGAGGTTGTGCACTTTCACCATTAGACCCAACAAACCCAAACTATCCTCAAGCACACCATTTGTGCTAAGGAAAAGGAGAGAGTTGAGACGAGACTTTTCAGAAGCATCTTCCCACCCCATAACGGCCTGACGCGCTCCACCTACAAAACCTCTACCACCACCTGTCAGGCCGGGGCGAGTCCACGCAACTTAATCCATCTAGCCAGAGCCCATTGACTAATGGTTGCACAAGAAGCAATCTTCACTTGGACTTCTTTAGATCCTTTTGTTCCCTAGGTGGCCGTCCACAAGTGACCATCCCTTAGAGGTCACCCCTAAGAGACAACACTCAACAAAAACCACATACAACCAATTCCACCCAGGAGTTTCATTCTTAACTTAGTAGAAATTAATTTTCATAAAACAACTTTTGCATAGCATCAATATTTCTACCAAGTTACCAATAGGATTCTAGACACAACTAGTGTAAGGGATATAGTAGTTTTAGCATAGCAATACTATCCAACACATGCATATAAGAAATACACTAATTAATGCATAGAAAAATACTTAGGAAGTTTATGAGGGTGTGCCACTTGCCTTGGCAACAGAGAGAACAGGAGTATCAGTTGCAAAAGTCTTCGTTTCTCTCCGAAATTTCTAACAAGTCAAACAAGCCACAAATAAACAGACAAGCATAAATGCAACACTTAGAAAAATATGACATGCATGATATGAAAAAATATTCTTAAGGACTAGAGATGCATGTCATGCCATGAAATTATTCTAAGTTAATGCGGGGCAAGTGTGTTAGTCCAAATTACTAAGTACCAAGGTCATAGGTTGGACAGAATAACTTGGCTATAAATCAACTTGAATAAGTTATAATGCTGCTGCAAGTATTCACATGCTTGGTCTTGAAATCTTCAACTCCCTTGTAGTTTTCTTCATCTTCAATTAGCACTCTAAGGACTTGGTCATAATCACTAAGGACTTGGTTTATGTCCAACGTGAAAGAAGAATAGGAAGGCGGAAAAGGATAAAGAAAAGATGTAATTTTTCTTCTATGATTCCTCGTAACTTTCTCTTTGATGCGATGTCTTCATTAAACTTTTGTAGACTTTGATTTTTTTGACTTGATGATTCTTCAGTATTGATGATTCTTCAGAATTGTCTTGTATATAACTTAGCCACCATGAAGTCTAAGAGAAAGAGAAGAAGAGAGAAAGACTTAGAGAAATAAAGCGGGATGGTCTTCTTGCAGTTCCTCTTGATTTTCTTCTAAGTGCTTCTACTTCTTGGAGCTGCTTCCGGAGTCTGTTTTCTTCTAAGTCTTCGTTGGACTTCTAATCTTCATGTTGAGAATCTCAAGTGTCTAAGTGCATAGCACTTTACCAAAACACTATGCTGAAAAATAATCCTAACTTAGGGAAAATAAGGAAGAAGTTTTCCTATAAGGAGTATAACTATACAATAGATATGTCATGCATGCCATGCAATTTATTTCTAAGGACAACACTTAACAAAATAAGACAAATAAGTTTTATAGATGCAAAAAATTTCTAAGGAAAAGATTTAGCATCTTTAAGATGTTGAAATTTTTATAAGGAAGAGTGTTGTCGAAAAATAGTTATCAAATATTTTCTAAGGAAGAATTTATTTTGTTTAAAGAGGAAAAATATTTCTAAGTACCTTTTAATACCAAAGTGGTCATAATATGACTAAGTACTTTATAATTCGAATAGATGATGAAATTAATTTTGATATATTTTTAATAAGTTTTTTATTCATTAAAATATCATTTAAAAGTATTAAATCAATATTACTTACAAAATCATAGAAAAATTATTCTACAAAATTAGTAGAGAAATACTACTGCCAATACTTAGACATTAAAATTTATAGCAAAAGAGTTTGATAAATTTTAAATTTCAAATTTGAAGTTATGTTCAAATTACCATTAATGCCACTTTTGAATTTTAACAAATTTTAATTTGACAAAACATAAAAGTAATGATGCCAAAAGTTTCTATGTGTCATAAGCTTTCCAAAAATATTTTATTTGTAAAATTTGACCAAACCAATAAAAAATAGTGATAGATTTAAAATTTAGGATTTTTCTGCAAAACTGCCGGTCTTCGGTTGACTGTTGACTTTGACCGCTGACGTGGGAATTGACTTGCTGACGTGGCAGGCTGACTGTGATTTGACTACGAATTTGACCAAAAATAAAGTTGCTCAGATGGAAAAATACTCTTAACGAAAGTTGTAGAGAATTACGTGCTCTTTCTAATTATCACAATTATAACATAAGTGGATGAATAGATTGGTCACAAATCTCAAAATACCTTTCTGGTCCGAGACTTCAAACTCGAATATCTCTCAGCTCGCTGAACCAAAAGAGGTGAGGCTTGGGGCAAAAGAAAGGTCTTGATCAAGGGAACAACTTTCGTATTGTCGTCCAAAACTTTTGAGATGGTTTGGTTATTCGAACAACATCAAACACGATCTGTATTTTACAGAAAATTACGTACGTTAAAATAAAAAGTTGTCAACAGGAAAGTTGTAGATATAGACTAGATCTACCTTTTCACTGAAGGAATTTTGATTTGGCGGAACGAGCGCGAAGAGATCTGAGAAATACGACTTCAGATCTGATGGATGACGATTCGAAATTCTTACTCCACGCTTGATAAAAAGAGTTGAGCCTTATTGGGATGGAAAGGTATCGACGAGATCTACAACAATGATTAAGGCCTCGTCGCGATTGGAGATGGTTTTGTTTGTCGAACGAAATACTATTTCGCTGATTAGAGTTTCAGTGGAACGAAAAGGGTAAAAGAGATGCCAGCGGCTACAGGGGTTTATATAGGCGGAGGGATGGTGGAATAGATAGGGCTCGGAGTTGTGAACTCGTACGATTAAGAGGATCCAGATTTGGAGTTATATTTCTCGAGATAAACGTGTTTGAATGAAAGGTGGTTGGAAAAACGAATTTTCAGAGTTTGAGTTGGATACACTCGGTTCGGTTCGGCCCAGTTTGGGCTAGCACACTCGGCCCGATTCGTTTTTTTTTCTTATTTTCTTCATAACTTTTGTTTTAGAACTCCGAATTAAGTGAAATTAATTTTTAAAAATTTCTAAAAATCATATCTTTATTTTAAGACATTTATGGACATGTTTTGACCACTTTTAAAAAATATTAATTTTGAATATTTGATTTAATGCAAATTTTACAGTTTTGTCAAATTTGAAAATAGAAATTTAATCAATTTACTTATGGCTAAATAAAATTTGGTACCACAATTATGAACATATGAAAATAATTATTTCTAATAATTACAATCAAAATATTAAATTAAATAAGATAAATAGCATAATCATTATTTTGTTTTTAATATTTTCTCAAATAGATTTTCAAGTGGAAATAGTATTTCAACCATTGTAATTTCAAATCTAAACAATGCAAGAAATGATGAATGTATGCATGAATTTTGTTTTCAAATCGACATACATATAGTTTTCAAAAAGTTTTTAATTTTTCTGATTTTTCAGAAATTGAAAAATCATAGGATGTTACATTATCCCTAGTAGCAACATTACATCTACAATCTTAGAGCTTTCTGTCACTGCCCTAGATTAAATAGAGACATGAACCTACTATCGAGCATTAATACCCCCTCTTGGAGTTACGAGCATCTACTTGGCCAGAGCATACACAAGTAACGGAGAGCATGCAAGATCATTAAATAACACACACATGATATATTATGAAGCAATAACTTTAGTACTCAATATTCATCGAATCCCAGCAAACACAACTTGGAGAATTACATAAAGATGATCTTGATCATGATAGGAAGCTCACAAGATCTAAACATGATATCACAAGAGGAGAAGACAACCATCTAGCTACTGCTATGGACCCGTAGTCCAAGGTAGACTACTCACACATCAGTCCGGAGGCGGTTATGGCGACGTAGAGGCCTTCGGGGACGTTTCCCCCTCCCGGCAGGGTGCCGATGAGCAGTTCTGATCTCCCCCGAAGTGGTGGTGACGACGGCGGCGGCTCGGGACCCGTGGAGGAAAAAGGGTTCAACCCTGCTCTATTTTTAGGCCAGGGGGGTTTATATGGGCGAAAGACCTAGGTTGGTGGGCGCAAGAGGGGGCCTCCTCACCTCCCGGCGTGGCTGGCATGTGGGTCGCGCCACCAGGTGATGAGGCTGCCTCGCGGCCCCTCTTCGTCTCGTCTTCGGTTTTCCTGGACACAAATATTCCAAAAATAAATCCTAGTTGGCTTGTTTCCAATTTGGCGGGTATTGCCTTCAGAGCTTTTCTGAAACCAAAAACAGCAGAAAATAGGGAACTGACACTTTGGCATCTTGTTAATAGGTTAGTCCCAGAAAATGCAAAAAACTATATAAAATGCATATAAAACATGTAATAATATGATATAACATAGCATTGAACACAATAAATTATAGATACGTTGGAGACGTATCAACATCCCCAAAGGTTAGTTCTACTCGTCCCGAGTAGGCAAGAACGAAATAAGAAGAATAATTTTAGAAGTGACATGCTTAAACACAATCTTGATCATGTAATAATGTAAGGCATGTAAACTGAGATCAAATGAATAAGGGTTGTAGTTTATATTGATATCAAATGATTAATGAATAAACAAGTAGGTGAAGCAAGCAAAGCTTTCAATGATATAGTACTAGATAGCAATCAACTGTGCAAAGTATATTAAAGATGATTTAAGCTTCAAGCACAACAATATAATCATCTAATGCTTCCAACAAAAATGACAACTTAATGAAAGGATCAAGTCAAGTAATAGCAATATGCACGTAGAAGATCAATATATTATTTGTGCAAAAGAAACAAGCAAGCGTTCAACGTTGGTTCCTGGCACAAGGATGTTATGTCTAAGAGAATGTTAACGGAGGTTTGGAAGGCCAACGGAAGAAAGGCTCACAAAGCTATAGATGATCATTAGACAAGAGAAAGTCATACAATCGAAGCTATGCAAGGAGTAGTGATTGGCATACAACGGATGCACAATGAGCTATAAGTATATGAAAGCTCTCCAATGGAACTAGAGGGGGTGCATCCAACTTGCTTGCTCACGAAGACCTAAAGCACTTTTGAGGAGGCTCATCATTGGAATATACAATCCAAGTTTTATAGTGTTGTGACGCCCCACATAGTATGCAACTAAGACATGAAAACTCTCTCGTATGGAGTAAAGGTGCTAAACATGAGCACACATGATGATCACAAATGATATAGTGCTATAACATGAGCACAAGTGATGACTATAAATGATATGGTGCTATAACATGAGCACAAGTGTGTGATAAAGAATAGTAATGCTGCCCCCCATTTTTTTTCTTTTTTTTTTCTTTTTCTGTTTCTCTTTTCGATGGCCTCCATGGCTCTTTTCATCCTCAAACTAGTGGGAAAGAAGAATTATCAAATAGAGAAATTAAATCTATGTTGCAAAAGACTGTTAATAGAACGAGGAAGAATTGGGCTAGTAAATTAAATGATACATTGTGGGCTTATAGAACTGCTTATAAAAATCATATGGGTATGTCTCCTTATAAAATGGTTTATGGAAAAGCTTGTCACTTGCCTTTAGAATTAGAACACAATGCTTATTGGGCAGTGACAGAACTAAATAGACATTTTAAACTTGCTGGTGAGAAAAGATTACTTGATTTAAGTTCTTTAGATGAATGGAGAAGTGAAGCTTATGAAAATGCTAAACTCTTTAAAGACAAAGTTAAGAGATGGCATGATAGGAGAATCCTTAAGAGAGAGTTTCATGTTGGCGAGAAGGTTCTATTGTATAGCTCTCATCTTAGATTCTTTGCAGGGAAATTATTCTCCAAGTGAGAAGGACCATATGTCATTGTGGAGGTGTTTCGTTCGGGTGCGATAAAAATTGCTTCGCTCAAGGATGACTCTACACAAGTGGTAAATGGACAAAGACTCAAGCATTATATTTCTGGAGATTCTTATAATGAAGATGTTGATATTATTCAAGCAATTACTCTGGAAGATTTTATTAAGGAAAATATTACTGAATCTGCAGAATTTGATTTCGAAAAGGTACAGTTTTGGTAAGAAAAAGTTCACTAATTTAATTTTGAGCTATGGAATATTTATTTTTGAAATATAGAAAAATACGAGACGAAAGCGAAGATGACACAAAGTCCGAGGCGCCCACACCACGTTGTGCCGTGGGGCCCATGCTGGCCGCGCGAGCACCAGGTGGGGGAGCCTCGGAGCTCCTCTCCTACTCGGTTTCGCCCTGTTGCCTTCCTTTTATTGCATAAAGTTTTGCTATATAATCCCCCGGATCCCCCGAGGTCCGTATATCGTGTTTTTGACGTGTTCTTGTTTCGAGCTGTTTTCGGCCAGATTTTAGCTTTGGATCTAGAGCCATCATGTCTTCGTCCGAGCCCTCCAAGGACAGTTTCTTTGCGAACGTCGTCAACCCGTACATGAATCAGTTGAAGATGCATCCCAAAGAGTTGTCGCTCAAGCAAGGGAAGGTACAAGTTGAAGATGTTCAGGGTCCCCAAGGAGAAGGAAACATGGAGAATAGGATGAAACGTTGGAGCAAGAAGTTTTCAAGTACAAGAAGATGGCAGAGCGTGAGGTGGACATTGTTCACCGGATCGTCTATGAACTTATGACTGATACGTCTCCAACGTATATATAATTTATTATATTCCGTGTTGTATTATATCATGTTATTACATGCTTTGTATGCATTTTATATAGTTTTATGCATTTTCTGGGACTAACCTATTAACAAGGTGCCACAGTGTCAGTTCCCTGTTTTCTGTTGTTTTTGGTTTCAGAAAAGTACTTAAGGAAATATTCTCGGAATTGAACGATTTCTTTTCCAAAGTCAGTTTTTCACCGGGAACGTTCCAGAAAGTCGAGAACGAGACGAAGTGGGCCACCGAGGTGGCACCACCCCGTGCTCGCGCGGCCAGGCCTGGAGCCGCGCGAGGACCAGGTGTGGGCCCCTTGGGGCGCCATCGCCTTTGCCCTTATCGCTTACAAATACCCCTTCGGCCAAAAACGCTAGCACGGTGTTCATATTTTTCTCCACGGGTCCCGAGCCGCCGCCGTCGTCAACACCAATTCGGGAGAGATCGGAACTTCTCCCCGGCACCCTGTCGGGAGGGGGAATCATCCCGGAGGCCTCTACGTCGCCATGAACGCCTCCGGATTGATGGGTGAGTAGTCTACCCTTGGACTACGGGTCCATAGCAGTAGCTATATGGTTGTCTTCTCCTCTTGTGCTATCATGTTTAGATCTTGTGAGCTGCCTATCATGATCAAGATCACCGTTATGTAATTCTTCATGTTGTGTTTGCTAGGATCCGATGAATATTGAGTACTAAAGTTATTGCTTCATAATATATCATGTGTGTACTATTTAATGATCTTGCATGCTCTCCGTTACTTGTGTATGATGTGGCCAAGTAGATGCTTGTGACTCTGAAAAGAAAAGACGCAAAGGCTCGAAATTGTTCTAGGAGAAGATCTATCCCTAATATCTTTGGCTTTTTTGTGGACTGTAGGAAGAAAAACAGATGTAATCTACACTAGTAAACTGTAAGATTTCACCGATAAACCTGAGCTCTGATACCACTTGATAGGGTAAGGTTGCCCGATCTTTCGATGAGACGATAGCTAACGATTTGGGTGGAGGTCGACGTTGACGATCCGACTACAAACGTGCGAGACGTTGCGCCAATGCAATCGCTACACCAACTTCCTGAGTCTATTAATCTCGTCGGAGCTAGATCAACCTGATCCGTAGATCAATTCCTGCAAGCAATTGAAGAACTAGCAAGAATTATAGATGCAATCAGGATATTGCGGATTAAAGATGAAAGCTTTATATGTGGGATTCTGCAAGTGCGAAGTACAATAGGTCTGGACCGACACTAGAGTCTTTGGCGAAGAATAGCGATGGCTAAGTCTTAAACTAAACAAAATCCACCCCTAAACGAAGACCTTAACGGGGTATATATGGAGGGACGAAGGGGGAGTCGGCCAGCCTTGGAAAAGGGGTCGAATTCCACCCTAAGTCGGTTTCCTTCCACTTATACGGACTCTAATTGTTCTCACACTTAATTCGGACGAAAATACTTGGGCCTGGCCCATTACTAAAAGCTGACGCAGCACCATACGATTATATGGACGAAAATATGAAGTATATTTCGTCCAAGTCTTCTCCTCTCTCTATGGTGGCTTCAATGTACGAATTCTCCATAAGTGGCATCATTTTCAATCCACTTCATGCGAGATCATGCTCCACTGTTTGTCCCTCTCATCCTTGCTAGGGCCATCATTCCTAAGTATGACAAACACATCTGATTTAGGCAGCATCATATGTTCATGTATGTGAGGATTGATTCCAAGAAACGAAAGTACCTGATAATTAAGTTGTTGTGCACGACCTCGTGTGATAGGTTCTTGTATTGTTGTTGTAGGTGCAGCGGTTGTATCAGCATGTGGGATGTCCTCATCAGAATCCAAGAGGGGGTATTTATGCTCGATAGTAGGTTCTTGTCTCTATTTAATCTGGGGTGGTGACAGCTAGCTCAAAGGTTGTATATGTATTGTTGCTACTAGGGATAAAACAATAGTACTTTATCTTAGGATGATGTTACTTACTTTACACACAGTGCTTACGGCGATAATCTATTGCATGCAACTTAATACTGAAAGGCGTGTATATTGTTGTAATGCCCAAATGAATCTCACACTAGACATCATAACGTTAGTATAAGCATTGGTTTGCTTATCATCATTCTATCAATTTCCCACCTGTAATTTGTTTACCCGCATGAATGTTATTATTATTTATGGAGAGACACCACTAGTGAACTGTGGACCCCGATCCTTCTCTTTAATCTGATAAAACCACAAGTGCAAACCTGTTACTTTCTGTAAATAAACATCTTTCTTCCACACATACATTCAATCCTTTGTTACAGCAAGCCAGTGAGATTACCAACCTCACTCTTAAGTTGGGGCAAAGTATCTTGATTGTTTGTGTGAAGGCCCCACGTCACCTACGTCAAGCACTTTCCTGGCGCCGTTGATACCTCGGGGGAATTCTCATCTCCTACCGGTTTGATAACCTTGGTTTCATAACTGAGGGAAACTTGCTGCTGCACTACTTCACACCTTCCTCTTGGGGTCTCCCAACAACACACCCACCGTGTGCATCAAGCATTTTTCTGGCGCCGTTGTCGGGGAGATAAGAATTCCTTTGAAGACCATCAACTTCTCCATCAACTTCGTTGCCGGGGAAATAAGGATTCTTCCGCGAGGTGAGTTTTCACACTTCCAATCTTTTTATTTTTTTATTGTCTTGCTTAGTTTATTTTTATTACTATCTTGTTTTCTTAATATCAAAAATACAAAAAAATAGTTACTTGCATTACTTTGTTATTTCGGTTTGTGTTATTCTATTTTCAGTTTTTCTTGTTTTGTTTATTTCGGTTTGATTATTAATTTCAGTTTTTCTTGTTTTGGCATGATGTAGAGGTACACGCTGGGCGCGGCCGGAGGTGTTCGGTGGTGGGAGGCGACGCAACAGCTCCTGAAACTTTTCGTCGAGCTTGGCAGTCAAGGATGTGTCGATGCCGTCTAGTTTGGCGGTGAAGGATGTGTCGAGGCTCTCAAGCTTCTCCATGGTATCCCCGAAACGCTTGTCGACGTCCTGTATATTGTCTGTGACGAGGTGCGTGAAGTGGGTGTGGAGCTCCGGGATGGTCATCAGCTCCGGGTCGGTTGTTATGGCCGGACCTGTCATGATTAGAAAACAAAACACAAAAACACAACTAGATGGTGGCGGTTGTGGCACAGAAAGGTGGTGGAAACAACACTCTATCTATCAAGCAAACCAATACTCTTACTCGTTCTTACCCTGCAGCAGGTGGTGACTTGCCACCGAGGAGATCAAGCTTCGAGAAGATTGAGAGTAGCGATTACCAGGTGGTGTCAACGCACGGTGTAGGAGTATGTGGAGCTGTAGGTGGCTGTGAATATCTGTAGCAACAATTCAAAACAGCAATGCAACAAGTTGAATAGATGCTCAACGACCGTACCGTGCTGGTCCTAGGCTAGACCGAACTAGAGACGCAAGCCTAGAACACCAACAGAGTCAATCCACAACAACTCGCACACTGGAATAGCTCAAAAGCAAGATATAAGTGAAGATCACGGAAATCTGCCGAAACAGAAACACAAAAGTGGCAAAAAGTCCCCCTTCCCGGCCTTTTTTGGGGATTCTGAGCAGTCCGAAAGGCCGCAAACAACGAAGGTGTTAGGGCTGGATGCGCTTTAAAATCTAGAAATTTGAAGGTAAAGATCGCTCAAATCGGAGTTCGCATGCAAAAGTTATAGCCGGTCAAAGTTGTGATAAAAAACTGTCTCAATTCGGAATGGACTAGTAGAAATCGTGGTCAACCCGACTGGGATGCGGATTGACTTTTTTCGGGCATTTTTTTTAAACTACACCGAATCTGATACGAAACAAACACCGAAACTAGTATGAAACAAACACGAATATGAGATAAGGTTGGATCGGATATGAGCACAAAGCTTGTAGGGAAAGTAAATAACAAATCCGAACACGACTTGAGGTATGAAGATGGTGGCGGCACGGATGGCGGCGGCGTATAGATGGAAAGGATGGCGGTGGCGCGGTGGAATAGATGGTATGGTGGATGGTGGTGGCGGTTATAGATGGAAAGGATGGCGGTGGCGCGGCGGAATAGATGGTATGGTCGATGGTGGTGGCGGTTATAGATGGAAAGGATGGCGGTGGCACGGCGGAATAGATGGTATGGTGGATGGTGTGGCTAGGGTTTATCTCTTGGTGGCGGCGGCGGCGAGACAAATATGAACATAACTCAAAACTCTAAAGGTCACAACGCTACGACCAGCACTCGACACGACGATGCAGACACGAATTCAACAATGCAAAAACTGAAAAGAAAAGATGCAAAAGCTCAAAATTGTTCTAGGAGAAGATCTATCCCTAATATTTTTGGCTTATTCATGGACTGTAGGAAGAAAAACAGATGCAATCTACACTAGTAAACTGTAAGATCTCACTGATAAACCTGAGCTCTGATACCACTTGATAGGGTAAGGTTGCCCGATCTTTTGATGAGACGGTAGCTAACGATTTGGGTGGAGGTTGACGTTGACGATCCGACTACAAACGTGCGAGACGTTGCGCCAATGCAATCGCTACACCAACTTCCTGAGGCTATTGATCTCGCCGGAGCTAGAGCAACCTGATCCGTAGATCAATTCCTGCAAGCAATCGAAGAACTAACAAGAATTATAGATGCAATCAAGATATTGCGGATTAAAGATGAAAGCTTTATATGTGGGATTCTGCAAGTGCGAAGTACAATAGGTCTGGACCGACACTAGAGTCTTTGGCGAAGAATAGCGATGGCTAAGTCTTAAACTAAACAAAATCCACCCCTAAACGAAGACCTAAACGGGGAATATATGGAGGGACGAAGGGGGAGTCGGCCAGCCTTGCAAAAGGGGTCGAATTCCACCCTAAGTCGGTTTCCTTCCACTTATACGGACTCTAATTGTTCTCACACTTAATTCGGACGAAAATACTTGGGCCTGGCCCATAACTAAAAGGTAACGCAGCACCATACGAATATATGGACGAATATATGAAGTATATTTCGTCCAAGTCTTCTCCTCTCTCTATGGTGGCTTCAATGTACGAATTCTCCATAAGTGGCATCATCTTCAATCCTCTTCATGCGAGATCATGCTCCACTGTTTGTCCCTCTCATCCTTGCTAGGGCCATCATTCCTAAGTATGACAAACACATCTGATTTAGGCAGCATCATATGTTCATGTATGTGAGGATTGATTCCAAGAAACGAAAGTACCTGATAATTAGGTTGTTGTGCACGACCTCGTGTGATAGGTTCTTGTATTGTTGTTGTAGGTGCAGCGGTTGTATCAGCATGTGGGATGTCCTCATCAGAATCCAAGAGGGGGTATTTATGCTCGATAGTAGGTTCTTGTCTCTATTTAATCTGGGGTGGTGACAGCTAGCTCAAAGGTTGTAGATGTACTGTTGCTATTAGGGATAAAACAATAATACTTTATCTAAGGATGATGTTACTTACTTTACACACAGTGCTTACGACGATAATCTGTTGCATCCAACTTAATACTGAAAGGGGTGCGGACGCTAACCGGAAGGTGGATTATTAGTCATAGATTCGGTTGGAACGGTCTATGTATATTGTTGTAATGCCCAAATGAATCTCATAATAGACATTATAACGTTAGTATATGCATTGGTTTGCTTATCATTATTCTATCAATTGCCCACCTGTAATTTGTTTACCCACATGAATGTTATTATTATTTATGGAGAGACACCACTAGTGAACTGTGGACCCCGATCCTTCTATTTAATCTGATAAAACCACAACTGCAAACCTGTTACTTTCTACAAATAAACATCTTTCTTCCACACATACGTTTAATCCTTTGTTACAGCAAGCCAGTGAGATTAACAACCTCACTCTTAAGTTGGGGCAAAGTATCTTGATTGTTTGTGTGAAGGCCCCACGTCAACTACGTCAAGCACTTTCCTGGCGCCGTTGATACCTCGGGGGAATTCTCATCTCCTACTGGTTTGATAACCTTGGTTTCATAACTGAGTGAAACTTGCTGCTGCACTACTTCACACCTACCTCTTGGGGTCTCCCAACAACACACCCACCGTGTGCATCAAGCATTTTTCTGGCGCCGTTGTCGGGGAGATAAGAATTCCTTTGAAGACCATCAACTTCTCCATCAACTTCGTTGCCGGGGAAATAAGGATTCTTCCTCGAGGTGAGTTTTCACACTTCCAATCTTTTTATTTTTTTATTGTCTTGCTTAGTTTATTTTTATTACTATCTTGTTTGCTTAATATCAAAAATACAAAAAAATTAGTTACTTGCATTACTTTGTTATTTCGGTTTGTGCTATTCTATTTTCAGTTTTTCTTGTTTTGTTTATTTCGGTTTGATTATTAATTTGCTAAAATGAGTACTTCTTAGAAAACTAAGTTGCGTGACTTTACTAGCACCAACAACAATGATTTTATTTGCACACCTATTGCTCCACCTGCATCTAAATCTGAATTCTTTGAAATTAAACCTGCTTTATTGAACCTTGTTATGAGAGATCAATTCTCTGGTGTAGGTTCTGATGATGTTGCTGCCCATCTAAATAACTTTGTTGAATTATGTGAAATGCAAAAATATAAAGATATAGATGGTGATATCGTAAAACTGAAATTATTTCCTCTCTCCTTGAGAGAAAGAGCAAAGGAATGGTTGCTTTCATTGCCTAGGAATGGTATTGATTCATGGATTAAATGCAAAAATGCTTTTATTGGAAAATACTATCCTCCTACTAAGATTTTTCTCTAAGAAGTAGCATCATGAATTTTAAACAACTTGATAATGAACATGTTGCTCAAGCTTGGGAAAGAATGAAATCTTTGATAAAGAATTGCCCAACCCATGGACTGACTGCTTGGATGATCATCCAAACCTTTTATGCATGACTGATTTTTTCTTTAAGAAATTCATTGGATTCGGCTGCTGGAGGTACCTTTATGTCCATCACTTTGGGGGCTGCAACAAAACTCTTGGATAATATGATGTTGAATTATTTTAAATGGCATACGGAAATGAAATCTCAAGGTAAGAAGGTAAATTCTGTTGAAGAAACCTCCTTCTTGAGTGAAAAGATTGATATTATTATTTCTATGCTTGCAAGTGGTAAATCACATGTTGATCCAAATAATGTTCCTTTAGCTTCTTCAGTTGCACAAGAAGAGCAGGTTGATGTGAACTTTATTAAAACAACAATTTCAACAACAATGCCTATAGGGAAAATTATGGTAATAACAACTATAAGCCCTATCCTCCTAATTTTGGTAACTCTTATGGTAATTCTTATGGTAACTCTTATGTTAAAATGCTTAGTGAGGAAAGGATTCTACAATTTGAGAAAGCTACTAAAGTTTTTATGCAAAACCAATATGAGAAAAATAAAGTATTCACTAAAACCATGGAAGAACAATCTAATATGTTGAGAAATATTAGTCATCAAATGGAAAATTTAAATAGGGAGATTTTGGGTCTAGAAGGAAAAATGACTAATGCTGAAACTTGTATTTCCTCTATGTCTGCAGCACAATCTTCTTTAGTTCATAAAATGGCTGCTAAACCTGAAAATATAGATGATAATCCTTTTGCTACTGCTAATGCCATCCAAGTTCAAATTGATGAAAATGTTAGGTTGATGGCTCAATTACGTGCTAGATGGGAAAGAGAGAGAGAGAACTAGAGAACGACTAATATTGTTAAAGTTTTTACTATTACTACCTATGAAAATAATGGTGTTTCACATGTTGGTAAGCCTCCTATTATCAATGGTAACATAATTGGTGTAGGAAATGTCTCCTCTACTTCATCCAACAATTCAAAATTGCCTAAAAGTGCTGAAACTAGTGTTGACAAAAGTGCTGAATTTTTTAACAACGTGAGAGAATTTGGTTCGGTTTGCTTTGATGATAATGAATTTGATTTTGACAATTGTAATATCTCTGAAGTTATTAAGTTCTTGCAAAAGTTGGCCACAAGTCCTAATGCTAGCTCTATTAATTTGGCCTTTACTACTCATATTAGAAATGCTCTCATTAAAGCTAGGGAAGATAAATTAACACTTGAAGCTTCTACCCTAAGAAGTTAGAAGACGGTTAGGAGCCCATCATTAAAATGAAAACAGATAAATTTGACTACAATGCTTTGTGTGACCTTGGTGCAAGTATTTCTGTTATGCCTTAAAAGCTCTATGATATGTTTGATTTGTCACCATTGGAACATTGCTATTTGGATGTTTTTCTTGCTGATAATTCTTTGAAGAAACCTTTGGGGAGAGTCAATGATGTTCCTATTATGGTTAATAATAACCTGGTCCCCATTGATTTTATTGTCTTGGATATTAAATGCAATCCATCTTGTCCAATTGTGTTGGGAAGGCCTTTTCTTAGAACCATGGGTGCTATAATTGATATGAAAGAAGGTACCGTCAAATACCAATTCCAACTCAAGAAAGGTATGTAACACTTCCCTCGGAAAAGAATGAAGCTACCTTTTGATTCTATTGTTCGTTCAAATTATGGTGTTGATGCTTCATCTCTTGATAATACTTGAGTTTATCTTTCTGTGCCTAGCTCAAAGGCGTTAAACAAAAGCGCTTATAGAAGACAACCCACTTTTATTTCCTGTTATTTTATTTTGTTTGTGTCAAGGACTTGTCCTACCTCTGTATAAATTCCTTTGTATCTTTATTTTACTGCAATGTTGGGTCATGTTAAGCCTCTAGTTGAAAGTTGATGCTAAATTTGGATTCCTGTGCAGAAATAGTTTTCTGCTGTCCACCGTTTAATTCGTAACTCTTAACAGAAAAATCAAACAAATCTGCACACACACACACACATATATATATATATATATATATATATATATATATATATAGGTTAAATGCTTTCTACTCCCGGTTGTAACTACACCCATGTCTCGTATACCACCTTACGGAAGTATTTGTCATACTTTATTGGTTTGAGTATGTTCATATACTATATCTAAGAGACCCTAAAATAAGTTTCGTCAAAAAATTGCAATTGTCCTAATATTTTACACTATATACTCAAAATACCGTCATATATGCATATAAAAGAGAAGTATGTAGACTTTTTTTACATACTGCCTAAAAAGAAGTATCTTTAGTACTAAAATAACATTATATACTCCATACTACATGTTACATACCTCCCGGTATGATAGATACTCCATACTCGCGTGAAACACACATGGGTGTAGTTATACCCGGGTGTAGTTATACATGGGTGTAGTTATATATATATATATATATATATATATATATATATATATATATATATATATATATATATATATATATATATATGCAACTTTCATTACTTTTGAGTTTTCTGATCTAAGTAAGTTAAGTGCCTCGAAAAAATTCGTCTTTACAGACTGTTCTGTTTTTAACAGATTCTGCCATTTATTTTGCAATGCCTGTTTTGCTATGTTGATTGGATCTGTTAATCCTATGAAGTATCAGTGGCTGTAGCTAATTTCCAGTAGCATTGGTATCAATTGTGTTCCTACATAATATCATAATTTTTCATGCACTAACCCTCTAATACAGTTTACTCTAAGTTTGGTGTGGAGGAATTTTTCAAGGATCAAGAGAGAAGGATGATATAATGTGTGAAGGAGATATGCCCTAGAGGCAAATAAATATATAGTATTTATCACATTATCTCATGAGTTTATAATATGTCTTTGTATTATGCTATAACTGTGTTAATCGGAATTATTAATACACGTGTGGTACATAGACAACCAGAGTCCCTAGTAAGCCTCTATCTAAACTTGTCCATTGGGCACCAGATGATCGAGATTCCCGATCATGGACAATGACGTCGGTAGGCAGTGGGGTCATCTTATTTGTAGAATAAGGTTATATACATACACAAAGTATTGCAATAGATCGTATTACGATGTTTGTCATTTGCAATAAAAAGTAATATGATAGCTTATTCCTTAGACCGTGAGACCGTACTTATTACTACTTCGTAGAGGTGCTTTGAGAGCATCAAACATTGTGTCTTATATAGCATGACAATAACTGTGTCCATCTTGGGTATCCGGAAAGAGTATGTTGAGACGTAAGGATCAAGAGCGGGATTTGTTCATTCATGTAATGGAAAGATACTCTGGACCCACTTGGTGAGATTGCATCTATATAGCTGCGCAGCTTATGACTAGGTCATGGAGATGTAATATCACATAGGCGTTAATAACCTTTGTCGGTAACGAGATACAACAGGGCATCGGATGTCTGCGATCATGTCTCAGACAAGGTAGTATCGTAGAAACAAAGGGAATGAATATCATGTTTATGGTTCAACGACGATATGCGTAGAATGCACAGGGACCGTCATATGCATCCAGGTATCTCTGGTGGTCATTGGCAAGCGAAGGGTCTCGACCATGTTTGGAGTGTTCTCGAACCGTAGTGTAACAAGACTTAAGGTCTTAACAACACCTGGAGAAGGTTTTGGAATATTATAGGATTTGACTGGAGAGAGAGGAATGATTCAGAAAGAGTTCCGGTGGTCCGGAAGGAGTCCGGGAAGGTCTGGAATGGTTTCAGGAATGTCCGAAAGATGTTCGGGTGGTCCGGAAAATGTTTTGGAGTCACGGGAGATTAAATAGTATTTAAATATATTAATTATGAATTAATTATATTTATATTAATTTAATAATTAATTAAATAAAGGAAAAAGGGGTAGCCCACCTAAATGGGCCCTAAGAGGGCCCAAGAGGGGAGCCGCACCAACAAGGAGGGAAGGGGGCTTGGGCCCCTAGTCCAATTCGCACTAGGAGGGTTCGGCCGAACCCCTCCCCCCTCTCCTTTCTTTAGTCCCGCATGGGGGAGGCAAGGTGTTTGCACACCCCCTCCCCCTTTATATAGCAAAACATATTAATTAGATTAATTCATCCAAAAATACAATTAATATTGTAGCAAGCCGGCCGAGCTGTTTCTCCGCCCGTTTTGCCCTCTCTCTCCACCAAAGCTATACCGTCGGGCGTCGTTGCCCTGCGGGATTCAAGAAAAGTTCTACCCCTGCGATCTCAGCTGGATCTGAGTGACCGGGGGTTGTTGTTAAGCTCCGTATGCTTGTGATTGCTCGGAGGCGCCACATTTGAGGAGCCTGGGTGACATCGTCTCGCCACCGTCGCAGCCCTGCCGCCGGCGCCAACTCCCCCAGCCGCTGGCGCCACTGTAGTGGTCCTGCACTTAAAATATGGCAGATACATGTGTATAGTGCAAATCCCTGGATCGATTCGTTTGCACACACAGTTATGATGTAATATCACAACAAAGTATCAATTTATTACAACGCTGATCCAGACTTAGAAAATATTCATTACAATTTGCATAGCATCAAGCTAGCAGTGAACAGAGTAAACATCGGAAAATTATTCTTCATGGAGTCCCCAATCATCATCATGTGCCACAGGCGAGCATGTTGGTTGAAGACTCGAAACCCTTAGTAAAGTTCTCACTCATCATCAGAACAGTCTGCAATAAGATATATATTGCAACAACATGGGTCAGAACCATTAAAAAATGGAACTGGCAAGTTACACTATGGTGGACACTTAGAGGAATAACTCTATGACCTATATGCTTATTTGGCTAGTGGAGCTCAAGGCTATTTTGCGGAAAGCAAGTTTTTTCCTTAACTTTTTGAAACAACTTTACCTCGTTGAGACAAATATGGTATGAAAGCCATAGTCTCATTCTACCCTTGTTTACCCATCAAGTTTTAATTTAAAAATTGGAATGGTGGAATCCTCCGTTGACGTCCTCGTTCAGCTGCTCAATTGTCCGTTTCCGGGGACACGGCTAAGTACTTAGTTTTAAACTCTGCAGAGGTTGTGCACGTTCACCATTGTACCCATTCAACCCGAATTATCCTTTACACACCATTTGTGATAAGGAAAGGAGAAGAATGAGACGAGATCTTTCAGAAGCATCTTCCCTCCCACTCTGGCCCGACGCGCTCCACCTACAAACCACTACCTCCACCTATCAGGCCGGGGCAAGTCCACGCAGCTTAGTTGATCAAGCCAGAGCCCATTGGCAATGGCTGCACAAGAAGCAATCTTCACTCGGAGTTCTTCAGATCCCTTTGTTCCTGGGTGGCCATCCACAAGTGAATATCCCACAGGTAAATCCCCTGGGGACAACACTCAACTCATACAGCCAAGCAACCAATTCCACCCAGATGTTTGATTATAACTTAGTAGAATTTAACATTTCATCAAAAACAGTTTTGCATAGCATCACAATTCTACTAAGTATTTTCATAGGAACCTAGACACAGGAATAAGGAAGTCTAAACATGGCTTGCATAGCAATACTATCCTTCACATGCTTATAGAAAATAATCTACTCATGCATAGAAAAATAATAGGACTTTTATGGGGGTGTGCCACTTGCCTTGGCAACCGGGAGTGTAGCAGTTACAGTTGCAAGGATTTTCGTTTCCCTACGAATAGTCTAACAAAAGAAATAAAGAGCCACACATAAACACACAAGCAATATGTTCATACAAAGAAAAATATATGCTATGCATGAGATGCAATAATTTATCTTAATGTCAAGAAACAATTATATGTATCTTTTTGAATGTTTGTGATGTATGCATGAAGAAATTTTTAAATTTGTTTTCATTTATTTAGACATGAATAAAGGGTAACATCAAGAGTTTTAGTTTCCTTAAGTAAAAATTCATAATCAAATTTTGTAAAAATGACATTTGGGCAGAGGGCATCTAAACAAGTTTTTAGCAATTTGATTTACTCAAAAATAATTTTTCTAAATAAAGTTATGTCAAAAACACTTAAACTACTCTAAAAAATATTTGAAAATTTTCAATGTGTCAAAACAGAAAACTAATGAAGCCAAAACTTTCTACTGGTTCTAAGGATTCCAAATATATAAAAATATTTAAATTTGGATAAACAAATAAAAAGTAATGATAAAACAGTAAGTAGGGTGTTTTCAGCAAAACTGCCAAATAATTGATTTAAAAAGAATTCAGAAAATAATATCTGACGCGGCGCTGACGCGGCGTACCGGTTTGGGTTTTTAAGTGAACTAATCATGGCCGTCCGATTTAGATCTAACGATCTAGGTCAAAAGGACCGAAACTGAGCGGCGTTGTCGCCGGAAACCTAGCCGGAGGTGACTCCCACGGCGGCGGCACGCCGGCGACGGACGTTCTACAAGATCTAGTGCGCTATGGGACGAACGGAGCATACCAGAACGCAGAGGAGGTCGACGCGGAGACGATGGCGAGGTCGTGGGGGCTGGGGCGTCCTTTGCTTCCTAGGTTTGCTTGCCAGAGTTGTGCGCGGCGGCGGGTTGCTTTGGTAGTGCACCATTACGACGACACGCTGCGAGACAGAATGCGAAATCGTGTCACAAAGATGCGCAAGGATGAAAGAAAACGAAGGGGAGAGGACAGAAGGTCCGGGGTGGCCGGAGTTGAGCACACGGTGCGAGTTTTACCGGCGGTAGCGGCGGAAAGTCGAGGTCTCGTGCGGGCAGCCTCGTGGCTCTCGGGTGCTAGGGTTTGGGGCAAAGGGGAGAGGTGATCGAGGGGTTCTTTGTAACACCCCAATTCTCTTAGCTTTAGCATTGTGGTGTTATTCTGGATTTTTCACCTCTTGCTGAAACTTTTGTGTGTAGTAATTTGAGTAAGGATTTAATGTGTTTGCACATCTTATGTTGTTGGTGCTCCACTAGTGTTCCCTGACATTGAAAACACTAAAGTCACATAGCACCAAATAAAATATCCACTATTAGGATCTTCATGGTTGTTAAAACTTAGCAAAACAAGGGGCTATTATTAAGCAAACCCTAAATGGTTTTTGGCATGCATTAGAAACATTTCCATCTAGGTCACATATAATTCCATACCCTGTTCTAAATTATCACACAAGAGCTTGTTTGCATATGAATCTCACTAGCTTTTGTAGTCATCAAAATAACATGACCATTTGAGTGATTCTTGTCCTTCTCACCAAAAGTTCTCTTTTCTTTGGGAGCTAAATAAGATGTTTGATTTGGGCATTTGGAAAATTCAGTAGTTTCACTAAATATGGTGGGCATGGGTAATTGATTTATTTATTTTTTCTTTTGTGGTTAATATTTAAATTATTCAAACTTAGGGTTTGAATATGTTTGAGGATTTTACTCAAAACTTCTTTTCTCTCTCTCTCATTTCTACTCCACCTGCTGGAAAAGGAGAGCAGCATGATTACCCCCCTGGCCCACCTGTCATGGGCTCGGGTCACCTCTCCTCCTCTTTCCTCCTTTCTCTTTTTCTCTCCACCCAACCGAAGCACACTCCCCTCTCTTCTCACTGGCCAGGCAGTCTCCTCCCAACCAGCATCCTCTCTGCCCCTCTCCACCGCCCTAGAGGACCAACCAGAACTCCCCTCCCCTTCCCCAAACCGCTCCTGCCCGAGGGAGCCCGAAAACCACCCCTGGTTTTGGAGCCGTGCTCAGCCTCGGCCTCTCCTCTTAAAACCCTGCCCGAGGCTCTCCCTCACCTCCTCTGCTCACCCCTACCACCCTCACCCAAAGCCACGCCCTCCCTCGAGCTCTGGAGGTGAAAAACCTCGCCGGAGACCGATTTCTTCCCGCCGTGCTCATCGTCGTTCCTTTCCACCTCCCTCTGCCATTTTTGGCCCCTTGAGCGCGCCTCGTCGAGATCTAACTCCCCCTGCCCTCCTTTTCTCTTCTAGGTGTCCGTAGCCGCCGCGCTCGTCCTCGACCCGAGAAGCTCGCCGCCGCCGTCGCCATGGATTCCGACGTTGCATGCGAGAGTTGAGGGCACCATCGAGCTCGCCATCGTCCCCTCCGTCGATCACCACCCTTCCCCTGGCCCCGCGCGGTCTCTGGTGAGCGCCATCGCCACCATTTCCCTCCCCCTCGTCTGGTTCGTCCGCGCTGCGTCGCGAGGAGGACGACGACCGTGAGCCGTAGATCACGAGATCTACGGCCAGATTTGAACCTCCCCGTGCGCGCGCAGCCGCGCGCGTTTGGGCCGGCCCAGCTCAGCCCCCGCGCGAATCCGCGCTGCTCTGCGTGGCCTCTGGGCCGATCTGGCCCAGATCTGGCCCGTTCGGCTTGTTTCCCTTTTATTCTTTTTCCTGTTAATTTTTCCTGTAAATCTAGAGTTTAGATTTAAATCATTTGTGGTAAATCTAGAGTGGTTAAAATGATGGGATAAATTTTGTAACATGCATGCACGTTTTCTTAACCATGTGGCGTTGGACTTGTTCCAAAATGTGTTTTCTGTTTTGTGGTAAAATAGATTTAGTAAAAAGTACCTCTTTCACCATTTGTTTAATAACTTGTGTGTTATAAATCAAATCATGCAATCTCGGATATGTTGGAAAGCTTGTAAAAATGCCTATCTAGATTGGTAAATCTTGCATGCAGGAGAATGTTCTAGCAAAAGTTGTGTTTAGTCTAAGAATAACATCAGTATGTGTTTGGGGATTTTTAACTCTTCAATAAAAACACTTTTTGAGGAAAATCCAATTGGAGATGTTAGATATGTGTTGGAGGTACCATATACTACAAATGTAGATTTTTCCAGTAACTTGATATTTCTTAGTGAATAAATCCCTGAACAACAGGGAAATAATCTCTTAAAATGCATTTCTGAAATTTCAGAGATTATGACATGTCTAGTTTTAATTGGTGGAGCCACCTCTGTCCATAGATAAATGTTGGGGATATTTTTGTGGGATAGCCACAAGTTTTATCTAACTCACCCCACTGGATTGACACCAAAATAATTCTTATTATTTTCTGCACATAGATAATGGTCAGAAGTATACTTTATTTTAAAACTGGGATAACTTGAGCTAAGAGTATCCAAATTTTATGAATAAAATCTCAACTTAAAGAGAAAACTCATATCTCACCAGAAAGGCTAATTATGCATTCAGGAGATCTATAAAACTGAACCTATCTTCTGCTTAAGTTTGACATCAGTAGCTCTTATCTGATTTTTAATTCTTGTTTGGTGATAGATTTTCATGCACAGCTAATTTTCAGAGCTCCACATGTGTGTCAGCAGTGATGTGGTAGAAGGGTTTAATTTTAGGAGCAGTACCTTAAGAATTATGCTTAAACCATGTAAACAGCCCCTAATAAATATTGAATGCATTAGTTGTGTTTTCTGTTTGTGATGCTTGTTGTTTGTTGATATACTTTAGATTGTTATCAACTCGCATTTTAGGACTTACGCTAGTCTCGTCTGTTTTTCATGTTACGGTAGAATCGCAACCCGAGGAAGAGCAGTACGAGGTAGCTGAGCACGACTACGCTGAAGAGCAAGACCAGGGACAGTACTTTGAGCAAGGCAAGCCCAACTCACCACTATAATGAAATCTTATTATTTTATCAAGCATGTTTTGTTTTCATAATAAAATAATGCATGTTTTACTTCTTTTGTGGCGCCTTGCCACCCGAAAACTATTTTTACCAAATATTGTTTGGCCAAAGTTATCTACTAGAATAGCTGTAGGTATTATAAGAAGGGTTCTACTTGATGAGTCTTGTCATTGAAGGCTCTATAAAGAAGATTAAGTTTTCAAAGAGTATATTCTGTTATCTTACCTCAAAACTATAGGATGGGGACCCATTTGATAAAAATGTTTCGAGGAAGAAAACCCGAGTTGCTGGGAGCAATCGGCGAGCAAGTGTTTTATTAAAACCCGAGTTGCTGAGAGCAAGCGGGGATGTTTGCGAAAACCCGAGCTGCTGGGAGTAGTCGGAGGACTGGAGGTTGTTTTTGAAAAACAAAGTACTGCCCTAGCAGCCGCTCGAACAATTAACCCGTGCAACCACACTACCTGACATGGGTAGGGCTTAGCCGGAAGCTTGTCTGTTTTAGTGTTGGGGCTCTCATACTTTCTATGAGGGCTGGGCCCTCGAAGCCGGGTTGTCGTCCGGAAGAGACAATACACTGTTGAGGACCAACAGCCGGACGATTACGGCAGGTCTCTTGACGTGGCGGTGTGGTGTCCCGAGGAAAGACCAAGAGGTCTAGTGGAGCACACGGTGCCGAGGAGAACAAACCTACCGGGAGGCCCCGATACTAGGGTGGTCATAGTGGAAAGTTTTGATCGTGTTATCCGGACCCCCGCATGCTGTCGTATGATGGGCCGTGGCAGACACGGCGGAATAACCGATAGGTGTGGGTAAAGTGTGCAACCTCTGCAGAGTGTAAATCTATTCGAATAGCCGCGTCCGCGGTCATGGACGGTTGGAAAGGCCACTGATCTAGGCGTATGGGCATTTTAGTTTTAAAACAAAGGAAAGTGTTTCTCGAAGGAAAATAAGGAGGAAACAAGGTGGTACCTGGGAGGTACGGAATTTGGGTGAAGATGGTTGATCTCGGGGAGACATCCAGTCCGATCTCAAGACAGGAAAGAGGGTTACCCCTATCCTAGTGTTTGATAAACTTTTATAAACGAAAGTTTTGAACTTGGATATGTCTTTGCTATATCTAAGAGAAGAGAATTCTATCTCTAAATGTTTTCTTCAACAAAGATATAGAGATGTCGCATTTCAGCGAAGAGAATTCTATCTCTAAATGCTTTCTTCAACAAAGATATAGAGATGTCGCATTTCAGCGAAGAGAATTCTATCTCTAAATGCTTTCTTCAACAAAGATATAGAGATGTCGCATTTCAGCGAAGAGAATTCTATCTCTAAATGTTTTCTTCAACAAAGATATAGAGATGTCGTATTCTCTATGTCTAAAATCATGGTATTCGGAAACTAAGCCCTATAGTCGTATATATATAGCAGCTATTCCAGTTTTCCAAAAGTGTTCTCTTGCACTATCAAGAGAATTTAAGCCTAGAGGTGGTCTTGCGAGTACGTAATTGTACTCATGTGGCTCTGTCCCTGGATATTCAAATGTCCAGATTGCAATGAGGAGGCCTTCATCGAGGAGGAGGTGTACGACGACGACTTCGCCACTTAGCTGTCACCGGTCAACTGCACTTGTGGGAATCTGCGCTCGCAGATGTTAAGAGCCGTCGCTAGCATTATTCCGTCCTGCGTGACGAGGTTTGTTGACTTTGGTCGTATGACCGTCTATGTGTTGTAAGAATTTTATTTGTACGACTTGAATGATGTAACTCTTTGATACCTATTTTGGTTATGTGATTGCGATGCACTGATCATTGGGATCGTGATCTCTTATATAACGTGGGCATCTCGGACTTGTCCGAGGGGTCCTTACATTCTTATAGCAAGAATCGGCGACATAAATGGAGCAATGAATCCTTCGCAATGAATCAAAATTATTCGGCCGTTTCTCGGCGTCGTCGCGGGCGTGATTTGGGGGCGAGATGTTGCCGTGGAAGGGATGACAGGTAGGGCCCACCTGCCAGAGAGAGAGAGCGCGCGCGGGCGGGACGGGCTGCTGGCGGGCTGCGGTGCTGCGCGCGCGGTGGATAGCTTGTGGGCTTCGGCCCACTTGCTGGCCCGACTGGATTTTTTTTTATAATTCATTTTTCTGTTTTTAAATCTTTTGAGTATAAAACAATTTCAAAACTATATCAAAACTTCTCAGAAAAATTCATAAAAATATAATTTGAAAAGCTTATTAAAAATAGATCCTTTTGGTATTATTTTTGTCTAAAGTAAAAGTAGAATAAAAAGGAATATTATTATAAATTCAAATAACAATTTTATGGACATAAAATCAATCAAAAACATGTATAATGATTTAATTTAAATTCTATGTGATTTAAATGACAAGTTTAATGATGATGATGCATGGATGCAAAGTTTTAATTTTTTCTGAAAATTGGGATGTTACAGCCACGCCATTTTCCGCCCGACGCCCGTCGACGCAGGTCATCATCGACATCGCTGCGTCATCATCTACTTCATCGCGGCAAGTTCTCCGCGACCTCGAGGTCGGCTACGTACGACTTAATCGTCATCGCTTGTGCGGGAGCGTAAACCCGCTATTCGGTCTACATGGAGGTATGTAACCTGTTCCGCCACCGTTATCGCATGTACTAGATAGATAGATCCTGGCTAGTTAGGGTGTTCTTACGTTAGAAAATTATTGTTTTCTGCACCAGAACCCCTTCAATGTGATCAAGAGGATAGTAACGCCAAAGCTTGGGGATGCCCCGGTGGTTCACCCCCAACATATTTCAAGAAGACTCAAGCGTCAAAGCTTGGGGATGCCCAAGGCATCTCCTTCTTCATCAACAAACTATCAGGTCCTTTCTAGTGAAACTATATTTTAATTCCGCTACATCTTATATGCTTTTCTTGAAGCGTCTGTTTGTTTTTTTTATTTTCATTCTCTGAATAAAATAGATCCTAGCATTGTTTTGTGTGGGAGAGATACACGCTGCGCTTTTTCTTATGAATACCCATATTCTTCATTTATATTTGTTGAGTATTCTTCTCTAGCTACTACTGAACGGGAATCCGGCACCTAGAGGGGGGGGGGGTGAATAGGTGCTATTACAAATTTTAGGTCTTTTCAAATTTAGGCTCAACACAAAGGTAAATTCTCTAGATATATGCAACTACGGTGAATTTACCTAAATGACAAACTAAGCAATAACAAGATAAACAAGCCAACAAGACAAGCAAGTAAGGGAGCAAAGATAAGGGGAACCGAGCGAAGCACGCGGAGACGAAGATGTAATCCCGAGTTCCACCCAAGGGTGTACGTCTCGTTTGGAGAGGTGTGCGCTACCACAACAGGTTAGCCGCAACGCCACAAAGGCTCACCTTCTTCTCCGATGAACTCAACCACAAAGGTTGCGAGTCCACCTTCCACTATTGATCCCCTTTTAGGGCGGAGATCGAATCCCTTACAAACGCTTGAGGCACGCACCCACAACTTAATTGGGGGCTCTCAAGAAGACCACAAAAGGTCAAGGACCACAAAAGGTCAAGGCAACAACAAGATTACAACAATGGTGAACTAGGTTTTCCCACCGGAAACCCTAGCCACGAAATCCCCAAGTGAATGGGGAGGAAATGCAAATCCCTTCGGTGAAGATGTAGATCCGGGCCTTCTCCTCCAATCCTCCAAAGATCAACGAATTTGGGTGGAGGGATTGGGAGATCTTGTTGATTTGAGTTTTCAAGAATGGTAGGAGAGATAATATCTGAGAGCTAGCTCTTCTTGAGTGAGGGGGTATTTATACCCCTCTGAAAATCTGGCCGTTGGCTGCTTCGGGGACCCGGAAAATTCCGGTATAAGTGACACCGGAAATTCCGAGTCCGGAATATCCGAGTCAATGAAATTTCCGAGTTGAATTTCTGGTTGAGATCAGAACCACTTTGACATCTTGACTTAGCCAATTTTCTGAGGGTGACTCGGAAATTCCGAGTCAGTGAAATTTCCGAGCTGAATTTCCGGTTGAAGTCAGAACCACTTTCTGAACTTGACTTAGCCAATTTTCTGAGGGTGACTCGGAAATTCCGAGTCAGTGAAATTTCCGAGCTGAATTCCCGGTTGAAGTCAGAACCACTTTCTGAACTTGACTTAGCCAATTTTCTGAGGGTGACTCGGAAATTCCGAGTCAGTGAAATTTCCGAGCTGAATTTCCGATTGAAGTCAGAACCACTTTCTGATTTTTCCTTAGCCATTTTTCTGTTAAGTATATGAGACCCGGAATTTCCGATCCAGGAAATTTCCGGTTCCAATAATCCGATTCTGGGAAGAATTCCAGAAACTCTTTTTCTCTACATTTTGGCTTTGGGATTTGTGATATGAAACTCACACAAATTAAAATACTTAGCAAATATGATTAGTACATCATTGGTATTGTTAACTAACACTCAAAACACTAGGGATTAAGAAATGTTCTTTCAATCTCCCCCTTTTTGGTGTTAGATGACAATACCAAGATTTGCAAGGAAACAAAATGCAATTTCATGTTTTTGACAGAAAATGGCCCCCCCTAAATAAGTGCATGTAAGCAACACAATATGACAAACGATAGGAGCAATTTTATAACAACAAACACAAGATATCACATAGGAGAAAAGAGACACAATGTAAGGTTATGGTAGCATATGAGACTAGATAGATTTTCATACCTTGTGTATATAGGATATGAAGAGAATACCAACATAATAAATTCGAAGTCTCAACCATAGTAGAATGATAGCATAACATTGTCGTCTCAATACACATAGTCATCGCACATAGAGAATAAAAGAGTTTAACAAATAACTTCAAACAAATAAATGGACACAAGCGCAAATAAATGGTAAACGCATATGCTTGTGCCCGAACCCTTGCAAATCCCCGAACCCTACTAGAGCAACTTCTCCCCCTTTGCCATCTAAACGCCAAAAAGGAAGAAGAGTGATGCTACGTCCCATGGGGGTCTTCAGTACGAGGGGGTCTCCTCATCATCATCCTCAACATCATCATCTTCGTCATCCTCATCATCCTCCTCATACTCTGCCTCCTCATCCTCATCTTCCTCCTCATCATCATAGTCATGTCCAGTGGTGTATGAGCTGCCGCCAAGGTCATGTTCAATCTGAGTCCACGGAGCCAAGGAACCCTGGTTCCACTGAACAAAGGTCAGGGGATCAGACAGTTCAGCAGGAGCAGGAGAGCCAGATGCATGGTGAAGGATCAAGTCTTGCTTGTAGGCCAGCTGACGGCGATCCTTGTAGGCAGTGTATTGCTCCTTGCGGATGTCCACATCCATGCATAGGACATTGCGTTGGAACCAATTCAGCTTCTTTACCTTCGCATGAGTGGCTGGGACATGAGTGGGAGCAGCAGCCCTCCTAGCATCACCCATCAAAGATCCACCCTGAGCTGAGCTAGTAGAAGGCCTAGGAGGGGGCTTGACCACTGTCTTCTTCTCATACAGCTTCTTGAAGTCATGCGGCTCCATATCATCATTGCTGAAGTTATAGTCAGGGAACTTGAACTTGAGGAGCTTCATGATGTAAGGAGCATAGGGAATAGTGACCCTGGTGGTCATGGCTTCATACATCTCATTGTAGATGTAATCCATAACATCTACACTCCAGTCAGCATCAGAACCAGTGTCCTCCACAATGCGGTTGGCATGAAGGAGCAGGTTGCATAGAGGGGTCACCACGTTGTCGTTTTTGCCACCACTTGGTGCAATATTCTCACGCAGGATGCGCACAAGAACATCATAAAGTGGAAGCAAGTCACGAGAATTGCCAGGGGTGGCTCCCTCACCATATAAGTGCGCTGTTTGCTTCTTGTTGAGCTTGTAAGGGTTGTGCATGCAAAAGCCTTGAGGATTGTCACCACCAAACCTGTAGCCCAAAACCTTGGCAAACCCCTCAAAGTTGGACTCACAGAACGATTCCCCAGTCATCCACTTCATAGTCTTCTTCGAGTCACCCTTGATCACTAGGGTGGCAAAGAACTGCATCACAAGCTGGGCGTTGTAAGGACAACGGGTGAGCACCAGCCTCTCCAAGCCCATGGTCTTGACAATATGAATAGCCTCAACAAAGGAGGCTTTCTTCTGCAGAGTTGCAAGATCAAACGGATGCATGGGTCGAATGGGCTTCGACAGAGAGAGGTAGAGATCCACGAGTATGTGCTCTTGCTCTTGGCACCAATAGTTGCGATCGTCCAGAGAGTTGTCCCTTGGCCTAAGGTACCAATCCCCATGTCTAAGCTGAGAATAATCCACTGTGTTCATCTTGGAGTAGTTCTGACGTTGAGGAATAGGGGCATTCTTCCTTTTCTTGGATGGTGGCTTGCTGGCAACAGCTTTCTTCGGCCTTTGAATTGCAGGACCCTTTCCCTTGTTGACTGGGTTCTTGTGGACAGGTGCTCTTCCCGTGTTCCTTGATGCCCAAGCGGACGGACTCGCACTAGAACCTATGAATTTGAGCATAGTGGGTAGCATAAGGTAAGTGCACACAAGTCAGGAGATTATACACACATTAGGTAGGCATTTGATGAATCATATGTAGTTAAACATGAGTTAATCTTAAAACTACAGTGTTTGACTCGGAAATTCCGGTTCAGACATGACCGGAAATTCCGGGGGACCGGAAATTCCGAGTCAGTCTGAGTCGGAAATTCCGAGTCAGACAGAAACTGTGCAGATCTGAGATTGACTCGGTCTAAAACTAGATCGATCCAACACAATGGAAAACTAATGTATATAGATGGCAGGGAATAGTGCTAGGAACAATCTCTACCAAGCAATATTGAAACAAAATAACTCCACATCAAGATCCAAGTGCAAGCACATAAGGAAGAAGAAAAGTGAAGTTACCCTCATCCATTGAGGCCATTGCTTGGAGGAGTGAGTTCCCGGGGCGGAGGAGGAGCAGATCCGGCCGAGAAAGAGGTTCCCCGGCGGTCGGAGTGCTCCGGAGGGACCTTGGGGCAGTAGGGGCGGCGGCTGGAGGAGAGGGAGGTCGGGGGTGGAAGAAGGGCACTAATGAGCCCTTCACCCCGAGCCTGCCCTTATATTTTTGGACAAACCGCCCGACCGGATATTCTGAGTGTAACTTACACCGGAAATTCCGAGTCACCGGATATTCCGGTTCATAAATGAACCGGATATTCCGACCTGCTGAACCAAAATCCCAGTTTTCAAATGGATGACTTGTGTGCGATAGAGAGAAATGTTTTCAGGGGGAAGAAGGCTTGGGATAGATTTCCAAACTTTCATTGGTACACCATAGTCAACTCACAACTACCAAATCGAAACATAAAGCGCCAAGTTGAGTAGGTTTCCCACATGCATGAAAAGGAGGGCAAATAGCAACAATAAGCTCCAAACAAAACAAACTCTTCAAAGAGAAGAGGTCGGTGGCCGAGGCCACCATGTAGGAGTGTATGGCATGTTACCGCGAAGATGTATCTTGGGTACATAACCAATACTCGTCGTTTTAGCTCATTAGTCATAAGAATGAATATAGAGATAAAAGAACACTTGCTATCGGCATAATGGGGGGAGGGATGGTCCAATGTATTAGGACCGCACTCCCCCTATTTCCATGCCTACATCTAAACAAGATAAGTTGCAATTACGCCCTAGGTGAGTGTGCAAGCGATCAAGCTAAGAACCTCGAATCAATGATATTTAGCTCATTCCTCAAAAAGCAAAACCTTCCTTCCTCAAGGGGCTTCGTGAAGATATCCGCCAATTGATCCCTTGTGCCCACATATGATAAGTCAATGTCTCCTCGGGCCACATGATCTCTTATGAAATGATGGCGGATCTCAATATGCTTGGTTCTTGAATGTTGCACCGGGTTGTAAGCAATCTTGATGGCACTTTCGTTGTCACATAGAAGAGGCACTTTGTCGCAATCGACTCCGTACTCCTTTAAAGTTTGCCTCATCCATAGCAACTGAGTGCAACAACTTGCGGCGGCAACATACTCGGCTTCGGCGGTGGAGAGAGATATACAATTTTTCTTCTTAGAAGACCAACTTACCAAGGACCTCCCAATAAATTGACAAACGCCGGAGGTTGACTTCCTATCATCATGATCTCCCGCCCAATCGGAATCCGTACCCACATAATGAGAAATTTGCATCCTTGGGGTACCACAATCCAAAGGTTGGGGTATAAGCCAAATATCTAAAGATTCTCTTGACCGCCATATCATGGCTTTCTTTAGGAGCCGCTTGATATCTTGCACACACTCCTACGGCTAGCACTATATCCGGTCTAGATGCACAAAGGTAGAGGAGAGATCCAATCATGGAGCGGTATACCTTTTGATCCACATCCTTACCCTTCGGGTTGAGCTCAAGGTGGCATTTGGTTTTCATTGGGGTAGAGGCACCCTTGAGATCAAGCAACTCGTACTTCTTGAGCATGTCTTGAATGTACTTTGCTTGGTTGATGAACGTTCCTTCCCTCATATGTTTGCTCAAATCCGAGGAATAACTTCATCTCGCCCATCATAGACATCTCAAACCTGTCAGTCATAAGCTTAGAGAATTCTTCGTTAAATGCTTTGTTAGTCGATCCAAATATAATGTCATCCACATATAATTGACAAATGAAAAGCTCTCCATTAACTTTCTTAGTGCAAAGTGTGGGGTCGATTTCCCCAACTTGGAATCCACGGTCTACAAGTAGTTCTCTAAGGTGCTCGTACCACGCTCGTGGGGCTTGTTTAGGGCCATAGAGTGCCTTATCCAACTTGTAGACATGGTTCAGATACTTGAGGTCCTCGAACCCCGGTGGTTGCTTAACATAAACAAGTTCATTTAGTGGACCATTTAGATAAGCGGATTTGACATCCATTTGTTGCAAATTAAAGTTATGATGAGAGGCATAAGCAAGAAGAATACGAATTGACTCAAGTCGAGCCACGGGCGCATAGGTTTCTCCAAAGTCAATGCCTTCAATTTGGGAGTAACCTTGAGCCACCAATCTTGCCTTGTTGCTCACCACCATGCCATGTTCATCTTGCTTGTTCTTGAAAATCCACTTGGTGCCTATAACATTGCGGCAATCTTTGGGTCTTTCCACCAACTTCCACACCTTGTTGCGCTTGAAGTTGTTGAGCTCTTCATGCATAGCATCAAGCCAATATTTATCTTCAAGAGCTTCAAAGACCTTCTTGGGTTCCACCATGGAGATGTGAGCTTGATGTTCACTAAAGCTTGCAAGTTGTCTTCGGGTAGAGACCTTGCTTCTCACATCACCAAGCACTTTGTCAAGAGATAGAGCTCTTAATTCTTGTGAGGTGCCAACCCTATTCAAACGGCGGATCTCGATTTCTCTCCGAGTGGTGGGAGGAATCGCTTGATCATCTTGATCATTCATGTCTCCGCCTTGACATATTTGATGGCCTTGATCAACCATTGGAGTGATGTCCATCGGTGGAGGAGAGGGTTGATCTTGGCCTTGCGAGCTGCCACCGGGAATGTCAACAGGACCGGATATTCCGGGTCCATGGACCGGAAATTCCGAGTCACCGGAATTTCTGACTACAGTTTGAACCGGATTTTCCGGCCCTCCGGAAATTCCAGGAGCAGCTGGAGAATCTTGTGCTTCTTCTTGGCTAGGCGTATTGGGCATGGTGTTGTCGATGAGTGTTTCTTGTGTTGGGGTGGCCACCACTTGTGAAGAACTTGATCCTTGTTGAGCAACCTCATAATATAGTTCAACGGGGCGGTGGACTCCCAACCCCATTCTTCGGATAGCATCTTGAGGTTGATCATCACCTACAACGAAAACACCACTTTGCTCCACAAGGGAGCTGTCATTCTCCTCGAACACCACACTACAAGTTTCTATGATTATGCGCGAGGCCTTATCATAGACTCTATAAGTGTGGGATTCGGATCCGTAGCCCACAAATATCCCTTCAAGAGACTTAGATTCAAACTTGCCTAAACGAACACCTTTGATGAGGTAAAAACACTTACAACCAAAAACTCGGAAGTAAGAGATATTGGGCTTGTTCCCGGTGAGCACTTCATATGGGGTCTTCATGAGTCCTTTGCGGAAGAAGAGTCGGTTGGATGAATGGCAAGCGGTGTTGACGGCTTCGGCCCAAAAGTTGTGAGGGGACTTGAACCCGGCCATCATCGACCTTGCCATCTCAATAAGAGTGCGATTCTTTCTTTCGGCTACACCATTTTGTTAGGGAGTATAAGCAGCGGAATATTGATGTCGACTCCCTTCTTCACTAAGGAACTCGTTTAAGGTGTAGTTCTTGAACTCGGACCCGTTGTCACTTCATATCACCAAGATAGGGACATTGTGTTGACGTTGAGCCTCATTGGAGAAGTCGATGATAGTTTGTTGAGTCTCCATCTTCGTCTTGAAGAAGAAAACCCATGTGTATCTTGAATAGTCATCAACAATCACCAAGCAATATTTCTTGCCACCAAGACTAGCTTCCGGAATGGGACCAAAGAGGTCAACATGGAGAAGCTCCAAAACCCTTTTTGACGAGATGATGGTCTTGCTTGGATGGTAGATGTCATGCATTTTTCCTTCAACACACGCCCTACACATTCGATCCTTCGAGAAAGAAACATGGTCTTTTAGTCCTAGGATATGGCCACCCTTGTGGATACTTTGCAAAGTCCTCATGTTGACATGGGCTAGTCGGCGATGCCATAGCCAACCCAAGTCCGCCTTTGCGAATAGGCACATTGTATGGGAAGTGGTGACTCCGGAGAAGTCAACCACATAGAGCCCATTCTCAATGTACCCAACGAAAGACACATTGAGAGACTTGCTCCGCATGAGTATAACCACCTCCTTTTCGAAGACAACGGTATAACCCAAACAAGTTAAATAATGGACGAAGATCAAGTTGAAACCTAGGGACTCGACAAGTAAAACATTCACAAGTGTGATGTCCGGTGCCACTACCACCTTGCCGAGCCCTATTACCTTAGACTTTGAATTGTCACCATATGTAACGGTCATTTGATCATCATTGGGCTTCAACTCCGTTACAATTTCCTTGCTTCCGGTCATATGACTAGTGCACCCACTATCAATTATCCATTTCGATCCTCCAGAAGCAAGGCCCAACACATAATCAATTCTTTGGTTTAGGTACCCATTTTGCAATGGGTGCCTTTTGGTTAGCAACAAGGGTCTTTGGAACCCAAATAGCATATTCAATATAACCATCAAAAGGACCAATGTATCTAGCATAGACATCCCCATAATAATCAACATATAAAGCAAAGTCATCACGAGTGGTAGTGCCCCTTGTGGCATTTACACTCGCAATGTCATCTTTCTTGGCTTGTGCGGGCTTGATCTTCTTCTTCTCCTTAGCAACATAGCCTAGACCTTCCTTACCCTTGTGGGGCACTCGCTCATGAAGAGGAGTAGTGAGCTTCCCTTTGCCTTTATCAAGGGAGGTCTTGGGCTCGGTTGCCACGGAGGGAACAAACAAGATCCTAGCTTTATCCTTGACAACATTTGCATTAGTATTCAAAGGAGTAGAAGTACAAGGTTTCTCAAGAATAGATATACGAGTTTGGAGTTGATCACGAGACTTGAGAAGACGTTTGTGATCACTTGTCAATACCTTGTGAGTATTTTCAAGTGACTCGAGGTCTTCGCAAAGTCTAGCATGAGCAACTACAAGCTCGGACTTTTCATTTTGCACAATTTTACATTTAGCAAAGTAGAGATCACGATCCTAAGTGATCTTAGCAAGTTGTTCCTTGAGGAGAGCATGAGCTTCTTGTTCATCTTCGAGAGAGGATTGGAGGGACACCTTAGCGTGTGCATCCTCTCTCTCAATCTCACCTTTTAATTCAAGCTCATCCTCAAGCTCACCTATACGACTCATAATTGAGCCAAAGCGTTTCTTTCCTTCTCCTTGCAAGTTAGTCATGAATCTATCAACGCAATAATTTCTTCCTTGACTTCTAGGCTCATACCATCATCAATGTCATGGGATATGGAGGTGGGGGACAATTGTACCTCGGATGTCTTTGCCATGAGACATCTTGGATTCTTGATGATGGGGCTCTCGTTTGGTGAGGAGAAGAGTGACGAAGGTGTGGAAGAAATGGCTAGTGCGGCCACTTGCGTTGGAGTATCCTCCTTGTCACTATCTTCATCATCGGTGGGATATATCGGTGGGCTTCTTCATGGGCATGGGCCCCTTGCCCTTCGTCTTGGCCACGAGCCTCCCACCATGATCCTATCTTCTCTCCCATGGGCAATCTACAACAAAGTGGCTTTTGTCATCACAGTTATAGCAAAGCCTCACCTTGTTGAATGGTTTTCCTCCATTGGAGGGAAACTTCTTGTCAATCCTCGCTTTGGCCCTTTCGGTGTTCTTCCAAAAGGTTCTTGCCGCAAGACCCATGTGTTGAGTAAGAGTACTTGAGAGGGTCTCACTAGATAGCTCGACTTAATCATCATACTCCTCTTCATCCTCTTCTTCAATGGTGGCCTTCAAGGCAATTGAGGCATGCTTGTGCATCCCTATGGCTCTAGCTCTTGCATCTTGTGCAATCTTGGAGGCCACCTTGTATGCGGTCATCTCTTGCATGACCTCATTGGATGTCATCTTTGCGAAGTCATGTCTCCTTTGGAGTGTCTTCAAATCTGTTTCCTCAAAGGGCAAGAGAGCGGTCACAAACTTCCTCTTGATCCAAGCATCATCAATGTACACCGCCCCGAGGTTCTTGAAGGAGTTGGCCACCAACACCAACCTCCGGTACATGTCCTCGTGGCTTTCTCCATCCAACTTGTAGAACCCTTCCACCTCATTGCATAAGGCATCATACCGGTTCTTCTTCATGCTCTCATTCTCGACGAAGATGTCGGAAAGAGCATTCCAAACTTCTTTGGCGGTGGAGAATTGTTGGATGAGCGCCATGTCCTTCTCTCCAACGGCCATTTGGAGTTGATGAAGAGCGGTGGCGTTGAGTTGGCTATCAACCACCTCTCTTCTTGTCAAGTTGGTTGGATCATGGGGCTTGTATTCTTCTTCAATGATGCGCCATAGCTCAATGGAGGCACTACATAGATGAGACTTCATTAGAAATTGCCATTGAGAGAAATGAGTAGGTTTAAGCTTAGGAGGATCACTTCTAAAGTTTACATGAGGGTGAGGGATAGGAGGGTTAGGAGAGTAATTATGGTTGACATTATGAAATTCCTCTCCTTTGAGGGTGTTAGAGGAGCTAGGTGATTCATCCTTTTCCGCCTTCCCGAGGGGAACACTTGAGGTAACATCTTTGGACCCATCCGAAGATGACTCCTTAGAGTTCCCCGCATGCTCCTTAGGAGGAGGAGAGGGAGAAGTAGCCTCGGGCTCCTTAGACTTCAAGAGTGCCATGAGAATCTCATTCATCTTGAGGAGTTGGGCCTCCAAGGACGATCTCATATCAATAAGATCGGCCATGGTTGCCCCTTTGGCTAACGCCTCCTTCTTCACCTCTAATTTCTCACGGGCGGCCCTCTCAGCATCGGATTCCGTCATCGTTGCACTTAGGCGGTTAAGCCTTTAAAAGTGAACCTGGCTCTGATACCAATTGAACGGGAATCCGGCACCTAGAGGGGGGGGGGGGGGGTGAATAGGTGCTATTACAAATTTTAGGTCTTTTCAAATTTAGGCTCAACACAAAGGTAAATTCTCTAGATATGCAACTACGGCGAATTTACCTAAATTACAAACTAAGCAATAACAAGATAAACAAGCCAACAAGACAAGCAAGTAAGGGAGCAAAGATAAGGGGAACCGAGCGAAGCACGCGGAGACGAAGATGTAATCCCGAGTTCCACCCAAGGGTGTACGTCTCGTTTGGAGAGGTGTGCGCTACCACAACAGGTTAGCCGCAACGCCACAAAGGCTCACCTTCTTCTCCGATGAACTCAACCACAAAGGTTGCGAGTCCACCTTCCACTATTGATCCCCTTTTAGGGCGGAGATCGAATCCCTTACAAACGCTTGAGGCACGCACCCACAACTTAATTGGGGGCTCTCAAGAAGACCACAAAAGGTCAAGGACCACAAAAGGTCAAGGCAACAACAAGATTACAACAATGGTGAACTAGGTTTTCCCACCGGAAACCCTAGCCACGAAATCCCCAAGTGAATGGGGAGGAAATGCAAATCCCTTCGGTGAAGATGTAGATCCGGGCCTTCTCCTCCAATCCTCCAAAGATCAACGAATTTGGGTGGAGGGATTGGGAGATCTTGTTGATTTGAGTTTTCAAGAATGGTAGGAGAGATAATATCTGAGAGCTAGCTGTTCTTGAGTGAGGGGGTATTTATACCCCTCTCAAAATCTGGCCGTTGGCTGCTTCGGGGACCCGAAAAATTCCGGTATAAGTGACACCGGAAATTCCGAGTCACCCGGAATATCCGAGTCAATGAAATTTCCGAGTTGAATTTCCGGTTGAGATCAGAACCACTTTGACATCTTGACTTAGCCAATTTTCTGAGGGTGACTCGGAAATTCTGAGTCAGTGAAATTTCCGAGCTGAATTTCCGGTTGAAGTCAGAACCACTTTCTGAACTTGACTTAGCCAATTTTCTGAGGGTGACTCCGAAATTCCGAGTCAGTGAAATTTCCGAGCTGAATTCCCGGTTGAAGTCAGAACCACTTTCTGAACTTGACTTAGCCAATTTTCTGAGGGTGACTCGGAAATTCCGAGTCAGTGAAATTTCCGAGCTGAATTTCCGATTGAAGTCAGAACCACTTTCTGATTTTTCCTTAGCCATTTTTCGGTTAAGTATATGAGACCCGGAATTTCCGATCCAGGAAATTTCCGGTTCCAATAATCCGATTCTGGGAAGAATTCCAGAAACTCTTTTTCTCTACATTTTGGCTTTGGGATTTGTGATATGAAACTCACACAAATTGAAATACTTAGCAAATAGGATTAGTACATCATTGGTATTGTTAACTAACACTCAAAACACTAGGGATTAATAAATGTTCTTTCAACTACTATGCTTTCTAGCTCTTGTTTTTCATGCATCTCCGGCTAGAGTTGTTAGCTTTATTAAATCATACTCTCATATCTCATTATTTAATTGCTTGGAGAGTTTATCTTTTAAATAAGTTAATTGGTGTTTGGTTGAGAACAGAAAATGCTAAATGTGGTAGATGGTGTAACTAAATGATACATAATCTTGTATATCATTAAATTATGTCACTTGAATCATTGATATGGTTTTGAGATATTAATGTGCTTAATGGTGATGGTTTAGTAAAGAGGAATGATTAATGGTTGGTCTAGAAAAACTTGAAGCTGTGCTACACTTAAATTTCCAGTTGATTCCATAATGATATATGACTTCTATTTGCCTAAAGTAACCGTAATGACTTTATGTTATGCGCTACGGTCGGGGAAGCCAACGGTGACTTTGTCATTCGCCACGATCCCTCTAGATGTAATTTTCATTACACCTTCTATTTGCCTAAGGCAACCGTAATGACTTTGTCTTATGCGCTACGTTCGGGTCCCCAACAGTGACTTGTTCATTTGCCACAACATCTCTTGGAGTGATTTTCATTATGCCTTGTAAGATCATATTTTTATTTGGAATCTTTTTACTTGTGAGTTCTAAAACTAGGGTTTTCATGGCTTTTACACCACCATATTGCTAGTCTCTTCGGTACTTTGCATTGCCCTTTCTCACATTGAGAGTTGGTGCATATTTCACGGGTACATCCAAACTCGTGGGACATCTTCATCTTGTTCTCCTACACATAAGCCAAATATCTTCCTCAACCCATCCACCATACCTACCTACTACAGCGTTTCCATAGCTGTTCCGAGATATATTGCCATGCAACATCCATCTAACATTACATGACTTGTTGTCATTCATTACGTATATATTGGTTTGCGTGATTCTATAAAGTTGATGTGTGATTTTACCCATGTTACGCTAGATTATTGCATAACCTGCTACACTGTTAGATGCAGTTGCCATATGCATATTATGTCACATTCATATTAGCTACTTGTATCATCAGTATGTTGTTTTATCATCATTAGTGTGTTGTCATATATCATATATCATATTAGGATGCTTGCCCCTAAAAGTGAAAAGAGCCATGGAGGCCATCGAAAAGAGAAACATAAAAAAAATTAAAAAAAACAGAAAAAATAAAAAATAAAAAAGGGGGTTCCATTACTATTCTTTATCACACAGTTGTGATCATGTTATAGCACCATATCATAAATAGTCATCACTTGTGCTCATGTTATAGCACCTTATCATTTATAGACATCATTTGTGCTCATGTTTAGCACTTCTACTCCATATGAGAGAGTTTTCATGTCTTAGTTGCATAACTATGTGGGGAACTTTACACTATAGAACTTGGCTTGTATATTCCAATGATGAGCCTGCTCAAAAGTGCTCTAGGTCTTCGTGAGCAAGCAAGTTGGATACACCCCCACTAGTTCCATTGGCGAGCTTTCATATACTTATAGCTCTATGTGCATCCGTTGTGTGGCAATCACTACTCCTTGCATAGCTTCGATTATAAGACTTCCTCTTGTCTAATGATCACTTGCAGCTTTGTGAGCCTTTCTTCCGTTGGTCTTCCAAACCTCCGTTAACATTCTCTTAGCAAAAATATCTAGGTGCCAGGAACCAACGTTGAACGCTTGCTTGTTTCTTTTGAACAAATAAGGAGTTGATCTTCTATGTGCATATTGATATTGCTTGACTTGATCCTTTCACAAAGTTGTCATGTTTGTTGGTAGCATTAGATGACTATATTGTTGTGCTTGAAGCTTAAATCATCTCTAATATCTACTTTGCACAGTTGATTGCTATCTAGTACTATATCATTGAAAGCTTTGCTTTACCTACTTGTTTATTTATCACTCATTTGATATCAATATAAATTACAACCCTTATTCATTTGATCTCATTTTATATGCCTTACATTATTACGTGATCAAGATTGTGTTTAAGCATGTCAATTCAGAAATTATTCTTCTTTTATCGTTCTTGCCTACTCGGGACGAGTAGAACTAAGATTGGGGATGTTGATACGTCTCCAACGTATCTACAATTTCTTATGTTCCATGATATGTTATATCATGTTATTCTGTTTGGATTTTAAGGTTTTTCTCCGAAGTTGATATTTCTGCAAAAAAAACAAGACACCAGGGTAATTCTGCTGAAAACAGCGTTAGTCCGCGTTAGTTGCATCCCAAACACACAAATTAGAGGTAAAACAATAGCAAAAGTGTTCGGGAAAGTAGATACGTTTTGGACGTATCAACTCCCCCCAAGCTTAGCTTATTGCTTGTCCTCAAGCAATTCAGTTAACAACTGAGTGCGATAAAAGAACTTTCATGAACTCATTTGCTCATGTGATGTAAATATTCTCATTATGAGGACAAATGCTTAGACTATTCATAACAAGGCATATATAAACGGTGTCACCCAATAGTTATGTGAACCATGAAAAGATGCCAATTATACCGATGATAAATAACATGAAACATATCAATTCACAGGATTGCAATGATCATAAGAAAGTATGATACTATGGTATCTTGCTAGCCCGAATGTAACAGCAAAACATAAATGCCCATGCACCTCCGAGTTTCAAGGGAAGACTAGAGATAAAGATATCAAAGATAAAACCATCTAGATTACACCGCAGTTAACATATTAAGGACAATCACATTACATGAGGAATGACAGTTATGCTCTGGAGAAGGTGCTCAAAGAAGGATGGAGACTCAACAGTAAAGCAAAAGATATGACCTTTATTGAGGGAAGTAGGGATTCAACATGTGCTAGAGATTCTTATCATTTTGAAAACAGAGGTAAAATTGTTTTTGAGTGGTGGTTGTTAGGTCAACGAATGGTAATGGGTACTCTACCCCCTTGTCAACCAGACTTTCTTAAGAACGGCTCCCATGAAGGACATTATTTCTACCCAAGGGCAGGTCATTCCACATTTGTCTTTTGTTTACACATGTAGTTAAAAACTATTGTCATTGCTTGACTGATTAGATCAAGGCAAAAATGTGAAGAGAATACAACAATTAAAGTTGTAATTAGTTTGGGGCTGGGCTCCCCATTTGCCAGCTCTTTTTGTAAATTAATAGATAAGCGGATGTATATGCCACTAGTCTGGTTGGCGAAAGTCTGTCCAAAGGCAAACAACAAGGTTGATATCAGTAACCCCACATACTTCCTCATGAGCTCAAAACAGTGGCACACATTGTGAAGTGTTTGAAGGTTTTAAAGGTAGCACATGCGAATTTACTTGAATGGTTTGAAATTGCCATGCATAGGTGTTTATGGTGGACTCTTTGGAATAACTGGTTTTCAGGGATTTGGAAGCACAAGAATTTCTCAGCTTAGTACAAGTGGAGTCTAGCAAAAGATGGGAAGCGACAATTCAAGAGAGCAATAACCGTCATAATCATGCTTGTGACGAAATAGAATTAACGAAGGCATAATAAAGATACAAGAACTCTGAGTCAAAATATGTCATCCAACCTTAATTGACTTTTTGTTTTCAGTCATAACATGTGTAAGCATGTGCCAAGTCGATTAAAATTTATTATTCAGAGGAGGATACCACAGCGTCATATTCTATTATGAGGAAAGCAATGCAAGCGAATATCCAAAGAGACATGACATCCATCATAAATAAAGTGGAAACGATCATAAGAGAACACGAACTACTAAGCATCCACCAATTGACATATACCTTATGCGAACCATCTAAGCATGCTCACATGAATGAGTATATGTACAAAAATAAGAAACAAATAGAGTTCATTATCAGCCTCTTACCCAACTCGAAATTGTCAAAGATCATCATAATTGTCTTATCACTTGTGTTCTTGAAAGATATGAGATATTAACCAAGCTCCATGGAGTACTTGAAGATAATGATCTCTGAAACAAACTATACAAAAGCAAAGAGAAACAACAAATATTTTTGGGTTTTCGGATTTAGAAACGAAAAACAGAACATCCAGCAAAGACGAATTTTTTAAAGGGCCTTAACATGCCCATATCAGAAAACTCAAAACTAATTAAAGTTGCATACACATACGACGAGTATGCACACCAAATTTCAGGTCATTCCGACATTCGTGTAAAAAGTTATGAATTTTACGGTGGACAGCAGAAATCTGTCCCTGCGCGAAACAACACACAACAAAGCAAAATATTTTTGTGTTTTTTCATATTGAACTGAAATAAATGCTAAGCATACTAATACTATATACTAAAACAAACCAGAAAGAGAAATAACAAAAATATTTTTGGTATTTTTGGGTTTATGGCAAGCAAACAAAGCATAAACAAATGAACGAAAGAAAGAAAACTAAAACCAAACATGGATATACAAAGTACCGAATGATATGATATGAAGATGAGTGTGCACCGGTATACCTCCCACCAAGCTTAGGCTTTTGGCCCAAGTGGAGCTCAAGGCCAGTATCCCCATCTGTCGAGGTTGCGGGGGGTATGTCGAAGATCTTTCCCCGTAGTGCGAGTTCGAGGATGCGCCGGCGTGGTATCCGCTATAATCCTCCGGCGGTGGCTCCTGCCTGCGATGCGTCTGGTGAAAACCAAGCACGCTCAGCTGCTCCTTTAGATCTACCAGCGAGTATGTCCACGGTCTCCTGTCAAGACTAAATAAAGAAGGTTGTGGCAAGGAGACTTCCTTTTCACGATCGTCAGCACAAACAACCCTAAACATGATATTCTCCAAAGTGGAGTTGTTAGTAACAAATTTGTGGTCTTTCATTGCAGCAAGGCCAAGATAGCATGGTTCAAGTGGGATATCATTAGGACTAATATGCAGCCTAAAAAATTCAGCAATACGAAGAGCAATAACGCCTCCTAAAATGGGGCCTCTAGCCGCTAAACGGCGAGCAATCAAAGAGCCAAGGTTATACGGGAATTCACCTTTAAGGGCGCCCGTAAGAAATGAAAGTTGCAAGTTAGAAACATTGCTAGTGTTTTCTCTACCAAGCACACTAGTAGTAAGATAGTAAACAAAATACTTGATGGCAGGTAATTGAATGTTCCTTATCTTGCCGCGATGTGCGGAGCGGGTGCCATTGTCGCTCACCTCTTGGTAGGTTTGGGCCAACTCCGGTGGATTCGCGACAATCCTCACCGTTGTCCCCCTGTTCGCTGTACCAACAATCCCACAAAACTCCTCCAAGGTTAGGCTACAAGGCATATCATATAACTTGAAAGAAATGGCCTTTGCATAAGACTGGGTGTTGAAGGTGAAGGATTCCGAGAAAGCCTTGGTGAGCCAATAGTATTGTGGCCTCTCATCCCTCATGTAGGTGGTCAAGACAACTCTCTCAACGAGAGTTTGGAAGTCCTCAAGTAAACCTGCAGCACGAAGGAAAACATAACAAGGATAAGATGCGGCGTGAGGTTCTCCCACATCCCCCTCATCTTCGATCGTCGGTGCGAGGATCTCCTCGTTGTAGGACTGCCTAACGCGAGTGGCAGCCCTTCGACGCCTTGTCTTCCTCTGAAAATCTCCCTCAAACACCTCATCAAAGTCACGATTGTTCATCTTCCTTTTCTGAAATTTTCAACAATCATTATAAAATCGATTTTTAGCCAACTAAATGAAGGGAAACCACTATAGTGACTTGCTAGAGGCTTAAGCATGCATCAAAACTAGTTTCATCAACTTAGAACAAGCATTCAAACTCACTAAACAAGATATCTACAACAGAAAAATACTTCATATATACACCATTAAACAAAATTCCACTTGGATATTCGGAGGAGTCACATACCGGAGAGGAGATGCCCCAAATTTCAGCACCAAAAATTGGCTGAATGTGGAGATTGAAATCCCAGGAGATGAGCAGCAAGAACACAAGTTTGAGCTATCCAAAAGTGATTTTTCTGGGAAGAGGAAATCAGGGGAAGGAGAGAGAGCAAGTGGGGGGGGGCTGTGGGCCCCACAGCATGTGCTGGCGCGGCCAGATGGCTGTCGCGCCACCAGATGGTGTGGTGGACCAGGGGGTCCCCCTGGTGGCTCTCTGGCACTTCCAGGACCCTCCTCGAAAAATAGGATTTTTCATATAATTTTTTTAACTTCCTGAGAAACTTTATTTTTTCCATTTTCTGGTATTTTGCATTATTAAATTCAATACTGAAAAATTATTTTCTAATAACAAATTCAACTAAACATTGCAAACTAAATAATATTACAGTAGGTATAACAAGGATAAGGGAAAGAAAATTGTTTAGCCTCTTTATGCATTTAAAATGCACTTGTTAACAAGGTTGATCAAGTCTAGCCACCAAATGAATTTTATATGACATGAAAGATTTCAAACCATATGAGACACTCATGTTACCTTATAATGAATTGGTATGGATCCAATCATGAGAGTTTTGAATTCTTCTTTATATGGCCAATCAATACTTCCCACTCTAATGGACCTCAAATTGGTAATGGTATGAACTCCAAGCATTCTATCAACTTTCTTTGGAAAATAAACAGTATGCTCCTTATCATGAACATTAAAAGTAACTTTTCCTTTATTGCAATCAATAACAGCCCCTGCAGTATTTAAAAAAGGTCTTCCATGAATAATAGACATATTATCATCTTCAGGTATTTCAAGAACAACAAAGTCAGTCATAATTAAACAAATGGTAATTATTTGGACAGGAACATCCTCCCAAATTCCAACTGGAACAGCTGTAGATTTATCAGCCATTTGCAAAGACATATCAGTAGGTATCAATTTATCAAGGTGAAGTCTCCTGTAAAGATAGAAAGGCATAACAGTAACTTCAACTCCCAAATCACATAGAGCAATTTTAACATAATTATTTTTGATAGAGCAAGGAATAGTAGGTATACCTGGATCACCAAGCTTCTTTGGAACCTTACCATTAAAAGAGTAATTAGCAAGCTTAGTAGATATTTCCTCATTAGGAATTTTCCTTTTGTTAGTCACAATATCTTTCATATATTTAGAATAAGGAGGCAACTTAATAGCATCAATCAAAGGAATTTGCAAGAACAATGGTTTCATCCAATCACAAAATCTATTATAATGATCTTCCTCTATAGATTTAAGTTGTTTAGCAGGAAAAGGCATTGGTTTTTGGACCCAAGGTTCTCTTTCATTACCATGTTTCTAAGCAATAAAATCTTCTTTAGTGAACTTTTTATTTTTAGCATGTTTTTCAGGTTCTTCTTCTATTTCTTCCTGATCTGAATTAACATTTTTATCTTTATCATTGTTATTAGCATTATCACCGTTGTGTTCATTACCACTTTCAGTTTCCGCATCAGAAACATATATACTATTAGGATCAATAACAGGTTCAGCGGATTCTAAAACAGTTTTATGTTTCTTTTACTTTTTCCTAGAAGGAATACTAGGTTCATTCAGTAGTTGAGAATCTTGTTCAATTCTTTTGTCATGTCCTTCAGGATACAAAGGATCCTGAGTTGATTTACCACCTCTAGTTGTTACTTCACAGACAAGTTTTTCTTTAGCAATAGAGTTGTTTACTAGCACTTTAACATTATTAGCAGTTCTATCAACAATATCATGTAAATCACTAATAGCATGAGAATTTTTCATTAGGTGATTCTCTATTCTCGTATTAAAATTGCATTGCTTAACATTAAAATCATCAAATTCATCAAAGCATTGAGCAGGAGGTTTAGAGTAAGGAATATCTCTATCATCAAACAATTTGGACAAAGTGTACCTCAATAACGGTTGGAGGAGAAATAGGCTTACATAATTCTTCAATAGGAGGTAAATATTTCACATCTTTAGATTTAATACCACTTTCTTGAAGACATCTTTTGGCTTCCCTCATCGTTTCTTCATTTAATTCAATCATACTTCTCTTCTTCGGTGTTGGTGGAGGTGTTGGAGAAGGTTTAGGAATATCCCAATCATCATTATTCTTGCATATTGTAGCCAATAATTTTTCAGCTTCCTCGGAAGTCCTTTTCCTTAAAACACAACTAGCAAAACTATCCAGGTATGTCCTAAATTCAACAGTTAGTCCACTATAAAAAATATCAAGTAGATCATTTTTCTCCAAATTATGGTCCGGCTGCCCCCTCAAGATGCAACAAAAGCGTGTCCAAGCTTTGGGCAATTTCTCACCGTCTTCTTGAGTAAGGCATCATGTTGAGCACTAGCAGGAAAATATTTTCGAAAGAAAGCATCAAGCAAACCCTTAGGACTAGTGATGGAACCAGGAGACAAATTATTATACCAAGTTTTAGCTTCTCCTTTTAATGAGAAAGGAAACATTTTAGCAACAAAGTAAGTGCGCATTTTAATGTCTTCAGCAAATATTCCATTCAAATCAGACAGTACACTCATGTGTTCCACATCACTTTCATTTTCAGTTCCACAGAAAGGTTCTCTTTCAAATATAGCTATATGAGGCAAATCAATAGAGAAATCATAATCTTTATCTTTTATGTTTACAAGAGATGTAGCAAATTTAGCATAAGGGGATAATTTATATTTAACAACACGTTTTTCAACAAGTTTTTCACAGGCACTAGCATCTTTCATAGTATTAATTTCTTGAACAAGAGCATCATCAAGATTCACAAACATATCATCACACTCATCACCAGTATCACAGGTAAATTCAGGTGAATTAACAGGTGTTTCAGCATTTTCGTCCGAAATTTCAGCATTTTCAATTTGTTTAGATTTAGCAATAGTAGCATTTAGAAAGGGACCTAATGAACCAGTTTCATCAAGAAGAGTAGAAGCATCATCATAAGTAATTTCAGATTCAACAGTAGTAATAGAACGTGCAGGTTGTGGTGGCGTAACAAGCTTACTCAACACAGATGGAGAGTCAAGCGCAGCAGCATAGGTCAGAGTTGTACCTTTCCTTGTAGTGGAAGACACAATGGGAAACTTCTTATCAGGATTTCTTCCCATGATGAATATTCCAGCGAACAATATCACACTTAGGTGGGCTTGATGACCCACAAAATAGTCTTGATGACCCACAAGTATAGGGGATCGCAACAGTTTTCGAGGGAAGTAAAACCCAAATTTATTGATTCGACACAAGGGGAGCCAAAGAATATTTGTAAGTTTTAACAGATTTGTCAGATCAGCTGCACCTGTGAATAGACTTGCTCGGGGAAGATTATCAGTAGCAACAGTTTTATAACATAGACAGTAGTGAAATAACAGTAGCAGGAGAATTAAGACAACGATTATGATTGAAGTAGACAGCAGGATTAAAAGACTGTAGGCACAGGGAAGGATGTACGGGCGTTGCATGGACAAGATAATTCATGTAATAACATAGCATAGGCATTTGCAGATAAACAATATAAAGCATCCAATTATTAATTAATCATAAGCATGTATTCCAATTTAGTTGTGCATGCTCGCAATGAGTAACTTCCACATCATCTTTTGTCCTGCCAGCCCATTTGCAGCGGGGCCTCAAGGGAAACTACTGGCAATTAAGGTACTCATTTTAATAAAGTACCGGAGCAAAGCATTAACACTCTGTGAATACATGTGATCCTCACATCATAGCCATTCCCTCTGGTATCCCAATTATTGTCATTTTGGGGCCATCGGTTCCGGAAAATAACGTGTGTATACAACTCATAGATATGATCCAAAACAATAATTATCATCATAATTCAATAACATGTTCAGATCTAAAATCATGGCACTCGGGCCCTAGTGTCAAGCATTAAGCATAACAAGTTGCAACAATGACGTAAACCACCGATAACGGATACTAGGCACTATGCACTAACAATCTTACAGCTATTACATGAGTGATCTCATGCAATCCCTACCATCGCCTCAAGCCTACAAAAGTGAATTACTCACTCATGGATGGGGGAAACATGGATGGTTGATGGAGAGGCGGTGAAGATGATGGCGGCGATGATCCCCTTCGATTCCCCGTCCCGGCAGGGTGCCGGAACAGAGACTTTTGGTCCCCGAACTAGGGTTCGCGATGGCGGCGGCGCACGGGTGTGTTCTCTGGAAAAGTGTCTATCCCCCTGACGTTTTTAGGTCAGAAGCAATAAGTAGCCGCGAGGGGGGCGCGAGGGGGTGACCGAGTCGGTCACACCACCCCCGGCGCGGCTAGAAGCCAGTCGCGCCACCAGGTGGTGTGGCACCCTCGTGGCTCCCCTCTGGTTGGTCTTCGTGGTTCCTGGTCCCTCTCGAATGGAAAATAGCATCTGTTTGGATTTTGGGGTTTTTCTCCGAAGTTGATATTTCTGCACAAAAACAAGACACCAGGGTAATTCTGCTGAAAACAACGTTAGTCCGCGTTAGTTGCATCCAAAACACACAAATTAGAGGTAAAACAATAGCAAAAGTGTTCGGGAAAGTAGATACGTTTTGGACGTATCAGGAACGTTCCAGAAGACCGAAGACGACACGAAGTGGGGCACCGAGGCGCCGCCACCCCGTGCTCGCGCGGCAGGAAGTGGGGCCGCGCGAGCACCAGGTGTGGGGCCCTCGGCTCCACCGCCTTCTGAAGGGGATCGTGTGCAGAAAACAAAAAATTTCCTACCGACGATATCCTAAAAGCATGCCAAGATCTATTCTATGCAGATATAGTAGTACGAACGGAGATCGGAATACGTACCCTTGTAGACCGAAAGCGGGGATTACGTTCCCGCACAAACGTTGTCGATGAAGACCGACGAAGCCGACCTCAAGGTCGTGTAGAGGAAGCAGGTCTCCGAGTACCGCAAGCGCAGCACCTCGCAGGGAGTTGCACACGTACGGTGGAGACGAGGCCTCCGAAGCTCCAGTCCAGGACGAGCAGCGGAAGACTTGGACCGGAACACCAGCAGCGCGGCAGCGGGCTATGGTGGAGGAGATCCCCTTACTCTGCTCGGCGCGGCTCCAACTTGGGAACCACGAGATCGAGAGAGAAATCGGGAATTAATTGGTGAATTAAAAGGCTGGGGGTGCCCCTTCTTATATAGGCTCCCAGGGGGAGCCTACCTTGCCAGCCAGGCAATGTGGGACTATCCCACACAGCCTGGTTCGGCCAAGGAGGTGCGCCGGCCCCTTGGTGGGCCCCATCTGGCCCACCTAGGCCGGCCTCCAAGCCCCCACCGAATTCCCAAGGGGGTTCCCCCCCTTCTTTCGTCCGGAAGGCCCATTTAGGGAAATCTGCCTTAATAAATTCGAAAATAAATATATAAAATCATATTTGCATATTAATAACACTAATTAATATCAAACATAATATATATAATTTTTCCTAGCTCCGAAAAATCTTTCGGTGCTGCCCGATCTCCATCGGACCCCTCCCGGGACGCTCCCGGTGATCTCCTTCCTTTCCGGTTGTCTTGTCGAAACCCCTTAAGTGTGTTACCCTAGCGGTTCGATATAATATCAGGTATGACCAAGACTCCTCAATGATCAACGACTAACTCGTAGGCCTGGACCCCATGAATTAATCCCTGAGATATAACGAATGACTTTCATCTATCAAACCTGAACGTAAAGTCTTAGACCTTTTGCCATAGCGATACTTAGCACGTCCGAGCGTCGTTCCATAGATATCTCCATACCTAATCCCGACCTCGTTACCGACGACGCTATCTTCTACTCGTTCATGATCTCATGTCTCCGTGACCTAGTCACATGCTTGCAAGCTCATTAGACATGATCTCACTGAGTGGGCCCGAGAGTATCTATCCTGCTATGCGGACTGGCAAATCCCGCTCTTGACCCCTCGTCTCAACTACTCCTTTCCGATACCCAAAAGTATCACCGTTATTGTCATACTAAATAAGATACGACGTTTGGTGCAATCAAAGTATCTTCCGGGAATAACAATAAGAGTTGATCTCACGGTCAAAGGTGTAACGACTACGTTCTCCAAATCTGGGTTTGTCCATCACATCGCTCTCTAGCGATATGACTCTCATTGCCGACCGGCGCCATGCCCCATTGACGGGGAAACCTCGATCATCAATCGCGCAACGAAACTAGTCTTAGTAGAGGCTACTAGGGACCTGGTTGTTTACGTATCACACCCGTATTAATGTTTCCGCTTAATACGGTTCTAGCATGACACAAAAACCTATTATGAACAAACGAGATATGATAAAGAATACACTTTATTAATTGCCTCTAGGGCATATCTCCTTTAGTCTCCCACTTGCACTAGAGTACAACTTAATCTAGATTACAACTTGGTAAAAGCTTAACACCCATAGCTAACTGGTGTTGTTCATGCTTATCAAGCGGGAGAGGCTTCGTCAGCGGATCTGCCACATTCAGATCCGTATGCACTTTGCAAATCTTCACATCGCCTCCTTGTACGTACTGACGTATCACATGGAAGCGTCGGAGAATGTGTTTGGCGGTGGAGTGAGACCTTGGCTCCTTGGCGTTTGCAATGGCTCCCGTATTGTCGCAGAAGAGGATCACGGGGTCTTGCACGCTTGGGAACACTCCAAGTTCGATGACGAACTTCCTCAGCCACACAGCTTCATTCGCGGCCTCGCAGGCAGCAATGTACTCCGACTCCATTGTAGATTGTGCGACTATGGGTTGCTTCCCACTTCTCCAGCACACGGCGCCTCCATTCACCTTGAACACGTAACCTGTCTGTGACATACATTCATCGGGGTCTGAGCAGAAACTTGCATCTACGTAACCCGTTACGCCAAGTTCTTCATCGCAGCCACCATACACAAGGAACATTTCCTTTGTCTTATTGAGATACTTAAGAATGCTCTTAACAGCTACCCAATGCGGCATTCCAGGATTACTCTGGAACCGGCTTGTCAAACTTAGAGCTAATGCCACATCCGGTCTAGTACTCAACATTGCATACATGATCGATCCTATGGCTGAGGCATAAGGATGTTTCGTCATTTCGGCCTTACCCAGTTCCGTCACCGGACACTGCGCCTTACGCAATATTTTATTCTTGATAACCGGCAGAAAACCCTTCTTTGCCTTCTCCATACGGAAACGCTTCAGTATTTTATCAAGATAAGTACTCTGACTTAGTGCTAATAGGCGCCTTGATCTATCGCGATAGATTTTTATACCTAAAACATACGCAGCTTCTCCTAAGTCCTTCATGGAAAACTTACTGTTTAAATATTCCTTCACGCTATTCAGAAGTTCCACATCATTCCCTATTAGCAATATGTCGTCAACATACAGTGCTAAGAACACAACCGAGCTCCCACTCATTTTCTTGTAAATACAGGTCTCTTCCACATTCTGGATAAATCCAAAACCTTTGATTACCTCATCAAAGCGAAGATTCCAGCTCCGAGATGCCTGCTTCAATCCATAGATGGATCGCTGAAGCTTGCACACCTTGTTAGCATTTTCTGGATCGACAAAACCTTCCGGCTGTACCATGTACAACTCTTCCTCAATGTTTCCATTCAGGAAGGCCGTTTTGACGTCCATCTGCCAGATTTCATAATCATAGTAGGCAGCTACCGCTAACAAAATCCGAATAGACTTAAGCATCGCTACCGGTGAAAAAGTTTCATCGTAGTCAATTCCATGAACTTGTCGGAAACCTTTGCGACAAGTCGAGCTTTATAGACGGTCACATTACCATCAGCATCAGTCTTCTTCTTAAAGATCCACTTATTCTCGACGGCCTTGCGCCCTTCGGGAATATCCACCAAAGTCCACACTTTGTTATCATACATGGATCCTATTTCGGATTTCATGGCTTCAAGCCATTTCTCGGACTCTAGACTCTCCATCGCCTCCTTGTAGTTCGTAGGTTCGTCTTGCTCGACTAGCATGACGGTGCAAACCATGTTGCCATACCATTCTGGTGGGATCCGAGATCTACCAGACCTACGAGGTAGAACATCTTCCTCGACAGTTTCTCCCACTCCTTCCACGGAGGACGTTTCCGCAATTGCTTCCGTTGCGCCACTCGGAATCTCGAGTTCAGGATCAACGATTTCATCGAGGTCTACCTTCCTCCCACTTACTCCTTTCGCGAGAAACTCCTTCTCTAGAAAGGTACCGGTCTTCGCGACAAAAGTTTTGCCCTCAGCTTGGTTGTAGAAGGTGTACCCAACGGTTTCCCGCGGATATCCTACAAAGACGACTTTCTCCGACTTTGGTTCGAGTTTGTCGGGCTGTAGTTTCTTAACGTACGCCTCACAACCCCAAACCTTCAGAAACGATAACTTAGGCTTTTGTCCATACCATAATTCATACGGCGTCGTTCAACGGACTTGGACGGAGCCCTATTTAAAATGAATGCGGCTGTTTCTAACGCATAACCCCAGAAGGACACTGACAGATCGGTAAGAGACCTTATAGATCGGACGCTATCCAGTAGAGTACGATTACGTCGCTCAGACACACCGTTACGCTGTGGCGTTCCGGCGGGCGTAAGTTGGGGCACTATGCCACAACTCTTCAGATGTGTGCCAAACTCAAAACTCAAGTACTCTCCACCACGATCGGATCGGAGATGTTTGATTTTCCTATTAAGCTGATTCTCAACTTCACTCTGCAATTCTTTGAACTTTTCAAACGTTTCAGACTTGTGTTTCATCAAATAGATATAACCGTATCTACTCAAGTCATCAGTGAAGGTGACGAAGTAACGATAACCATTGCGTGTCGAAACGCTCATCGGTCCACACACATCTGTATGTATGATCCCCAACAAATCCGACGCCCGTTCAACGAAACCTTTGAACGGTGTCCTGGTCATTTTGCCCATGAGGCATGGTTCGCATGTATCGAGGGATCCGAAATCCAACGAGTCCAAGAGTCCATCGGAGTGGAGTCGCTTCATGCGCTTTATACCAATATGACCAAGACGGCAATGCCACAAAAACATGGCGGTATCGTCACTACACTTAATCCGTTTGGCTTCTATGTTATGGATGTGGGTACTACGATCGAGATTCAACAAGAATAAACCGTTATTCTCGGGAGCATCAACATAAAAGATATCATTCATATAAATAGCACAATTGCTTGACACTGATTTAAATGAATAACCGTCTTGTAACAGGAAAGACCCACTTATAATGTTTACACTCAAGGATGGCACAAAATAACATTTATGTAAAACCAAAACTAATCCCGATGGTAGATGCAGAGGGAGCGTGCCGACAGCCACCACGTCGACTCTCGACCCGTTGCCGACGCGCATCGTCACCTCATCCTTCGCCAGCCGCCTTCTATTCCGTAACTCCTCCTGAGAGTTACATATATGAGCAACAGAACCAGTATCAAATACCCACGTATTGCTCCGGGCGGATGTAAGGTACACATCTATAACATGTATATCAAATATACCTTGCTCTTTGTCGACCGTCTTGCCAGACTTCTTATCCTCCAGATACTTGGGGCAGTTGCGTTCAGGTGATCCGATGGTCACCACCATCTTCTTCAGCTTGATTTCTAATTCGGCCACTTCGATCATCTTCAGGATTTCCGACAGGGATTTTGATGTCCCTTTCATGCCGTAGTCCACGATGGCGTTCTTATAGCTAGGGGGCAGAGAAATCAGCGCCCTATCAATAACCACCTCCTCTGGATCACACTTCCCAGATCACTCAGAAGTCGAGCGCAGCCAAACAACTTGGCCAAGTGCTCACTAATGTTGTCGTGCTCTTCCATCTGGGCTGAGAAGAAAAGCACAGATGCCTCGTACCTCTCAGCATTGACTTGTCGTGCAAAAACAGTCATGAGTTCAGTGATTATATCATAAGCACCCTTGTTCATGAAGCGGTTTTGCAGGTCAGCCTCCATGGCAAAGAGCATGCCACTCTGGACATAAGAAGAAATCTCCGCCTTTACCCCATGGACAATCCTTTCGATTTTAAGCTTCTCTTTCTCAATGAACAGGTTTAGGTTAAAGGAGGGGTGAGACATCTACAATGGAATTTGCAACAACATAAGACTTTGTTCATAATAATTTTGAGTTATAGTATTTTAGAAAATAACTAACATAACTCCCACTCAAACAAACATCCCTCCTGGTCGTTTAAGCGATTACACGACCCCCATCCATTGCACCACCCCTCATCATCAAAGCCGGCGGCACAACTTCAAGAGTAGACAAAATCGTCCGCCACACCAATTTTGTGACTCGTGCTCGACCTTTCGGTCTTCCTGTTCCGAGGCCATACCTCTGAGTATGCTAGGCTCGCCACCAAAGACCTCCACGCTGACGCTTGTGCAACATGGCTTACACCCACTGTATGCGAACGACGAGATGTATGACACCCGATCATCACGGTCTGCCTCATAACGTAGAACTTTCTTGGTGGTGCGCGTTGGAGGGAGAACAATAGTGGTATTTTGAAGGGATCATCTTATTCAGCTACCGCCGTGTAACTAATGTATACTATACACACAATCACACAAAATAAGATGCACACAAAACATCAAATGTAATGCAATGTGATATAGTCCATTGCGCCATGGTCTTCTTGGCGCCCGCAGTTTATAAACAATTTAACAAACCTACCTTGACCATATCACATAGCCCCTGCAAAATAAAGTTAGACGCTTCTACTTTATCTTTTGCATATTTTACGTGGCTTGGGGCTTTCGTAAATAGAACCGCTTCATACCTACGAATCTTATGACCACAACAACGATCCAATAATTGCATGTTTAAGCATCCCTTTCGGGCCCTCCATTGAAAATGCGAAGACCAACTAAAGAGAGAGAAACTGTCACCCGCCAGCCACATATAAGGTACAAGCCGTATGTCAGTAGTGGAACCAGTCTCGCGTACGCGTAAAGTCGGTCCGGGCCGCTTCATCAACTCAATGCCGCTGGAATACACAAGTGCACGCTAGAGGGTAGCAAATAACAGGAACGGTGCCCCCGTGCAGAGCACGGGTTCTAACAGCGTACAGCTATATCTACGATAGATCGGCTCTGATACCACTGAAGGGGATCGTGTGCAGAAAACAAAAAATTTCCTACCGACGATATCCTAAAAGCATGCCAAGATCTATTCTATGCAGATATAGTAGTACGAACGGAGATCGGAATACGTACCCTTGTAGGCCGAAAGCGGGGATTACGTTCCCGCACAAACGTTGTCGATGAAGACCGACGAAGCCGACCTCAAGGTCGTGTAGAGGAAGCAGGCCTCCGAGTACCGCTAGCGCCGCACCTCGCAGGGAGTTGCACACGTACGGTGGAGACGACGGCCTCCGAAGCTCTAGTCCAGGTCGAGCAGCGGAAGACTTGGACCGGAACACCAGCAGCGCGGCAGCGGGCTATGGTGGAGGAGATCCCCATGCTCTGCTCGGCGCGGCTCCAACTTGGGAACCACGAGATCGAGAGAGAAATCGGGAATTAATTGGTGAATTAAAAGGCTGGGGGTGCCCCTTCTTATATAAGCTCCCAGGGGGAGCCTACCTTGCCAGCCAGGCAATGTGGGACTATCCCACACAGCCTGGTTCGGCCAAGGAGGTGCGCCGGCCCCTTGGTGGGCCCCATCTGGCCCACCTAGGCCGGCCTCCAAGCCCCCACCGAATTCCCAAGGGGGTTCCCCCCCCCCTCTTGGGCCTTCTTTCGTCCGGAAGGCCCATTTAGGGAAATCTGCCTTAATAAATTCGAAAATAAATATATAAAATCATATTTGCATATTAATAACACTAATTAATATCAAACATAATATATATAATTTTTCCTAGCTCCGAAAACTCTTTCGGTGCTGCCCGATCTCCATCGGACTCCCCTGGGACGCTCCCGGTGATCTCCTTCCTTTCCGGTTGTCTTGTCGAAACCCGTTAAGTGTGTTACCCTAGCGGTTCGATATAATATCAGGTATGACCAAGACTCCTCAATGATCAACGACTAACTCGTAGGCCTGGACCCCATGAATTAATCCCTGAGATATAACGAATGACTTTCATCTATCAAACCTGAACGTAAAGGCTTAGACCTTTTGCCATAGCGATACTTAGCACGTCCGAGCGTCGTTCCATAGATATCTCCATACCTAATCCCGACCTCGTTACCGACGACGCTATCTTCTACTCGTTCATGATCTCATGTCTCCGTGACCTAGTCACATGCTTGCAAGCTCATTAGACATGATCTCATTGAGTGGGCCCGAGAGTATCTATCCTGCTATGCGGACTGGCAAATCCCGCTCTTGACCCCTCGTCTCAACTACTCCTTTCCGATACCCAAAAGTATCACCGTTATTGTCATACTAAATAAGATACGACGTTTGGTGCAATCAAAGTATCTTCCGGGAATAACAATAAGAGTTGATCTCACGGTCAAAGGTGTAACGACTACGTTCTCCAAATCTGGGTATGTCCATCACATCGCTCTCTAGCGATATGACTCTCATTGCCGACCGGCGCCATGCCCCATGACCGGGAAACCTCGATCATCAATCGCGCAACGAAACTAGTCTTAGTAGAGGCTACTAGGGACCTGGTTGTTTACGTATCACACCCGCATTAATGTTTCCGCTTAATACGGTTCTAGCATGACACAAAAACCTATTATGAACAAACGAGATATGATAAAGAATACACTTTATTAATTGCCTCTAGGGCATATCTCCTTCACCTTCGCCCTTTCGCCTACTTAAATCCCTCGAAAATCTAAAATACCAACGGTGTTCATTATTTCCTCCACGGGTCGCGAGCGGCCGCCTTCGTCGTCAACACCAATTCGGGAGAGATCAGAACTTCTCCCCGGCACCCTGTCGGGCGGGGGAATCGTTCCCGGAGGCCTCTACGTCGCCATGACCGCCTCCGGACTGATGCGTGAGTAGTCTACCCTTGGACTACGGGTCCATAGCAATAGCTTGATGGTTGTCTTCTCTTTTTGTGCTATCATGTTTAGATCTTGTGAGCTGCCTATCATGATCAAAATCACCGTTATGTAATACTTTATGTTGTGTTTGCTGGGATCCGATGAATATTGAGTACTAAAGTTATTGCTTTGTAATATATCTTGTGTGTTCTATTTAATGATCTTGCATGCTCTCTGTTGACGGGTTATTCACATTTAATTTGATGGTCAGAGGCAAATTGAAGGGATTTTCGAACCATTTCTTATAAGAGAATGGTTTCCATTACTTTGAGAAATGTATGCTCTGGCCAAGTAGATGCTTGTGACTCCAAGAGGGGGTATTTATGCTCGATTGTAGGTTCATGTCTCTATTAAATCTGGGGTGGTGACAACTAGCTCTAAGGTTGTAGATGTACTGTTGCTACTAGGGATAAAACAGTAGCACGATATTACTTACTTACTTTACACACAGTGCTTAAGGCGATAATCTGTTGCATGCAACTTAATACTGAAAGGGGTGCGGATGCTAACCGAAGGTGGATTATTAGTCATAGATGCGGTTGGAACGGTCTATGTATATTGTTGTAATGCACGAATGAATCTCACACTATGAATCTCATAGATGCAGTTTGCTCATCATTATTCTATCAATTGCCCAGCTGTAATTTGTTTACCCGCATAAATGTTATTATTATTTATGGAGAGACACCACTAGTGAACTGTGGACCCCGGTCCTTCTCTTTAATCTGATAAAACTACAACTGCAAACCTGTTACTTTCTGCAAACAAACAACTTTGTTCCACACATAGACCTTTGTTACAACAAGCCGGTGAGATTGACAACCTCACTGATAAGTTGGGGCAAAGTATCTTGATTGTTTGTGTGCAGGCCCCACGTCAACTACACGCCAAGCACTTTTCTGGCGCCATTGACACCTCGGGGAAATTCTCATTTCCTACTGGTTTGATAACCTTGGTTTCATCACTGAGGGAAACTTGCTGCTGCACTACTTCACACCTTCCTCTTGGGGCTCTCAACAACACACCCACCGTGTGCATCAAGCATTTTTCTAGCGCCGTTGCCGTGGAAATAAGAATTCCTTTGAATACCTTCAACTTATCCGTCAACTCCGTTGCCGGGGAGATTTGAGCATTCCACTTCGAGGGGAGTTTTCGCACTTCCAATCCTTTTATTTTGTTATTGTCTTGCTTAGTTTACTTTTATTACTGTCTTGTTTTCTTAATATAAAAATACAAAAAAATTAGTTACTTGCATTACTTTTGTTATTTCGGTTTGCAATTTTATTTTTTGTTTTGCTATTTTGTTTATTTCGGTTTCGTTAAAATTTGCTGAAAATGGATAGTCCTGAAGTTAAAGTTCGTTCGTTTAAACAACAAGGAGGAGATAGTTTAAAAGATTTTTTGGTATAGGATAAATGATGCTCATAAAAAATGCACTAAAAACACTCTACTTTAATCCTCCTTACGATTTTTTATGTTGGTATCTCTTGTCGGTATATGTATGTTCTTGACACTCTTACAGGGGGGGGGGGGGGTTAACTTTCTTGGAACACCTGCTTTTGAAGCCTGCAATTTAATTGAATGTTTGGTAGGATCACCAACCCTTACTAAAGAAGTTAAAACTAAAATGTTGGATTCTATGGAGAAATCTTTTCTTGATAATGCTAGCAAGGGTAATGAATCAATAAATGATTTTAATGGAATAATGACTGATTTAGAAACTAGCAACACCCATGATACTCATAATCATAGAATTTATGAATTAGAAGATGCTATGGAGACTTTAAGTTCAACCTTTGCCACTATTAAAACTAGGAAAGATAAGGCTTTTGTAGGAAAGGAGCAAAAGTTCATTTATATTCCCAAACCCAAACCTCCCAATATGCCTAAAAGTGATGGTTTACATAATAGGACACACTTTTATTTCCTATTACAACCAATCATGTTTTGGAGGAAATTATTGATGTTGATGCTTAATCTTTTGATAATACTTGAGTTTTACTTTCTATGCCTAGCTCAAAGCGTTAAACAAAAGCGCTTATGGGAGACAACACACTTTTATTTCCTGTTATTTTTTATTTTACGTCAAGGACTTGTCCTACCTCTGTAGAAATTCCTTTGTATCTTTATTTTTATTGCATTGTTGTGTCAAGTTAAGCCTCTAGTTGAAAGTTGATGCTAAATTTGGATTCCTGCGCAGAAACAGTTTTCTGCTGTCCACCGTGAAAGTCATAACTCTTCACAGAAAAATCCAAATGACCTGCCCTTTTTTGTGCGTAATCCTCAGATATATATGAAACTTTCATTAGCTTTGAGTTTTCTGATCTGAGCAAGTTACATGCCTAAACAAAATTCGTCTTTACGGACTATTCTGTTTTTGACATATTCTGCCATTTATTTTGCAATGCCTCTTTTGCTATTTTAATTGGATATTTTTATTCTATGAAGTATCAGTTGCTGTAGCGAATTTCCAGAAGCATTGGTAGAAATTGTGTTCCTACAGAATATCATAATTGTTCATGCACTAACTCTCTAATCAAGTTTACTCTAAGTTTGGTGTGGAGGAAGTTTTCAAGGATCAAAAGAGAAGGATGATATAATGTGATCAAGAGGATAGTAAAGGCAAAGCTTGGGGATGGCCTGGTGGTTCACCCCCAATATATTTCAAGAAGACTCAATCGTCAAAGCTTGGGGATGCCCAAGGCATCCCCTTCTTCATCAACAAAGTATCAGGTTCTTTCTAGTGAAGCTATATTTTAATTCCGCCACATCTTATGTGCTTTTCTTGAAGCGTTTGTTTGTTTTTGTTTTTGTTATTTTCATTCTCTGAATAAAATGGATCCTAGCATTCCTTTGTGTGGGAGAGAGACACGCTCCGCTTTTTCTTATGAATACTCATATTTTTCACTTATATTTGTTGGGTATTCTTCTCTAGCTACTGCTATGCTTTCTAGCTTTTGTTTTTCATGCATCTCTTGATAGAGCTGTTAGCTTTATTATATCATACTCTCATATCTCATTGTTTCATTACTTGGAGAGTTTATCTTTTAAATAAGTTGATTGGTGTTTGGTTGAAAACAGAAAATGCTAAATGTGGTAGATGGCATAAGTAAATGATACATAATCTTGTAGATCATAAAATTGTGTCACCTGAATCATTGATGTTGTTTTGAGATATTAATTTGCTTAATGGTAAACATGATGGTATAGTAATGTGGAATGATTAATGGTTGGTCTAGAAAAACTTTAAGCTGTGCCACACTTAAATTTCCATTTTATTGCATAATGATATATGACTTCTATTTGCTTAAGGCAACCGTAATGACTTTATGTTATGCGCTACGGTCGGGGAACCCAACAGTGATTTGTCATTTGCCAGGATCCCTCTTGGAGTGATTTTTATTAGGCCTTGTAAGATCATAATTTTATTTGAAATCTTTTTACGCGTGAGTTCTAAAATTACGGTTTTCATGGCACTTCCACCACCATATTGCTAGCCTCTTCGGTACTTTGCATTGGCCTTTCTCACATTGAGAGTTGGTGCATATTTCACGGTACATCCAAACTCGTGGGAGATCTTCATCTTGTTCGCCTACACATAAGTCAAATATCTTCCTCAAAACATCCACCATACCTACCTACTACTGCATTTCCATAGTTGTTCCGAGATATATTGCCATGCAACATCAATCTTACATTACATGACTTGTTGTCATTCATTACTTATATATTGCTTTGCTTGATTCTATAAAGCTGATGTGTGGTTTTACCCATGTTATGCTAGATCATTGCATAACCTGCTACACTGGCAGAGGCACCGTTTTCATATACATATTATGTCATATTAGTTACTTGTATCATCAGTATGTTGTCATATCATCATTAGTGTGTTGTCATATATCATATCATCATATTATGATGCTTGCCCCTAAAAGTGAAAAGAGCCATGGAGGCCATCGAAAAGAGAAACAGAAAAAAACAGAAAAAAGAAAAAAGAAAAGAAAAGAAAGAAATAAAAAAATAAAAAGGGGGCCAACATTACTATTCTTTATCACACACTTGTGCTCATGTTATAGCGCCATATCATTTATAATCATCACTTGTGCTCGTGTTATAGCACCATATCATTTATTATCATCATTTGTGCTCATGTTTAGCACTTCTACTCCATATGAGAGAGTTTTCATGTCTTACTTGCATAACTATGTGGGGAACTTTACACTATAGAACTTGGCTTGTATATTCCAATGATGAGACTCCTCAAAAGTGCTCTAGATCTTCGTGAGCAAGCAAGTTGTATGCACCCCCACTAGTTCCATTGAAGAGATTTCATATACTTATAGCTCTATGTGCATCTGTTGTGCGTCAATCACTACTTCTTGCATAGCTTCGATTATAAGACTTCCTCTTGTCTAATGACCACTTGCCGCTTTGTGAGGCTTTCTTCCGTTGGCCTTCCAAACCACCGTTAACATTCTCTTAGCCAAAACATCCTGGTGCCAGGAACCAACGTTGAACGCTTGCTTGTTTCTTTGAACAAATAAGGAGTTGATCTTCCACGTGCATATTAATATTGCTTGACTTGATACTGTCACAAAGTTGTAATGTTTGTTGGAAGCATTAGATGATTATATTGTTGTGCTTGAAGCTTAAATTATCTCTAATATCTACTTTGCACAGTTGATTGCTATCTAGTACTATATTATTAAAAGTTTTGCTTTGCTTTACCTACTTGTTTATTTATGACTCATTTGATATCAATATAAACAACAGCCCTTATTCATTTGATCACAGTATACATGCCTTATGTAGCGTACCTGCACTTTAGATAAGGCAGATACCTGTGTATAGTGCAAATCCCTGGATCGATTCGTTTGCACACACAGTTTACGATGTAATATCACAATAAAGTATCAATTTTATTACATCGATGATCCAGACTTACAAAATATTCAATACAAGTTGCATAGCATAAAGCTAGCTTTGGAAGAGTAAACAGCGGAAATACAATAGCAGTGGGTCTCCAACAACTTCATGTTGCCACACGCGAAAACATGTTGGTTGTAGACTCGAAAACTTTAAACGAAACCTCACTCGTCATTTGATCAATCTGCAATAAGAAAATATTGCAACAACGTGGGTCAGATTCCATTAAAAATGGAGTCTGGCAAGTGACACTATGGTGGACACTTAATGGAATAACTCTATAGCCTACATGCATATTTGGCTGGTGGAGTTCAAGGCTATTTTGCATAAAGCCAATTTTTCCTATCTCTTTGGAAAACACTTTCTTCAAATCAAGACAAGTATGGCATGAAAACCATAAATCTCATCTTCCCTTGTTCACCCATCAAGTTTTATTTCTGAAGTTGGAATGATGGAATCCTCCGTTGACGTCCGTGATCAGCTGCTCAAATTGTCCGTACCGGGGACACGGCTAAGTACTTAGTTTTACACTCTGTAGAGGTTGTGCACGTTCACCATTGTACCCATTCAACCCAAATTATCCTTTACACACCATTTGTGATAAGGAAAGGAGAAGAATGAGACGAGATCTTTCAGAAGCATTTTCCCTCCCACCTGCCTTGACCCGTTCCACCTAACACCCCCTACATCTGCTTGTCAAGTCGGAGAGAGTCCACGCAACATAATTGATCTAGTCAGAGCCCATATGGCAATGGCTGCACTGGAAGCAATCGTCACTCGGAGTTCTTCAGATTCCTCTGTTCCTGGGTGGCCATTCACAAGTGTACATACTCCAGGAACCATAGACATGGCCTGAGTAGCCACTCAACATAAACCATACAACCTCTTACCACCCAGGTGTTTCGTTAACTTAGTGGATGTGTACTCTCAGGTGAAAATCACCATGCTCACGGCTCTAAGTAGAATAGACATTCATCCTAGGCGACTGAGTTTTGAAAATAATCCTAACTTAAAGAAAATGGGGGGTTCTCTTATGGAAACATACTACATAATAAAATATGCTATGCATGAAATGAAATTTTAATTCACAAGAAACATAATACTAATTTTTGTGATATTTATAAATATGCATGAATTTATAAATGTATTTTAATTAACTTCTATTTTTGGAAAAATATACTAAAAGGTATAATTATAAGATTAAAGTTTTCCATGATTAAATTTTATAACAAAATTTTATAAATAGTGTAAATGGACAGGGGGCATTAATTAGATTTATTCAAATCGGATTTAATCAAAATTAATATTTCTATTAATAGTGAAGTTAAAATACACAATTATTCAAATTAAATATATACCTATGAATTGATTCAAATATTACTCAAAAATATTTTATATCAGTGACATCAATTTACAAATATTCCAAAGTCTCTAAAAAAATTTATTTGAAAATTTTGAATTTACAGATTTAATGTTATCACAAAAATACTCAAATTCTCCATTTGAAATTTGAATATTTAAAACTAAGTCAAATTTGAAATCTAACAGATCTAAAATATTCAACATGTCAAGAGCTTTCCAAATATATAAAAAAATTGAATTTGGATAAACAGAGAAATGATATGATTAAACTAATGTGTAGGGTCTTTTCTGCAAAACTGCCAAATTAATTTAATTCGAGAAAATCGTTTTCCACGTCAGTGCTGACTGGGCGCTGACGAGGCACAACGTGGCGCTAACTGTGCGTGCTGACTGGATCCTACGTGGATAAGTGAGTAGGTCTGGGCCGTCAGATCTGGATCTGGCGGTCCAAATCAACTCGTACCTCTTCGCGTGAAAGTTCTAATCGTGGCCGCACAAAATAGATCGGACGGTCCAGATTGGATCGACCAAAACCGAGCGGCGCTAGGTCGCCGGAGTTGCTCCGATGCGCCGGTGCCATGGCCGGAACTCGCGTTCAAGACGATCTACGGGTCCTCGAGCATAACTGATCGTACCAGGGAGAAGTAGAGGTCGAGACGACTTAGGTGGCGTGGCAGTGGTCCCTGGGGCGTCTCGATTCGTCTCCAGTAGCTCGCCGGAGTAGGAGACCGTGACGGTTTGCTTCGGGCGAGGAAGAACGCGACGACCTGGTGCACGAAAAATTACCCGAGCGAGTCACGTGGATGCGCATGATGTCAGGGGGTCTAGAGAGAGGCGTCTGGGTGCTTGGGGAGCACGGAACTCACCGGAGTTTGCAGAAACAGGCGGTGGCACTGGCGGCACGGCGGCGACGATTTGCTGGCGGCCTGGGGGCGCTCGGGCTAGGGTTTTCGGGGGAAAATAGGGAGGAGAGGCAGGGTTATTTGTAGGGCAGGAGAGGGGAAACAAATCGCGTGATTCGAGCTCGGATTTTGGAAGGGAATCGAAGACGGAATCGGGCGCGATTTTCGTCTGAGAAGGAAGACGATGATGTCATCGCTGACGTCAAAAAGAAATTTCCTTTTTCTGAATTTTCCATTTTCTTAATAAATTTTGATTTATAACTCCAAATGAAGTCAAATCAATTCCTAAAAATTTATAAAATTCTTATCCTTGCGTTAAGCCAGTTGTGGAAATGTTTTGCACATTTTTGAAAAATAATATTTTGAATTATTGCTTAAATACAATTTGACACTTTATGTTAAATTAAAAACTAGGGTTTAATAAATTCTATTTTTGGCTAAAATAAATCCTATGAAATACCCATATTCAATTGCTTGAATTTTTGTTATGTAAACTCATACTCCATTATTAAATAAATTTTAACTTTAATAGATTATTAAATATCATTTTACAACTATTTATAATGAAAAATAGAAAAGCAATGTAATCATTTTAATTCAATTTATTTTGTGCACCATTAAGTTTCATATTAAGATAATACAATTGAACTTCATAACAACTTTTGGAAAAGCTTTTAGTTTTAATTTATTTCTTACTTTGAATATATTAATCTTTTCATGCTTTGAAAATGATGAAACTCAGTTGAGCAAAATAAATGCTTAATTGGAGAATTCATTAAATTTTATGAAGTTTTAAGTTATAAATTATAGGCTTATAATTTCCAAATTATATTTTGACTTAGTCAAAGGAATGGAAACCATTTGGCAATTATATCCTTTTAATAGTTTTGTATCTATGAATAGATATGGTTAAGTGGTTGAAATCAATCACTTATAAGTAAGTTATTTTATTGAAGTAAATATTTTGAAGTTTACTAACATTTGTCAATTTATAAAATGAGGCTTAAGAAAATACAATGGGATAATAATTTTTTTTTAACTTGAAACAAGTTTTGAAGATTAGTGATTACTTGAGATATTTGAATTAATAAACCTTTTTAATATGCCTGAAGTCTTTTATAATTGGTTTTCTTATGTATTTTAATGTTTTATTTTAATCAAAAACAAAAGTTTTAAATTTTTTTGATTTTTGAACATTATAAAATGTTGGGATGTTACAGACTACAACCCTTAAAAGGAATCTCGTCCCCGAGATTCGGAGAAGCTAGAGAGAAGCACATGCTTGAATGATTCTGATAAATTTTGATATGTTTTGATAAATAAATTTTCCGATGTAGAATCTGGAAAATGGATTTGGGGCGGCCAGAAGAAGGACAGTTTGGGAATCTCTAGGTTATGCGACGGGGTTTAAATTTAACTGGGTGGCTACCACCCTTAAATGAATTTTGTGGTCAGTCAAGAAACTTTATTTAATCTTGTTTATTTCTCTGATGTAGAGCGTACACGTTTTTAAAATACAATGGCATGTGGTGGATACAGAAGTTTTAGCACTCACATTTTTCCACTTGGTCCTTGAAGAGATTTATTCTGCTTCCACTCAGGACAGCCACTGGCATAGTGTCCCGTATCTTTGCACTTGTAGCATCTTATGTGACTAAGACCCTTTTTGGATTCATCCTTTTGTCTTTGTTCTTCCAGGATCTTCATGAGAGACTGTCGCATTACTTCCTTGGCTTGCTTGCTAGCTTGTTGCACCAAGGGATAAAGTTGACACTGAATTGGGAAATGGTTTGTTCCTTCACACAGGAAGCAAGTAACCCGTCTTGTGCGGCATCCTTTAACTGGGCGTCTGGTATGACCATGGGGCCACTCACCAGAACAATCTTTGGACGTATGTCCTATCTCTCCACAAGTTTTGCATGCCTTTAGTTTGGTCATAAGGTTCTCTTCAAAATCACTATGGTTTTGATCAATCTTAGGCAGTTGGTCATTGATCAACTTCCACAGCTGACTCTGGTTCTCTAATAGTAGTCACATAGTTGTATGCAAATCATTGGTGTTGGTATTGGGGTGAGACATCTGTTTGGTTTAGAAAGCAATGAGTTGAATTATTTGTACTATGGAGGAATCCTAGTTCAATAAAACAAAACAGGGCAACCAATCTATAACATAATCAATCAACATCTAACAAACATCAAGCAACAAGGTTCACAACAAACAAACAATCTAGTATTGTCATATAGCCAAGTTGATATGATCAATACACTAACACGATATCGTCATTCTATTTTAGGTGGTGGTAAAATCTACCTCCTTCGTGAGTGCTTCAAGTTCTTCAGCCGAATCTTCAAGTTTTAGGTGGTGGTGGATATCTTAGAAGTGTTGGCTGAATCCTGTTTCTTCAGTGGTCTTCCATGCATGTAGAACTTCATGTTGCATCGTAGCTTTTCCATATGAAGCAGCAGAATCAGACTTAGACTACAAGAACATGGTCATCTAGAAAAAAGATAAGATGTTTTCAGAAGGTTGATAGTAGATGAGAGTATGAGGAAGACAAAATAAAAAGTTTTGTTTTCAGAAAACTGAATAAAATAGATTTTGAATCCTATGGTCAAATCCTATTTCTATCCAAAACTAGGGTTTCGAACCTACAAGCAACACAGTGCTCTGATACCATCTGTAGCGTACCTGCACTTTAGATAAGGCAGATACCTTTGTATAGTGCAAATCCCTGGATCGATTCGTTTGCACACACAGTTTACGATGTAATATCACAACAAAGTATCAATTTTATTACATCGATAATCCAGACTTACAAAATATTCAATACAAGTTGCATAGCATAAAGCTAGCTTTCGAAGAGTAAACAGCGGAAATACAATAGCAGTGTAACAGCCCAACACTTTATAATGTTCAAAAATCACTAAAATTTAAAACTTTTGTTTTGATTGAAATAAAATAATAAAATGCTTAAAGAAACCAACTATCAAAGACTTCAACCAATTTGAAAAAGTCTATTATTTCAAAATCCCCAATGTGTCATTATTTTCAAAAGTTATTTCCAATTAAACATTACATTATCCATTGTATTTCAAAAACCTTAATATGTAATTTGACAAATGTTTTATAAAGCACAAACCATTTTATTTTAAGTAAATAGTTTACTTATAAGTAATTGATTTCAACCACTTAGCCTTAGCTATAAATAAATTAAAATAATAATTACAAGTGTTATTTTAAACTATTGAAAACTTTGTCTATTTGCCAAAAGATTATGATTCATTTACCTGAGTTCAAAATATAATTTGGAAATTATAAGTCTATAGTTATAACTATAAAACTTCATGGATTAAAATTAATGAATTATCCAAATAGGCATTTCATTAGCTTAAATGATTTTCATTATTTTCAAACCATAAAATGACTTTCATGAATATATATTCTATATAAGAAAAGAATTAAATCTAAAATCTTTTCCAAAGTTTTTTATGAAGTTTTCAAATGATTTATCTTAATATAAAATATAATGGTGCACAAATGAATTGATTTGAATACATTATTTTCCCTGGTTATTTTCTTATAGTATGTGTTATTATACTAAAGCCTAAAATGAATTTAGTATTTGGAAATGAGTTTAAATGACTTAAATCAAACATATTGGAATGTGGGTATTTTTCAAATTTTATTTAGCCAAAAGAAAATTTCATTAAGATATAATTTCAAATTTGACTTTAAGTGTCAAATTTGTATTTAATCAATATTTCAAAATATTATTTTTCAAAAATGTTCAAAACATGCCCACAACTGGTTTAACACAAAGATAATAGTTTTACCAATTTTTAGAAATTTGTTTGACATCATTTGGACAATCAAATCAAAAGATATGAATTAAAGGAAAATTCAGAAAAGAAAATGAAAAATTGCTGACGTCATGCTGACGTCACCTCGTCTTCAAGCTCTGTCCAGAAATCGCGCCCCCGATTCCCTCTCCAAATCCGGCGGGATTGATGCGAGTTGTTTCCCCCCGCTCGGCCTATAAAACCTCGATGACCCCCTCGTCCATTTGCCCCAAACCCTAGCCTCTAATACGCCGCCAGGCCAGAGAAAACGCTCGCCGGAGTTCATCTCATCCGCCGCCGCTCTCCTCCGATTCCGGCGAGGTTAGTCCATGCCCAGGCCCGAGACCCCCTCCATACTTCTTCCCTTGTCCAGGCGCACCTCCCCTGACCATCTTTTCGACGTTTTCGGCAGCGAAACCACCCGGGGCGTGCTCAACCGAACTCGCCGGAGCCGCCGCACCTTCATGCGCCCCTCCACGGCGTTCCAGGACGAGGAACATCCGACCGACGCCACCATTCTCCTCAGCTCAAAGCTCCGAGTCCGTAGCCTCCCTCCACGTGTCGGGGGAGCCACCCCAACGTCCGCGCCGTCCGTGCCCGAGCCCGCACCGCCGCCATCCTCTTCTCCGGCGACCAAAAGCGCCGCCCGGTGAGCCCCCTCTCCCCCAGCCGTACGATCTACCTTGTGTGGCTAAGATTAGATGACTTAATTTGAAACGGTACGATCCGATCTGGACCGCCAGATCCAGATATGACGGCCCAGATCTGATCACTTATCCACGTCGGATCCCAGTCAGCAGCCCAGTCAGCGCACAGTCAACGCCCAGTCAGCTGTGACGTGTAAAATCATTTTCACGATTTAATTAATTGGCAAACTATCATATCTTTTTCTCTGTTTATCCAGATTCAAATATTTTTATATATTTGGAAAGTTCTTGACATGTAGATTATTTTAGATCGGCCAAAATTCAAATTTGACTTAGTATAGAATATTCAAATTTCAAATGGTGAATTTGAGTATATTTGTAATAACTTTAAAACTATAAATCCAAAAATTGCAAATAAAATTGTTTTATAAACTTTCGAATATTAGTAATGGTATGCCTCTGTTATAAAATATATTTTTAGTATTATTTTATGATTTAATAGTTGTTTGTTTAATTTGAATAGTTTGAGTATTTTCGACATAACTATTAATAGAAATATTATTTTGATTAAATCAAATTTCTATTAATCTAATTAAATGCCCCCTGTCTATTAACACTAATTATAAAATTTTATTATAAAAATTTAATCATAGGAAACTTTAATCTTATAATTATTCCTTTTATTATATTTTCCAAAAATAGAAATTAACTAAAATTGCATTTATAAAGAAATCACAAAAGTCATTTTGATGCTTTCTTGTGAATAAAAATTGCATTTCATGCATAACATATTTTATTATATAATTATATCCCTCATAGGAAAACCTCTTCAATATTTTTCTCTAAGTTAGAAATATTTTCAACTTAGCATTTTGGTGAAGTGCTTCACTTAGACACTTAGTAATTTTCAACATGGAGCTGGAAGACCAATGAAGGACTTAGCCAAACAAGACTCCAGAAGAATCTCCAAGGAGTGGAAGCACTTAGAAGAAAGATCAAGAAGAAGTTCATGAAGACCAACCAGAAATATTTTCTAAGTCTTTCTCCCTCTTTCTTTCTTTTCTCCCTCCTTCTTCGGTTAGACTTCATGATGACTATGTAAATCCAAGACCAGCCTCGAGGATACAAGAACCACCGAGTCTGAAGATTTATCAAGTCTATCAAAACTTCAATCAAGACATCATCAAGGAGAATATTACAAGTCTGGAGATGAAGCCTGGAGGACAACTACATCTTCTTCTTTCTTTTCCCTCTTTTCTAATCTTGTCTTTCACATTTGACATAAACAATTTTTGATCATGATATTATCGTCTTGAAGTTTGTTGGATCCTAGCGGCATAGTTAGATGAAGCGGCCTGGAAACAAACCTTACATGTATTGACCTATCAAATTGTGGTATGGCAGTACTATCAATTTTGTCTTTCCATGACATTGGTGTGTTTCGTTCGATAAACGATTAGTGCGATTTTTCAAAAGAAGTTTTGAAAATTTTCACGTATGTGTTTGCTTGTGTTTGAACCTTGTTGCTTGATGTTTGTTAGACATTGATTGATTATGTTATAGATTGGTTGCCTTGTTTTGTTTTATTAGGATTCCACCATAAGTACAAATAAATCAACTCATTGATTTCTAAACCAAATAGATGTCTCACCCCAATACCAGCACCAATGATTTGCATACAACTATGCAACTACTATTAGAGAACCAGAGTCAGCCGTGGAAGTTGATCAATGACCAACTGCCTAAGATTGATCAAAACCATAGTGATTTTGTAGAGAACCTTATGACCAAACTAAAGGCATGCAAAACTTGTGGAGAGATAGGACATACGTCCAAAGATTGTTCCTATGAGTGGCCCCATGGTCGTACCAGACGCCTAGTTAAAGGATGCCGCACAAGACTTGTTATTTGCTTCCTGTGTGAAGGAACAAACCATGTCCCAATTCAGTGTCAACTTTATCCCTTGGTGCAACAAGCTAACCAGCAAACCAAGGAAGGAATGCAACAGTCTCTCATGAAGACCCTGGAGGAACAAGGACAAAAGGTTAAATCCAAGAAAGATCTTAGCCACATAAGTTGCTACAAGTGCAAAGAAAAGGGACACTATGTCAGTGGCTGCCCTGAGAGGAAGAAGGATAAATCTCTTCAAGGACCGAGTGGAAAACGTGAGTGCTAAAACTTTTCGTATCCACCACATGCCATTGTATTTTTCATACTTGTACGCTTTACATCAGAGAACTAAACGAGATTAAAAAGAGTTTCTAGACTGACCACAAAACTTTTCTTTTAAGGGTGGTAGCCACCCAGTTAAAGTAAACCCCGTTGCTTAAACCCAGAGATACCAAACTATCTTTCTTTCATTCGAGTCACCCCAATCAAAAAAATCATCCCCCTACCAGCTTTCAAGTCTCCATGTCGAAACCTTTCATCTCTCAAACCTCTCGAGTTATCAGAATCATTCCAAGCACTTGCTTTGTCTTTCTAGCTTCTCCGAATCTCGGGGACGAGATTCCTTTTAAGGTGGTAGTCTGTAACATCCCGACACTTTATAAGGTTCACAAATCACTAATATTTATAACTTTTGTTTTGATTGAAATAAAATACTAAAATGCTTAAAGAAACCAACTATCAAAGACTTCAACCAATTTGAAAAAGTCTATTCTTTCAAAATCCCCAATGTGTCATTATTTTCAAAGGTTATTTCCAATTAAACATTACATTACCCCTTGTATTTCAAAAACCTTAATATGTAATGTTTTATAAAGCACAAACCATTTTATTTTAAGTAAATAGTTTACTTATAAGTAATTGATTTCAACCACTTAGCCTTAGCTATAAATAAATTAAAATAATAATTACAAGTGTTATTTTAAACTATTGAAAACTTTGTCTATTTGCCAAAAGATTATGATTCATATACCTGAGTTCAAAATATAATTTGGAAATTATAAGTCTATAGTTATAACTTTAAAACTTCATGGATTTAAATTAATGAATTATCCAAATAGGCATTTCATTAGCTTAAATGATTTTCATTATTTTCAAAACATAAAATGACTTTCATGAATATATACTCTATATAAGAAAAGAATTAAATCTATAATATTTTCCAAAGTTGTTTATGAAGTTTTCAAATGATTTATCTTAATATAAAATATAATGGTGCACAAATGAATTGATTTGAATACATTATTTTCCCTGGTTATTTTCTTATAGTATGTGTTATTATACTAGAGCCTAAAATGAATTTAGTATTTGGAAATGAGTTTAAATGACTTAAAACATATTGGAATGTGGGTATTTTTCAAATTTTATTTAGCCAAAAGAAAATTTCATTAAGATATAATTTCAAATTTGAATCTAAGTGTCAAATTTGTATTTAATCAATATTTCAAAATATTATTTTTCAAAAATGTTCAAAACATGCCCACAACTGGTTTAACACAAAGATAATAGTTTTACCAATTTTTAGAAATTTGTTTGACATCATTTGGACAATTAAATCAAAAGATATGAATTAAAGGAAAATTCAGAAAAGAAAATGAAAAATTGCTGACGTCAGCTCGTCTTCAAGCTCCGTCCAGAAATCGTGCCCCCGATTCCCTCTCCAAATCCGGCGTGATTGATGCGAGTTATTTCCCCCCGCTCGGCCTATAAAACCTCGACGACCCCATCGTCCATTCGCCCCAAACCCTAGCCTCTAATACCCCGCCAGGCCGGAGAAAACGCTCGCCGGAGTTCATCTCATCCGCCGTCGCTCTTCTCCGATTCCGGCGAGGTTAGTCCATGCCCAGGCCCGAGACCCCCTCCATACTTCTTCCCTTGTCCAGGCGCACCTCCCCTGACCATCTTTTCGACGTTTTCGGCAGCGAAACCACCCGGGGCGTGCTCAACCGAACTCGCCGGAGCCGCCGCACCTTCATGCGCCCCTCCACGGCGTTCCAGGACGAGGAACATCCGGCCGACGCCACCATTTTCCTCAGCTCGAAGCTCCGAGTCCGTAGCCGCCCTCCGCGTGTCGGGGGAGCCACCCCAACGTCGGCGCCGTCCGTGCCCGAGCCTGCGCCGCCGCCATCCTCTTCTCCGGCGACCAAAAGCGCCGCCCGGTGAGCCCCCTCTCCCCCAGCCGTCCGATCTACCTTGTGTGGCTAAGATTAGATGACTTAATTTGAAACGGTACGATCCGATCTGGACCGCCAGATCCAGATCTGACGGCCCAGATCTGATCACTTATCCACGTCGGATCCCAGTCAGCAGCCCAGTCAGCGCCCAGTCAGAGCCCAGTCAGCGTTGACGTGTAAAATCATTTTCACGATTTAATTAATTGGCAATTTTGCAGAAAAGCCCCTGTCTATTCAAACTATCATATCTTTTTCTCAGTTTATCCAAATTCAAATATTTTTATATATTTGGAAATCTCTTGACATGTAGATTATTTTAGATCAGCCAAAATTCAAATTTGACTTAGTATAGAATATTCAAATTTTAAATGGTGAATTTGAGTATATTTTTAATAACTTTAAATCTATAAATCCAAAAATTGCAAATAAGATTGTTTTAGAAACTTTGGAATATTAGTAATGGTATGCCTCTGTTATAAAATATGTCTTTAGTATTATTTGATGATTTAATAGTTGTTTGTTTAATTCGAATAGTTTGAGTATTTTCAACATAACTATTAATAGAAATATTATTTTGATTAAATCAAATTTCTATAAATCTAATTAAATGCCCCCTGTCTATTAACACTAATTATAAAATTTAACTATAAAAAATTAATCATAGGAAACTTTAATCTTATAATTATTCCTTTTATTATATTTTCCAAAAATAGAAATTAACTAAAATTGCATTTATAAAGAAATCACAAAAGTCATTTTGATGCTTTCTTGTGAATAAAAATTGCATTTCATGCATAACATATTTTATTATATAATTATATCCCTCATAGGAAAACCTCTTCATTATTTTTCTCTAAGTTAGAAATATTTTCAACTTAGCATTTTGGTGAAGTGCTACACTTAGACACTTAGTAATTTTCAACATGGAGCTGGAAGACCAATGAAGGACTTAGCCAAACAAGACTCCAGAAGAATCTCCAAGGAGTGGAAGCACTTAGAAGAAAGATCAAGAAGAAGTTGATGAAGACCAACCAGAAATATTTTCTAAGTCTTTCTCCCTCTTTCTTTCTTTTCTCCCTCCTTCTTCTGCTAGACTTCATGATGACTATGTAAATCCAAGACCAGCCTCGAGGATACAAGAACCACCAAGTCTGAAGATTTATCAAGTCTATCAAAACTTCAATCAAGACATCATCAAGGAGAATATTACAAGTCTGGAGATGAAGCCTGGAGGACAACTACATCTTCTTCTATCTTTTCCCTCTTCTCTAATCTTGTCTTTCACATTTGACATAAACAATTTTTGATCATGATATTATCGTCTTGAAGTTTGTTGGATCCTAACGGCATAGTGAGATGAAGTGGCCTGGAAACAAACCTTACATGTATTGACCTATCAAATTGTGGAATGGCAGTACTATCAATATTGTCTTTCCATGACATTGGTGTGTTTCGTTCGATAAACGATTAGTGCGGTTTTTCAAAAGAAGTTTTGAAAATTTTCACGTATGTGTTTGCTTGTGTTTGAACCTTGTTGCTTGATGTTTGTTAGACGTTGATTGATTATGTTATAGATTGGTTGCCTTGTTTTGTTTTATTAGGATTCCACCATAAGTACAAATATATCAACTCATTGCTTTCTAAACCAATACCAACACCAATGATTTGCATACAACTATGCGACTACTATTAGAGAACCAGAGTCAGCTGTGGAAGTTGATCAATGACCAACTGCCTAAGATTGATCAAAACCATAGTGATTTTGAAAATAACCTTATGACCAAACTAAAGGCATGCAAAACTTGTGGAGAGATAGGACATACGTCCAAAGATTGTTCCGATGAGTGGCCCCATGGTCGTACCAGACGCCTAGTTAAAGGATGCCGCACAAGACTTGTTACTTGCTTCCTGTGTGAAGGAACAAACCATGTCCGAATTCAGTGTCAACTTTATCCCTTGGTGCAACAAGCTAACCAGCAAACCAAGGAAGGAATGCAATAGTCTCTCATGAAGACCCTGGAGGAACAAGGACAAAAGGTTAAATCCAAGAAAGATCTTAGCCACATAAGTTGCTACAAGTGCAAAGAAAAGGGACACTATGTCAGTGGCTGCCCTGAGAGGAAGAAGGATAAATCTCTTCAAGGACCGAGTGGAAAACGTGAGTGCTAAAACTTTTCGTATCCACCACATGCCATTGTATTTTGCATACTTGTACGCTTTACATCAGAGAACTAAACGAGATTAAAAAGAGTTTCTAGACTCACCACAAAACTTTTCTTTTAAGGGTGGTAGCCACCCAGTTAAAGTAAACCCCGTTGCTTAAACCCAGAGATACCAAACTATCTTTCTTTCATTCGAGTCACCCCAATCAAAAAAATCATCCCCCTACCAGCTTTCAAGTCTCCATGTCGAAACCTTTCATCTCTCAAACCTCTCGAGTTATCAGAATCATTCCAAGCACTTGCTTTGTCTTTCTAGCTTCTCCGAATCTCGGGGACGAGATTCCTTTTAAGGTGATAGTCTGTAACATCCCGACACTTTATAAGGTTCAAAAATCACTAATATTTATAACTTTTGTTTTGATTGAAAAAAAATACTAAAATGCTTAAAGAAACCAACTATCAAAGACTTCAACCAATTTGAAAAAGTCTATTATTTCAAAATCCCCAATGTGTCATTATTTTCAAAGGTTATTTCCAATTAAACATTACATTACCCATTGTATTTCAAAAACCTTAATATGTAATTTGACAAATGTTTTATAAAGCAAAAACCATTTTATTTTAAGTAAATAGTTTACTTATAAGTAATTGATTTCAACCACTTAGCCTTACCTATAAATAAATTAAAATAATAATTACAAGTGTTATTTTAAACTATTGAAAACTTTGTCTATTTGCCAAAAGATTATGATTCATTTACCTGAGTTCAAAATATAATTTGGAAATTATAAGTCTATAGTTATAACTTTAAAACTTCATGGATTTAAATTAATGAATTATCCAAATAGGCATTTCATTAGCTTAAATGATTTTCATTATTTTCAAAACAAAAAATGACTTTCATGAATATATATTCTATATAAGAAAATAATTAAATCTAAAATCTTTTCCAAAGTTGTTTATGAAGTTTTCAAATGATTTATCTTAATATAAAATTTAATGGTGCACAAATGAATTGATTTGAATACATTATTTTCCCTGGTTATTTTCTTATAGTATGTGTTATTATACTAAAGCCTAAAATGAATTTAGTATTTGGAAATGAGTTTAAATGACTTAAATCAAACATATTGGAATGTGGGTATTTTTCAAATTTTATTTAGCCAAAAGAAAATTTCATTAAGATATAATTTCAAATTTGACTTTAAGTGTCAAATTTGTATTTAATCTATATTTCAAAATATTATTTTTTAAAAATGTTCAAAACATGCCCACAACTGGTTTAACACAAAGATAATAATTTACCAATTTTCGAAATTTGTTTGACATCATTTGGAAATTAAATCAAAAGATATGAATTAAAGGAAAATTCAGAAAAGAAAATGAAAAATTGCTGACGTCATGCTGACATCAGCTCGTCTTCAAGCTCTGTCCAGAAATCGCGCCCCCGATTCCCTCTCCAAATCCGGCGTGATTGATGCGAGTTTTTTCCCCCCGCTCGTCCTATAAAACCTCGACGATCCCCTCGTCCATTTGCCCCAAACCCTAGCCTCTAATACGCCGCCAGGCCGGAGAAAACGCTCGCCGGAGTTCATCTCATCCGCCGCCGGTCTTCTCCGATTCCGGCGAGGTTAGTCCATGCCCAGGCCCGAGACCCCCTCCATACTTCTTCCCTTGTCCAGGCGCACCTCCCCTGACCATCTTTTTGACGTTTTCAGCAGCGAAACCACACGGGGCGTGCTCAACCGAACTCGCCGGAGCCGCCGCACCTTCATGCGCCCCTCCACGGCGTTCCAGGACGAGGGACATCCGGCCGACCCCATCATTCTCCTCAGCTCGAAGCTCCGAGTCCGTAGCCGCCCTCCGCGTGTCGGGGGAGCCACCCCAACGTCTGCGCCGTCCGTGCCCGAGCCCGCGCCGCCGCCATCCTCTTCTCCGGCGACCAAAAGCGCCGCCCCGTGAGCCCCCTCTCCCCCAGCCGTACGATCTACCTTGTGTGGCTAAGATTAGATGACTTAATTTGAAACGGTACGATCCGATCTGGACCGCCAGATCCAGATCTAACGGCCCAGATTTGATCACTTATCCACGTCGGATCCCAGTCAGCAGCCCAGTCAGCGCACAGTCAGCGCCCAGTCAGCGCTGACGTGTAAAATCATTTTCACGATTTAATTAATTGGCAATTTTGCAGAAAAGCCCCTGTCTATTCAAACTATCATATATTTTTCTCTGTTTACCCAAATTCAAATATTTTTATATATTTGGAAAGCTTTTGACATGTAGATTATTTTAGATCGGCCAAAATTCAAATTTGACTTAGTATAGAATATTCAAATTTCAAATGGTGAATTTGAGTATATTTGTAATAACTTTAAATCTATAAATCCAAAAATTGCAAATAAAATTGTTTTAGAAACTTTGGAATATTAGTAATGGTATGCCTCTGTTATAAAATATTTTTTAGTATTATTTGATGATTTAATAGTTGTTTGTTTAATTCGAATAGTTTGAGTATTTTCAACATAACTATTAATAGAAATATTATTTTCATTAAATCAAATTTCTATAAATCTAATTAAATGCCCCCTGTCTATTAACACTAATTATAAAATTTAATTATAAAAATTTAATCATAGGAAACTTTAATCTTATAATTATTCCTTTTATTATATTTTCCAAAAATAGAAATTAACTAAAATTGCATTTATAAAGAAATCACAAAAGTCATTTGATGCTTTCTTGTGAATAAAAATTGCATTTCATGCATAACATATTTTATTATATAATTATATCCCTCATAGGAAAACCTCTTCATTATTTTTCTCTAAGTTAGAAATATTTTCAACTTAGCATTTTGGTGAAGTGCTACACTTAGACACTTAGTAATTTTCAACATGGAGCTGGAAGACCAATGAAGGACTTAGCCAAACAAGACTCCAGAAGAATCTCCAAGGAGTGGAAGCACTTAGAAGAAAGATCAAGAAGAAGTTGATGAAGACCAACCAGAAATATTTTCTAAGTCTTTCTCCCTCTTTCTTTCTTTTCTCCCTCCTTCTTCTGTTAGACTTCATGATGACTATGTAAATTCAAGACCAGCCTCGAGGATACAAGAACCACCAAGTCTGAAGATTTATCAAGTCTATCAAAACTTCAATCAAGACATCATCAAGGAGAATATTACAAGTCTGGAGATGAAGCCTGGAGGACAACTACATCTTCTTCTATCTTTTCCCTCTTTTCTAATCTTGTCTTTCACATTTGACATAAACAATTTTTGATCATGATATTATCGTCTTGAAGTTTGTTGGATCCTAGCGGCATAGTGAGTTGAAGCGGCCTGGAAACAAACCTTACATGTCCACGTACATGAGACCTGTTCCACAATTTAAGTGGCTGGTCGGGTGCCTGTCTCTCTCACTATAGTGAATGTCCAATTTACAAAGAGTTGATAATAATTGTTGATCATCTTGAAGAAATGACTTAGTATTTACTCTAAATATCTCTACACATCAAGACTAAGGCATTAGAGGGCTTATTAAAGATGATATAAAACAAAATATTTTATTCAACTTATGACCTTAGTCCTTAGTCATTTTTGACCAACACCCTTCCTTGCATTAACTTAAAAGATTTTCATGCATGACATGTTTTCCTTAGAAGTTTACAAAACTTGTTTGTTCACTAGATATTTTCAAAGGCAAGTGGCACACCTCATAAACTTCCTATTATTTTCTATATGCATCACTTAGTGTATTTTTATATGCATGTGTAGGATAGTAGTGCTATGCTAAACCTGTGTAGTATTCCCTTACTCCTGTGTCTCAGTTCCTATATAATACTTAGTAGATATATTGATGCTATGCAATGATGAAAAGTTTTACAAAATGTAAGTGACTACTCAGGACTGTGCTCATGGTTGTCGTCGCCTAGGATGAATGTCTATTCTACTTAGGACCGTGAGCATGGTGATTTTCACCTGAGAGTGCACATCCACTAAGTTAGTGAATCTCCTGGGTGGATTGGTTGTATGGTGGCGATCCTTCAGACTTCATCTCCTGACTTGTATTATTCTCCTTGATGATGTCTTGAATAATCTTCAGACTTGATGATTTTTGCATCACTTGGGCTGGTCTTGGATTTAACTGAGTCTACAAAAGGTCTAAGAGAAGAAGGAAGAAATTAAAGAGAGAGAAAGGAGGACTTAGGAAATATTGTTGGTTGGTCATCATGATCTTCTTCTTGATTTTCTTCTAAGTGCCTCTACTCCTAGAAGGTACTTCTGAAGTCTTGTTTTCGCTAAGTCCTTCATTTTCCTTCTAGCTCCATGATGAAAATCCTAAGTGTTTTAAGTGCATATCGCTTTTACCAAAATACTGAGTTTTGAAAATAATCCTAACTTAAAGAAAATGGGGGGGGGGGGGGGGGGTTCTCTTATGGAAATATACTACATAATAAAATATGCTATGCATGAAATGAAATTTTAATTCACAAGAAACATAATACTAATTTTTGTGATATTTATAAATATGCATGAATTTATAAATGTAATTTAATTAATTTATATTTTTGGAAAAATATACTAAAAGGTCTAATTATAAGATTAAAGTTTTCCATGATTAAATTTTATAACAAAATTTTATAAATAGTGTAAATGGACAGGGGGGCGTTAATTAGATTTATTGAAATAGGATCTAATCAAAATTAATATTTCTATTAATAGTGAAGTTAAAATACTCACTTATTCAAATTCAATATATACCTATGAATTGATTCAAATATTACTCAAAAATATTTTATATCAGTGACATCAATTTACAAATATTCCAAAGTCTCTAAAACAATTTTATTTGAAATTTTTGAATTTACAGATTTAATGTTATCACAGAAATACTCAAATTCTCCATTTGAAATTTGAATATTTTAAACTAAGTCAAATTTGAAATCTAACAGATCGAAAATATTCTACATGTCAAGAGCTTTCCAAATATATAAAAATATTTGAATTTGGATAAACAGAGAAAAAGATATGATAAAACTAATGTGTAGGGTCTTTTCTGCAAAACTGCCAAATTAATTTAATTCGAGAAAATTGTTTTCCACGTCAGTGCTGACTGGGCGCTGACGAGGCACGACGTGGCGCTGACTGTGCGTGCTGACTGGATCCTACGTGGATAAGTGAGTAGGACTGGGCCGTCAGATCTGGATTTGGCGGTCCAAATCAACTCGTACCTCTTCGCGTGAAAGTTCTAATCGTTGCCGCACAAAATAGATCTGACGGTCTAGATTGGATCGACCAAAACCGAGCGGCGCTAGGTTGCCGGAGTTGCTCCGATGCGGCGGTGCCATGGCCGGAACTCGCGCTCAAGACGATGTACGGGTCCTCGAGCATAACTGATCGTACCAGGGAGAAGTAGAGGTCGAGACGACTTAGGTGGCGTGGCAGTGGTCCCTGGGGCGTCTCGATTCGTCTCCAGTAGCTCGCCGGAGTCGGAGACCGTGACGGTTTGCTTCGGGCGAGGAAGAACGCGACGACCTGGTGCAAGAAAAATTACCCAAGCGAGTCACGAAGATGCGCATGATGTCAGGGGGTCTAGAGAGAGGCGTCTGGGTTCTTGGGGAGCACGGTACTCACCGGAGTTTGCAGAAATAGGCGGCGGCAATGGCGGCACGGCGGCGACGATTTGCGGGCGGCCTGGGGGCGCTCGGGTTAGGGTTTTTGGGGGAAAACGGGGAGGAGAGGCAGGGTTATTTGTAGGGCAGGATAGGGGAAACAAATCGCGTGATTCGAGCTCGAATTTTGGAAGGGAATCGGAGACGGAATCAGGCGCGATTTTCGTCTGAGAAGGAAGACGATGACGTCATCGCTGACGTCAAAAAGAAATTTCCTTTTTCTGAATTTTCCATCTTCTTAATAACTTTTGATTTATAACTCCAAATGAAGTCAAATCAATTCCTAAAAATTTGTAAAATTCTTATCCTTGCGTTAAGCCAGTTGTGGAAATGTTTTGCACATTTTTGAAAAATAATATTTTGAATTATTGCTTAAATACAATTTGACACTTTATGTTAAATTAAAAAAATAGGGTTTAATAAATTCTATTTTTGGCTAAAATAAATCCTATGAAATACCCATATTCAAATGCTTGAATTTTTGTTATGTAAACTCATACTCCATTATTTAAAAAAATTTAACTTTAATTGATTATTAAATATCATTTTACAACTATTTATAATGAAAAATAGAAAAGCAATGTAATCATTTTAATTCAATTTATTTTGTGCACCATTAAGTTTCATATTAAGATAATACAATTGAACTTCATAACAACTTTTGGAAAAGCTTTTAGTTTTAATTCATTTCTTACTGTGAATATATTAATCTTTTCATGCTTTGAAAATGATGAAACTGAGTTGAGCAAAATAAATGCTTAATTGGAGAATTCATTAAATTTTATGAAGTTTTAAGTTATAAATTATAGGCTTATAATTTCCAAATTATATTTTGACTTAGTCAAAGGAATGGAAACCATTTGGCAATTATATCGTTTTAATAGTTTTGTATCTATGAATAGATATGGTTAAGTGGTTGAAATCAATCACTTATAAGTAAGTTATTTTATTGAAGTTTACTAACATTTGTCAATTTATAAAATGAGGCTTAAGAAAATACAATGGGATAATAATTTTTTTTAAATTGAAACAAGTTTTGAAGATTAGTGATTACTTGAGATATTTGAATTAATAAACCTTTTTAATATGCCTGAAGTCTTTTATAATTGGTTTTCTTATGTATTTTAATGTTTTATTTTAATCAAAAACAAAAGTTCTAAATTTTTGTGATTTTTTAACATTATAAAATGTTGGGATGTTACACCTTACAATATTACGTGATCAAGATTGTGTGAAAGCATGTCACTTCAGAAACTATTCTTCTTTTATCGTTCTTGCCTACTCGGGACGAGAAGAACTAAGCTTGGGGATGTTGATACATCTCCAACGTATCTATAATATCTTATGTTCCAAGTTATATTATACCATATTATTACATGTTTTATATGCATTTTATATAGTTTTATGCATTTTCTGGGACTAACCTTTTAACAAGATGCCACAGTGCCAGTTCCCTGTTTTCTGCTGTTTTTGGTTACAGAAAAGTACTTAAGGAAATATTCTCGGAATTGAACGATTTGTTTTCCAAAGTCCATTTTTAATTGGGAACGTTCCAGTGGACCGAAGACGACACGAAGTGGGGCACCGAGGCGCCGCCACCCTGTGCTCGCGCGGCAGGAAGTAAGGCCGCGCAAGCACCAGGTGTGGGGCCCTCGGGCCTGTACCGCCTTCGCCCTTTCGCCTACTTGAAGCCCCTGAAAACCTAAAATACCTACCGTGTTTGTTATATCCTCCACGGGTCCCGAGCCACCGCCGTCATCAACACCAATTTGGGAGAGATCAGAACTTCTTCCCGGCACCTTGCCGGGACGGGAAATCGTCCCCGGAGGCCTCTACGTCGCCATGAGCGCCTCCGGACTGATGCGTGAGTAGTCTACCCTTGGACTACGGGTCCATAGCAGTAGCTAGATGGTTGTCTTCTCCTCTTGTGATATCATGTTTAGATCTTGTGAGCTGCCTATCATGATCAAGATCACCGTTATGTAATATTTCATGTTGTGTTTGCTGGGATCCGATGATTATTGAGTACTAAAGTTATTGCTTCATAATATATCATGTGTGTGCTATTTTATGATCTTGCATACTCTCCGTTAATTGTGTATGCTCTGGCCAAGTAGATGCTTGTGGCTGCAAGAGGGGGTATTTATGCTGGATAGTAGGTTCATGTCTCTATTAAATCTGGGATGGTGACAGCTAGCTCTAAGGTTGTAGATGTATTGTTGCTACTAGGGATAAAATAGTAGTCTTTCTCTAAGGATGATGTTACTTACTTACTTACTTTACACAAAGTGCTTAGGGCGATAATCTGTTGCATGCAACTTAATACTGAAAGGGGTGCGGATGCTAATCGGAAGGTGGATTATTAGTCATAGATGTGGTTGGAACGGTCTATGTATATTGTTGTAATGCGCGAATGAATCTCACACTGGACATCATAACATTAGTATATGCATTGGTTTGCTCATAATTATTCTATCAATTGCCCAGCTGTAATTTGTTTACCCGCATGAATGTTTTATTATATATGGAGAGACACCACTAGTGAACTGTGGACCCCGATCCTTCTCTTTATTCTGATAAAACCACAACTGTTAACTTGTTACTTTCTGCTGTCAAAGAGTGACTCCTACGGAACAGGGGTAGTCACACCCTGAAGTGTAGTTCGGGAGATGGATTGAACACGGAGGTCAAGCGACCCTCGGGAGGCACGACGACGGTGCTCGCCGGGCCTGGAGAGGAACACCCACGACAGAAAAGGACACCGGCCCGTACCCAGGTTCACGGCCCTCAGGAGGAGGTAACACCGCTACTCCTGCTTGTCTGTATTGCACTGCAGAGGTTACAGTACAACTGAGCTTGCCGAGGGCTCTCTTGAGGCAGTTCGTGCTTGGAAAAGGACACAATGGTCGTCTTCCTCCTCAAGCCGATGGCTATCCTACTAGCTGAGATAGGGTTTACAAGTGTTTAGGAAGCAATTGGTCGACCCCTTGCTATAGTGGAGCTCTTGCTCCTTTTATAGGCGCCACAGGCGTCTTCCTTGCGCATGGCGTCCAAGGTGGGCTCCCACACGACAGTGGCGCGGAGGAGTTGGAGTCCACCGATGCTGAATCCTCCATGGTCGCGGTCCATCGGCGATAAAGTTGGGCGCAGTGGCCGAAAGGCTGCAGACCGCGCAGAACGGCTCGCAGGGGCTGCAGTGATCGTGGTGGAGCCCACGATGACGATCTTCTTGGAGCGTTGCGCCGTCCAGCCACTTTATCACCAGAGAGGAAAGTCCTAACTGTCCTGACGCAGGCGGCGCAACTTTGTTGACTCCTTTATCACTAGAATGGCTATTGGAGTGCTCGCGTCACTCTGCGGCCGCTGCAGAGGCCATGTGCGCCCTGCAACACTTTCTTGGCCGCGAAGCTTCTCCACAGGGCCAAGGCGGCCTGCGGAGGAATTCTTGCTGACTTCTCTCCAGGCGGGTGGAGCCTCGGGAGAGTCTCTTGAAGCGTAGGTTCTCTTCAGACCTTCGCTTCCTCTTCAGACCCTCAAAAGGAGTTCCCTCTCGAGGGTCTCTCCAAGCAGTGGCTTGGTCCTTAGTCGTTTCGTCTGATCCGTCAGCGTGCGAGGCTTGGGGAGAGTGGACTCTGCACACCCCAGTCTTCACTGGGCCGACATTAGCCCCCGGGCCCGCGATTGGCGCGATTGAGCCCATGGCGCAGTCGGAGCGTCGTGGGCCCAAGAAGTCCGGCCGGCCCGAGCCACGCGTCGCCCAGACGAGTAACGGCCGCGCACGATCTGGGGCGCGCGTAGTGGGGGGTCCCACCACGCCCCGGTAACTGCTCTTTGAAGAGACATAAAGTTTGGGCGCTAGAGCAGGGAGCCGTTATTGTTTCCTTCCTTTTCGCAGAAGCCTCCGCCATTCTCGAGCTCTCCGCTTCTGCTCTCTAGCTCTCTTGCCTCCTTTCGCCTCTAGCGACCCACAAAACTTCGGCCGCGGAATTCTCTTCTCAGGCGGCGTTAGCCGAGGTCGCGCACGGCGCGGTGCTACTCGGGGTGCGCGTAAATGACAAGGCGCTCTCCAAGTACCGCTACCTGGTGGCGGACCGGACCAATAAGCATGGCGCTACCGCGCTTAAGCCGGCGGCGCACGGGAAACTGCAAAAATATCGGATGATCTCTACAAGCCACGCGTGAAGATAAGATGTACAATGATTCTACACTTGTTCGTGTATATACATGGATTTATTCAAGCCATCACCGTACGTGGCCAATGAGCAGCCAAGGAGCAGCGTTGCATGTGGCCGTCCATGCTTGGCCATGCAATCGCGTGTGGGCTGCTGTACGGAAAAGTCAAGCGACCCAGCTCCTCACAGCTACATCCACGGAAGAGTCCATCGAGATTACGGCTCAGCCAATTAGTGTCTCGGTCGTGCACGAGGCTCATGACTCCCGGCCGCCGTTTAGGCCCAATAAATAGCTAGCTAACGCCTAGGTTAAAACTCGGATTTTATTTAGTTTAAAACTTAGCAAAAACGTTAGTGTCGGTAGAGACCTATTATACTTCGCATTTACAGAATCCCACATATAAATATTTTATTTTTATTCCGCAATATCTTGATTGCATCTATAATTCTTGCTAGTTTTTCGATTGCTTGCAAGAATTGATCTACGGATCAGGTTGATCTAGCTCCGGCGAGATCAATAACCTCTGAAAGTTGCTGTAGCGATTGCATTGGCGCAACATTTCGCACGTTTGTACTCGGATCGTCAACGTCGACCTCCACCCAAATCGTTAGCTACCATCTTATCGAAATATCGGGCAACCTTACCCCATCACGATTTCGGCGCATTCCCCGGGAATGAGGCTGATCCCGGGGGCTTGACTTCAACTTCCATCAAGAAAGCGACGTTTCAAGGCGACCCCCAGATGACCAAGAAGGTGGCCCTGACGTTGGATGGAGTTCGCTCCATCACCATTGGCGCCCACATAACGGACAAATAGGAAAGCGTACACGTCACCTTCCTTCGAGGGACCTCTTATGTCTTCGTGTGGGACGCATCAGAGATCCCCGGTGTTCCAAGGGAGGTGATAGAGCACAAATTGGAAGTCAGCACAGACGCGCGACCTGTGAAGCAAGTTCTCTGGAACCAGAGCAAGCAGAAGTTGGAGATCATCGTCACCGAGATCGACAAGCTGCTGGAGGCTGGCGTCATACGCTCGGTCCCGCACCCTCTCTGGGTGGCGAATCCAGTGGTGGTACCAAAGCCCCTGACGAACAAGTGGCGCCTCAGCATCGACTTCCCGACCTAAACAAGGCCTGCCCGAAGGATCCTTTCCCCTGCCCCGGATCGATCAGATCGTGGACTCCACGCCAGGGTGCAAGCTACTGTGTTTTCTGGACGCCTTGTCCGGGTATCATTAGATCCTGATGTCTGTTGAAGACCAAGAGAAGACGGCATTCATCACCCCCAAGGGCTGCTATTGCTACATCCGGATGCCTTTCGGCCTCCGGAACGCAGGCGCTACCTTCCAGCGCACAATGCAGGCATGCCTTGGACCGCAACTGGGGCGCAATGTCGAAGCCTACATCGACGACATTGTGGTCAAGTCCCGGCGCCAGGATTCGCTCATCCAAGACCTTCATAAAACCTTCGAGAACCTCAGGCGGGTCAACTTCAAGCTCAACCTTGAGATATGCGTCTTCAGGGTCCCGGTATGCAAGCTACTGGGTTTCTTGGTTTCCCAACCCGGGAATCGAGGCCAACTCAGAAAAAATCAAGGCAATCGACCGCATGGAAGCTCCCCATCGTATCAAGGATGTACAACGCCTCAACGGATGCATCACGGCACTCGGGCGCTTCATCTCAAGACTGGGAGATCGAGCTCTCCCATTCTTCAAGCTGCTGGAGAAGGAGGGTCCCGTCGACTCGACCCCTGAGGCTCAGGAAGCCCTGTAGTCCCTCAAGCGATATCTCGCGTCGCCACCAATCCTGGTGGCTCCGACGCCGAAGGAGCCGCCGCTGCTATACATCGCTGCCACCAACAAGGCGTGAGCGCGGTGCTTGAAGGAGATATGCCCTGGAGGCAAAAAAATAAGTAGAATTTATCGCATTATCTCTTAAGTTTATAATATGTCTTTGTATTATGCTATAACTGGATTAATCGGAATTATTAATACGCGTGTGATACATAGACAACCAGAGTCCATAGTGAGCCTCTATATAAACTAGTCCTCTGAGCAACAGATGATCGAGATTCCCGATCATGGATAATGGCGTCAGTTGACAGTGGGGTCATCTTATTAGTTGAATAAGGTGATGGACATACGCAAAGTATTGCAATAGGATCGTATTACGATGTTTGCCATTTGCAATAAATAAGTAATATGATAGCTTATTCCTTAGACCGTGAGACCGTACTTATTGCTACTTCATAGGGGATCTTTGAGAGCATCAAACGTCGTGTCTTATATAGCATGACAATAACAGTGTCCATCTTGGGTGTCTCGAAAGAGTATGTTGAGACGTAAGGATCAAGAGCGGGATTTGTTCATTCGTGTAATGGAAAGATACTCTGGGCCCACTCGGTGATATTGCATCTTTATAGCTTCGTAGCTTATGACTAGGTCATGGAGATGTAATGTCGCAGACGAGTTAATAACCTATGTCGGTAACGAGATGCAACAGGGCATCGGATGTCTATGATCACATCTCGGGCAAGGTAGTATCGCAGAAATAAAGAGAATGAATATCATGGTTATGGTTCAACGACGGTATTCGAAGAATGCACAGGGACCGTCATATGCATCCAGGTATCCCTGGCGGTCATTGGCGAGCGAAGGGTCTCGACCATGTTTAGAGTTCTCGAACCGTAGCGTAACAAGCTTAAGGTCTTAACGACACTAGGAGAAGGTTCTGGAATATTATAGGATTTTGATGAGAGAGAAATTATCCGGAAAGAGTTCCGGTGGTCCGGAAGGAGTTCCGGGAAGGTCTGGAATGGTTCCGGGAATGTACGAAAGATGTTCGGGGGTTCGTAAAATATTTCGGAGTCACGGGATATTAAATAGTATTCAAATATATTAATTATGAATTAATTATATTTATATTAACTTAATTTTAATTTAAAAAAGGGAAAAAGGAGCATCCCACCTAAATGGGCCAAGAAAGGCCCATGGGTGGCCGAACCGCCCTCCTCCTCCCTTTCCTTTAGTCCCCCATGGGGGAGGCAAGGTGCTTGCACACCCCCTCCCCCCGTTATATAGCAAGGAATATTAATTGGATTAATTACAAAAAAATATAATTAAATTTGTAGCAGGCCGGCCGAGCTGTTTCTCCGCCCGTTTTGCCTCCTCCCTCCACCAAAGCTATACCGTCGGGCGTCGTTGCCTGCGGGATTCCAGAAAAGTTCTACCCCTGCGATCTCAGCTGGATCTGAGTGACCGGGGGTTGTTGTTAAGCTCCGTATGCTTGCGAGTGCTCGGAGGCGCCACATTTGAGGAGCCTGGGCGACGTCGTCTCGCCCACCCAACAGCCCTGTCGCTGCCCTGCCGCCGGCGCCACGCCATCTTCCGCCTGATGCCCGTTGACGCAGGTCAACGTCGACATCCCGCCGTCATCGTCTGCATCATCGCGGCAAGTTCTCCGTGACCTCGAGTTGGCGATGTATGACTTCATCGTCAATGCTTGTGCGGGAGCGTAATCCCCGCTATCGGTCTACATGGAGGTATGTGACCCGTTCCGCCACCGTTATCGCATGTACTAGATAGATAGATCCTGACTAGTTAGGGCGTTCTTACGCTAGAAAAATTATTGTTTTCTGCCCCGGAACCCCTTCAGTGGTATCAGAGCCGATCTATGCGTAGTACGGCTGGTACGGTTAGAACTCATGTTGCTACCCTCTAACGTGCACTTGTGATGCCTTCGGTATTGAGTTGATGAAGCGGCTCGGACCGACTTTACGCGTACGCTTACGCGAGACTGGTTCCACTACTGACATACGGCTTGCACCGTATCTGTGGCTGGCGGGTGTCTGTTTCTCTCTCTTTAGTCGGCAAAGCATTTTCAATGGAGGGCCGGAAAGGGATGCTTAAACATGCAATTATATGATCGACGCTATGGTACAAAGTTCGTAGGTAGGGAAACGGTTCTCTTACGAATAAGACTATATGCCACGTAAAACTTGCAAAACTAAATAAAGGTAGAGGCGTCTAACTTTGTTTTGCAGAGGCGTTATTTTATGTGACATGGTTACGGTAAGTTCGATATTACTCGTAATATCGGAGGCAACAGAGGCCACCGTCGACTCGGAGCCATGCCAATGCGTCAGGTCCAATGTTCATGGCGTCGTGGAGGTCCAGGCGCGACGACCATGTCACGTCGCACTTCATTACTTTATGTTGATATTGTGTTGTTGTGTGTGCATCCTATTGATTGCTTATATGTTAGATATACAATGGTAGCACCATAAATAGGATAATCCGTAACAAATATCAAAATTGTGTTCTCCCTCGATGCGCACCACCAAGAAAGTTCTACGTTATGAGGCAGGCCGTGACGATCGGGTGTCATACATCTCGTCGTTCGCATACAGTGGGTGTAAGACATGTTTCACTCGCAGGGTCTTTGAGGTTTGATTGGTGAGCCTAGCATATGCAGATATGGCCTCGGAACACGGAAGATCGAAAGATCGAGCATGAGTCACAGAGTTGTTGTGATCGACATTTTATGTCCACCTTTGAAGCTGTGCTGCCGGCCGTGACGATCGGGGGTAGTATGGTGGATGGGGGTCGTGCAATTGCTAAGATTATCGTAGGGATAATAATTTTAGTAGAGTGTGTTTAATAATTGGATTATAAACTAAAACTCACATATGTTATAAACTTTACCTTACCTCTTTTGTGATCATATCTGTAGACGGAACTGTACTTCGGTTACTTCCTTAAGAGTCCGGATTCTATCTTAGAAGTCGATGGGTCCAACTTCATCAGATGGTACAACGGTCGTAGAAACATTCTCCAACACAAAAACATCCTATATGTCATTGAAGAAGCATTAGGAGATAAACCGGATGATTCTGATAGCAAGGAGGAGGATGATGAATTTCGCAGGCGTCGAGACATATTCATAGAAGTGGAGATCACCATGACCGTATGCCTAGCACCTGAGTTGAAAGAGTTGTTTCGACACAAGGAGCCATACATCATGATTGATGCGATCAAAACGCACTTCAAAGATGAATTGAGGCATGAGCAATCCGAACAGCTTAGAAAGTTCCGGACCATTCACATGGAGGAGCATACCTGTCTGGAGACTCATTTGAAGAGGTTGTATGACATCTACTTCAAACTGACAAATGTCTACGATTACTGGATGGCGGATTCATGTGCAATTCATACTGTGCTGATATCTCTACCTCCAAGCTATGAGATGCATGTGCGCAAATATGTTTTGAAGGCAGACAATATGAACTTTTACAAGTTCGTGTCCGAGTTCAAATCTATGGAGGTAGATTCCATCGAAGGAGAAATCTTCGACGCTACAGGTATATTTGATATACAGAGTTATGAGTGTATTCGTCTCTTGACATGTGATAAAAGTATTTGATACTTGTTCTGTTGATGAAACAGGTCCTGATTATTACTTATTTGTGGCGAATAATGACGTGACATGGTACAAGTGATGGCTAGCAAGGAAGTTGATGACCAGTGGTGTTCCCGTCCTCAAGTTATCATAGTTAACATTAATAGTTTTTTATAAGACCTTTTGTAATAGTGAGAGTGTGATTTTGTTTAGTGTCTTGATTGTTACAAGACAAAGTTATTCATATATGTAATAAGAAAAATTCAGTCATTTTATGTTATGGAACAAGCCAGTTGTTTTATATTATGAATAAAGTTTTCACATCTCAATTACATTACTTGTATGATAACTGGTGTACACTCATAAAAGCGGGAATGATAAAATTATATGTCCAAAGAATAAAAGATTTTGTTACTAGAACAAACACCATCGAATTTAATCATAAAGGCAATTTAAGAAGTAATAGATACTTTGATCTATTTAAAACTTGCATGTGCCGAATTGATTAAGTTTACAATTGATATTCAAGTATCAATTTGTGAGGAAATTAATTGAAAGTCATATCGGATGATTGTTAAATTAATTGTATGGTGAAATTTATTTGATTCGAATTCGACTATGATTATTAATAAATAATTGTATTTGCATAATAAATCACGAGTCTGAAAATAATTTGATAAAAGATCAATGGGGTTTTTCAGAAGAAAGATTAGTGAGTATTGTATTCACAAGATTTGATCAAAAGACAATATTTTTGAATTATGGTTTCAACACAAAAGACTTGTGAAAATTTGTTTCACAAAATTATAATATCAGATATAGTGATATGTGAAGTATTATATTCATACTATATTTTAGATAAAGTGTGGCCTTTCAGAATCTGTCTTAGAATCTCCTAATATGTTTGAAACATTATAGTCGATGTCCACTTTAGAAAATAGATGTTTTTCAACAGTGATTCGTGTGATTGACAATAATGTCATTATATAGATGATTATACGATAATTCAAAATATACACGAATAGTTCTTTGTAAATTACTAACGGTAGTTGAGAGTGTATACCAAAACCCAACAGAAACAAAACTTGTGTTGTTGTTTGTGTAATTCCGAGAAAATGCGATTTTCGAATTATTGTTTATGGAAATGAATTAGAAGCTTGCAATAAGGTTTCAGACCTATATTCATAAAAGTAGAACATTGGAATATGTTACAAAAGGTATATGTCTACAAATGAAAATTTAATGATAAGAGTGAAGGAGACTTTAAAATTGTTTTCTGCTTGCAATCCTCTTAGATAAGATCATACTATTTTCATGAAAGAAGCTTCCAAATAAGGTATTGTTATATTAATATTTGTTGTCAGGTCACAGATTAATATTGCATATTTCGGATCTTGTTGACAGATCAAGACACACCTTATGAATACAAACAAAGTTGAGAAAATATGAGAATACGGACAAAGGCTTTTTGAGCCTAAAAATCCAAGTTACATTTAGAAGGATTAAAACAGTAAATGTTATTATAATACTTATTAGAGGAATAAGATTACTTAACCATCATATAAAGTGTTACATGAGATATGTAACATGGAAGCATATTTTGTCGAGAAATGTATCTTGGACAAAATCAAATTTGTTGACTACATAAATGTAGACATGCTTGAAGTCTGTGGGATTTGTATTACAAGAATACTGCCATTTGTGTTAAGTTTGAATTGATAAGAGATCAATGATTTTGGTTTGACCAAAATGTCGAAATAAATTATGAATTTAAGTCGGGGTCAAAGTTAGTTTACTCAGGCAGAATATGTAAAGGACATAGTTTTGAGTGGGAGCTTAGACTCTCATATATGTAGATGACATATTTTGAGTGGGAGCTCATGTTCTCAAATATGTGGATACATAATTTGAGTGGGAGCCGAATTCATCATGTGTAAATGACACATCGCGAATTGTACCAGTAAAATTTAATTAGAAAGGTGAAGTTGTGAAACTATTTAAAAGTTATTATCTATATTGGAATAGAACGGGAACTTTAAATAGATAGTCGAGTTGTTTTGGATTATATCTGAAGAGGCAAAATAGATTAAAACCAAAGGATTGGTCCATGGAAATCCAATTAATCATTAAGAGTAATGATACACGATAATAGTGGTTGTATGATATGTTGGTCTATTACGTGATATTAGACATCATACAGGAACCATATTATGTGCTCGATGAAATATGACCCTTGTTCTTAGAAGAAGAACGGTTGTGAAAGTAGATTTGGAATTTACTGGAAGTAGAAATGTATTAGTCATTCGATTGAAACTGGAATGTCAAGTCTTGTACATAGGTATGAAAGTATATAGATATCGCGAGATTGTAAATGATACATAGAATTCTCTAGTGTGTTTGGAAAGCAAGAATCTGGTTAACAGAATCAGAGTAAGCGCTGGAAAATAGAAGTCTCACTTAGTTACGATATTTGTATATATGTTATTGGATAACATGATGATATTAAACAGGATTATATCAATGAATCGCAAAAGAATACACAATTGTGTATTGTACAGACTGTCAGAGTAACACTCTTTCACAAGCAAGCATTATCATATAACACTTATTTGATAAGGGGTTTTGATGAAGTAAAATGTTGCTAGTTTCTTTGTACTCTAGTGCAAGTGCGGGACTGAAGGAGATATGCCCTAGAGGCAAATAAATAAGTAGTATTCATCGCATTATCTCATAAGTTTATAATATGTATTTGTATTATGCTATAACTGTATTAATAAGAATTATTAATACACGTGAGATACACAGACAACTAGAGTCCCTAGTGAGTCACTATATAAACAAGTCCACTGGGCAACAGATGATCGAGATTCCCGATCATGGATAATGGCGTCGCTTGACAGTGGGGTCATCTTATTAGTTGAATAAGGTGATGGACATACGCAAAGTATTGCAATAGGATCATATTACGATGTTTTCCTTTTGCAATAAATAAGTAATATGATAGCTTATTCCTTAGACCGTGATACCATACTTATTGCTACTTTGTAGGGGTGCTTTGAGAGCATCAATCGTCGTGTCTTATATAACATGACAATAATAGTGTCCATCTTGGGCGTCTCGAAAGAGTATTTGAGACGTAAGGATCGAGATCGGGATTTGTTCATCCGTTAAATGGAAAGATACTCTGGGCACACTCGGTGATATTGCATCTATAAAGCTGCGCAGCTTATGACTAGGTCATGGAGATGTAATGTCGTAGTCGAGTTAATAACCTATGTCGGTAACAAGATGCAACAGGGCATCAGATGTCTACGGTCGCATCTCGGACAAGGTAGTATCACAGAAACAAAGGGAATGAATATCATGTTTATGGTTCAACGATGCTATTCGTAGAATGCACAGGGACCGGCATATGCATCCAGGTATCCCTGGCGGTCATTATTGAGCGAAGGGTCTCGACCATGTCTGCAGGGTTCTTGAACCGTAGCGTAACAAGCTTAAGGTCTTAACGACACTACGAGAATGTTCTAGAATATTATAGGATTTTAATAAGAGAGAAATGATCCAGAAAGAGTTCCGGTGGTCCGGAAGGAGTTCCGGGAAGGTCTGGAATGGTTCCGGGAATGTCCGAGAGATGCCCGGGTGGTTCGGAAAATGTTTCGGAGTCACGGGATATTAAATAGTATTCAAATAGATTAATTATGAATTAATTATATTTATATTAATTTAATTTTAATTAAAAAAGGGGGAAAAGGAGCAGCCCACCTAAATGGGGCAAGAAAGGCCCATGTGGGGGGAGCCGCACCAAACAAGGAGTGTGGGGGGGGGGGGGGGGGTGGGTGGGGGCAGTCCGAGTCGGCTAAGGTTGGCCGGCCGAACCCCCCTCCTCCTCCCTTTTCTTTAGTCCCACATGGGGGAGGCAAGGTGTTTGCACACCCCCTCCCCCCCTTTATATAGCAAGGCATATTAATTGGATTAATTACAGAAAAATAAAATTAAATTTGTAGCAGGCCGGCCGAGCTGTTTCTCCGCCCGTTTTGCCTCCTCTCTCCACCAAAGCTATACCCTTGGGCGCCGTTGCCCTGCGGGATTCCAGAAAAGTTCTACCCCTGTGATCTCAGCTGGATCTGAGTGACCGGGTGTTGTTGTTAAGCTCTGTATGCTTGCGAGTGCTCGGAGGCGCCACATTTGAGGAGCCTGTGCGACGTCGTCTCGCCCACACAGCAGCCCTGCTGCTGCCCTGCCGCCGGCGCACCCCCCAGCCGCCGGCGCCGCCCCATCTTCCGCCCAACGCCCGTCGACGCATGTCATCGTCGACATCCCAGCTTCATCGTCTACATCATCGCGGTAAGTTCTCCGTGACCTCAAGTTCGGCCACCTACGACTTCATCGTCAACTCTTGTGCGGGAGCGTAATACCCGCTATCGGTCTACATGGAGGTATGTGACCCGTTCCGCCACCGTTATTGCATGTACTAGATAGATAGATCCTGCCTAGTTAGGGCGTTCTTCCGCTAGAATAATTATTGTTTTCTGCCCCAGAACCTTTTCGGTGCTAATAGTGGAACCGGATGCTCCCCCAAGAAAGTCAAGTGAAGCCAAGGGCAAGCGCCCCGGGAACACTCTCCCAGGCCCGCCCTACAAGCAGAAGACGTCGGGCTTGGCCTGGTCCGAGGACCTTAGCAGCCCGACTACTTCTATGGAGGAAATCGACACCGATGGACTAGGGGCAGAGCCGCCTCCAGTTTAGGACTAGAACTTCGTGGAAGGTGGGGAAGACGTCAACCAAGAAGCTGCCGCCCGCAAAGCGCAATACCCGATCTACTTCATCAGCTCGGTCTTGCACGACGCACGCGAGCGCTACCCCATGATGCAGAAGCTACTACTGGCGATCCTCCTCGCCTCCCGGAAGCTGAGGCCGTACTTCGAGAGCCACCCCATTACCGTGGTCTCCAAGTACAATCTATGAAGCCCCCTGGAGAACCCGCTAGCTACCGGGCGGATCTCATGGTGGGCCATGGAGCTTCAGGGTTTCAGCCTCATGTTCGAGCACACGGACAACATCAAAAGCTAGGCACTTGTGGACTTCACGGCCGCATGGACCGAGACGACATTCGAGGACCCGGGAGAGGAAACTTGCCTCGCCGGGAAGGAAGACCATGGCGCTTGGATCCTACAATTCGACGGTTCTTACTCCAAGAATCAAGGAGGAGACGACATCATCTTGACATCCCCGACAGGCGACCTTCTGAAGTACGTCGTCCAGATGCACTTTTGGGGTGGAATCTCCAACAACACGATGGTGTACGAGGGCCAGCTCGCGGGACTTCGTGCGGCCACCAGTTTAGGCATCAAGAAAATCATCGTCAAGAGTGACTCCCAACTAGTCATAAAGAAACTCAACAAGTAGTATGCGAGCCTGCAAATGGCGCCATACGTCGAGGAGGTGTGGAGACTTCAATGGCGCTTCGACAGCTTCCGAGATGTGCACATCCCCCGGGGGGAAAACTCGGTCGCGGATGAACTTTCGTGGCTGGCCTCCCATCGAGAACCCGTCCCCGTAAGGATCTATATCGAGGTTCTCAAGCAACCGTATGTCCCCTACGACCGAGTCAAGCCAAGCCTGGCCCCGGAGCCAGGAGTTGGTAGCCCCTCTGCCCCGGCAGAGCAGGGCGCCAGCTCAGAAGATCAAGACTCGGCGACGCTTGAGACGGAGGAAGCCTTGCTTCCCTCTTGTCAAATGGTGCTCCCGGTGGAGAGAAGCTGCCCTCCTGGGCCACGAACATCATCAAGTACATTACCGAGCTCACCCTCCCGGGTGACGACCACGAAGCTGAGCGGGTCTCTCGCCAAGCCAAGCTCTACATCTTAATTGACCGGGAGCTCTACCGGCGGCACGACAACGAGATCAAACTCCGCTGCATCGCACAAGAACAAGGGAAGGAGCTGCTGAAGGACATCCACGAGGATATGTGCTCCAGCCACGTCGCATCAAGATTGCTGGCGGGGAAAGTCTTCCGTCACGGGTTCTACTAGCCAACAGTTCTGCACGATGCGGAGCAAATCGTTAGGACGGATTAAGCTTGCCAGCACTATGCGAAGGAGATCCACCAGCTGGCTCAAGCTCTACAGCCAACTCCAATCTCTTGGCCGTTCGCGGTCTGGGGGCTGTACATTGTGGGAAAGATACCAAGGTCTGTTGGAGGACACGAGTACCTCTTCGTCGCCATCGATAAGTTCACGAAGTGGGTAAAAGTGATGCCAGTCCCAAAGCAAACGACCCATGCCACCATCACGCTCATCGAGGGGATCGTGTTCAGATTTGGAGTGCCCAACAGGATCATCACCGACAACGGCTCCCAATTCACCAGTGGAGCCTTTGTCAGCTTCTGCGAAGAAATGGGCATCAAGGTGTGTTTTGCCTCGGTGTCCTACTTGAGGAGCAATGGCCAAGTGGAGCGAGAAAATGCAGAAGTACTCAAGGGTCTAAAAACCAAGGCCTTTGACAAGCTAGAAGATCAGGGCAAGAAATGGATCGAACACCTTCCGAGCGTTCTATGGTCACTTAGGACCACCGCCAGCCGGGCGAGGGAGAAACAACTTTTTTTCCTGGTCTACGGAGCAGAAGCTGTGCTACCCACAGAACTCAAGCACGGATCCCCCGGGTGCTCGCATATGAAGATGAGGCGCAGGAGGAGAGGAGAATTGATGACATCAATTTCCTGGAGGAAGTGCGGTGTCGAGCATCCCTGAGATCGTCTCGGTACCAGCAAGCGCTCAGACGCTATCACCGCCACCATGTGCGGGCGAGAATATTGGAGCCAGGCAACCTGGTGTCGTAGTATCGGCATAGTTGATAGGAGACGAGGGCCCTCTAGCCTACGTATGGATTGTGGGGAAGAAGGCTGGGGTCGTCGAGGACGGGATTGAACACGGCGAGTTTACCCAACTTCGGATCCCGCAGCGGTGGCGAGATCCTACGTGTTGCTATAATTCACTATGAGGCAAATAGCCGTGAACAAGTTACAATAGGTATGATGCGTATTGAGCGTGCCCTAAAGGCTTCCTGATGGCCGGCTTACATAGACGGCCATACCCCAGGATATAAGGCAAGTACTTGTCCGGCAAGTAAACAAAGTCCTAGACCTAGCCGGCTTAGTTGCCGCCCGGCTTACATAGACGGCCATACCCCAGGATATAAGGCAAGTACTTGTCCGGCAAGTAAACAAAGTCCTAGACCTAGCCGGCTTAGTTGCCGCCTTCCGTCTTGGGCTTGGTGGCTTGATGGGTTTCGGCCTTCCGCCTTCCTTGGACCGTCCGCCTACTTCCTTGTACGTCAGCTATCTGGGACATCCGGCAGGCTTTCAGCCTTACCACCCTTGGGCCACCCTGGACTAGCCAGATTGATCCATGTTGGAGATACCCCTAGTTAGTATAACCCCAACATTAGCCCCCAGAAAGGTTGAAGTTCTCCAAGTGCCAGCTTCTTCTTGATTCTTCAGTCTTCAATGTTGGCGGCTGCAGGGCCTTGAACCATTCTGAAAATAATGGGGAACGTGTACCTCAGCATTGGCACACGGCGGCCTTTATCCGACATGGGAAAGACGGCTTAGTGAAACTTGCCGGATAGCTTCACGAGAAAGCTTGATCCTTGGCGGCAAGTCAAACCTATCTTTGACGGATGACGCCAGTTCGTTCGCGACAGTTTGAAACCAAACGGAGCGAAAATCACGCCATGATTGCAAATCGCGGGAAAAGAGGAGTCGTGGTGATCGTGCGAGTGCGCATCGTTCTGTGACAACGGATGATCGGCACGTGTCCGGCTGATTGAGCCCTTGCTGAGAGAGTAACGCCCGAGCTTATAAATAGGGAACCGAGCGGTCCATTCTTCTCCTTCGCACTTCATCTCCTCCGTCCTTTGCTCTCCCGCGCGCTTGCTCTCCCGAGCTTTCTTGCGACCTCCGAGATAACTCCGGCGAGCACCTCCTCTTTGACGACCTCCACGCACGGCGATGGCCACCGGACCTCAAGCCACCACCTCGGCGGCGTCTAGCGAACTTGTGACGGATACCACATCGCCCACGACGATGGGCGGCGCACGCGGGCATTTCCGTCGCCACGCCATCTTCTGCTCCGACCGCGCACGCACGTGCGGCGGTGGCCTCGGCGCCCTAGTCTTCCACCGCGCCGGCGGCGGCCGGCGGCGCGCCCGTCGACGAGGAGGAGTCCGCCGACCTCGGTTCACGCTACTTGCTCCCGTCCATTGTCGATGAGGAGGCTCTCAAGGACCTGGAGGCGGCCGGCTACCTGCCAACTCGGGAGGATTGCAGCTGGCGGCCCGCCTTCGGGGATGTCGTCCCGGCTCCGAAAGCCGGCGAGCGGGAAATTCTCACCTCGCACCTAGTTAGGAGAATGGCTCTGCTGCCTTCCGCCTTCTATAGCGAGGTGCTGGACCATTATGGGCTCCAGCCCCACAACATCGCGCCTAATAGAATATTAGTCTTAGCCGGCTTCACAGCTCTATTTGAGGGCTATCTAGGTATTAGGCCTAGCTTAGATTTCTTCAGATATTTCTTCCGTTGCCGGCGTCAGACCGTGCCGGACGGCGGACTGGCTACTTGTGGCAGTATCACTTTCAACTGCCGCCAAGGACGCCAATGGTATCCCAAGATACCATACATCGAGTCGTCAAGGGCTGGTTGTCCACCTTCTTCTACTGCCAAGACATGGCAGCACCGGGCCGTCAGTTTGGCGTCCCGGACTTCGTCAACGCGCCGCCTATGCCCAAGCCATGCTGGGACGAGGCGGTCCCCAAGTTGACGGAGGAGCTCCACCTTATCCAAAGGCGGATCGAGTTCCTCACTCGGACGATGGCTCCTCCCTTGCTGGACGGGGTGGACACCGTCATCTGCTGGCTTAGCCGGCAAATACTGCCTCTGCGGTATAGCCCACATAAGATGTGACATTATTCGCCTACTGCCACAACTTCTCTTCGCGTAAGCGAAGAGGGGTTACTAGCTGCCGAATTGGCGGCCCGACTTCGCAGCCTTGCAAATCAAGGCTGGTGAAGGAGGTGGAGGGTGTTCCCATGCACACCCACGACAACCCTCCTCTCGAGGTAGATATTTCTCTTTTTTGCCCTTCTTTGGCGGCTTTGCCGGCTTACTTGAGTCTTCTTAACACTTGCTCTTTTCTTTTTGGTTAACAGCTCTCTGATCTGGGGGAGAACGACCTGGCTGCCGACTTTTACGAGCCAAGTCGGGAAAACTAAGAAGCGCAAGGCGGCCGGCGCTGCTGAACGGGAATCCGACACCTAGAGGGGGGGGGTGAATAGGTGCTATTACACATTTTAGATCTTTTCAAATTGAGGCTCAACACAAAGGTAAATTCTCTAGATATGCAACTACGGTGAATTTACCTAAATGACAAGCTAAGCAATAACAAGGTAAACTAGAGTACAAGACAAGCAACTAAGGGAGTAAGAATATGAGGAACCAAGTGAAGCACGCGGAGACGAAGATGTAATGCCGAGTTCCACCAAAGGGTGTACGTTTCGTTGGAGAAGTGTGCGCTGCCACAACAGGTTAGCCGCAATGCCACAAAGGCTCACCTTCTTCTCCGATGAACTCAACCACAAAGGTTGCGAGTTCACCTTCCACTATTGATCCTCTTTTAGGGCGGAGATCGATTCCCTTACAAACGCTTGAGGCACTCACCCACAACTTAATTGGGGCTCTCAAGATGACCACAAAAGGTCAAGGACCACAAAAGGTCAACGCAACACCAAAATTACAACAATGGTGAACTAGATTTTCCCACCGGAAACCCTAGCCACGAAATCCCCAAGTGAATGAGGAAGAAATGCAAAACGCTTTGGTGAAGATGTAGATCCGGGCCTTCTCCTCCAATCCTCCAAAGATCAACGGATTTGAGTGGGGGGATTGGGAGATCTTGATGATTTGAGTTTTCAAGAAATGTAGGAGAGAAAAAAATCTGAGAGCTAGCTGTTCTTGAGGGAGTGAGGGGGTATTTATACCCCCTCCCAAAATCTTGCCGTTGGCTGTCTCGACAACCCGGAAATTCCGGTATAAGTCACAACCGGAAATTCCGAGTCACCCGGAATATCCGGTTCCAAGAAATCTCCGAGCTGAATTTTCGGTTGAGATCAGAACGTCTTCGACTTCTTGGCTTAGCCAAATTTCTTCAAGTTTCTGAGGGTTGCCCGGAAATTCCGAGTCAGTGAAATTTCTGACTTGATTTTCTGGTTGGAGTCAGAACGTCTTCCTCTTCTTTCCTTACCCAATTTTGGAGTGGTTTTCTAGGGTGACTCGGAAATTCCGAGCCAATGAAATTTCCGAGCTGATTTTCCGGTTCGAGTCAGAACCACTTCCTCTTCTTTCCTTAGCCAATTCTGGAGTGGTTTTCTGGGTGACTCGGAAATTCCGAGTCGATGAAATTTCCGAGCTGATTTTCCGGCTCGAGTCAGAACCACTTTAGAAATTTTCCTTAGCCAATTTTCTGGTAGAATTAGGGGACCCGGAAATTCCGACTTGGGAATTTCCGGCTCCAATAATCCGGTTCTGGGAATATTTCCAGAAACTCTTTTTCTTTACATTTTGGCTTTGGAGTAAGTGATGTACAGCTCACACAAACTGAAATACTTAGCATTAGGATTAGTACATCATTGGTATTGTTTACTAACACTCAAAACACTAGGGATTAAGAAATGTTCTTTCAATCTCCCCCTTTTTGGTGTTAGATGACAATACCAAGATTTGCAAGGAAACGAAATGCTATATCATGTTTTTAACAGAAAATAGCTCCCCCTAAACAAGTGCAAGTATGAGGTACAAGATGACAAAGGATAGGAGCAATTTTGCAATAACAAACACAAGATATCACAAAGTAGTAAGGAGACAAAATATGAGGTTATGGTAGTATTTGAGACTAGATAGAATTTCATACCTTGTGTATATAGGATATAAAGAGAATACCAGCACAATAAATTTGAAGTCTCAACCATAGAAGATATCGATAGCATAGGATTGTCTCAATACACACACAAATGAAAAAAGTTTAACAACCACAAATAAGATAAATGGACACAAGCGCAAACAAATGGTAAACGCATATGCTTGTGCCCGAACCCATGCAAATCTACGAAGTCCTACTAGAGCAACTTCTCCCCCTTTGGCATCGAAACGCCAAAAAGGAAGAGGAGCGATGCTACGTCCCATGACGGTCTTCAGTCAGAAGGAGTCTCCTCATCATCCTCCTCCTCCTCATCATCATCATCATCAATCTGAAGTGTTCTCATAAGCCTGACCAGTGGTGTACGAGCTGCCGCCAAGGTCATGATCAATCTGTGCCCAAGGAGCCAAAGAATCCTGGTTCCACTGAGCAAAAGTCAGGGGATCAGATAGAGCAGCTGGAGCAGGAGAGATAGACACATGATGAAGGAGAAAGTCTTGATTGTAGGCAAGCTGACGACAATCCTTGTAGGCGGTGTATTGCTCCTTGCGGATGTCCACATTCATGCAAAGGATGTCGCGTTGGAACCAATTCAGTTTCTTGACCTTCGCCTGAGTGGCCGAGACATAAGTAGAAGCAGGAGCCCTCCTAGCATCACCCATAAAAGAGCCATCCCGAGCTGAGCTAGAAGAAGGCACATGAGGAGGCTTGACCACCGTCTTCTTCTCATATAGTTTCTTGAAGTCATGCACCTCCAACTCATCATCATTGAAGGTATGGTCAGGAAACTTGAACTTGATGAGCTTCATGATGTAGGGAGCATAAGGGATAGTGACTTTGGTGGTCATGGCTTCATGCATCTCATTGTGGATGTAATCCATAACATCCACACTCCAGTCCTCATCACTATCAGGGTTCTCCACAATGTGGTCGGCATGAAGGAGCAAGTTACATAGAGGGGTCACCACATTGTCATTGTTGCCACCACTTGGCGCAATGTTCTCACCGAGAATGCGCACAAGGACGTCATAAAGTGGAAGCAAATCTCGAGAGTTGCCGGGTATGCCTCCCTCACCATATAAGTGCACGGTTTGCTTCTTGTTGAGGTTGTACGGGTGGTGCATGCGATAGCCTTGAGGGTTATCACCATTAAACTTGTAGCCCAAAACCTTGGCAAACTCCTCAAAGTTGGACTCACAAAAAGTGTCACCAGTCATCCACTTAAGTGTCTTCTTTGAGTCACCCTTCATCACAAGAGTAGCAAAGAACTGCATTACGAGCTGAGAGTTGTATGGACAACGAGTGATCACAAGCCTTTCCAAGCCAAAGCCTTGATGATATGTATAGCCTCGGCGAAAGAGGCTTTCGCCTGTAGAGCTGCAAGGTTATAGGGATGCATAGTCCGAATGGGCTTCATCAAATAGTAGTAGATGTCCTTGAGTATGAACTCTTGCTCTTGACACCAAAAGCTGCGATCATCCAGATTGTTGTCCCTTGGCCTAAGGTACCAATCCCCTTGGCGGAGCAGAGTGTAGTCAACAGAGTTCATCTTCGCATAGTTCTGACGTTGAGGGACATGGCCATTTTTTCTTTCCTTGTATTGAGTCCTGCTAGCAAGTACTTTCTTCTTCCTAGGAACAGCTGGGTTGCTTGAGGAGGCAGGACCCTTGCCCTTGGAGACAGAGGTCTTGTGAACAGGTGCGCTTGAGATGTTCCTTGTTGCCTCTGCGAGGGTAGGACTCCCACTAGAACCTGTGAATTTGAGCAAAGAGGGTAGCACAAGGTAAGTACACACAAGTCAGGAGAGGATACACACATTAGGTAGGCATTTGATGAATCATATGTAGTTAAATTTGAGTTAATCTGAAAACTGCAGTGTTCAGTTCAGAAATCCCGATTCAGACTTAGCCAGAAATTTCGTATGACCGGAAATTCCGATTCAAGTCGAGTCGGAAATTCTAACCTGGAAAGAAACAGTGCAGATCTGAGATTGACTCAGTCTAAAACTAGCTCGATCCAACACAATGCAAAACTAATGTATGTAGATGGCAGAGAATGATGCTAGAAACAATCTCTACCAAGCAATATTGAAACAAATAACTCCACAACAAAATCCTAGTGCAAGCACTTAGGGATAGGGAAAAGTGAAGTTACCCTCATCCATTGAGGACATTGCTTGGAGGAGTGAGTTCCCGGGGCAGACGAAGAGCAGATACGGCCGAGAAAGAGGTTACCCGGCGGTCGGAGTGCTCCGGAGGGGCCTTGGAGCAGCAGGGGGCGGTTGGAGGAGAGGGAGGTCGGGGGTGGAAGAAGGGCACGAATGAGCCCTTCACCCCGAGCCTGCCCTATATTTTTAGACAAACCGCCCGATCGGAATTTCCGGGTGTAACTTACACCGGTAATTCCGAGTCACCGGATATTCCGATTCAGAAATGAACCGGATATTCCGACCTGCTGAACCAAAATCCCAGTTTTCAAATGGATGACTTGTGTGCAATAGAGAGAAATGTTTTCAGGGGAGAGTAGGCTTGGGATAGATTTCCAAACTGTCATTGGAACACCATACTCAACTCACAACTACCCAATGAAATATAAAGCGCCAAGTTGAGTAGGTTTCCGACATGCATGAATAAGAGGGAAAATAGCAACAATAAACTCCAAATAAAATCAACTCTTCAAAGAGAAGAGGTCGGTGGCCGAAGCCACCATGTAGGAGTGTATGGCATGTCACCGCGAAGATGTATCTTGGGTACATAACCAGTACTCGTAGTTTTAGCTCATTAGTCATAAGAATGAATATAGAGATAAAAGAACACTTGCTATCGGCATAATGGGGGGAGGGATGGTCCAATGTATTAGGACCGCACTCCCCCTAGGTCCATGCCTACATCTAAACAAGATAAGATGTAATTACGTCCTAGGTGAGTGTGCAAGCGATCAAGCTAAGGACCTCAAATCAATGATATTGAGCTCATTCCTCAAAAAGCAAAACCTTCCTTCCTCAAGGGGCTTCGTGAAGATATCCGCCAATTGATCCCTTGTGCCCACATATGATAAGTCAATATCTCCTCGGGCCACATTATCTCTTATGAAATGGTGGCAGATCTCAATATGCTTGGTCTTGAATGTTGCACCGGGTGTAAGCAATCTTGATGGCACTTTCATTGTCACATAAAAGAGGCACTTTGTCGCAATCGACTCCCTACTCCTTTAAAGTTTGCCTCATCCATAGCAATTGAGGGCAACAACTTGCGGCGGCAACATATTCGGCTTCGGCGGTGGAGAGAGATATACAATTTTTCTTCTTAGAAGACCAACTTACCAAGGACCTCCCAATAAATTGACAAGCACCGGAGGTTGACTTCCTATCATTTTGATCTCCCGCCCAATCGAAATCCGTGTACCCACATAATGAGAAATGTGCATCCTTGGGTACCACAATCCATAGGTTGGGGCATAAGCCAAATATCTAAAGATTCTCTTGACCGCCATGTGATGGCTTTCCTTAGGAGCCGCTTGATATCTTGCACACACTCCTACGACTATCACTATATCCGGTCTAGATGCACAAAGGTAAAGAAGAGATCCAATCATGGAGCGATATACCTTTTGATCCACATCCTTACCATTAGGGTTGAGCTCAAGGTGGCATTTGGTTTGCATTGGGGTAGAGGCACCCTTGAGTGCAAGCAACCCATACTTCTTGAGCATGTCTTGAATGTATTTTTCTTGGTTGATGAAAGTTCCTTCCTTCAATTGCTTGATCTCGAATCCGAGAAAGAACTTCATCTCACCCATCATAGACATCTCAAACCTGTCAGTCATAAGCTTGGAAAATTCTTCGTTAAATCCTTTGTTAGTAGATCCAAATATAATATCGTCCACATATAATTGACAAATGAAAAGCTCTCCATTTACTTTCTTAGTAAAAATGGTGGGGTCGATTTCCCTAACTTGGAACCCACGGTCTACAAGTAGTTCTCTAAGATGCTCATACCACACACGTGGGGCTTGTTTAAGGCCGTAGAGTGCCTTATCCAACTTGTAGACATGTTTCGTTTACTTGAGGTCCTCAAACCCGGGTGGTTGCTTAATATAAACAAGTTCATTCAGTGGACCATTAAGAAAAGCGGATTTAACAACCATTTGTTGCAACTTAAAGTTATGATGAGAGGCATAGGCAAGAAGAATACGAATTGACTCAAGTCGAGCCACGGGCGCGTAGGTTTCTCCAAAGTCAGTGCCTTCAATTTGGGAGTAACCTTGAGCCACCAATCTTGCATTGTTCTTCACCACCATGCCATGTTCATCTTGCTTGTTCTTGAATATCCACTTGGTGCCGATAACATTGCGGCAATCTTTGGATCTTTCCACTAACTTCCAAACCTTGTTGCGCTCGAAGTTGTTGAGCTCTTCATTCATAGCATCAAGCAAATCTTTATCTTCAAGAGCTTCAAGACTTTCTTGGGTTCCACCGTGGAGATGTGAGCTTGATCTTCACTAAAGCTTGCAAGTTGTCTTCGGGTAGAGACCTTGCTTCTCAAATCACCAAGCACCTTGTCAAGAGATAGAGCTCTCAATTCTTGTGAGGTGCCAACCCTGTTCAAGCGGCGGATCTCGATTTCCCTCCTTGTGGTGGGAGGGATCGCTTGATCATCTTGATCATTCATGTCTCCGCCTTGACTGACTTGATTGCCTTGATCAACCATAGGAGTGACGTGCAGAGGTGGGGGAGTAGGTTGATCTTGGCCTTGCTGCGAGCTTCCACCGGGAATGTCAGCAGGACCGGATATTCTGGGTTCAGTATGGACCGGAAATTCCGAGTCACCGGAATTTCCGACTCCAGGTTGAACCGGATTTTCTGGCCCTCCAGAAATTTCTGGAGCAGCTGGAGGTTCTTGTGCTTCTTCTTGGCTGGGCGTGATGGGCACGGTGTTGTTGTTGGGTGTTTCTTGTGTTGGGGTAGCTACCACTTGCGTAGAGCTTGATCCTTGTTGAGAACCCTCATAATAGACTTCGACGGGGTGGTGGACTCCCAACCCCATCCTTCGTATAGCATCTTGAGGTTGATCATCGCCTACATCGGAAACACCACTTTGCTCCACAAGGGAGCCGTCATTCTCATCGAATACCACACTACAAGTTTCTATGATAATGGGCGAGGCCTTATCCTAGACTCTATAAGTATGGGATTCGCCACCGTAACCAACAAACGTCCCTTCAAGAGACTTAGAATCAAACTTACCTAATCGAACACCTTTGATGAGATAGAAACACTTACAACCGAAAACTCGGAAGTAAGAGATGTTGGGCTTATTCCCGGTAAGCACTTCATAAGGTGTCTTCATGAGTCCTTTGCTAAAGAAGAGCCGGTTGGATGAATGGCAAGCGGTGTTGACGGCTTCGGCCCAAAAGTTGTGAGGGGACTTGAACTCGGCCATCATCGATCTTGCCATCTCTATAAGTGTGCGGTTCTTCCTTTCGGCTACACCATTTTGTTGGGGAATATAAGCAGCGGAATATTGATGACGAATCCCTTCTTCACTAAGGAACTTGTTCAAGGTGTAATTCTTGAACTCGGAACCATTGTCACTTCTTATCACCATGATTGGGACATTGTGTTGACTTTGAGCTTCATTGGAGAAGTCAATGATGGTTTGTTGAGTCTCCACCTTCGACTTGAAGAAGAAAACCCATGTGTATCTTGAATAGTCATCAACAATCACCAAGCAATATTTCTTGCCACCAAGACTAGCTTCTGGAATGGGACCAAAGAGGTCAACATGGAGAAGCTCCCAAACCCTTGTTGATGAAATGATGGTCTTGCTTGGATGGTGGATGTCATGCATTTTTCCTTCAACACAAGCCCTACACATTTGATCCTTCGAGAACGAAACATGGTCTTTTAGTCCTAGGATATGGCCACCCTTGTGGAGACTTTGCAAAGTCCTCATGTTGACATGGGCTAGTCGGCGATGACATAGCCAAACCAAGTCCGCCTTAGCGAATAGGCACATTGCATGGGAAGTGGTGACTCCGGAGAAGTCAACCACATAGAGCCCATTCTCAACGTACCCAACGAAAGACACTTTGAGAGACTTGCACATAAGGATAACCATTTCCTTTTCGAAGATAACGGTATAACCAAAACAAGTTAAAGAATGCACCAAGATCAAGTTGAAACCTAGGGACTCGACAAGCAAGACATTCAGAAGTGTGATGTCCGGTGCCACTACCACCTTGCCGAGCCCTATTACCTTAGACTTTGAATTGTGACCATATGTAACGGTCATTTGATCATCATTAGGCTTCAACTCCGTTACAATCTCCTTGCTTCCGGTCATATGACTAGTGCACCCACTATCAATTATCCATTTCGATCCTCCGGAAGCAAGGACCTACACACAATCAATTCTTTGATTTAGGTACCCATTTTGCAATGGGTGCCTTTTGGTTCGCAACAAGGGTCTTTGGGACCCAAATAGCATATTCAATATAGCCATCAAAGGGGCCAATGTATCTAGCATAGACATCCCCATAATAATCAACATATAAAGCATAATTGGGGTTAGATATGCCCGCAAAGTCATCACGAGTGGGAGTGCCCCTTGTTGCATTTCCACTTGCAATGTCATCTTTCTTGGCTTGTGCGGGCTTGGCCTTCTTCTTGATCTTCTTCTTCTCCTTAGCAACATAGCCTAGACCTTCTTTACCCTTGTGGGGCACTCGCTCATGAAGAGGTGTAGTGAGTGTACCCTTACCTTTATCAAGAGAGGTCTTGGGCTCGGTTGCCATGGAGGGAACAAACAAAACCCTAGCCTTATCCTTGACAACATTGTATTAGTATTCAAAGGAGTAGAAGTGCTCGGTTTCTCAATAGTAGATATCTGAGTTTGGAGTTGATCACGAGACTTGACGAGACGTTCCTGATCACTTGTCAATACCTTGTGAGTATTTTCAAGTGACTCGAAATCTTCGCAAAGTCTAGCATGAGCAACTACAAGCTCGGACTTTTCATTTTGCACAATTTTACATTTAGCAAAGTAAAGATCACGATCCTTAGTGATCTTAGCAAGTTGCTCCTTGAGGAGAGCATGAGCTTCTTGTTCATCTTCAAGGGAGGATTGGAGAGACACCTTAGTGTGTGCATCCTCTCTCTCAATCTCACATTTTAACTCAAGCTCATCCTCAAGCTCACCTATATGACTCATAATTGAGCCAAAGTGTTTCTTTCCTTCTCCTTGCAAGTTAGTCATGAATTTATCAAAAGCAATAATTTCTTTCTTGACTTCTAGGCTCATACCATCATCAATTTCATGGGATATGGAGGTAGGGGACAAGTTTACCTCGGATGTCTTTGTCATAAGACATCTTGCATTCTTGATGATGGGGCTCTCATTTGGTGAGGAGAAGAGTGACGGAGGTGTGGAGGAAATGGCTAGTGCGGCCACTTGCGTTGGGGTATCCTCCTTGTCACTATCTTCATCATCGGTGGGATATTTCTCTTGTGTTACCAAGACAATCTTTTGGTTCTTCTTGAAGTAGGGCTTCTTCATGGGCATGGGCCCCTTGCCCTTCGTCTTGGCCACGAGCCTCCCACCATGATCCTCTCTTCTTTCCCATGGTAAATCTACAACAAAGTGGCTCTTGTCATCACAATTATAGCAAAGCCTCACCTTGTTGCTTGGCTTTCCTCCATTGGAGGGGAACTTCTTGTCAATCCTCGCTTTGGCCCTTCCGGGGTTCTTCCAAAACGTTCTTGCCGCAAGACCCATGTGTTGAGTGAGAGTACGTGAGAGAGTCTCACTAGATAGCTCGACTTGATCATCATACTCATCTTCATACTCTTTTTCAACGGTGGCCTTCAAGGCAATTGAGGCATGCTTGTGCATCCCTATGGCTCTTGCTCTTGCATCTTGTGCAATCTTGGAGGCCACCTTGCAAGCGGTCATCTCTTGCATGACTTCATTGGATTTCAATTTCGCAAAGTCATGTCTCCCTTGGAGTGTCTTCAAGTCAGTTTCCTCAAAGGGCAAGAGAGCGGTCACGAACTTCCTCTTGATCCAAGCGTCATCAATGTAGACCGCACCGAGGTTCATGAAGGTGTTAGCAATCAACACCAACCTCCGGTACATGTCCTCATGACTTTCTCCATCCAACTTGTAGAACCCTTCCACCTCATTGCATAAGGCATCATACCGGTTCTTCTTCATGCTCTCATTGCCTACGAAGATGTCGGAAATAGCATTCCATACTTCTTTGGCGGTGGAGAATTGTTGAATAAGAGGCATGTCCTTCTCTCCAACAGCCATTTGGAGTTGATGAAGAGCGGTGGCATTGAGTTGACTATCAACCACTTCTCTTCTTGTCAAGTTGGTTGGATCATGGGCCTTGAATCCTTCTTCAATGCTGTGCCATAGCTCAATGGAGGCACTACATAAATGAGACTTCATTTGAAATTGCCATTGAGAGAAATGAGTAGGTTTGAGCTTACGAGGATCACTTCTAAAGTTTACATGAGGGTGAGGGATAGAAGGGTTCGGAGAGTAATTATGGTTAACATTATGAAATTCCTCTCCTTTGGAGGAATTAGAGGAGCTAGGTGATTCATCCTTTTCCGCCTTCCCGGGGGAAGCACTTGGAGGAACATCTTTGGACACATCCGAAGATAACTCCTTAGAGTTCTCACTGTGCTCCTTAGGAGGAGGAGAGGGAGAAGTAGCCTCGGGATCCTTAGACTTCAAGAGTGCCATGAGCATCTCATTCATCTTGAGGAGTTGGACCTCCAAGGACAATCTCATATCTATAAGATCGGCCATGGTTGCCCCTTTGGCTAACGCCTCCTTCTCCGCCACTAATTTCTCACGGCCGGCCCTCATGGCATCGAATTCCATCATCGTTGCACTTAGGCGGTTAAGCCCTTAAAAGTGAACCTGGCTCTGATACCAATTGAACAGGAATCCGACACCTAGAGGGGGGGGGGGGTGAAGGTGCTATTACAAATTTTAGGTATTTTCAAATTTAGGCTCAACACAAAGGTAAATTCTCTAGATATGCAACTACGGTGAATTTATCTAAATGACAAGCTAACCAATAACAAGGTAAACTAGAGTACAAGACAAGCAAGTAAGGGAGTAAGAATATGAGGAACCAAGTGAAGCATGCGGAGACGAAGATGTAATCCCGAGTTCCACCCAAGGGTGTACGTCTCGTTGGAGAGGTGTGCGCTACCACAATAGGTTAGCCGCAACACCGCAAAGGCTCACCTTCTTCTCCGATGAACTCAACCACAAAGGTTGCGAGTTCACCTTCCACTATTTATCCCCTTTTAGGGCGGAGATCGAATCTCTTACAAACACTTGAGGCACTCACCCACAACTTAATTGGGGGCTCTCAAGATGACCACAAAAGGTCAAGGGAACACCAAGATTACAACAATGGTGAACTAGGTTTTCCCACTGTAAACCCTAGCAACGAAATCCCCAAGTGAATGAGGAAGAAATGCAAATCGCTTCGGTGAAGATTTAGATCCGGGCCTTCTCCTCCAATCCTCCAAAGATCAACGGATTTGGGTGGGGGGGTTGGGAGATCTTGATAATTTGAGCTTTCAAAAAATGTAGGAGAGAGAAAATCTGAGAGCTAGCTGTTCTTGAGGGAGCGAGGGGGTATTTATACCCACTCCCAAAATCTGGCCGTTGGCTGTCTCGACAACCCGGAAATTCCGGTATAAGTCACAACCGGAAATTCCGAGTCACCCGGAATATCCGGTTCAAAGAAATCTCCGAGCTGAATTTCCGGTTGATATCAGAACGTCGTCGAATTCTTGACTTAGCCAAATTTCTTCAAGTTTCTGAGGCTTGCCCGGAAATTCCGAGTCAGTGAAATTTCCCAGCTGATTTTCCGGTTGGAGTCAGAACGTCTTCCTCTTCTTTCCTTAGCCAATTTTGGAGTGGTTTTCTGGGGTGACTCGGGAATTCCGAGTCAATGAAATTTCCGAGCTGATTTTCCGGTTCGAGTCAGAACCACTTCCTCTTCGTTCCTTAGCCAATTCTGGAGTGGTTTTCTCGGTGACTCGGAAATTCCGAGTCAATGAAATTTCCAAGCTGATTTTCCGGCTCAAGTCAGAACCACTTTAGAACTTTTCCTTAGCCAATTTTCTGGTAGAATTAGGGGACCCGGAAATTCTGACTTGGGAATTTCCGGCTCCAATAATCTGGTTCTGGAAATATTCCCAGAAACTCTTTTTCTTTACATTTTGGCTTTGGAGTAAGTGATATACAGCTCACACAAACTGAAATACTTAGCATTAGGATTAGTACATCATTGATATTGTTAACTAACACTCAAAACACTAGGAAGAAACGGACCGCAATGGCTACTGAACCGGTGCTCGTCGATCTTGACAAGATCGCGGGGATTAACATCCCCTGAAGGTACTCATTTTCCGCCTTAGACATTTGTCGGCCTTCTTTATTACTGGTATTCATCTGGCTAACTTTACTTTGTTGCCAGGGAGCGGGTGGCAACTTCCAAGTTGTCGGCCAAATCCCTTTTGTCTAGGGGAAAGCGGCCCCAGGGGAACTCACCGGCGAGCGTGCCGCCAACTCCTCAGCCTCGGGCCGGCGGCTTCATGACCGACGCCCGCCGCCAGCCCCAGGTTCCGGCTTCTAGCCCACCGCCAAGAACCTCCTCTGCTGGCCGCGTAACTAGCGCTTCCCTTTGATCGGATGAGGCTATGGCCAATGAAGTCGTCCGATCCCGTGCCGCCAAGGAAGAGTTGCTGGTGGAGGTCGCCGGCGGGCCGCAAATGGCAGCCCCAGCTACTGGAGGCGGCAAGGTTAGGGACCCCTGGGAATCCTTTAAGGAGTCCACCCTGGCATTTGCCGACTTCGCCGCCCAGACTTTCGCCGACTTGGAGGGCGATATTGTTGTAAGTTGTCTTTTTGGAACTTGGTAGCATATACATAGTCTCCTCCCCCCCCCCCCCCCCCCCCCCCGCGAGCACTTAGATGGAAAATCAATGATATTGGTTGCCGGCTTAGTGGTTTTTGACAATATGTTATATGCCTTTGTCTTTGTCCGCAGGGTGTCCTGTCCGCGAACGTGAAGCTTATCTCCTCCAGGTCGGATATAAGCAAGCGGTATCACGATCTGAAAAAAGATTGCGATGCCAAGGATGCACAGATTGCCGACTTGGAAGCGGCCCGCAAGAAGGATGAAGGTAAAATCACTGACTATTTTTGCCTTCCGCCATGTTTTGTGTTTGCTGCCGCCAATCATTTAGCTAGTAATTTTATATTGTAGAACTGCTAGATCGCGCCCAGGATATACTGAAGACATCTACTGATATGCAAGCTATTATGAATGAAGCCTCTGATTTGGTGGCCGCCGACTTGTCGATGAAGGAGGAGCATCGGAAGCAGATGAAGTTTGCGCAGGAGTCTAGCCATATTGCCGGAGAGCTGGATAGCCTGCACAAAAAATTGGCGGAGGCGGAGAAGGCGGCTGCTGAAGAGATATCCAAGCAGACTTCTCGCGCCAGACTGCGGAGGATGCGGTGGCAGCTCATATGATTGAGATGTCCGCCTTCCATAACTCGGTCCTTGGTAAGCTGTTCCTCACTCTTCATCTTTGCCGTCAGTTTGTTAGCCTGAGCCAAACTGACGCTTTTACTTTCTTGGTACAGTTGCTACCGGCTTAGGCGATGATAAGGTTGTCAGCCCCCGCCTAGATCGCCTTGCGCGTCTGGGTGAGCTGATCACCGAGACTTTGGCGGCGTCCAAGCGGTTTTCCGCCAAGTTCTTCATCTCCTCCGGCAGCCAGGAGCCCGCCAAGTTTAGCGATGTGCCAAGCATGCTGGAGCAAGCCATGAAGCTACACAAGAGCTCGCTGAAGTCGGCGGCGCGGGGTGGTGCCAAAACTGCGCTAGGATTATTCATGGCGCACTACCCCAAGGCGGAGATAGAAATCATCACGGAGGGCATGTCGTCTATCTATGAAGACGGCAGCGAGGTTCAACCGGCTGCTGTACTGAACAGTGTTGCCGGCTACGCCACGCGGGTCACCGACATGGTAGACACGACGATCTTCTATCGACGCCATCCTGTGTCGGTTGCTGGAGAAGCTGGAGCTGCCGACACGACCGAGGCGGAGGGGAGCGATAGCTCTGGGGCTGAAGTTGTCAGCCCCCAAGCCTAGTATAGGCGGCCCCCGAACCAAAGTCGTTGTTGCCGGCTCCTTTTGTTTTATCTTGACGACCAGCCTCCTCCTGCCCCTGAAACAATTATATCTCAACTTGTAATATTTGTAAATATCTTTTGGAGATGTACTGCTAGGCGGAAGCCAGCAAACTTGTTTATATTTTTCTATTTAAGTAGGCTTTTGCCTTGTTTTATTTGGCCCGCCTTAATTTTATTTTGACTTATATGCTTGACCGTTTGTATGTTGGCAAAATCTCAGCCGGGAACTTTAGCTGAAACAACCAGGGTTAGTACCATGAGGAATCAGGAACCAAAGCCAACATGTTGGTGCCAAAGACATACTACTAGGCGAACCACATATAAGTAATCAAAGTTAAGGAATTAGGCGGCGCAAAAAGTTGATTTTTGCTTTGGTTTGGCTCGAAAGCTGTAAGTATCTACCAGTTTGAACCTTTGCACAGAGCTAGAAAATAGGTAACTTAGATACATAGGGGATATATGATTGCAGGAAAAGACAAAAGATGGCATGCTTCTCAACGCAGATGAGGAACCACAAACTTTTATTTCATAATCATATATAACTTATTACACTTATAAATTGCTAAGTATAGAAAGGACGCAGCTGCTCAATGTTCTAGGGACGTCTTGTTTGTTCAAACGGGTCGTCGATGCCTCTTCTACGCTTGGTTCCTCTCCTTCCTTCCGCCTTCTTGCGCCTTTTCTTTTCTTCTTCGTCGCAGATGTCGGCTAGGTAGTAGGAACCATTGAGCAGCGCCTTTGTGACTATAAACGGTCCTTCCCATGGCGGGGATAGCTTGTGCAAGCCTTTTCTGTCTTGAATTAGGCGGAGAACCAGGTCACCTGTTCTGAAGCCTCGCTTCGGCACTCTCCGGCTATGATAGCGGCGGAGTTGTTGCTGGTACAAGGCGGAGCGATGTAGAGCGACGTCTCTTTCTTCGTCTAACAAGTCTAGGCTATCCTGTCTTGCACCTTCTACGTCTTGATCGATGTAGGATTGAACTCTTGGAGAATCGTATTTCATGTCGGTGGGTAGCACTGCCTCTGCGCCATATACTAAGAAGAAAGGAGTGTAGCCGGTAGATCTGTTTGGCGTTGTGCGCAAACTCTAGAGTACGGACTGTAGATCTTCTGCCCAAGCGTCGGCTGCCCTATGTAACGGAGCTTCGAGACGGGGCTTAAGTCCTGAGAGGAGTAAGCCGTTTGTACGCTCTACTTGTCCATTTGATTGAGGGTGTGACACAGTAGTCCTGAGAGATGCAAAATCAAGCCGGATTCCTAGATCACTGCAGTATTCTTTGATGTCGCCATGAGATAGGTTGCTGCCATTATCAGTGATAATGTTGTGTGGAACTCCGAACCGAGAGATAATTCCCTAGAGGAAATTGGTGGTTGTTCGTGCGTCAAGTTTGCTGATCGGCTTGGCCTCGACCCATTTAGTGAACTTGTCGACAGCGACCAATAGGTGGGTATACGCACCACGTGCCTTCTTGAAGGGACCAACTATGTCTAAGCCCCAGACCGCGAACGGCCAAGTGATTGGAATTGTCCTGAGCTCTTGTGCCGGCATGTGAGGTTGGCGGGCGTACAACTGGCAGCCTTTGCATATTTTCACGATGTGCTCAGCGTCTTCTTTGGCGGTTAGCTAGTAGAAACCTTGGCGGAAATCTTTGGACACAATGGATCTAGCGGAGGCGTGATACCCGCAAGTGTCGATATGTATGTCCTTCAGAATTTCCCGACCTTCTTTGTAAAGGCCCTCCTTATTATAAGGTAGCGACCTCCTATGTATAGTGCTAGTCCCTGGATCGACTTGCTAGCACACACAGTTTAAGATGAAATACCATTACCTTGCATCAATATTCATTACACAATGATCCAGAAATAAAAGGGTTCGATACAAGAGGCATAGCCTATGGCTAGCTCAAATCGAATTAAACACACAGCGGAAAGCAAATGTTTTAGTGAGCTCCATCTTCATCATGTGCCACATGCAAGGCATGTTGGTTGGAGACTCGCGACCCTAACAATCCTTACTTTTCGTCAGAGGGTCCTGCAATGGTGAGTTGCAGCCCAAACTATATTGGGTCAGCACAATTGAATTGTGGTGGCAAGATGACACTTTGAAGCTAAAATTACTAAGACTATATCTGCATGCATATTTGGCTCGGTGGAGTTTGAGGCTGATTTGCATAAAGCCAGTTTTGTCCTATCATTTATAAGACAACTTTTCATCTTAGACAAAGAGTACCACTGATAGACAACAGTGAACACCTTTGACAACAAAGAGTACCACCGATAGAAATCGGTGAACAACTTTGAAAACTACTCACAACGAGCACCACCGATAGAAAGCGGTGAGCTCTCTCAAACCCTTGTTCACCCATCAAATTTTATTATAGAAATTGGGATGAGGAGATCTTCAACATCTGCCCTGTATAGTTGCTCAAATGTCCATAACCGGGGACACGGCTAAGTATACTTAGTTTTAACTCTCGAGAGGGTGTGCACTTTCACCACAAGACCCAATCATTCCCCTGTCCATGTCACCCAATTATGAAATGGAAAAGAGAAGACCGAGACGAGACCTTTCAGAAGCAATTCCCCAAAATCCATAAAGCGGACCCATCCCCACCTATCACCCTACATCTGCTGGTCACGCGGATCTCGGGGTCTTGCAACTTATGTGGTCAAGACAGAGCCCATATGGCCTGTGGTTGCACTGGAAGCTTCTAAGCAAGGTGTGTCTACAATCTCTTTAAGCCTGGGTGACTTTCCATATTTGTGCGCTTCCACCAAGGGTAATTACCATAGACACGAACCATAGACATGGACCCCCTGAGTAGCCACCCACCATGGTTCTCCAACCAGCACCCAGGTAGTTCATTAATTAACTTCATTAATTTTTCACTATCCAACTAGTCAAAACATTTTTCATTGCTTGGCTAAGCATCCTACTAAGTGTTCTTTCTTCTATGCTCAGGGTGGGGGATAGCTAAACACTACATAGGAGCATAGCATAATAAAGTAACTACACACAACTCCTAACATGCATACTACAGAAAAACACTACTATGCATATAGTGAAAATAATAGGTCGTTTATGAGTGTCACTTGCCTTTTGAAAGTTGTCGTTTCTCACACTCTCTTCAACAAAGAACGTTTCACTCCGTTCAATCTATACGATGAAAAAGAAGTACAATAAACAAACAATTCGAGCAAAACACATAACACATATAAGCAAACATCACAATAATGTGTTCAACAATAATTGTTTTAGTTCATATATTTTATGGTCAAGTCTAATCACGTAATTCAATTTACAAAAAGAATTAATGTGATAGGAGTTAGGGTTTGCCATTTATGGTCAAGGGATGGTCTAATTTAGATTTGAATATTTCACATCCGAATAGCTAGAAGTGGTCTTCCAAGGGTTCTAAGGTTTGGTCTTGATCAAAATGTTACACAAGTATTTGATCAAAAGAGTTTAACACATTTTAATATTTATAGTTTGTCATTCCAAAATATCTAAAAAGGTTTTAAACACATCTTTATAAGTTTATTGAAAGAAAATGGTTGAGTAGGCTTAGTTTTGTTACTTCTGGTCAAAATAAAATACTTGTTTTATTTTTGTAAAAGAAAACAATTTAATAGGGTTAATAGAATTTAAGCTATGTTAAAAACATACCAATAGGGTTTCTAATTTTTAAATGGAAATGACATTGCCAAAAATTATTTTTAACAGTGCAACATTATTAAACGGATCCTAAGATTTCCAAAAATATTTAATTTACAAATTTTGAATTTGAGAATTCAAATCTAGGTCAAATTTACTCAAATCATCTATAAGAAATTTGAATGAATTTAGACTAATCAAATTTGAATTTCAACAGTGCTAAAATATTCTGCAGGTCAAGGGCTTTCCACTGATATAAATTTTGTCAAATTTGGCTCTGTGGTTAAAAATATATAATGGTTTGAAGTTACAGGGGCTTTTCTGCAAATCTACCAAATTAAAATAATTCAGATAATTCCAGTAAATGGGCTTGGTGACGTGGCGTGCTGTGGTTGGCTGGATCAGGGACGAACCCGAGCCGTTGGATTTAAAGTAAATCGGATGGATCAGAGGGAAGGATACCTCTTCGTCCCTGATCAAATCTGGGCAGTTGAAAGTCGATCGGGCGGCTGCTGTTGACTTGACCAAATCGGGCGGCGGGGCTCGCCGGAAATGAGGGAGACGGTGGCCGGCGGCTCGGGCTGCAGGCGGAGACAACACTCCAGTGGTGTTCCTGACTCGGGGAGGGCACGGGGAGACGCAGCGCAGTATGGTGGCGACAATGGAGTGGTCTTCGACGGGACGGCGTGTCCGGGAGCAGTCGTAGGAGATGGACGGAGTCACGACAGCGCCGGCGAGATTCGGGTGGGCTTGCCCCGCTCAAATTACTGCATGGAAAATCGAAGAAGGGCATCAGAACGTGCGCACGGGCGTGTGGATGAGGAGGGGCACGATCTCGGGCTGAAGTAGAGCCTCTCCTCACCGGATTCGAAGGATCACGGCGGCGGCACCGTGCGGCTCCGACGGGCGATTTGGCAAGCCTGGGGGCACGAATCAGGGGTGGCGGAGAGGGGAAAATAGGAGGGTGTGGTGTCCATTAGTAGGGGGTCTCGAGCGAGGCGGGGGAGGCCGGGGGCGTGCGGAGTGGTGCGAGGTCGTGGCGACGTGCTCCGGTCGTGGGCGGTTGTTGGGGAAGAAGGAGCTGATAGGTGGTCCCCACCTGTCAGTGAGAGTGGGAGGAGAGAGGCCGAGGCGGGCTGGTGTTGGGCCGTTAGCGCCGTGCGCACGGTAGGTAAGAGATGGCCTGGCCCAATTAATCTTTTTTTATTCCGATTCTTTTCTTTTCCCTTTTCTATTTTCTTATTTATTTTGTATCTTTTGCTTTGTTAATCCAAATGACCTCAAACCAATTTCTAAAAATTTGTAAATATAGGTCTTTCATTTAAAACATTCAAATACATGTTTCCCAAACTTTTAAAAAAAATTGAAATATTGATTAGATATCAATTTGACACTTTTTGCAAAATTTATAATAGAGTTTTAATAACAGGATATGTTTCTTAGCAAAATCAAAAAGAATATCACCGTACCTATGTTTAAAATAATAATTTCAAATCCATTTTCAAAATCAAATACTTGAATCAAATCTATATTTGAAAATAGGAAAATATTCCAAATAGTTTTATGACTTTAAATACTGGCCTAGGGTTTATTAAGAATTCTAAATATAATGTTTTGGAATTAAACAACTTATACAAAACATTTTGAAATAGACATAACAAAAATAATTGATGGTACTTTACAAATATGGTGTTAGGATTACAAAAGTATTTAGGATATCCATTTATAGTTCAACTCTATATTTAAAAATAGGAAAGTATTCAGGTTGCTCCCGTTGTCTTGGTTTTAATCACCTTCGTAAGGATTGTAAGAATCAATTTAGGTGCAAAATCTGTTGGAATTATGGTCATATCTCCAAGAATTGTTTTTCACGTTATAAACGGAAAAGGCAATTTCGTCGTGTCGTCTCCAAGGAGGTCTCTGTGTTGAATATAATATTACCAGACGACGGGATATCCCCTGTTCCTAACTCTGCTTTGCTATGTAACCCTTGCCCCGGCGACTCCGCTTCCTCGCCCACCTCCGATTACTTGCACATTGTCGCCATGGCGAACTACCCTTGTGACCCCATCCCGCACCTCCCTCCTGGTGCCGGTTATGTGCTATTCAACCATCGCCGTCCGCAACAAGGATATGTTGTGGTGGGAGGCTCCACTAATGAGGTCTGCGACGATTGGGCGATTGTTCGACTTGAACCAGAACCGTCTTGGGAACAATTTGAAGGTACTTCTATCTTGATCAGAGCTCAGATGACCCAGCGTGGTTACGACATTAGACAGATTAGCAGATGCGCTATGGGGGCTGCTTTGATCAGATTTGAGGGGGTTACTGATCGTGATAGCGCCATTAGGAACAGTCCATACTTTATTGGGGATTCAGTATTGCGTGTGATTGAGCATGACAAGGGTCTGAATTGGAGGTCGGCTACATTCACTCATTAAGTTTGGCTCATGCTCCTTAACTATCCTCCTGAATGCTGGAACCTTAATACTATTATTACTACTTTTGCACCATATGGGCGTTTCCTAGTGTGGAACAGAGATGATTCCAACAAAGCCAGGGTTCTGGTGAAGATCAGGGCTTTTGATTTGGACTCGATTCCTGGCAGCTTGTGGTTATTCAGAATACCAGTGCTGAAGGTTATGGCAACTCTTGGTCATGCCCTTGTTATATACTGAACACTCACATGCTAGGTGATGCGGCTGGTGATGAAGACCCACTGCCACCAGATGGAGCCAATCCTCATCCAGTTCCAATTATCATTGATGATTTTGCTATGTAGCAAGAGGAAGCTGATCCTGCAATGGCTCCCCCAGGCAATCATATCAATGAGTAACCTGCCTTAGTCACACCTCCACAGAGCCCTGCCCAGGAGGTAAACAATGCACCAGTTATCGAGGAGCCTTTGAATGATATGCCAGAAGTGGTTGAACCTGTTTTTGCCTCAGATGAATGAGCAAGCTCCCCCTGTTCCTGCACCCCAGCATATCTTTGTGGAGGTATACCCACCTGTGATTAGTAGTTTTCTCAGCATGCTCATATGATTGAGAACAACTGCAACATTACCTCTTTGGCAACTGCTGCAGTAGGTCCTGCTACAACTGCTGCAGTTGAATTGCAGAACCCAGAGGCCTCATCTAATGCTAGTGAGGTTCAGGCTGACTCCAATGCTCCTGCTGTTTCGACTGCCACCAGGAAGAGGAATGGGAAAGGGAAAGCACCTAGATCATGTCAACATGTTAGAAGGAGCTCCAGGCTAGCCAAACTGAAAGATGGTTTCAAAGATGCTACATCTATTGATGATGCACAGGAAGAGGATGAGGAAGAATATTTGGCAGAGTACTCTGCCCAGGTTAGAGACCCTGATGCTGCTGCTCCACCTCACCTTCCACTGAAGACCATTCAAGCCCTGGCCACTGGGCCATGCCAGATGCATCTTGATGATGTGTCTGAGGATAATCTGAATTATGATAGTACAAATGATAGTGTGGAGTAACTTGTATCTGGGGGTTCTGTTGGTCCTGTTCAGCCCTGCTCTATTTATCTATCTGTGGACTGTGGCATGTAATAAGTTGGCTCTTGGTTATCCTCTGTTGAACTCTCTATGTTTCCCTTATCTAGTACATGAAGTTCTAAGTGATCATCTTTATCCTGAGCTATTTTGGCACATTTGTGTATGCTTCTGGTTATTTCTATACCTGGTATGGTTGTTGATCAGTTTTCCTAACAGGAACACTATGTATTATTTGGACCATGATCTGCCAATTCTCAGCCTCTCAGTGATCACTCATTTACTGGGCTTTTTAATATTGCTTAGAGTTCGCTCATTTTATTGGTTATTTAATGAGTAGACAATGGATTGTTTTTTACTGGAATCTGAGAGGGATTAATTCCGAAATCAGATGGGATGATATTAGGAAAAATATTGAGGAATCTAACTGCAATATCATCTGTTTCCAAGAAATAAAAAAAGAAATATTTGACCTGTCCTATATTAGGAAGTTTTGTCCGAGGAGATTTAATCAGTTTGCTTACTCTCCTTCAGTTGGCAGTTCAGGGGGTATCATAACCGTTTGGAATGGCAACCTTTTCAATGGGACAGAAATTTCATCTTCTAAATTCCATGTTACAGTGGAACTGATTTGCAAGATTAGTGGTCAGTTGTGGTACCTTACTAATATGTATGGTCCTACTTCGTCTGCTGATAGAGCTCTGTTTATTAATTGGCTCGTTAGCATTGACACTTCCCCTATGCATCTATGGATGATCCTTGGGGATTTTAATCTGATCAGGGAGCCAGATAACAGAAATAGACCTGGAGGGGATGTCCACAATATGTTGGAATTTAATAGATTCATTAGACACCATGATTTACTGGAAATCCCAATGAAGGGCAGAGCATACACTTGGAGTAATATGCAGAATTCCTAATACACCATTGCTACCCCTTTGGCTAAGTTATCATCAGATCATGTACCCATCAAGATACAGATTGGACTTAGTATCCCAATGGCTAAGGTTTTCCGTTTCGAGGAGTTCTGGATGAATATGCAGGGTTTTTCTGAAACTGTTTCTACCTATTGGCAACACCATGGCGTTTATAAAAATGCAGCACAGGATATAACTGCTTGTCTGAAATCTCTGAGATATGGTCTAAAACGATGGAGCAAAAGTCTTTCACAACTGAACAAGACAATTGACTCCTGTAACTTTGTTCTGGCTCTGCTGGATGGTTTAGAGGATCAAAGGCTTCTTTCCCTGCTCGAAAAAAACTTCAGAATATCTCTGAAAACCCATTTGCTTAAGCTTCTTGAAGCTAAGAGGATTTATTGGAGGAATAGGGCAAAAATTAGATGGGCGAAAATGGGTGGGGGGGAGAGAATACAAGGTTTTTCCACACTTATGCCACCAAAAGTTACAGATGCAATTTTATTGCTATGTTGAATACAGAGGATAACAGAATGGTCTGTGATCATGATGACAAGGCAGCTGTGCTATGGCATCCTTTTAAGCAGCGTATTGGGTGCTCCGATAACCCAACTATGGCTTTTGATCTGAGCAATTTAATTGTTCCTAACCCTGGAATTGATTTTCCCCAGTCTAGAGGCTCCTTTCACCAAAGAGGAGATTGATGAGGTGATCAAATGCATGCCCACAGATAAATCTCCTGGCCCGGATGGCTTTAATGGGGCCTTCCTCAAAAAGTGTTGGAATCAGGTTAAAGAGCAGTTCTATTAGTTGTGTTTTAGGTTTTATGAGGGCAACCTTGATATCCATAGCATTAACTCTGCTTATATTACTCTTATTCCTAAGAAAAGTGATCCTGAGACTCTCAACGATTTTAGACCTATCTCTCTGGTCAGCATAACTCTTAAGTTACTTACCAAGGTTTTGGCAAATAGAATGCAGAGGGTTATTGTTCAGGCATTACACAAAAACCAATATGGATTCATTAAGAGTAGAACCATCCAGGATTGCTTAGCTTGGGCTTTTGAATATATCAGCCTTTGCCACAAATCTAAGAGAGAGATTATTATCCTTAAATTGGATTTTGAAAAGGCATTTGATAAAGTTGAATACAGTGTTATACTTCTCATGTTGAAGAGTCTTGGATTTGGTGACTTGTGGTTAAGTTGGATTGCTCAGATTTTATCCTCTGCTTCAACCTCTGTCTTATTAAATGGGGTGCCTGGTAAGAAAATTTGGTGCAAAAGGGGTGTTAGACAAGGAGACCCTCTATCACCTCTCCTCTTTGTCTCAACTGCAGAACTTTTACAATATGTTTTTAATGAGGCCTGGCACTCTGGAGAGATTGATTTGCCTCTTGAAGATTCTTATGGTTTGGACTATCCCATCATACAGTATGTTGATGATACTCTGCTAATTATGACTGCCTTCCCTGAGCAATTGAGGAGATTAAAGGTCCTTCTTGACAAATTCTCATCATCAACTGGATTGAAGGTGAACTTTTGTAAATCCTCCTTAGTACCCATTAACCTTGACCATGAGAAAAGTACAGATTTAGCCCTAGTTATTGGCTGCAAGGTGGAGTCACTGCCTTTTACATATCTGGGGCTCCCTTTGAGAACAACAAGGCCCAAGATGGGAGACTTGATTGGAATTCTCCACAGAATTGACAGAAGGTTAATAGGTATTGCAGATACATTGTCTTATGATGGAAGGCTAGTTGTTATAAAATCAATCATATCTGCTATCCCAAATTTTGCTATGTGCACCTTAAAACTTCCTTTGGGGTTCTTGGATTATATTGAGGGTTCCACTAGGGGTTTTTTCTGGAGAGGAAAAGACATACATAAGAAAGGCAAATGCTTGGTCAAGTGGGAAAATGTCTGCAAGCCCAAGAGGGTTGGAGGATTGGGAGTTTTAAACCTCAGAAAACAAAATATTGCCTTACTCATGAAGCATTTGTTTAAATTCATGAATAGAGAGGACCTCCCATGGGTAAAGTTGATATGGCAGGCCCAATATACACATGACAAGATACCACAAAATTCAGGATCTGTGGGATCCTTTTGGTGGAAGGATTGTATCAATATTTTGAATATTTTCCTAGAAATTGCCACTTGTGCACCAGGGGATGGAGGAACCGTTAGGTTATGGTTAGACCAATGGACAGATGAGATGCTACGATATAAGCTGCCCCACTTGTGTTCCTTTGCCAAGTCTCAGTCAATCTCACTCAAGCAGGCAGTTGCTATTTGTGTGGATGAAGACATTGCTGATATGTTTCACATACCCCTCTCAGTTGTTGTTAACCAGCAATGTGACCAGCTTGAAGCCCTTCTCACCACTAGCACTGGACAAAACGTGTTGGATAAATGGACTCTGGCCCCAAATGGAAAGCCTTACTCTAGTAAGCGAGTATATGATAACCTGATGCCAAATGAGTTGGCCCCTCCTCCTTTCAGGTGGATATGGAAATCTTGCACACTCCCAAAACACAAGATATTTTTCTGGCTTCTGTTGCAAGATAGACTGAAAACGAGAGGTTTGTTGGCCATAAAGAATTTCATGATTGAGGATTATGATTGTGTTTTGTGCAACCAGGGAGTCAGTGAAGACTATTTACACCTTTTCTTTGAGTGTGACTTCAGCAGAAATTTCTGGTGGAAGCTCTTGCTAGAATGGAATAATGATCTTGACCTTTTCTCTATGTTGCTGGCAGCAAAAAAGAGTTACAAATTGATCTGCTTTAAAGAAATCATGATTGTGGGATGCTGGAGCATATGGAACCACATAAACAGAAGTATCTTTGATAACCAGCCTGTCTGTCTGGATAATTGTTTTGAAGACTTTATTTATTCGTTCAAGCTTATTATGCATAGAGCTAAACCTTCTCTCAAAGAGGGCATGACCCAATGGGTTGATACCTTATGAACACTTCTTGTATTTTATTGTACAGTTGGACTGAATGAGAAAATAGAAAATTAAGCAGTAGGGATTTTTCCCTACTGTTTTGCGCCTAAAAAAAAATAGTTCAACCCTTAAGTTTGAAAAAAAGTTACTTGATTCAATTAATATCATAATACTTTTGAATAAGTCTTAATAATCCTTTTCATTTTGTTTTCTTGTCTATTGATGATTTTTTTAATATGAAATAAAAGTTTTAAATTTTAGTGATTTTAAACATTCCAAAATTTTGGGATGTTACATTCTTCTGCCAGTATGCACCGCTGCTGATAGATACCGCACGTGCTTTGCTTGTATAGCTCGCATTTGATTATTGTGAATGCTTTGGCTCGCCTTGTGATCTGCCTTTTCAACACCTCAACGTCCTCCGGCAACTTCTGGTTGATTAAGAAATCGAGACATGGGACAGTCCAATCCGGCTGTACCAAGTAGACGGCAAGACTTGCCACTTCTACTGGTTCTTCTACATCGGGGTCCAACAAGTCGGCGCCTTTAATGAACGGCTTATGCACTTTTTTGCGTTCTGAACCGAGTCTTGCGAGGGTGTTTGTCGCCTCGTTCTCAGCTCTTGGAACATGCCGGACTTCGTAGCCCATGAATTTTTTGGCGAATTCGTCAACTTTGGCCCTATAAGCCGCCATTGTTGTAATCTTCACGTCCCATGTGCCGCTTCCTTGTTGCGCGAAATAAATCGGAGTCGCCATAACAGAGGATTCTTTTGACGCCAAGGTCGTTTGCCACATGTAGCCCGTGAAGCAAAGCTTCATACTCTGCGACGTTATTGGTTGCTGTAAAATGAATCTGCAATATGTAGTTGAGTTTTTCACCTTTGGGTGTGCGCAAAACAACTCCGGCCCCCGAGCCTTTGAGCATCTTTGATCCGTCAAAGTGCATGACCCAGTATTCTGACTCGGGGAATACTATTTCCTCCATGGCTTCTGTCCAATCGGCAGCAAAGTCTGCAAGTGCTTGAGCCTTAATGGCGGTATGTGATTTGTAGACTATATCGGAGGCGGCAAGCTCGATACCCCATTTGGCAACTCGGCATGTTGCCTCTACGTTGTTGATTATGTCTCCCAACGGTGCCCTGCTGACTACTGTCACTATGTGCTACTGGAAATAATGCCTAAGCTTTCTGGCGGCGAAGAATACACCGTAAGCCAGCTTTTGGTAGTGTGTATACCTCTACTTGGAGGCGGAGAAGACTTCACTGATGAAGTAGACCGGACGTTACTCAGACGTCACGGCTTCGCTTTCCATTCTTTCCACGGCCAAGACAACGCTGACAACTACTCCTGTTGCCGCGATGTAGAGCAGCATTGGTTCCTGCAATCGAGGTGCTGCCAGTATTGGAGCGGATACAACAGCCTCCTTAAGCTGCTGTAAGGCGACCTCTGCTTCTGCTGTCCACTCGAAGTTGTCGGATTTCTTCAATAGCCGGTAGAGTGGCATTGCCTTTTCTCCGAGGCGGCTTATGAAGCGACTAACGGCTGCCGCCGATCCGGCTAAGCGTTGCATGTCCTTCAGACAAGTAGGTCTGGATATGTTTTGGATGGCCTTGATCTTCTCCGGATTAACCTCGATCCCTCGTTCTGAGACGATAAACCCAAGCAGTTTGCCGGCTGGAACGCCGAAAACACACTTGGCGGGATTGAGTTTCATCTGGTACCTCCGGAGATTCTGAAAAGTTTCTTCCAAATCCTCTAGGAGATCTGCCTTCTTTTTTGACATCACCGCGATGTCGTCCACGTAGACGTGAACATTGCGGCCGATCTGTTTGTGCAAGCAATTTTGCATACAGCGCTGGTATGTTGCACCTGCATTTTTCAGGCCAAAAGGCATCGTGATGTAGCAGAAAGTCCCGTATGGAGTGGTGAAAGATGTTTTCAGCTGATCCGACTCCCTCATCTTGATTTGGTGGTACCCTGAGTAGGCGTCCAAAAAACAAAGTAGCTCGGAGCCTGCTGTGGAGTCTACGACCTGGTCAATTCTAGGCAGCGCAAAGGGATCCTTTGGGCAGTATTTGTTAACATCGGTATAGTCGATACACATCCTCAGCTCTTTATTCTTCTTTGGAACAAGTACAGGATTTGCCACCCAATCGGTGTGTAAAACTTCTTTTATGAAATTGGCGGCCTTGAGCCTATTTATCTCCTTTCCTATAGCCTTGCGTCTCTCATCACCAAAGCGTCTTGTTGCTTGCTTCACCGGCTTGGATCATTTATGATGTTGAGTGAGTGCTCGAGAAGTTCCCTTGGTACACCAGGCATGTCAGATGGTGACCTTGCAAAGAGGTCGCGATTCTCACGGAGGAACTCGAAGAGCGCGCCTTCCTATTTGCTGTCAAGGTTGGAGCCGATGACAACTTGCTTGGACTTGTCGCCTGGGGTGAGGTCCGCCTTTTTGGTGTCTTCTGAAGCTTCGAAGGTCTTCTTGACATCAATCTTTGGCTTGGGCATGGAGTTGTCTGGGTCCGCTTTAAGTAGCGTGAGTACTTCTTTTTGGATGACGGCTTCTGCGAAGGCGGCCATGCCACTCTCGCACTCCTTAGCTTTCTTAAAGTTGCCAGAAACCATGATGGTTCCATGTTCCCCTGGAATCTTAAGCTTGATGTATATGTAGCACGGCCTTGCCATGAATTTGGCAAAAGCCGGTCATCCGAAGATTGAATGGTAGACGCTTTTGAAGGGGACAACTTCGAACCAGAGGAACTCTGAGCGATAGTTCTCCTTTGGCCCAAAAGTTACCTTCAGCCTAATGCTCCCCATTAACTTTTCTTGTCTGTCGGGCACTATGCCATGAAAAGTAAGGTTGTTATGATCAAGCTAATCCTCAGACAAGTTCATGCGGCTTAGTGTATCATAGTACAGGATGTTGAGGCTGCTGCCGCCATCCATGAGTACTTTTGTGAGCCTGAAGTTGTCGACAATGGGGTCGATGACAAGGGTGTATTTGCCTGGGTAAGGGACATGATCAGGGTGGTCGGACCGGTCACAAGTGATTGCCGCCTCGGACCAGTTCAAATACTGAGGGACGTCCGGCATTGCCGCGTTGAGTTCGCCTATCTCCGCCTTAACCAAAAGGTGTGCCGACAAAGCACACAAGTGACTCTTTGACCTTCGGGTATGGCTTCTTTTTCTAGGCGGCAACATCGTTATCGCTTGAGATTGACATGTCGTCGTCATCCTCGTCGTCCTTGTTGTCTTTCTTGTCGTACTTCTTTGACTTTTTTGACTTCCAGCCAACTGTGGGGTCCTTTTTGAAGTCGTCCATGAAGCGGCACTCGCTGAACATATTGTTGACATTGCCGAGTTTCTCATGGATTGGGCATGGCAGAATTTTTTCCTGCTCATAAGTGATGTGTGCCGCCTTAGGGCCTGTAAAGTCCCTCCTTGTTATAAGGTAGCGACCTCCTGTGTATAGTGCTTGTCCCTGGATCGACTTGCTAGCACACACAGTTTAAGATGAATTACCATTACATCGTATCAATATTCATTACACGATGATCCAGAAATAAAAGGGTTCGATACAAGTTGCATAGCCCATGGCTAGCTCCACCGACTTCAACGCACAACGGAAAGCAAATGGATAAATGAGCTCTATCTTCATCATGTGCCACAGGCAAGGCATGTTGGTTGGAGACTCGCGACCCTAACAATCCTTACTCCTCGTCTGAGGATCCTGCAATGGTGAGCTGCAGCCCAAACTATATTGGGTCAGCACAATTGAATTGTGGTGGCAAGATGACACTTTGTAATTAAAATTACTAAGACTATATCTACAGGCATATTTGGCTTGGTGGAGTTTCAGGCTGATTTGCATAAAGCCAGTTTTGTCTTAACATTTATAAAATACCTTTTCATCTTAGACAAATAGTACCACTGATACACAACAGTGAACACCTTTGACAATAATGAGTACCACCGATAGAATACGGTGAACAACTTTGAAAACTACTCACAACGAGCACCACCGATAGAAAGCGGTAAGCTCTCCCAAACAATTGTTCACCCATCAAATTTTATTATAGAAATTGGGATGAGGAGATCTTTAACATCTGCCCTGTCTAGTTGCTCACATGTCCATAACCGGGGACACGGCTAAGTATACTTAGTTTTTACTCTCGAGAGGGTGTGCACTTTCACCACAAGACCCAATCATCCCCTCGTCCATGTCACTCAATTATGAAATGGAAAAGAGAAGACCGAGATGAGACCTTTCCGAAGTAATTCCCCGAGTCACATAGCATGACCCGAACCAACCTATCATCCCCCTACATCTGCTGGTCACGACGGATCGGGGTCTCACAGCATGTATGGTCAAGACAGAGCCCATATGACAAGTGGTTGCACTAGAAGCTACTTAACAAGGTGCGTCTGCAATCTCTTTGAGCCTGGGTGACTTTCCACATTTGTGCGCTTCCACCAATGGTAATTACCATATACATGAACCATAGACATGGACCCCCTGAGTAGCCACCCACCGTGGTTCTCCAACCAGCACCTAGGTAGTTCTTTAACTGACTTCATTAATTTTCAATATTCCAACTAGTCAAAACATTTTTCATTGCTTGGCTAAGTATCCTGCCAAGTGTTCTTGCTTCTAAGCTCAGGGTGGGGGACAGCTAAACACTACATAGGAGCATAGCATAATAAACTAACTGCACACAACTCCTAACATGCATACTACAGAAAAACACTACTATGCATATAGTGAAAATAATAGGTGGTTTATGAGTGTCACTTGACTTGGCCAACTGAAGGGTTGAAGTTACACTCTTCACAACACGTAAGACACTCCGCACAATCTAACAAACAACAAACATTCAATGATTCAATACATGTGCATAATACAAAAGCAATGCTATGCATTTATGAATGCAACTACATTATTTAAATAGTAGCACATTTTAATAGTTCTCTGGTTACAAAATTTATGCATGATGGCATGAATCTATTTTAATTTAATTTGTATTTTAGAATCATTTGATTCAAATAGTTTTACACCAAATAATTGCACTTGTTTAAATAATTATTCATAAAATTTATGTTTTATTTTCTCTGGACAGACGGTGCAATATACCAACTTTTTTCATAAGGTTTCATTTAAAAATTATTTTTGGAAAATAAGTTATGGACTAAATGGACGAAATGACTTTCTGTAAAATATTCCATTTTAACAGATGAAAAATTGAGAAGTAATGATGTCAATATAATCTACATAATAAGGGCTTTCCAACGGTATAAAGTTTGTTAAATTTGGACTTATATTTTGAAAGTTATGATTTTTTTAGGTTTGAATTATTTTCTGTTTTATTTAACAATTATCAGAAAAGGCGATTAATCCAGGCCGTTCGATCTAACTAACGCGAACGCACCAGATTCACTGATATCGATTCGTAAATGGAACAAACAGGAACCGCTAGATCTTGATCCAACGGTCCTGGTTCGAAGGACGTAGCGCGGGCGGCGCGTTGCACCGGAGTGAACTCCGGCCACGGTGGCGCATGGCGGGCACGCCCGGTTTCGACGTGGTAGAGGAGGCCGGGTTGTGTGGGTCATACCTGGGAATAGAGGAGGTAGAGGCGGGGTTGATGGCGAAGTCGTGGACGTCGGGGGCGGGTTCTCGTGCGCCGGCAATGTCTCGCCGGAGTTGGGGTTGCGGGCGGCGGATTCGGTCGACGACGGCGCGGGCGTTCTGGAGTGCGGGGTAAAACGAAAACGTGTCAGCGAGGTGCGCAACGAAGAGGGGATGCATATTGGAGAGACGAGAGGGGCAGAGGTATACCGAGCTCGCAGGAATCGTGGACGCACGGCGGCGGCCCACAACGGTGCGGCGAACTCCAGTGGCTACGGCCTGGCGGCGTGAGAGGGTGCGCGTGCTGGGCGAAGGAGAGCGGATGGGTAGGGGTTTTAAAGTTGCGGGTCAGCAGACCGTTGCTTGGCTCGGGGAAGTGGGGGCGTGCCCGACGTGGGCGACGGCGTCGTGGGCGTGCGCCCCGCTCGGGCGGTTGAGGACGAAGGCGCTGACGCGCGGGTCCCGCCTGGCAGTGAGAGGAGGGGGCGCGCATGGGCCGGCGGTGGGCTGCTCTGTGTCGTGCACACGGGTGAAAAGGACTGGGCCGGCTTTTTTTTTTCTTATTCTTTTCTGTTTTAATATTCGTGAATCCAAATAGAATTTGATTCAAACCTCTTTAGAAAAATATGGAAAAATATATTTTGAAAAGCTTATCAAAAATAGAATTCTTTAGTAACACTTAGGGCTTAAAATAGTTTAGTGAAATTTAATTATTTGTCCAATACATAATTAGTGCATTTTAAACATAATTTCATTTGTTATTTGATGAAAGAAGACAAAGTGACCACTAGAGATTTTAAAATGCAATGATGATATGATGGATGTATGCATGCTTTTGAATTTGTAAAATTTGGGATGTTACAAGACTAACCCCCTTAAGATGAATCTCGCCCTCGACATTCGGATGGGATAGCAAATAGGTGTGGGTGGTCCTCGCGGAGATCATCTTCTCGTTCCCAGGTTGCTTCTTCCTCTTTATGGTGTTACCATTGAACCTTACATAACTTGATCGTCTTTGTACGAGTGAATCTTTCCGATGTCTCGAGTATCTTGACGGGTTTCTCTTCGTAAGTGAGGTCACTTTCCAATTGTACCTCTTCTTCTGGTACTGTATATCCCTCAATGGGGTTTCCGCCATCTCTGGATGACATTTCTTCAATTGACTCAAGTGAAACACAGTGTGCACAGCTGAGAGAATCTCCTGAAGTTCTAACTCATAAGATACTTCTCCTCTACGAGAGAGGATCTTATATGGCCCAATGAACTGTGGTGCTAACTTTCCCTTGATTCCAAATCTCTTCACGCCACGTAGTGGGGAGACTCTAACATATGCTCTATCGCCAATTCCGTATGTCACCTCCCTTCGCTTAGAATCCGCATAGCTCTTCTGTTTGGATTGGGCTATCTTTAATCTGTCTCGGATCAATCAGACTTTTTCCTCTGCCTCTTGGATAATGTCTGGTCCAAAGAGGCTACGCTCTCCTTCTCCATTCCAAAGTAATGGGGTGGTCCATTTCTTCCCATATAAGGCTTCAAATGGGGCCATCTCTATGCTAGCTTGGTAGATGTTGGTGTACGAGAACTCTGCGTATGGCAGATTTTCATACCAACTTGATCCATAATCTAATGCACATGCTCTCAACATGTCTTCGAGGATTTGATTAACTCTTTCGGTCTGCATCAGTCTGTGGGTGGAATGTTGTGCTGAACTCCAATCTAGTTCCCAGGGACTCATGTAGTTGCTTCCAAAAATGTGAGGTAAACTGTGTTCCCCTGTCGGATATAATGCTCTTTGGAACACCATGAAAACATACAATCCTACTCATGTATATCTTGGCTAGCTTAACACTGGTGTAAGTGGCTTTTACTGGTATAAAATGAGCCACTTTAGTCAAACGGTCGACTACTAGCCAAATGGAATCATATCCTGATTTGGTCCTGGGTAAACCTGTGATAAAGTCCTTTCCGATCTTATCCCATTTTCACTCGGGTACCGGTAACGGTTGTAGTAGTCGTGCTGTTTTCTGATGTTCCGCCTTGACTATGTTGCACACGTCACACAAGGCAATATACTCGGCTATGTCTTTCTTCATGTTGCTCCACCAAAATCTACTCTTTACATCCATGTACATCTTGGTATTACCAGGGTGAATTGAGTATGGTGAATCGTGAGCTTCCTGTAGTATCAGCTTCCTAAGCTCCTTGTCTTCAGGTATGCATAAACGCTTTTCAAACCATAGTGCACCTAGATCATCCTCGTGAAACCCTTTTGCCTTATCCTTGATCAAGTTAACTCTGATATCTTCCATTTCTTTGTCCGTCTTATGTGCCTCTCTGATCTTGTCCATCAAGTCGGTTGGACTTCTAAGGATGCTAAAAATCCTTCTGACACCACTTCCAGCCTGAGATCCTTAAATTGTTCACACAAGTCTTCTGGCAATTCACCCTTTGTAAGGACGTTCACGTAGACCTTACGGCTCAAGGCGTCCGCTACTACATTTGCTTTTCCAGGGTTATACTGAAGGTTAAGGTTATAATCCTTGATTAATTCTAACCACCTCCTTTGTCGTAAGTTTAACTCCTTCTGGGTGAAAATGTATTTCAGACTCTTGTGATCGGTGAACACCTCACAACGTTTTCCCATCAGGTAGTGTCTCCATGTTTTCAAAGCATGCACTACTGCAGCCAATTCCAAGTCATGTGTGGGGTAATTGCCTTCAAGCTTTTTCAGTTGTCTAGAAGCATAGGACACCACTTTACCCACCTGCATTAACACACAACCCAGTCCTTGACGTGAAGCATCACAATACACTTGAAAGTCTTTCTCTAAGTCAGGTAGGCACAATACAGGGGCAGACACTAAACGCTTCTTTAGTTCTTGGAAACTGGCTTCACATGCATCAGTCCATTCAAATTTCTTTTCCTTCTTCAACAAGTTTGTCATAGGTTTGGCTATCTTGGAGAAATTCTCGATGAATCTCCTATAATATCCCGCCAAGCCAAGAAAGCTGCGGATTTCTGCCACATTCTTTGGTGACTCCCATTCTGTCACCGCTGCTACTTTGGCGGGATCCACAACAATCCCTTCTCGTGACACTATGTGTCCCAGGAAAGCTACTTCACTCAACCAAAACTCACATTTGCTGAACTTTGCATAAAGTTTGTGCTCTCTAAGCTTCTCCATAACTAAACGCAAATGTTCTTCATGTTCCTTTTTGTTCTTGGAATATATCAAAATATCATCTATGAGAACCACAACAAACATGTCCAAGTATTCCATGAATACCTTGTTCATCATGTTCATGAAATAAGCAGGTGCATTGGTTAGCCCAAAAGGCATCACCGTATACTCATATAATCCATACCTAGTGGTGAAGGCTGTCTTAGGTATATCATGTTCCCTAATCTTTAACTGGAAGTACCCAGATCTTAGATCGATCTTGGAAAAAACACTAGCTCCTTCCAGCTGGTCAAACAGGTCATTGATTCTCGGTAGTGGATATTTGTTCTTAATGGTCACTTCATTCAGCGAACGGTAATCCATGCATAACCTCATACTCTTGTCCTTCTTCTCCACGAACAACACAGGTGCTCCCCAAGACAATGAATTAGGACGGATCAATCCTTTTCCCAACTGCTCCTCAAGTTGTGCCTTAAGCTCCTTCAGCTCTTCTATAGACATGGGGTAAGGTCTTCTTGCTATTGGTCCTGTCCCCGGTAGCAATTCTATCAAGAACTCTACATCTCTATCTGGTGGCATTCCTGGTAGTTCGTCTGGAAACACATCGGGGTATTCCTTCACAATCGGTACCTCTTCCATGCTAACCCCCTTAAGAGAATTCAACTTAGTCTCTTTTGATCCATAGAATGACTGGTACCGGATTTTCTTCATTTACAGGGTGGTGAGGGTGATCGCTCTACTAGCGCAATCAATTTGTCCCGTATACGGGGACAACCAGTCCATACCTAAAATGACATCAATCCCTTGGTTTTCCAGTATGATAAGTTTGCTAGGAAAGTTGTGGTTCCCAATGTCTAGTGCCAGTGTGTGACTTCCTGAGTTTGCCAACATGTTTCCCCCAGGAGAACTTACCCTAATTGGTATTGCTAGGGTCTTAGTGGGTAATTTATGCTTATCCATGAATGCCCTTGATATGAATGAATGGGATGCTCCAGAATCAAAAAGTACTAGGGCTGAGCATGAATTGATTAAGAACTTACCAATCACAAGGTCAGTATTATCCATGACTTCCTCCACATCCATATAGTTCACATGCCCCTTCTGGAATGGGTTTGGCTTGTTGGCATCTGCTTTCTTCTCCGGGCACTCGTTGGAGTAGTGCCCCATCTTCTTGCACGAGTAGCATTGCACTTGACTGATATCCTTCTTCTCGGTGTGGTTGTGACGGGGTTGTCCATTGTGGTTTCCCTGACCATTGTGGTTGTTACCTCGATATCCTCCATTTGGGTTATGGTCGTGGTTGTGGTGGCCATTGTTTCCCTGCTGGTGTCCATTTCCACCATGATTGTGAAATCCCGAGCTGCCACTTCCCTCATGATGGCTACGCATTTTCTGAGGTGTGCCAGAGTAATGCTTGTCGAAGTTGTGCTTTCTCTTTCTATTCTCGGCATGTTTTTGTTTGCTCTCCAGGATAGTGGCTTTGTCAAGTAGGGACTGATAGTTGGGTGCATAGACAACTGATAGCTGAACGGCTAGTTCATCATTCAGGCCATCCAAGAATATTTCCCTTCTCTTGGCGTCCGAGTCCACATCATATGGTGCATAACGTGCCAAATTGTTGAATTCTTCTATGTATGCCGCAACCGTGCGACTACCTTGACGCAGGTTGCGGAACTCTCTTTTCTTCAAACTCATCACACCATTGGATATGTGGGCAGTGCGAAAACGTTCTTGGAACAGTTCCCAGGTAACTTCCTCTATTGGGTGGGTGATTTGGAAGTTGTCCCACCAGCTGGCCGCAGGTCCTTCTAGCAGATGTGCCGCAAATCTGACCTTCTCGGCATCAGTGCATCCGATGGTCACCGGGTTCTTGTTCACGGAGCGCAGCCAGTCATCGGCCACCACGGGTTCTGAGGCGCTGGTGAACGGTGATGGTCTCAACCTTAGGAACCTAGTGAGCATATCCACTTGAGGTGGTGGGGGTGGGTTGTTGTTGTTGTTGTTTGATAGGATCTAGGTCATCACTTGCATGAGTTGGGTCATCACTTGCTGCATCCCATTGTTGTTGTTGTCCTCTTCGTTGTTGCGGTTGTTGTTGCGACGAGGAGGCATCTGTAGTTAGAGCATAGATGAGAAAAAGGGTGGAAGGATCTAAAAGGAAACTTCTACTCAACAACACAACACAAACAAAATAGCAAGCCACTCACAAACAACAATCACAACTCACAATCTGAAACCATCAAATAGGTTTTTCTTGGAAAGTAAAACGTTCTAGTATTGCCTTACCACAAGCTTCGGTAAGGTCAACACTCTAATCGAATGATGAAAACAATAAAATGGTGGTCAAGCTACTACCGCCGAAAACCTCTAATGGCCTTGGTACAAATGACCTTGCGTGGGTGGGATCGGGCCTTGAACGCGGGTTTATCATCCTTCTCGGGGACGATCCAAAGTATCTCTCCATCATCCGTCTCTATGGTGCGTTCTTCTGGGTCCTCCACCTCAGTCATTTCCTGGTCCTCTTGGATGGTTATAGTCTTCTTCTGTGCTGCTAGTGCCTCTTCAAGCTTCTTCTTCCACTCTACATTCTCCATGAACAACATGTCACGTCTCTCCACTGTCAATGAGAAAACCTTAACTATGACTCCGTTGTACGCTGTCTGCTCTAGTAGTTCCTCTTCCATCTTCTGGGGTTCCTCCAACTTCTTGATCCTTTCCTCCAGCTTGTTCTTCTTTTCCTCCAGCCTTCTGTTGGCTTCCCGAAGTTCCTCCCTCTTTTGATCCAAATATAGTACTGTATTCTCCAACGTCTCAAGCCTATCATTAGCCTCCTTGACCACATCAACGGCTTGATCCACAAACTTCATCTCATCCTTCAACAAATCCTCCAGAGCTGCTGCACTACACTCATGCTCCATTAAGTAGCGGCGGTGCAATGGCCAGTGCTCAGTCATGGTGTAGTAGAATGGGACACCATCCATGCTGCGTCTGCCAAAGGTACGATAGGGGGAACCTGTGGGTATAAGATGACGGTATATCCCACAGATGCGTCCAATAGCTCCCTGCATAGCTATCGACATCGACACCTCCCAGTCTCGGAATCTCTCCTCATAAACCTCCAGCTGGGTTGACGGATCTTCAGGGTTATCCGGAATGGTAGTCTCAATCAGCCACCTCTCAATCTCGGATTGCTTATACAGCTGCTTGCCCTGGAATATCGGTGGAGGTATCCCAACAAGGGTGGCGAGCTCAGCCAAGTGTCTGTCGAAAAAGACGGTCACCCCTTCTCCGGCTACAGCACGATGCGTGAAGGTGGACATCTACAAAACATTTTTGGGAGAAAAGATTAGATAAGATTACAATAGATATTATATGCAAAACTTAATAAAATATGATTTTATTTCCTATGGGCATTCGTATGTACTAATCCAAACCTAGGGTCACGAATCTACAGGCAACACAGTGCTCTGATACCATCTGTAAAGGCCCTCCTTATTATAATGTAGCGACCTCCTGTGTATAGTGCTAGTCCCTGGATCGACTTGCTAGCACAGGCAGTTTAAGATGAAATACCATTACATCGTATCAATATTCATTACACTATGATCCAGAAATAAAAGGGTTCGATACAAGGTGCATAGCCCATGGCTAGCTCCACCGACTTCAACGCACAACGGAAAGCAAATGGATAAATGAGCTCCATCTTCATCATGTGCCACAGGCAAGGCATGTTGGTTGGAGACTCGCGACCCTAACAATCCTTACTCCTCGTCTGAGGATCCTGCAATGGTGAGTTGCATCCCAAACTATATTGGGTCAGCACAATTGAATTGTGGTGGCAAGATGACACTTTGTAATTAAAATTACTAAGACTATGTCTACATGCATATTTGGCTTGGTGGAGTTTCAGGATGATTTGCATAAAGCCAGTTTTTTCCTAACATTTATAAAACAACTTTTCATCTTAGACAAAGAGTACCACTGATAGACAACAGTGAACACCTTTGACAACAAAAAGTACCACCGATAGAAAACGGTGAACAAATTTGAAAACTACTCACAACGAGCACCACCGATAGAAAGCGGTGAGCTCTCCCAAACCCTTGTTTACCCATCAGATTTTATTATCGAAATTGGGATGAGGAGATGTTTAACATATGCCCTGTCTAGTTGCTCAGATGTCCATAACCGGGGACACGGCTAAGTATACTTAGTTTTTACTCTCGAGAGGGTGTGCACTTTTACCACAAGACCCAATCATCCCCTCGTCCATGTCACTCAATTATGAAATGGAAAAGAGAAGACCGAGACGAGACCTTTCCGAAGTAATTCCCCGAGTCACAACGCGTGACCCGAACCAACCTATCATCCCCCTACATATGCTGGTCACGACGGATCGGGGTCTCACAACATGTATGATCAAGACAGAGCCCATTTGACAAGTGGTTGCACTAGAAGCTACTAAACAAGGTGCGTCTACAATCTCTTTGAGCCTGGGTGACTTTTCACATTTCTGCGCTTCCACCAAGGGTAATTACCATAGACATGAACCATAGACGTTGACCCCCTGAGTAGCCACCCACCGTGGTTCTCCAACCAGCACCCAGGTAGTTCTTTAATTAACTTCATTAATTTTCAATATTCCAACTAGTCAAAACATTTTTCATTGCTTGGCTAAGCATCTTGCTAAGTGTTCTTGCTTCTAAGCTCAGGGTGGGGGATAGCTAAACACAACATAGGAGCATAGCATGATAAACCAACTGCACACAACTCCTAACATGCATACTACAGAAAAACACTACTATGCATATAGTGAAAATAATAGGTGGTTTATGAGTGTCACTTGCCTTGGCCAACTGAAGGGTTGAAGTTACACTCTTCACAACACGTAAGACACTCCGCACAATCTAACAAACAACAAACATTCAATGATTCAATACATATGCACAATACAAAAGCAATGCTACGCATTTATGAATGCAACTACATTATTAAAATAGTAGCACATTTTAATAGTTCTCTAGTTACTAAATGTATGCATGATGGCATGCATATATTTTAATTTAATTTGTATTTTAGAATCATTTGATTCAAATAGTTTTACACCAAATAATTGCACTTGTTTAAATAATTATTCCTCAAATTTATGTTTTATTTTCTCTGGACAGAGGGTGCAATATAGCAACTTTTTTCATAAGGTTTCATTTAAAAATTATTTTTGGAATATAAGTTATGGACTAAATGGCCGAAACGACTTTTTGTAAAATATTCCATTTTAACAGATGAAAAATTGAGAAGTAATGATGTCAATATAATCTACATAATAAGGGCTTTCCAACGGTCTAAAGTTTGTTAAATTTGGACTTATATTTTGAAAGTTATGAATTTTTGTGGTTTGAATTCTTTTCTGTTTTATTTAACAATTATCAGAAAAGGCGATTAATCCAGACCGTTCGATCTAACTAACGCGAACGCACCAGATTCACTGATACCGATTCGTAAATGGAACAAACAGGAACCGCTAGATCTTGATCCAACGGTCCTGGTTCGAAGGACCTAGCGCGGGCGGCGGGGTGCACCGGAGTGAACTCCGGCCACGGTGGCGCCATGGCCGGCACGTGCGGTTTCGACGCGATAGAGGAGTCCGGGTTGTGTGGGTCATACCTGGGAACAGAGAAGGTAGAGGCGAGGGTTGATGGCGAAGTCGTGGACGTCGAGGGCGGGTTCTCGTGCGCCGGCAATGTCTCGCCGGAGTTGGAGTTGCGGGCGGCGGATTCGGTCGACGATGGCGCGGGCGTTCTGGAGTGCGGGGTAAAACGAAAACGTGTCAGCGAGGTGCGCAATGAAGAGGGGATGCAGATGGGAGAGACGAGAGGGGCAGAGGTATACCGAGCTCGCCGGAATTGTGGACGCACGACGGCGGCCCACGGCGGTGCGGCGAACTCCAGTGGCTACGGCCTAGCGGCGTGAGAGGGTGCGCGTGCTGGGCGAAGGAGAGCGGACGGGTAGGGGTTTTAAAGTTGCGGGTTAGTGGACCGTTGTTTGGCTCGGGGAAGTGGGGGCGTGCCCGACGTGGGCGACAACGTCGTGGGCGTGCGCCCCGCTCGGGCGGTTGAGGACGAAGGCGCTGACGCGCGGGTCTCGCCTGGCAGTGAGAGGAGGGGGGCGCGCATGTGCCGGCGGTGGGCTGCTCTGTGTCGTGCACGCTGGTGAAAAGGACTGGGCCGGCTCGGCCGGCCTGGTTTTCTTTTTTTTTCTTATTCTTTTCTGTTTTAATATTCCTGAATCCAAATAGAATTTGATTCAAAACTCTTTAGAAAAATATGGAAAAATATATTTTGAAAAGCTTATCAAAAATAGAATTCTTTAGTAACACTTATTAAAATAGTTTAGTAAAATTTAATTATTTGTCCAATACATAATTAGTGCATTTTAAACATAATTTCATTTGTTATTTGATGAAAGAAGACAAAGTGACCACTAGAGATTTTAAAATGCAATGATGATATGATGGATGTATGCATGCTTTTGAATTTGTAAAATTTTGGATGTTACAGGGCCTGAGCCAGCGTCACGGTTATCTTTCTTGTTCTTCCATTACTTTTTGTCGTCGTTCCCTTGGAACGCGACGGCTACCTCGTTAGAAGGCCCGACTTTGTCTTCCGTTGCTTGCTTGCGTTTGTTGTTCCGCCTTGGCGCGGTCCTGACGTTTGGATCATCGTCACGTGCGTCATCATCCGCTGCCGCGTATTGGGCGGCTTGGTTGAGCATCTCGCCAAGGTCCGTGACTTGCTCGCGGACGAGCCGGTGACGGAGTAGGGACTTTTTCTGTAGGCCCGTGTAGAAGGCATGGATAGCCTGCGCGTCCGAAACACCATGACAGTTGGGATTCTCAGAGATCCAACGGCTAACAAAATCTGTCATGGTTTCGTCTGTCTTCCGAATACACCGTTGCAAATCTGTGTAGGTATTCAGACGCTTGTATGTTCCTTGGAAGTGCTGGGAGTAAACCTTTTCCATGTCGTACCATCTATGGATAGACTTTTCGGGAAGGTTGTCGATCTAAGCCCTTGCCGTGCCTTCTAACATGAGAGGTAGGTAGCGGACGGCAATGTGATTGCTTCCGCCAGCAATCTCTATGGCCATGGCATAATCGGCTAGCCATGAATCTGGCTTAACGAGGCCATTGTACCTAGGACAATTTTTAGACACTGATGTCATGTCCTTGGGGAACGGCTCTCTACGGATGGCATCGCCAAAGCACTTTGGGCCAGAGTATAGCGGCTCCCTTCCTCTTGCTATGTCTTGTAGGCGATGTCGTGCGTCTTTCGAGTTGCTGTACGCCTCTGTTGGCGTTTGGCTCGTCCTGCGGTGCCCTGCTTACGCTGCGCCTGGGCCCCTCTGCCGCCTCCTTCCTTTTGCTGCCGATGCTGCGCTGCGGAGACCGGCTTCGACCTCTTCTGGGAGGGTCATTGCCGGCATCTTTTTTAGGCGGCTGGCAGTTTTCCCGGCTACCGCCATTGCCGCTCCTTGGATGGGCTGGAGGTGGCAGGTCCCCTCTGCTTCCTGTCCGCGAGTTCTCGTCCCGCCTTGGTTTTTGGCGGTGGTGTCTTCTTTGGAGGTGGCGTTGCTTTCCTTTTGTCGCCATGGCTACTGGAGCCGGACGGGCCTTCATGGTCAGCGCCAGGTGCGGCTTTGCATTTTCCTGACTTGGATTCTGGATCTCCTCCGCGGGCATCTGCCATATGGCCATAAGAGTTAGCGCGAGCTTGCTGTTCCAGGGCCTTGCTCATGAAGTGTCTTGCATTGGCCACCTTTTGCTCCGCTGTGTAAGTCTTGTCGTCTAGGGTGTCAAGCGCAACCGCAGCGTTAAGGATGAAGGTGCAGAAGACAACATCCCCCCTTCTGTCCGTACGCTGTGGTGCCGTGCGCTAGTCAAACCCTAGATATTGAGCTGTTGTTGTCGCACGAATTGGCGGCTCCTTATCACGGCGGCTTTTTGATGACCTTTTTTCTTCGAAAAGCTGCATGTTCGGTTTTGCCGACATCTTTTCTTGCTCCTTTTCGATCTTCTTCGCAAGGCTCTCAACATGCTCCTCTCTTTTGCGCAGGAAGTCAGAGTGCTTAAGCATATTAAGCCTAAGTTCTTCCACCTCGTCAAGTTGGGTATCTTTATTCACCGGAGTGTTCATGATTGTGTCTACTTCTTTAATGACGGAGAGCAAATCCGTGGGTTTGCTGCTACCGCCTTTTTCGAGACCAGCTTTCTTCTTTGCTCGCACTTTGTCCGAACCGTCAATGATTTGACTGGTAACGGTGTTGCCGGCATCTCCTTCCGGATTGTCTTGCGGCGCAGAAGCGACTGGGGCTGACTCGTGACCGATGACAACCATCATAGCCAGCTTATCAGGCATATCTGTATCCGCTGTGTTCTCTGAAGGAACCGGATTATCACTGGAAAAGCGGTTTTTTATTCTCTCTTCGAAGAGACTAGCGTCATCATCAGAATCTACGTTGACTTGAACGGTAGATCTGGATCCGGCATCTGACATCGCATCCTCCTGGAGAGCAGGAAGGATTGACTCAGGATCGTTGTTTTCCAGCTGGGAGTCGGATCCCAGTCCGACAACTCTGACGAAGAGGAAGTCAGATCCGGCCGACTCCTGGGAGAAGGCGGATTCAGATCCATCTTGTCGGTCGACTACTTGGTCGAAGGGTTGGTGGGTGGGGTCGTAGAAACGCGGTAGGCCGTACGCTTCTGGCGAGTACCCGATAAAGACGTCAATCCCTCCGATCGGTACGATTGCGCACCCGATGAGGTAGTCATCCGCCGGAAGCCAGGACTCATCTAAGTTGATGTTGCTGTGGCCGTCATACCTTGTGATGCGGACGATGACGATATGCTTGCCCACGCCGCCAAGTGTTCCCGCCTGGAACGTGACGCCAGGAACCTTCCACCCCACGGTGGGCGCCAACAGTCGTAGTATCGGCATAGTTGATAGGAGACGGGGGTCCTCTAGCCTACGTATGGATTGTGGGGAAGAAGGCTGGGGTCGTCGAGGACGGGATTGAACACAGCGAGTTTACCCAGCTTCGGATCCCGCGGCGGTGGCGAGATCCTACGTGCTGCTATAATTCACTATGAGGAAAATAGCCGTGAACAGGTTACAATAGGTATGATGCGTATTGAGCGTGCCCTAAAGGCTTCCTGGTGGCCGGCTTACATAGACGGCCAGACCCCAGGATACAAGGCAAGTACTTGTCCGGCAAGTAAACAGAGTCTTAGACCTAGCCGGCTTAGTTGCCGCCTTCCGTCTTGGGCATGGTGGCTTGATGGGCTTCGGCCTTCCGCCTTCCTTGGACCGTCCGCCTACTTCCTTGTACGTCAGCTATCTGGGCTGCCCGGCAGGCTTTCAGCCTTACCACCCTTGGGCCACCCTGGACTAGCCGGATTGATCCATGTTGGAGATACCCCTAGTTAGTATATTCCCAACACTTGGTACTCCGAAAAAAGCAAAAACTCGATGGCATGAACAAAATGTCATCGAAGTGGGAAGGTCCGTACCTGATCAGGGGTTGCCCGATCTTCTCAGTGAGCGGTGGGTGGATGGATGATGGTGGAAGATAACTTGCAAGATTCCGACGAACTCTCCGGCTGTTCCCCCGTTGCCAATGCAACAGCTCTTCAACCCAATGGATATTCACGACGCCTCACACCGCAACGTAGCCACCGACCACGAAGCGGTTTTGCAATCTACTAATTCCTAGTGGAACAACAGATCACACTCAAACTTCGGATAATAATCTCCAGAGCGCAACACAGTGGAGAGGTTGAATTCCTGAGCGCAACACAGAGGAACTCGAATATAGATGAATGCTTGGAGCAAATTCGATCTAGGGTTTATCTTAAACGTGGTCTACCTCTCTATGGCGCAGCCCTTGGCTATTTAAAGGGGCTGGCCGAAACTAGGACTCAATTCGGATCTGAACCCAAACCTGGTTCGACTCAAACTGATACAAACCGACCCATGGTGGGTTCGGCCTTATACATGGCACGCAGGCCTCATGCATTGCACCTTAAACTAATATCTTCATACGTTATGTCCTAGTGCGCCACTTGATCCCTCTAACGTGCAAACGAGTGATTTCCTTCAATGCCCTGATGCGCCAGCCTCCCTCTCCTCCCTCGCGCACTTGCTGACATTCGAAATCAGTGATTGTTCTTCTCCTTGCTCTAGCTCGTCTCCTCTTCCAATGCTTGTGTTATTAATAAATCTGATCATACATAAATGCATAGACTTAGGCAGTATAAAGTTCTCATTAACACAAACATCATATTCAACTAAGAGTGAGTTCACCTGTTGCTCAAGAAGCTTGGTTCGAGCTCTTGTCATTGGTCCAATCCTCACACCTTTAGTTGTGTTTTGTACATCAACATCATCAATAGGAGAAGATGGCAAATAACTAGGGATGTCCTCATCATCCTCCCCCCCCCTTGAAAAGGCGTCGACCTCGACGCGTCAAGGTCTTCTCCAGCAAATGGCGTCAAATCAGCAACATTAAACGTATTGCTCACACCAAACTCAGATGTAGGAAGATCTTTCTTGTATGCATTATTATTTATCTTGGCAAGAACTTTGAAAGGACCATCACCACGTGGCATCAATTTAGACTTGCGCTGAACCGGAATCTGTCCTTGCGAAAGTGCACCCAAACCATATCACCGGGCTGAAAAATCACCTCCTTTCTTTTCTTGTTAACACGATCAGCATTTTACTTTCCTTTCTTCTCGATGGCCTCTTTAGTCTTCTCATGTATCTTCCTCACAAAATCTGCTCGCTTCGATGCATCCATATTGACACGTTCTTGAATTGGAAGCGGCAGCAAATCAAGCGGTGTAATGGGTTTAAAACCATACACCACCTCAAACGAACACAATTGCGTGGTGGAGTGTACAGCCCTGTTATATGCAAACTCCACATGCGGCAAACACTCTTCCCACACGCGCAGATTTTTCTTGATCATTGTCCACAGCAACGCCGAAAGTGTGCGGTTCACCACCTCCGTTTGGCCATCAGTTTGGGGATGACAAGTTGTACTAAACAACAGCTTCGTCCCCAGCTTTCCCCAAAGTGTCTTCCAAAAGTAGCTCATGAACTTCACATCACGGTCAGAAACAAATCGTCTTCGGTACTCCATGTATGCGCACGATGTCCCTGAAAAACAGATTAGCAATATGTGACGCATCGTCGCTTTTGTGGCAGGCAATAAAATGAGCCATCTTAGAAAAACGATCCACTACCACAAAAATAGAATCATGTCCTCTACCGGTCCTAGGCAATCCTAACACAAAATCCATGCTTATATCTTCCCATGGTGTAGTAGGAGCTGGAAGAGGGGTATGCAAACCGTGAGGCTGTAATTTGGACTTTGCCTTGTTGCAAGTGATACAACGTTTTACAAACATGTCCACATCTCGCCTCATCCGTGGCCAATAAAAGTGATCAGCCAACATTAACAACGTCTTCTCACGTCCAAAGTGACCCATCAAGCCACCTCCATGTGATTCCTGTAACAATAGCAAACGCACGGACGACTCGGGCACACATAACTTGTTGGCTCTAAACAAATATCCATCATGCATATGGTATTTTTCCCACGCCTTCACATCGGAACACTTAGCAAAGGCAGTGGCAAAATCAGTATCGGAAGCATAAAAATCACGCAAACTCTCCAAACCAGGAACTTTAATATCTAGATGTGACAATAACATGTTCTTCCTAGAGAGAGCATCAACAACAACATTATCTTTGCCTTTCTTATACTTAATGATGTATGGGAAAGATTCAATGAATTCCATCCATTTAGCATGACGTTTATTGAGATTAGTTTGGCATTTCAAAATTTCAAAGCCTCATGATCAGAATGTATGAAAAATTCTTTTGGCCAAAAATAATGTTGCCAAACCTCCAGAGCACGAACAAGAGCATACAATTCTTTATCATAAACAGGATAGTTCAATTGTGCACCATTCAATTTTTCAGAAAAATATGCAATCGGCTTGCCCTCTTGCATCAACACACCTCCTATTCCAACGCCACTAGCATCACATTCAATATCAAATTGTTTATTGAAATCAGGAAGCATAAGCAAAGGTGCAGAAATCAAACAACGTTTCAATTCATCAAATGCAGCATCTTGGGCAGCGCCCCAAACAAAAGGAACACCTTTCTTAGTAAGATCATTCAAAGCTGCAGCAATAGCACTAAAGTCTTGTACGAAACGTCTATAAAATCCAACAAGACCAAGAAAACTTCTCAATTGACTAAGATTCATGGGAATAGGCCAATTTTTAATTGCTTCAATTTTAGACTCATCTACCTCGACCCCGTGCTTAGAAACAACAAATCCCAGAAATATGACCTTGTCTTTGCAAAACGTGCACTTCTCAAGATTACCCTAAAGCTTATTATCTCGCAGCACTTGCAAAACTTTTCGAATGTGATCAATATGTTCAATTTCGTTGTGGCTATAAATTAATATGTCATCAAAATACACAACCACAAACTTTCCAATGAAATGCCTCAAAACATGATTCATTAATCTCATGAAAGTACTAGGTGCATTAGTTAAACCAAAAGGCATCACCAACCACTCATATAAACCAAGTTTTGTTTTAAAGGCAGTTTTCCATTCATCACCTTCTTTCATCCTAATTTGATGATAACCACTACACAAATCAATTTTAGAGAAAATAGCAGCACCACTTAATTCACCTAGCATGTCATCCAACCGTGGAATAGGGTGACGATAGCGAATAGTAATGTTATTAATTGCTCTACAATCTACACACATGCGCCATGTACCATCTTTCTTAGGAACTGAAATAACAGGAACAGCACAAGGACTCAAGCTCACACGAATATAACCTTTGTCGAGAAGTTCTTGTACTTGTCGCTGAATTTCCTTCGTCTCATCAGGGTTGGTACGGTAAGGGGCTCGGTTTGGCAAAGAAGCTCCTGGAATCAAATCAATTTGATGTTCTATGCCTCCCAAAGGTGGCAAACCAGCCGGTACCGCAGCGGGAAAAACGTCCTCGAAATCCTGTAACACATAAGCAACACCCAGAGAAATAGGGGTCATGTCATTAGAAACAAGAATTTCGCCCTTGCACATAAGAACAAGAGGTACTAGTGTAGGATCCTCACGAAACTCTCGCAAATCAGATTTGGTGGCTAACATTACTAAGGAAGTTTCTCCCTCACTTTTCTTTTTACCACTCGAATTTGGCTTGTGGCTCTCAGTCACCGAAGGTGGGGGCACTCGGCTAGCTAATCTCTCATGCTCCACCTCACAGTTCACTTCCACCTTTTGCCTCGAATCATTAACAACTTCGGATGGTGTTAAAGGACGCAAGATGATCTCCTTTCCAAGCCAATTGAGTTAGTATTTGTTAGAGCGACCATTGTGTCGAACATCACGATCATATTGCCAAGGGCGACCCAACAACAAATGACACACCGTCATGGGAACCACATCACACTCCACGATGTCTTTGTATGGTCCAATCTGAAAGTCAATGCGCACCATGTGGTTGATCTTCATCTCTCCGCTTTCACTCAACCACTGAATATAATATGGATGCGGGTGCGGTAAATATTTCAGATTCAGTTTCTGACATAGCTCTTTACTAGCTAAATTGTGGAAACTACCACCATCTATGATTACTTTGCACGACCTTCCATTACCAACAGCAGCTCTGGTTTGAAACAAATTGCAACGTTGTTCCGCAGGACTTGGTGTAACGCTCAAAACTCGAGGTGTGCAAACAATGGACGGTAACCGAACAACATCGGCATAGCAAGAACCGTCCTTCTTCTCCTCCACATAAGTTGGTTCGGCCTCCACTTCATCACCACTCTCATACTCGCCGGTCTCCTCGTTGATTAACATAACCTTGCGGTTTGGACAATCTTTCTTGAAGTGTCCTTTTCCTCCACAAGTGTGGCAATTCATATCACGAGTATGGGCTGTAGAATCTGATGAACCAACACTCACAGCAGGATTATGTGCTGGTTTAGGCGTAGGTGGAGCTGAACTGAATTTGGATGCAGCAGGTGTAGAACCACGGGACAAGGACGCGAGTATCGGTGCCACGGCAGCAGGTGTCACGCGTGTTGTAAAGGGTCCTCGGCTATATGCAGGGTGGGGTGCATACTTGGCGTCCTCCGCCAACTGTAACTCAGCTTCACGGGCTTGATGCATCAAATCTTGTACATCTGCATATTGACGATGACGCACAATTCGCTTGATATTAACACTCAAACCTGATAAGAAACGCTTCATTGTTTGTTCAGGTTCTTCACGCACTTTAGCACGCTGCATGATCATCTCCATCTCCTTCTATTACTCATCGACGGACAGGGTACCTTTCCTAAAATTCTGCAACTTGTCATATAAAGAACGGATGTCATTACGAGGAATAAAACGGTGACGCATCTCTTCCTTCATCTCCTGCCAAGAACGAATTGGCAAATACTTAGCATCACGCCGAGCATTCACAAGTCCGTCCCACGATAGCAAAGCATAACCATCAAACTCAGAAGATGCAAGCTTGATCTTTCTATCTTCAGTACACTCATGCAAACGCCATAGTTTTTCCATCTTCAGCTCCCAATTAATGTATTCTTCTATGTCAATAGAGCCTTCAAATTTAGGAATGCTGAATTTTGGTTTGGCAAGAACATCATCATTATCATGTCCGGCAGGAACAAAATTACGACGCGCACCAACAGGTGCAAAACCACGACCATGAAGTCCACCACGACCAACGCCACGGCCGACATTGGCATGCGGCATCCCAGCAGAACCATGCTCCACCGCAGCATCAAACTCCTCGTCGTGATCAGCCTGGACACTTTCATCATCCGCTGGCTGGTTGTTGCGCTGTGTCAATGTGCGCATAGCACGCGTCAAGGTGGCAAGGTTGGTTTGTATTTGCGTCAATATGGTCGCTGAATCATTAGTTGTTTGCAGGACAGCCGCAAGCTTATGATATGTTTCTGCCAAATCACTTTGTATCTTGTCACACTGATTGTTGACTTGACGGGTTAAATGATCACGGAGAGCCTCATATTCTCGCCATGTAACCGTTGATGTTGCCTCCTTCCTTTGTTGCACCACGCTATCGTGCGCTGAAGACATGATTAGTGCACACAAGACAATATATATATTTAGGTGGAAAACTCTCAACTCACTGTAAACCGAAAGAAATTGTGTATCTTACCGTTCCAAAATGAATAGCGAAAGCTTACCGCTCGTAGGACAGAACGTGCACGGAGGTGTTGAAGCGAATATTATGGGTTTCAAAGTGTCACACAACAAAACCAGGGTATTTAAGTGGAGCTTGGCAGGGATACCTAACTACACCAAATTACAAATCCTAGTGCTGATCGTATGACACCACAGGAAACGCACACGGTGGAGATAAACAGGGCAAAGCAACTACGAAACAAGAGTGTCACAAGACACGCGAGAGACCATAGCAAATGCTCAAAGTATGAGGGCACAAGATTGCTCAAAATTTACTAGAGAAACAGCACCGCAAACAGGTTCAACAAGGCGGGATATAACAACAAACTTTCAGCTTCTTGTGTCTTTAATTCGATGGCTCTTGTCTTCTTTTTTTTGTACTTCTTTTCTATGCTTCCAAACCAGCAAAAATAGTCAAATTTCGAGAAAAATTTGCAAAACTGCCGAACGGGTGCACACAAAAATTGTCCTAATTGAGCAGCCCAAGAGCAAGGAAAAAGCTAGTCTCGTGGGTAAGTTCCTACACCAAAAGAAAGGCTTTCTAAGGTTGTCAAACGGAAAAGAAACAAAATTCTATGTGGACTCGGTAACAAAAACGAAAACGGTAAGAACTTGGAAACCAACTCGAACTCGGACTCAAATTTTTGTTTTGGTAATTTTTCTGTTTACGACTCTAACTCGACTTACACAAAGAAACGAACAGAACCTAGACCTCTACGACTCGGACAAGACAAGGTATGCGAAGGAAAACCGACCAACACTACAACTTGTAGCCCGATGCAATCTATGGTTTTTGCGAGATCTAAACCTAATATATATTTTTTGGGCTTTTTCTGTATAGGACGAAAACAATTAATCTACGGGATGGATATGTGGATGCTCACCGAGTAAACGCTGGAAATCTGATACCAAGATGATAAGGGGTTGCTCGATCTTCTCAGTGAGCGGTGGGTGGATGGATGATGGTGGAAGATAACTTGCGAGATTCTGACGAACTCCCAGGCTGTTCCCCCATTGCCAATGCAACAGCTCTTCAACCCAATGGATATTCGCGACGCCTCACACCGTTGCAACGTAGCCGCTGACCACGAAGCGGTTTTGCAATCTACTAATTCCCAGTGGAACAACAGATCACACTCAAACTTCGGATAATAATCTCCACAGCACAACACAGTGGAGAGGTTGAATTCCTGAGCGCAACACAGAGGAACTCGAATATAGATGAATGCTTGGAGCAAATTCGATCTAGGGTTTATCTTAAACGTGGTCTACCTCTCTATGGCGCAGCCCTTGGCTATATAAAGGGGTTGGCCGAAACTAGGACTCAATTCGGATCTGAACCCAAACCTGGTTCGACTCCAACTGATACAAACTGACCCATGGTGGGTTCGGCCTTATACATGGCACGCAGGCCTCATGCATTGCACCTTAAACTAATATCTTCATACGTTATGTCCTAGTGCGCCACTTGATCCCTCTAACGTGCAAACGAGTGATTTCCTTCAATGCCCTGATGCGCCAGCCTCCCTCTCCTCCCTCGCGCACTTGCTGACATTCGAAATCAGTGATTGTTCTTCTCCTTGCTCTAGCTCGTCTCCTCTTCCAATGCTTGTGTTATTAATAAATCTGATCATACATAAATGCATAGACTTAGGCAGTGTAAAGTTCTCATTAACACAAACATCATATTCAACTAAGAGTGAGTTCAGCTGTTGCTCAAGTAGCTTGGTTCGAGCTCTTGTCATTGGTCCAATCCTCACACCTTTAGTTGTGTCTTGTACAGCAACATCATCAATAGGAGAAGATGGTAAAGAACTAGGGATGTCCTCATCAGTACGGGGTTACGCACACCCTACGACCTGGAGCGGTCTAGCTGGAGGACGAGGACGGTAGACCGGAAGGCAACGCCTAGAACATCGAGAACCTCCGGAAGTTCTACCCCTGGCTACAAACACAAATCGCATGAAGTTATGATCAACTATGCATGCCCTAGGGGCTAGTGTTCTGTATAAGGGTGTAAGAATGGTCGCCAAGAAATAAAAGATAATTTTTCAATTCCGTGAGCCTCAACGTCTATCATGATTTAGTCTGTCCGTAGCAACTCGTAAGCAGGGGGCTGGGTATGTGCCGTTGGCCGGTAGGTCGAAGCAGCTCCCTACAGCGGGGGGGATCACAACCTTATTGGCCGTACTGTCGGAAGTGATTTGGCAGTGTGAGACCAGCCACACTGTCAGAAGTGATTGGGCAGTGTTGGCCACACTGTCGGAAGTGATTGCGCAGTGTTGTTTGGCCGTACTATCAGAAGTGATTGGGCAGTGTTGTACTTAGATGTCAGTTAAGTATAGAGATGCACTACCAACCATGATTACGAATTGCTTCTGACGAACTCTCTCACGACAGGAAGAGAGGGTCCGTTCTTTCTTACTGAAAGTTTGCTACGTGTAGTGGAGCTTACCCGGGAGAGGCCCAAATCAGAAAGCGTTTGGAAAAAACAGATAAGTCTTGCATTCACACACATCTTAGGCATATATCTCGCTTGGAGTCAATATACCGTCAACCTGAGCATGCTTAACAGTGTATGAGAGCCCTTGCGGAGATGCGGTCCTCCCTGGAGAACGATCAGTTTCCCTTTGCCTTAGTAACCACGGTTGCGGAGTAAAGCCTCGAAGGGTATAGTGTCCACTAGGGGTATCTTTTCTGCAGCTGACAGTTAAAAGGTATTTGCACTCGGGTTCACTCCTCATAAACTGGTGGGCACATAGTGTGAAGGAGGGCTGGGAAATGACCCCGGGAGTTGAGCTAGGAAAATGCATTCATGTTTAATTCTACAAGTTACATGCCAGCATTACATTTCAGTTAGGCAACTTATGCCACCTGTGCTGCTAAGGCCAGCCCAGGCGCTCGGCCTGTGCCACCCTGTTTGTTCATTGGTTGGCGGGACAGCTCCTCCGTTTCGGGGACGCCTGGAGAGGAGAAGTGACTCTCGTGCGGCATCTTCAGGCATCTTGCGGGGCAGGAGCTCCCATTGGAGGCGCAGATCCGAACTGGCCAAACAAGCGGACGATGCCCTCTGCCAGCTGGCAAGTGGCTTATTCTTCCTCCTGGAGGAACGGCAATCACACGTCAAGGCCAAGTCTGGCTGAAGGGCGAGAGGGAGGCAAGGAGCCTTCCTTACCTGGATGACGGCCTCAATCTTGTCCAAGGGCTGGGAGAGGCCCGGGGTCCCGGCAGTTTTCCTCTTCAGGAAATCCATCAAAAACGACTTCTTGATGGCCCTCACCCGGGCTGCTTCCAGCCCAGCCGGACCTGACACGACGGTCAGATCGGCAAGGGCGCGAGCAACGGATGCTCGAGTAGCCTCTCCTCGACCGGCTGCCCGAATCTGCTCAGCATGAGGCGCGTCCTTGGCGCCCCGGAACGACGACTCCGCCGTGGAGATCTCCGACGACCCGTCCTTCGACATCGTCGATGCCTCGCCGGACATCTTCGACAACTCGCGTCCTAGAATGAGAAGGAGCAAGGGCGAGAAGGACGAAGAGAAGTGTGCGGAAAAGGCTGGGGGCTGCGAGGGCTTTTATAGACCTTTCGGCCAACACCTATGACAAGGTTATACCAAACGGGTACCCCTTCGTGTGGGTACCTGGTGCACGTAATGACTAAAGGCCCAATTGCCATCCGGCTAAGGAAGCCCATCAAGCGAAGCCCAAGACGAAGATCTCTTACTATAGATAGCGTAGTCGGTAATACTTTCCATACATGTAGTCCTGGTCGGTTATGACCCGAGACCTGTACCCCTATATAAAGGACAGGAGGGTGATCGACTAGGGACACGCCCAACCACAATCATAAAACCCTAGCAAGATCGACATCTTGCTAGACCCATGTAATCACCGCATATACACAATCAATAACAGACAAGCAGGAGTAAGGGTTTTACCTCACTCGAGGGCCCCGAACCAGGGTAATTCCCGCTTGTCAGCCGACGAATCTACCAACACCACACGTTCTCTACCTCATAAACTCTTACCCTAGGGAAAGTAACCATGGGTATTGATGGGGACATCCCTCGTCAATTGGCGCCGTCTGTGGGAACAAGTGGTGTTGGATCCACAGATTTTTTGGTCCAAACTTCAAACGGCGACCCGCCGACTACTTCAAAAGGATGCACATCAGCAACAGCAGCCCAAATCCAGATCACAGGCGACCACTCGCCAAAGGCAGCAGCGCCAGCAAGGATCAGACCATACTCAACCAAAGCTCAGGAGATCTTCTCCCATCTCGATTCAGGTTTTAATCTAACTATTGGAGAACATAATTTCTTTATTGATCAGCTTGGAGTGTAGGATTTAGTCGAACAGATCGCAACTCAGCCACCTCAGAAGAAGCCGACTGAGATCGCATCTGCAGCAGACAAACAAAATACCTCCTCGCAGATGGATTTGATCCCGCCGCCACAATCTCCAACAGAGTCAATGACGCCCGCAGAATTCAACAAATTCATGGCAGACGAATTCCCTGAGGAGGAGGAATTATCGACTTCCTCAGTCGACGACATGATCATATCGACAGCTTCGGCTGGAAGCGCCAACATCACAGATCGATCTGATCTCATCCATAGCAGGGTCCATGACCACAAAGGAATTCAATGAATTCATAAGACAAAACGAGATAGAAGAAGAAGTGTAGTCGACCTTCCATATCAACCCAACCGAAGATCGTATGCAGATCAACGCTCCAGAAGAAAGTTTTCACTTACCAGAGTATGATGAGTCTACAGAAGACAGCATACATCTAACCGACTTCATCGGCACAGAAATCCAGTCGCCACAACATACTGTAGTCGACTATGGTAAACATACGCAACAGACAGACGACGACGACAGCAACAAAAACATAGAGCAGAGCAGTAATGACGGAACAACATATGAAGAACAGTCCGACTAAACATATCGCATACCAGGTCAAGTTTACGTAGCAACGGCAGCAGATACATCAGAAAACGCGGCCAATCGACAACCTGTCGAATACCTGTGTGTAGTTACCTTGCCGGACGGCATAACCACCCTAGACATCTCAGCAGAGACAGCGGCGAAAATAACAAAATTCATCGAAGAGGGCATAATGATGCCAGCAGATGCACCTGCAAACGAGTTGGCAACATACAACTACTTCAGCTCGCAGGAGGCGCAATGCTTAAAGCAATACAGGGCAACACTCAAAGAGCGAAAAAGGCAAGCAAGCATATCAAGTGCTCGCAGACGCCAATTATCGATGAGTTCTACAGGAGCAACTGAAGCACGACGCAGATCCAGATTCGACGGAATCCTTGAGCACGAAAGGGCAGACGTCACGTGAAACCTGAACAACTCGTTCCTAACCGTCAACTCTGATGGCATAATCCAGCCGAAAACAGCAGATAGGGCCCTCATATCCATAGGAGCATACCTCCAAGCAGGAAAACCACCGGCAGGTGACCCAGCTGAAGCAAGATACCTACAACAAATGAAGGCCCTGGAGACTGCAGCAAAAGAACTAGTCGATGGAGAAAGGAGAAGGCGTAGCAGAAACCGCTCAAGGGAACGCGCCAGTCGTAGTCCTCAGCGTAGCAGCGGAAGGAGAAGTTCAAGCCGCCGCTGATCAAGAAGCAGATCCAGAGGATCAGGCGGTCGGGAATCACCTGACAACCGCGGTGCAGGACCATGCGGAGCACAATGCTTCACTCGACGGATTCAGAAAACGAAACTCCCAAAGAAGTCTGGCCTACCAACCATGCCGAAATTCAACTCAAAACAAGAACCTTCAGGATGGCTAGAAGATTACAAATTGCCAGTCATATGCCAACAAGGAACAATGACGACATCACTGCAATACATACAACTAATGTTGAAGGCACAGCCCACGACTGGCTCAAATCATTACCGGCAGGAGCCTACGACTCATGGGATCACTTCAAAGAGGACTTCATAAAACATTTCGACACCCTCTGCGAAAGGTCGAAAACATTTGAAGAATTAAGAGCATGTCGACAGTGGTCAGACGACACGCTCAGATCTTACATCAGAAGGTGGACCTCCATTCGAAACTCGGTAGGCGCAATAACAGAGGACAGGGCCATGGATGCCTTCACAAACGGAGTCCTTAGGAAAGATTTCCGGGAGGCGCTCGGCCGGCAAAAGCCAAAAAGCATGGTAGAACTTTTGAAGCTAGCAACCGAGTGGGCAGATGGCGAAGATGCATTCCAGAGAAAAACCCCACACTCACTGCAACGACATCGTGACAGACGAGACAACCGTGACTATCATGATAGTAGAGATCGACGAGATAGAGACGACAAACGAAGAAGGCGCGATTACGACCATCGCAGCAAAGATAAATTCAAATTTGTCGCAGCTGGATTCTCGAATGATGACCGGAACCAAGATGATGGGAAACAAGAGGACCGGCGAAGTAGCCAGCAAGATGATCGCAAAGGCACACAATGCAATAACTACAGACGAGATAGGCCAGTCGACAGACGCGATGACCGAGGTCGAGACCAGCGCGGAAGCTGTAGAAGACAAGACTGGCAGAAACGCTCGGAACCAAGGGTCGAGAAATCATTTCAAGAAAAAATGGACGATGATTGCAGACTCCATATGTTCAAGGACCCAGCGACTGCACGGTTAACATCGCATCACACAATGGGAAGTTGCCGCGAATTCGGACAGATGGCGATGGATTACATAAACCGAATGAAGAGAGAGCAACCAAAAACTGTACCGGCAGCATACATAGCACCCCCACAAATCGTGGTAGCACTACCACCTCCACCACAGCACAATGTGGAAAGCCAGATGGTAGGTGCCATACATCACATACCTCATAACATGGACGTCCAATATCCACAGCCAAAAGGGCAAATGTACATGATACAGAAAGGATACACTTCCAACAGAAGGCAAAAACGCCACACCAGAAACGTCGATATGGCGGTATTAGCTCCACCCCCGGGAACAGAAGTTTTGCAAGGATCAGACGTAACAATCGCTTTCTATCAGGAAGATCACTCGCCAACCATCTATCGGCCAGGACACGCGGCCCTAGTACTCGAAGGGCAGATCGGAGGCTACACTATGACCAAAATATTAATGGACGGAGGCAGTGGTGTCAACATAATATTCACAGACACACTTCGGAGGATGAACAGGTCAGTCGAGAACCTCCCAAAATCCACAAACACTTTCCACGGGATTGTGCCGGGCAAAGCTGTGCGTCCAGAAGGAAAAAATCCAACTCGACGTCACATTTGGAGATGCAGCCCACTTCAAAAGCGAGCTCATCGACTTCAATGTCGTCAACTGGAAATCACAATACCATGCCATATTGGGACGACCAGCATTCGCAAGGTTCATGGCAGTACCCACTACGCATACCTTAAACTCAAAATGCCAGGTCCAAAAGGAGTCATCACAGTCAACGGAAACTTCCAAAAGTCAGACGACTGTGACACAGACTTTTGCAGGATCTCAGAGAAATACGGGGTCGAAAAAGCTCCAGACGAGACGCAAGGCACAAAGGAGGAAACGATAGAACCAGAACGCAAGAGGAGAGCAGGCGTAATCACGGTACATGAAGCAAATGCCATACAATCGATCCCAAGGAAGAAGAAGAACACATTTCAGCCGAACGACGGACAATACACTTCGAAGGGACCAAAAACGGCAGAGGCACAGGCGCAGGCATGATACTCATAAACCCCAAAAAGAAGCGAGTGCAGTATATACTGCAAATAAACTTCCCAGCACCATCAAAAGTTGAAATCGACTACGAAGGTCTGTTCCAAGGCATGCAACTAGCAAAAGCCTCAGGGGCACAAGACATAATCATCCGAGGGAACTCGTATACAATCACGCAAAACATAGCAGGTGCAAGCAGAATGAATAGGGACAAGCTGGCTAGATATCAAGACTACTTCGATATGTGGCAAAGAAGATTTCGCAGCTGCGAACTACAGCACATACCGCCCACACGCAACAAACAAGCCAACAGGCTAGAAAACATTGGAGCAGCAAAGGCGCAGGTACCGCCAGGCGTCCTCTTCAAGCACATAAATCGCAGATCAATCAGAAGGTGGCTTCCACGGGCCACCCGTGAAATACAAGTCTTTAAGCAAAAGCCAGATCAAGAGGACATCCCAAGCAGAGAAAGGCGGGTCATTATTAACCAGTCACAGTCCAGCACAAACAAAAGGACGAGCTCAAGCCACATCATCACAATCTTCAGTCAAGGAGTGCCAAACTGTGTCATCATAGGTGACAGTCGCAAAATGAATAAGCAAGACGCATCAAGAGCAGTGCTACTCGAAGCTTTTCAGGCTATGCACATCACATTGCCAGAGGAAGACACAGTCAAGAGAGAACCCCTAATAGTGCGACTGCACGAGCCAAGGAGGTCATACAAAAGGAGGTACAAGCTCCAGACGCCACAACACGAAGAGGAGGCACACAACTCGGGAGGTACAACCATTTAAGGTTGCCATCACGTAGCAAAAACATTTAGTCGATGTAGCAAAGACTCATGTATCAAAAGGCCAACAGGTTTCATACGCGCTATATTCCTTACCAGGGTACCTAAGGAGACTGGAAGGTTTTTAATGAGGCGGCTTGCTGGCCAACATTTATAAGGAAAAGATATTACCCATATCCTCCCGGCATAATTTTCCATAACAAAAAAACATCCACTCGACAGGCTCGAGGGCTACACATAAATCGGGGAACTAACCGCAAGATAGAATAAAAGACTGGACAGGTGGGCCCTCATGGCTGTCAGATGGACCCCTTTTTACTAGCGTCAAGAGTCACCTAACCCTTCAAGGGACTGTAAATTGGCCTTTGGGGCAGAACAAAAGGCGACCTTTGGAACACTGACTGGGGCTGCCCTTTGAAGAAGGCAAGGGGCAGGGATAAGTGCTATAAAGAGACCCCCAACCCTTCTCTCTCACCCAGGCACAAGAAGGGAATTCCCCTAAGCACCAGCTCCTCAAAGATGTCTTCGGTGTCATAGGCTAAGACATCTTCGAGCGGCTAGGCCTAGGATGACTCTTTCAAAACACATCAGATTCTCAAAGGGAACAAAAGCAAGTATAGGGAGTTCTCCTGAGAACTAGTTTCTCGAAGATGTCTTCGGAATCAATCTTCGGCGGCATAGGCTAAGACATCTTCGAGCGTCTAGGCCTAGGACGACTCTTTCAAAACACATCGGATTCTCAAAGGGAACAAAAGCAAGTATAGGGAGTTCTCCTGAGAACTAGTTTCTCGAAGATGTCTTCGGAATCAATCCTAAAGACATCTGTGAGAAACTGGCCCCAGGACAGCCCTCTAAAAGACTCCCGGAAGACGCATAGAGCAACCACTCGACGAGATCAAGAGCTGCGCAAACACTCTGTGCACTCAAAAAGCAACACATAAAACGGCCACCCGGCGTGCTCGAGGGCTGCGCATAAAGTAGCCACTCGACAAACTCGGGGGCTACACACCAAACATCCACCCGACGTACTCGGGGGCTGCGCATAAAGTAGCCACTCGACGAACTCGTGGAATACGCATATAACAGCCACCCGGCGTGCTCGGGGGCTGCGCATAAAGTAGCCACTCAACGAACTCAGGGGCTACGCATAAAGCAGCCACCCGACGTGCTCGAGGGCTACGCATAACGTAGCCACTTGATGAACTCGGGGGCTACGCATAGAGCAAACACTCGGTGGGCCCGAAGTACTGCATCACACAGCTACCCGACGTGCTCGGGGGCTGCGCATAAAGTAGCCACAAAAACGAGCTGGTGGGTTAAATCTGTGTCAAAAAACAAAAACACGGACAAACTCAAAAAACACTTGAGAGCAGACAAAGGGATTCCTATGGCATAAACAATAAAACCCCACTAGCTATACTTGGGGGCTAGATCTTTGTGTTGCATTTACAAGTGAAAACATCTGTTAGTGCAGAAACTAAGCATCTTCATCCTTCAGCAGCAGATTGGAATCAATCAACTGCTCCCGCGCTCGGCTTACCAGCCTCTCAGCAGGAGCAAGAGTTGTTTCCATTTCTTCATTACACAGTCGAATCTTCGACCGGGAGGAAGATGACGACGGATGTGAAGAATCTTGACGCTTGATGAAGGCGAAAGCAGCGTTGACTCCAAGCACAACCCGGCGAGTCACAGCCTCGCGAATGGGCTCATGAGCGCAAAATATCTCCACTAAAGTATGAATCCTTCGCGGTTGGGGACCCTCAGGAAACAAGTAGTGATTTACCCGCATAAGAGCAGCCCGACTACGCTCCAACAGAATGGCGCCACGCGAGGCGCAATCCTTCAAAGTGGCAAGAATGTTGGCATGATATGCGTCAAGACAAAAATGTTGAGGACCGGTGATAGGGTTCTGAGTAGCCTCTGCTAGACGTTCTGCCGCACGAGCAACTTCAGCCTGGGGATTGTCGACAAAAACTACAGACAAAAGCAAAAAGACAAAATTTTAGGCGCAAAACACACACACGCAAGAAGCAAGATCTATACCAAACAGATACCTTCGAGTTGCCTATTCGAATCCTCTACTTCAGAAAGAACAAACCTCTCTCTCGGTGGAAAGAGAAGGTCTCCCGCGAAGAATTTCAATGTCAGTTAAGGCGGACTTGAGTTGCTGCTCCAGCTGAACAACCTTCTTCTTCGCATACTCAAGTACGCGGGCATCATTCACAAGTTGTGCAGTCGAGCGTCGTTCCTCTCCCACTCGAGCATCCCCCGAAGTAGTCGAGCAGTTCGACTGAGACATAATCATAAACACTTCACGCAAGGAAAAAGTTGAAGCAAAAGGAGACACAAGACAAGTATACAAGGATCAGCAAAAGATATGCATTCGGGCTAAAAAACTAAAGAGTGGCCTACGACTAGACAGCAGACTCAGACTCAGGATTACGGGTAGCAACAATGGCTACCGAGCGGCGCTCCATAGGCGCCATGCTAGATTTAGCAAGGCTGGAGGCACGTGTGTTGTATTTCCCCAAGTTGGAAGGCCTCCCATCTGACTTCCTAGGGAAGTCAGACACGAAGGACTCATAATCAGCATCCGCGCCACGACTAAGAAGAAGTTTGAAGGTGGAGTCTGAGCCGCGTACCATCAGCTCCTGCGCGTACGACTTCAAAGTCTTGGACTTGGGGCCCAGACGCGCAGCAAATCCCGCGATGGTCGACGGTGCCTCATCTTTGGGCAGCACCTCTTTGAAGACGGCACCAAGAGTCTGGACGGATGTCTCCAGAGAATTCTTGGCGTGCTTCATCGTCACCCCAACCTGTTCAATGGCTTGATTGAGTGATAGGTCATCACTCGCCGCACCACCGGAACTGGAGGACGGACCTCAACAACAGAAGAAGGATGTTCACATCAAGAAGATCGAAAAGGACCTGAGTAGCAAAAACAAATCTTCGAACGGAACACATATTATACTCACCTGCAAGAGAGTGTGCATAGCCAAGCAGTCGCTTGACCCGCGTCCCCTCAACGGCACGAAGAGCATCCAGCTCTTCTTGGGCGGCCGACTGCTGAGAGAGGGTCTTCTCCATATCAGCCAGTCGGCAGTTCAAAATTTCTTTCTCCTCTGAAATAAAAGAGAAAATGCAGTCTAGTCACAAAAAGAAAGAAAGGAAACATATGCAGAGCAAAGGAAGAAGCTTACGGCTGAGCTGATCCATCTGGGAGCGAAGAGCAGCTCGCTCATCTTCCGAGTGCGCAAGAGCCTCGCCAAAAGAAACAAGGCCACTAGCGGCCGGCTACAATCATAACGCATGCATCAAATACACACATGCCAAAGAAGAAAGACACCGTGTCGACAGAGGAAAGAAGGTTTACGTGGTTTAGCCAGGAAGGCAGTGAAGAAGTCGCAGGTGCAGTAGTTGAAGCAGCCATGATAGGCGCTGCGATCGTCGATGTAAGAGCAGCAGGCGGCGAAGGAGCAACTACCACCTTCGCGGCTGGAGACGAGGTGGCAGTCATGGCGTGGGCAGCTAAAGGACTAATGTCCCGATCATCACTAAAAAGGCAAAGAAAAGGAAGTCGAAGATTAAAAGCATAGCCAAATACCAAAAGAGGGTGAACCTATTCGCACGACAAAAGAGTTACATTCGCTCATCTCCTTCGGAAGAGAGATCGAGGTCGAAGCGAGGCCCGCCAAAGCCAGAGTGGACGGAAAAAGGCGGGGGCGAGCGCTGAGCCAGGGGTGGCACGTCTCGCACAGGTGAAGAAGCACCAAAGTCTGCGGCCTCCTCGTCTTCCCCTGAGTGCACCTGGCGGAGACGTTAGGATCGGGCTCGCCAGTCGCCTCGGTGTCGGGTAGCTCTACACCTTTTCCATCAGCTTCGGACTTCTCCGAAGAAGAGGATTCGGCACTAGGCAGAGAGTATGTCGACTTCTCTCGCTCCTTCAGCACAGCTGTCTCATCAACAGGACCAGTTTCGGGAATGGGAGGGAGCGAAGACTTGGTCGAATGCCCCTACACAGAGCAAAGCAAAAAGCACAATCAAGATGAAGGGAAAAGACGATGGCAAAATTCCAGTCGACAGCAATGGAACAAGTAACTTATTTCGGGAAGGGGATTCTCCGAGCTGAAAGGAGCTAACTTGAAGTCATAAATGATGGTGTCCTCAGCTTTGTAGCTAGTCACCGACTTCACGAGTGTGTCAAGCTCATTCGCCAACAGCTCCACTTCACTGATCCTGGTAGGGTCGGATACACCCACATATGCCCACATCGGGTGCGCGCGCTGCTGAAGAGGACACACCCGAGCCTTCAGAAATGTATGGATCAACTGAACACCAAAAACGCCGGTGTTCAGCAATCCAGCGACTCTCTCCAGCAGCGGGGCAACCTCGAGCTCTTCGGTTGAAGAGAGCGAATGCTCCCAGGCCTTTGTCTTCTCAGCAACGTTGGTCGAGAAGGTGGGGCGGACGTCTTGGCCCAGTTGGACGTAGAACCATTTGGTCCTCCATCCCTGAGCGGACTCGACTGCCTTCAAGGTGAAATACTTGCAGTCGGCCTTGACTTGGAACTCGACGCCTCCGACTGGGTTGAGACGGCCGTGGCGAGCCATGGGGCGCACTAGGAAGATTGACTTCCATAATGGCCAACTAGGGGATATCCCCAAGAAGCATTCACACATTACCATAAAACAGGCAATGTGCAAAACTCCATTCGGGACCAGATCATGGATCTGTATCCCGTAAGCAAAAAGAAGGCCGTGCACAAAGTCGTGCAACGGAAAGCCAAATCCGTGATGGAGGAACTCGGCAAAACATACCCGTTCTCCGAGAAGAGGGGCGGGGAAGTTGTCCTTGCCAGGAGCCCGCATGGTGAGCTCCGATGGCGGAGGTAGAAGACCCTCCTTGCAGAGGACCACTAGCCGTTTCTCCGTCACGACGGACGAAGTCCAGCAGCCCGACTCCTTCTTCAGGGCGGCGGGGACGGTGGTGGTAGTCGCTTCCTTCCTCTTCTTGATGGCGGCAGTGGAGGACGCTTGAAAGTGCATTCGTTGCACTCCCATATTTTTGTGACTAATGACAACACAAAATGTGTTCTAATGTTTGTGATGAAGAATGCAGGTCTAGTACAGGTCGGTTGATAAAGTGAATACTTATATTGCCAAATTTTCAGTACTGCATCACTTGGTCTTTCATCAGGAAATCAGTCGGGAGATTTCCGGAACTCGGAGATTTCCGGTCCCCAGACCGGAGATCTCCGAGATAATCAAGATTTCCACTAAGTCAAGATCTCAGATGCGCACTGACTCCATTTTGATTTTAGCCGGAAATGCTCTAGGAGATTTCCGGCGCTCGGAGATTTCCGAGTCCTAGTCCGGATATCTCCAAGTGACAGAAGAATTTCACCAAGTCAAGAACTCAGATGCGCACTGACTTCATTTCGAGTTTAGCCGGAAATGCTCTAGGAGATTTCCGGCGCTCGGAGATTTCCGAGCCCCAGTCCGGAGATCTCCGAGTGGCAGAAGATTTTCTACCAAGTCAAGAAGACCAATCAGCACTGACCTCGAGCTCCACTCAGGCGGAAATACTGCAGGAGATTTCCGGAGACCAGAGATCTCCGGACCTCAACCCGGAGATCTCCGAGCTGGCGGCTGTACAACGGGCAGAATTTGGGGAGGGGTATAAATACCCCTCCACCTACCTCCAGCAGTTTAAGCTTCTCGTTTTCTCTCTCCTCCATTGGTGTTGAAGCTTGTTTCTTCTGGATCTGCCAATCTAGCCACTCAAATCATTTGGTACTTGGGGATCTGAGGGAGAAGAAACCGATCTACAACTCCACCGAAGCGTTTTGATTTCCCCCCTCTATATCTTGAGGGGCAATGGATCTAGGGTTCCTTTGTGGATAGCTAGGTTCAATCTTGTGTGTTTTGATCCCTTGTGGATTCCTTTGTGGAAGTGACCTGTTGTGGTCATTGTGAGAACCCCCAATTCAGTTGTGGGTGTGTGCCTCACAAATTTGTACGGGACCTTCTCCGCCCTTAAAGGAGTCCTTAGTGGAAACGTGGATTCGCACCTTTGTGGTCGAATTCACAGGAGAATAGGTTGAGGCCTTTGTGGCGTTGAGCAAACCTTTATAGTAGCTCACACCCCTCCAACGAGACGTACACCTTTGTGGTGGAACTCTGGATAAAATCGCCGTCTTCGAGGTTCTACGGTTGTCTTGTTCCACTCTCCTTTACCGCATCTTAAATTCCTGTACATACTTAGTTTCCTTGTTGTCTATCTCTTGTATCACCTAGTTGCACATATAGAAAACTTACTTTCCGCTAGCCTAAAACTGAAAAAGACATAAAAATTCATCACCCCTCCCCCCTTCTAGGTGGTCAACTGCCGTTCAATTGGTATCAGAGCCAGGTTTTCTCTTAAAAGCTTCACCGCTTGAGACCATCCTTGGACAATGCAAGTTGACAAGAAAGAGGTTACTGAAGCGGACGCCGCGACTTTGGCGGCAATGCAAGAGAAAGGTGCCACTATGGCCGATATCAACTCTTTGGAAACAAAGTTGACATCGTCCATGCAAATCGAGTTCAAGAAGTTTCATGATATGCTTGAGTCTCTCAAGACATCTAAGGAAACCTCTCTTGCATTGCCCTCAAAGCCTCCGGTGCTTCCGGGCATTACTCAAGATGTGGACCCCGAATTGATAAAGGGAAAGCAATTGCCTTTGGATGGGAAGGGTGATGCTACTAGTTCCTCAAACCATCAAAACACTCCATCTTCTCAAGATGAAGTGCCCAAAGGCTACAACCCGATCCCATTATTCCTCGTCCGCAAGTATCTCATAGGGGTGATCCCCCATTGCTTAAAGATTATACATTCTCTCAATGGCAATATGTGATGAAGTCTCATGTGTTCTTCAATCGAGTTGTGGCGCATCATTCAAGTTGGATACAAGCTCTCTACATGATCCAAAAAGCGGTTGGGAACAAGGACATGTCTCTCATCCAACACATACATGGGATGCTCTATCCGAGTTGTTCGTTGGAAATGATAGCATGAGGAGGAACCGCTATGACTCTTTGAGCAATGAAGCCGAGGGCTTCTTCAAGCTTGATGGTGAAGACCATGAGATGATGTATAGAAGATTGGTGACCATAGCCACAAGTTTTCGAGAAGTTGGTGCCTCTCATATTGATGATGCATGGATCAAGAGGAAGTATGTGAGCTCTATGATGTCATGTGAGCCAACCGACGTCAAGAGTCTTCAAGGAAGACATAACTACCATTTCATGACGTCTAACGAGGTTATGCAAGAGATGGCCGCGTACAAGGTGGCCACGAAGAATGCTCAAGACGCAAGAGCAAGGGCTCTTGGAATGCAAAGAGGCACAACCAACCTTGCCTTGAAGGCTACCTGTAACGTACCTGCACTTAAAATATGGCAGGTACCTGTGTATAGTGCAAACCCCTGGATCGATTCGTTTGCACACACAGTTTACGATGTAATATCACAACAAAGTATCAAATTTATTACATCGATGATCCAGACTTGAAAATATTCATTACAATTTGCATAGCATAAGGCTAGCTTTGGAAAGAATACACAGCGAAAATACAATAGCAGTAAGTCTCCATCTTCATGTTGCCACAGGCGAAAAACATGTTGGTTGCAGACTCGAAATCCCTTAACAAAAACCTCACTCGTCATCTAAATAACCTGTAACAAATAAAATTTTGCAACAGAGTGGGTCAGATTCCATTAAAAATGGAGTCTGGCAAGTGACACTATGGTGGACACTTAATGGAATAACTCTATAACCTATATGCATATTTGGCTGGTGGAGTTCAAGGCTAATTTGCATAAAGCCAATTTTCCTACTCTTTTGAAAACACTTTTCTTGAAATCAAGACGAGTATGGCATGAAAACCATAATCTCATCTTCCCTTGTTCACCCATCAACTTTTAACTTAGAAATTGGAATGATAGGATCCTCCGTTAACGTCCTTGATCAACTGCTCAAAATTGTCCGTAACCGAGGACACGGCTAAGTACTTAGTTTTACACTCTGCAGAGGTTGTGCACTTTCACCATTAGACCCAACAAACCCAAACTATCCTCAAGCACACCATTTGTGCTAAGGAAAAGGAGAGAGTTGAGACGAGACTTTTCAGAAGCATCTTCCCACCCCATAACGGCCTGACGCGCTCCACCTAAAAAACCTCTACCACCACCTGTCAGGCCGGGGCGAGTCCACACAACTTAATCCATCTAGCCAGAGCCCATTGACTAATGGTTGCACTAGAAGCAATCTTCACTTGGAGTTCTTCAGATCCTTTTGTTCCCTAGGTGGCCGTCCACAAGTGACCATCCCTTAGAGGTCACCCCTAAGAGACAACACTTAACATAAACCATTCAAAACCAATTCCACCCAGGAGTTTCATTCTTAACTTAGTAGAAATTAATTTTCATAAAACAACTTTTGCATAGCATCAATATTTCTACCAAGTTACCAATAGGATTCTAGACACAACTAGTGTAAGGGATATAGTAGTTTTAGCATAGCAATACTATCCACCACATGCATATAAGAAATACACTAAGTAATGCATGGAAAAATACTTAGGAAGTTTATGAGGGTGTGCCACTTGCCTTGGCAATAGGGAGAGCAGGAGTAACAGTTGCAAAAGCCTTTGTTTCTCTCCGAATTTTCTAACAAGTCAAACAAGCCCCAAATAAACATACAAGCATAAATGCAACACTTAGAAAAAATATGACATGCATGATCTGATAAATATTCTTAAGGACTAGAGATGCATGTCATGCCATGAAATTATTCTAAGTTAATGCAGGGCAAGTGTGTTAGTCAAAATTACTAAGGACCAAGGTCATAGGTTGGACAGAATAACTTTGCTATAAATCAACTTGAATAAGTTGTAATGCTGCTGCAAGTCTTCACATGCTTGGTCTTGAAATCTTCAACTCCTTTGTAGTTTTCTTCATCTTCAATTTGCACTATAAGGACTTGGTCATAATCACTAAGGACTTGGTTTATGCCCAAAGTGAAAGAAAAATAGGATGGCGGAAAAAGATAAAGAAAAGATGTAGTTTTTCTTCTAGGCTTCATCTCCAGACTTGTAACTTTCTCCGATGTCTTCACTGAATCATGTGGACTTGATGGTTCTTCAGACTTGATGATTTTTATATCACCCGGGCTGGTCTTGGATATACCTTAGCCACCACGAAGTCTAAGATAAAGAGAAGAAGAGAGAAAGACTTAGAGAAATAAATGGGGATGGTCTTCTTGCAGTTCCTCTTGATTTTCTTCTTAGTGTTTTTTTGCTTCTTGGAGATGCCTTCGGAGTTTTGTTTTTCTTGGCTAAGTCTTCATTGGCCTTCTAGTCTTCATGTTAAGAATCTTAAGTGTCTAAGTGCATAGCACTTTACCAAAACACTATGTTGAAAAATAGTAACTTAGAGAAAAACAATAACTATACAATAAATATGCCATGCGTGCAATGCAATTTATTTCTAAGGACAACACTTAACAAAATAAAACAACTAAGTTTTCTAGATGCTAAAATTTTCTAAGGAAAAGATTTAGCATCTTTAAGATGTTGAAATTTTTCTAAGGAAGAGTGTTGTCCAAAAATAGTTATCAAATATTTTCTAAGGAAGAATTTATTTTGTTTAAAGAGGCAAAATATTTCTAAGTACCTTTTAATACCAAAGTGGTCATAATATGGCTAAGTACTTTATAATTCGAATAGATGATGAAATTAATTTTAATATATTTTTAATAAGTTTTTTATTCATTAAAATATCATTTAAATTATTAAATCAATATTATTTACAAAATCATAGAAAAATTATTCTACAAAATTAGTAGAAAAATACTACTGCCAATACTTAGACATTAAAATTTATATCAAAAGAGTTTGATAAATTTTAAATTTCAAATTTGAAGTTATGTTTAAATTACCATTAGTGCCACTTTTGAATTTCAACAAATTTTAATTTGACAAAACGTAAAAGTAATGCTGCCAAAAGTTTCTACGTGTCATAAGCTTTCCAAAAATATTTTATTTGTAAAATTTGACCAAACCAATAAAAAGTAGTGATAGATTTAAAATTTAGGATTTATCTGCAAAACTGCCGGTCTTTGGTTGACTGTTGACTTTGACTGCTGACGTTGAATTGACTTACTGACGTGGCAGGCTGACTGGGATTTGACTACGAATTTGACCAAAAATAAAGTTGATTAGATGGAAAAATACTCTTAACGAAAGTTGTAGAGAATTACGTGCTCTTTCTAATTATCACAATTATAACATAAGTGGATAAATAGATTGGTCACAAATCTCAAAATACCTTTCTGGTCCGAAACTTAAAACGCGAATATCTCTCAGCTCGCTGAACCAAAAGAGGTGAGGGTTGGGGCAAAAGAAAGGTCTTGATCAGAGGAACAACTTTCGTATTGTCGTCTCAAACTTTTGAGATGGTTTGGTTACTCGAACACATCAAACACGATATGTATTATATAGAAAATTACGTACGTTAAAATAAACAGTTGTCAACAGGAAAGTTGTAGATATAGAGTAGATCTACCTTTTCACCAAAGGAATTTCGATTTGACGCAACGAGCGCGAAGAGATCTGATAAATACGACTTCAGATCTGATGGATGACGATTCGAAATTCTTCCTCCACGCTTGATGAAAAGAGTTGAGGCTTATTGGGATGGAAAGGTATCGACGAGATATACAACAATGATTAAGCCGCCGTCGCGATTGGAGATGGTTTTGTTCGTCGAACGAACGAAATACTATTTCGCTGATTAGGGTTTCGGTGGAACGAAAAGAGTAAAAGAGATGCCGACGGCTACAGGGATTTATATAGGCGGAGGGATGGTGGAATAGATAGGGCTCGGAGTTGTGAACGCGTAGGATCAAGCGGATCCGGATTTGGAGTTATATTTCTCGAGATAAACGTGTTTGAATGAAAGGTGGTTAGAAAAACAAATTTTCAGAGTTTGAGTTGGATACGATCCTCGGTTCGGTGGGCCGGCCGGCTGGCCCGATTCGTTTTTTTTTTCTTTTTTTTTTTCTTAATTCCTTCATAACTTTTGTTTTAGATCTCTGAATTAAATGAAATTAATTTCTAAAAAAATTTAAAAATCATATCTTTATTTTAAAACACTTATGGACATGTTTTGACCATGTTTTAAAAATATTAATTTTGAATATTTGATTTAATGCAAATTGTGAACAAATTTAATTAATTTATTTATGTCTAAATAAAATTTGGTGCCACAATTGTGAACAAATGAAAATAATTATTTCTAATAATTACAATCAAAATATTAAAGTAAAATAAGATAAATCGCATAATCATTATTTTGTTTTTAATATTTTCTCAGATAGATTTTCAAATGGAAATAGTATTTCAACCATTGTAATTTCAAATCTAAACAATGCAAGAAAATGATGAATGCATGCATGAATTTTGTTTTCAAATCGACATACAAATAGTTTTCAAAAAGTTTTTAATTTTTCTGATTTTTCAGAATTTGAAAAATCTTAGGATGTTACACTACCGTTGAGGAAGATAACGATGATGATCTTGGAAGCTTTGCCACCATGTCCGAGGAAGCACTCAAGATTGCTTACAATGATCATCTCGCTCTTGCGGCTCGCACATTTTGGAACAACCCTTCAAGAGGCAAGATGCGAGTTGACAAGAGTCCATCTCAAGCCGATAGGGTCTCACCCTCCAAGTCAAGGACATGTTACAATTGTCAAGACAAGTTCCATTTCATCGCCGATTGCCCTTATGAGAAAAAAGAAGAGCATGGTGGACGTCTAGTGCTCAAGGACAAAACCAAGATGCCTCCCAAGAAGGCCTATGGAAAGAAGAGACCTCTTGACAAGAAGCCTCGCATCATGTTGTTGACTCAAGAGGAGTACCCCACCGATGATGAAGAGTAGCAGGAAGAAACGCCAAATGAAGTGGCGGCTCTTGCCACCACATCAACACCAACCGCTCCTTCATCAACAACAAGAACTCCCTCATCAACGACAAGAACTCCTTCAACTACGACAAGCTCTTCATCATCTCTATTCACGTCGCCAAATGAGAACTCCATCACCAAGAGGTCAAGATGTCTTATGGCCAAGGCATCGAAGGTACCTTCATCCTCTTCCTCTCTCATGAATGAAAGGAATGAGCTTGATGATGCCTCTAGCCTTCAAATCAAGCAAGAGCTTGTGGCCTTCGACTCTTTTATCACTAACTTGCAAGGTGATAGCAAGAAACATGTTGGTGTCGTCATGGCTCGTATTGGTGAGCTAGAGCATCTCAATGAAGAGAAGGGTAAGATAGAAAGAGAAGATGCTATTTCTCTATCTTATTTGAATTCCTCTCTTGAGGAGGTTGAAGAGTCTCATGCACGTCTTGAGGAGCAACTTAAAACTATTGAGGAAACTCATAACTCCTCACATGCTAACCTCACAAAGGATCGTGATATGTACTTTGCTAAATTCAAGGTGGCTCAACAAGATAAAGCTGAATTTGCGCTTGGGCATGTTAGACTCCTTGAGGACATGGAGAAGCTCGTCATAGCTCACAAGGCTTTGGAGAGTGAACATACTCTTCTAAAAGAGTCTTATGCTCAACTCCAAACTCGGCTAACTAACCTCGACTCTCTTAGCATCTCTACCTCTAATTGTTCATGTGATAATGCTAATCTTGTGAAGGAGAATGCTAGGTTGAAGAATGAGATTTCTAAGGCCTCCACATCCAAAATCATCCTTCTCAAGGGTAAGCAAGTTGTTGAGACTCCCATCATGGAGCCTCACACTCAACAAGGGAAGGAAGGCCTTGGATATGTGCCTCCCATGAAGATGAATGCCAAGAAGGGTATTCCCAAGAGCGTCAACCCCATCCAAGCCAAGAAGGCCGACTCCATTCAATCCAAGGACGGTCTTGCGAGTAGGAATGCCTCAAGGGGCAAGCCTACTCGTAAAGATCGCGTCGGGGATAAAAACCCTAACTATGCTTTATATGTCGATTATTATGGGAATGTTTGTGCTCGTTACATTGGACCCTACTATGGTTTTATTTCATATGCTATTTGGGTTCCTAAGTCTCTTGTCGCTAACCACAAAGCACCCATTGTGAAGCAATGGGTTGCTAAATGCAAGAATTGATCTCTTGTAGGACCTTGCTCCCGGTGGTTCAAAATGGATAATTCATAGTGGATGTACAAGTCATATGACCGGGAGCAAAGAACTTGTCACGGAGTTGAAACCTAATGTAGATCAAGTAACCGTGACGTTTGGTGAGTTATCAAGGTCTAAGGTAACCGGACTTGACAAAGTGGTAGTTGCCCCCGACATTACTCTTGTCAATGTTATGCTTGTTGAATCTCTTGGCTATAATTTGTTATCGGTTCGTGCCTTAACAAAGTTGGGGATCTCTCCCTTCTTTGATAAGGACATTGTGGTCCTCTTGTGGAGCAAGTCACTAAGAGTGGCTTTCGTGGGATACGTGGAGCATGAGCTTTATGTGGTGGACTTCTCCGGAGCCACCACTACTCAAGCCATGTGTCTATTCGAAAAAGCCGACGTGGGTTGGCTTTGGCATCGCCGACTAGCCCACATAAACATGCGCACTTTGCAAAGTCTTCACAAGGGTGGCCACATCCTTGGACTAAAAGATCATGTTTTCTTTTCAAGGGATCGAATTTGTAGAGCTTGTGTGGAAGGCAAGATGCATGACATTCCTCATCCAAGCAAGACCATCATATCTTCGTCCCGGATTTTAGAGCTCCTTCATGTTGATCTATTTGGACCAATTACGGAGATAAGTCTTGGGGGGAAGAAATATTGCCTCGTGATTGTTGATGACTATTCAAGGTATACATGGGTCTATTTCTTCAAGACCAAGGGTGAAACTCAACAAGTATTCATCGACTTCTCAAATGAGGTTCAACGCCAACATGACCTCCCCATATTAGTTGTTCGAAGTGACAATGGGTCGGAATTCAAGAATTACACTCTTAACGACTTTCTTAGTGAAGAAGGCATTCGTTGCCAATATTCCGCTGCATACACTCCTCAACAAAATGGCGTTGCCGAAAGGAAGAACCGGACTCTCATCGACATGGCAAGATCTATGTTGGCGGAGTTCAAGTCTCCCATCAACTCTTGGGCGAAGGCCATTTCCACCACTTGTCACTCATCAAACCGCCTCTACTTTCGCAAGGGCTTGAAGAAGACTCCATCTGAGATCCTTACCGGCAACAAACCCAACATTGGCTACTTTCGAGTGTTTCGATTTAAGTGCTATTATCTCGTCAAGGGTGTCCGGTTGGGCAAGTTCCACTCTAAATCAATTGAGGGGATATTTGTTGGATATGGTAGCGAGTCCCACACTTATAGAGTCTTTGATAAATCCTCCCGGATTATCATAGAATCTTGTAGTGTGGAATTCGATGAAAATGATGGCTCCCAAGTGGAGCAAGTTGGTGTTTGTGATGTAGGTGATGAACAACCTTTTGATGCCATTAAGAAGATGGGAGTGGGTTTTCTTCGCCCCATTGAAGTTCATCAAGAAGTTGTTCAAGAAATCTCAAACTCTTCTATCAAGTAGACATCACCTTCACAAGGGCCACAAGGTGACTCACCCATAGCAAATGATGAATCCCCTCAAGAAAAATCTCAAGATCTTCCTCAACAAGAACAAGCTACCTCTTCTCAAAATGAAGCCCATGATGAGCCTCAACAAGATCTTCATAAACAAGTAGATGATGCCTCCCCCACCAAGATTATCGAAGATGATTCCACTTCTCCAAGTTCTACTCAAGGGCAAGATCATTCTCCTCCACCACTTGAAGAAGTTTCTCATGATGATCAAGGCCCTCAAGAAGGTCAAGACGAGGAACCAAAGGACCAAGATGGTCAAGAGATTGCCCCACAACAAGGGCGGCAATTGAAACTCGTCGTCAAGCTCGCTTTGAAAAGTCATTGGAACTAAGAGCTTTATCTCCCGACAAGGTCATCGGTGATATACGAACAAAGGTCTCTACACGAAGTCAATTGGCTCACTTTAGTGAGCATCAAGCACACATTTCCATGTCGAGCCCAAGAAAGTATTCGATGCTCTAGAAGATCCCGATTGGCTAGGGGCTATGCATGAAGAACTTAGCAACTTCGAGCGCAACAAAGTATGGCCCCTAGTTGAGAAGCCCAAAGATTGCCGCAACGTTATTGGCACAAAGTGGATCTTCAAGAACAAGCAAGATAAACATGGTATCGTTGTAAGGAACAAGGAGCGATTGGTGGCTCAAGGTTTTTCTCAAGTTGAAGGCATCGACTTTGGAGAAACTTTCGCGACGGTCGCAAGACTCGAATCGATACGTATTCTCATCGCTTATGCATCTCATCATGGTTTCAAATTGCAACAAATGGACGTAAAAAGTGCTTTTCTTAATGGTCCCTTGCAAGAACTTGTGTATGTTAAACAACCCCCGGGTTTTGAGAACCCCAACCATCCTCACCACGTCTATGTCTTGGACAAAGCTCTCTATGGTCTTAAACAAGCCCCCGGTGCATGGTACGAACACTTGAGAGAGTTCTCGGTAGACCGTGAATTTGAGGTTGGGGTAATCGATCCCACTCTTTTTACTAAAAAGGTTAATGGTGAACTCTTCATTTTTCAATTATATGTCGATGACATTATCTTCGGTTCTACTAACCGTGTGTTCAATGATCCAAGCTAATGACCGACAAGTTCGAGATGTCCATGATGGGTGAACTCAAGTTCTTTCTCGGTTTTGAGATCAAGCAAATGAGGGAAGGGACTTTTATTTGTCAAGCCAAGTACATTAAAGATATGATCTAGAAGTTTAAGTTGCTTGGCCTAAATGGTGTGCCTACTCCTATGCAAACCAAGTGCCACCTCCAACTCAACCCCGACGGTAAAGAGGTAGACCCAAAAGAGTATCGTTCTATGATTGGGTCTCTCCTTTATTTATGTGTGTCTAGGCCTGATATCGTTTTAAGCGTTGGAGTGTGTGCTCGTTATCAATTCGCGCCTAAGGAAAGTCAATTGATGGCCGTGAAGAGAATCTTCAGATATTTGGTTCATACCCCTTGCTTTTGGTTGTGGTATCCCAAAGATGGCACCATGTCTCTTTGTGGATACACTGACTCCGATTGGGCGGGCGAAATTGATTATAGGAAGTCCACATCCGGGACGTGTCAATTTCTTGGAAGATCTTTGGTGAGTTGGTCCTCGAAGAAACAAAATTGCATCTCATTATCCACGGCGGAAGCCGAGTACGTCGCCGCCGCAAGCGGGTGTACTCAACTTCTTTGGATGCGGCAAACTTTAAAGGATTACGGTGTCCTCTTGGACAAAGTGCCGTTTTTATGTGATAATGAGAGTGCCATCAAAATTGCATACAATCCGGTGCAACATTCAAGGACCAAGCGCATTGAGATTCGCCATCATTTCATCCGTGATCACGTTGCACAAGGAGATATTGATCTATCATATGTTGACAAGGGATCAATTGGCGGATATCTTCACGAAGCTCCTTGATGAAGCCCATTTTTGCTACTTGAGGAATGAGCTCAATATCATAGATTCTCGGGCCTTGGCTTGAATTTCGTGCACACTCTCTAACGTTTAAGGCTTTATTAGAACTAGAGGTACGCATGGATTTAGGGGGAGTGTTTTCCTAATACATTGGACTCTTCCTCCCCCTATTATGCATATAGTGATGTATCATTGCTAAAACTTCAAATTAAATCTAATTTGTGAGCTTCAATGCTGAGATGTAGTTATGGACCCAAGATATATCTTCGCGGTGCCATGCTTTGGCCACCAACACTCTTCTTGAAGTTTTTTTTTCGATACTATTTGGTTTTATTTTTTATCTTCACTTGCATTTTCTTTGGTTCTTTTGGGAAAACACACTCTTGTTGGTCTTCTCTTTTGATTTATGTTTCTTGCAACTTGAGTGTGTCTTCTTTATTCAGTTTGATTATCTATCCTAAGCCTTTCACTATCTTTAAACATGCTTTTCCCCACTCATGTCCTCTCATTGATTTCTTGTTCCTGGAGTTTTTGGAGTTGAACGGAAATCTCCGAGCCTCACTCGGAAATCTCCGGTCTACCAGAGAATTTCGAGACTAAGTCTGTTCAAAAATCAGCACTGACCTGTGATGATTATTGACCGGAAATAGTCCCGGAAATTTCCGGTGTCCGAAAATTTCCGGCTGAGACTCGGAAATCTCCGACCCCTGCGATTTTTCAGCACCTAAGTCCTTTTTCAAATTTGGCACTGCACCCTGTCGAAGATGAATCGGAATTAGAGCCGGAAATCTCCGGTCGGATGTACGGACATCTCCGAACATGCAGAAATTTCCAGGGCTAAGTCCAAATCAGATTCGGCACTGACCTCAGGCTAATCTGATTCGGAAAGAGCCCCGGAAATTTCCGGCACCCGGAGATCTTTGAGACTCAGTACAGAAATCTCCGGTTCAAATTGTCCTGTCTATATAAGGGCACGGGTGGACTGGCCTGTTCGGCCAGTTCATCCACCCCGTGCCCTAATCCTCTCTCTCCCCCGAAATTCTCCTCTTTCTTGTGATCCTTGCTCCGGGTGGTTCGTCCAAGGGATTCTCGCGTGCTTCTCGGATCTGCTTCTCCTCGTCGAGGGCTTCGATTCCATCCGCACGCTTTTCGCAATGTCTTCCGGTAACTCCTCGTATTTCAAATCTAGGACGAAACTTGTTTTCGTTTAACCTAGCCGATTTAGGAGTTGTTGTTTGTTTCCTCTGGTAGAATTGCTCCCCTAGGCATGCTCTATCTTCCACGTGCACAGATCTGTTTTTCATTCATAGATTTTGTTCAAATCTGTCAAAATTCGTGTAGACCGGATATCTCCGAGTCAGACCCGGAAATGTCCGGACCCCGGAGATCTCCGAGTCAGACCCGAAAATCTCCGGCCTACTCAGAATAAAATCAGCCAAGGACAGAAACTTTGATTGCTTAAACTTCACTAGTACGTTCCATTTTCCTTCTCGGACATGAGTGCTTACCCCATATGCTTTCTATCCTCTCTATGCTGTGTGTTTGCAGGTTCCAACCCTCGTGGCCGTGTCAAGCAAATAGCTCAACGAGGGAGGGCCAAACCAGTTAATTCTCGCCCTCCCAGCGGGTCACGAGGGCACAAGCATGTCCTACAACAAGTGGTAAAATTGGCTCTCAGTATGGACTCCTACCTACTTATGATATCTTGCTTCGCATGTTCCGTTGGACCACTGCTCCCATTGCAGGCAATGCGGACAATATTGCCGGGGCTCTAGTTAACTTGATGGCCAAGGCTCATGCGGCCTATCTTGGGGGGTATGAGTTTGAGCGGGATGCCTACAAGGTGGATGTCATGGACTTTATTTTCCAGGAGATGAACCTAGCAGTTTTGAGAGGAAAGTTCCTCCATATGCTCCCTATGTGATGTTGCTCATCAAGAGGCTCTACAAGCTCTCCGAGCAAGATGGTGATGACTTTGATGCAGCTCTTGGTTGTCAGCCCCACAAGGCAGCCTTGCTAGTCGAGAAATCTGCTCATGTTGTTCAGCAACAAGCCTCCATGCAAGATATCAATGAGGATGAGATTTTGGGTGGTCCATCTCGAGTTCCTACCAATCCCAACATCAAGAAAGCTGCCAAGAAGAGTCGCCCATGGGTTGTACGGGCAATTGAGAAGATCATGAATATGAACTGTTGCATTCAAAGTGAGAACTACTCCATCTACTCTCAGAATCATCGCATTATGAAGCGTCAAGAGGATATTATGTCTCATTTGAAGATGCCTGCTCCAAAGCACCCCTTGAAGCCCGTGATTCCATTCAAGGATTGGAATGCCGATGGTCTCACCTTTGATTGGGATAATGCAGTGCCAGAGGACAGTGATCTTGAGTGTGATGATGATGATGATGAGGAGGAGGAGGATGAGGCCGAGCAGGGTTCCGACTCTTGAGTCATGGGCCGTTAGTGGAACCTCCTCCCTTTTTGGTATCTTGATGCCAAATGGGGAGAAGTATCTCTTTAGGACTCTCGGGATTTTCATGGGTTGGGAGCACTTCGTGTTGTTTTCCTTTCGTTTTGTCTTAAGTTCTCCCTCTATTGGTTTGTTTTATCTCTTCATGTGTGTGAGACATGAGTACCTTTAAACCTCTATTGTAATATCTATGTTGCTCAAGTTATTCGCTACTATTGTGTATTGTTATATTTGTCTCTTGCGTGGTTTGTAAAATCTAGGGGGAGTGTCGATCCTAAGGAATGTGCATTTTGTATTCCAAAAACAATCTAAAATAGTGCACTTACTTAGGGGGAGCTTCGTCTATATTTTGCAAATCCGTTCTCCTTTCGTGTTGTCATCATTCGCCAAAAAGGGGGAGATTGAAAGTGCATTCGTTGCACTCCCATATTTTGGTGACTAATGACAACACAAAAGGTGTTCTAATGTTTGTGATGAAGAATGCAGGTTCTAGTACAGGTCAGTTGATAAAATGGATACTTATATTGCCTACCGGAGATCTCCGAGCTAATCAATATTTCCACTAAGTCAAGATCTCAGATGCGCACTGACTCGATTTTGAGTTTAGCCGGAAATGCTCTAGGAGATTTCCGGCGCTCGGAGATTTCCGAGTCCCAGTCCGAAGATCTCCGAGTGACAGAAGAATTTCACCAAGTCAAGAACTCAGATGCGCACTGACTCCATTTCGAGTTTAGCTAGAGCATTTCCGGCGCTCGGATATTTCCGAGCCCCAGTCCGGAGATCTCCGAGTGGCAGAAGATTTTCTACCAAGTCAAGAAGACCAATCAGCACTGACCTCGAGCTCCACTCAGACGGAAATACTGCAGGAGATTTCCGGAGACCGGAGATCTCCGGACCTCAACCCGGAGCTCTCTGAGTTGGCGGCTGTACAACGGGCCGAATTTGGGGAGGGGTATAAATACCCCTCCACCTACCTCCAGCAGTTTAACCTTCTCGTTTTCTCTCTCCACCATTGGTGCTGAAGCTTGTTTCTTCCGGATCTCCCAATCTAGCCACTCAAATCATTTGATACTTGGGGATCTGAGGGAGAATCCACCGATCTTCAACTCCACCAAAGCGTTTTGATTTCCCCCCTCTATATCTTGAGGGGCAACGGATCTAGGTTTCCTCTGTTGATAGCTAGGTTCAATCTTGTGTGTTTTGATCATTTGTGGATTCCTTTGTGGAAGTGACCTTTTGTGATCATTGTGAGAGCCCCCAATTCAGTTGTGGGTGTGTGCCTCACGAATTTGTACGGGGCCTTCTCTGCCCTTAAAGGAGTCCTTAGTGGAAACGTGGATTCGCACCTTTGTGGTCGAATTCACAGGAGAATAGGGTGATGCCTTTGTGGCGTTGAGCAAACCTTTGTGGTAGCTCACACCCCTCCAACGAGACGTACACCTATGTGGTGGAACTCGGGATAAAATCGCCGTCTTCGAGTTCCTATGGTTGTCTTGTTCCACTCTCCTTTACCACATCTTAAATTCATGTACTTACTTAGTTTCCTTGTTGTCTATCACTTGTATCACCTAGTTGCACATATAGACAACTTACTTTCCGCTAGCCTAAAACTGAAAAAGACATAAAAATTGGTCACCACCTATTCACCCCCCCCCCCCCCCTCTAGGTGGTCAACTGCCGTTCAACGCTGAGCTCTTCTTGGGAGCCATGGTAGGCTATGGGAATGCAGGAGCAAGGAGGGCGTGAAAACGGAGGAAATCGCAAAAGCAGAGCGATGGCGGGCGCGAGGAAGAAGATGAAGCAGAGGAAGACAAGAGGCAAATGGTAGGGTGAAAATTAATAACGGAGAAACATGTACTTATGATATAAACCAGAGGCTCATCATGGTCGTCCAAACAAAAACACGGTGACACGTGGCGCAATCAGAGGGGAACCGTCAAAGACCACGCCGCCCACTACGCGCGCAAAACGAGGAGACCATCATCGCGTCTGTGAAAATCTCGCCACGTCAAGTCAAATCATAACTGAACCGGCGTCTACAACGGTCAAAGAATGGGACCCACTACGTCATGTCACGTCAGAGTGCTACTCGCACGCCAAAGGTGTCACACATGACGTCATTTCAGATGAACAAACACAAAAGGCGTCCTATCACGATGGACAAACAGGAAAGGCGCCTCACAAAACACATTCGCAGAGTATAAAAGTAAAAACTATTCGAGTGGGAAACTCCCATCGGGAGAAGGCAGAAAACGTTCGACTGACAAAACGAAAAAAATGAGATTATCCTCTACTGCAAGCAGTAAAACACAATCTCGGGGGCTACTCCCATCGGGAGCACTGTCGTGCTCCTGATATAATCTAAGGACACTCAAGGCATAAAAATACCCGAGTGAAAATCAGTCGACAGAATACCTCGGATGATGTATACAAGAAATACAAAGATAAGACCCATCGATTGGTCGAAAGGGCCGAGGATCACTCCAGCAGTGTTTAATCCTAGAGCTTTCCGTATCAACAGATACGATGAAAATCCTGGCGGATGCGCTGGGTAGCAAAGTAAAACTGCAGAACAATGTCAGTAAGACCATCGACTGGCCTGAGGTGTGTCTGTCTAGTATGTTCCAGGGTCGAGCCCAAGGACTCGAGGCCTGACTGAAGGCTAGTAAGGTTTTGCCCAAGTGTCGTTAACTGGTTTCGACTGTGTCGAATAATTCCAGGCCTACTTAGTCAAAATCCTTTGCCGAAACTCATAAAATCAAAAGTCATCATATCAAAAGCATAAAACATGAGACGTGCACTATATAGTGAGTCCATGACTTATTCTCTGAATTAGCCAAGCACTCGGGGGCAAATGACAAGGTTATACCAAACGGGTACCCCTTCGTGTGGGTACCTGGTGCACGTAATGACTAAAAGCCCAATTGCCATCCGGCTCAGGAAGCCCATCAAGCGAAGCCCAAGACGAAGATCTCTTACTAAAGATAGCATAGTCGGTAATACTTTCCATACATGTAGTCCTGGTCGGTTACGACCCGAGACCTGTACCCCTATATAAAGGACAGGAGGGTGATCGACTAGGGACATGCGCAACCATAATCATAAAACCCTAGCAAGATCGATATCTTGCTAGACCGCTGTAATCACCGCATATACACAATCAATAATAGACAAGCAGGAGTAAGGGTTTTACCTCACTCGAGGGCCCCGAACCTGGGTAATTCCCGCTTGTCAGCCGACGAATCTACCAACACCACACGTTCTCTACCTCATAAACTCTTACCCTAGGCTAGTAACCATGGTTATTGATGGAGACATCCCTTGTCAACCTACCTCCGAGCGCTTCGGGTGCCGCAATAACAAGGGCACGTTTTGTGAAAGGCTTGTTCTCACAGGGCACAAAAACAGAGTACAGAAGACGAAGGCAAGTTCTTCTTCAACAAAGACAAGATCTACATCGACTGTCTACTTTTTTACAGAAAAATGATCCACCCCCGGTGACCCGGGTGTGTAAGCATATGACGGAAGGCGCTACTTCCAGACGTACGTCGACAAGGCGGCCAAGAAGGAGGTAAATGACATCTTTGACGCGCCCTCCTTCTGGCTCGTTGCCCCCTCAGGAGGAAGAACCTTCCTCCTCCTTGACGCAGGGCGGGTTTTCCTGGTCTTCATCCTCATTAGAGGAGCCGAAGTCGCCTATGCCGCTGCTTCCACGGCTACTCTCCGCGCAGCACTCGACACGCCCTCCTGCAGCGTCGAAGACCTTCACGGACATCGTCGCATCTCCGTCATACAGGAAAGCTACTCGCTCGCCCCGGGCCAGCCGCTTGGAGCGAGACAACAGCTTTCACCCATGGCCCAGGTGCATGGAGTTGTCGATGCCATACTCCGCCAAGGCCCAGGAGGGGCCGTTGGGGCACCTTTCGACCTGCAGCCATAAGCCGGGAGGTTTTCCCTTTGCCATCGACTCCGCAAAGGACCTTGGGAGGCGTAGACGACAGTGAAGCTCGCGGCCCAGATCGACCAAGAACTCGAAGAGAGCGAAGCCCGTGTGGGCTGAGCTCCTAGGAGGAGGGGAGAATCCGCCGTGACTTCCTCTCCCTCGACCTCCTCGACCGCCACGGCTTCCTCGTCCACGCTTTCGACATCCACCCCGACCTCGGACGGGTGGAGCTTCTTCTGTGACGCTCTCAGCGGCGCAAATGCGGCTCCTTCCTCTCCTCGCCAGCGCCATGGCTTTGGTGGGGAAGGATTTGGATTGAAGAGCCAGGAGGGTGAGTGGCGAACAGAGGAGTCTGCCCCCGCTTTTATAGCACGGTCTCCCCCTCTTCACACTGGACTCCTCGTCTTCTCCGCTCTCGGGAGTCGAGAAGACTCACGCAGTTATTCCCCCGCGCGGAATAAATCCAAGAGCAACCAGGCGTCGGACCCACTTTGACCTTTTTTGTTCATCGCCCCGGCTGCCTCCGAAGATCGAAGCCGCCGGGACCATGCCCGGGGGCTACTATCGCAGCAGTGGAACACGGGGTTCTCCTAGAGCTGCCCAAGTGGGTCCACCGCCTATGGGCCCCACCCAAGACAAGCAAGGCCAAGACTCACCGCGAGGCTTGGCGGGTGCACAATCGCCGCCGGCACCCCGACAGGTTTGCAGGGGCCCCGGGTCCACTGCACCTTGGAGCGAAGAAGAAGACCCCGGGAGGTCTCCCGGGTCCAAGACCGAACAAGGAAAGGATAAGACTTCCACCTCATTCCGGAAGGCAATAGAATGCGCAAGAAGGCTTGGGAAGCAAGCCGCGGCCAGGGGACACCATCTACCCACTGTCAGCCCCTGCCCGTGGCTTTCCCCAAAGGTGGCAGAGATCTCACCAACCCAGCGACGGATACTTGGAGGAGAAGAGGCCACGTCGACGTCTCCACCACGAATAGGGGTTGCCTCCCGCCAAAACCCCTCACGCTCCTCACATGACCTATGTGGGATCCCCTTTCCCTATAAAAGGAGGACCAAGGCCATGGCGAGGCAAAGGTCAAACTGAGGACGAATTCAAGCTAGGATAGACAGCGAGTTAGAGAGAGAAGGAAGGAAGGTGATCTCCTCCGGGCAAGGATCTGTCCTTCTCCTTCCTCTTGGTCGGGCCACCCTGCCTGGTACCCCGACGAGCACCACCATTGTAGCCACACCATGTTCCGCTCATCTATCCAGACATGCAGGAGTAGGGCTGTTAGCCTCCGGGCGGCCAAACCTGGGTAGATCCTTGTGTGCTTTCTTTGTTCGTTCACCACGTAGGAGATCTTGATTACGAGTGAAGGGCTCACCGGCGATCGTCCTTCGGGAGACGTTTCTAGCCTCCTTTGCGCCCCATACCGAATCTACAAAGCGGGTCCTCGCATCCCCGGTGTTCGTGCTTCGAGACACGACAGAGACACTGATCCGTGCTTCACCTTGGAGTGGCACGACTTCATCGGCAGGAGATCTTGTACCGAAAGAAGCAAGCCTTGATCAATTATCTAGTAACCGAATTTGTTGGGTGGTAATACTAACAAGTATATTTGTGTCTTTATTTTTAGAAGACCAAATTTAAAATAGACTGAAATAGAAAGACCGAATTTTCGGTCATGAACCGAACACCCACCCCTATCTGCAAGTCCATCCTCGTCGGTGGAGAAGGGTCACTTGGCCAAGCAGAGTAAAAGTTAAGGGTTCTCCTCTCCACCGCTCTCCTCCTTGAGAGTCGCCTCGAGTTCCATCACCGCCCCTTTCCTTCCTTCTCACCGGAGGCACTGCCGGCCGGCGAGGAGATGGAATAGGTGGTCTGGCCTCCTCTGTACATAGTAGTTTAGGTCATTCCTTGTGTTTGCCGTGATGTCGTCTTGCCTTTATGCCATCTCTCTCTTCTGCTAGTCGCCTTCCTTGGCCGCTGACGATAGCGGTTGTGGTGTAGAGAAGCCCTTCTTTTCTTAGCCTCCGTGGTGGAGGAGGGAGATGGAGGATGGATCTGCAAGGTGCCTGGCGAGGGTGTAACTCGACAAATCCCAGGGTTGTGCACCCCGGGTTGATTGAGGGGGAGAGAGGAGCGCTGGTGATCAGGACGGCTGACAAGCGGGGCGATTTACCCAGGTTCAGGCTCCCGGAGGATAACGCCCTACTTCCTGCTTGTCTGGTATTGATTGCGAGTTGAGGTTACAATGGCGAGATGTCGATCTCGCTAGGGTTTGTGGTGGCGGCTATGAGCGTGTCCTTGGACGAGCAACCCTCCTGGCCTTTATAGGTAGGCCAGGTCTCGGGTGAACGGTGCCGATGGCGTTTACAGATATGGTAAGTCGTATGACCTAACCGACTAGAACTAGGTCACACGATACCCCTAGTGGGCCTTTTACGGGCCTCCTTAACCTTCGTGTGGCCCAGGTATCCTCATCGTGGGGTAGTCGAAGAGTAGCCCCACGTCAGAAGCCCCCGAGTGCTTGGTCGAATCGCAGAGTCGGGCAAAGGACTCCTTCCTCCTGGGCACGCCATCAAGTTGCTTGTGCTTGAATTTGGACTCGCTTTCTTCAGTCGAAGAGCACACTCCCGATGGGAGTAAATTGTGCAGTCGAATTACTTTGTCTTGGCTTGTATGAAACTCGCATCCATTCGGCATGCTGGCCTACTGTCTGTTGATTCAGCCGGCTGGGCTTACATTTTCTTCTTTGTCACCCGAATGAATGTTTCGGGTTCTCTGATAAGCACCCTGTCCTACTGGTTTGCTTTCAGCTTTTAAGCTTACCTCTCGAATCATGCGCTTGAGTTCTCTCTCTGCTCTGTGTCTTCACGAGCGTAGTTGCCTTGCTGACGTCAGTGATGACGCTTCGTAGCACGCCTCTGTGACCGATGGGACGTGACGGGGCGGGCCCCACTGTCAGTGTTGACTGAGGTCAGCAGTTGTCACTTATCTCCGATTTGGGCCCGAAGATTTCACGGCGTGATGATGGTGCCTTGATTCCCGTGCATAGTGGACGGAGTGGGCGGCGACGGTTAGTCTCTCCGTACACGTGGACGGCCAGATTTACTTGCTTGAAATGGTTTCCTCGCGAACGGCTAAGATGGACTGCTTGCACGGCATAAGTATTGCACCGCCGCGCGAGGGCAGGTCATCTTCTCCAATCGCCATTGCCTCCATTCCTTGCGCCATTCTTGCCTCCATCCCAGCTCTTTGCCATTTGTCCTCCCACCTTCCGCGAGCATTCAACTCCATGGGGAAGTCGAAGGTCGCCGCCAGCTCCACCGCCGCCGCCGCCGCAGCAGGGTTGATGAAGAAGCCCGACGGCGACTGGCAGAGGTCGTCGGTGAAGAAAACTGATCTCGAGGTCCTGCGCACGCAGGGCCTGCTTCCCCCGGCGGACAGGCCACGGTACGTGCCCCTGGTAAGGAGGTCTACCCTGCTCCTCGCGAGGGGGAGCGCGTTTGCTTCGTGGATTTTCTTCCGCAAGGCTTCGGGTTCCCTCTCCACGATTTCATTCGTGGTCTTCTGTACGCCTATGGGGTTCAGATCCACGATCTGACCCCCAATGGCGTCTTAAGCATCGTGAGCTTTATCGTGCTCTGCGAGTGCTTTATGGGGATCGCACCCCACTGGGCTCTATGGAAGTCGCTCTTCCTCGTTCGGAAGAACGTGGGGAAGAGCGGGTTGACATACCCGGTTGGCGGCTTCGGCATCCAGGTGCGAGGAGACACCGCGTACTTCCAGATGAAGAAGTCGGACTCTGTCCAGGGGTGGCGGAAGAGGTGGTTCTACATCAGGTGCGACCAGGAGGGTCTGGCGGCCTTCGACGGCGAGCGCGACTTGCGGAAGACTCACGTCTGGGCGCACCCGCTCGCTGAGGAGGAGAAGGAGTCCGCGAGGACGCTGCTGAGCCTGCTGTTCAACCTGCTCAAGTCCTTGGGACGCGAGTCGGGCGGCGTCGACCTCATGACCACCTTCTTCAGGCTCCGGGTCCAGCCTCTCCGCGCTCGCCCCCACCCGATGTGGGCAGTCGAAGGCGTCAGCGACCAGCCACTTGACGACGAGGACGTGGAGACCAAGGTGAGGGGCATCACTAGCCTCCGAGCCGCGGACCCTTGCAACGTCAAGTGTCCTATCGCTGCGTACGGGGCGGCGAACCCTGTTCCTGAGGTGAGCTTGTACTCGATTCTTCTTTTCTTAGCTTGATTTCCTGATCATGTTTCCCTGATTCGACTTGCCTTTGCTTGTGACAGGGTCGCTCTTTTCTTGTTAGTCTTCCTCCTGTCCCAGAAAACGGACCTCATGACGAGTCGAAGTTTGTGGAGGAGGAGGGTGATGATGAGGACATCCCGTCCGCCATCTCCCCTAGCGACGAGGTGGAGGACGAGGAAGAGGAGGAACTCGCGCGGAAGAAGCAGAAGCGGCGAAGTGGTGGCGACTCTGCTTCCGCGTCGTCCCCTGCAAAGGGTGTGGCTGATGACTTGGAGGAAGCCGGCATGTCCTCCTCGGGTGCAAGGTCCCGGGACGACTGGGAGGAGCCTTTGGCTGCCCCTCCGGTCAGCTCTGCGCCACCGCGCGAGTTCGGTCGGATGCCGTCCGTCTCCCTGGGGAGCGACGACAACTTTGAGACCACCAGGTGAGTTTCTTTTCGTCCTTCTACGTCGAGTTGTCTTTTTGAGTTTCAGCCTACAAGTTGAGTTTTGTCTTGATCTTGTGTCAGCAACCGCTCTGGTGGCGCCGGCTCCCCTCCACGCGAAGTGGAGCACACGTCTGCTCCCTCGACCGAGCTAGTTATGCGGGTGGCGGTCGAGGAGCATGCGAAGACTGGCGGCTTAGTGGCGCCCAGTGGAGCTGCCCCGTCGACTTCGGCAGATGCCGACCTCTTGGACCATGTAAGTTCCCTTTCTTGTTCTTGTTCTTCTGTAGTTATATCGGGTGCACGAACAGCGCTCCCGATGGGAGTAGCCCCCGAAGGTGTGGGTGACTATGATAGTCGCTCGCAACTTGATAATTTCTTGCTTGTTTGCAGCCATTCTACCGCCAGCAGCTTGAGGCAGCCGCTGCCTACGTTCGCCTGGAGAAGGAGAGGGACGAACTGCGCATCTCCTTGGACCAGGCTACTAGGCGAGCTGCAGAGTTGGAGCTGAAGCTTCAGGCTCAGGCGGAGCTGGAGAAAGCACTGCACGAGTCGCAGGAGCGCGAGCGCGTGCGGGTATTCCAGGAGAAGACCCAGGTCGATCGCCTGCTCTCACTCGCCGGCGCGCTTGGAGGTTAGTTTTTCGGCTTTGACGCCTACTTGTTGTATTCTTCGGTTCATTTGCCTTGTGTTGACTAGTGACCTCTTTTTTCAGAGAAATGCGGAGGCGCTCCTCCGGAAGGCTCGTCCAGCGACGATGTCGACTTGGCCACCGCGGTCGGGTTTCTCGATCGTGTCTGCATGTATGCCTCTGCTGCGCTACAGAAGTCGACGGCGTCGTTGCAGAAGTTGACAGGGGCGCTGGCGACTGTGCATCGGAGCCTCTTTCCCAGCGCGCCGCCGCCGACTGCCGACGAAGCCCTCGCAGCGCCGTTTGAAGACGACGCGGCCACCCTCGCGGACTTCACTCGGGCGCAGACGGTACGCGGCTCCGAGCTCACCTTCCAGCTTCTGCTTGGTCACCGGGTCGCTGGCGACTTCGAGAAAGTTGTGAGCGTCTTCCCTCGGAGGCCTGATGGCAAGACTGCGTCCCTTAGCGGGGTGAAAGCTCAGGCTACACAGCTGCTGTGAAGCTTGTGGCCACCTTCGAGAGGGGGATCGCCAAGGCAACCGAGGCGGCTGCTGCTCGAAGGAGTCGCTCTCGGTCGGAGTCAGTAGCATAGGAACCTTGTAGTTTAGGATTTGGCATTCGTAGTAGTCAGTGTTTGTAATGACTTTATATTTTGTCAGGTCTTCTGGCCTTGAACCACCTTTTGTGCTGAATTATATGTTCCTTCACTTCAACTTTGCTTTGGTTGATAAGTCGTCTTTTCTTTATTGACATTGCATATTCGTGACAGATTGTCCTGCGTGAGTCCACTTCCGTTGCTCCGACGACTGGCGTGAGTGGCGAGGGAGGTTCTCGCTCGACTGCAGCTGTGCACCGTCGTCGATCAACGCATGTTCCTCAGCGAAGCACGAACGATCAACGGTTAATCACTTATATGAGGAACAAGGTGGCCGACCTCGAGGCGAGTCTGAAGCGTGCCGAGTTGGAGTGGGAGCGCTCTAAGTCGTGCCCTGTAGCGGAGTTCTCTCAGCGCGAGGACTTCTTGCTTGGAGATATTGATCTGATCAGTCGACAGCTTCAAGGTTGGTAGTGTTTTGCCTGTGATTTCCTCCTTGCGATTTGAGGGTTGTAACGCCTGTTGTTCCTTGATGCAGATGTGAATCCTGACTGACAGACTGAGCAGGCTCGGGTTGAAGAACGGGTCATCCGGGAGGCAACTGGCGATTCACACAATGCGCGCCACTTCTGGTCGAACAGATCGAGAGGGCGGATCCTCGCTTGTATGCTTGATCGTACCTGGCGGGCTGCTTTTCTCCTGGAGAGTTGCAGGAAGACCCTCTGGCACATCCATCGTGTGTATTTCCCACACAATGGGCAGCCTCACGAGTTGGCCACATTACTGGAGAAGTTCCGCGAAGGTGATGCATTGAAGGAGGTCGTCGACGCCCAACTCGTCGCCGGGGCGAACGTAGCGCTGGCGTATGTCTGACTGCACCGACCAAATCTTCCTCTGGACAGGCTGTTGGGTGGCCTGCCTGGGGATGACAATTACGCCGATACCTTGCAAGCTGCGCGCCAGATGATTCAATACGTCCAAAAGCTGAGTGAGCGCCTCGTATGGCCACTCGACGCGCCAAAGGACGAGCCTGCAGATTAAGGGTAGCAATCTTCCGTTGTATAGGGTTAGTCATAGGGGGCAAATTTGCCAAATGTAAACATGAATGTATGAGTTTGAGGGAGCCCCCGAGTAAGCAAGTTGAAATGTTTGCATTACTGTGTGAATATCTGTTGTGCGCTTTCGAGTGGATTTAGTGCGACTTAGGACTAGCTCTTGTGCGACGCAGCTTGAGTGCGTCGAGATTGAGTTGTGGACCTGTATGGTGCAGCCCCCGAGTGTTTCGAGTGGCGGCCTAGGATTTCAAGTGATACCTGTGAAGCGCAGCCCCCCGAGTGCGTCCGGCGGCGGCCTAGGATTTTCTGACTTGACCTGTGCGGCGCAGCCTCCGAGTGGTTCGGGTGACGGCCTAGGATTTTGCTAGTAGGGCCTATATGGCGCAGCCCCCGAGTGATTCGAGTGGCGACCTAGGACTTCAAGTGATACCTGTAAGGCGCAACCCCGAGTATGTCGGGTGGCGGCCTAGGATTTTTGTACTTGACCTGTGCGGCGCAGCCCCCGAGTGGTTCGGGTGACGGCCTAGGATTTCGCTAGTAGGGCCTGTATGGCGCAGCCCCCGAGTGATTCGAGTGGCGACCTAGGACTTCAAGTGATACCTGTAAGGCGCAGCCCCCGAGTATGTCGGGTGGCGGCCTAGGATTTTTGACTTGACCAGTATGGCACGGCTCCCGAGCGGATCGGGTAGCGGCCTAGGATTTTGCGAGTAAGGCCTGTATGGTGCAGCCCCCGAGTGGTTCGAGTGGCGGCCTAGGCTTTTGACTTGACCTATTGGCGCTGCTCCCGGAGTGGTTCGAGTGGCAGCCTAGGTTAGGACTCACCTTGATTGACAAAGTAAGGGGGAGATCTTTTTCCGTAAATCACTTTATTGATTCTTGCAAGCAGGCCGCCTCGTTAAAACCCTTCCAGTCCCCTTAGGTACCCTGGTAAGGGAAAGAGTGCGTCTAAAACCTGCCGCCTTGACATGCTTTCTTTGGTACAATGATTTGGTCGACTAGGCGTAGAAACGACGAAGCTGTGCGACGTTCCACGGGTTGCTGCATGCTGCCCCCGTCTTTGAGTCCTTCAGGCGGTAGGCTCCGTTGCCGATTGCTTCCGTCACAATGTATGGGCCCTCCCATGGGGAAGCGAGCTTGTGCACCTTCTTCTGCTTGAGTCGAAAGATTAGGTCGCCTGCGACGAATGCTCTTGGTCGTAGCCTTCGTCCATGGTAGTTGCGGAGGTCTTCCTGATATACGGCTGATCGTGCCAGAGCGATGTTGCGAGCTTCATCCAGGATGTCCATGCTGTCTTCGAGTGCTTCTTCTGCATCTGAATCGTCGTAGGCGACCACCCGTGGAGCGTCGAATTTGATGTCGCGCGGCAGTACCGCCTCTGCTCCATACACCATGAAGAATGGGGTGTATTGGGTGGATCTGTTGGGCGTGGTTCGCAGGCTCCAGAGGACTGATGGCAATTCTTCGACCCAAGCGCCTGCGGCGCGTCTCAGCGGTACTCGCAGGCGCTTCTTGATGCCGTTGCAGACTAAACCGTTGGCTTTCTCTACTTGCCCATTGGACTGCGGGTGTGAAACGGATGCCTAGTTGAGCTTGATGCCTTGCTCCGAACAGAAGTCTTTGAATTCTTCGGCTGTAAAGTTCGAGCCGTTGTCCGTGATAATGTCGTTTGGTACTCCGAATCTGAAGATGATGGATCTGATGAAGTTGACTGCTGATGATGTCGTCGAACTCGTGATAGACGCGACTTCGATCCACTTGGTGAACTTGTCGACTGCCACCAGGAGATGACTGTGTCCTCCAGGTGAGGATTTCTTCAGTGGACCTACCATGTCCAGTCCCCATTGGGCAAAGGGCCAGGCTAGTGGTATTGTCTTTAGCGCGGACGCGGGTGCGTGTGGCTTGTTGGCCAATTCCTGGCACCCGGGGCACTTCCTTACTAGGTCTTATGCATCTTGCATAGCTGTTGGCCAGTAGAACCCGGCTCGTAGCACTTTGGCCACCAAGGCCCGACTGCTGGCGTGATGCCCGCAGATGCCGACGTATTTTAGCTTGTCGCCTTTGGGGGAGATGAGGACGACTCCTCCCCCTGCTGACTTGAACTTCTTGGAGCCGTCAAAGTACATCGTCCACGCGTTGGATAAGTCGGGGACATCTGATAGCTGGGCTTCTATCCACTCGGTGGTGAATTCTGGAAGGACTTGGGCCTTGATTGACTTCGGGTGAGCGTACTTCAGCCCCCAAGGTCCTAGCTCGATAACCCATTTTGCGACTCGCCCTGTCGCGCGCTGGTTTGTGAGGATGTCTGCTAGCCCGGAGGAGCTTACCACCGTGATCGGGTGCTCGGAGAAGTAGTGGACGACCTTTCTGGAAGTCATGAAGACCCCGTAGGCCAGCTTCTGGTAGTGCGGGTAATTTTGCTTCGACAATGTCAAGACTTCGCTGAGGTAATAGACTGGTCTTTGTACAGGGTGAATGTGCCCTTCTTCTTCTCGCTCCACTACGAGTACAGTGCTTACCACCCTGTTAGTTGCTGAGACATACAGGTATAGCGGCTCGTTCTCCAGTGGTGCTACCAGGACCGGGGAAGTCGTGAGGGTTTTCTTGAGTTGGTCGAATGCGTCTTGCGCTTGTTCTGTCCACTCGAACTTGTCTGTCTTCTTCATCAGTTGGTAGAAGGGCAGGGCCTTCTCAGCCAACTTACTTATGAACCTGCTGAGAGCTGCGACTCGGCCAGCCAGTCGTTGTACCTCACGAAGTTTGGTTGGTGCTAGCATTGTGAGTATGTTCTACACCTTCTCAGGGTTTGCTTCAATTCCTCTCGCAGAAACGAGGTACCCCAGCAGCTCTCCGGCTGGCACGCCGAAGACGCACTTCTATGGGTTCAGCTTGATCTGATATTCGTCCAGCGCCGTGAAGACCTTGCGGAGGTCGGCGACTAGGGTGTCTTCCTTTCGGGTCGTGACGACGATGTCGTCGACGTAGACTTGGACAATTTGCCCGATTATCCCCTTAAGGCATGCTTGCATTGTGCGCTGATACGTGGCGCCAGCATTCTTCAACCCGAAGGGCATCGTCTGGTAGCAAAAGACGCCGTCGGGCGTGATGAATGCCGTTTTTTCTTCGTCTTCGACTTTCAGTCGGATCTGCTGGTAACCTGAATAGGCATCCAGGAAAGACAGGCGCTCGCAGCCTGCTGTCATGTCGATGATTTGGTCTATCCGTGGGAGCGGGAAATGATCCTTGGGGCAACACTTGTTGACGGCGGTGAAGTCGACGCACATGCGTACCTTCTTCGTCTTCTTCTTCTCTACTAGGACAGGGTTGGCGACCCAGTCTGAGTCCTTAATCTCTCGGATGAATTTGGCGTGCAGCAGCCGGTCGATCTCCATGGTGATCGCGTCTCGTTTGGGTTCTGAGAAGCGTCTCATTGCTTGTTTGACTGGTTTGGCGTCCTTGTGAACTTTTAAGGAGTGCTCGGCGAGATTCCTGGGTATTCCTGGCATGTCAGAGGGTTGCCATGCAAAGATTTTCCAGTTCTCATGTAGAAACTCGAAGAGCGCGCTTTCCTATGCGGGTGTCAAGCTTGATGACACTTTGACCGTATTGCTGCTGTCAGTCGGATGGACCTGGTGAGTCGTTGTGTCGTTGTTCGTGTTGAAGGCGGCATCCTTGGCTGGCTTCTTTCGGGGTGGAAAGACGGTCTTGTCGTTGTCGGCTGATATGGCCTTGAAGTGCTCTTCGACCCCGAAGAACTCGGAAATCGTGCTGAACTCGCGGTCGCAGCTGTTAGAGCGGTCGAAAGTCGCCGTGCACCATGATTACTCCTTTGGGCCCAGGCAACTTGATCATCAGGTAGGCGTAGTGTGGTACTGCCATGAACCTGGCGAAGGTTGGGCGCCCAAGGATGGCATGGTACGGTGACTTCCAGTCGACGACCTCGAAGTCAATCGACTCCTTCCTGAAGTGCTCGGGTGTGCCGAGTATGTCGTCGAGTGTGATCGTTCCCATGGGTTGTCGTGGTGGTGTCACAGCAGATGCCATAGGATGGCTAATGTGTGGGGCCGATGGACGTTGGTGGATCCGGGGAGGGCTAGCGAGCTAGAGAGCTCACACGATGGAGGATGCCGGAATCACCAAGATCACCGACGAACTCAATACAAACCCGAAGGACACACCACAAGATCTAGCAAAGATAAACAAATGCACGAAGGCAAAACCACACACAGGATGTACCCAGGTTTGGGGCCCTCGTGGGGAGGTGACACCCCTACTCCTGCCTTCTCTCTCAATATAAGTGTGGTACAAGATCTACAACATGCTCCTAGAGCTCTCCTTGTGAAGGACAAGATGAACTAGATGAACTGGATGAACTAGAGAGGGGAAGGAGTAAAGGCACAAGGAGTAAATAAGACTATAGTTTTGGCCCTCAAGTTGGTCATGTCTTCACCGAAGGAGTTATGGCGCCTTTTATAGAGTTTCGACCGGAAGGGCCGGAAACCCTAATCCGGCATGGTCCCACCAGACAGGGCTAACGGTTATGTCGACACCGGCTAGTGTGACCTAGCCGCTGTGCTATCCGGTATAGCCCTGCCATCATCATTCCGGCAAGGACTGCAGGCGCCGTCCTGGATCATCATTGTCCCTCTGTCAGAGACAAGACATGTCTCCGCCCATGCCTAGTAGCCTTTTCCGGATTGCGGGGCTAGGCATGTCTGATCTTGTCGTAGCGTCATCGTACCGGCTGACACGCTCCCGTGCTAGACGGGAGGTGACCATGCTTCCGTGTCAGGAGGAAGAGGACTTCCCCCCGTGTCAGGCAGAAAAGCCTGCACCAGATCTCTGACTTCCGACCGACATGCCCCCATGTCGGTCTCCTCTTTGTTCAGTTCGGCATGTCCTTCCTGCACACCAAAGATAGCTTGACAGGACCCAGACAAGTAAGTCGGTTAGCATCTACCCGGGGAGCCTATCCGGTACATCCGGGTTCTCCTCTACCCGGGATCTTACCGGGGGACTCCGACAGACCGGGGGGTCCGACACCCTTCTCGGTTGCGTCCGAGTCCCGGCCCTGCCCCGGGTTACCACTTAGGATGAGTGCTTCTAGGCCTAGCCTCCCGAAGATGTCTTAGGCTGTTAGCAAAGACATCTTCGAGAAGCTAGTTCTTAGAGGAACCATCAGCTGGTGTTTATGCTGCCCTGAAGGCCCGGGGGGCTATATATAGTTTCCAGGGATGACCCTTGCGCCCCCCATGAGACACCTTGGGCCCAACCACCTTTGAAAGGTCAAGTTGCCCCTTGGGTGCATCACAGGACGGCCCTTGCTCTGTCCAAAGGTCAAACACTATTACCACACCGCTGACTTGTACCGGGATCTGCCCTACCCGGGGGGCAGCCCCCCGACATGGGTGTAATTCCTTGCCCTGGTACTATGTCGTGGAAGGTTGTTTCAGACTCCGGCGGCTTTTCGGTCGACTTGTTCATTCTTCTCAGGGTGTCGGCGAATATGATGTTAATGCCACTGCCTCCATCCATGAAAACCTTCTTCAGGTTGTAATCTCCGATCAGGGGTTCAACGACTAGGGCGACATGCTCGGGTCGAGGTACGTCTGGCGGGTGGTCTGCCTTGGAGAATGCGATTGGTGTCTCTGACCCTCTCAGGTAGTTTGGCACTGCACGTGGGCAAGTGGTAGCCTGAAGGACTTGGCAGGTGATGAGCTTCTGCGCCCTGTTTGAAGGACGTCCCTTATGTATCATGTTCAGCTGTCCCCGCGCGGCTGGGTACGCGTCGTGTGCCATTGGATGGGCTTCTTGCTGCTGCTGTTGGGGAAAGGCTCCTGCGGCCTGTGTCGGGTTGTTGTTCACGAGTGCTGCCTGAATAGCAAGCTGTGGGGTTGGCTGCATGGCCTCGTAGATCTTGCGTGCTTTACGGCAATCCTTCAACAGGTGGTTGGCGCCCCATTTGCCCGTTTCCGGGTTGCGGAACGAGTGATGCTTGCAAGGTTGCATCAGCTCCTTGGCTGGGGTCAGCGCGCGCTTCCACTCGCGTTTCTGGCCTCCGTCGTTGCGGCTAATGCTTCCGCTGCTGCGGTTGTACTGTCCTGGGTCGGACTGTCGACCGTGATCGCTGCTGCGACTATATTGGCGACCTTGATCATAGTGGCGACTGCTATCGCGCGCATCATCACGGGGAGTTTTATATCCCGCCGCTACTAGCTCGATCGAGTCGAGGTTGGTGAAACGTTGTTTCTTCTTCTGGCGTCCATCTCGTCAGTTACTTGTTCCGGCTTCGTTCTTCGGAGAGGTGTCGCGGACGTAGTCCTCTCCTTCGGCCCACTGGTTGGCTATCTTCATGATCTCGATCATGGTCTTCGGCTGGAGCCTGCCGAACTCTTCGCGGAGGTCGCGGCGAGCGACGCCATGCATGAACGCATCCATCACCCGGTCTTCTGAGACGGGTTCCATGGTGTTGCAGAGGAGTGTCCACCGTTGGATGTATGACCGGAGCGACTCATCTCTTCCTTGCTTACAGGCTTGCAACTCGATGTAGGTCGTCGGCCTTGCGTATGTTCCAGAGAAACTTTTGATAAAGGTATCTTGGAATTCTTCCCAGGTCTTGAAAGAGTCCTTGGGTTGGCTGGTGAGCCACCCGCGTGCTGAATCCGTGAGCATGAGCTGGATGTACTGCATCGCCGTGGTCGATGTCCCACCTTGACAGGTACAGGCGATGAGGTAGTCTTCGATCCAGAGGCGCGGATCTTGTTTCCCGTCGTACTTGGGTGTTCCTGCTGTTAGCTTGAAGCCTTTGGGCATGCGGGTGTCGCGGATGTTGAAGCTGAAGCATGCGGCACAGCACGGCTCGAAGATCGATCTGCTTGGTCGTCCGGGTTCGCCGTGTCAGTCGAACGCTGGGCGCGGTTGCGGTCCACCGTCCTTTGCACAATGACGTTGCGAAGGTCTTCGCCTGGTTGTGGCTGTCGTAGTGGCCTTGCTGCAGGGCCACCTAGCGGTTGATTGAGGGGGAGAGAGGAGCGCTGGTGATCACGACGGCTAACAAGCGAGGCGATTTACCCAGGTTCAGGCTCCCGGAGGATAACACCCTACTTCCTGCTTGTCTGGTATTGATTGCGAGTTGAGGTTACAATGGCGAGATGTCGATCTCGCTAGGGTTTGTGGTGGCGGCTATGAGCGTGTCCTTGGACGAGCAACCCTCCTGGCCTTTATAGGTAGGTCGGGTCTCGGGTGACGGTGCCGATGGCGTTTACAGATATGGTAAGTCGTATGACCTAACCGACTAGAACTAGGTCACACGATACCCCTAGTGAGCCTTCTGCAGGCCTCCTTAACCTTGGCGTGGCCCAGGTATCCTCATCGTGGGGTAGTCGAAGAGTAGCCCCACGTCAGCGACCTTCTAATAAGCTCGTGTTTTGGATCCGGGCCACTCCTCTGCTGCAGCTCCGGTCCATGGTGGATCATCTGCATGATTGGAGAATCATCTATCTCGTCGAGCTCTTTGACTACTCTGCAGGATGCGGGGCGATGCGTCTTCTTCCTCCGACCGGCCGTGGAGGCGAGGGGAGAAGGAGCTGCTCGTCTTCCTCAACCTTGGTGGAGTGGTCATTGTTGCATATTCGAGCACCACACGTGGTGGTCTTCCTCACTGTCGCGATCCATGACCAAAAAGATGTCGAAGTTCAACCTCCATTGCGGAGGCCCTCTCGATCTAGAGCCAGTGCTCGGCGGCTCGCCGCTGGCAAGTGGTTCGTCCCCGGTGGCGTCAAGTCTGCTGGCGTATGAGATTACTCGCTGGAAAAGGGAGTCTGAGCGCCCTGATGATCTCGGCGTCGCCATCTATGAGATCGCCGGCGGAGTGTGGTGGAGGCACTCAAGGGCTTGATTGCATTTTATTTCTTAGCTCTAGGGTGTTGTTTGTAAGAGCACAGGGCCTTTCTTCGAATTTTAGGTCTTCTAGGGCAAGCGATGTAAAAGGCCTATGCGAAATTTGTACCTACCACCTTGGATTATAAAAATGCAGCATCAGGGTCCTTGGACTCCAATCCTTGTACAAAAAAAAAAGAGTAGGGTCACTTGTAATTCAGGTAACACATTGCTCCTGCTTCAGTTCAGTCTGAATATGCGTTTGCAGGGCTCGTTTCTTTTCCAGTTCAGCAATAGGCTACTCAGGGCTCGTTTCTTTTCCAGTTCAGCAATAGACTACTCAGCATTTTGACACCGGTGTTACTCTTGATGCTTAATGAAGCTAGCAAAACAATTTTTTCGTGCATCCAAGGTGGCGGCTACAGCTAGCACCCCAAAGCTCGAGCTTCTGAAAAGACTGGGAGCCAATGTGGCCATCGACTACACCAAGGAATACTTCAAAGACATGTCTGAAAAGTATGATGTTGTGTTCGACACAGTGGAAGACTTGCAACACATCCCAAAGTACTCGTCAGCTAACATATGCTACACAATTTTGGGTTTCAGGTCAGGGTGACAAGGCCGTCAAGGTGGTGAAGGAAGGTGGCAGTATAGTGGCTCTCACCGACACGGTTGCTCCACCAGGATTCCGCTTTGTGGTGACCTCTGATGGCTCCATCTTGGCGAAGCTCAACCCTTACCTCCAGTCCAAGAAGGTGAAGCCAATTGTTGACCCAATGGGACCCTTCCCCTTCACCCAGGTTGTAGAGGCATTTTCTTATCTTGAGACTGGGAGAGCCACCGGCAGAGTAGTTATTTCACTTGTTCCTTGACATGTGTAAATGTCAGAAATTGCTGTGAGAGCCACCGTGATCATCTGGAGTCTTATCAAATAGGCTAGTAAAGTTTATTTAAGGAACAGGTCATAGATGTATACATTGTGCCGAACCACTGATCGGTGTGCAGTTCGATTTGAAGAAAATACAGTGCATAGAGATTGCTTTGTTTAATTACAGAATTGCCGATTATCCATCAGCAATTCAGTTGGGATTTAATGACATGTTTACTGCTTGGGAGACAATCTGATTGGGCAGATTGCAAATGCCATGCGGCGTGCTGCAAAGGCCAATAAAAACCGTTCATCCTCAGTCAGTGCCCTCTCTACGACCTTGATAACAGATGGATCCTGCCAACAGAAATATAACAATTTTATCATCTTGTAGTTGGCTATACTTTCTTAGAAAGCAGAAAGACTTCTAAGAACAAATGGATGAGAATATATGCCTACTTAGCATCAGAGATAGGTAGGTGCACATATCTATATTTGATTGAACCCACTGGATTCAGTGGGTTTGCATACCCTTATCTGCAATTGGCTGGGAGCCGGACGAATACGCGCAATGTCGCCAACTCTGATCACGTTGTTGACATTTCCATGTTCATCTGTCTCTGATGGCAATGAAGTTGAGTGTCGCCAGTGACCCCCAACTATGAACTTGTAATAGTACCTGAACCAGTATGTAGTAAGTTGCAGATAAGTACTCTTAACCTATCAGATAAAAAATGTTCAGAAGCTGAAATGACGAAGAAATATGTATTATCCACATCAATGAACTCCAGGGCACAGATGAACCTTGCCACTGACTTTTCAGAATAAAAGAATTGGCAACTTACTTTCCATGTCGAAGTCGAACTTCAGCTTCACATCTGGATCCGCCATGATGGTTACATTTCAATTTGTCTTTCCAGTTACTTGTAAAGTCTCCCACCAATTCCACATCCTCACCCTGGAGAAAATGTATATCATTCAAGTCCGCCAGGTTAGTAATTTTAAAAATCCACATCAAAATTATGTTCAATGGATTTTACACCAAAATTACGGCTCAATGATACATTCTGCTATGACCAAAACTTACCTCCCTACCACTATTCCAAACAAAGCACACTGAATGTGTAGGAGTGGCATCATGCTTTCCATTTTCAACTAATGCAATGAGATCCCAAGTTGCCCAAACAATTGCAGCTCTACATATTTAAAGAAAAATTAAGCCCTCCAAACAACAGCCACGACAACTCTGATAATGGAATATTGAAGAGAACCAGACACCTCTTTCAGTTAGGTCAATTTCCTAATATTAAGATTAGATTGTCAGATAAAACAACCTGTCAGGTCTACACGAATGCAACCCAGTGATAAACTTGTGAGCAATATGAAGTGGTGTATCTTGAACCCAATGTAGATATGCAATCACACATGCTGGTGATCTATCATATCCAGTGGTACAAGTCACATATATACGGTAATTCTTCCTTATAAGGCGCAAAAGAAGACCAACACAAAAAGGGAGCTTCTTTCTCAGGTCCATGGAATCAACCTCTCTGAAAAAAATGAAAAAAAAAATGTACACAACTGAATGACAATCATATTGCATCGAAAGTAGTGAGCATATAGCAGTGATTTTTATCTCCTAATCACAAAAGAACTGAACTACTCATGAAACATCTACTACAACGGTCAGTATCTACATTACTATATAATTAAACTCCACAATAAACTCCAGTGTCCACTTTGGCAGTAAAACCAACTTAGTACTTACTGTGAATACACAATAAAGGAAGAATAAATATAGATTTTAAAAGAAAAAGGTCTAATGCAATAACTCAAACAAATGATAACAGATTCAAGCACTTTTGATATTTCTACTGTAAGGCACTGTACTGAACTAGGTTTTTCACTCTGGTGAGAAGAAAATATCGTACCGTATAGGGTAGTTAATCATCAAGATGTTATTCCGACGACAAGAATTGTTGATCGCATCGGAATTGATTTCCCAATTAACACGCTCACTTTCACTTTGAAAATTCAGGACAGCAGTAATACCCTGAAGCCTTTTGAAATTTCAGAAACTTAACTGGACTGTAAAAGACCAACAAACTGAACAGATAAGGTTTGTGCTCATTGTAATAATGTTAGAAACCTACCACAGTTTCAGATAACATTTTCACATCCTTTTCTGTTTGTATGCATGATCCAACAAATATTTGTTCAGTAATCTGTTACAAGAATACATCAAATATCCAAATGATTGCCATGCTTATGGATATAATAATCATTAGTTGTTAAAAGGATATGAATGGTACCTTGATATTGGTTGTAATAAAATCTTATAGTATGTGACAGAGGGAGTATTTACCAACCTTGCTGTATTGCATACCAAGTGAATGATTATAGTACAATTCGCCTTTAGCACGGTCTAGGGCTTTAATGTACTCCTCCAAAGGAAAACTACCATGTGCCCATTCAGCATCCATATCATCCTCATCGGAGTAGAAACCAACAACCTCACTTATCCTATTTGCAAGGTTCGTGCTCCTCCTACTGAGCCCATCTTTCTCACTAGATAAAAGTGCCCATCCTTGAGAACTTAGCAGCCTTGGGGAAAATATAGCAAATCCGGAGCTTCCATTCCGTGGAGAGGAGTCATTCAGCTTTGAGGACAGTAGAGCATTATTCCAAGTAGCTAGAGGAACCCTCCCTCTATTAAATAGGATATGATAATCTTCATTCTGATGCAACTGATGTATCGGATAAGGAGCAAATGGCCTTTCGAGGACAAGATTGCATGGTCCGGACTTTTGCTTCAGCACCATCCTGCAGGGACGTGATACACAATAGGTTACAGAGAACATAACACAGAACCTGTAGTTACAAGTTCCAGCATCAGAGAATTCTCACCGGCTGCATCCTACTTTCAGCGGTATATTAGAATGTTAAATGAAGGATGTTAAACCACCAGTGCTTTGAAGGGAACAGTACAGTTTATACTACCACTAACTCATTGATTTCCTTTTGCCATGGTAGACCACTGTTATTACTATTTTGTGCCAGTCCTAATTTTAGTATAGGTTAAACTATGCCAATTTATCTCATATTACATAATTTTGAGATGCCAAACAACTCACACCAACTTTGGTTCTAGGTTGCAAACTCACAATAGGTATAGAGCATAACATGGCTAACAAGAAATACCATATATCTGACACAATGATTTTTCTATGGAAGTCAGAAGAAGAAAAAAAGGAGATCAAAGGAATACTCTTTTTTTCAGCAATAGAAACTTTACTAGTGCCATACTCCGTGTCACCTAGGTCTTTGATGTTGACCAGACCCTCACTCTGGTCACTGCCTGCCTTATTGAGCGTATCCCCAACCATTATAATCCGTGACTTCTCCGCATTCCCCTGTGAGAAATACAGGGACAACGGTTAGTAAATTTGCAAAACCCGTGTACCCGCGAGCACCAACTGATTAGTGGGATATTTAACAAAACAAATGTTCCACGATAACAGCAAGAGAGATGGAACACGGTTCTGATTTTCGGCAAGTGTGCAGCCTGGCAGTATCACTGTAGTGCAGATTAGCGGTCATTCCAGTGAAAAAAAAAACAACCGCGAGAGAAGCATGAGCAATGGCGCTACGAGTTGTTGTTCATGTGCAGTTCTACTTTACCCCTCTCTTGATGGAGTGCACGAAGACGCGGCCGTCTAGGCAAAGCGCGAAACGGAGGCCGAGCGGGTGGTCGACGGCGACCATGTACTCGTTGAGGTTCATTCTCCCCGCCACCGCCGCGGACGCCGTGGGCTCCTCCTCCTTCTCCCCATCCGCCATAGCCACCGCGACGCCCAGCCTCCTCCTCCTCCTGGAAGAGGAGGCGGCGCGAACCCTAGCCGGCCGCGGGGACACTGATCCGAGCCTGGCGCCACCCGGGGCGGTGAGGCAGCCAATGTTTGAAGCGGTGATGAGGTGGAGCGCCATGGTCAACCGCGGAGCGTGGAATGGCGGGGCGGCGCGGGATCAGAGGAGGAAGCGATGGGAAGTGTGTGGAATTATCTATAGATCTATAGATTATGTTACACGACCTTTTCTGGCTGGCCGGTCCGTAGAGGAAGTAGTCGAAGTACTCGAAAACGCGAGACACACACGAACAGAAAGTAAATTGACACAAGGTATGAGCAAAGTCTCTCTTCTATTATTTCTGAAACTGGTGAACAATATGTACAATGCTTTGCTTTATATAGAGGGGAGAGGATAGAAGGATAGACCCACTTAACGTACAAAGTGGAGGGATTGACTTGGCCTAACGTGGACGTAGGAGAGTCCACCTTGTGAGCTTTCTCCACCCACGACCGGCCAAAGTTTCCCAACACTCCTCCTTGGGTTTATCCGTATATCCATGACTCAAAACTCCGAAAAACCCAGTGGGAAAAATATGGAGAAAAGTACATGATGTACTTTTGTTATGTCGCACGAATTGACTCATTAAAAAACCTTATGTGAGAAACTTCATAAAAACTCACTAAAGGGAAAAAGAGTACAACTCACTTAACATTTAAGTTAAGTACTCAATCATCGGGATCGAGATTTCAACGATAAGTTTGTGAAGATTCTCCCCCTGAACCTTGCATCTCCCTAAGTCTCATCATACCCATTCCACGGACACATCTCTCGAAAGAAGATGCCGGTAATGATTTAGTGAACAAATCAGCAAGATTTTCACATGACTTAGTATGCAAGATTCTTACTTCGTTCATCTTTTGCAATTCATGTGCATAGAAGAACTTGGGGTCGATACGCTTTGTGAGGTTGCTCTTCACATAACCCGTCTGGACTTGTGCAACACAAGCAGCATTATCTTCATAGATAATAGTTGGGGTTTGGACGGTGTTCAGCCCACATGTCAGCTGGATGTGGCCGATCATCCGTCGAAGCCATACACACTCTCGTGATGCTTCATATAATGCTATGATTTCCGAGTGGTTTGTCGAAGTCGTTACTAAAGTTTGCTTAGACGATTTCTAGGAAACTGCGGTTCCACCACATAGGAAAACATATCCAGTTTGAGACTTAGCAGTATGCGGGTCTGACATATACCCAGCATCAGCATATCACACAAGTGAAAGGTCTTGGTTCCTTCGGTAAAACAAGCCAAGATCTTTGGTACCTAGGAGATACCGGAAGATGTCCTTAATGCCTTTCCAATGTCTATTGGTAGGCTCGGAACTGTACCTAGCAAGCAAATTGACGGCGAACGCAATGTCCGGTCGTGTACAATTTGCGAGGTACATGAGTGCGCCAATTGCACTCAGATAAGGAAAATCTGGTCCCAGAATTTCCTCCCCCTCTTCCTTAGGCCGGAACGGGTCCTTGTCCCGTTGTAAAGATCTCCCTATCATCGGGGTCTTAAAAGCATAAGCCTTATCAAATCCAAATATTTCCAACACCTTCTGGGTGTAGGCTGATTGGTGCATTAAGATCCCAGCAGGGGAATGCTCAAGTTGTAGACCTAGGCAGAACTTAGTTTTGCCTAAGTCCTTCATCTCGAATTCCGACATCAGGTAGGAACTCGCTTCCTCAATATCCTTAGGTGTACCGATTATATTCAAATCTTCCACGTACACCGATATAATATAGAAACCATCTTGTGATCTCCGTATAAAAACGCATGGGCAAGATTCATTGCTCGTGTAGCCCTTCCGATGAAGGAAATCGCTTAAATGATTATACCACATCCTACCAGACTGTTTAAGTCCATACAGTGACTTCTTAAGTTGAACATTGTATAAACTTCTATTTGCTCTATCTTGGTTCGGAACAGGGATACCTTCGGGTACCTTCATGTATATGTTCGAATCCAAGTTACCATATAGGTAAGCGGTGACAACATCCATAAGTTTCATTTTCAAGTCCAAGTTTACTGCCATTGAGATCAAGTATCTAAAGGTAATTCCATCCATGACAGGTGAGTAAGTTTCCTCAAAGTCGACACCTGGTCGCTGAGAGAAACCTTGAGCAACGAGCCTTGCTTTGTACCGTACTACCTCGTTATTTTCGTTTCTCTTTCGAACAAAAACCCACTTATGGCCAACGGGGCGAATGTGGGAAGGAGTTAGACAAACAGGTCCAAACACCTCTCTTTTGTTCAGAGATACTAACTCAGCGGTAATTGCCTCCTGCCAAATCTTTCCAATCCGACCTCTTCTTACATTCAGCGAGCGTGTTAGGCTCGGGGTCAGGATCTATGATTGAGGCAATTTTAGTGGCAAAATATATGTCGACATTTGCCATGGCTCTATTTATTGACTCACCCGAATTAACATAGTTAATGGCCATTTCGTCATGGGGTGCATCAGGCACATTTCCTTCCTCCACCGGATTTCCTAATCCAGGAGCAAGGTCATTTAGCTTTCCCGCTCCAATGTCTGGGTATTTCCGATATAGGAAAATTCAAGTCCGGAATTTCGTGCACTGAAAGTTCCGTACTTGTGCCAAGTCTCGACTGGCTCCCCACTAGAGGGGTAGGCTGCGATAAATCTCTCTTGTCCTTTTTCTTCGGGCGTCCCCGAGTACTTGGGATTTGAGAAACCGGATTCCTCGTCCTTTTAGGCATAAGGGCAGGAGCGGGTGTACCATTATTTTTCTTTGGTATTTCAACCCTTTCCGGTGCATTGCGCGCAGGCACATGCGACTTTGTCTAGTCTTTAGGTCACTAAAATGATCAGGCAGTTGATTCGTTAAATACTGCAAATCTATTATCTTGTGGACTTCTTTATTAGACTCAGCAGTGCGGCGGTCATTTGCGTGGATCCCCGTGGCGTGCCACGTAATTTCTCGACTTTTATCATCAAGGAGTTGATTATCTCCCCCTAAAGTCGGGAAAAGATCCTCGTCAAAAATGCAATCAGCGAAACGGGCCGTATGACAGTCACCTGTCGCGGGGTCCAGGAACCTGATTATGGACACAGTCTCATAACCAACGTATATCCCCGACTTACGGAGCGGTCCCATCGCTGATCGCTGAGGGGGTGGTATAGGTACATATACCTGGCAACCGAACCTACGAAGGTGGGAAACTTTCGGTGCCGACCCTTGCGCAAGCTGCATAGGAGAGTGGATGTTGTAGGCCGATGGTCGAAAATTGATGAGATTGGCCGCGTGTAACACTGCGTGGCCCCAACATGTAGTTGGTAAATTACAACCCTGAAGGAGCGGTTTGGCAATGAATTTAACTCTTTTAATCAATGCCTCCGCAAGTCCATTTTGTGTGTGGACGTGCGGTACAGAGTGCTCAACTTTGATTCCCATTGCCATGCAATAATCATCAAACGCCTTTGAAGTAAATTCACCGGCGTTGTCCATTCGAATGGACTTTATACGATAATCAGGGAATTTATTCCTCATTTGTATGATCTATGAGATCAATTTTGCAAAAGCATGGTTCCTTGTTGACAGCAGGCAAACATTGGACCATTTAGAGGAAGCATCGATGAGCACCATAAAGTACCTAAACGGTCCCGAGAGGGGCTGGATAGGACCGCATATGTCCCCTTGGATACGCTCCAAGAACGCGGGGATTTCATCCTTCACCTTTAGGGGCGATGGTCTAATGATTAATTTCCCCGTAGCGCATGCGGGGCACACGAAATCATCTGGATTTGGGAAATTTTTCACATTGACAGTATGACCATTCGAGTTGTTAATTATATTTCTCATCATTCTAAGACCGGGATGGCCTAACCTATCATGCGAGAGGCTGAAAAGTTCAGAGCTTCTAAAAACAGTTTTAAGGGTAGTGTACATGGGCGGTGCTACTATCTTGGTGTAGTACAACCCTGTAGCAAATGAAGGAAGCCTTTCGACAACATGTTTACCATTTTCATCGTGCTTTGTGATGATTAGGTACTCCTTACCCGTGGCATCATCATAGGTCTCAACATGGAAACCATTCACACGAATATCTTTAAAACTTAAGAGAGTACGAGTCGATTCCGGATACAACAAAGCATCGTTAATGATCAATGTTGTTCCCATGGGGAGTACAATAGTGGCTCGTCCGGAGCCAACTATATGAGGACCGCATCCGGCGATCGTCGTAATATTCCCCTCAATCTTAGTGATGGACTCAAAGTACTTTGTTTCTCTCAAGATGGTATTAGTGGTGCCGCTATCGGCAAGGCACGTTTCCTCCATGCGGGCGCTACACGTGTTCTAAAATATAGCGTCTAATTAATAAAATGAAGCGAGGAAGATGCTACATTAATAAATAAACGCTCAAATATTTCAGAACATAACATGAACATCTCTATTAAATAATGGAATAAATGAATGAGAACAAAGTCATCCAATCGCCGATAAACAAATAAATGTTGGTGAAACAAATATTATTGCTCTCATAGAGCTTACAACCAAATCGAAATAATTGTATCAATTTATTGCCATAAAGGAATCATAAATAAATGAAGAGAATCTAGGTGGATTCAACAAAGTATCCATTCACTTCAGCCGTAATCTCGAGTTGGCTGATCTTCTCTTCATTAGCGATCATCACCGCGGCAGAGTCAATGTCCAACTGTGGCGTTGGAGGGTGCACGGTGTGCTCAACCTCCATGGACACGGTGGCGTTCGTGGGAACCGCCACAGGTGCCTCCACAAGCGCCTCACTCTGTGTCACAATGGGTGCGACAGTGGGCGTTGGGATCATCACGGGCGCCATAGCGGGCGCCGGTGGTGCCACCACCTGGACAAGGTGCGTCTCGCGCGCCTTCTTGGCCTTGTACGCGTCCACGATGTGTTTTGGGGCCCGACACTGCCTGGAGAAATGGGTCTTGGAGCCGCAACGGAAGCAATCCTGGGGCCTTGCCTCCCCCACACCCGCCTTTTGGTGCTTGGCCGGGTGGGGAGGTTTAGGTCCCTTCTTGCCGTTCTTGCCACGCTTCTTAAACTTTGGCTGGCGCACCTTATATGCGCCTGCATAAGCTTCCTGACTTGTACCCCCTCCGAAAGGCTGCGAGTTGAGGTTCTTTTTGAGAACCTCATCCTGCGCCTCAGCCACCTGGAGAGCGTCGATAAGCATAGCGTACTGTGTGAACTTCTCCTGGCGGTAGTTCCGCGCACTCTGGAGAGCTGATGGATGGAACGTGGAGAGAGTTTTCTCAATCTTCTGACTATCCGTGGTAGTGACACCACAGCACTGAAGAGAGGTAGTAATCTTGTGTAACTTTGAGTTATAATCTCCCACCGTCTTGAAGTCCGGAAACCTCAGACCCATCCATTCCGCCTCCGCTTGTGGCTGAATGGTGTACTTCAGCCTAGCGAATCGTGCCTCAAGGGCGGTCCACAGGGCTGAAGCACTCCGTTCGGCCATGTACTCCTGTTTCAAGGTAGTACACAGATGATGGCGGAGGAAATGCAGTACTTGGGCGTTTTCCGCCGGAGTGGTGGCGCTGGGGGCCATCCGGGTCCCCTCGTCCAACACTCCCTTAAGCTTGCGGCCCTCGAGGACGAGTCCAACGTCCGAGGCCCAAGTCATGTAGTTCATCCCGTTCTGGGCCAACTCCTCGAATTCCCGGTTCATGATTCTGGCCATCTGCGATTTATGCAAAAACACATCAGATTACAGCAGGTAATCGATTGCATAAAGCGATGTTGATACAAAAATTTCAATAAGACGGCGTTCCAAAATTTAAAAGAACATGCTAAAAATGCTCTACTAAGTATTAAAACAAATAATTACTGTAGTAAAACATGATATAAAAGCATGTAATTAGAGATATTATGCTAAGCGCGTGAAATTTCGTCCTAAAAATGACATTCCGTGACTTGTTAATGTCTAAATATACAAGTTCAGCAAAAACAGACTATTCCAGGGACTTATACATAGATTATTCAACAGGAATAAAATTATACAGTAAACTGGAAAAGTGCAGGTGCTAAAATGTAATATTTCACGCGCAGATCATATTCAGTCCGGTCCGTGTAGGCAGCGGGCCAAAAAAAAAGGACCCAAGCCCACCAAACAGCCCTCCAGCAGCGCCTCTGTTTTTTTTCCAGGCGGAGCTTAATGGGCCGCATCTGGTCCAAACGGCCAAGCCGTTTCGTGCTGGCCCATCACACCGCGAGCCAGCAGGGAAAGGGGCTAGGGTTCCCTACACCCATACGTTCGCGGCGGCGCAGCCAGCAGGGCGCAGGTAGGGCGGCCGGCGGGGTGGCCAGCAGGGTTGAGGAGCGAGCGCGGGTCGCAGGGGCGCGCGGCAGTGGGCAGGGCGCAGTGACCGGCTTGTGCACAACGGTCGGCCTTCGTGCGCGTAGCAGCATGCATCACCAATGCATGCACGCGAGCACGTAGCAGCGGCAGCACTGCAAGCGAGCATGCAGCAGCAGCACTCACACGAGCGCATCGGCAACAGGCCGGCGAGCGCGGTAGCCTCGCAGCAGGGGCATGCGCCGGCGACCAGCAGGGTCACGCGGCCGCCTGCCGCGGGCAGCATGGCGACGGCGCCCAGCAGGGCCTTCGTGCGCGTGCAAAAATCGGTGCCATCTACTACGCTGACGATAAACACCACGGAAGTCAAATCTTCATCGCATTCATCTGGAAGACTGGAACATCGACGGCGCTACGCACAGCAGGTGCGCCACGACGGTACCGCGGACATCTGGGCCGCGTCTGTACCGACTCCCTATAGTATCGTCAACAAATCCCCCATGAATCCGAGAGCATCGACATTGGTCGGCGACGTTTTCGTCAGCTCAGCTCTCGGGAGAGAATCGACACCGTAGGTATCAACTAAAATTACGATAGACGCAAAAATCGGAAAGAAAATCTCGATACGGATCCATTTTTCGATCAGATTGATGTTATACCCTGCGATCGATGCATGGAGCCTGCTTGAGATAGGCTCGACGGAGGCTCGACGGAGAGTCGTGCTGATAACGTGTTACACAACCTCTGCCGGCTGGCCGGTCCCGATGATGTGTAGCGTAGAAAAGTAGTCGAAGTAGTCGAAGACGCCAGGCACACACACGAACAGAAAGTAAATTGACACAAGGTATGAGCAAAGTCTCTCTTCTATTATCTCTGGAACTGGTGAACAATACGTACAATGCTTTGCTTTATATAGAGGAGAGAGGATAGAAGGATAGACCCACTTAACGTACAAAGTGAAGGGATTGACTTGGCCTAACATGGACTTAGGAGAGTCCACCTTGTGGGCTTTCTCCACCCACGACCGGCCCAAGTTTCCCAACAGATTAGACTGAAAGCCGGAGGTCTACCCGGCTGCTCAGGTAACTCCCGCGCGAGGCGTTCCCAGGACGGGGCTTGCCTGTGTGCCGCGCTCATGCGACCATCCGTGCGGCCGTGCATCCGACGGTCCTTGTTGCTTCGTTTTCTCGCAAGAAAAAACTAGAAAATACCGACTGTGAATCTGTGATATGATTCGACATGTACGAGCGCATTAGTCTATCTTAAACCCCCAAACCCCCAAACACCATCCCGGTAGCCTGGGCGAGATTCTTTTCTCCTCTTCTCTTCTTCTTCCAATCCCCGCGCCCCTACCTCTCCCCTCCGTCTCCGGCAGATCCCGGCCGCATCCGGCGAGCCCTAGCCCCGACGACAACCTCCCAGCACTCCCGCCTGCCGCCTCTTCAAACCCTACCCCACCTTGACTAGAACAAACTAAAGGCACCTAGGTTTCCGGCCGCCACCGCTTGCAGCTTTGCCTGCTGCCGCTCGCCTCGGCCACCACGCGTTCATGCTCTCAGCTGCGGCCCCGCCCTGCTCTTGCTGCAGCCTACCGTGAGCCCCTTCTCCAGATCCCAAAGCCATGCTGTTGGGCGGTGCCGGCCAGAGGCCTAGAGGAGGTTACCGCCGGGATTCATTATGGCCTTCACCTTCAAAATCGGGCTCAAGGCAGTGGAAGCTCGGGCGAGGAGACGGGAGGATGGAGCTAGGCGTCGGGAAGAGTGGTCAGGGTGGAGCAAGGAGCGGGGCGGAAGAAAAGGCGGGAAGAGCGGGGGAAGAGGAGATAACCTCTCTGTCTTCGATCTGTGTTAACATAGAGTAGCTGGGCGTGCACTTGTATAGAATGAGTCAACAGCACGACCCATCACTGCCCACGTTTTGCCCCACGATCCCATGATCGGATAGTTGAGTTGTACACGATCGAGAGCATGTACTGGGCTATATATAGCCCCAATGAGATCAATACAAAGTGTGTTGAATCCTATCTCCTCTTACGTGGTATCAGAGGAGGATCTGCGCAATCCTTTTTCGCAGCCCCTTTCTCACCGCGGCCTGTTCTCGACACCCTCAACACCGCGCCGACTCCTGCTTCTTCTCCGGCCTCGGTGATCCAAACCGTGGCGATCCGCTCCCACGTGCCGGTCACCCTCGACCTTGCTGCGGGCAACTACACCCCATGACGCCGCTTCCTCCTCACCGTGATCGGTAAGTTCGGCCTCAGCAACCACGTCGACCCCGCCGCTCCACGCCGCGTCGACGATCCCGAGTGGATCATGATCGACCACGCCGTCCTCCACTGGCTCTACATCACCATCTCGCCGGAGCTGCTCGACGTCGTCATGCAGCCGGAGGATACAGCGGCCACGGTTTGGGCTGCCATCGCGGACATCTTCCACGACAACCAGCTCTCCCGCGCCGTCTACATCGATGCCGGGTACCACGCCGTCGTGCAGGGCGACATGACCATCATGCAATACTGCGCGCGTCTCAAGAGCTACACCGACTAGCTGCGCGACCTCGGGCAGCCCGTGACGGAGACGCAACAGGTCTTCAACCTGATCCGCGGGCTCGGGCGTCAGTTCCACGGCGCCATCCCGCACATCACCGCCCGTGTGCCTCTTCCATCTTTTCTGCAGGTCTGCTCCTTCCTCATGCTTGAGGAGCACCGCGCCACGCAGGCCGCGCATGCGCTCTACGCGGGTCCCGCGCCTGCGGCGCCCGCTCCGGTCGCACCCATCCCTGCTCCTCCACCACCGGCCGCTGCGTACTATGGGGCGCCTTCTGGCTCCGCCCCAAACTCCAGCCGCAACAAGGGCAAGGGCAAGAAGCCCGACACCAGCTCGTCCTCAGCGGCACCAACGGCACCGGCACAGCGCCCACCGTTCTACCCTGCTCCTGCTCCTGGACTGGCCTTGTCCAGGCCTTGCCTGTCGCCTGGCGTGTTCCCGGCGCCGGCGTACTCGGGCCTCGCCCCGGCACTCCACCGCAGCAGGCCTACATGGCCGCACCCCGGTACACGGCGCCGTAGTACATGGTGCCCCAGTACATGGGCGCGCCACCGCATGGGTACGTCCAAGCTCCTTCCGGCCAGGGCATGCCTCTCTTCAACGGCCCCGGCTCCTCTGGTGCAGGATCATCCTCCGCTCCTCCGCAGCCTTGGGACATGGGGCCGCTCCAGGCCACGCTGAATAGCGCCACGGCTGCGCCCTCTACGTCGAGAAGCTCGTCCGAGACCATCCTCGACACGGGCGCCTCTGCGCACATGTTCTCCAACTCCGGTACACTCCACTCTCTCCGCTCCCCTACTTCTCCTTATCTCGTGGTTGGCAACGGTGCTCGGCTGAAAGAACATTTCTTAATCCCTAGTGTTTTGAGTGTTAGTTAACAATACCAATGATGTACTAATCCTATTGCTAAGTATTTCAGTTTGTGTGAGTTGCATATCACATATCCCAAAGCCAAAATGTAGAGAAAAGGAGTTTCTGGAATTCTTCCCAGAATCGGATTATTGGAACCAGAAATTTCCAGGATCGGAAATTCCGGGTCTCCTATACCTAACAGAATAATGGCTAAGGAAAAATCAGAAAGTGGTTCTGACTTCAACCGGAAATTCAGCTCGGAAATTTCACTGACTCGGAATTTTCGAGTCACCCTCAGAAATTTGGCTAAGTCAAGATCAGAAAGTGGTTCTGACTTCAACCGGAAATTCAGCTCGGAAATTTCACTGACTCGGAATTTCCGGGTCACCCTCAGAAATTTGGCTAAGTCAAGATCAGAAAGTGGTTCTGACTTCAACCGGAAATTCAGCTCGGAAATTTCACTGACTCGGAATTTCCGAGTCACCCTAAGAAATTTGGCTAAGTCAAGATGTCGAAGACGTTCTGATCTCAACCGGAAATTCAACTCGGATATTTCTCAGACTCGGATATTCCGGGTGTCACTTATACCGGAATTTCCAGGTCCCCGAGGCAGCCAACGGCCAGATTTTGAGAGGGGGTATAAATACCCCCTCACTCACTCAAGAACAGCTAGCTCTCAGATTTTCTCTCTCCTACTATTCTTGAAAGCTCAAATCAACAAGATCTCCCAATCCCTCCATCCAAATTCGTTGATCTTTGGAGGATTGGAGGAGAAGGCCCGGATCTACATCTTCACCGAAGGGATTTGCATTTCCTCCCCATTCACTTGGGGATTTCATGGCTAGGGCTTCCGTAGTTCACCATTGTTGTAATCTTGGTATTGCCTTGACCTTTTGTGGTCATCTTGAGAGCCCCCAATTAAGTTATGGGTGCGTGCCTCAACAGTTTGTAAGGGATTCGATCTCCACCCTAAAAGGGGATCAATAGTGAAAGGTGGACTCGCAACCTTTGTGGTTGAGTTCATTGGAGAAGAAGGTGAGCCTTTGTGGCATTGCGGCTAACCTGTTGTGGTAGCGCACACCTCTCCAAACGAGACGTACACCCTTGGGTGGAACTCGGGATTACATCTTCGTCTCCGCGTGCTTCGCTCGGTTCCCCTTATCTTTGCTCTCTTACTTGCCACTTGTTAGCTTGTTTATCTTGTTATTGCTTAGATTGTCATTTAGGTAAATTCACCGTAGTTGCATATCTAGAGAATTTACCGTTGTGTTGAGCCTAAATTTGAAAATACCTAAAATTTCTAATAGCACCTATTCACCCCCCCCTCTAGGTGTCGGATTCCCGTTCACTTGGTATCAGAGCCAGGTTCACTTTTAAGGGCTTAACCGCCTAAGTGCAACGATGACGGAATCCGATGCCGAGAGGGTCGCCCGTGAGAAATTAGAGGCGGAGAAGGAGGCGTTAGCCAAAGGGGCAACCATGGCCGATCTTATTGATATGAGATCGTCCTTGGAGGCCCAACTCCTCAAGATGAATGAGATGCTCATGGCACTCTTGAAGTCTAAGGAGCCCGAGGCTACTTCTCCCTCTCCTCCTCCTAAGGAGCATGATGAGAACTCTAAGGAGTCATCTTCGGATGGGTCCAAAGATGTTACTCCAAGTGTTTCCCTCGAGAAGGCGGAAAAGGATGAATCACCTAGCTCCTCTAACACCCCTAAAGGAGAGGAATTTCATAATGTCAACCATAATTACTCTCCTAACCCTCCTATCCCTCAACCTCATGTAAACTTTAGAAGTGATCCTCCTAAGCTTAAACCTACTCATTTCTCTCAATGGCAATTTCTAATGAAGTCTCATCTATGTAGTGCCTCCATTGAGCTATGGCGCATCATTGAAGAAGGATACAAGCCCCATGATCCAACCAACTTGACAAGAAGAGAGGTGGTTGATAGCCAACTCAACGCCACCGCTCTTCATCAACTCCAAATGGCCGTTGGAGAGAAGGACATGATGCTCATTCAACAATTCTCCACCGCCAAAGAAGTTTGGAATGCTCTTTCCGACATCTTCGTCGGGAATGAGAGCATGAAGAAGAACCGGTATGATGCCTTATGCAATGAGGTGGAAGGGTTCTACAAGTTGGATGGAGAAAGCCACGAGGACATGTACCGGAGGTTGGTGTTGGTTGCCAACTCCTTCAAGAACCTCGGGGCGGTCTACATTGATGATGCTTGGATCAAGAGGAAGTTTGTGACCGCTCTCTTGCCCTTTGAGGAAACGGATTTGAAGACACTCCAAGGGAGACATGACTTCGCAAAGATGACATCCAATGAAGTCATGCAAGAGAGACCGCATACAAGGTGGCCTCCAAGATTGCACAAGATGCAAGAGCTAGAGCCATAGGGATGCACAAGCATGCCTCAATTGCCTTGAAGGCCACCGTTGAAGAAGAGGATGAAGAGGAGTATGATGGTCAAATCGAGCTATCTAGTGAGACCCTCTCAAGTACTCTTACTCAACACATGGGTCTTGCGGAAAGAACGTTTTGGAAGAACCCCGGAAGGGCCAAAGGAAGGATTGACAAGAAGTTTCCATCCAATGGAGGAAAGCCATTCAACAAGGTGAGGCTTCGCTATAATTGTGATGACAAAAGCCACTTTGTTGCAGATTGCCCATGGGAGAGAAGAGAGGATCATGGTGGGAGGCTTGTGCCCAAGACGAAGGGCAAGGGGCCCATGCCCATGAAGAAGCCCTACTTCAAGAAGAACCAAAAGATTGTCTTGGTAACTCAAGAGCAATATCCCACCGATGATGAAGATAGTGACAAGGAGGATACTCCAACGCAAGTGGCCGCACTAGCCATTTCTTCCACACCTCCGTCACTCTTCTCCTCACCAAACGAGAGCCCCATCATCAAGAATCCAAGATGTCTCATGGCAAAGACATCCGAGGTAAAATTGTCCCCACCTCCATATCCCATGACATTGATGATGGTATGAGCCAAGAAGTCAAGGAAGAAATTATTGCGTTTGATAAATTCATGACTAACTTGCAAGGAGAAGGAAAGAAACACTTTGGCTCAATTATGAGTCGTATAGGTGAGCTTGAGGATGAGCTTGAATTAAAAGGTGAGATTGAGAGAGAGGATGCACACGCTAAGGTGTCCCTCCAATCCTCTCTCGAAGATGAATAAGAAGCTCATGCTCTCCTCAAGGAGCAACTTGCTAAGATCACTAAGGATCGTGATCTCTACTTTGCTAAATGTAAAATTGTGCAAAATGAAAAGTCCGAGCTTGTAGTTGCTCATGCTAGACTTTGTGAAGACCTCGAGTCACTTGAAAATACTCACAAGGTATTGACAAGTGATCACGAACGTCTCCTCAAGTCTCGTGATCAACTCCAAACTCGGATATCTATTCTTGAGAAACCTAGTACTTCTACTCCTTTGAATACTAATGCAAATGTTGTCAAGGATAAAGCTAGGATCTTGTTTGTTCCCTCCATGGCAACCGAGCCCAAGACCTCCCTTGATAAAGGCAAGGGGACACTCACTACTACTCTTCATGAGCGAGTGCCCCACAAGGGTAAGGAAGGTCTAGGCTATGTTGCTAAGGAGAAGAAGAAGATAAAGAAGAAGACCAAGCCCGCACAAGCCAAGAAAGATGACCTTGCGAGTGGAAATGCCACAAGGGGCACTCCCACTCGTGATGAATTTGCGGGCATATGTAACCCCAATTATGCCTTATATGTTGATCATTATGGGGATGTCTATGCTAGATACATTGGTCCTTTTGATGGTTATATTGAATATGCTATTTGGGTTCCAAAGACCCTTGTTGCTAACCAAAAGGCACCCATTGCAAAATGGGTACCTAAACCAAAGAATTGATTGTGTGTAGGGCCTTGCTTCCAGAGGATCGAAATGGATAATTGATAGTGGGTGCACTAGTCATATGACCGGAAGCAAGGAGATTGTAACGGAGTTGAAGCCCAATGATGATCAAATGACCGTTACATATGCTGACAATTCTAAGTCTAAGGTAATAGGGCTCGGCAAGGTGGTAGTGGCACCAGACATCACACTTGTGAATGTCTTGCTTGTCGAGCGTAACATCCCAAAATTTTGGAATGTTGAAAAATCACTCAAATTTAAAACTTTTACTTCATAGTAAAATAAAATCAACAATGTCCAAGAAGATCAACTAAAAAGGTTATTAGAATGTATTCAAACGTATTGTGATGTTAATTAAGTGAACTTTATTTTCAAACCTGAGTAAGGAACTATAAATACATTTTCTAAACAATATATTTGGGTTCTTAATAAAACCCTAGGTCAATGTTTATAGTCACAAAACTTTTGAAACATCCTCTACTTTTAAAATATGGTTTTGATTCAAGTGTTGATTTTGAAAATGGGTTTGAAAGATTTATTTTAAACTTATGCATTTGTGAAATTTACTTAATTTTATTAAGACACAAATTCCATAATTGAGACTCTATTTTAAATCCAACAAAAAGTGTCAAATCATGTTATTTTAAAATTTATATTTGAAATATATTGAAAACATGAATTTGAATGTTTTAAAGGAAAGATCTTAATTTTAAAAAAAATTAGAAGTTTGTTTGATATCATTTGGATAAATAAAATAAAGATACAAAAGAAATAAGAAAAATAGAAAAGGAAAACAAGAAAAGAATAGAACAAAAAAAAGCCTAACTGGGCCGAGCCCAACACCCGCCCAGCCACGGCCCTTTCCCCCCCTCTCTCTCACTGGCCGCTGGGACCCACCCGTCAGGGGAGGTTATCCCTAACCTCCAGCCACGCCCACGACCCGAAGCACGACCTCTACAACCTCGCCACGGTCCGCACGAACCGCACGCCACGAGCCTCTCCCGCGAGGACCCCTACAAAGACCCCGAGCCCTCCTCTCATTCCCCTCTGAATCCCCTCAAGATAACGCCACCGGGACGTAGTATATCCTCGCCGGAGTTCCGCACATCCGCCGCCGTCCATTTCCATGTCGGGCGAGGTACACAGCCCCCTGCGCCCGAGAGCCTTTCCAATTTCTTGCTCCCTCTCTGACGCGTCCTCCTCACACCTCGTTCTATTTATCCCGCAGCACAAGAGAGGGAATCGAGTTCGAGTCGGAGTTCACCGGCGTGGTGCCTTCCCGTCCGCCACTCCACGCCGCCTCGAGAAGAGAAGGACGACGCCGTACCGCTCATTCGCTTCGCCGTGAGGAGCAGACCCTCGCCATCAACTCCCTCGAACCCGAGAGCCACCGCAGCGAGGAGAACGTCCTCGCCGGAGCCGTGCGCCGCCGCGCCTCCATTTTTCCGGCGAAGTCCGCCGCCAGCGTTTGGTCAACGCGATGCCAACCCTCGGATCTTGATCCTACGGTAAGGATTAGATCACTTAACTAACCGGTACCAACGAATCACAGGGCGCCACGTCACCCCAGCCTTTCTGGATTATTTTCCGAATTAAATTAAATGGCGATTTAGCAAAAAAGCCCCTGTAACTTCAAAACATCATATCTTTTTATCCACAAATCCAAATTTGACAAACTTTATACCATTGGAAAGCCCTTGACCTGTAGAATCTTTTAGCACTGTTAAATTTCAAATTTGACTAGTTCAAATTCATTCAAATTTCAAATGGAAGATTTGAGTAAATTTGACCTAGGTTTAAATACATAAGTCCAAAAGTTGCAAACAAACTATTTTTGGAAATCTTAGGATCCATCTAATAATGTTGCACTGTTAAAATTTATTTTAGCAATGTCATTTCCATTTAAAATCAGAAACCCTAATTGTATGTTTATAACATAGTTTAAATTGTATTAACCTTATTAAATTGTTTCTTTTACAAAAATAACACAAGTATTATCATTGACCAGAGATAACAAAACTAAGCCTACTAAACCACTTTTGAAATATAAACTTGTAAATATATGTTTAAAAGCTATTAGATTTCAAGATTGTATTAGTTTAAATGTATTCAAGTTGCAAATGGTAGAATTGGGTAAATTTGACGTAAATATAAATTCATGGATCCTATAAATCCAAATAAAATATTTGTACAAACCTTTCAACTAGTATAACATGTTGCCACTATTAGAAATGATTTGTCTATTAAATATGGTTTTATAAATCAGATACACAACGTGCGTAATTTAGATATAACTTAAAGTCCACAAATAATTTTAATGTGAAATCGTTTGTAAAATGTCACTAAAATAACTATAGTCTTGGAGGAGCCAATACTAACCTTCATTAGATCCATATGATTTATAAACATGTGAACTTGATTAAAATCTTGTGCCTTCCTTAAATCACAACCATAGTTTGAAAATGTTATTATTTCCTTTTGATAAAAGCATGGCGCAAATATTTTGAACATGACCAAACATTACAATATTGAAATAATATTGATACCTATTCAAATTTGAAAAGTACAAGTTGAATTTAGACCATCCCCTGACCATGACCAGCAAACCCTAAGTCCTATCCCATTAATTTGTTTTGTAAACTGAATTATGTGATAAGACCTAACAATAAAATAAATGAACTAAAACAACTATTAATGAACACTTTATTGCGATGCTTGACATTTGTGTTATGTGTCTGTCGAATTGTTTGTTTATTGTATTCTTTTTTCCTCGTATAGATTGAACGAAGTGAAACGTTCTTCGTTGAAGAGAGTGTGAGAAACGACAAACTATCAAAAGGCAAGTGACGCTCATAAATCACCTACTAATTTTTACTATATGCATAGTAGTGTTTTTCTGTAGTATGCATGTCAGGAATTGTGTGCAGTTATAATTTTATGCTATGCTCCTATGTAGTGTTTAGCTACCCCCCACCCTGAGCTTAGTAGCAAGAACACTTAGTATGATGCTTAGCCAAGCAATGAAAAATGTTTTGACTAGTTGGATAGTGAAAAATTAATGAAATTAATTAATGAACTACCTGGGTGCTGGTTGGAGAACCATGGTGGGTGGCTACTCAGGGGGTCCATGTCTATGGTTCATGTCTATGGTAATTACCCTTGGTGGAAGCGCACAAATGTGGAAAGTCACCCAGGCTTAAAGAGATTGTAGATGCACATTGTTTAGTAGCTTCTAGTGCAACCACTTGTCAAATGGGCTCTGTCTTGACCATACATGTTGTGAGACCCCGATCCGTCGTGACCAGCAGATGTAGGGGGATGATAGGTTGGTTCGGGTCATGCGTTGTGACTCGGGGAATTACTTCGGAAAGGTCTCGTCTCGGTCTTCTCTTTTCCATTTCATAATTGGTTGACATGGACGAGGGAATGATTGGGTCTTGTGGTGAAAGTGCACACCCTCTCGAGAGTTAAAAACTAAGTATACTTAGCCGTGTCCCCGGTTATGGACATTTGAGCAACTAGACAGGGCAGATGTTGAAGATCTCCTCATCCCAATTTCTATAATAAAATTTTATGGGTGAACAAGGGTTTGGGAGAGCTCACCGCTTTCTATCGGTGGTGCTCGCTGTGAGTAGTTTTCAAAGTTGTTCACCGTTTTCTATCGGTGGTACTCTTTGTTGTCAAAGATGTTCACTGTTTCCATCAGTGGTACTCTTTGTCTAAGATGAAAAGTTGTTTTATAAATGATAGGACAAAACTGGCTTTATGCAAATCAGCCTCAAACTCCACCAAGCCAAATATGCATGTAGATATAGTCTTAGTAACTTTAGCTACAAAGTGTCATCTTGCCACCACAATTCAATTGTGCTGACCCAATATAGTTTGGGCTGCAACTCACCATTGCAGGACCCTCAGACGAGGAGTAAGGATTGATAGGGTCGCGAGTCTCCAACCAACATGCCTTGCCTGTGGCACATGATGAAGATGGAGCTCACTTATCCATTTGCTTTCCGCTGTGTGTTTATTTCGGTTTGAGCTAGCTATGAGCTATGCACCTTGTATCAAACCCCTTTTATTTCTGGATCATCGTGTAATGAATATTGATGCAATGTTATGGTATTTCATCTTAAACTATGTGTGCTAGCAAGTCGATCCAGGGACTAGCACTATACACAGGAGGTCGCTACCTTATAATAAGGAGGGCCGTTACATCGAGTCCCTAGGTTTCAACTTGATCTCTGTCCATTCTTTAACTTGTTTGGGTTATACCGTTGTCTTCGAAAAGGAGATGGTTATCCTCATGCGGAGCAAGTCTCTCAATGTGTCTTTCGTTGGGTACATTGAGAATGGGCTCTATGTGGTTGACTTCTCCGGAGTCACCACTTCTCATACAATGTGCTTATTCGTAAAGGCGGACTTGGGTTGGCTATGGCATCGCCGACTAGCCCATGTCAACATGAGGACTTTGCAAAGTCTCCACAAGGGTGGCCATATCCTAGGACTAAAAGACCATGTTTCTTTCTCGAAGGATCGAATGTGTAGGGCTTGTGTTGAAGGAAAAACGCATGACATTCACCATCCAAGCAAGACCATCATTTCCTCAAAAAGGGTTTTGGAGCTTCTCCATGTTGACCTCTTTGGTCCCATTCCAGAAGCTAGTCTTGGTGGCAAGAAATATTGCTTGGTGATTGTTGATGACTATTCAAGATACACATGTGTTTTCTTCTTCAAGTCAAAGATGGAGACTCAACAAACTATCATCGACTTCTCCAATGAAGCTCAACGTCAACACAATGTCCCTATCTTGGTGATAAGAAGTGACAACGGGTCCGAGTTCAAGAACTACACCTTAAACGAGTTCCTTAGTGAAGAAGGGATTCGTCATCAATATTCCGCTGCTTATACTCCCCAACAAAATGGTGTAGCCGAAAGGAAGAATCGCACTCTTATTGAGATGGCAAGGTCAATGATGGCCGAGTTCAAGTCCCCTCACAACTTTTGGGCCGAAGCCGTCAACACCGCTTGCCATTCATTCAACCGACTCTTCTTCCGCAAAGGACTCATGAAGACCCCTATGAAGTGCTTACCGGGAACAAGCCCAATATCTCTTACTTCCGAGTTTTTGGTTGTAAGTGTTTTTATCTCATCAAAGGTGTTCGTTTAGGCAAGTTTGAATCTAAGTCTCTTGAAGGGACATTTGTGGGCTACGGGTCCAAATCCCACACTTATAGAGTCTATGATAAGGCCTCGCGCATAATCATAGAAACTTGTAGTGTGGTGTTCGAGGAGAATGACGGCTCCCTTGTGGAGCAAAGTGATGTTTCCGTTGTAGGTGATGATCAACCTCAAAATGCTATCCGAAGAATGGGGTTGGGAGTCCACCGCCCCGTTGAACTGTATTATGAGGTTGCACAACAAGGATCAAGTTCTTCACAAGTGGTGGCCACCCCAACACAAGAAACACCCATCGACAACACCGTGCCCAATACGCCTAGCCAAGAAGAAGCACAAGATTCTCCAGTTGCTCCTGAAATTTCCGGAGGGCCGGAAAATCCGGTTCAAACTAGAGTCGGAAATTCCGGTGATTCAGAATTTCTGGTCCATGAACCCGGAATATCCGGTCCTGCTGACATTCCCGGTGGCAGCTCGCAGCAAGGCCAAGACCAACCCTCTCCTTCACCGATGGACATCACTCCAATGGTTGATCAAGGCCATCAAATCTGTCAAGGCAGAGACATGAATGATCAAGATGATCAAGCGATTCCTCCCACCACTCGGAGGGAAATCGAGATCCATCGTTTGAATAGGGTTGGCACCTCACAAGAATTAAGAGCTCTATCTCTTGACAAGGTGCTTGGTGATGTGAGAAGCAAGGTCTCTACCCGAAGACAACTTGCAAGCTTTAGTGAACATCAAGCTCACATCTCCATGGTGGAACCCAAGAAGGTCTTTGAAGCTCTTGAAGATAAAGATTGGCTTGATGCTATGCATGAAGAGCTCAACAACTTCGAGCGCAACAAGGTGTGGAAGTTGGTGGAAAGACCCAAAGATTGCCGCAATGTTATCGGCACCAAGTGGATTTTCAAGAACAAGCAAGATGAACATGGCATGGTGGTGAGGAACAAGGCAAGATTGGTGACTCAAGGTTACTCCCAAATTGAAGGCATTTACTTTGGAGAAACCTATGCACCCGTGGCTCAACTTGAGTCAATTCGTATTCTTCTTGCTTATGCCTCTCATCATAACTTTAAGTTGCAACAAATGGATGTCAAATCCGCTTTTCTAAATGGTCCACTAAATGAACTTGTTTATGTTAAGCAACCACCGGGGTTTGAAGACCTCAAGTATCCGAACCATGTCTACAAGTTGGATAAGGCACTCTATGGCCTTAAACAAGCCCCACGAGCGTGGTACGAGCACATTAGAGAACTACTTGTAGACCGTGGATTGCAAGTTGGGGAAATCGACCCCACACTTTTCACTAAGAAAGTTAATGGAGAGCTTTTCATTTGTCAATTATATGTGGATGACATTATATTTGGATCGACTAACAAAGCATTTAACGAAGAATTCTCTAAGCTTATGACTGACAGGTTTGAGATGTCTATGATGGGTGAGATGAAGTTCTTCCTCGGATTTGAGATCAAACAATTGAGGGAAGGAACGTTCATCAACCAAGCAAAGTACATTCAAGACATGCTCAAGAAGTACGAGTTGCTTGAGCTCAAGGGTGCCTCTACCCCAATGCAAACCAAATGCCACCTTGAGCTCAACCCTAAGGGTAAGGATGTGGATCAAAAGGTATACCGCTCCATGATTGGATCTCTCCTCTACCTTTGTGCATCTAGACCGGATATAGTGCTAGCCGTAGGAGTGTGTGCAAGATATCAGGCGGCTCCTAAAGAAAGCCATGATATGGCGGTCAAGAGAATCTTTAGATATTTGACTTATACCCCAACCTTTGGATTGTGGTACCCCAAGGATGCAAATTTCTCATTATGTGGGTACACGGATTCTGATTGGGCTCAAGATGATAGGAAGTCAACCTCCGGCGCTTGTCAATTTATTGGGAGGTCCTTGGTAAGTTGGTCTTCTAAGAAGCAAAATTGTATATCTCTCTCCACCGCCGAAGCCGAGTATGTTGCCGCCGCAAGTTGTTGCACTCAGTTGCTATGGATGAGGCAAACTTTAAAGGAGTACGGAGTCGATTGCGACAAAGTGCCTCTTCTATGTGACAACGAAAGTGCCATCAAGATTGCTTACAACCCGGTGCAACATTCAAGAACCAAGCATATTGAGATCCGCCATCATTTCATAAGAGATCATGTGGCCCGAGGAGACATTGACTTATCTTATGTGGGCACAAGGGATCAACTGGCAGATATCTTCACGAAGCCCCTTGAGGAAGGAAGGTTTTGCTTTTTGAGGAATGAGCTTAATATCATTTATTCGAGGTCCTTAGCTTCATCGCTTGCACACTCACGTAGGGCGTAATTGCATCTTATCTTGTTTAGATGTAGGCATGGAAATAGGGGGAGTGCGGTCCTAATACATTGGACCATCCCTCCCCCCATTATGCCGATAGCAAGTGTTCTTTTTTCTCTATATTCATTCTTATGACTAATGAGCTAAAACGACGAGTATTGGTTATGTGCCCAACATACATCTTCGCGGTAACATGCCATACACTTCTACATGGTGGCCTCGGCCACCGACCTCTTCTCTTTGAAGAGTTGATTTTATATGGAGCTTATTGTTGCTATTTGCCCTCCTTTTCATGCATGTGGGAAACCTACTCAACTTGGCGCTTTATGTTTCGTTTTGGTACTTGTGAGTTGAGTATGGTGTAAGTCACACTCAGAATATCCGGTCGGGCGGTTTGTCCAAAAATATAAGGGTAGGCTCGGGGTGAAGGGCTCATTCGTGCCCTTCTTCCACCCCCGACCTCTCTCTCCTCCAACCGCCGCCCCTGCTGCTCCAAGATCCCTCCAGAGCACTCCGACCGCCGGGGAACCTCTTTCTCGGCCGGATCTGCTCCTCCTCCGCCCCGGGAACTCACTCCTCCAAGCAATGGCCTCAATGGATGAGGGTAACTTCACTTTTCTTCTTCCTTATGTGCTTGCACTAGGATCTTGATGTGGAGTTATTTGTTTCAATATTGCTTGGTAGAGATTGTTCCTAGCACTATTCCCTGCCATCTACATACATTAGTTTTGCATTGTGTTGGATCGATCTAGTTTTAGACCGAGTCAATCTCAGATCTGCACTGTTTCTGTCTGACTCGGAATTTCCGACTCAGTCTGACTCGGAATTTCCGGTCCCCCGGAATTTCCGGTTATGTCTGAAACAGAATTTCCGAGCCAAACACTGCAGTTTTAAGATTAACTCATGTTTAACTACATATGATTCATCAAATGCCTACCGAATGTGTGTATAATCTCCCGACTTGAGTGCACTTACCTTATGCTACCTACTATGCTCAAATTCACAGGTTCTAGTGGGAGTCCGTCCGCTGGGGCATCAAGGAACACAACAAGGGCACCTGTTCACAAGAACCCTGTCAACAAGGGTAAGGGTCCTGCCTCCTCCAGCAATCCACCTATTCAAAGGCAGAAGAAAGCTGTTGCTAGCAAGCCACCATCCAAGAAAAGGAAGAATGCTCCTATTCCTCAACGTCAGAACTACTCAAAGATGAACTCTGTTGAATACTCTCAGCTCAGACAAGGGGATTGGTACCTTAGGCCAAGGGACAACTCTCTGGATGATCGCAGCTATTGGTGCCAAGAGCAAGAGCACATACTCGTGGACCTCTACCTCTCTCTGTCGAAGCCCATTCGGCCTATGCATCCGTTTGATCTTGCAACTCTGCAGAAGAAAGCCTCCTTGGTTGAAGCTATTCATATTGTCAAGACTATGGGCTTGGAGAGGCTGGTGCTCACTCGTTGTCCTTACAACTCTCAGCTTGTGATGTAGTTCTTTGCCACTCTAGTGATCAAGGGGGACTCGAAGAAGACTATGAAGTGGATGACTGGGGAATCTTTCTGTGAGTCCAACTTTGAGGAGTTTGCCAAGGTTTTGGGCTACAGGTTTGATGGTGACAATCCTCAAGGCTATCGCATGCACCACCCTTACAAGCTCAACAAGAAGCAAACAATGCACTTATATGGTGAGGGAGCCACCCCTGGCAATTCTCGAGACTTGCTTCCACTTTATGATGTTCTTGTGTGCATCCTCCGTGAGAACATTGCACCAAGTGGTGGCAACAACGACAATGTGGTGACCCCTCTATGCAACTTGCTCGTTCATGCCAACCGCATTGTGGAGGACCCTGATTCTGATGAAGACTGGAGTGTGGATGTTATGGATTACATCTACAATGAGATGTATGAAGCCATGACCACCAGGGTCACTATTCCCTATGCTCCTTACATCATGAAGCTCATCAAGTTCAAGTTTCCTGACTATAACTTCAGCAATGATGAGATGGAGCCGCATGACTTCAAGAAACTTTATGAGAAGAAGACAGTGGTCAAGCCCCCTCCTAGGCCTTCTTCTAGCTCAGCTCAGGGTGGCTCTTTTATGGGTGATGCTAGGAGGGCTGCTGCTCCTACTTATGTCCCAGCCACTCATGCGAAGGTAAAGAAGCTGAATTGGTTCCAATACAACGTCCTTCGCATGAATGTGTACATCCGCAAGGAGCAATACACTACCTACAAGGATCGCCCTCAGCTGGCCTACAAGCAAGACTTGATCCTTCATCATGCGTCTGGCTCTCCTGCTCCTGCAGAACTCTCTGATCCCCTGACCTTTGCTCAGTGGAACCAGGGTTCTTTGGCTCCGTGGACTCAGATTGACCTTGACCTTGGCGGCAGCTCGTACACCACTGGACATGATTATGATGATGAGGAGGAAGATGATGATGAGGAGGCAGAGTATGAGGAGGATGATGAGGATGATGATGAGGATGATGATGATGCTGATGATGATGAAGAGGAGACCCCCTCGGACTGAAGACCTCCATGGGACGTAGCATCGCTCCTCTTCCTTTTTGGCGTTTAGATGCCAAAGGGGGAGAAGTTGCTCTAGTAGGACTTCGGGGATTTGCAAGGGTTCGGGCACAAGCATATGCGTTTACCATTTATTTGCGCTTGTGTCCATTTATCTTGTTTGAGGTTATTTGCTGAACTCTTTTATTTTCTATGTGTGATGACTGTGTATTGAGACAATGTTATGCTATCATTATCCTATGGTTGAGACTTCAAATTTATTGTGTTGGTATTCTCTTCATATCCTATATACACAAGGTATGAAAATCTATCTAGTCTCAAATGCTACCATAACCTTACATTTTGTCTCCTTTCTCCTATGTGATATCTTGTGTTTGTTGTTATAAAATTGCTCTTATCCTTTGTCATATTGTGTTGCTTACATGCACTTGTTTAGGGGGAGCCATTTTCTGTCAAAAACATGATATTGCATTTTGTTTCTTTGCAAATCTTGGTATCGTCATCTAACACCAAAAAGGGGGAGATTGAAAGAACATTTCTTAATCCCTAGTGTTTTGAGTGTTAGTTAACAATACCAATGATGTACTAATCCTATTGCTAAGTATTTCAGTTTGTGTGAGTTGCATATCACATATCCCAAAGCCAAAATGTAGAGAAAAAGAGTTTCTGGAATTCTTCCCAGAATCGGATTATTGGAACCGGAAATTTCCAGGATCGGAAATTCCGGGTCTCCTATACCTAACAGAAAAATGGCTAAGGAAAAATCAGAAAGTGGTTCTGACTTCAACCGGAAATTCAGCTCGGAAATTTCACTGACTCGGAATTTCCGAGTCACCCTCAGAAATTTGGCTAAGTCAAGATTAGAAAGTGGTTCTGACTTCAACCGGAAATTCAGCTCGGAAATTTCACTGACTCGGAATTTCCGGGTCACCCTCAGAAATTTGGCTAAGTCAAGATCAGAAAGTGGTTCTGACTTCAACCGGAAATTCAGCTCGGAAATTTCACTGACTCGGAATTTCCGAGTCACCCTCAGAAATTTGGCTAAGTCAAGATGTCGAAGACGTTCTGATCTCAACCGGAAATTCAACTCGGATATTTCTCAGACTCGGATATTCCGGGTGACCCGGAATTTTCGGGTGTCACTTATACCGGAATTTCCGGGTCCCCGAGGCAGCCAACGGCCAGATTTTGAGAGGGGGTATCCCTCACTCACTCAAGAACAGCTAGCTCTCAGATTTTCTCTCTCCTACTATTCTTAAAAGCTCAAATCAACAAGATCTCCCAATCCCTCCATCCAAATTCGTTGATCTTTGGAGGATTGGAGGAGAAGGCCCGGATCTACATCTTCACCGAAGGGATTTGCATTTCCTCCCCATTCACTTGGGGATTTCGTGGCTAGGGCTTCCGGTGGGAAAACCTAGTTCACCATTGTTGTAATCTTGGTGTTGCCTTGACCTTTTGTGCTCCTTGACCTTTTGTGGTCATCTTGAGAGCCCCCAATTAAGTTGTGGGTGCGTGCCTCAAGCGTTTGTAAGGGATTCGATCTCCGCCCTAAAAGAGGATCAATAGTGGAAGGTGGACTCGCAACCTTTGTGGTTGAGTTCATTGGAGAAAAAGGTGAGCCTTTGTGGCGTTGCGGCTAACCTGTTGTGGTAGTGCACACCTCTCCAAACAAGACGTACACCCTTGGGTGGAACTCGGGATTACATCTTCGTCTCCGCGTGCTTCGCTCGGTTCCCCTTATCTTTGTTCCCTTACTTGCTTGTCTTGTTAGCTTGTTTATCTTGTTATTGCTTAGATTGTCATTTAGGTAAATTCACCGTAGTTGCATATCTAGAGAATTTACCTTTGTGTTGAGCCTAAATTTGAAAAGACCTAAAATTTGTAATAGCACCTATTCACCCCCCCTCTAGGTGCCGGATTCCCGTTCATCGGCTTCCGATCACACACTCCGGCACTGGTCAAATTGTCACCACGGGCTCCCCTCTCCACCTCCACAACGTCTTAATCTCCCTCTCTCTCATTAAGAATCTGTTGTCTGTCCGTCAGTTAACTCGTGAGAATCCCGTTTCTGTCGAATTTGACTCTCGTGGTTTTTCTCTTAAGGATATCCGTACGGGAGTGGTGATTCTGCGCAGTGATTCCGACGGCGACCTGTATCCAGTGCTGCACGGCTCTCCGGCTGCGCCTCGCCGTCTCTACGCCGAAGTTGCTTCTGTCGACCTGTGGCACCAGCGGCTCGGCCACCCCAGCCGAGCTAGCTTGCATAGTAGCTTTTCCTTTCACTGTAACAAGTCCAGCCCGCACAATTGTCATGCGTGTCGAGTTGGCAAACACATACGCCTTCCCTTTCAGCAATCCACTAGGTGTAGCTATTTCCCTTTCCAATTACTGCATCTAGATGTATGGACATCACCTGTTGTCAGTATTTCAGGCTATGAATATTACTTAGATCCTTGATGATTTCACTCACTACGTGTGGACATTCCCGCTCAAACACAAATCTGATGTGGCACACATCCTCACTGAATTTTTTGCTTATGTCCGCACCCAATTCGAGCGCCCTATCCTTGCTTTGCAAACTGACAATGGCCGCGAGTTCGATAACTCCACCGTTCGCTCGCTTCTTGCTGCCCATGGCGTTGTTATACGCCTGTCCTGCCCATACACTAGCCAGCAGAACGGCAAGGCCGAGCGTGTCCTCCGCACGCTCAATGACAGTGTTCGTGCCTTGCTAATTCAAGCTGCCATGCCGCCACGGTTCTGGGCCCAAGCACTCAGCACTGCCACTTACCTGCTCAATCGTAGGCCGTGCCGTTCCTCGTCGCCACAAACTCCTCACGAGCTCCTTCTCGGCGTCGCCCCAGACTATAGTCTTTTGCGCGTCTTTGGGTGCCTCTGCTACCCCAACACGACGGCCACCTCGCGCAACAAGCTTGATCTTCGCTCCGTTGCCTGCATCTTCCTCGGCTACCCGCACGATCATCGCGGCTACAGATGCTTTGATCCCGTCACGCGTCGCGTCCTCACCTCGCGCCATGTCACCTTCATCGAGCACGAGTTCCCTTTCGCGCGCCGGTCGGAGCCCACGCCTCCCACGACCTCGCCCACTTCTGCAACTGACAGCGATCATGCAGTCTTTCTACCGTCCGTGCCTCAGGTTTGCGCGCCAAGTTCAGATGGGAGCGGGTCGCTGCTCACTCCACTCCATGGGTCGTCCTCTACCGCAACCACTCGACCGGCCCATGACAGATCGCCAGCTCCCGCGCCCCGCTCCCGTTCAAGATGCACAGCTGCTGGCGCATCGGCCGGCTCAGCTCCCTTCGCGCGCTTGCAGGATTCAAGCTCGGCCACAACTTCTTCATCGGACGGTCAGCGCGTTCGTCTTCGCCAGGACCTCCGAACCGATCGACGTCACCTGTTCGACGAATGGTCACACGCGCTCAGGATGGCATCTTCAAGCCGAACCCACGCTACGCCCACGTCGTCTCCACTGCGGTGGTGTCACCGGACGTGTCGCCGTTGCCGTGCTCGGTTCGTGCTGCAGCCAAGGACCCGAACTGGCTCGCCGCAATGCAGGAGGAGTTCCCCGCGCTCGTCGGCAACCGCACATGGGAACTGGTGCCTCGTCCTCCTCACGCCAACCTGATCAGGGGCAAGTGGATCTTCCGCCACAAAACCCACGCCGACGGCTCCCTCGAACGCTACAAGGCCAGGTGGGTGGTTCGCGGCTTCAACCAGCGTCCCGGCGTGGACTACGGCGAGACATTCTCGCTGGTCGTCAAGCCTGCCACCATCCGCACAGTGCTGACGCGGGCGGCTTCACGCGCATGGCCCGTCCATCAACTGGACGTTAAAAACGCGTTCCTCCATGGCACGCTCGCCGAGGAGGTTTACTGCCTCCAGCCCGCAGGCTTCGTCGACGACGCCAAGCCTGACCATGTGTGCGAGCTCATCAAGTCACTCTACGGGCTCAAACAAGCGCCCCGCGTCTGGTTCATGCGCTTCGCCGGCTTCCTCAGCACCATGGGCTTCACGGCAACACGCTCAGACAACTCGTTGTTCGTCTTCTCGCGCGGCACCGAGGCAGCTTTTCTTCTCCTATATGTCGACGACATTGTACTTACTGCCTCCAGCCAAGCTCTTCTGCAGCGGATCGTGGCCCAGCTCACAGGTGAATTCACGATGAAGGACCTCGGCTCCCTGCACTACTTCCTCGGCATCCGCGTCACGCGTACCGCGTCGGGCTTCTTCCTCTCGCAGAAGCAGTACGTACCGGCATGGACAACTGCAAGCCGGCGCTCACGCCGGTCGACACCAAGGCCAAGCTTCCCTCCGCTGATGGCGCCAAGGTTGCTGACCCCACGTCCTACCGCAGCATAGCCGGAGCTCTCCAGTACTTGACGATCACGCGCCCCGAGCTCACCTACACGGTCCAGCAAATCTGCCTCCATATGCACGACCCTCGGATGTGCCATGACGGCTTGATCAAGCGTGCTCTGCAATATGTCCGTGGCTCCACCGACATCGGGCTGTGGCTGTCAGCATCGTCAACACTCCAGCTTCGTGCCTTCACTGACGTTGACTGGGCAGGGTGCCCCGACACCCGCCGCTCGACATCAGGATTCTGCGTCTACCTAGGTGACTCGTTGGTCTCCTGGTCCTCCAAGCGCCAGGCCATCGTGTCTCGCTCCAGCGCCGAGGCGGAGTACCGCGGCGTCGCGAACGTCGTGGCTGTGTGCATCTGGCTTCGTCAACTGCTCGACGAGCTTCTGTGCCCCATTCACAGCGCCACGCTCGTCTACTGCGACAACATCTCGGCCGTGTATATGTCGGTGAACCCCGTCCACCATCGCCGGACCAAGCATGTGGAGCTCGACATCCACTTCGTCCGCAAACGCGTGGCGCTCGGCGACATCCGTGTTCTCCACGTCCCGACTCGACAGCAACTCGCTGATGTGATGACCAAGGGCCTGCCGACGAACGTCTTCGAAGAGTTTGTTCCAGTCTCTGCGTCGTACCAGACGCCGTCACGACTGCGGGGGGTGTTGACATAGAGTAGCTGGGCGCGCACTTGTATAGAATGAGTCAACAGCACGACCCAGCACTGCCCACGTTTTGCCCCACGATCACATGATCGGATAGTTGAGTTGTACACGATCGAGAGCATGTACTGGGCTATATATAGCCCCAATGAGATCAATACAAAGTGTGTTGAATCCTATCTCCTCTTACAATCTGGTTTTCTTCTTGTCCTGTTTTCCTTACCGATTCCATCACTTTACCAAATCTCCATGGTCGGCTTTTATCATGGATTACTGATCTGGTTTTAGATCAAGTTCTCCTGTTGGTTGGACTGGTTAAGTGGGGATTTGGGGCATTTTTTCAGCTCTGCTTTGGCCCCGCCCCCCTCGATTTTGTGATGTTGTTTTTGTTTTCTTCTGCACCTCATAGAAGTCTGCTTTTGTTTGGTCCATTCGCAACAGCTTTGCCCAATCCGGGTTTTTATTCTTGCTTTAATGGTGTGTAGCAAGTTCGTTGATGCAGGAGTTCTTCAAATTATTCTTCCGCTGAGCTTTGACCTGCATAGCCAGCAACCAAGATGGGCTGTTAGTGAGTCCATATTAGTTTGGTGGTGTCGCCGTTTCGTTGGTGGCAGACAGGTGTGGCTGGATAAGGAGGTATGTCCTCATCTTCTCCGTTGATTTCATCCACATTGTCGCGTCCACGGACATCACCACGGACTGGGATCCAGTGACTGGACGCCGTAACTGTCCCCTATAGCCACCGTTCATCATCCATCCAACGGATGAGATTGACCAAAAAATGAACTCGATATTAAATATTTTAGAAAAATTTGAAAAACTTCCAGTAATTCTTATATGGTCCGTTGTGTATTCTCTGTGAATTTCGCTTCATTTGGATAAGTGGTTTATCATAAAATAGCGTTTTATGTTTTAATTTTAAAAATTTATTAACTTATAAACGAGTGATCCAAATGACATGAAATTTTCTCAGAAAACCTATAAATACATACGCAACTTACTGAAATTTTTTCAATTTTTTCTGAAATATTTTATTTTCGAGTTTATTTTTTGGTCAATCTCATCCGTTGGATGGATGATTAACGGTTGCTAGAGGACTGCATGCTCAGAATTCGACCACTGGGTGGCCGACAGCATATACCGGAAGTCTGGAACCTATGCATCAAGGTACATTCATTTTTTATATCAGAGGAGGTTATTCTCTACACTCACGCTAGGTAGGCATGGCTTGAGAGGCCACTGTAGTGTACAAAATGATCAAATTAGGTTGTTTTTGTCTTCGTGACAGTAAGATTAAGCCTTCGGAAGACAAGAGTTATTTCTGTGTTTTCTTAGCGGTCGTTCATCAACAGAGTGTTATTTCGGTTCATGGTATGTAATTCAGTACTATCCGATATTATTTGGGTCAGGGGAAAGTTATCTGATAGAAGCAAATATTTCAATTTTCTGTGACAGCTATAGCAGTTTAATATTCATGTGCATTCGTCACCCACTGACTAAGGATGAGCTCATCATATATCCGTAAGAAAAAAGTTATAAACAGACGGAAATAGCTGATTGATTGATCTTTGTACATGATTGTCTTATATAGTCATACATCTTTTGAATTGCTGGACATTTCTTTTATTAGTCACATCATGAGAATATCGGCTGTCTTGCTTTACTTATTTTCTGAATGAGAAACCTAATATGGTGTCGGAGAAAACAATTGTCAGTTGTAGCTTGTAGGAACGAACCTTAGACTCATGAAAGGTACAGAGTCTGCTATTTATACCTTAGTGATGTTTTTGCCCAATATTCCTTCTACTTTTCCTTTCTCCTTCTACATTATTTTCTTCCTACAGATTATTCACGGAGTGAGATTATTCGAGTTCTTGAGTTATATGTAGATTCCTGATTTCGCTTGCTATTTATGGATACCGATGCTAAAACACGCGTTCACAGAAAACTTGAACAGCCATGGCGATGTCGTTGGTGAAAAATATATCACCTCGAGGATACCAATGGAAGATGTGCGCGTTTCTCACATATACGAGTACATGGTTCAAGAAACTCGACAAAATGTATATGAGCCTAGACTTTATTGTCACTGACAAAGAGGTGTCTTTTAAAAACCTAGATGTTTGGCTTACTTCTGTTTGAATTTAATATGCATATGATCAGCTTACCATAATCACTGAAACTGTGAGCAACAAAATCTAACTAGCTACATCAGTTTTTCTGACTAAAATCTACTTCAATAATCTATCACAATTCAGTTTCATACATTTCATTCAGTTATAGGCATACACTCTTCCCATTTATTTGTAAATAAATACCAAGTTAGTGATACTATTATGCTTGACGTCATATGTTGAAATTACCTGTTCCCACAACACTACTAAATAGCTTAGGCCTGTTATGACCAGAGCAAGATAGCATCAACCAAAGACAGCATGCTATGTTTAAATAATTCTACATACTAGCATGGAGATTCATCAAAAAACTCTCTTCATGTGCAATTATTTGCGAACATAATTAATTGCTCCTTGCACACAAGAGACGTTTACAAATGACTGTTATTTCAGGGCTACACCATGGAATAGTGCGTGTTGTCCAATTGGATAAATCAGCTTAGAGCACAATTCAAGAAAGGCTCAGACTACAAGTTAGATTTTTTCTGCTGCTGCACGGACCTAAGACAAGACGACGAACCACCCATACATAATCAAAATCACTCAGCTTGTCGTCATTGCTGGTGCTATAGAACAGGTGTGTAAGCCATGATGCTTTAGTAGATGGAGCTTATGTTGGTGATGTTAGTGTGTCTCGGTATTTATTCTGTAGTCAGGAAATCGGTTCCAGGTCCGAAAGTTCTAACCTGAAGGGAACTCTGTCTTTGTTGGGATAAATACTTTGCTCATAACTGCTGGTGGCAAGACATCTGAGGCTTTGGCACCCTTTGCTGAGATCTTTGGTGTGCAGGAGAAAGCTGGTTATATGAGTTTGCCTCGGATCAACTACTCGTGGTTTACTTTATTCCCAGAAGGTAGTGTGAAGACAGGGAAGAAGGTATTAAGCACTGTACGTCTTATTCATTTTAATGTCCCCCATTCAGTCGTAAGTTGCTGATTTAGCCCTTATCTTATTTTCCAGAGGTAGCCGATTTGGTCCTAATCCTGGTGTATGTTGCATGGCTTGAATCATCTGTGCACTTGGGTTCAGTAGATTTAGGTTTTAAAGTGTCATGTGGAGTTTGTCAGTCAGTATCTTGCCATTCACACCCAAAACAGTTGCCTTCGTGTATTACACTGTGTAGGCATCCGTGTAGATGTTTTATGTGTCTGTATCTCTAGGTGATCCACTTTGGCTAATCACCATTCTAATCGAGCGGCCCCAACATTTTATTCAGTTACCCCTTACCGATTCAGTTACCATAATTGTTTCCGATTCTTACTGACTCGTAGTAAAAATTAAGAGAATTTTTTCGGCACCATCAACAGTTTTGTACAAAGAATTTTTTTCTTGCATCACAAAACCAATAGTCTGCAGCAGAATACTGTCGTCCTCCCTCTATTTTCCTTTGGATTACCAAGCTACCATTAAGTTATTACTCATAAAAAGGATCTCTATCACTTTCCAGCTTTCGTCAACCACTTTCAGGTTTCAGATTCCATCGATTAGCCATAATATCCAGTGCATCGCATGAAATAGGCCATGCAACAACGAGTAGCACGTCCGCGCGGCGAAGCGCGCGTGCCCGTCTAGTCTTCCTAATCTCCCGTGAAATCGAGCGCTCTGGTTCATCGCTGGTGTGGTCCCCTAAATCAGCGTCGGAGTTGTTCTCTCATTGCTTCTGGTCCCATCAGCTGTGTTGTTTTGGGCCTGCTCATTTGTCTCTTGCTGATTATCTTCCATGGTCGGTTACGTGGGCCCCGTTTACAGGTCGGTTTGTTCTTCTTTACTCGTCGTCTTGGTTTCTTTCTCATTTTCGTTGGGGCTATCTGTTCATGGCGTCCTGATTGATCGGTTTGAGTCCGCTGTGGTGGAGGTCCTTGTTTTGGATCTCCTTGTTCTTTCATGTTCTTTTTCTCTCCCTTTGCTCTTTCCCTTTGTTCTTTTTCTCTCCCTTTGCTCTTTCCCTTTGCGTATATGTTCTTACGGGCTTTTGTTTGGTAGGTTGGGAGCTGAGCTTGTTGGATCTAGGAGCTCGTTGGTGGCGTCGTTGTTCTTCTTCCCGCTGATTGCTGCTGTGTTTCCGAGCGCGCCGCTTCGTAGGTTGACTGTTTTCCCTTTTTCCTTTGTCTTTTATTTACAGCTTGTTGTTGTTTGATCTGGGGATTGCTCCGGTTCTGCCGGCGCAACCTTCTCTTCCTCCGGTTCTGCCAGCGCTCCTCCAGGCTCTAGCAGGCACACGGGGCCGCTCAGCCCCTCCCTCCCTGAGTCGCCTTTGACACCGCCAAGGGACGGGGTGGGCGCCGCTCGGCCGTCTCCTCTCTGATTCACCGCTGCGCTAGAACCTCAAATCAATGAAGCGGTGGGCTAGGCGGGGACGAGCGATTCTCGAGCATGGGAAGCGGGCTCGTGCGATTTGATTCATCAGTGATTTCCTCATTTGATGATGGTAATTTTGTGTTTCTTTGCCTCTCACCTAATCGCTTGCCAGGCCCCCTGTTCCAGATCCAAGATAAGATACGGCTCCTCTGCCGCTGGCACGGATCAGCTAGGCCGGCCGCACCCTCCTCCCGGCGCTGGTCATGTGGGTGTGATCGTCCTCTTCCTCTTCTCCACCCGCTCACCACCCCGGCCTCCCTCGTGGCCATGCTCACGCCGCTCGCATCGTTTTTTCCCGCCCTAGCAGTCGAAGCTCGCGATGAACCGTTCTATCTCCGCACCTTCCTCCCGCGCGGCTGCTCGCACTCCTCGACGTGATCGGCTTGATGGTCACTCGCGCTGGATAGCTCAACCTCCGCCCCTTTCTCAACACAATGCCGGTTGAGAACGAAGCATCGCCATTCTCCTTTGATTCAGAGTTCAACCAGGGAAAAAATGTCTAGGATTTGTTGAGGCGACGAGATTTCCCACGCTGTGAATTCAGGAAGAAGAACGCTTGCAGATGAACTCCACTTGCTGAGGAGATGAACGCTTGTACATCAACTCCACTTGGCAAGTAGGTGTGGTTATTTTGTAGATGAAATCTTGTGTGAACTGCTTGTGACCCACATGTCTTATAGTACATGAGATGTTTATACGTCTTCAATCTTCAACTTGTAACTAGAGTATCAGATTTTTTTTCTTGTCATTTTTTTTGTATAATTCCCTTCTCATTCTTAGTTGCTTTTATTGGGATTGAGAGACGGGCAAGGGGCTGCTGGAGAGTGCGGTTGAGTAGCTTATTCAACTAAGACATGTGTAATTGTAAGCAATGTGGACAACAACCTCTTCTGCTAGAGTGGCTGCCGCATAAATGACTACACAGATAACCTTACCACTTTACCAGGTGGTTGTCTCTTTGGGCATCACAGTGGGATGTTCCATGTGCTGCTTAGTTATGAAGCTTCCAGGTTTTTTTAATTGTCTCACTACAATTCATTCTATGCTCTTTCGTGGAATAGACACATCAGGTGATGCCACAAGTGTATCATTAGAAGAAAAGGAGGGTGATGAAGATCAGGTCATTGTACCCTGTTAAAGACGATTTTAAGACTGCAAAGTTGACTGCACAGTCTACACCTCCTCGTGATGTTATTGTGAGCATGTCTTCGGAAAGGGTTCCGCATAGTTGCCCATGCCTGAAGCGGATATGCGTATTCTTCTCTAAGTTATGTTTGTATTTATACTGCATACATCGTTACAGGAGTCGCGCTGGTGGGGCCAAACCTCAAGCCGCAAAGCAGCTGCAGGTCAACGATAATGAGACCAAAGGGTAACATTCAGCGGCCCTATACCATTAGAATTGGGTTTATTCCTCATTGATTGTTGCTGAATGCTTGTTGTTGAAGTTATATTATTTCTGATATTGTATGGATGTACTGGATTGAATGTGAAAGTTAGGCTGCGGGCTGATGCTTTATTGACGTTCTCCACAGAGGCTAGCGGTGTTTTGTGTTACCCAAACACCTTTGGGCGTGATGTTATGTAAACGTTTCGACATAAAACTTTTTTTTAGAATGCCATAAAACTTTTTTTTCCCTCTTAAAACAAAACTTTCTTTATTTCTCATTATGTATAAAGATTTATGTACCGTAAGTTCTGTAACCGTTTCGACAAAAAACTTGCTTCATCTTCCGCTATGTACGAGGATCTATGTAGTACCGTATGCAAAACAAATCATGCGACACTATAAGCTGTATGTTTCTACAGAATAACCATATGGACATGTCTTTTATTATATTTCTACATACAAAAAAAACAATCAAATCAATGAATTGCTGGCCAAAACAGACCACTATCAGTCTAAAAAAATATACGCACATCTAGACCTAATTTGTAGCCCATAAGAAACTCTCCTCGAATACTCCATTCTTACTAACCTAGATTCCCATCCATACCGTGCATCTCACTTCTGCCATACTCATAATCGATACGACAGCTTTGCTTAAAACGCAAACGATAGAATAAGTACAAACCCAATGAGATGAATCCTTCTAGTGAAACCGAAAACGAAAGAAGTCGGCTCCTTTGGAAGTTAGCGCGCGCTCGACACGGTGGGGGCTGACACATGAATGGGCCCTACCTCGTTCTTGATTCCTACAGTGTTTTTCTTGGAGCCGAATGCTTTTGGACGCATCCACTCTGCATCGGTGAGAGCAAGTCTAATAGATCCGAGTCAGCAGGCTATAAGGAGAGAGAAGGGAGGAAAGAGAAGGAAGCGCTACATCTGCAGCCCGGCTGTAGCACAATATGCGAGGGGAATTAATGACATGCAAACTAAAAAAGCTACCGGTGCTATCTTCCTTCCAATTAGATGCTTTTACCTCCCTCGCATGCATGCAAACTTTACTACTATGGCTCGTGCAGGAGCTTGCTTGCAGCCGGCATTATTATACAAGATTTTTTCTACGAAGACTGTAGGTGACATGGCGCCCGTATACAGCCGGCCGCCGGCTCTTCTATTAGCCATGCTCTGAGTCGCGCTCCGTCGCGTGAAATTAAAAACCCATCTCCAACACACGCCCTAGAATAGCGCGGCGGGAAAAACCGTCAGTTTAACGCCCGGTGGCGCGAGTTGGCTGCTCCAACAGACGTGCGAAAATCCAGCGCACGGTAAAAAAGTCGCGGCGCCATTTTGCACTATTTTCCGCGCCCTACATAACGCCCCACGTGGCAAAAGCCACCGCTTTCGCGCGGAAAAAAACCGTCGGACTCTTTCGCACGTACCTCCTCTTCTTCGTCTTCGCTATCCGCCGCCCCCTCACCGCAGCCATGAAGATGTCGCCGCGTCCCGCCGGCAACGCCAAGATCCGCGACGGCGACCTTAACGACTTCGAAACTGCAGGCGAGTGATGACCCACAAGTATAGGGGATCGCAACAGTTTTCGAGTGAAGTAAAAACCAAATTTATTGATTCGACACAAGGGGGGCGAAAGAATATTTATAACCTTTAACAGATGATTTGTCAGATCAGTTTCATCTGTGAATAGACTTGCTCGAGGAAGATTATCAGTACAACCAATTTTATAGCAGAGACAAGAGTGAAATAACAGTAGCAGGAGAATTAAGACAACGATTGTGATGGAAGTAGACAACAGGATTAAAATACTGTAGGCATAGGGATGGATGTACGGGCGTTGCATGGACAAGATAATTCATGTAATAACATAGCATAGGCATTTGCTTATAAATAATATAAAGCATTTAGGCATAAACTAATCATAAGCATGTATTCTAATTTAGTTGTGCGTGCCGTGAAACTTGCACATCATATTTTGTCCTGCCAGCCCGTTTGCAGCGGGGCCTCTAGGGAAACTACTTGCAATTAAGGTACTCATTTTAATAAAGTACCGGGAGCAAAAAATTAACACTCCGTGAATACATGTGATCCTCACATCATAGCCATTCCCTCCGGTTATCCCAATTCATGTCACTTTGGGGCCATCTGTTTCGGACAATAACGTGTGTATACAACTCATAGATATGATCCAAAACAATAACTATCATCATAATTCAATAACATGTTCAGATCTAAAATCATGGCACTCGGGCCCTAGTGTTAAGCATTATGCATAACAAGTTGTAACAATGACGTAAAACGATAACATATACTAGGCACCATGTGACGTGGGGCTACTCTTCGACTACCCCACGGTGAGGCTACCTGGGCCGCGCCAAGCTTACGGAGGCCAACAGAAGGCCCACTAGGGGTATCGTGTGACATAGTCCTAGTCGGTTAGGTTGCATAACCTGTCATATCTGTAATTTCCATCGGCACCGTTCACCCGAGACCTGGCCTACCTATAAAGGCCAGGAGGGTTGCTCGTCTAAAGGACACGCTCATAGCCGTCACCACAAACCCTAGCGAGATCGCAATCTCGCCATTGTAATCGCTATTCGCCATCAATAACAGACAAGCAGGAAGTAGGGTGTTATCCTCCGGGAGCCTGAACCTGGGTAAACTCCCCGCTTGTCAGCCGTCGTGATCACCAACGCTTATCTCTCTCCCCCTCAATCAACCTGGGGTGGACAACCCTGGGATTTGTCGAGTTACACCCTCGTCACCATGCCCTAACAATCTTACAGCTCTTACATGAGTGATCTCATTCAACCATCCCCTCAAGACTATATCGGTGAATTACTCACTCATGGATGGGGGAAACATGGATGGTTGATGGAGAGGCGGTGGAGATGACGATGGCGATGATCCCCATCGATTCCTCATCCCGCCAGGGTGCCGGAACAGAGACTTCTGGTCCCCGAACTAGGGTTCGCGATGGCGGTGGCGTACGGTGGTGTTCTCTGGAAGAGTGTCTATCCCCCGTGCGTTTTTAGGTCAGGAGGGACTTATAGCCGCGAGGGGGTCGCGAGGGAGTGGCTGAGGTGGCCTCCTCACCTCCTGGCGCGGCCAGGTGGGCACCCGCACCGCCAGGTGGTGAGGGCCCCTCGGGCCTCTCCTCCGTTTGGTCTTCGTGGTTCCTGGTCCTCCTCGGATAGAAAATGACTTCTGTTTGACTTTCGGGCTTTTTCTCCTAAGTTGATATTTCTGCACAAAAAGAAGACACCAGGGTAATTCTACTGAAAACAACGTAAGTCCGTGTTAGTTGCATCAAAAACACATAAATTAGAGGTAAAACAATAGCAAAAGTGTTCGGGAAAAAGTAGATATGTTTTGGACGTATCAACTCCCCCCAAGCTTAGCTTATTGCTTGTCCTCAAGCAATTGAGTTAACAACTGAGTGCGATAAAAGAACTTTCACGAACTCGTTTTCTCATGTGATGTAAATATTCTCATTATGAGGACAAATGCTTAGACTATTCATAACAAGGCATATATAAATGGTGTCACCCAATAGTTATGTGAACCATGAAAAGATGCCAATTATACCGATGATAAATAACATGAAACATATCAATTCACATGATTGCAATGATCATAAGAAAGTATGATACAGTGGTATCTCGCTAGCCCGAATGTAACAGCAAAACATAAAGGCCCAGGCACCTCTGAGTTCCAAGGGAAGACTAGAGATAACGATATCAAAGATAAAAGCATCTAGATTACACCGCGGTTAACATATTAAGGGACAAGCACATTACACTACGAATGACAATTATGCTCTCAAGAAGGTGCTCAAAGAAGGATGAAAACTCAAAAGTAAGTAAAAGATAAGCCCTTCATTGAGGGAAGTAGGGATTCAACATGTGCTAGAGCTTCTTATCATTTTAAAAACAGAGGTAAAATTTTTTTTGAGTGGTGGTTGTTAGGTCAACAACTGGCAATAGAGTTCTCGTTATCTTCCATACTAAGAAAGTTGAGAGTGGTTCCGATTATTTTTAAAACAAAGCACTTGTAATATGCATGTTTATATTCATATATTTTGATAGCTTGACACTCCTCCCCACCTTGCTAACAATACCATGGCTAACTGAATCCTCGGGTGCCTACCAAACAATCTCAAACCATGGAGGCGTGCCTATTTTTGTTTTCTCAAATCCTTTTTTGGTATTACAATGGTCTAACCAGCCCTTTGCAAAATTAGTGACGAGCAGATGTAACATGCAAGTCAATTACTCAATTAGTATGGAAGATAACAAGACCAACTACCACTTCCTCATGAGCTCAAAACAGTGTCACAAATTGAGAAGTGTTTGAAGGTTTTAAAGGTAGCACATGCGAATTTACTTGAATGGTTTGAAATTGCCATGTATAGGTATTTATGGTGGACTCTTTGGAATAACTTGATTTTCAGGGATTTGGAAGCACAAGCATTTTCTCAGCTTAGTACAAGTGGAGGCTAGCCAAAGATAGGAAGCGACAATTCAAGAGAGCAATAACCGTCATAATCATGATTGCGAGTCAAAATATGTCATCAAGGATTAATTGACTTTTTGTTTTCACTCATAACATGTGTAAGAATGTGCCAAGTCAATTCAAATGATATTCAGAGGAGGATACCACAGTGTCATATTTCTATTATGAACAAAACAATGCAAGCGAATATTCAAAGAGACATGACATCCATCATATATAAAAAAACTCAAAACATGCCCAGATCAGAAAACTCAAAACTAATGAAAGTTGCGTATACATCCCAGGAATATGCACACAAATTTTAGGTCATCCCGACATTCCTATAAAAAGTTATGAATTTTACGGTGGACAGCAGAAATCTGTCCCTACGCGAAACAGCCCACAACAAAGCAAAATATTTTTATGTTTTTGCATATTGAACTGAAATAAATACTAAGAATACTAATACTAGATACTAAAACAAACCAGCAAGAGAAATAACAAAAATATTTATGGTATTTTTGGATTTATGGAAAGCAAACAAAACATAAACAAATGAACAAAAGAAAACTAAAACGAACATGGATATACAAAGTACCGAATGAGAATGATATGTATATGAGTGTGCATTGGTATACCTCCCCCCAAGCTTAGGCTTTTGGCCCAAGTGGAGCTCAAGGCCAACGTGAATAATTGCTCCAACTCGGTGGGTTATGCTCGGTGTAGTCGTACCCCGCATCAACTGCGGTGGATGAAGATCCCAAAGGTCCCACATACCCCGGATCCGGGTACACGAAGTTGGGTGTCTCCGGGGGCTGAATGAAACCACCCCCATACTCCTCGTCATGGCCCCTACTATCCGGGCCGGGCTGCTCTCCAAGTGTATCCAACTCAGCCCCTGAGACTGACAAGTTCTCCCTGCCAACAAGGTTAAGAAGAGGCGCATGCAATATAACAATTCTCTCAATGGTAGTTACTCGGAGGTGTTTTCTCTTTGCATAAGTTATGGTATATGCAAGCTACCACTTGCAACAATAAAATCATGTCTCATCATTGACTCAATATCAAGTTTTTCCATAGGTAATAGCAAATCATTAGGATGGGGGCCTAAACAATGCAAAGCTAATAATCGTGAAGCAACTAGTCCTCCAAAAATTCCTCCCTTCTCGCGGTTAGTCGAGAAACGGTGAGAAATCAAAGCACCCAAGTTATAAGTCCTATCACGACACAATGCAGCAGCAAGAAAAGCTAAATCAGGCAAACCTAATTTACCAGCAGATCTCTTAGCTAGAACACACTTAGCAATGAAGTATGCTAAATAACGAATGGAAGGGAGGTAAATACTCCTGATTTTACCGTCCTCCTTAGAGAAACTTCTCCCATCACAGATTTCTTCCTACACATCCATCAATTGCCTTGGATTACTGAAAGAGCATTTTCCCTCATGTGTGGTTTTGGTAATTGAATGACAATCTCTATGGACTAATGTTTGCATTGAGCTATCATTATAGATCATGTCCATGGAATTGTGGAGTTCATGTGTTGGACTCTTGAAGCTTATTGCAAGAATGTCTTGAAGATTCAAGACATCATCTTAGTGAAGAAAAGATGAGTTGTGCAAGACCAAGAGAAGCTTTCTCGAAAAGATCCTATGCTTGGTGCTTGCAATGGATACATGAAGACGAAGCTTAGCGAGACTCTCCCATTGTGAGCATGGGGGAGTATTTGGAGAAGTCTTCATCAAGCAAGTGCTTGGACGCGCAATCAAGAAAGATGATCCACTTGAAGAGATCAAGATAGTCATCATCCAACTCAAGAGGAATGCTCAAGGCAAAGGTATGATCTTGATAGGGCTATAGGATAGATAGGCGTACTATCAAGAGGGGCTCTCAAGTTAGTAACTTGATCGCATTCTTGTGGAGAGCTCAAACCTTTGCATACTTGGCATATCATGTTTCTTGGTTCTTATTTGGCTTTTATGTTGGTGAGGAATTAGAGCTTGGTTCATCTCCATGTCAAGCTCTAGTTCATCGAAATCGGTTTTACTTTGGACAACTTGTTGCGTTTTCGATGGCGGAAATATTGCCGGTTCTTCCTTGAGGAAAGTCCCACACCTTGCCATGTGTGGAGATTTTACTCTATTTATGGGATGCAATATTTTTGTTGGGTAGTCATCGTCGCTATCTTTCTAACAAAATTGGTCTCACCTCATTTGGAGTTCATTTGCAAAAGTTATAGCAGTTTTCGTTTCGGTGTTCTGCTGATTCGGATTATTGGGGCCGGATATTCTGCCCTACCGGAATTTCCGGTTCCTCAGCTCATCCAAGAAAACGACTAAGGAAAGGAGAAAAAGGGTTCTGACTCCGGTCGGAATTTGTGCTCGGAAATTTCCATATACCGGAATTTCCGAGTGCCCCCAGAAAAGTCCTCCAGAAATGGCTAAGGAAAAGTTTGGTTTTGCTTCTGACTCCATCCGGAATTTCCGAGCTCTCTTAGACCGGAATTTCCGGGTGATCGGAATTTCTGGGTCTCTCTAGACCGGAATTTCCGGATGACCGAAATTTCCGAGTCTAACTTATACCGGAATTTCCGAGTGTCGAAACAGCCAACGGCTATATTTCCTGGAGGGGTATAAATACCCCTCCCCTTCTTCCTCCTCAGCCAATTGAAGGCAGCACGACTTTCCCCTCTCTCCTACTCCATTGTTGACCTTGGAAAGCTCACTTACCTCTCAATCCCTCCATTGAATCTTCCATATTCTTTAGGGAAAGTTGAGAGGAGATCTAGATCTACAATCCTACCAATCCATCTCTCCTCTAAGTGAGGGGAACTTAGTGGATCTAGTTCTTGGAGTTCCTTTGTGGTTCTTCCTCTTTATTCTTCCTCTCTTCTCCCCCTTTAAGCATTAGTTGCTTTTGGTGGGATTTGGGAGTGAAGGATTTGACTCCTTTGTGGTTTCCTTTGTTCTTTCTCTCTTATTCCCCCATAAACATTTGTTGTTGTGTTGGAATTTGAGAGTGAAGGACTTGAGCACTTCGTGTGCTCTTGCCATTGCATTTGCATCGGTTTGAGCCCTCCACGAGGATTCGTGGTGGTATTACTTGTGAGCTTGTTACTCTTGGGTCTTTGGACCCTAGACGCCTTTTGTGGCCGGCCTTTTGTGGCCAAGACCTTTTGTGGTCAAGACCTTTTGTGGTCACTTGAGAGCCCCCAATTAAGTTGTGGGTGTGTGCCTCAAGACTTGGGAGCCCCCAATTAAGTTGTGGGTGTGTGCCTCAAGAGTTGTACGGGATTCGATCTCCGCCCCAAAGGAGATCAATAGTGGAAGGTGAACTCGAACCTTTTGTGGTTGAGTTCATCAGGAGAAGAAGGTGAGCCTTTGTGGCGTTGCGGCTAACCTGTTGTGGTTGCGCACACCTCTCCAAACGAGACGTACACCTTTGGGTGGAACTCGGGAATACATCCTCGTCTCCGCGTGCCTCGGTTATTTCTATACCCGAGCTCTTTACTTATGCACTTTACATTGTGATAGCCTTCGTGCTTGAAGTCATATATCTTGCTATCATCTTGTTACTTGTATTGCTTAGCTTAAGTTGTTGGTGCACATAGGTGAGCCTAGTTTACATATCTAGGTTGTATGCTTGTTAAAGTAAACCTCTAGTTTTATTCCGCCTTTATCAAGCATACCGGAATTTCCGGATCATTGTGGACCGGATATTCCGGCTACTCGGAATTTCCGGGTCACTATTGGACCGGATATTCCGGCTCCTCGAAAAAGTTTTTAAATCGCATATTCACCCCCCCCCCCCCTCTAGGCGACGTCTATCCGTTCAATTACGCTTTGTCTTCTCCACTGATCCTCTATTTGGAACCCTCATCACTGAACAGAAAACATCAAAAGGCAAATCCACAGATTTGTTATAAATTGTGTAATGCACGGTGGGGTTAGTTGAGTTCAACTTGCAATGAAAATTCTGCACCACCGACATAGACAAAATAGCATATTGGTAAGGTAAATGATCAAGAAAATCTTCCAATCCTACATTGGACAAGAGAGTATCAAAATCCCGTGTAATCCCTGCAAATTCCATGAATTGCGTGCACGGGTAGACTGCAGGGTACAATCCTTGTTCTCTTCGAACTTTATACTTCCCTTCCAACACTATCTCATGAGAATTAAGTGCAAATGAGTTCCCTTCCATGTTCTGAAATTTTCAACAAACATCATAAAAATCGATTTTTGGCCAACTAAATGAAGGGAAACCAATAGTGACTTGCTAGAGGTTTAAGCATGCATCAAAACTAGTTTCTTCAACTTAGAACAAGCATTCAAACTCACTAAACAAGATATCTACAGCAGCAAAATACTTCATATATACACCATTAAACAAAATTCCACTTGGATATTCGGAGGAGTCACATACCGGAGAGGAGATGCACCAAATTTCAGCAGCAGAAATTAGGTGAATGTGGAGATCGAAATCCCAGGAGATGAGCAGCAAGAACGCGAGTTTGAGCTATCCAAAAGTGATTTTTCGGGCATGAGTGAGGCGGAGGAAGGAGAGAGAGAGCAAGTGGAGGGGGCCCACCAGCTGGCGCGGCCAGGTGCCAGCCGCGCCACCAGGTGATGAGGTGGACCTGGGGGTCCCCCTGGTGGGCTCTGGCACTTCCAGGTGCCTCCTCGAAAAATATGATTTTTCATATAAAAAATTTAATTTTCTGAGAAACTTTATTTTTTTCATTTTTTGGTAATTATTAAATTCAATACTGAAAAATTATTTTCTAATAACAAATTCAACTAAACATTGCAAACTAAATAACATTACTGTAGGTATAACAAGGATGAGAGAAAGAAAATTGGTTGGCCTCTTTATGCATTTAAAATGCACTTGTTTTTTTTTCTGAAAATAAAATGCACTTGTTAACAAGGTTGATCAAGTCTTGCCACCAAATGAATTTTATATGACATGAAAGATTTTAAACCATATGAGACACTCATGTTACCTTGTAATGAATTGGTATGGATCCAATCATGAGAGTTTTGAATTCTTCTTTATATGGGCAATCAATACTTCCCACTATAATAGACCTCAAATTGGTAATTGTATTAACTCCAGGCATTCTATCAACTTTCTTGGGAAAATAAATAGTATGCTCCTTGTCATGAATACTAAAAGTAACTTTTCCTTTATTGCAATCAATAACAGCCCCTGCAGTGTTTATAAAAGGTCTTCCAAGAATAATAGACATATTATCATCTTCAGGCATTTCAAGAACAACAAAGTCAGTCATAATTACGCAATTGGTAGTTATTTGGACAGGAACATCCTCACAAATTCCAACAGGAACAACCGTAGATTTATCAGCCATTTGCAAAGACATATCAGTAGGTATCAATTTATCAAGGTAAAGTCTCTTGTAAAGGGAGAAAGGCATAACACTAACTTCAGCTCCCAAATCACATAGAGCAGTTTTAACATAATTATTTTTGATAGAGCAAGAAATAGTTGGTATACCTAGATAACCAAGCTTCTTTGGAACCTTACCATTAAAAGAGTAATTAGCAAGCATAGTATATATTTCCTCATTAGGAATTTTCCTTTTGTTAGTCACAATATATTTCATATATTTAGGATAAGGAGGCAACTTAATAGCATCAGTCAAAGGAATTCGCAAGAACAATGTTTTCATCCAATCACAAAATATATTATAATGGTCTTCCTCTTTAGATTTAAGTTGTTTAGCGGGAAAAGGCATTGGTTTTTGGACCCAAGGTTCTCTTTCATTACCATGTTTCTTAGCAATAAAGTCTTTTTTAACATGTTTTTCAGGTTCTTCTTCTATTTCTTCCTAATCCGAATTAACATTTTTATCTTTATCATTGTTATTAGCATTATCATTGTTGTGTTCATTACCACTTTCAGTTTCAGCATCAGAAACAGATATACTATTAGGATCAATAACAGGTTCAGAGGATTCTACAACAGTTTTATGTTTCTTTTTCTTTTTCCTAAAAGGAGTACTAGGTTCATTCATTCGTTGAGAATCTTGTTCAATTCTTTTATCATGTCCTTCAGGATACAAAGGATCTTGAGTAGATTTACCACCTCTAGTAGTTACTTCGCAAACAAGTTTTTCTTTAGCAATAGAGTTGTTTACTAGCAATTCTTTTTGCACTTTAGTGAGTTGATCTATTTAAGTTTGAACCATCAGAAGAAGAGACGAAGGACCTTCTAGCGTGAAGATTGTATGGAGAATTTACCTCGGATATCCACAATTGTGTGGATAAACCGCAAATTTCCTTTGTGAGATCATAAAAAGGTAAATTAAAGGGGTGCAAAGACCAATATCCAACCATAAGACCAACGATGGCGAACACCAGGTGTAGAAACCATTACAACAATCTAAGGAGGGGAGTGAATAATGGAGTAGAAGAGTTGAAATACAACGAAGAGAAGTATTGAAACCTGATCAATTGAAGTAAAGATTAGAAGAAACCCAAGATTTGGAGAAGTTGGGCCTTATTTTCATAAGGTTTACTGTAATCCAGACAAAAATAGAACCCATAAGGTAATCCCAATTCAGGTTGAGGTTCCTACCAGAATGAAGTAAGGAGTAGACTTGAAGTGGAGATTGACAAAACCAAGTTGTTGAACTACTTTTGTCAATAAAGGGTCATTCCTTGGTTCCAACCCAAAGAATGACAGGAGAAGTGGGTAGGAGAAATCACCCAGTAAAACATATCAGAAGACCGCTTTGTATCACTAGGATGAGTGAAGCATCAAGATTCCTGATGACACGAGAAAAAGGAGACCTGATTAAGTAAACCTTTAGAAAGTGAATCATCTTGGCCAATCATATTAGCGTGGCCTAGGTATAGTGTCCTTAGCAAGGTTGGTGGAAAAATAAGTAAATGTGAACCTTAGTAAGACTTCCTAAAACCCTAAGTGCCTTCCAAATAGTAACTCAGTTATTAAGTGAAAGAGTTTAGTTAGAGCTACTAATAGGACTAACAAGGGTTAGATGAAGCTCTGATTCAAGGAGTTTTTCAAGAAGATAGACCCAGGTGTGGAGTACTCCAAAAAGGAATCACATACTTCTTGGAACTGGCAGTTAGCTATGGCTAAGCCAAAATAGGATTCAAGGAAAAATATGGATTTGGGGATACACCAATTATCTCCATTGAGGATCAATACAAAGTTTGAGAATTACCATCTTATACAAGACGGACCCACAATCCGAAACGTAAGAGAGTACGAACTTCGAGGACGAAGTTTAGTTTAAGGAGGGGAGGCTGTAACATCCCAGAACTTAGGGTCCAGAAGTAGAGTGGACACAAGAGTGAGCATTGCATTCATGCATCAGAAAATCCGGATAATTTTCGCGCATTTATTTTTCAAAACACTAAGTGATTGAAGTTTCACTTGAGTTGGTGGAGTTGAAGTAGATCATCAACTTGAGCGTTATAAACTTTGAGATGATCTTGACTTAAACCTTATTTTGGGGTAAAGAGATACACGATGAGAGGTTACACTAAAGAAAACAAAACTTGTTACATCAAAATAATATTTAGGAGTTAATGACTAAAACAACTGTTCTTAGTTATTCTCTGATCATCTATTCTTATCAATGGTGCTAGACATATTTCTAGTACATGGAAACCATGACATTCTTGGAGACCAAACTGAATTACCTAAACCTTAAACCAGATCCTCTTACTTGATCCAGACATCATATTTCCTTATCTCCCAATCTTCTCGAAGACATCAACAAGAGAAGATATCGAGAAGGGAAGAAATACAACAAGAAGACATAGAGAAGCATTCCTTAGATGGGCATAGAAGTGTTATGCCAATATAGCATGAAGAATTGGAAACTCTTTTATCATCAACCATCTTTATTCCTCGGGAAATGGTATGACATTACAAGGTTAGTGTTATATAGAAGTAGGTTGATAACAAGCTTTGCAACCTTGTTGACAACTCATTTTTGTATGCACAAACAATGAAGTGCCATATACATATGAATAAGAAGGATTTTCCACTTAACACTGCAGCTATCATATCATCATAAGACATAACTTAGGCGGGTTATCTATACCTTGTACTTCTAGGGACACCTACTCATGTTTCCACATGATGTAGTGATGAGATGTCATATGTCAAAGTCACAATGGCAATGTTCCATCTTTAACATGAAACTTAATGCCTCATTGTGCATACTCTTCTTAGGATTCACAATGATCCATTTTGTTATTTCCATCAAACCTTAATTTGGTGTGGTTAGAAATACTTAAATCACCATACCATCAATTGGTGTATTCAAACATTTCAATATCTTAAAGTCCATAATTTAGATCATTTAGTAGTTGATGGAAACAATTTATAAAAATAAATAAGGCCATAGAAATAATTTCCTATGGTTATAATGCATCATAAAAATGATTTAGTGGAAGCAACAAAACATAACAAAATGGAATATTCATGTTCACATATATTCTTTAAAACAAAATCTCAAATCAATTGATAATTTGGAAATAACAAATTCCAAATTAAATGATAGCATAGGAAATATTTTCATAGTCCTAAATGCATCCTAAAAATTTAATCAAGTGTAAGTTATAAATTTCAATGGAAGGAAAATAACTCAATATGTCCAAACTCAATCAAAAGGATAAATAATTCAAAATATACCTAGCAATGAAAATTATCTAAGGGAAATAAGCATTTTATCTCAATTAAAAACTTTCCAGGACCTCTTTGCAAGTTCCAGAATCGAAAACAGGTCCAAAACAAGAGACAGGGGCCTGTTTCAACTGTTTCTTAAGTTTCCCGGAAACCCAGGGGGTTATGTGCAAAATGGAGTTTTCTTTTCCTTCGTCTTCCTCGCGACAGAAGGACGACCACGCCGTGTCGTCGCCGCTACGAAGCTGTGCTCCATTTCCTCGCCTCTCGAGCGGATAAGGAGGCCGTGGATCCGTCCCCATCTCTCACTCCTCTCACCCGCGCCTCTCTCTTTCTTCCTCTCTCTAATCCTCTCCAACCCCTAACCCTAGCTTTCGGCCGCCGCCATGTATCACCGATTGCCGGTGATGGAGGTCTCCTATCGCCGTGCCAGCCACTGGGAAGCTCCGCCGTGATTCCTCCATCCTCCTCGTCGAGCCGTTCATGCGGAGGAGCTCGGGAGGCCGAGTATTTCCTCGTCTTCCTCGTCTCCGGCCGCCGACGCCGCGGACGAGTTCGTCGCCGTCCGACCTCCATTCGCTTCACCGAGCCTCGCATCGCACTCAGGGTGAGCTTGTGCACCTCCCTGCATCATCCGTTAATCCCAATTCGTACTGAATTCATAGCCCGACGGGAGCCGATCGCCGCCGCCGCATTTCTGCTCGCCGGCGATGCTCCGGTGACCATTTGGTCCGTGCGCCGCCACCAAAAGAACCGCCAGACCTTTCTCTAGCTTAGGCCCCGACCAAATCGTCCCAATTCCTTCTTAGGTATCGAATTCATCTTCGGCCATGGAGATGAACTCCGGTATGACGTCAGCTGACGTCAGCACACGAATTTAAATCATTTTCTTGTTTTCCTTTTTCATTTATTAAATCCAGAAATTTCAGAGAACTTTGAAAATGCATAAGTAATTCATATCATATCAGAAAAATACGATTTTTATATCAATATAATCAGAAAAATAAAACCCAAATAACCATATCATTATAATTGGAATTTGAATATAGTTTAAAAATAATAAAATTTAGAAAACAAAATATTTAATCGTTTAAATATGAAGTTATTTGAAATGCTATTTTGGATGTTTCAAACTTCATTTAAAATTGTCTCACATGCTTAGCTTTCAATTTTAAAATGTGTTTTCATTATAACATGTAATATTAATATTTCGATAATTCTATTTTAATATGATATCTTATTTAAGAAAATAATTTTAAAAAAATATTATTTTCATAAATTTAAAAATAAAGTTATAAGCTTGTAAAGGATGATCTACTACTATTTGATACTCATTTCAAATAAATAAAAATCCAATAACATCTGAAAACTACTTATACCCACTTTGTATGAAAATTCCACTTATTTCATGTATTACCTACTTCTTGTTTGCTTATAATTTGGTAAAGTGAAAAATCAATGACAAACACCTAATGAATTGATAACACTATGGTAGTTTGTAACTTGTTATGTTCCAAACATAAATCAATCATCCACAAGAAACAATTCTAAGTTTAGAAGTAAGTGCTTAACTGAAATAAAATCTTATTGCAATGTCTTGGGTAAAACACACAAAGAAGAGTAATGTTATACGATCTCTATTAACCATGTGTTTTGGTATCAATAATGTTAGACATTAATTATGTTCTTCAAAAGTTATTCTTTTTGCCATCATCTAATATAACACCAGGACTCTTTAATTAAAGTTCATACATGCCTTATACCAACATAAGATGAACACAACTTAAAGCAACCATGGAGTGTTTATATGTGGTTTTACTCTACTCTTAAGCTTAATATGATACATGAACATGAATGTTAGACAACTCATCTTGCTTTTGAAGTAAACTTGAACACAAAACAACTCTAAATGAAATCACCCAACACAAATAACACATAATCCTCTAGAATGAGATACGGGGTACTTTGCGATGCATCTCATACTTATGCATTAATCATGCTGCTTCTTTAAACATTAGTCCTTACCGGACCAATGATGTTGTTTCCAGATTTCTCGGAGTTTATATTATATCGAGACCCTGGCTGCATAATCTTGCAGTAAAAAATGCAAGTTCATCCCTTTTATTCATGTCCTCTCGATGTATTTGTTAAGAAACTATTTTCAAAATGTTAGTATTGCATATCACACAAAAAGGGCAAAACTTATTTTATAATAATATGACTACGGTTATCCACCAGAGAGGTGGTAATATCATATGGCTGGCAGATGGGACCACGGTAAGAATGTTGTGGTGGAGGTTCCATTTGCACGGGAAAGTATCACCTAGGAGTTAACAACCAATGTCGCCAGTGATTCTTGCGCCGAATATTACGCGCAACCATAAGATTCAGAATGGGACGGAGAAGTCAGATGTACCCTTTTCCTCTCGTACACCAACGGGTGACTAGATCAAAGCCGGGCGGTGTGTAAATCCGCTGAGCTTGAGGTGGCCAGGATAATAACCTCACCTTCGGGTTGTGGCTTCTAGCATCTATTGAAGGTTGGCTTCGGGACTAGCTTGGGACGGTGCCCACTGGTCAGCAAGTTTTAGCATGGGACGGTGCCCACTAGCTTGCAACCGGAGTAATGGGGGGTGTGCGGGGATGGTGGAAAGGCGCAGTGATTGGCTTGGATTACTGACTGGGCCCCACACCAAGGAAGTGTGGACGGGAAAGATTCGCCCGGTTGTGCAACAAGGTCTTGATCTCTTATGGGTAAAGCAGCGCACCTCTGCAGAGTGTATGAATGTGACATGTTACTCCACGTTCCAGGATGGAACGACGAACGCAGCAGGAAAGGAGGCTCCTCAAAGCCCTAGCCCTGTGACTCCTGTCGAGCATAGTCTTCAGAATAAAAGCAACCTTTTGAAGAAATGTTTTCGAAAACTTGTATTAGCCTACGACAATCCATTGTCTGTGGCTGTATTTATGCATCAAACTTCCCACCTTGCATAATGAACTTGCTGGGTAACGCTGTTACTCACCCTTGCCTCCTAAACCCCTGCTAGACATGAAGAACCACAAAAAGGCAGCACTTTAGGCTATGAAGACTCTGAAGACGGATAAACTCAAGATACCAAAGAAGGCAACTACATCGAGTTGAAGCAATTGAAGGAAGACGGAGGACGAATGAAGGCGTAGTGTAAAATAGGATAGATTCCTAGTCATAGAACCTATCTCTGTAGGCGTTGCTATAGCGCAATTGCAAGCCTAGCCGTATTAGCAGTAGGCTTAGTTTAGGTTAGTTCCTCCGAGATTTTCCATTTGATGTTCTTTTGTTAGGGCCTTGCCTCATTGTTTCGAGGAGGTTCTATAGATCTGTTTTTTGGATCTTCTGTTTGTAATCTATAGTCATGCCTTGGACCTGCGATGTTTCTATTGTACCACTCTGATGACGTAACACTGGTGGACGGTGATCCATTGGTGCTATGTCAACGACTATAGCATACTACACCATGCAGTGGTATGCTGGGTCACCACACATGTGTTCTACAGCACTTTCATTTTCAGTTCCATAGAAAGGTTCTCTTTCAACTATAGCTATATGAGCCAAATCAAGAGAGAAATCATAATCTTTATCTTTTATGTTTACATGAGATGTACTAAATTTGGCATCAGGAGATAATTTATATTTAACAGCACGTTTTTCAACAAGTTTTTCAAAAGCACTAGCATCTTTAGTAGCATTAATTTCTTTAACAAGAGCATCATCAAGATTAACATACATATCATCACACTCATCATCAGTATCACATGTAACTTAAGTTGAATTAACAGGTGTTTCAGCATTTTCATTAGGAATTTCAGCATTTCAATTTATTTAGATTTAGCAATAGTAGCATTTAAAAAGGGACCTAATGAACCAGTTTCATTAAGAACAGTAGAAGCATCATCATAAGTAACTTCAGATTCAGCAGTAGTAACAGAACGTGCAGGTTGTGGTGGTGTAACAAGCTTACTCAACACAGATGGAGAGTCAAGCGCAGCAGTAGAGTTCAGAGCTGTACCTTTCCTTGTAGTGGATGGCACGATGAGAAACTTCTTATCAGCATTTCTTCCGATGATGAATAAATTCCAGCGAACAATATCACACTCAGATGGGCTTGCAAATAATGCTATGCTCCCCGGCAACGGCGCCAGAAAATATTCTTGATGAACCACAAGTATAGGGGATCGCAACAGTCTTCGAGGGAAGTAAAACCCAAATTTATTGATTCGACACAAGGGGAGTCAAAGAATATTTGTAAGCTTTAACAGATGATTTGTCAGATCAGCTGCACCTGTGAATAGACTTGCTCGAGGAAGATTATCAGTAGCCACAATTTTATAGCAGAGACAAGAGTGAAATAACAGTAGCAGGAGAATTAAGACAGCGATTGTGATGGAAGTAGACAGCAGGATTAAAATACTGTATGCATAGGGATGGATGTACGGGCGTTGCATGGACAAGATAATTCATGTAATAACATAGCATAGGCATTTGCAGATAAATAATATAAATCATCCAGGCATAAACTAATCATAAGCATGTATTCCAATTTAGTTGTGTGTGCTCGCAATGAGAAACTTGCACATCATCTTTTGTCCTGCCAGCCTGTTTGCAGCGGGGCCTCTAGGGAAACTACTGACAATTAAGGTACTCCTTTTAATAAAGTATCGGAGCAAAACATTAACACTCCGTGAATACATGTGATCCTCACATCATAGAAATTCCCTCCGGTTATCCCAATTGCTGTCACTTTGGGGCCATCTGTTCCGGACAATAACGTGTGTATACAACTCATAGATATGATCCAAAACAATAACTATCATCATAATTCAATAACATGTTCAGATCTGAAATCATGACACTCATGCCCTAGTGTTAAGCATTAAGCATAACAAGTTGTAACAATGACGTAAAACGATACCGGATACTAGGCACCATGCCCTAACAATCTTACAGCTATTACACGAGTGATCTCATCCAATCCCTACCATCCCCTCAAGCCTACAGCAGTGAATTACTCACTCATGGATGGGGGAAACATGGATGGTTGATGGAGAGTCGGTGGCAATGACGATGGCGATGATCCCCTTTGATTCCCCGTCCTGCCAGGGTGCCGGAACAGAGACTTCTGGTCCCCAAACTAGGGTTTGCGATGGCGGTGGCGTACGGTGGTGTTCTCTGGAAGAGTGTCTATCCCCCATGCGTTTTGAGGTCAGGAGGGACTTATAGCCGCGAGGGGGTCGCGAGGGAGTGGCCGAGGTGGCCTCCTCACTTCCTGGCGCGGCCAGGTGGGCACCCGCGCCGCCAGGTGGTGAGGGCCCCTCGGGCCTCTCCTCCGTTTGGTCTTCGTGGTTCCTGGTCCTCCTCGGATAGAAAATGACTTCTGGTTGACTTTCAGGCCTTTTCTCCTAAGTTGATATTTCTGCACAAAAAGAAGACACCAGGGTAATTCTGCTGAAAACAGCGTTAGTTGCATCCAAAACACACAAATTAGAGGTAAACCAATAGCAAAAGTGTTCGGGAAAGTAGATACGTTTTGGACGTATCAGTGAGGCGAACGGCGGCGCGGCGTGGCGCCTCGGCCACCCGCGTCGGCCGATGAACCTTGAAGACTCCCGCACCGCGCAGGACGCGTAGGACCTGCCGCCGCCGACCGTAATGAACGAGGTAGTGCACCGCTGATTCATCAACGAGGTAGAGCGCATCCTCGAGAAGGAAGGGTGCTGATGACCCCCAAGTATAGGGGGTGTATCGCAGTATTTTCGATAAATAAGAGTGTCAAACCCAACGAGGAGCAGAAGGTGTTGACAACTGGTTTTGATGAGGATTTCACTGTAAACACTAGCAGACAATTTTCAGTAGACTTTGATATAACAGATAAATAAAGTGTGAGTAAATAGAGCGCGGTAATTATAATTGCAGCGAGTGGCCCAATCCTTTTGAGAGCAAAGGACAAGCCAGTTTGTTTACTTATGATGACCAAACGTTCTTGACGACACACGGGAATTCTGTCTAGTGCTTTCGCTTCATATTGATGATTAATTTTTAGTGTTTGGATAAGTGTCGTGTGGGTGAACCTATGCTAATGCACCGCCCTTTCTAGGACTAATACATACTTATGATTATACCCCTTGCAAGCATCCGCAAATACAATAAAGTAATTAAGATAAATCTAACCATAACTTTAAACTCTGAGATCCTGCGATCCCTCGTGCATCGGAATACCAACGGGGGTTTAGATTTCTGTCACTCCGGCAACCCCACAAATGATAACCGGGTACATGATGCAATCCCCTTGGCCCATAAAGGTGAAGTGTCATGTAGTCGACGTTCACATGACACCACTAGAAGAATGGCACCACAACTTAAATATCAAAACATCAAATATTACTCAACATAGTTCATTACTAACATCTAGACTTCTCCCATGTCCTCAAGAACACAACAAACTACTCACAACATATCATATGGTACATGATCAGAGATGATATAATGGTGGATAACAATTTGAACATAAATCCTAATTCAACGGTTTCACTCAATAGCATCAATAACAAGAGCAATCAACACCAGGAGAGTTTCCCCTATCAAATACACGGAGTTTAGCGCTAGATGTTACATCGGGAATGGAGTGGACCGATGGAGATGACGGCGTCGGCGGTGGAGATTGTGGTGTTGGTGATGGTGATGGAGTGCAGCTCGATGACGGTGACGATGGCGACGATTTCCCTCCTCCGGGAGGGAATTTCCCGGCGGCAACGCAGCCTGCCGGAGAGATTTTCTCTCTATGTCTTCTCCGCCTCGTGGTGGCGGCAGAGATGGTTTCTGGACACCGTACGTGTATTAGGTTTTCGGGGGGATGAAGTACGTGAAAGGGCACGGCCAGAGGTGGGCCAGGGCGTCCCTACCAGGTGCTCGCGCGGTTGGCATGCCTGTCGCGCCATGAGGTGGTGTGGGCCCCCTGGCCCCACCCCAGGCTCCCCTTTTGGCCTCCCTCATGATCTATTTGGAAAATAATTTCCAGATGTTTATTTTGTTCTTCTGGTCTTCGCAAATATTGTATCTTGATAAAGCTTTTTTCAGCAGAATTCAGACTCCGGAGTTCCATCCCCCAATGATCATTGATCATGCAAAATAGATGAAATAACATAAGTATCATCCCCAAATACGAAATATATCAATGAATAACAGTAATTATGATATAAAATAGTGATGCAAAATGGACGTATCAGGCGCCGCCTCGACGAGGAAGAGCGCCTAATCAATGAGGAACAACGCCTCATCGACGAAGAACTACGCCGCCTCAACGAGGAACGGCGTCTCATCACCGAGGAACATCGCCTCATCGATGAAGAAGGGCGCCGCCTCACCGACGAAGAGTGTCGGCTCCGACAAGGGTTGGAATAGGTCGTACTATCGTTAACTATTGTTGTTCTCATATGGTTAGCAATGTAGCACTGACATAGGTCGAATTATCATTATCTATCTATAAAAAAATCGTATGTACCAATTTTGTTGGTCAATTTTTTTAAAATTTTCCTGCGCCTGTTTGATCTTCAAATTTGGCGCTGCGCGTGCGATTGCTGTTTGTGGCAATAGCGCGCACTGTAAAATTGCGCGTCCAGTAAAGAGTTGTTTTCGTGCGCTATTTTAGCGCGTCCGGTGAAAGCTGATTTTTTTGCCGTGTTGTACGTTATTTTAGCGCGTCTGTTGGATATGCTCCAATCTCCACTCCGAGACGAAATCCGCCGGAACACGCGGTTAAGCTGGGCGATCCGGCATATGTCTGTCGCGCCCAGCCGGAGGAGCACCTCCGCCGCGCACAGCTCCGACATGTCACCCAACGACCCGCGGTTTAGCTTCTCTGCAACCGCGAGGTCCGACGCTCCCGCGCCCATGCCACCTCCGTGTGTAACGCCGCTGCGCCTAGAAATTCCAAGACAGCGCAAGCACCTAGAGCGTCGGTGATTAAATCCAGCTAGCGTGCTAGAACCGCACTTGCCGGAGGAAGAAAGCCGCCAGCCAGTCTCCCGACGCGCCTGCCTACCTAGCGCCTGCTCGACAACCCCGCGCGACACGCCGCTCACCAGCCTCCATCGACGCCTCTGTTTAAAATAGCCGCCTATTGTGTTTAGCTCCGACATTACCAGAGGCTATGAAAGGATATAGCCGGGCTACAGACGGCTAAGCCCGTATAGCCGTTTTACTAAATAATGACAAAAAACTATATTCTGACAACGTATATTCGTATATATATATAGATGCATAAGATATTAACATAGTCACACATAATAGATATGAATAATTAGAAGTTTTGAACATGGTTTTGTTCACATATTACAATACTAATAGCAGGTACTAAGTAGCAGAATTCTGTCTAAATATTAGCATATTACATAGCCGCTAGCAAAACTAACCGAGGAAAACTTAGGTATAGGTTACGATAGCCGTTGTTTGAGCCTTAAAAGGACTAAATGGGATAAATTTGCTCGACTAGGACAAATGTTGGTCCATATTTTTTAAGACACCCTAAGCGAAAAAATAGCGTCTACGAGGCTAAATCCATTTAGCCGGGATATAGCCGGGTGATAACGGCTATTATCGCTATAGCCTATGAAGGTCCTAGCCATAGCCCCGACCCTCTCACAAGGCTATAGCTGGGCTATAGCCGGCTATTTAAAACAGAGTTCGACGCCTGACAGCGTCCTCGCCAGCCACGACCGCTCGCCGCCTGTCAGATGAACCTGCCCTTACGCCTCCTCGACGACCCAATATTGAGAACGCTGGGGAGATGGAATACATAAACATGAGCAGGTCACGTTCTTCAAGTTCAGGTAACAATCTTCTTCAACCTTTTTCTTCTTTTTGAGGAGTCCATAATCATCTAGTGCTATATCATAATTGTACCTATATACTTTTAGCACAAGATAAGATCATGCTTATGTTGTTAACAAACACTCAAAACTTACCTAGGAGAGACATGTCCTTTTAAAATTTCTCAAGCAAGTTTCTCAAAGAAGTAAGTTTCTGAAACAAATTTCTTCAACAAGCAAGTTTCTCAAACAACAAGTTTCTCAATGTTCTCAATGGAGCAAGTGTTCTAGCAATTGTTGATTCATTCGTTTGGTTGTCACAATTAGTTTAGCACAATATATCACATGTTTAGCACATGTGTAGTCTTTATTGTTTCTTCTAGGGAGGAGTCATAGATAGGTGCAGCCATATACATGCGCAATTTCACCCCTTATGATGGGTCGTAAGGACATTTTCATTAGCAAGCAAAGGGATTATTAAGACATAAATGTCCCACCATAACCTTTAGATTTGAGGTCCCCATAGTTATACCCTCATAGTATGCATTTTGAAGATTTGGAACACGGTTTCCTGTCACGCCAACAATCCCTCCAACATATCATCATGCATGGTGACCACCCCATATGCATTCCCCAACATATGCGTGCATCATATATTAGTACATAAATACATCAAAGAAAATAACATGCTTATATGTAACCAATCAACGAACTATTTCACAAGAGATCACTACTCAAACATAGACATGGAGACATCATAGACCATGTTAAAACAATATATCGCATCATACATCATGTTTGCCAAGAGATTACAGTAGAGACATGGAAAGGATCTTACACAAATAAATGATCCTTAGGGCACCTCCAACGGCCCAGCGCATATGAACACGCCCTGTCCATTTATGTCCTTCCGGACAGATGACCCCCTCCAACGGTCCAGCGCATAGGGACAACCGTCCGCATAGACAGGTGTTCGGCCCCAAACATGACCCAAGTTTGGTCCAGATTTGGGGGAGAAAACGGACATCATATTGTCCGCCCTTGTTTGTGCCTGGCCAAGTGACTAGCGACACAAACCTACTCTCCTCCCACCTCCTCTCCCACAGAAACCCTCCTCCCACCCGGCCACCGCCGCCGCCCGTGCTGCCCTAGCTACCGCCGCCGTCGACGATGGAGGACGGCGTCTCCGTTACCACGGCCGCGGCCGGCGCCGCCATGTTGAAGGTGAAGAAGGAAAGGTTGCCCGCGTCGGACAAGAGGGCCGATCAGAGGGAGAAGAAGAGGTTGAAGGACCTCGCCGTCAAGGAGGCCGCGACGGCGACGGAGGAGAGGGAGCGCCGGCTCGCCATCGAGGCCGCTGCTGCACGTGACCTCATAGCCACCCAGGCCGCGGCGCGGGCGGTTCTTCTTCTCGGTGGCGTCATCCCATCCGTTGTCCCCGAGCTCGTGGCCACGGCAGCGATTTCCTCGTCCGCCAAAGGGAAGCCGCCAAGGTCATCGTCCCCTGGGCTCTCTACGGCCTCGCCAGCTGGGCACCCGGCCACGGCAGGTATCTCGCGGCTCGGGTCCCGCGAGGCGTCACCGGAGATGGGCACACACGTCCCTGTCCCCGTAGTTCCTACGACGCCCCTTGACCTCAACGTCACACCGGCCGTGAGCCGCAAGCGCGTGGCACCAAAGAGCCGGTCGATGTCGGCGGCCGGCACCATACCCGAGCCTCGGGTGCTCGACTCTGAGGAGCCACCCTTGACGTTATCCGACCCGGACTTCTTCACCGAGGCCGGTGGTGATTGTTTCATGGGCTTGGGCGACATGTCCGAGGACATGGTTGACATGATCTTCATGGTCCAAGACGCCGAGACACAAGACTCGACCAACCTCGATGAGTCTCAGCCGGCCACGGGTATCTCAATTGATGAAGAGCCGCTCGACTTCGATGAAGAGCATGCCGCCCTCATCGCCAACCTCAAGAAGAGGAATGCCCGCACGACGTCATACACGGACATGGAGGACAAGGTCCTTTGTGAGTCGTGGATGACAGTGAGCCAAAACGCCACCATTGGTGCTCAACAAAAGGGCACAATGTTTTGGATCGGGGTTAACAAGCACTACCATGAGATAAGAAAGATGCGCCCTTATCAAATTGAGAGTGACCGGAACGAGGGCTCGCTTAGCAAGAGGTGGGCACACATTCAAACCGAATGTAGCAAGTTCCAAGCCTCATGATTGTATGAAGGCCCCGAAGGTGAGTGGGGATGGCATTGATGTCCTTAGCTTCCAACCAATGGAATTCTTCAAGAAGGTGTACAAGACCAAGTTCAACTTGGTCCATTGTTGGGAGATGATCAAAGGATTCCCCAAGTGGACCGAGCTATACAACTCCTTGAAGAGTGGCTGCAAGAAAAGGGCGAATGAAGATGATGAAGAGGTCAAGGTCAGCCAAGGCTCCAATGGCAAGCGGCCGAGAGGACACAAGTCCACGGCCCAAGATGCCAAGCGCGAGGAGCCCGCGGCCAAATTGGAGGCTAGTTGAAGGGGTTGCTCGAAAGAAATGTCAAGAGTTATAGCTCCCATGCTGATATTGATTGATGCTCTCCTATAACTCGGTTCTAACTTTTCAGGTATGTACACAATCTAATTCTAATGCATGGGGTAGCAATGTTTGTTTTGATATATTATCCTCCATGTAAAATATCATGCTCTAGAAAGTGAACCATAATGTATGTTCTATTGACAGCCGTCATCTGCGGGTAAAGTTACTTTCAGTAGCCTTGCATCACCAGCTCTTTGGGTTAGTTCTCTGAACTCGCTCATGGTCCTGTGGGTAAAATAATGAGCACGTAATTCTGTAGAGCAAGAACGGGAGCAAGGCTGTGATGACAATGACTAGAGTTGATAGCCAGTACAGCGGGCTTGACGCACAAGCTTCCCAGAAAACGTGATAGGCTGTGGTAGAAACCACTGCAGGGAATGAGCCATATACGATCAGAAATATGTACCAAATCAGTATGCTGCCCCAAATGACGAAATGCTGTATCCAGGTGAAGTAGCTGATGTAGAGTGCTAACTGGCAATTGACGGTCCACACCACACAAGTGTACATGGTCACTCCAAGGATGTCAAGTCCAGCAACACGGCCATCCTGTCGGACAGCCTGAATGAGAACAGCATTGAGAGCACCAAAAAATATTATAATTGAACAACACAGTCCGTTTAGCATCCAACTGAGTATACGAGACCAGCTGAAGAATATATTATTCACACCATCTTGATGTAATGAAGGGACCTACAATATGCAAAATGAGCTAATCAACTATTGGTCGTGGAGGATCAGAAGCACTGAACACAACTCCAAGTAAGCTCAGATATACAATATGACCAGATTAGTCTGCCAAGATCAAAGATAAACTGTAAGCACAAACTTTTAGCTAACATCATTTAGGCACATATTTGATTCAACCTTTTTGATCATTTTTGTGTACGATACCTCCATTATCTCTGCGGAATCTCCAATGTAGTCTACCTAATTCAGAGTGTTTTCTCTTTTCTCTTCCTTCTTTGTTTAGAGTTCTCTTCATGATTAGAGAACAATAATATTATGTATAAGCACTGAACTTTTGCAATCAACTCTATTACAATGAACTGTTCCTGGTCCACATTCCTATGCGCACGCCATACTTGTAAAATGTGTTACGTCAGATTTATGATGATTTGATGACAATTAGAGGCTTTGTTTTATAGCACGTAAAATAGATGTTTCGAAAGACACGACATTCAAGCTATCAATGGCTCAGTTAACTGCTGCTTGCAGCTAAGTAACTGTCATTAACATAATGTCATTTCATCATGCAGAATCATGTTCAGTAACTTCATGATTACCCTTTTTCACGTGATACACAAAAGTGCATGTACATCTAACCAAAATAAGAATGTAATGTCAAGGTTACACATGATTATAATTCTATGTAGCCTAATAAACATCATGCAAGATAATTCAGCATTAAAATTATTCATTCAATTCATGGGCCATATAAGATAATTAAAGTACTCTTATAAAAGGAAGAATGTACCTCGAGACAAACACTGGAAGAGACATCTTTGTTGAAAACACCTAGAGCAATGACAGGGAGAGATGTGAACGCAACATTGTAAACAGATATGAACCAATCATTGTAGCCAGGCTGGGCTGAGAACATGGCATGAGCCTCAAACCAGAAAAGCGTGAAGCCAAATGTAATGTTTTTGAAGAAAAAATAGCATATCTGTTGATAGCGAAAGAAGGACATAGACTGGTTAGATACTGCAAGTGCTCATTATGCTATTTGACAGTGCAGAATAATATGAGAATTTGACTCATAAGATTTCAAATATTGCTACTTCAGAGTGCAGAATAACATGTTTAAGATTTCTAATAAAAACTAAGATAAGAATCAGCATTAAAACCGGACATGCATCCTTCTGAAACGAAAACCGGACTTTGCTTCCAAAAAGATATACTCCCTCCGATCCATAAAAAGTGTTGCTCATCTAGTACAAAGTTTGTACTAGCTTAGTACAAAATGGGCGACACTTTTTATGGATCGGAGGTAGTAACTTTTTATGCTGTTGATTGTTCTAGCAGATAATACTGTTGAATAAGTTTACAAAGAAGCGGTAGAAAATAAACAGAAACTAAAGAACTTTACCATAGCTGCAATACGACGATAACACCAGTGACCGTGCACAAGAAGTAACCGCTCTAAGAAACAAAACTGAGCTATTGCGAAGTCACTTGCCATCACAGCCTACAATACAAAGCAGCATCACATGTTGGCTACCAGGAAGCAGATATAAGAAAAATTTAGATACTCCCAGCAAAACTGTTGAAACTAGTTCAACTGGAAACAATGTTTGTCAAGAGTAAATTTTCATCAGGCACTTCATTGTGTAGTTATAAGCTTCTGAACAACTCAATGACGAGCGAATCTAACCAAGTGACTTATATAGTAGAAATGGGTTACGTTCATTGTTGTCATCACTCTACTCTACACTTCAACCTGTTGTGGACGACACTAAAAAAGTTCTCATGGAAATAGATGCAGAAGCCCTTGGCATACCACCAGATGCATCATTCTGACATAAACCTCACAAGATAGCACATCAAGTGCTATACAAAAGATACAAATACGTACAAATACCTCACCTAAGATCAAGAAGAATGGTCGACTGGTCATTACTAGCAAAGCCCAGTTTCTTTCAAGTAAGAAAAGGTAATTTGGATTCATGGAAAGACTACACACATTGTGGTTGTAGTTCCTTTACGGTGTACTTCAAGAATCAAACATAGGCAAAATTGTAACAAGCTATTACTGGCAGGACTACAAAAAAAGGTCGTGTACACAACAGCAGACCTGCATTCCTTCAGCACCACTTATCCCAACACCAATATCAGCCTCTTGTAGCATACCAACGTCATTTGCTCCATCGCCAATAGCCAGTGTAGTTTTCCTTGTCTTTGTTTTAACCAACCTGGTGATCTGCAACTCTTCCAAATGGCTAATTACTATATATATCAATAAACAAAATCCACCATTATCTTGTAACAAAATTATTAAACAAGAGCAATAACTAGTGGTTGTTACTCACCAGTGCTTTCTGTTTAGGAGACATGCGACAACATAAAACAGATGCACAATCAACAGCTAGATCCAGGAAGGAGTCCTTAAGACTGCCCGTAAGAGCATATGTTAGAGCATTGCCATCAATGATAAGAGCAAACGGAGTTGAAGTTCCTTTCAGCGAAATTTGCCTTCGAGCATCTTGTAATTTTCTATCAATTTGTTCATACGGAGCCTATATGAGCCGATACAAAAAGTAAGAAACAGCAGAACACATATAGGTGAACTGATCCTGTAGATCTTCTGTGCATGGTCTGTTCGATAGGAAGATGCTACAAAATCGACAATTACTATCATATATGTAAACCTGTCTTTGTACTTTGCTTGTATTTTTGGAATATCTATAAATCTGCATTTATTTATGAGTCAGTCTCTATACAATATATAAGTGGCACTGTGACGCATGGGTGGAGCCAGGTGGGCCATGACCTACCCAGTATTTTGGAAGAAAAAAAATGATGATCATATGTCTTTCAAGCCCAACTACACAACCCACTAACTACTGTGTGTGGGGCAGGGGGGGGGGGGGGGCTGGACTTCTTCGCTTTGTCTGGTTTGGTAGCGTTTTGTGCCTGGTCGGTCATGTACAGAATCCCCGACCAAAGCTCCTTCTCAACGCCCCAACCCTCGCCACGCAATCCCCTGAATTCGGAAGCCAATTGAACAGCAAAGCACGCCACTGGCCGGAACTGGTCGTGGACATCGAGCGGAGTTTGGATGGTGATGGTCAAGGTCGAGCAAAACGGCTCAGCGGCAATGCGCACGGCGGGTGCCGTAGTCAGTCCAGGCGAGAGACTGAGAGGACCCAGCAGAGAGCAGACAGCAAGCAAACCATTAATCATTCCGAATTCATCAGATTCAGCTAGCTTGCAGTAGTTGCTAAGCTGCTAGCTTGTACATAACAGATAAAAGAGAACCAAATCTTGTTTTAGAGTAGCCATGCACGGTGGGGAGAAAAAAGTACGTAGGAACTTATGATTCGTGGTGAAAGGGAGATCGTAGAAGATGGGACTTGTTTTTTTAGAGAAAACGCAAAGGACCTTTGCACTTTTTTCATTGAAAAGATAGGGTGTTGTTACAAAACCCCTAGGGGCCAATTACAAGTTCCTCTAATTGATCGGTTACTCGTAGCCCGGCAGCCCCTGCTCGAACCCACAGCGCGGCCTCATCCTTTATTCTGGACATCACCAATGCAGTAGAGGGTTGTGCGGCGTTGAACACGCAGTCGTTGTGCTGTTTCCACACCATCCAGGGGAGAAGCAGGGCGATGGAGGCTAATCCTTTCTCTGTGGTTTGGGGATGTTTTGCTTGGCGCGGGACGACGTCCAAGCTAGCAGCGATAGCTCTTGGTCGGGTGCTGGAATCGGGAGGCGGAGCCAGGTGAGCGTCTCATGCCATACCTGGCGCGTGAAAGGGCATTTGATGAAGATGTGGTGGATGGTTTCAGAAGATTGGTCGCACAACGGGAAACGCGGGTGGTGCTGGAGACCTCGGCGAGCAAGTCTGTCGGCCGTCCAGCATCGGTCCTGTTGTGCGAGCCAGTGGAAGAATTTGATCTTCAGCGGCGCCCAAGGGCGCCAGATCATCTTCCAAGCCTGGCATGTCGTGGAGCCCTGGAAGGTGGCTTGATAAGCGGATTGCGCCGAGTATTTGCCCGAAGCAGTGCAGTTCCAGACCAGGTGATCCGGTAGCGGCGAAAGGACCGTGCCCGTGACCTTCTGCCAGAGTTGTAGGTATTGGCCGATCTCGTGCAGGCCTAGGACACCTTGAATGTCTCTGGCCCAGGCATTGTCATGTAGGCCTTCGGCTACCTTCCTCTCTCTCCGTTTTCTCTTGGGTATGCAGGCATACAAGTTGGGCGCGAGTTCCTTGACTGATCGTCCCTGAATCCAGCGATCCTCCCAGAATCGGGTGGTCAATCTATTCCCCAGCTCCATGTGGGTGGAGGCAAAGAACAGGGCCTGCTCGGTGACGGAGAACTGCATGTCGAGGCCAGCCCACGCATGGTTTGTGTTCTGTTTTGGAGAGCCATAGCCATCTCAGCCTTAGCGAAAGCCCAGTGCGCTCGAGATCTCGCACGCCAAGGCCACCAAGGGGTTTTGGGCGACAAACGCGCCTCCAGTTCACATGGCAATGGCCACCGTTCGCTTCGGCTCGGCCAGCCCATATGAATCCCCTCTGTATCTTTTCCAATAGCTTGAGTGCGCGTTTCGAAGGGGCTAGAACCAGGAGCTGATGGATGGGTACCGCGGCGAGGACGGCTTTGACAAGCGCCAGACGCCCCGCGCGGTTCATCAGGTGAGCCTTCCAGGTCGGGAGCGCCGCGGCGGTGCGGTCCACGACGGCCTGCAGCTCGCACGTTGGTCGCCTGATCGTGAGTGGGATCCCCAGATAGGTAATGGGGAAGTCCACGATCGGGCAGCCCAGGTGGCTCACAAACGGGTCAGCCTCGGCGTGATCACAGTGTAACAGGGTTGCCGAGCTCTTGGCGAAATTGACCTGCAGGCTGCAGCCCTGAAACCTGACCGAACAACAGCAGGAGCTCTCTGACGGCGGCCACGTCGCTCGGTCATGGGTGGCAAAATAGCATCACATCATCGGCGTAGAGGGGCATTGGCGGGATATCTCGGCGTGGGTGCAGTTTTTGGAGGATCCCGAGCTCAACAGCGCGTTATGGAGTAAACCCAGTGCATTGTGTGTCACGGCAGCGGCGGAGCCAGGATTTTTTTTGAGGGTGTGTCAGTCTAGAAAAAGATGGACTTCACATGTAGTACACATTCTTACCAATAAGAACAGTTCAAATAACTTAATCAAGTCTTACAATGTTATAGCAGTATTGACTAGTTGGGAAGATTAAATAGTGTCACATTTACAAAAAAGATCACATGGTGTATTTAGTTGGTATTGTAGATATTGGTAGTAAATAGTGTCACGTTTACAAAAGATAACATGGTTAGTGAACTGCTGCTCCGAAACTAACTTTGGTTTGGCATCTTGTAGATGAAACAAATAACCCACTATGAGAATGCAACCATTGGCACTAAAAGTAAGCAACATTAATTCTCACAAACTGTTTCTCTTATGCATAGAAGGGGTGTTATTCCTCGTAACAACTCTGCAGTCATATCTTATGTTCCACAGCTCAACCATGCACCAGCAGAAGCACTTATTAGAGTGAGGATTGTGTATACTCCAGCATGATGCAACGTCCAATATGAGCTCTCATGACGACACACTGAGATGGATGGGATTAGAGGTGATGATCGTAGGTGACGAGACCAGATAACTAGATAAGAATTATGCAGAAATGAGGATCAGGTATTAAAGAAAAATGAACAGTGTTTCCTCCTCTGTTTTCTCCCCTTGGATGTAGGTTGGGCACTTAATATGGAAGAATAGTAGATTGCTAACTAGGACAGTTCAACTAAATCCATAGCAAAAAATGAACAGTGTTTCCTCCTTTGTTTTCTCGCCTTGGATGTAGGTTGGGCACTTAATATGGTAGATTGCTAACTAGGACAGTTCAACTAAATCATGGAGCTTTGGCTATGACCATGGAAAAAAATTGCGCGCTACAGTGTTTTGAGACTGTCTCGCTAAACAAATCAGAGTATAATGTCTCACTAGTAGCACGTTATGGCGCGACATAGCATGCTAATAGGGTATTTTAAGGCCGGCGCTATTTTGTTATAGCGCGCTATGTTTTTCCTTGGCTATGACCCAACAGTGCTCTTTTACTTGTAGATATGTGCACAAAATACCATCAAATTATCTACGCATGCATGCAAGTAGCAGGAGATAAGAAAGAATGTTTTTACATCTGTAGTTACATACCATTCTGTTGCCTCCATGGCTGCATCCCTCGGGAGCATTTGTCTCTGAGTTGTCCAGTGTTACAAAAAATGTCTCCATCTCCTTCCTCAATAGGTTGCAAGAATAACTGCATATCAAGCACCGATACACATAATTTTTTTAAGGTAATAAGATCTCAGTTCACAATGTAATGACACATCTAAATTTTAAGGTAATAAGATCTCAGTTCTCAGGATTGTAAAATACATATGGAGCTAACCCTATGTTGACAGCTGTTTCCAACTTGTCTCCTGTTAAAATCCAGATCTTAATTCCAGCTTGTGCGAGTTTATGGATACACTGTGGAACCTGCATGAAAATCAGGAGGAAAGGTCATCAACAGATATTAGAACAACTATAACAATGAAATACGAGAAGCACCACTATGTGAATGTAAGCAAAGCTCAGAGTTATTTTGTATAGGACAGAAGAGATGCTACTCACTGAGTATATATTCAAATAAATAAAATACTCTTCAGAAAATAAGCCCCATAAAAACAACATACCCCTTTTTGCAGTCTGTCCTCAACAGCAGTAGCACCTACGAGAACCAAATTTATCTCCAAATCTCCAGATGCCTTCTCCACGGCTGATTCATGATTGGCATGTATAGAATTTTTGGCTGATGAGTACTCCTTATACCAGGCAGCATACTCTTCCTCGGTAAGTTCACGATATGCAAGTGCCAGGGTCCGCAGACCTTCCCTAGAATATTCTTCGATGTGCCGCTTTGTATCGGTCAGCCAGGGTTTTTCATTATCCTTAGAGAGCCTTTCGAGTATTACACTGAAGCAGAAGGATACCAAGACAAAAAAATGTAGATCTTTTAGAAAAACTTCTAGAAGGCAGAACAATTTTAGCACGCCAAATTTATTTAAAATTCTGCAAGGTAATGTGATATATGTAATGTAGTTGTAGACCAGGTTGAAGGCCTGAACGATTATTCATATGCTTTGATTTAATCAGCTAAACAGAACTAACTGTAGTGCAAAGGAATCATAAAGTAGTACAAAATTACTACTTACTACCTCTGTCCACAAACTAAGATGTTTCAGCCCGCAAAAGCGGCTTATATCTGGGGACAGTTTGCAGTGCATATAAGTTTGATCGCATGTCAGAATATCACACCTGTCCGCTCCTTTGCAGAAGAGAAATAGCCGCCCCTCTTCAGTCCTCAGAATAACAGACATTCTCTTCCGAGCACTGCTAAACTCCAAGATGTTGAGTACCGTATATGATCTGAAATATAAATTAGGCATCATATACGAGTTAAATGTCAACACTTTAAATAATAAGCAGAAAAAACAGTAGAAAAGATAAGCACCTGTCCACTTTTCTACCTAAGACAGGATCATACTCATGCACAGATATGGTTGTCTGTGTCCTATAAAAAAATTCAAAACCGAATTCTCTTGCAGCTGTAACAAGAGCTGCTTCGTCAGGAGACTCGGCTTCATAAGATATCTCAGTAGAATTTTTATTTCTCACAGGAATTGTTGTGTGACAAACAGCTAATATACGAAAGAACATCTCTATAGCATCTCGACGGCATTCTTTGGTCCATTCTCCATTCATCAAACGATCATCAGTGAAGTTAAATCCCTTGACTGATCCTTTAGATTTAGTTGAATCCTTATGAACATTGTAGGCAGATGCTTCCTCCATTCCTCCGGAAGAAATCTCCCCTTCTGCAAGGCTGTCACCGTAGGCAACACCAGCAATGGAACATTTGATGAACTCCATCGAATTGCATGTTAAGGTTCCTGTTTTGTCAGAGAGTACAGTATGGACCTGACCAAGTTCCTCATTTAAATTTGATGTACGAGCCCTTGCTGGTTTATCAGATTCTTCGCAATACATATGTTGGTCTTGGTTTATGAAAGTGCTCTGTAAGACTTTAACCATTTCTATTGATATGTACAATGAAATGGGCACCAAGCATACATACAACATTAGACTTGTCAGAAAATGGCAAAAGGCTGCAAATGATGATCTGTTTGGATCAAAGAATATACTTGATTGATCTGGTCTTAGATACCATGCATAGCTTCCTGCGTTTAACTCGGCCTTTGTCTTTATACCAAAGTAAATTGACCCAAAAGATGCAATAAAGAAGAGAACTGCAAAAAGAAGATAAACTATTTTGTCCATTCTCCGCTCAACAGAACTCCTCTTCGATGGTGGCTCTGTTGCATTCTGCATGACCTTTGTTTCATGCCCCGTGAATATTACAGTGCCATATACGAAGTTCGTATTCCGAAGCTTTGAGCCCCTTAGCAAGATCTGTTGTGGAGATAGAGGATATTGTTGCTCACTGTAGTACAGTGTCCCTAGGAAGAAGTATAATTTCTCATTCGGATCCTCACATTGTATGAAAGCCTTGAAACTATGGAAAGAATGCTCCTCACTCAAGCCCATAGTTACGTCCAATGATTGTTTTCTCTTCAAGTTTGTCTCTCCATCTAGATTCATTGTTTCCACATAACATATTCCACTATCATGGCACGAAGAAAGCAAAAGAAGATCTGCAGGGAAGAACTCATCCTTTTTTACTTTAACTATATCACCGACTTGGAGTTTCTTCCATTCTGTTTCATGGAAGGATTGGGCCCCATCAAACACATCAACCTTCCTATTGTTCACTTCTATGTCCTAAACAAAACAAAAACTTTAGTACAAAAATAAGAATATGAGCGACATATATTGCTGATGGAGTGGCAACATTTTTCGCTGTAAGGGATATAATATACTTCCATGCATAATGTATTAGTCCAAGTTGATACAGTCCATAAACACATGCAAGTAGCTTAATTCGTACTGAGTAGTATAATCACATATGGTAACTACTACCTCCGTTTTTAATATAAGACGGTTTAGCCTTTTTCCACATTCACATGTTCAAATTTGTATCTAGACATGTTTAAGTTTCCGTATTCACTCATTTTTATGTGTATCTAGACAACCAGAACCACACAACGGGAGTAATAGACAAGTGGGTAACCACACCACACCGGAACCATAACTATATCCTGGATGTTTGGATTGCAGACTGAAAAACTACAGAAAACAGATAAGAATTGGCCCAAACTGTGTTTATGATACCACCACCAATTGATAAATCAAGTATGACAAATTATACTTCATGCCATATCGGGGTTTCAGACAGATCATAGCTCAGCTTTGCAGCACACAAACAATTCCTGACCACTCCAATGCTTCAACCTTATCTCGGAAAATTATTATTTCAACACCAAGATCAAATACCTACTTCATACTACAGGGCAGGAAAACTACGGCTAAAGCAGAAAACAGAAATTGCTAAATTCAAGAGATGAACGAGGCAGCTCAGAATTTCGAATCCGGGGTCACAACAACCAAGTGGCCTCAAAAGTAGTCCCTCATCACAAATAAGCAAGTCAATCGAGAACAATATATTGCGCCTGCATTTTTCACCCATATTGCCCGAAGGCCACAAGCACTGGGATCAGCAACCTCCAGTGCCACAACCGAAAAAGCAACGGCACGCACCTGCTGGTTTCGGCGCCAGTCCTCGACTGCCTCCTTGGCCATTGCTGCGGAAACCACTACGACTAGCGGAAGCAGGACGGAGACGGCGCGGTAGGGCGCGAGCGGGCTGAAGGAGACGCACGCGACGACGAGGAAGAAACAGTTGGCGACGCGGCGGAACTGCTCGAAGAGCGACTTGGGAAGGAAGCTGACGGCCGTGTACTTGGTGGTCGATATGGCGTTCCCCGAGTAGGAGAGGCCGGCGCCATCGGCACCCGAGGCGGAGCCGGAGCCAGACGAGCGGGCGTTGCATCGGACGGCGCGGGAAAATCCCGGTGCGGACGCGGCCGGCCCACTGGCGGGAGAGGGGGAGGAGGTGGAGGGCGTGGGGGGGACGACGGCGAGCTCGACGAGAGGGCGCTCGTCGGCGTCGGTGGTAGAGGCGCGCATGGTCGGTGTGAGGGGAGGATCTGGTCAGGGGAGAGGGGCATGGGTATAGGTGGCCAAACGGGGCGTGCTAAACGGGCCGGCCCGAGTCACGGTCATTTTTATCCCGGCACGAGTACGGTCCGACAGGATTCTAATCGAGTCACGATCATAATTTGTACGGTACTACTGTGTGTATGATTTCTAACTTATGCTAGTGTCGTGAAAGTACATATCTATAAACAGTACGGCAAATTTTGATACTCAAACAACTAATTTGTAATTTTAATATGCTAAAGATGATTTTTATAGAAAAAAGACCAAAATACTATAAAAAAAACTTACTTTTGTAGTGAGTGTTTGTTTGGATGTCAGAATTGAAGCATGGAATTCAGAATTCGGACTTTTAGTGTCCAATTCCTCTGTTTGGATGGTCTCAGACGTCCGGGAAAGCAACAAATATTCCGCATGAAAATTGTGTCGGGTTATGACTCCCTAGAACTGGGGTAGTCAGAAGAGTAGTTCGTGAAGGGGATTGAACGCGGAGGTCAAGACCCTCGAGGGACATGGTGACGTTGCTCGTCGGACCTGAAGACGAAGCACCCACGACAGACATGGACACCGGCCCGTACCCAGGTTCACGGCCCTCGTGAGGAGGTAAGACCGCTACTCCTACTTGTCTGTATTGGGTTATAGAGTACAGTACAACCGGGCTTGCTGAAAGCCCCTTGAGGCAATTCTTTCCTGGGGGAAATGGTGACCTTCTTCCTCCTCCAGGCAGAGGCTATCCTACTTGGGATCGCTAGGGTTTACAAGCGTTGTGGAATCAGAAAGGCCGACCCTTGCTACCATGGAAGTCTTCTCCCTTTTATAGGCGCCTCCGGTGCTCTCCTTCTACTTGGCCTTCGAGGTGGTTCCTACATGGCAGAGGCATGGCGGAGTAGGAGTTCACCGCGGTTCCTTCGTCCATGGACGCGGTCCATTGTTGATAAAGGTGGGCGCGGTGGCCGACAGGCGGACCACCGCGCTGTACTGCCCGCAGGGAGGGCAGTCTCTGAGGTGGAGCCCGCGATGACGTTCTCCGTTGGAGGGTTGCGCCGTCCACCTGCTTTATCGCCAGAGTAGAAGGTCCTGGCAGTTCCGCAGCAGGCGGCGCGGCTTTATTGACCCCTTTATCGCCTAAAACGGCAACGGGGGTGCTTGCGTCACCACGTGGGCGTGGCAGGGGCCATGTGCGTCTTGTCGTACTTCCTTGGCCGCGACGTTTCCCTTCAGGCCTGAGGAGGCCTGAGGGGGGGTTATGTTCGATTCCCTCGAGGCGCGCTGGCGCCTCGGGAGGGTCCCTTGAAGCGAGGGATCCCCTGAGGCCCTCGTTTCCTCTTCAGGCCCTCGAGGGGAATTGCCTCTCGAGGGTCCCGCCAGGCAGTGATGTCTGGTCCTTAGTCGTTTCGTCTGACTAGCAGCGTGCGAGGCCTGGGGGGAGTGGGCTCTCTATACCCCAGTTCCCACTGGGCCGACAGTAGCCCCCGGGCCCGCGATGGGCACGATTTAGCCCATGGGCTCAGGCGAAGCGTCGTGGGCCCTTATGGCCCAGCCGGCCCGAGCCACGTGACACTCAAGCGAGTAACGGTCTCGCACGATCCGGGGCGTGAGTCGTGGGGGGTCCCACCACGCCCCGGTAACTGCTCCTTGAGGGGGGTATAAATCCCGAGCGCAGCGGCAGAGAGCCGTTACCGTTTCCAAACCTTCTCGCAGAAGTTTTCGCCTCCTAGAGCTCTCCGCCTCCGCTCTCTCCTGCGATTCTCCTTTCTCCGTCTCCTTCAATCCTCCGAGCCCGCGACGATGAGCCCCCTCAAGAGCAAGGGCAAGGCCGCCGTGGGGTCTTTGTCCCAGGCGGAGGTCCCTGAGGTCGTGCAGGGCGCGGCGCTGCTGGGCGTTCGCGTCAACGAGAAGGCGCTCGCCAAGGTCCGGTTCCTGGTTGCGGACCGAACGAACGAGCACGGCGCCACCGCCCTGAAGCCCGCGGCGCACGGGAACCGCCCGCGAGGGTACTTCCCGATCTTCCAGCACTGCCTCGCCGCGGGACTGGTGCCGCCCTTCTCGCCGTTCCTGGAGGCGGTGTTGGCGTTCTATCAGGTGCAGTTATTGCACCTGCATCCCAACTCCATCCTCATCCTCGCCGTCTTCGCCTACCTCTGCGAGGCGTATCTGGGCCTGGAGCCCACGGTGGGGCTGTTCCGGTGCTTCTACGCGCTCCGGATCATGGCGAAGAACGAGCGCTCAGGGTGTGTCTCGTTCCGCATCGTCGACGGCATGGGGAGCGTCTATATCCTCATGTCCTGGAGCGAGAACAAGGCCATCACCTCGGTGACGAAGAAGGTGGATGACTTCCGCCAGAAGTGGTTCTTCGTCGGGGTGGAGCGTCCCTGCGCCTTCCTCGAGGTCCCCGACGAGCCCCCGCTGAAGAACTCCCACTGGGGCAAGGCCACCTTCGACGGCGCGAGGAATGTAAGCCTGATGGGGCGCCTGAGCTTCCTCCGCGAGGAGGGCCTCACGGGGCAGATGATCGTGGCGGACTTCGTGACGCGCCGCATCGCGCCCCTTCAGGCACACTCGGTGCCCATGTGGATGTACTCGGGGCCGAGCGACAAGATGCGGCTTCATGTCGAGGACAACGACAAGGACACCGTCGACAACGTCCTCTCCGCGCTCTTCGTCAACCCATCGGTGCCTGCCGTGGATCAGCTCTCCGCGACGCTCCGGCCTCTTCATCAATACAACTTGACGGAGCGCATGGACATCCTGGAGGGGATGCCTCCGTTCACCCCGACAGGCCAGGCGGACTCAGAGTTGCCGACGCCAGCCATGCGGGGAGCGGAAGGGGCAGATTCTCCCTAGGCCTCAGGAGCTGGCCCAGGTGAGGAGGAGGCCACCGCCGGGGAGGTGTCTTCTTCGAGGGCCGGGCCATTCACTGACGAGGTTTGCGACATCTCGTCAGGTGACGATGACGCCTTCGTGGTGGCTCCCTCGCGCCCCGTGGAGGAGGACGCTGAGGAAGAGGAGGCCTCTGACACGGAGGCCTCTCCAGGGAGGCGCGGGCCCCGCACCAAAGCCGTCGTGGACCGCTTGGGGGCGAGACCGTCTGACGTCCACTCGAAAAGGAAAGCGGTGACGCCCCCCCCCCCCCCCCCGCGAGGCCTAGACCCAAGACCTTCCCCTCATGGCGCTCGCCAGGCTTGACGTGGGTCGATGCTGGCGCCCCCCCTTCAGGGTAAGTGTTCATGACACCTAGTCACTTGCGTTTTGTTTTCTCTCCTTTTTACTTCACCCTTTATTGAAGATCTTTTCTTGGGCTTTTGCCAGTGATCTTGTGCCTGCGAAGCGCCGTAGGCTTCGCAAGGCAGCTGAGGTGAAGAGTGCCATGGCAGAGACCGGGGCTGACGAGGCCACGAGGCCTGTGGAGACGGCCTCCGCAGACCCCCCTGAGGGGGTGCCTCAATCGGAGGCGGCTGCGCCTCAGGTGGGGGCGACAGAGCCTCAGGCGGTTGTGCCTCAGGCGGGGGCGACGGAGCCTCAGGCGGAGGGGGGAACACCATGCCCAGAGACACCGCCCCCCGAGCCGATGGCGGTGGAAATCACGGCGGAGAGGGCTTCCACGCCGCCGCACGCTCCTACTCCTCCTCGCGCGGTTACGCCTCCGCGTGAGGCAACTCCGCTGCACAAAGCAACGCCGCCGCGTGCGTCGACGCCACCGCGCGTGCCTACCGCACCGTCTGCGCCCACTGCTCCCGTGGCGCCTGCAACGGAAGCGCGTGAGGCACCAGCTGGCGCGGGCGCGTCCACTGAGGGAGATTCTTCCTCGCCTCCTAGTCAAGCTGGAAATGAGGAGCGCCCTGCTGCCGCGGGGCTCGAAGAGGATGCCGGCGCGGGCACAGGCGGAGCCTAGGCTAGCCCCCCGAGCTCTCCCCGAGGCCGGGCCCTCGGGGCTCAACGCCGGAGTCGGGCCCTCCACGAGCCGGGAGCTGGTCCTTCGAGGCTGGGACTGGAGCGTGGGGCGCCGCGAGGTCGACTTCGGCCTCGTGAGAGAATCCTTGGAGGGCTTGGAGGCGCACCTCGCCCTCGGGGAGATATGGCTCGCTCGGCAGCAGGAGGAGCTGGCGAGGTCGTGGGCATCCTTCCATACGGCGGTCGAGGCGCGTCGGCTGAAGGACTTGGCGCTGCAGGCCGCGCGCGAGGAGGCCACCCGCTTCGCCAAGGAGATCCGTGAGGGGGCCATCCGCGACGCCGCAGAGCTCCTCGAGCCCCTCCAGGCGGAACGTGACGCCGCAGCGGAGCTCCTGCACGAGGCCAAGGCCGAGCGCGAGGCGATGGAGGGCTCGCTGGCGCAGAAGCGCCGCGAGCTGGGCCAGCTAGAGACCTAGCTGCTCTCCGCCCATCAGGCCGCGCATGCCGCTCTGGAGGAAGACCGCAAGGGCTTTGCCGAGCGCGAGCGATAGCTGGCCCTCCGGGAGAAAGAGCTGCAGCAGCGCGAGGAGCAACGCCTTCAGGCGGAGAAAGACTTAGCCGGCCAGCGCGAAGCCCTCGAGGAGCGCGAAGGAGTCCTGGCCAAGGCGATCTCGAAGTACGACGAGAACATCGCTGCCTAGAAGCTCGCTTATGAGCGCTTCGAGCGGCGTTTCGCCAAGAAGAAGAAGGAGGCCGATGACGCCCTCGTGGAGCGCGAGAAGCAATTCCGCAAGTCCACCTCTCAGAAGTATCGCGACCTGGCCCAGACGCAGGAGGACCGCTTCAAGGCCAAGCACGCCGCGGATGCTCAGCGGATCGCCGAGCTCGAGAGGGCCAACTCCAAGCTGGAGGCTCGCCTCAAGCGCGCCAAGGACGGTCGTCGCCGAGCGGAGGAGGCCCGCACCGAGGCAGTCCACAACCTCAATTCCTTGGCCAAGGACGTGGAGGAGCAGGTGGCCCCTGCGATGGAGCGGGCGGCGAAGGCGTCAGACTCAGCCTAGGCGTCTCGCGCGCTCACGAAGCAGCGTGAGCGCATGTTCGAGGCCTTGGTTGCTCGTGGCAACGAGCTTGCTGCGCAGCTTGGTGCGGACGCGCCGCACACCGACGTCCGAGGCCGCGGCGATGCTGCCATGTACCTGGTCTACTTTGACCAGCTCTTCGCGGCACTCGAGGGACCCGTCGCCGAGCTCCGCGAGATGATCGAGGACGAGAGCCGGCAGCTCCTGGGGGTGGTTGTCGATCGCATCTTCACCAACCTCAGGCTCCTCACGCCAGGCTTTGACCTCTCCTCCGTGACAGAGGCTGCTCAAGGAGAGGACGCGCAGCGGGTCTCCAGTTCTCTCCGCGAGTAAGTTGACGCCTTCTGCAACCGCTTCAGGCGTGCGGAGGCTGCGGCGGAGGACAATGAGGAGGAGGCCCGCTCTGCCGAGATTGAGGAGGGTGCCGCAGAGGAGGTCCAAGGCGACGCTGCTTCCCCCTGAGCCACACCTTATTGCGCCTGCGTGCGCTTGTATCTGAAACAACCTTGTGTTTAGATATTTTTAAGACCTTTTGGCCTGTAATATACTCTTTATTGCTATCTGTGTTTAGCTTGATTGCCCCTCGAGAGGTCTCTCTGGGCTCATCTTCATGTCTATTTGCTCTCTGCGTCGGTAGGACCCATCTCTTCGTGCCATGACTCCGCCGCTTCGGTATGCAGGAGCAATGACTCCGCAAGGCCGGGGGGAGTTTAGGCCTAGGAGAGGTAAGAGCCCTGAGTCGCGATGCTCAAGTGCCCCCCTTAGACGTGCGAGTAGTCCATGAAGCGTAAGGGCAAGCGAAGTCGCTTGAGGGGCAAACATGCGCTAGAGGGTGAGAAAACGCCCTTAAGGCGTGGGTGCGAGACTTAGCTTCTCGGGGTTTTCGCCCTGTAGAGGCTTTTTGCCTGGCGAGGAGGCTCTCTTGAGGGATCATCCCCGGGTGTCTCCTCAGGCTTGTGGGGGCTTAAGTTCCCTGTAGATGTTAGAGGGGCGAACCCAAACGCTGGAACACGGTTCAAGGGACTTGTGCGCGCTTGTAGGTCCCCTCAGGCGTTTTTTGCGAGGAGAGTAAGTACCAAGGTCCTTTGGTGAGATAAGGACCACACCAGCCCCACCATGGCGACAAGCAAAAGCTCCGTCGAACTTCATGGTGCAGTGGCTGGGCATTCTGTCTCCACAGGGCTCTTGTTCTTCTCCCAAAGGCTCTTCGGGGGTTGGGTCAGTCCATTCGGCGACAAAGTCTGCCAGCGTTCTTCCTTTGATTACCCTTGTGGTATCGAAGCGCAAATTGAATGGATGTAGCTCAATATTCCATCATGCGACACGATCTGTGGCATTTGGGTTGCGTAGGATTTGCTCCAGGGGGAAAGAGATGACCACCGTGATGGGGTGTCCCTGGAAGTAGTGTCGCAGCTTTCTTGAGGCGATGAGGAGTGCGAGGACGAGCTTCTGCTGCATCGTATATCGCCCGCGAGCATCGCGCAGTACTGTGCTGACGAAGTAGACTGTATCTTCGACAAGAGTAGTATGTTCTTGGTGTGCTCTGCCTGAAGGGGTTCCGCTAGGCCCTCAAGGGGGTTGGCCTCTGGGGGCATGACCTGGCCCTCGAGGGAGTTTGTCTCAAGGGGCTTGTCATGGGCCTCAGGAGGGTTGGCCTCAAGGGACTTGACAGGCTCCCTGGCGGGATCTTCTTCCAGCTGTTGACTTGGAGCAGGCCTCTCGTCGAGCTCCAGATTGGGAGGCTTTTCCTTTGGAGTGGTTGCACTCCTCTTCTGGCGCACTAGCTCTTCCCTTTCTACCACAAGGACGGCACTGGCTGTCTGTGGAGTAGCTGACAGGTACAGCTTCAGGTGTTCGCCTAACCTTTGGGCGACCATTACTGGTGGGCTGGCCAGGTACTTCTTCAAGTCCTCAAATGCTTTTTCAGCTTCGGGGGTCCACTTGAAAGTGCCCGTTCTTTTCATGATCTTGAAGAAGGGCAGGGCTCTTTCGCCGAACTTGGAGATGAATCTACCCAAGGTGGCCATGCATCCTGCTAGGCGTTGCATGTCGTTGAGCCTGCGGAGGCTGCATGTCCTCTATTGCCTTGATTTTGTCAGGGTTTGCCTCTATGCCTCTGTGAGACATGAGGAAACCAAGCAGTTTGCCTGAAGGCACTCCAAAGACGCACTTGGCGGGGTTGAGCTTGATGTTCACCTTGCGTAGGCTGGCGAAGGTCTCTTCAAGGTCCCCAAGGAGAGTGTCTCCTTCTCGGGATTTTATGACGATGTCATCGACATATGCCTCGGTGTTTTTTCCCATTTGCTCGCCAAGTGCTATCCTCATCAGCCTCTGGAAGGTGGCTCCGGCATTCTTTAGGCCGAAGGGCATGCAGACGTAGCAGTACACACCGCAAGGGGTGAGGAAAGCCGTCTTCTCCTCGTCCTCCTTAGCCATTTTTATCTGATGATAACCAGAGAACACATCAAGGAAGCAGAGGAGGTCGCAGCCTGCCGTGGAGTCCACGATCTGGTCGATTCTTGGCATGGGGTAAGGGTCCTTGGGGCAGGCCTTGTTTACGTCGGTGTAGTCGATGCAGAGGCGGCCTCCTCCGGCGGGCTTTGGGACTACCACGCCGTTGGAGAGCCACGTGGGGTGCGCGACTTCACGGACGACCTTTGCCGCTTTGAGCTTCTCGACCTGCTTGATGATGAATGCTTGCTTCTCGGGGGCTTGTTTTCTTGCTTTTTGCTTGACGGGGCGCGCGTTTGGACACACGGCCAAGTGGTGCTCGATCACCTCCCTCGGTACACCAGACATATCTGACGGAGTCCATGCGAACATGTCAGAGTTTGCCTGGAGGAAGGCGACGAGCGCGCTTTCCTATTTGGGAGGCAGCGCAGCGCCAATGGTGACGCTAGCCCCTGAGCCTTCAGACCGCGAGCTGCAGGAGCTTAGAGAGACTTTCTTTGTGGCGGCTGGCTCTTGGGAGAACATCTGCTTCTTCTTCTTGGGCCTCTCGAGAGGCTCTAGTTCCTCGTCCGCGGGGAACTCCATGGCCGCAGCCTTGTAGGCCGTCTCGACAGCGTGGGTGGCATCCAGGACATGTCCACGGATGGTTATTGTGCCAGCGCTGCCGGGAATCTTGACATGTTGTAAGCATGATGCGTGACGGCCATGAATTTTGCGAGCGCGGGGTAACCGAGGATGGCATTGTATGGCAGGCCGATGTGTGCAACATCGAAGTCGATGTGCTCGGTGCGATAATTCTCCTTGCTTCCGAAGGTGACGACAAGCCTGACCTGGCCTAGAGGCTCGATCGAGCCGCTGGTGACCCCCGTGAAGGGCCGGGAGGGCATGAGCCGCTCGTAAGGCACTTGAAGCGCTTCGAATGTATCTGTGGAGATGACATTCAGGCCTGCTCCACCATCAATGAGCGTCTTGGAGACAGCGACGTTGTCGATGGTGGGGTTGCAGACCAGCGGGAGGGTTCCAACAGCCTTGGTGGACTTGGGGTGGTCCTGAGCGTCGAAGGCGATGGTGTACTGCGACCACTTGAGGGGTCTGGAGATCTCAGTGCTTGGGAGGGCGGCGTTGAGCTCGCGGGCGAACTGCTTGAACTGATTGTTCGATTTTGGCGCCTGTGTCCCGCCGAGGATGCAGGCAATGGCGCCTGTTGGAGCTTGATAGCCTCCATCTTCCTCGTCGGGGAGGTTGCCGTTCCTCTCCGCAGCGTTGGCCTGATTGCCAGATGGCTTCTGGTAGCCGCCCTTGCGCCCGCTTCCGCGGTAGCCACGGCCTCGACCATGGCTGCCGCTGCCCTCTGCTTGTTCGCGCTCCTTGCTCAACCTCTTGAGGTCGAAGCAAGTCTATGTAGAGTGACCGCGCCTGTTGTGGTAGATGCAGAATGGGCGGTGGTCATCTTTCCTTTCTCCGGGCTCAGGGGAGTCCCTGTGGGTGCCCTTCGCGTCAGGCTCTGCCGCGAGAACCGTGGTGGCCTTGCGCTTGGGCTCCTCCTTCTTCTTCTGACTCCTGGACCCCTCAGCGTGCTCGTCCCCTCTCGAGGAAATCTTGACGAAGAGGAGTCCCTCTTCATCCTTGGCGCACTTGTCCGCCAGGTCGAACAGCTTCACCACATAGGTGAGCTTATCGTGGATGCCCAGCTTCTCGAGCATCCTGCTGTTCGTGACGCCCTCGCGGAAGGCGGCGATGACCTGGGTATCAGGGATGTTCGGTATCTTGTTACGCACTTGGCTGAAGCGCTGGATGTACTTGCGAAGCGTCTCATCCTTCTTCTGCACCACAGCGCGCAGGTCGTTGTGGGTGAGGGCGCACTCGTACGTTCCCTTGAAGTTGTAGACGAACTGGTTGCAGAGCTCCTCCCACGAGTTCACGGAGTCTTCCGGGAGGTTCAGGAGCCACGACAACGCAGAATCGTGAAGCGCGTGAGAGAACCAGTTGTCCATGACCTTGTCGTCTCCTCCTGCAGCTTGGATGGAGGTGGTGTAGAGCTACAGGAACTCGATGGGGTTCCTAAAGCCGTCGTAGCCCTTAGGGAGAGCCGGCCTGAACTTCGGGGGCCAGACCACGCGATGCAGGGAGCGGGTGAAAGCCATGCAGCCCGTAGCGTACGTGGCAACCCCGTTTTGTAGTGCGTCGCGGTTCTGCTGGCCCGCCTGGCCGATCTCCTCCACGAGCCTGTTCTGGCGGTTGCGCTGGAGCTCCATCCCCACGCGAGCGTCGGGCGCGGTGCGCTGGACGATCAGGCAATCGTGCGGCAAGGACGCGTGCGAGGCAGCCCTCTGCGTCGCGGCCGGTGCAGGCCCTGGCGGGGGTGGAGGCGCGTTTGTTGCGACCGTGCCCCGAGAGAGGGGTGCACGTAGGACTGCGACGGAGCGGGGCGCGTCGTGGCGATGCCGACAAGGTGGTTGAGGCGCTCCAGCCACTGCTCGTGGGCCTCAGCGGTGGGCTGGTAGCGAAGAAGCTCCTGCGCCATCAGCATCGCGGTGTGGGGCGCGGGGTCCATCCAGCCTGGACCGGAACCGCTCGGGCGCCGCGTCGGGTGCGACGACTGCGCGTCCTCCTGGTGCTCGGAGTTGCGCTCGGATCCTCCACATGAGGGCTCGAGGGGGCGCGCTCTTCATGGCAGGGTCGGCCCCGTCGTGCGTGAGTAGCCGTGGCGCCTGGCGGGGCGCGCGCTCCTTCAGGAGCGCGTCGGTTGACGCGGGCGGCGCGGGTAGCGCGGGTGTTCGCCATGGCGCGGAGGCGGCTCGAAGGTCGTTGACGCACCTCAATCCCCTACCTGGCGCGCCAAATGTCGGGTTATGACTCCCTAGAACTGGGGGTAGTCACTTCCTGAAGAGTAGTTCGTGAAGGGGATTGAACGCGGAGGTCAAGACCCTCGAGGGACACGGCGACGTTGCTCGCCGGACCTGAAGAAGAAGCACCCACGACCGAGATGGACACCGGCCCGTACCCAGGTTCACGGCCCTCGTGAGGAAGTAAGACCGCTACTCCTGCTTGTCTGTATTGGGTTATAGAGTTTACAGTACAACCGGGCTTGCCGAAAGCCCCCTTGAGGCAATTCTTGCCTGGGGGGAAATGGTGACCTTCTTCCTCCTCCAGGCAGAGGCTATCCTACTTGGGATCGCTAGGGTTTACAAGCGTTGCGGACTCAGAAAGGTCGGCCCTTGCTACCATGGAAGTCTTCTCCCTTTTATAGGCGCCTCCGGTGCTATCCTTCTACTTGGCCTTCGAGGTGGTTCCCACATGGCAGAGGCATGGCGGAGTAGGAGTCCACCGCGGTTCCTTCGTCCATGGACGCGGTCCATTGTTGATAAAGGTGGGCGCGGTGGCCGACAGGCGGACCACCGCGCTGTACTGCCCGCAGGGAGGGCAGTCTCTGAGGTTGCGCCGTCCACCTGCTTTATCGCCAGAGTAGAAGGTCCTGGCAGTTCCGTAGCAGGCAGCGCGGCTTTATTGACCCCTTTATCGCCTAAAACGGCAACGGGGGTGCTTGCGTCACCACGTGGGCGTGGCAGGGGCCATGTGCGTCTTGCCATACTTCCTTGGCCGCGACGTTTCCCTTCAGTCCTGAGGAGGCCTGAGGGGGGGGGGGGGGTTATGTTGGATTCCCTCGATCCGCGCTGGCGCCTCGGGAGGGTCCCTTGAAGCGAGGGATCCCCTGAGGCCCTCGTTTCCTCTTCAGGCCCTCGAGGGGAATTGCCTCTCGAGGGTCTCGCCAGGCAGTGATGCCTGGTCCTTAGTCGTTTCGTCTGACTGGCCAGCGTGCGAGGCCTGGGGGGAGTGGGCTCTCCATACCCCAGTTCCCACTGGGCCGACAAATTGGTACAACTACGAGGGCAAATTCCGAGCTAAATACCTCGGAAACGCTATAGAAAAGTCGTGTACCCCCACCTCGACAATGTCATACGATAGAAAACAAAGCCAAACTCCTCCTCGAAATAGAATAGAGAGGACTTGGCGGGAGGAAATCCGTGACAGTGACGTGGGAGTTCCCTGATGGCGACACAGGTGAGTCCTTCGGACGTTTTCCTCGTTGTGCCTCAATCTACGTCCCTCCCTGTCTATCTCCTCCGTCCGTCGGCTCCTGAGTCCAGCGCGCCTCGACCCCGTCTGGCGATGTGTTGGGTCCTGAGCAACTTGGATGGAGGCCATCCTTTAGTGACCTCTCATGGAGCATCCTTCATCGACCTCGCTAACTCGAATGAAACCCTAACCCACTCTATCCCTAAATCCCCATTCATTTATTTGTTGTGTTGTGCATTTTGTAGGTTTAGGATGGCGCACATGTCGCGTCTGCGAATGCGGACACCAGGTCGAAGGCGGCACGCGATGGATCAACCCGCACACACAGAGAGAAGGAACACACGGAGTTTTACCCAGGTTCAAGCCATTCAAGATGGATGTAATACCCTACGTACTATTTGGCTGATCTTGGATTATGATCTATATACGAGTACAAGTAGAATTTATCTCTATCGCTCACTACGTTGAGTCCTCCTTTTATAGGACAAGGGGATCACACATGTTCAGTTTCCTCACACACCACCTACCCCAGGTCACGTCCTCTTGACAGATGGTGATGCTTCTCTTTTGTCATGGCGAGGTTGTGCCACCTCGTTGTCCATGCGTCGACCTCCATCCGAGGTTGCGGTGTGTCGGCCCATCCAGAATCAGGGTATATTGGGTCGCTTGGTTTCGGCACGGGTATTGCTGGCCATAGACGTAAAGGCCTCCTCAGGAAAATCTACTTGGGGAACCCCGCTCCTCGCAGGGGTGCAGCCCCTGAAGGGCGCGAACAGAGCCTTGATGACCCACAAGTAGAGCGGATCGCAACAGTCTTCGAGGGAAGCAAAACCCAAATTTATTGATTCGACACAAGGGGAGACAAAGAATATTTATAAGCTTTTAACAGATGATTTGTCAGATCAGGTGCACCTGTGAATAGACTTACTCGAGACAGATTATCAGTAGCAAAAATTTTATAGCAGAGACAGTAGTGAAATAACAGTAATAGGAGAATTAAGACAACGATTGTGATTGATGTACACAGCAGGATTAAAATACTATAGGCATAGGGACGGATGTACGGACGTTGCATGGATAAGATAATTCATGTAATAACATAGCATAGGCATTTGCAGATAAATAATATAAAGCATCCAAGTATTAACTAATCATAAGCATGTATTCCAATTTCGTTGTGCGTGCTCGCAATGAGAACTTGCACATCATCTTTTGTCCTGCCAGCCCGTTTGCAGCGGGGCCTCAAGGGAAACTACTGGCAATTAAGGTACTCCTTTTAATAAAATACCAGAGCAAAGCATTAACACTCCGTGAACACATGTGATCCTCACATCACAGCCATTCCCTCCGGTTATCCCAATTGGTGTCACTTTGGGGCCACCGGTTCCGGACAATAATATGTGTATACAACTCATAGATATGATCCAAAACAATAACTATTATCATGATACATTAACAAGTTCAGATCTGAAATCATGGCACTCGGGCCCTAGTGTCAACCATTAAGCATAACAAGTTGCAACAATGACGTTAAATACCGATAACGGATACTAGGCACCATACCCTAACAATCTTACGGCTATTACATGAGTGATCTCATCCAATCCCTACCATCCCCTCAAGCCTACAATGGTGGATTACTCACAAATGTATGGGCGAAACATGGATGGTTGATGGAGAGGCGTCGGCGATGACGATGGCGATGATCCCCTTCGATTCCCCGTCCCGGCAGGGTGCCGGAACAGAGACTTCTGGTCCCCGAACTAGGGTTCGCGGTGGCAGAGGCGTACGGAGATGTTTCGTGGAAAAGATGATATCCCCCGTGGGTTTTTAGGTCAGGAGGGTTAAGTAGCCGCGAGGGGGTCGCGACGGAGTGACCGAGTCGGTCACACCTGGTCCTTGCGCGGCCAGGAGCCTATCGCGCGAGCAGGTGGTGACGCGGCCTTGTCGCTCCCCTCCGTTTGATCTTCGTGGTTCCTGGTCCCTCCTGATGAGAAAATAACTTCTAGATGTCTTTCGGGTTTTTCCCCTAAAGTTAATATTTCTGCACAAAAAGGAGACACCAGGGTAATTCTGCTGAAAACAGCGTTAGTCCGTGTTAGTTGCATCCAAAACACACAAATTAGAGGTAAAACAATAGGAAAAGTTTTCGGGAAAGTAGATATGTTTTGGACGTATCAACTCCCCTCAAGCTTAGCTTATTGCTTGTCCTCAAGCAATTCAGTTAACAACTGAGTGCGATAAAAGAATTTTCACGAACTCATTTGCTCATGTGATGTAAATATTCTCATTATGAGGACAAATACTTAGACTATTCATAATAAGACATATATAAACGGTGTCACCCAATAGTTATGCAAACCATGAAAAGATGCCAATTATACCGATGATAAATAACATGAGACAAATCAATTCACAGGATTGCGAGGATCATAAGAAAGTGTGATAAAGTGGTATCTCGCTTGCCCGAATGGAACAACAAAACATAAATGCCCAGGCACCTCTGAGTTTCAAGGGAAGTCTAGAGATAAAGATATCAAAAATAAAAACATCTAGATTACACCGCGGTTAACATATTAAGGGACAAGCACATTACACTAAGAATGACAATTATGCTCTCAAGAAGGTGCTCAAAGAAGGATGGTGACTCAACAGTAAAGTAAAAGATATGCCCTTCATTGAGGGAAGTAGGGATTCAACATGTGCTAGAGCTTCTTATTATTTTGAAAACAGAGGTAAAATTGTTCTTAAGTGGTGGTTGTCCCGTCAACGAATGGTAATGGGTACTCTACCCCCTTGTCAACCAGACTTTCTTAAGAACGGCTCCCATGAAGGACGTTATTTCTACCCAAGGGCAGATCATCTCACCTTTCTCTTTTGTTTACACATGTATTTTAAAACTATTGTCTGCTTGACTTATTAGATCAGGGCAAAAATGTGAAGAGAATGCAACAATTAAAGTCGGCATAATTGATAGGAGACGGGGGTCATCTAGCCTACGGATGGATGTGGGGAAGAAGGCTGGTGTCGTCGAGGTCGGTATTGAACACGGCGAGGTTACCCAGCTTCAGATCTCGCAGCAGTGGCGAGACCCTACGTGCTTCTATAGTTCACTATAAGGCAATAGCCGTGAACAAGTTACAATGAGTATTGGAGCATGCCCTAAAGGCTTCCCGGTGGCCGGCTTATATAGGCGGCCAGTCCCCGGGATACAAGGTAAGTACTTGTCCGGCAAGTAAACAGAGTCCTAGACCTAGCCGGCTTAGTTGCCGCCTTCCGTCTTGGGCTTGGTGGCTTGATGGGCTTTGGCCTTCCACCTTCCTTGGACCGTCTGCCTACTTCCTTGTACGTCACCTATCTGGGCCACCCGGCAAGCATCAGCCTTACCACCCTTGGGCCACCCTGGACTAGCCGGATTGATCCATGTCAGAGATACCCCCACTCGGTATATCCCCAACAGAGTCGAGCATAAGGAACGAGTGGTCTTGGTTTCGAGTGACTCTTGCTCCCTCCTCGTGGATTCTTTCGAATCTGGATCCGCGTTTTCCTTCTGTTGCTCCCGTAGAGCTGATAGACAGCTGTCGTCTATGAGAACTTGATATGCTTGCCTTCTTCCTTCTTTCTTCGAGTGTTGCTCTGTATTGCTTTAGGCGTTGTGCTTCTTGCCAGTTGAAATAGTTGTAAGTTGTTAGCTCATCTGGAGTTGCGTCTGTTGGCATCATTATGCCATCATCGGTGACCTTTGTTATCTTTGCGGCCATCTCTTATGTGATAACCAGAGTAGTCGTGCCGTCTGGCAGGGTGACTGTGCAAGGGTATTCGACTAGCCTCCGACTGGCTGATGTTGCCGACGTTTCTGCCTTAATCGCAACGCAAACTTGTCGAGGTATGGGTGAAGGATATGTGTAGGTTGTGCGGATATCAGGTGTTGCTTCAGTGTCGCCATCCCAATCCATGTCTCGTTTGTATTTTTGCTATTTTGAGCGTTATATAACTGCTCTGCGGGTTCATCGTAGCCGATGGAATCGTCGAGTGGAGTTTGAGTCCTTGGATTGGCGAAGTCGATCAGACGTATGCTGTCTTCTGGCGGCTCGTCATACTCAGAGAGGTGGAAGCTTTTTTCTGGACCGTTGATCTGCATATGATCCTCGACTGAGTTGGTCTGGAGCTTCGACTATACTTCTTCCTCTTGCTGGTTCTGCGTCATGAACTCGTTGAATTCCCTTGTGGACATGGATTCGTTTATGGATCCGGATAATGAGATCAGATCGATCTGTGATGCAGTAGCCCCCGTGTCTTCTGCTGATGCCATTGGTATGACCATATCCTCGGCTGATTTATGCGGGGTAGCCGATTGTCCTTCGTCTTCAGGGAATCCATCTGCCATGAATATGTTAAATTCTGCCGATGGCATCGATTCCGTGGGAGATTTGGGTGGACGGATCAGATCGAGCTATGATGGGGTGTCCTCCTTGTTTGCTGAAGATGCGATCGCCATCGATCTCCCCTAGAGTGGCTCAGTCACGATCTGTTCGGCTAGATCCTGCACACCAAACTTATCAACGAAAAAGTTATGTTCTCCGATGGTTTGATCAAATCCTGAATTGAGATTGGTCTTCTTGCTTCATTCTTATCTGATGATATCCAGAGTATGCGTCCAAAAATGACAGCCGGGCGCATCCCGCAGTAGAGTCGACAATCTGGTAGATACGGGGTAGCGGAAAATGATCCTTTGGGCAGCACTTGTTTAGCCCTGTGAAGTCGATACACATTCTTGTCTCGATTGTTTTCTTCTTCTCCACTATCACGGGGTTGGCGACCCATTCTGATTTATTTATTTCTCAAATAAATTTTGCTTTGAGCAACTTGTCTACATGCTTATCGATGGCTTCTCTTTTAGGTCCTGATACACGTCGTACCGTTTGTTTGACGGGTCTTGTTCTTGGACTGAGTTGGAGAGTGTGCTCGGCGAATTCCCTGGGTATGCCTGGCATGTCATCGGCTGACCATGCAAACATTTCCCAGTTCTCACGGAGGAATTCGACGAGCGCGCCTTCCTATGCGGGAGGCAAGCTTGTCGATACTTTGACTGTTTTTGCTAAGTCCGTCGGGTGGACCTGGTGCGTCCGAGTGTCGTCTGCGGTGTTGAATGTCTTTCCTGTGGCCTGCTTTTTGTGCTCTGGCATGTAGATTGTGTCGCTGAGAAGCGAGAGTTCTTCCAATGTTTTCTCTGCTCCAAATGTTTCGGAGATTTTATGGAAGTCTCGGTCGCAAGCGTCTGACCTTTGAAAGTTTCCACTGATCGTAATTATTCCTTTTGGGCCTGGCATCTTCAATTGTAAATATGTAATGTGGTACTGCCATAAATCGGGCAAATGTCGGTCGTCCGAGTATAGCATGGTATTATGATCTCCAGTCGACGACTTCGAACTCCATTGTTTCGGTGCGGAAATGTGTTGCATCTCCAAATGTGACGTCAAGCTGTATTGTGCCTTTGGGTACAAAGGCTTTGCCCGGAACTATGGCATGAAAAGTATTTGACGATGGAGGTAAGTTGTCAACTGACCTGTTCATTCGTCGTAGTGTGTCGGCAAAGATGATGTTGATGCCACTCCCTCCATCCATGAAGACCTTAGTCATGTTGTAACTTCCTATTTGGGCTTCTAACACTAGAACGGAATGACCTGGCCTGTATACAGATGGTGGGTGGTCCTCTTGACTGAATGTGATTGTTGTTTCAGATCCGCGGAGGTACTCTGGCACAGCTGGTGGTGCCATGACTGCCATATTAACATGACTGGTGTGCAATTTATGTTGCCTGTTTGACGGTCGCCCTTTCTGGATTATGTACGTTTGCGTCTGATGGCCCGAGTGTTGACCTGTCGACCGTTGGTGTGTGTGATACATAGCTCCTGCAGCTTGACCGTTAGGGTCATATGGTGGAGGTGGTGGAAGTGTTGCGCCTTGTGGTGCAGATACCATGTGCTCGAATGTATTGTTCCTATGATTTTTTGCGTACTCGATTGCCAACTGTTCGAATTCTCGACAGTTTTCAATCGTGTGACTGGAGATTTATCTTTCTGTCTCCGGGTCGTTGAATAAGTGCAATCTGTATGGATTTTTTATCTTTGGATCCAAGCGTTGTTGCCTGTCTTGTTTATTGTAGCTTTCTTGTTGTGCATGATCCCTGTTGTCACGCCGACCGAATGGCATGTCGTTCTTGTAGCTGCTTTTGGCTTCTCGTCCGTTGTCATGTTTCTTGTCTTTTCGACTATGATTGTCATTTGAGAATCCTACCGCCATGAATTTGACATTTCTTTTGTCTCTGTTGTCGTCATTGCGTCGTCGGCGCTTGTCTTCCCTATCCCGACGATCTTGATTGTCTCGCTGGTCGCATCTGTCCCGTCTGTCGTGATGTTGATGTGGTGAATGTGGAGTTTTGTCCTGGACTGCGTCCTCGCCATCTGCCCACTCGGTTGCTAGCTTCATAAGTTCTACCATGCTTTTTGGCTTTTGTCGTCCAAGCGCCTCCCAGAAATCTTTCCTAAGGACTTCGTTTCTGAAGGCGTCCATGGCCCTGTCCTCTGATATTGCGCCTACCGAGTTTCGAATGGAGGTCCACCTTCTGATGTAAGATCTGAGCGTCTCGTCTGACCTCTGTCGACATGCTCTCAGTTCTTCAAATGTTTTCGACCTTTCGCAGAGGGGGTCGAAATATTTTATGAAGTCCTCTTTGAAGTGATCCCAGGAGTCGTAGGCTCCTGCCGGTAATGATTTGAGCCAGTCGTGGGCTGTGCCTTCAAGCATTAGTTGTATGTATTGTAGTGATGTCGTTGTTGTTCCTCGTTGGCATATGACTGCTAATTTGTAATCTTCTAGCCATCCTGAAGGTTCTTGTTTTGAGTTGAATTTCGGCATGGTTGGTAGGCCGAACTTCTTTGGGAGTTTCGTTTCCTGAATCTGTCGAGTGAAGCATTGTGCTCCGCATGGTCCTGCACTGCGGTTGTCAGGTGATTCCCGACCGCCTGATCCTCTGGATCCGCTTCTTGATCTGCTTCTTGATCTGCTTCTTGATCTGTGGCGTCTTGAACTTCTCCTGCCGCTGCTACGCTGAGGACTACGACTGGTGCGTTCCCTTGAGTGGCTTCTGCTAAGCCTTCTCCTTCCTCCATCGACTAGTTCTTTTGCTGCGTTCTCCAGGGCCTTCATTTGTTGTAGGTATCTTACCTCAGCTGGGTCACCTACCGGTGGTTTTCCTGCTGGAGGTATGCTCCTATGGATATAAGGGTCCCTTCTGCTGTTTTCGGCTGGATTATGCCATTAGAGTCGACGGTTAGGAACAAGTTGTTAAGGTTTCGAGTGACGTCTGTCCTTTCGTGCTCAGGGATTCTGTCGAATCTGGATCTGAGTCGTGCTTCAGTTGCTCCTGTAGAACTCATCGATAACTGTCGTCTGCGAGCACTTGATATGCTTGCTTGCTTTTTTCGCTCTTCGAGTGTTGCCCTGTATTGCTTTAAGCGTTGTGCCTCCTGCCAGTTGAAGTAGTTGTATGTTGCCAACTCGTTTGCAGGTACATCTGCTGGCATCATTATGCCCTCTTCGATGAATTTTGTTATTTTCGCCGCTGTCTCTGCTGAGATGTCTAGGGTGGTTATACCGTCTGGCAAGGTAACTGCACACGGGTACTGGACAAGTGGTCGATTGTTCGCGTTTTCTGATGTTTCTATTGTCGTTGCTACGTAAACTTGTCGTGTATGCGATATGTGTAGTCGGACTGTTCTTCATATGTTGTTTCGTCGTTACTGCTCTGCTCTATGTTTTTGCTGCCTTCGTCGTCTTCTATCTGCTGCATATGTTTATCATCGTCGACTATAGTATGTTTTGGCGACTGTATCTCTGTGCCGGTGAAGTTGGCTAAATGTATGTTGTCTTCTATAGGCTCATCATACTCTGGTAGGTGAAAGCTTTCTCCTGGAGCGTCGATCTGCATACGATCTTTAGCTGGGTTGATATGGAAGGTCGACTACACTTCTTCCATCTCGTTTTGCCGGATGAATTCGTTGAATTCCTCTGTGGACATGGACCCCGCTATGGATGAGATCAGATCGATCTGCGATGTTGGCGCTCCAGTGCTAACAGCCGAAGTTGTCGATATGACCATGTCGTCGACTGAAGCAGTCGATAATTCCTCCTCTTCAGGGAACTCATCTGCCATGAATTTGTTGAATTCTATCATTGACTCTGTTGGAGATTGTGGCGGCGGGATCAGATCGATCTGTGACAAGGTATTTTTTTATCTGCTGTAGATGCGCTCTCAGTCGATTTCTCCCGAGATGGCTGAGTTGCGATCTGTTCGACTAAATCCTGCACACCAAGCTGATCAATAAAGAAATTATGTTCTCCAATAATTAGATTAAAACCTGAAATGAGATTGGAATAGATCTCCTGAGCTTCGGGTGAGTATGGCCTGATCCTTGCTGGCGATGCTGCCTTTGTCGAGTGGTCGCCTGTGATCTGGATATGAGATGATGTTGCTGATGCGGATCCTTCTGAAGTAGTCGGCGGATCGCCGTTTGAAATTTGGACCAAAAAATCCGTGGATCCAACACCACCTATTCCCACATACGGTGCCAATTGACGAGGAATGTCCCCATCAATACCCATGGTTACTAGCCTAGGGTAAGAGTTTATAAGGTAGAGAACGTGTGGTGTTGGTAGATTCGTCGGCTGACAAGCGGGAATTACCCAGGTTCAGGACCCTCGAGTGAGGTAAAACCCTTACTCCTGCTTGTCTGTTATTGATTATGTATATGCGGTGAGTACAGGGGTCTAGCAAGATGTCAATCTTGCTAGGGTTTTGTGATTCCGATTGGACGTGTCCTTAGCCGATCACCCACCTGTCCTTTATATAGGGGTACAGGTCTCGGGCCATAACCGACTAGGACTACATGTACGGAAAGTATTACCGACTATGCTATCTATAGTAAGAGATCTTTGACTTGGGCTTCGCTTGATGGGCTTCCTTAGTCAGATGACAATTGGGCTTTATTCATTACGTGCACCAGGTAACCACACGAAGGGGTACCCATTTGGTATAACCTTGTCAGTGAGTATGGCCTGATCCTGTTTGGCAATGTTGGCTTTGGCGAATGGTCGCCTATGGACCGGGTGCGATCTGAAGTGGCTGATGTGCATCCCTTTGATGGAGTCGGCGAGTGGCCGTTTGCGGTTTGGACCGGAAAATCCGTAGTTCCAACACTACTTGTTCCCACAGACGACGCCGTTGACGAGGGATGCCCCCATCAATACCCATGGTTACTAGACTAGGGTAAGAGTTATGAGGTAGAGAACGCGTAGTGTTGGTAGATTCATCGGCTGACAAGCGGGAGTTACCCAGGTTCAGGGCCCTCGACTGAGGTAACACCCCTAATTCCTACCTGTTTGTTATTGATTGAGAATATGCAGCGAGTACAAGGGTCTAGCAAATGTCGATCTTGCTAGGGTTTGGTGATTCTGATTGGGCGTGTCCTTGATTGGCCACCCTCTTGTCCTTTATATAGAGGTATAGGTCTCGGGTAGTAACCGACTAGGATTACATATATGGAAAGAATAATCGACTAGGTCTATCTATGGTAGAAGTTTTTGACTTGGGCTTCGCTTATTGGGCTTCTTTAGCCTGCTGAAAATTGTGTTTTAGTCATTACGTGCACCAGATACCCACACGTAGTGGTACCCATTTGGTATAACCTCGTCACCGATAGTCCAACGGCACCGCCCGCTTGTGATCGTGGAGAAAGCCCCTCTCTCGTGTAACACCTTACCCATTAGTACGCTCGGTTCATCCTGAGCACGATAGAGTGGAAAATGAGGTCGGACGCAGGTGAATCGAGCAATGCGGCGTTCACGTATACGAGTTAGCCAACGACCCATCAACTCACATGTCACACAATGTTTTACGATTTTTTATTTTTCACGGGCCAAACGAAACACGAGTTTGGAAAATCGCTTTGGCAAAGTTGTTTACTATATCATTGGCAACATCGAAGATTTGTTTCACATCGAAATTTGAAAGTTGACTTTTTTGCGAATTCTGGATTGTTCTAAGATCTTAATCTAGATGTGAGATTTAGAAAAAAAAATACACAGGGCAAACGACACAAGAATTTGGAAAATCGCTTTGGCAAAGTTGTTTACTATATCATTGGCAACATCGGAGATTTTTTACACATTTAAATTCGAAAGTTGACTTTTTACAAATTTTGCGCTCTTCTAGATAAAGATCTGCGATTTGGATGTCAGATTTAAAAATTTGTCTTTTTTACCAAGGCCAAACGACATAAGAATTTGGAAAATCGCTTTGATAAAGTTGGTTCCTATATCATTAACACATGGAAATTTTTTCACATGTTCGAATTTTCAAACTTGAAATTCGAATTTGCACCGTTCGAATCTTAGATTCGAAACTCGAAAATGCACTCGTAAGAACAGATTGAGGATCAGGAGGTTGGGCGGGCCCACCTGTAAGAACTGACCAAGTCGGTCTCACCTCTAAGTTGCGGACCCACTGTCAGTAACACCATCACACAGAATAGAGTTCAAACTTGCCGTTTAGGCCAAACCATAATACATGCGAATGAACTAGGGGCAAAACTGAGGATGATTTGCAACTAGGGGCAAAACCGAGTCTGAGAAGGCTGCTAGGGGCAATCCATTAAAATCATATTGATAGAGAAGTGATTTCTGATAAATATTTAGGTTTGTCGACCTTTGTGGGTGTGGATGGAAGTGATTGTTACTTGCACTTTGTGGAATCCAACTAATTAATGGTTGGAAAGAGAAGCAATTTTATATTGATAGCAAAGTGATTCTTCTGAAGGCGGTGACACAAGCAATTCCGATTATGCAATGTGAGTGTTTCGAATATCGATTGGAGTGTGTAAAAAAATGACTCATGCCATTACTCAATTATGGTGGGGTGATGATGAGAACAATAAAAGGATGCACTTGTTTTCATTTTGGAAGTTATGCTATCCCAAAAGAGAAGCTGGCATGCGTTTTAGAGACTTTCATTCCTTCAATCTAGCGATGTTGGCTAAGCAAGTTTGGCAGCTAATCAAGGAAACATAATCCTTATACACTATTGTGTTAGGAGCTAAGTTCTACTCTCAAGGTGATATTCTAAAGGCTGGACCGAAAGCTGGGTCCTCCTTCACTTGGTAAGGTCTATTGGCTGGTTTGACAACTTTCAAAAAGGATACATTTGGAGAGTTAGTATTTGACGAGGGTGTAACTCGGCAAATCCCAGGGTTGTTCACCCCAGATTGATTGAGGGGGAGAGAGATAAGCGTTGGTGATCACGACGGCTGACAAGCGGGGAGTTTACCCAGGTTCAGGCTCCCGGAGGATAACACCCTACTTCCTGCTTGTCTGGTATTGATGGCGAGTAGCGATTACAATGGTGAGATTGCGATCTCGCTAGGGTTTGTGGAGGCGGCTATGAGCGTGTCCTTAGACGAGCAACCCTCCTGGCCTTTATAGGTAGGCCAGGTCTCAGGTGAACGGTGCCGATGGCAATTACAGATATGGCAGGTTATGCGACCTAACCGACTAGGACTGGGTCACATGATACCCCTAACGGGCCTTCTGTGGGCTTCCATAAGCTTGGCGCGGCCCAGGTAGCCCCATCGTGGGATAGTCGAAGACTAGCCCCACGTCAGTAGCCCCCGAGTGCTTGGTCGAATCGTGGAGTCGGGCAAAGGACTCCTTTCTCCTGGGCACGCCGCCAGATTGCTTGTTCTTGAGTTCGAACTTATTTTCTTCAGTCGAAGAGGACACTCCTGATGGGAGTACGTTCTGCAGTCGAGTTACTTTGCCTTGGCCTTGTGTGAAGCTTGCTTCTATTCGGCCTATTGGCTTACTTGTAGATGGATTCGGCTGCTTGAGCTAACTTTCTTTTCTTTGCCACCCGAATGATTGTTTCGGGTTCTCGGATCAGCATCATATCTTACTTGTTTGTGTTCAGCTGTGAAGCTTACTACTCGAATCACGCGTTCGAGTTGTCTTGCTGCTCCACGTCTTCTTCAGAGCCAATGTCTTGCTGGCGTCAGCGATGACGCTTAGTGGCACGCCTCTGCGCTCGACGAGACGTGACGTAGCGGGCCCACTGTCAGAGTTGACTGTGGTCAGCAGTTGTCACGTCTCTCCGAACTTGGCGCGAAATTTTCGCGGCACGATGATGACGCCTTGGTTCCCGTGCGTAGTGGACGAAGTGAGCGGCGACGGTTAGTCTCTCCGCACGACACGTGGACGGCTGGATACCGTTGCTTGGAACAGTACTTTTTGCGGACGGCTGAGATGGATTGTGCACGGCATAAGTACTGCGCCGCAGCGCGAGGGCATGTCATCTTCTCCAATCGTCCGCCTCCATAAGCTCTCCATTCCTTTGCTCTCTACCATTCCTGCCTCCATAAGCTCTCCTCCATTTTGTCCTCCCACCCTCTGCGATCCCTCGAGCCCATGGGCAAGTCGAAGATCGCCGCCAGCACTTCCGTCGCCGCCGCCGGGTTGATGAAGAAACCCGAAGGCGATTGGCAGAAATCGACGATGAAGAAGACGGACTTTGAGCTGCTGCGCGCGCAGGGCCTCCTGCCCCCGACGGATCAGGCCCAGGTACGTGCCCCTGGCAAGGAGGTGTGTCCCGCACCCCGCGAGGGGGAACGCGTGTGCTTCGTGGATTTCCTTCCACGGGGCTTCGGGTTCCCTCTCCACGATTTCGTTCGTGGTCTCTTGTATGCCTATGGGGTTCATATCCACGATCTGACCCCCAATGGCGTCTTGAGCATCGCGAGCTTTATCGTGCTCTCCGAGTGCTTCTTGGGGATCGCACCCCACTGGGCCCTATGGAAGTCGCTCTTCCTTGTTCGCAAGAACGTTGGGAAGAGCGGGTTGACATATCCAGTGGGCGGCTTCGGCATCCAAGTGCGCGGCGACACCGCGTACTTTCAGATGAAGAAGTCGGACTCCGTCCAGGGGTGGCGGAAGAGGTGGTTCTACATCCAGTGCGACCAGGAGGGCCTGTCGCACTTTGACAGCGAGCGTGATTTGCGGAAGACTCGCGCCTGGGCGCACCCGCTCGCCGAGGAGGAGGACTCCGCGAGGCCGCTGCTGAGCCTGCTGCGCAACCTCCTCAAGACCCTGGGGCGCGAGTCGGGTGGCGTCTACTTAATGGCCACCTTCTTCCGGCTGCGCGTCCAGCCGCTACGCGCTCGGCCCCACCCGATGTGGGAAGTTGAGGGCGTCAGCGACCAACCACTTGACGACGAGGAAGTGGAGACCAAAGTGAGGGGCATCACTAGCCTCTGAGCCGCGGACCCTTGCAACGTCAAGTGTCCGGTTGCTGCGTACGGAGCAGCGAACCCTGTTCCCGAGGTAAGTTCTTGCTTTGTTCTCTCCTTTGCTTCATTTCTTGATTTTCTGTTTCTTGATTCGACTTGTCTTTGCTTGTTTCAGGGTCGCTCTCTGCTGGTCAGCCTTCCTCCCCTCCCAGAAAACGACCCTCACGATAAGTAGAAGTTTGTGGAGGAGGAGGGTGACGATGAAGAGATCCCGTCCGCTATCTCTCCTAGCGAGGAGGTGGAGGATGATGTCGACGAGGAGGAACCCGCGCGGAAGAAACAGAGGCGTCAAAGTGGTGGCGACTCTGCGACTGCTTCGTCGCCCGCGAAGGGTGCGGATGCTGATTTGGAGGAAGCTGGCGCGACATCTTCGGGTGTGCGGTCCCAGGGCGACTGGGACGAACCCTTGGCCGCTCCTCCTGTTAGCTCTGCGCCGCCGCGCGAGTTCGCTCGGATGCCGTCTCTCTCCCTGGGGAGCGACGATGAATTCGAGACCACCAGGTGAGTTTCTTTTCACCTTGCTTTTCTGAGTTGTACTTTTGAGTTTCAACCTTCGAGTTGAATTTCTTCGGGTCTTGCTCCAGCTACCGCTCTGGCGGCGTCGGCTCCCCTCCTCGCGAGGCGGAGCATACATCTGCTCCCTCGACCGAGCTGGTGACGCAGGTGGTGGTCGAGGAGCGCGTGTCGACTGGTGTCTTTGTGGCGCCGAGTCGTGCTCCCCCGGCGACTTCGGATTATGTCGACCTCCTAGACCACGTAAGTCGTTTGTTCTTGTACTTGTAGTCCTGAAATTTCATCGGGTGCGCGAACAGCGCTCCCGATGGGAGTAGCCCCCGAAGGTGTGGGTGACTAGTATAGTCGCCCACAACTTTATATAACTTCTTGTTGTTTCTGCAGCCGTACTACCGCCAGCAGCTCGAGGCAGCCGCTGCCTATGTTCGTCTGGAGAAGGAGAGGGACCAGCTGCGCACCTCTCTGGACCAGGCTACTAAGCGGGCTGAGGAGTTGGAACTGAAGCTTCAGGCTCAGGCGGGGCTTGAGAAAGCCCTGCATGAGTCCCAGGAGCGTGAGCGCGTGCGGGTCCCCCAGGAGAAGACCCAGGTCGCCCGCCTGCTCTCACTCGATGGTACCCTTGGAGGTGAGTTTTCGGCTTATCGCCTACTTCGTCTTTGCTTGACTTGCTTGTTTTTGACTGTTGACCCTTTGGCCAGAGAAATGCGGTGGCGCTCCTCCGTATGTGTCCGATGCGCTACAGAAGTCGACGACCGAGATGCAGAAGTCGACGGGAGCGCTCACGACGGTGCACCGGAGCATTTTTCCGAGTGACCCGCCGCCGACTGCCGTTGATGCCCTCGCCGCTCCGTTTGAAGACGACGCGACCACCCACGCGGACTTCACTCGTACGCAGATGGTACGCGGCTCCGAGCTCACCTTCCAGATTCTGTTAGGCCATCAGGTTGCTGGCGACTTCGAGAAGGTTGTCAGCGGCTTCCCTCGAAGGCCTGATGGCAGGACATCATCTCTGAGCGGGGTGAAGACGCAGGCTGCACAGCTAGCTGTGAAAGTTGTGGCTACCTTTGAGTGGGCGCTCGCCAAGGCAACCGAGGTGGCTGCTGCTCGGAAGAGTCGCTCCCGGTCGGAGTCTGCTGCCTAGGGGCCTTTGTAGTGTAGATTTCTCGTAGTCGCATTAGCCTGTACTTATGTCTTTTGCTTGTAATGACTGATGTTCTGTCAGGTCTTTTGGCCTTGAACTATTTTTTGTGCTGAAATTAAGTGTTTCTCCCCATCGACTTTGCTTTGGTTGAGGAGTCGCCTTTTTGTATTGACTCTGCGCATTCCTGGCAGACTGTCGAGCGCGGAGCCACTTCCACCGCTGCAGCGACTGGTGCGAGTGGCGAGGGCTCTTCTTCGGATGAGCACCGTCGTCGATCAACGCCAGCTCCTCCGCGAAGTACAAACGACCAACGGATAATCACCTATTTGAATAACAAGGTGGTTGAGCTTGAAGCGAGTCTTAAGCGTGCCGAGTTGGAGTTGCAGCGCTCCAAGTCGCATCCTGCTGCGGCGTTCTCCCAGCGCGAAGACTTCTTGCTCGGCGAAATTGATCTGATCAGTCGATAGCTACAAGGTTGGTGGCGTTTGTTGCTTGACTTCCCCCTTGAGTTTGCTGGTTGTAATTGGCAATTTCTGGATGCAGATGTGAACCCGGATTGGCAGCCTGAGCAGGCTCGTGTTGAAGAGCGGGTCGCCCGAGAGGCGACTGGCGATTCATTCGAGGCTCGCCACTTCTGGTTGAACAAGTCAAGGGGGCGAATCCTCATGCGCATGCTCGATCAAACTTGGCGGGCTTCCTTTCTTCTTGAAGGTTGCCGGAAGACCCTCTGGCATGTCCACTGTGTGTATTTCCCACATAATGGGCAGCCGCACGGGTTGGCCGCCTTGTTGGAGAGGTTCCGCGAGGGTGACACATTGAAGGAGGTAGTCGACGCGCAACTCGTCGCCGGGGCGAACGTGGCGCTGGTATATGTCCGGCTGCACCAGCCGAATCTTCCTCTGGAGAGGTTGCTGGGTGGCCTGCCCGGGGACGATGACTACGCCGACACCTTGGCGGCTGCGCGCCAAATGATTGAGCAGGTCCAAAAGCTGAGTGAGCGCCTTGTAGGGCCACTCGACGCGCCGAAGGACGAGCCTGCAGATTTGGAGCAACAATCTTCTGCTGTACAGGATTAGTTGTAGGAGGCAAATTTGCCAATGTAAATGACAGTGTATGAGGTTAATGGAGTTCTCGAGTAATGAAAATGAAACTATTTGCATTACTGTCCGAGTATCTGCTGTGATTTCTGATTTGTGCGGCGCATCCCCCGAGTTGCTTGGGTGGCGGCCTAGGGCTGTGTTGTGAACCTGTGTGGCGCAACCCCCGAGTTCTTCGAGTGGCGTCCTAGGATTTTTTCAAGTGAGACCTGTATAGCGCAGTCTCCGATTGTATCGGGTGGCGACTTAGGGTTTTAGGACTTGACCTGCATGGCGCAGCCCCCGAGTGGTTCAGGTGGTGGCCTAGGATTTTTCGAGTAAGGCATGTATGGCGCAGCCCCGAGTAGTTCGAGTGGAGGCCTAGGACTTCAAGTGATACCTGTAAAGCGCAGCCTCCGAGTGCGTCGGGCGGCAGCCTAGGATTTTGTTTTGACTTGACCTGTGTAGCGCGACTCCCGAGCCGATCGGGTAGCGGCCTAGGATTTTGTGAGTTGTGCCTGTATGGCGCAGCCCCCGAGTGAGTCGAGTGGCGGCCTAGGCTTTTCTTTCAACCTGTATGGCGCAGCCCCCGATTGATTCGAGTGGCGGCCTAGGATTTTCTTTCAACCTGTATGGCGCAGCCCCTGAGTGATTCGAGTGGCGGCCTAGGATTTTTGTTTGGCATGTATGGCGCAGCCCCCGAGTTGCTCGGGTAGCGGCCTAGGTTATTGATTGCCTTGGCTGAAAAGGTAAGAGGGGAAGCTTTTTCCTTAAATCATTTTATTGATTCTTGCGAGCAGGCCGCCTCATTAAAACCCTTCCAGTCCCCTTAGGTACCCTGGTAAGGGAAAGAATGCGTCTGAAACCTGCCGCGTTGACATGCTTTCTTTGGTACAGTGATTGGGTCGACTAAGCATAGAACCGACGAAGTTGTGCGACGTTCCATGGGTTGCTGCAGACTGCTCCTGTCTTCGAGTCTTTCAGGCGGTAAGCTCCGTTGCCAATTGCCTCTGTCACAATGTATGGGCCCTCCCATGGGGAGGCGAACTTGTGCACCTTCTTCTGCTTGAGGCGGAGGACCAGGTCGCCTGCGACGAATGCTCTTGGTCGCAACCTCCGTCCATGGTAGTTGCACAGGTCTTGCTGGTACACGGCTGATCGCGCCAGGGCGATGTCGCGGGCTTCATCCAGGATGTCCATGTTGTCTTCGAGTGCCTCTTCTGCATCTGACTCGTCGTAGGCGACCACTCGTGGTGCGTCAAACTTGATGTCGCAGGGGAGTACCGCCTCTGCACCGTACACCATGAAGAATGGAGTGTACTGGGTGGATCTGTTAGGCGTGGTTCGCAAGAAGCAGAGGACTGATGGCAGTTCTTCCACCCATGCGCCTGCTGCGCGTCTCAGCGGTACCCGTAGGTGTTTCTTGATGCCGCTGCAGACTAGGCCATTGGCTTTCTCGACTTGCCCGTTGGTTTGCGGGTGCGAGACAGATGCGTAATTGAGCTTGATGCCTTGATCTGAGCAGAAGTCCTTGAACTCTTCGGCTGTGAAGTTCGAGCCGTTGTCCGTGATGATCCCATTTGGTACTCTGAATCTGAAGATGATGGATCTGATGAAGTTGACCGCTGATGATGCAGTCGAACTTGTGATGGGCACGGCCTCAATCCACTTGGTGAACTTGTCGACTGCAACCAGGAGGTGAGTGTGCCCTCCGGGTGAGGATTTCTTCAGCGGGCCCACCATGTCCAGTCCTCATTGGGCGAAGGGCCAGGCTAGCGGTATTGTTTTGAGTGCGGACGCCGGTGCGTGTGGCTTGTTGGCGAACTCTTGGCACCCGGGGCACTTCTTCACTAGATCTTTGGCGTCTTGCATGGCTGTTGGCCAGTATAATCCGGCTCGCAATGCTTTGGCCACTATGGCTCGACTGCTGGCATGATGTCCGCAGATACCCGCATGAATGTCGAGTATGATTGCTTGGCCGTCGACTGGATCTACGCACCTTTGTAGAATGCCTGAGATGCTTCTCTTGTAGAGCTCCCCGTTGATGACGGTGAAACTTTTGGAGCGTCGGATGATGCGTTTCGCTTTGACTGGCTCGGTTGGCAGCCTCTGGTGTAGTATGTAAGCCAAGTATGGTCCTGTCCATGTAGCTTCGACTAGCATGACCTCCATGGGCTCCTTTTCTTGGCTTGGCGGGTTGGCGATGTCGGTTGATGGCGCGGAGGGAACTGGCGCGGGCCGAGGTTTAATGGACCTCTGCGTGATGCGCTCGAGGAAGACGCCGGGTGGCACTGCTATCTTGTCTGATCCCATATTAGCGAGGGCGTCGGCCTCCTCGTTACTATCACGGCCGATGTGCCGCAACTCGCAGCCGTCGAATGTGCCTTCCAGCTGGTTGTACAGGTCCCTGTAGGCGATCATGTTGTCGGCGATGGCGTCGCAGGACTTCATGGTTTGCTGTACGACGAGGTAGGAGTCGCCGTAGATCATGAGGTGCGTGGCGCCGCAGTTCTTGGCCATCCGCATACCATGGATTAGGGCCTCGTACTCGGCTTCGTTGTTGGATGGTGTTGGAAAGTCCATCTGTAGGACATACTTCAGCTTGTCGCCTTTGGGGGAGATGAGCACAACTCCTGCTCCAGCCGCTTTAAATTTCTTGGAGCCGTCGAAGTACATTGTCCATGCGTTGGATAAGTCGGGGACATCTGGTAACTGGGCTTCTATCCACTCGGTGGTGAATTCCGGAAAGACTTGGGCCTTTATAGACTTCGGGTGAGCGTACTTCAGCCCCCAGGGTCCTAGTTCAACAACCCACTTGGCGACTCGTCCAGTCGCGCGCTGATTCGTGAGGATGTCTGCTAGGCCGGAGGAGCTTACCACCGTGATCGGGTGCTCGGAGAAGTAGTGTACGACTTTTCTGGAGGTCATGAAGACCCCGTATGCTAGCTTCTGGTAATGCGGGTAGTTCTTCTTGGACAGTGTTAGGACCTCGCTTAGGTAGTAGACTAGCCTCTGAACAGGATGACTATGCCCTTCTTCTTCCCGCTCAACCACGAGTACTGTGCTCACCACCCTGTTGTTGCTGAGACGTATATGTATAGCGGCTCGTTCTCCAGTGGTGCCACCAAAACTGGGGAAGTCGTCAGCGTCTTTTTAAGCTGGTCGAATGCCTCCTGCGCTTCTTCTGTCCACTCGAAGTTGTCTGTCTTCTTCATAAGTTGGTAGAAAGGCAGGGCTTTCTCACCCAACTTACTTATGAACCGGCTGAGAGCTGCGACTCGGCCGGCTAATCGTTGCACTTCACGGAGCTTGGTGGGTGCTGGCATCGTGAGTATATTCTGCACCTTCTCGGGATTTGCTTCGATTCCTCTTGCAGAGACGAGGTATCCTAGTAGCTCTCCGGCTGGCACGCCGAAAACACACTTTTCTGGGTTCAGCTTGATCTGATATGCGTCGAGTGCCGCGAAGACCTTGCGGAGGTCAGTGACTAGGGTTTCTTCCTTTCGGGTCGTGACGACGATGTCATCGGCGTATACTTGGACAATTTGCCCGATGAGTCCTTTGAGGCATGCTTGCATTGTGCGCTGATATGTGGCGCCAGCGTTCTTCAACCCGAAGGGCATCGTCTGGTAGCAAAAGACACCGTCGGGTGTGATGAATGCCGTTTTCTCTTCGTCTTCGACTTTCAGTCCGATTTGCTGGTAAACTGAGTAGGCGTCCAGGAAGGACAGACGCTCGCAGCCTGCTGTCGACTCGATGATCTAGTCTATCCGCGGGAGCGGGAAATGATCCTTGGGGCAGCATTTGTTGACTGCAGTGAAATCGACGCACATGCGCAATTTCTTCGTCTTCTTCTTCTCCACTAGGACAGGGTTAGCGACCCAGTCCGATTCCTTGATCTCTCGAATGAACTTGGCGTGCAGCAGTCGGTCGATCTCCATGGTGATCGCGTCCCGTTTGGGCCCGGAAAAGCGTCGCATGGCTTGCTTGACTGGTCTGGCGTCCTTGTGAACTTTTAAAGAGTGCTCGGCGAGATTCCTGGGTATTCCTGGCATGTCAGAGGGTTGCCATGCAAAGATTTTCCAGTTCTCACGTAGAAACTCGACGAGTGTGCTTTCCTATGCAGGGGTCAGGCTTGATGATACTTTGACCGTCTTGCCGCTGTCAGTCGGATGGACTTGGTGGCTTGCAGTGTCATCGTTTGTGTTGAAGGCGGCGTCTTTGGCTGGCTTCTTGCGGGGTGGAAAGATTTTCTTGTCGTTGTCGGCTGATATGGCCTTGAAGTGCTCTTCGACGCCGAAGAACTCAGAGATCCTGCTGAACTCGCGGTCGCAGCTGTTGGAGCGGTCGAAGTCGCCACGCGCGGTGATTACTCCTTTGGGTCCGGGCAACTTGATCATCAGGTAAGCGTAGTGAGGTACTGCCATGAACCTGGCGCAAGTTGGGCGCCCGAGTATGGCATGATACTGCGACTTCCAGTCGACGACCTCAAAGTCGATCGACTCTTTCCTGAAGTGCTCGGGTGCACCAAGGATGACATCGAGTGTGATTGTTCCCATGGGCGTGATTGCTTGCCCTGGTACTATGCCGTGGAAGGTGGTCTCGGACTCCGGCAGCTTCTCTGTCGACTTGTTCATCCTTCTCAGAGTGTCAGCGAATATGATGTTAATTCCACTGCCTCCGTCCATGAATACCTTCTTCAGGCTGTAGTCGCCAATTAGGGCTTCGATAACCAGAGCAGCATGACCGGGCCGAGGTACCTCTGATGGGTGGTCTGCTCTGGAGAATGTGATCGGTGTTTCTGATCCTCTCAGGTACTCTGGCACCGCGCGTGGGCAGGTAGTAGCCTGAAGGACTTGGCGGGTGATGAGCTTCTGGGCCCTATTCGAAGGGCGTTCCTTTTGGATCATGTTGAGCTGCCCTCGCGCGGTCGGGTATGCGTCGTGCGCTGCTGGCTGAGCTTCATACTGCGGCTGCTGCTGGGGGAAGGCCCCAGCCGCATGCGTTGGGTTGTTGTTTGCGGGTGCTGCCTGAATAGCAAGTTGCGGGGCTGGCTGCAGTGCTTGCACAAGAGTGATGACTTGCTGCATAGCCTGGTAAATCTTGCGTGCTTTGCGGCAGTCCTTCAACAGGTGGTTGGCGCCCCACTTGCCTGTTTCCGGGTTGCAGAATGAATGATGCTTGCAGGGTTGCATCAACTCCTCGGCTGGGGTCAGCGCACGCTTCCACTCGCGTTTCTGGCCTCCGTCATTGCGGCTCACGCTACCGCTGCTACGGTCGTACTGTCCCGAGTTGGACTGTCGACCTTGATATGTGCTTCGAATGTACTAACGACCTTGATCATACTGGCGACTGTTATCTCGCGCGTCATCACGGGGGGTTTGATATCCCGCCGCTACTAGCTCGACCGAGTCGAGATTGGTGAAACGTTGTTTCTTCTTCTGGCGTCCATCCCGCCAATTACTTGTTTCGGCTTCCTTTTTCGGAGAGGTGTCGCAGACGTAGTCTTCTCCTTCTGCCCACTGGTTGGCTATCTTCATGATCTCGATTGTGGTCTTCGGCTGGAGCCTACCAAACTCTTCGCGGAGGTCGCGGCGAGCGACGCCATGCATGAAAGCGTCCATCACCCGGTCTTCTGAGACGGGTTCCATGGTGTTGCGGAGGAGTGTCCAACGTTGGATGTATGACCGTAGCGACTCATCTCGTCCTTGCTTACAGGCTTGCAACTCGATGTAGGTCGTCGGCCTTGCATATGTTCCAGAAAAACTTTTGATAAAGGTATCTTGGAATTCTTCCTAGGTCTTGAAAGAGTCTTTGGGTTGGCTCGTGAGCCACCCGCGTGCTGAATCCGTGAGCATGAGCTGGATGTACTGCATTGCTGTGGTCGACGTCCCACCTTGACAGGTACAGGCGAGGAGGTAGTCTTCGAGCCAGAGGCGCAGGTCTTGTTTCCCGTCGTACCTGGGTGTTCTTGCTGCTAGCTTGAAACCCTTAGGCATGCGGGTGCCGCGAATGTTGAAGCTGAAGCATGCGGCGCCGCACGACTCGAAGTTGCGATCGGCCTGATCGTCTAGGTTCGTCGTGTCAGTCGAACGCTGGCTGCGGTTGCGGTCCACCGTCCTTTGCGTGATGACGTTGCGAAGGTCTTCGCCTGGTTGTGGTTGTCGCAGTGGCTGTGCTGCAGGGACGTCTGGTGCTGTCGGCTCGCGGGCTTGGCGTTCTCGCTCCTCACGCGCCCGGCTGCTTGGCACCTTGTTTGACAGGGCCTCCTCGATTGCCTTCATGGACATGATCTGTTGCTTGTGGAGAAGGGCGCGTGCGTCTCCCTCCGGTGGTTGTGTGAGCCGAAGGTATGTTTCGACTGCCATGATGCAGGCGTTCGCCGTTTTTGGGATGGGTATCCCGTTTTCATCTTCGGTGACGAAGGATGAGTCTAGATTGCGAGTGACCCTGGCTCGATCGGCTTCCGTCATAAGGGGAATGCGAGCTCTGTGTCGCCGCCCTCCTTGGTTAACTTCCGTGGAGGAAGTAAACGAGTAGGCAGCCCACCTGGCACTCGACGCGTCTGCATCCCTCTTGCGCCGGAGTAGCTCCGCTTTTTCGGCGCGAAGTCGTTCGCCTTCCTTGCGTAGCAAGTACTGGATTGCCAGATGATCCTCCCGAGGTGCGTCGGGTGGTGGAAACGTGCCGTTGTCGACGTGCTTCATGGCCATGATTGTCATGTCGCGCGTGATGGTGAGCCGAGTCATCTGGTCGGGCATGACCACCTCCAGGGGGTATGCGGGTTCGTCATTGCCTTCTGGAGGCGCTGTGCCGGCCATGAAGACTTGGGCGGGGTAAACCTGGGTAGGGGTGTTTACGCTGCCGTTGCTGCTTTCGTCATCCGAATCTTGCTCTGGATCGAAAATCGCTGCCACATGGTGGGCGGCGCAGCCGTTGTTGCGTCTTCTTGCGATCTTCACCGTGGTCGTGGAAGGAGATTTCGCAGTCGCCGGAGCGAGCGCGATTGGCTTGGGTAGACTTGGCGAGTCCATGAGGATGCGCGCGACGTGGCAGCCGCCATCACGTCATTGGTCGCACGCGCGGGTGCAGCTGATGCAGTCGCGGTTGAGGTAGATCTTGGTTTTGCCGGCCGTGCGACCGAGGTAGTTGATGTAGACTCGATCTACACGACCGTTGTCGGGGTGGTTGATGCAGTCGACGTAGATGCGATCTTCACAATTGTGGCAGATGCGGCTTCCGCGGTTGGTGACGGCGGGTACGGTGCGAGGTTGGCCGATGCGGGTGCCACTTCCGCGCGTGGCGTGGTTGCCACGGACCTGAATATTCCACGACTGTCGACGAAACAGTATATGGAGCCAAATGTGATGTGTATACCTTCGTACAGATCGGCGTACACCAAGCGGTGGGCCGGCGGGTGGAAGGCGTACTCGAAGGAGCCGAAGCGGATGGGCTCCCGGGTGATGCAGACGTCAATCTTCCTTGCAGGTGGAGCCGGTGCGACCATGATTCCAACGCTTGTTCTTCCCACAGACGGCGCAAATTGACGAGTGTGTAACTCGGCAAATCCCACGGTTGTCCACCCCATGTTGATTGAGGGGGAGAGAGATAAGTGTTGGTGATCACGACGGCTGACAAGCGGGGAGTTTACCCAGGTTCAGTCTCCCGGAGGATAACACCCTACTTCCTGCTTGTCTGGTATTGATGGCGAGTAGCGATTACAATGGCGAGATTGCGATCTCGCTAGGGTTTATGGAGCCCTGCTATGAGCGTGTCCTTAGACGAGCAACCCTCCTGGCCTTTATAGGTAGGCTAGGTGTCGGGTGAACGGTGCCGATGGCAATTACAGATATGCCAGGTTATGCGACCTAACCGATTAGGACTGGGTCACATGATACCCCTAACGGGCCTTCTGTGGGCTTCCACAAGCTTGGCGTGGCGCAGGTAGCCCCATCGTGGGATAGTCGAAGACTTACCCCACGTCAGTATTTAATGATGAAAATATAAATATTTATTCAGATCCGTGGATTCCTTCAAGTCCGGATAGGAAAAAAGTTACACCAAGAGGCCAAATTACTTATACAAAAGTTTATGAGTTTATTTTCCCTATTACGGGACAATTGGATAGAGCACTTCTACGGGAGGTGTTCTTTATGCTTGATGTCAACAGAATCTTGCAACTACCACTGAATACCAATGGCTTTGACGATTTTACGGCTTGGAATTACACAAACATGGGTGATATACAGTGAAATCGGGATACTATATTCAATGCAAGCATCAGTTTGGCCCTAGAGCATCGCAGCTTGCCCTGCCGGGATTGGCTGCTCAAAATCCGGGTTGAAAAACTGTTTTGAAACTCAAAGTTCCTAGTAAAGTTAAGATATTTGTGTGAAGAACATTGCATGGTATCTTACTGTTAAAATCTATGTTTACTATTAAATGAGAGTTTGTAGGTAGGTTAAACTAAAAGTGAAAAGTGAAAAAATTCCACTCCCGTTCCGCGATGGATCGTCGTGATCCTCCCGTCGGCTCGCAACTGGGCCTGGCCCATTGTTGCCCTTGCACGCTCTCACCACGATTTCCCTCGCCCTCCGCCGCCTGCTCCTCGCAGGGCACCAACGCCGCCACTCAGCGCCCCCATCGCCCACAACGCCGCCACCACCAGCCCGCCACGCGACTCCAGCCAACGCCGCCTACCACCCCACGCCATAGGACGCCTCCCTTTGCTCTCACATTTCCCACCCTCCCCGGTGCGCTGAGTGTGCGTGGAGGGCTCAAGCTGCCCGTGTTACGCGTGCACGAGAAACCCTCGGCCGGCAGAGCATTGTGCTCCCCATCATCACGGAGATCATCAAGCTCGCCCCGCCCGCTCCATGGCGTCGAGCCTCACACTGCCGCCTGCCACACGTGAGACGCTGCCGTCGTTACTGTACGCGGGACACGCCTTTGGTTTGAGCGCACGATTGGAGGGGTTGAACATGCGGAGAGGCAAGAAATTGTTGGCTACAATCGAATCTGGGCTCTGTCTTTAACCTTTTCTGTTTGATCAAGATCCAGACTTAGAAAATCTGAAGTTCTTTTTAGTGTTGTACATCTGAACGCGTCAACCTGTGTGCTTACCATCAACTGTTGCTCCTAAGACCATGTACAATGCAAGGTGTTTATGGGAGGTGATTAGAAAATAAACCGGTTTTTAACTAAGCACCGATGCTTATAGGCACCGGTGCTTACGAGAATGCTTGGTTTATTTTTGTAAGCACCTTGCATTGTACATGGCCTAAGATACAAGTTTATTATTTATCCGGACCCGTACAAGGGGTGCGGCGAATCCACCATGGCTACACTTTTGATGGTATGTATGCAATGCAATTAGATTCAAACTTTAAGATTTCTATTTTACTTGTTGTTTGTCTGAATTCTGAATTGGCTGATAGTTTCTTATGGCATTCATTCTTCAAGCGATTCTAAGGATGACTGCATTGCAAGGAGACTCGATTTCCTCATGGAAGATGATATACTCCCTCCAAGCCGTTTTATCCGTTGCTGAAAAAGAACTGACGTAGTACAATCAGGTAGTATAGCTGGCGACACTTTTTTCAGTTCTGGGGTTACTTGGTTTCTACAGTCAGTTATGGTTGTTGAACAACTATTTCCTGTTTACATGAGCAACACATACATATCCAAAAATCTGACTTCTATGACTACATGATGAATGCGTTCGAGAAGCATTAATCAACTGCCATCTATTTCCATACTTCAATCTATTGAATTTATGCACATGGTATTACTGGATATTGTGGTGATTTTCCTGCTAACTAAGATCGCCCGTATGCCTTTCTTCACAACTTGATGACTCTGTACCTTCCCTCAATGTGGTATGAATTCACAATGACATTGAGTATGATGGCTGAAACTGAAAATTCACTCCTGGATCTCATTTGTCACCGTTGGCTGTAAGTACTACATTATTTATATGAGGCCACTGAAGCTCTTGAAAATGATACAGTCCAAGTTGTACAACCATTGGAGATATTTGCTTTATAGTAGAGTGAAAGTCAGTTATCCATTCAATTTTATTTCTGAGCTGAGATAAGATACTTAGATATCAAATTTACGTTCAGTTTTTCATTACTTGTTGCCATTTGTTTGTATACCTTGTATGTACAATTTGTGTGCAAACTTCTCTTCATATGACATGAGTTAAGTCGTGGATATGAGGGGCAGCAGACGTGACACGAGCGTCTATAAAAGCCACTACTACAGGTGAGTGTCGTGTGAGCAAATTTGTCAAATTTGTCAGTCATAAGGACTTCTATGAGATCAACCTCTATTTGTTCCATATATGGAAGTTCTGTGGTTATTATATTGCTCTCTGGATGTTGTGCAGATGCTTGAACAACTTTGTTTCATGATCAATGGTTTCTTGGATTGATTTGGTGAAATGAGTTGATGACAGAGGCCAAGTGAAGGTTATTATATGCAGCTCAACCCATTTCAACATGTATTTGTAAAGACCCCCTTTTATTATAAGGTAGCGACCTCATGTGTATAGTGCTATTCCCTGAATGACTTGCTAGCACACACAGTTTAAGATGAAATACCATAACATTGCATCAATATTCATTAGACGATGATCCAGAATTAAAAGGGTTCGATACAATGTGCATAGCCCATGGTTTGCTCAAACATAAATAAACACACAGCGGAAAGCAAATAGATAAAGTGAACTCCATCTTCATCATGTGCCACATGCAAGGCATGTTGGTTGGAGACTCGCGACCCTATTAGTCTTTACTCTTTGTCCGACGGACCTGTAATGGTGACTTACAGTCCAGATTCATTGGGTCAGCACAATTGAATTGTGGTGCCAAGATTCACTAAGAATATTTTAAACAAATTTTATTGGTTCTAAGCAAATTATTTAATATCGTACATGTAATAAAACTCCGAGTTATTTCCAACCCTTTCGAGGACACAATGATCCTGTGGCGTTTCTACTCTTTTTTGAAAGATATCTCCGATTACTCCTTCACTCCAATTTCCATTCCATTTCAAATGACACTCATATCTCCCGGGAACCATGCCATTTTCAAACACCATAACCTTGTAGTACTCATCGCCTCTTATGAGGATGCACTGTGATTCCGTAGTGATCCACGTCATTTCAAATGACACACCATGACTTCGGGGTGGCCAGATCATTTAGAGACACCGTGACTCCGTGGTGCTCATCTCCGTTTGTGAGGATGCACCGTGACTCCGTGGTGATCCACGTCGTTTCAAATGACACACCATGACTCCGGGGTGGCCAGATCGTTATCGCCGTTTGTGAGGATGCACCGTGACTCCATGGTGATCCACGTCGTTTCAAACGACACACCATGACTCTGAGGTGGCCAGATCGTTATTGCCGTTTGTGAGGATGCATCGTGACTCCATGGTGATCCACGTCGTTTCAAATGACACACCATGGCTCCGGGGTGGCCAGATCGTCATCGCCGTTTGTGAGGATGCACTGTGACTCCGTGGTGATCCACGTCGTCTCAAATGACACACCATGGCTCCGGGGTGGCCAGATCGTCGTTGCCGTTTGTGAGGATGCACCGTGACTCCGTGGTGATCCACTTCGTCTCAAATGACACACCATGGCTCCGGGGTGGCCAGATCGTTTCTGAGGACGAAGTTGTGGTGTTCCTAAACATATCTAGCTAGGACAACTACTCAAACATCATCACGATAGCAACAAGGATTTCGAGCCAAGTAAATCATGTGGCTATCCTACCTGGTTTCATTTCATCAATGGACGTGTTAGTTCATCCTATTCAACCATTGCACCATAACATTTAACTACTCATGAACATTACTTGAAAAATTATCAAAGTGAACTTGCCTTGTCAACCGAGAGTAAGCTGAATTATCACAACAACCGGAATGACACTCTAGACAATTTAACAATAGATAACACCAGATCAACACACATTCCACACATTAACAATACACAAAAGACATGATATACATGTCTAAATGAAATCAACATTATTTTTTACAATGTGTTAAGTAGCTTATTAGTTCTCTAGTTGTTAAAATAACTAGATGCCCCGTTGCGCAACTACGCAACTGTCGATGCAGTACAATATTTTTTCCATAGCATCTGTTTGTTTCAATATTCATAATTAAACCGAAATTAATCCACTGTGACAGGAAATGGCCGGGCATTCTCATCTTGGTAACAGATGGCACCCCAAAGTGTCTTTCATAGAATATTAATCGTGAGGTAGGAATTCAATGATCAGGTAACAAATAGGAAGTAATAAGCATGAGTATTTGTTTTTGGCACTATTTACGTTTGGATACATATATGGATACACTTGAAATATCAACTGGAAGTGCATTTTAAAAGAGAGAAAGTAGACAACAAAACAAAGTGCATGTTATAAATGGGCACCCCGCTATCATGTTGTTTTTTTTATTACGTGAAACCATCTAATTAATAACGAATCCAACATCAATAAGAAGTAGGAAATAGTTTCATATAAATGGTAGAATGCATGCAAGTTAAATTAATGCTTAGTGTTGGCTGAATATGGAAAGATAAAAGGAGTAATTGGTTAATGTGGCAGTAAGTATTGTCATACGTCCATTACAAAATATAGTGAGGAGAAGCCACATCAAAATTTTACTATGTCTTAGGGCATCTCCAGTCGCCCCCCAGAAGCAAATAGCTCCGTTTTTCCACAAGTCGCCCCCCCAGAAGCCCAGTTAGCGCCGTTTCGGTGGAAAATAGCGCCGGCGTCCCCCAGGCGAAACCCAGCCCACTGGGTTCAGCCTGGGGGCGCCGGGGGAAGGAAAACCACACGTGGGCCAGCGCTGTCGGCGAGACATCGCCTTTCCCCACACATCTGGCTCGCCTTTCCCCTCCCTTCCCGTGTCGCCGGCGGAACGCCGCCGTCCCCCACCCCTACCTGCACCACCACGTCGCCGCCTCCACACCAGTTCGATCCGCCACCTAGCCCCACCACGCCGCGCCCCGTCGGCGCCGCCCACTCCGCCACGAAAACGCCTCTGGGCCGTTCTTCAGTGTGAAAGGGCGAGCACCCCGCGCAAGGTGTTCGGTGAAAAGCCAGCACATCAATGGACTCCGACGAGGAGATACTCGCCGAGCTCTTCGACGAGGAAGATCAGGCCACCGTTGACGACGAAGAACACCTGCTGATCTTGGCCTCCCTCGTCGGCTTGCTCGCCGAGAATCAGGGTGGGTGGCGGCGTGTTGGATCAACAATGGGTCGCCGCAAGACCAAGCCGAGGCAGCGGTACGAGGGGTACTGCATCCTCTACTCCGACTACTTCGCCGATGATCCCACCCAGGACGCAAAGGTGTTGCGACGCCGTTTCAGGATGAACCGCAAGATCTTCCTCAAGATCATGCAAGAAATCCGAGAGTTTGACACCTACTTCAAATTCAAGAGGGACTGCACTGACATGGTAGGGTTTACCTCTATTCAGAAGTTCACGATGGCCATGAGGTTGCTTGCATACGGTGCTCCCGCAGATGCACAAGATGACTATCTACGCATGAGCGAGTCCACGGCCATTGAGTGCTTGAACAGGTTCTGCCGGGCAGTGGTTGCAGTCTTTGGCCCAAGGTACTTACGATTACCCAATGCGCAAGACACTGCTTGCCTTCTTGCAGAGAATGCATCAAGAGGCTTTCCTGGGATGCTTGGTTGTATCGACTGCATGCATTGGGAATGGAAGAACTGTCCATTTGACTGGCAGGGGATGTACAAGGGCAAGGAAGGAGAGTGCTTGGTGATTCTCGAGGCCATGGGCCGTGGCTTCATATGATCTACGGATCTGGCATTCATTCTTTGGTATGCCTGGAACTCACAACGATGGCAATGCCGCCGATGTTTAGTACTATTTGGTTTTATTTTTTATACATTGTTAAACTATTTATTTGTGTGCAAATTTGTATGATTAAACGTGTGAATTTGTATGCCAAAATGTTTAAACATGTGAATTTGTATGTCAAAATGCCAAAATATAGCCGAAAACACGCCGTCGGGGCGGCGGCCTGGGTTCGCGGCTGGTAAACGCGCCCCCAGGTTCCGGATTCGCGCCGTTTCGCGCCGCGGCGGGCGCAAATCGCCGGCGATTTCAGCCCTAGGGGGGCGCAACGACTGGAGATGCCCTTAGTCTCAGATAACAGAGTCTTGAAAGGTTACATCTTAAGGTTCAGGCGAGTGGATGGGACTTGTAAACCCGAATACAAAGAGGTAGACATCACCCACTTCAAGCAATATGAAGATCCAAAAGTAAACTGATAATCACCATTGGAGCCCTGCAAGACAATGCATGTAGTTAAGTGCACTAACCCGATCACTAAAATCATGTTTGATTGATAATTTAAATTGGAGACAATATCCATTGTCGAAAGCAGAACGCATCATCTATACGATGGTGCAAACCTGAAGTCTTATTGTCTAAGTGTTGCCTTTCTTGGAAAATGGGGTAATAACCTGAGAAGATAGAACTAAGTTTGAACATGTTAGTTCAGAGAACTGAAACAGCTGAAAGTAAAAAGGTAGTCATCCTAATTTGTTCATATATACCATTGGAATGACTTCAAACAGACATATTACCTCATAAATTCATGAGCCGCAGTGACGTGGGGCTGCCTTTCGGGTAGCCCACGATAAGGCTACCTGGGCCGCGCCAAGGACATGGAGGCCCACAGAAGGCCCACGCGGGGTACCTTGTAACCTAGTCCCAGTCGGTTAGGAAGCATAACCTGCCATATCTGTAGTTGCCATCGGCATCGACCGCCCGAGACCTGGCTACCTATAAAGTCAGGAGGGTTGCTCGTCCAAAAGGACACGCTCATAGCCACCACCACAAACCCTAGCAAGATCGTAATCTCGCCATTGTAACCACAACTCACATCAATAATCAGACAAGCAGGAGTAGGGTGTTATCCTCCGGGAGCCTGAACCTGGGTAAATCCTCGCTTGTCAGCCGTCGTGACCACCTGCACTCATCTCTCTCCCCATCAATCAACCCGGGGTACACAACCCTGGGACTTGTCGAGTTAGCACCTCGTCAATTGGCGCCGTCTGTGGGAACGTCAAACAAGTGCTAGGATCATGGTTACTCCGGCTCCATCCGCAATGAAGATCGGCGTGTCTGTCGCCAGGGAGTCGATCTGCTTCGGCTCCTTCGAGTACGTCCTCCACCCGCCGGCCCACCGCTCGGTGTACGCCGATCTGGAAAAAGGTATACACATCACCTTCGGCTCCATATACTGCTGCATCGATAGTCGTGGCATGCTCAGGTCTACGACTACCGCGCTACGCGCGACGGCGTCACCCGAATTGGCAACCCCCGCGCCCGCCGAACCCGCGGAGGTCGCATCTGCCGCACCCGCGGAGACAGCGCCCGCTGCACTCGCGAAGATCGCATCTGCCGCATCCGCGGAGACCGCGCCCGCCGCACCCGCGAAGATTGCATCTGCGTCGACTACATCGACAATTTCGGTGACGGTCGCGCGGATCGGGTCTACTACCCCAACCTCGGTCGCGCGGTCGACCAAGTCAAGATCTACCTCGACTGTCGCACCCGCACGGGCAGCTAGGAGCTCGCGCCCGACAGCCACGTCACGCGCGCCCTCATCTTCGTGGAAATCCCAAGTCTACCCCAAGCCAATCGCACTCGCCCCGGCGAGCGTGAACACATGGACGATCACGAGAAGACGCGACAGCGACTGCGCCGCGCGCCACGTTGCAGCAATTTTCGATCCCGAGCAAGACGCGGGCGACATAAGCAGCAGCGGCAGCACCAACTCTCCGACTCAAGTCTACCCCAAGCAAGTCTTCATGGCCGGCACAACACCACATGACGACGACGAAGAACCCCCATATCCGCTAGAGGTGGACATGCCGGACCAGACTAGACTTGTCATCACGCGGGACATGGCGATCCAAGCCATGAAGCATGTGGACGAGGGCACGTTCCCCCCACCCAACGCACCTCGAGACGACCACCTGGCGGTCCAGCACTTGCTACGCAAGGAAGGCGAGCGAATCCGCGCCGAAAAAGCCGACTTACTCCGGCGCAAGAGGGACGCAGACGCATCGAGTGCCAGGCGAGCCGCCCTCTCCTTCACATCCTCTACGGAGGTTAACCAAGGAGCACGGCGAAACAGAGCCCACGTTCCCCTCATGGCAGAAGCTGATTGAACCAGGCTCACCCGCAATCTCGACTCGTCCTTCGTCACCGAAGATGAGAACGGGATACCCGTCCCAAAGACGGCGAACGCCGCCCTGATCTCAGTCGAGACATACCTCCGGCTCACGCAGCCACCAGAGGGGGACGCACGCTCCCTTCTCCACAAGCAGCAAATTGCCTCCATAAGGGCAATCGAAGAAGCGCTGGCGGCAAGGGGCCAAACAATCGGGCGCACGAACCAACAACCTCAGGCTTCCCAGCGGCACAACGACAGCCAGTCAAGGACCTTCACGACGTCCTCACGTAGAAGACGGTGGATCGCAACCGCAAGGAGCGCTCGGCTGGTGTGGCAAACACAGACGACCACGCTGACCGCGACTTCGAGCCGTGCGGCGCGGCATGCTTCAGCTTCAACATCCGCGACACCCGCATGCCTAAGGGCTTCAAGTTGACAGCAGGCACACCAAAGTACAACGGGAAGCAAGATCCAAAACTATGGCTCGAGGACTACCTCATTGCCTGCACCTGCCAAGGCGGGACGTCGACCACGGCAATGCAGTACATCCAGCTTATGCTGACGGACTCGGCACGCGGGTGGCTCACAAGCCAACCCAAAGACTCTTTCCGAACATGGGAAGAATTCCAGGATAATTTCATCAAGAGTTTCTCAGGAACATTCGCAAGGCCAACGACCTACATCGAGTTGCAGGTCTGCAAGCAAGGAAAGGATGAGTCGCTCTGCTCCTACATCCAGCGATGGACACTCCTCCGCAATACCATGGAACCCGTCTCAGAAGATCGGGTGATGGACGCCTTCATGCACGGCGTTGCTCGCCGCGACCTCCGCGAGGAATTCGGTAGGCTCCAGCCGAAGACCACAATAGAGCTCATGAAGACAGCCAACCAATGGGCCGAAGGAGAGGACTATGTCCGCGAAACTTCCCCCAAAAAAGAGGTCGAAACAAGCAACTGGCGTGAGGCACGCCAAAAGAAGAAGCCACGTTACACCCACGATTCAATCGAATTAGTAGCGGCGGGCTATGAAACCCCCCGTGAGGACAAACGCGACAACAATCGACAGTACGACCAAGGTCGGCAGTCTAGCTCGAGTCAGTATAACCGTGGCAGCAGCAGCATTGGCCACAATGATGGAGGCCAGAAGCGCGAGTGGAAGCGCCCGTTGACCCCAGCAGAGGAGCTGATGCAACCTTGTAAGCACCACTCGTTCCGCAACCCGGAGACATGCAAATGGGGTTCCAGCCACCTGTTGAATGATTGTCGCAAAGCAAGAAAGATATACCAAGCCATGCATCAAATCATCGCTCCAGTACAGGCAATACAGGCTGCACCGCAGCTGGCCATCCAGGCAGCACCCGCAAACAACAACCAGGTGCAGGCGGCAGGAGCGTTCCCCCAGCCGCAGCAACAGCAACAAGGTCAGTCGGCAGCAACCGACACGTACCCACCCGCACGGGGACAACTGAACATGATCCAGAGGGGACCCCCGTCAAACAGGCGCCAAAAAATCATCACCCGCCAAGTACTTCAGGCCATCAACAGCCCGCGCGCGGTACCAGACTACCTGCGCGGGTCGGAGACACCCATCACATTTTCCAGGGCAGATCACCCATCCGAGGTAATCCGACCCGGGCACGCCGCACTCGTGATTGAGGCCTTGATCGGCGACTACAGCTTGAAGAAGGTGTTCATGGACGGAGGCAGCGGCATCAACATCATATTCGCCGACACCCTGAGAAGAATGAACAGGTCGACCGAGAAATTGCCAGAATCGGAAACCACCTTCCACGGCATAGTACCAGGGCAAGCAATCACGCCCATGGGAACAATCACACTCGACGTCATCCTCGGTACACCCGAGCACTTCAGGAAGGAGTCGATAGACTTTGAGGTCATCGACTGGAAGTCACAATACCACGCCATCCTCGGGCGCCCAACCTTTGCCAGGTTCATGGCAGTACCCCACTACGCCTACCTGATGGTAAAGCTGCCCGGATCGAAGGGAGTAATCACCGTACGCGGCGACTTCGGGCTCTCCAACAGTTGCGACCGCGAGTTTGCCAAGATTTCTGAGTTCTTCGGAGTCGAAGAGCACTTCAAGGCCATAACAGCCGACAACGACAAGACCGTCTTTCCACCTCGCAAGAAGCCAGCTAAGGACGCAGCATTCAACACGAACGACGACATCGTCACCCACCAAGTCCATCCGACTGACAGCAGAAAGACGGTCAAGGTCTCGTCAAGTCTGACCCCCGCATAGGAAAGCACGCTCGTCGAGTTCCTACGTGAGAACTGGAAGATCTTTGCATGGCAACCTTCTGACATGCCAGGGATACCCAGGGAACTCGCCGAGCACTCTCTAAAAGTCCACAAGGACGCAAGACCAGTCAAACAATCCATGTGACGCTTCTCAGGCCCAAGCGAGACGCGATCACCATGGAAGTCGACATACTACTGCACGCCAAGTTCATCCGAGAGATCAAGGACTCGGACTGGGTCGCCAACCCGGTCCTAGTGGAGAAAAAGAAGACGAAGAAACTACGCATGTGCGTTGACCTCACCGCAGTCAACAAGTGCTGCCCCAAGGATCACTTCCCGCTCCCGCGGATAGACCATATCATCGACTCGACAGCATGTTGCGAGCGCCTGTCCTTCCTGGATGCCTACTCAGGTTACCAGCAGATCAGGCTGAAAGTCGAGGATGAAGAGAAAACGGCCTTCATCACACCCGACGACGTCTTTTGCTACCAGACGATGCCGTTCGGGTTAAAGAACGCAGGTGCCACGTACCAGCGGACAATGCAAGCGTGCCTCAAAGGGCTAATCGGGCAGATCGTCCAAGTCTACGTCGATGACATCGTCGTCACGACCTGAAAGGAGGATACCCTAGTTGACGACCTCCGCAAGGTCTTCGCCGCACTCGATGTATACCAGATCAAGCTCAACCCAGAGAAGTGCGTGTTCGGCGTGCCAGCCGGAGAGCTACTAGGGTACCTAGTATCTGCAAGAGGAATCGAAGCAAACCCCGAGAAGGTGCAGAACATTCTTACAATGCCCGCACCAACAAAACTCCGCGAGGTGCAGCGATTAGCCGGCCGAGTCGCAGCTCTCAGCCGGTTCATTAGTAAGTTGGGAGAGAAAGCCTTACCGTTCTACCAACTGATGAAGAAGACGGACAAGTTCGAGTGGACACAGGAGGCGCAGGACGCGTTCGACCATCTCAAAAAGACCCTGACAACCTCTCCAGTCCTCGTGGCACCACTGGAAAACGAGCCGTTATACTTATACGTCTCAGCAACAAACAGGGTGGTGAGCACGGTACTCGTAGTCGAACGAGAAGAAGAAGGGCACAGTCACCCGGTGCAAAGGCCCGTCTACTACCTCAGCGAAGTCCTCACCCTGTCCAAGCAGAACTACCCGCATTACCAGAAGCTGGCATATGGGGTCTTTATGACCTCCAGGAAGGTCGTCCACTACTTCTCCGAGCACCCGATCACGGTGGTAAGCTCCTCTGGACTAGCAGACATTCTCACAAACCAACGCGCGACAAGACGAGTCGCCAAGTGGGTTGTCGAGCTAGGACCATGGGGGCTGAAGTATGCTCACCCGAAGTCCATCAAGGCCCAAGTCCTCCCAGAATTCACCACCGAGTGGATAGAAGCCCAGCTACCAAATGTCCCCGATTTGTCCAACGCATGGACAATGTACTTCGACGGCTCCAAGAAATTCATGTCAGCCGGGGCAGGAGTCGTGCTCATCTCCCCCAAAGGCGATAAGCTCAAGTACGTCCTACAGATGGACTTTCCGACACCATCCAACAACGAAGCCGAGTACGAGGCCCTGATCCACGGCATGCGGATGGCCAAGAACTGCGGCGCCACACACCTCATGATATACGGCGACTCCTACCTGGTGGTACAACAAACCATGAAGTCCTGCGACGCCATCGCCGACAACATGATTGCCTACAGAGACCTCTACAATCAGTTGGAAGGCAACTTCGACGGCTGCGAGTTGCGGCACATCGGCCGTGAAAGCAACGAGGAAGCCGACGTCCTCGCTAACATGGGCTCAGACAGGGTGCCAGTCCCACCCGGCGTCTTCCTCGAGCGCATCACGCAGAGATCCATCAAGACTCAGAACACAGCAAGCACTGCAACAACAAAAGGCGACGCTAACCCGCCAAGACAAGACAAGGTCCCCATGGAGGTCATGCTAGTCGAAGCTACATGGACAGGACCATACCTGGCGTACATACTGCATCAGAAGCTGCCAGCTGACCCAGTCGAAGCAAAGCGCATCATCAGGCGCTCCAAAAGTTTCACCGTCATCAACGGAGAACTCTACAAAAGAAGTATCTCAGGAATCCTGCAAAGGTGCGTAGATCCAGTCGACGGCCAAGCCATCTTACTCGACATCCACGCGGGTATCTGCGGGCATCACGCCAGCAGTCGAGCATTGGTAGCCAAAGCACTGTGAGCCGGGTTCTACTGGTTGACAGCCATGCAGGACGCCGAGGAGCTAGTAAGGAAATGCACAGGGTGCTAGGAGTTTGCCAACAAGCCACACGTGCCAGCATCAGAACTTAAGACAATACCATTAGCCTGGCCCTTCGCCCAATGGGGCCTGGACATGGTGGGCCCGCTAAAGAACTCCTAACCCGGAGGTCACACTCACCTCCTGGTTGCAGTCGACAAGTTCACAAAGTGGATCGAAGCCGTGCCCATCACAAGTTCGACTGCAACCACAGCAGTCAACTTCATCAGGTCAATCATCTTCAGATTTGGAGTACCGAATGGGATCATCACCGACAACGGCTCGAACTTCACAGCCGAAGAATTCAAGGACTTCTGCTCAGAGTAGGGTATCAAGCTCAGCTATGCGTCCGTCTCACACCCGCAATCCAATGGGCAAGTGGAGAAAGCCAATGGCCTCGTCTGCAACGGCATCAAGAAGCGACTGCGCGTGCCACTAAAACGCGCAGCGGGCGCATGGGTGGAAGAACTATCGTCGGTCCTTTGGAGTCTACGAACAACGCCAAACAGATCCACCCAATACACTCCATTCTTTATGGTGTATGGTGCAGAAGCGGTTCTCCCCTGCGACATCAAATTCGACGCACCGAGAGTAGTCGCCTACGACGAGTCGGATGCAGAGGAGGCACTCGAAGACATCATGGATACCCTGGATGAAGCACGCGACATCGCCCTGGCACGATAAGCCGTGTATCAGCAAGACCTACGCAACTATCACACTCGGAGGCTGCGACCAAGAGCGTTCGTTGCAGGCGACTTGGTTCTTCGACTCAAGCAGAAGAAGGTGCACAAGCTCGCTTCCTCATGGGAGGGCCCATACATCATGACAGAAGCAATCGGCAACGGATCTTACCGCCTGAAAGACTCGAAGACGGGAGCAGACTGCAGCAACCCATGGAACGTGGCACAACTCCGCCGGTTCTACGCCTAGTTCGACCCAATCATTGTACAAGAAAAATCAGCGCGGTAGGTTTCAGACGCACTCTTTTCCTTACCAGGGTACCTAAGGGGACTGGAAGGGTTTTAATGAGGCGGCCTGTTCGCAAGAATCAATAAAGTGATTTGAAGAAAATCTGTCTCCTTTACCTTTCGCATAGAGGAAGCTAAAAATCCTAGGCCGCCACTCGAACCACTCGGGGGCTGCGCCACACAGGTTGAAAGAAAAGCTTAGGCCGCTACCCGAACTACTCGGGGGCTGCACCGTACAAGCATAAATCAAAAAATCCTAGGCCGCCACCTGACCCACTCGGGGGCTGCGCCATACAGGTCAAGTTCAAAATCCTAGGTCGCCACCCGACATACTCGGGGGCTGCACCAAACAGGTAACACTTGTAATCCTAGGCTACCACTCGACCTACTCGAGGGCTACGCCATACAGGCCTTATCATAAAATCCTCAACCGCCACTCGAATTCACTCGGGGGCTGCGCTGTACAGGTCAAGTTTAAAATCCTAGGTCGCCACCCGACATACTCGGGGGCTGCGCCAAAAAGGTAACACTTGTAATCCTTGGCTGCCACTCGACCTACTCGGGGGCTGCGCCGCACAGGTCTTAGCAAAAATCCTAGGCCGCCACTCGAACAACTCGGGGGCTGCGCCATACAGGTCAAGTTACAAAAATCCTAAGTCGCCATCTGTTAAAGTCAGAGACTGCGACATACAGGTCACACTTGGAAAAACCTAGGCCGTTGCCTAACATACTAGGCGACTGCGCCAAACAGGTCGAAAATCAAAACAGGCATTTACACTTCCGAGCAAGCAGATCAATTCTCATTACTCGCAAGTATTTTTAATCTAGTACATTGCGACCTGCGCAGGCACATTTGCCCTCTATAGCTAACCCTGTACATCAGACGACAGCTACTCTAATCTGCAGGCTCGGCCTTCGGCGCATCGAGGGGACCTACAAGGCGCTCACTCAGGTCCTGAACCTGCCTGATAACTTGGCGCGCAGCCGCTAAGGTCTCGTCAAAGTCGTCATCACCAGGCAGGCCATCAAGCACCTTATCGAGCGGAAGATGCGGCCGATGCATCCGGACGTATGCCAACGCCGCATTCGCCCTAGCCACAAGTTGGGCGTTGACAACCTCCTTCAGCCCCTCACCATCACGAAACCTCTCCAGCAAGGCGGACAGCCCGTTCGGCTGCGCGTTATGCGGGAAGTACACACGATTGATATGCCAGAGTGTCTTCCGGCAATTCTCCAGAAGAAAAGCCGCACGCCATGTACGATCAAGAATAGTGGCAAGGGCGCGTCCTCTCGACTTGTTCACCCAGAACTGACGAGCTTCATAGGAGTCGCCGGACGCCTCTCGGGTAACTCACTCTTCAACGCGATCCCGCTCAGCCTCCCAATCCGGGTTCACATCTGCACGCGTAAGCTGCAAGTCAGAACAAGCAAGTTACAGCAAAGAAAGCTGCCGCCAAAAGGATACTAACCTTGCAGCTGTCGACTGATCAGATCGATCTCCCCAAGCAAAAAATCCTCACGTCGTGAGAACTCTGCAGTAGGATGCGACCTGGAGCGGTGCAGCAGCAGCTCAGTATTCTTCAGGGTCGCCTCAAGCTCAACCACCTTGTTCTTCAGGTACGTGATTATCCGCTGATCATTTGTACTACGTGGAGGAACCTGCGCCGCCCGACGACGATGAGCACCCGAAGAAGAAGCCTCGCCACTTGGCTCAGTCGCAGGAGAAGAAGCACCACCGCGTACGACAGTCTGCCACGAATACGCAGAGTCAATACAATCATACGACTCTGCAGCAAAGATAAACTCGGCAGGAAGAAATTCAGTTCTAGCAAAAGCACTGTTGAAGGCCAAAAGACTTGGCAGGACAATATTCATTACAGGGCCAGAAGTTTAAAGGTACAGACCACGGCGACTGCCAAATTCCTAAGCTACATCTACTCTAAGGCTGCGGACTGCGACCGGGAGCGACTCTTCCGAGAAGCAGCCGCCTCAGTTGCCTTAGCAAGGGCCCTCTCGAAGAGTGCCACAAGCTGCACAACCAACTGTGTAGCACGCTCCTTCACACCACCTAGCGACGCGATTCGGCCATCGGGTCTTCAAGGAAAGCCGCTGACGACCTTCTCAAAGTCACCCGGAACCTGATGCCCTAAGAGGAGCTGGAAGGTGAGCTCGGAGCCGCGTAACGTCTGCGACCGCGTGAATTCGGCGATGGTGGTCGCATCCTCAAACGGCGCAGCAAGGGCGTCCACGGCCGCCGGCGGCTGGTCGCTCGGGAAGATGCTCCGGTGTACCACGGTGAGGGCTCCAGTCGACTTCTTCAGCGCGGCTGTGGACTTCTTCAGCGCGTCGGATGCATAGGCGCAGACACGGTCGAGGAAGCCGACAGCAGTCGCCAAATCAACCGCGTCACTCGACGTGTCTTCTGGAGGAGCTCCACCACAGATCTCTGCGCGAGGGATTCAAAGTCAGACAAAGAAAAGATCAAGACACAGTAAGCATTAAGCCGAAACTTACCCCCAAGAACACCGGCGAGGGAGAGGAGACGATCGACTTGAGTCTTCTCCTGGGCGACCCGCGCCAGCTCCCACTCTTGAGACTCATGCAAAGCCTTCTCAAGCTCAGCAACCCGCCCAGTAGCCTGGTCCAGAGAAGCACGCAGCTGGTCCCTCTCCTTCTCCAGGCGAACATAGGCCGCGGCTGCGTCAAGCTGCTGACGGTAGTACGGCTGAAACAAAGGCAAGCTGTTAATAAAGTTGCGGGCGACTATACTAGTCACCCACACCTTCGGGGGCTACTCCCATCGGGAGCGCTGATCGCGCACCCGATGAAAACTCAAGAGTACAAGTACAAACGCAAAGGGCTTACGTGGTCCAGGAGGTCAGGGTCCTCTGAAGCCGAGGGAGGAGCGCGACTCGACGACGGAACGCCAGCAGGCTGTGCGCGCACCTTCTCCACCACCGCCTGAGTGCCCAATTCAGTCGAAGGAGCGGATGTATGCTCCACGTCACGAATGGGGGAGCTAACATCGCCAGAACGACGGCTGCATCGAAGATGAGCACGCTGGTCAGCTGAGAAGTTGCAGCCACAAAACACAACTCGAAGAAAATAAATCATCAAGAAGCTCACCTCGTGGTTTCAAAGTCGTCGTAACTCTCCAGGGAGGGCGACGCCATCCGCGCAAATAAACGAGGAGCCGCGGGGCCGACTGGAGGAACATTCAAGGGCTCATTCCAGTCACCCGAAGACCGCGCACCCGACGACGTCGCGACGGCCTCCTCCAGAGCAACGTCGGCATCCCTAGCGGGTGATGACGCAGTAGCAGAATCGCCACCACTCGGGAGCTTCCGCTTCTTCCGTCCGGGTTCCTCCTCTTCATCTTCATCCTCCACCTCATCGTGGGGAGAGTAAGCGGAAGGAATCTCATCGTCGTCATCCTCCTCCTCCACCACCTTCGCCTCATCGGCGGGTCTGTCTTCAGGGAGAGGAGGAAGGCTAACCAGAAGAGAACGACCCTGAGGCAAGTAGGCGCAAGTCGAACAAATAAGCAAGTAGACGCAAGTCGAAGTCAGAATCAAGAAGAACAAGGAAGAGTCAATAACCTACCTCTGGAATAGGGTTCGCGACTCCATACGCCGCGACGGGACACTTGACATTGCAGTGGTCCGCGGCTCGGAGATTGGTGATGCTCCTCACCTTGGTTTCCACCCCTTCATCGTCGAGTGGCTCGATGCTGGCACCTTCAGTAGCCCACATCGGGTGGGGCCGAGCAGCGAGTGGCTGAACCCGGAGACGGAAGAAAGTGGCCATCAAGAAGACGCCACCCGCGTCCCGCCCGAGGGTCTTGAGGAGGTCGTGTAGCAGGCCCAGCAGAGGCATCGTCGCCTCCCTCTCCTCCGCGGTGAGCGGGTGCGCCCAGGCGCGGGTCTTCCACAACCCGCGCGCGTTGTCGAACTGCTCCACGCCCTCCTGGCTCTACCGGATGTAGAACCATTTCCTCCGCTACCCCTGGACGGAGTCAGACTTCTTCATCTCGAAGTACGTGGTGTCGCCACGCACCTGGATGCCGAAGCCGCCCACTGGGTAGGGCAACCCGCCCTTCCCGTTGTTCTTTCGAACAAGGAAGAGCGACTTCCACAGCGCCCAGTGGGGTGCGATCCCCAGGAAGCACTCGCATAGCACGATAAAGCTAGCGATACTCAAGACGCCATTGGGGGTCAGATCGTGGATCTGCACCCCATAGGCATACAAGAGACCACGAACAAAATCATGGAGAGGGAACCCGAAGCCTCGTGGAAGAAAATCCACGAAACAAACGCGCTCCCCCTCACGAGGTGCCGGGGAGGCCTCCTTGCCAGGAGCGCGTACATGAGCCGTGCCGGAGGGGGGCAGGAGGCCCTGCGCGCGAAGCTCGTCGAGGTCGGCTCTCTTCACGGTGGATTTCTGCCAATCACCCTCAACTTTCTTCAAAACGTCTACGGCCGCGGCGGCGGAGGACCCAGCGGTGGCCTTTGGCTTGCCCATGGTCGCAAGAAACAGCGGCAGAGCTGGAGGACAAGAGGTTTGGAGCTCGGTGGGCGGCGAGAATGATAGAGCGCAGAGGAAAAGGAGGCCAGGACGATTGGAGAAGATGAAGGCCCTCGCGTCAAGCGCAGTACTTATGCCTCGAAGACGTTTCATCTCAACCGTCCCACAGAACAAGTTCCAAGCAGACACATCCAACCGTCCACATGTCGCACGAAGAAACCAACCGTCGCCGCCCACTTCGTCCACTACGCACGAAAACCGAGGCGTCGTCATCATGCCGCGCAAATTTCGCTCCCAGTTCGGAGACGTGACAACTGCTGACCGCGGTCAGCTCTGACAGCGGGGCCCGCCACGTCACGTCCCATCGGGCGCAGAGGCGCGCTATGGATCGTCACCAATGACGTCATCAAGCCAACGGCTCCAAAAACAACTGAAGCAGCTCGACAGAGTGATTCGAGTAGTAAGCTTCCAAGCTGAAACCAACAAAGAAGGAACGACTGATGATCCGAGAACCCGAAGAAATCATTCGGGTGGCAAAGAAAAACCGAGTAAGCTCGAGCAGCCGAATCCATCCACAAGTAAGCCAATAGGCCGAATAGAAGCAAGCTTCACAAGAAGACAAAGGCGAAGTAATTCGACTGCAAAGGTTACTCCCATCGGGAGCGGCTGGTTCGACTGAAGAAATTGAGTTCAAGCTCAAGATCAAGCAATCCAATGGCGCGTCCAGGTGGAAGAAGTCCTTCGCTCGACTCTACGCTTCGACCAAGCACTCGAGGGCTACTGACGTGGGGCTGCCTTTTGGGTAGCCCACGATAAGGCTACCTGGGCCGCGCCAAGGACATGGAGGCCCACAGAAGGCCCACGCGGGGTACCTTGTAACCTAGTCCAAGTCGGTTAGGAAGCATAACCTGTCATATCTGTAGTTGCCATCGGCATCGACCGCCCGAGACCTGGCTACCTATAAAGCCAGGAGGGTTGCTCGTCCAAAAGGACACGCTCATAGCCACCGCCACAAACCCTAGCGAGATCGCAATCTCGCCATTGTAACCACAACTCGCATCAATAATCAGACAAGCAGGAGTAGGGTGTTATCCTCCGGGAGCCTGAACCTGGGTAAATCCTCGCTTGTCAGCCGTCGTGACCACCTGCACTCATCTCTCTCCCCATCAATCAACCCGGGGTACACAACCCTGGGACTTGTCGAGTTAGCACCTCGTCACGCAGTTCACGAAAGCAATTACATGAGCGCAATTCACAAAAGAATCAACACAATTCTTACATGCAGTAGTGTTCTTCAAATTATCATCTTGGACCGTTCACGAAATCAGCACATTGCCGTGGGTCCACGACTGCCACTCCTCAGTGATCACATGGATCTCAATCCTCCTCTTCTGATATGAACTGCAAGAAAACCAATGAGCAAAAATTTGAACGTGGCTGAGAACTTGCAGCGGACAATTAATGGAAAGGTCTGTAGGCTGTATTATTTCAGATGGAAATGCAACTATTCAGTAAAATTATTTCAATCATGCATTTATGATCTGTAGGTTGTATTACTTTTTTTGTACAGATGATTTACTTCATGTAGCGGCTGGAATTCCACCAGAAGATACAAAACCCTTATACTCAAACTATTAACTTCTATCAACAATTTACTCACTGTAATAGCAAATCAATGCTTGAACTGAAACCAAATGCAACAATATAATTGTGTTTCTTCAATATTATCATCAAAAATTGTTTAATTACTGGTGGTACATGCTGAGAATGTCTAGCCCAAGTTCATACACCATTATTGGTTTCACAGTTGTGAGCTTTATCGAAAGAAAATGATAGCCGTTTTAAATTCATCTTAGGCTTAATAAATCATTACAATCAAGCACACATGCAAAATTTATATATCTCCTTCGCCTCGCGCCTGTCGACAACCTATAACATTGGCTCGACCTCCATATGCCATCTCTAAACCACTCAATGGTAGCTGAAAGTTCCAGCCTCACTTCTTCCGGAGTAAACATCTGAATGAAAAACACATATTAATGTCATAAAGGTATCAACAACAGTTTTTTATACTGATTTAAGTTCTCCATAGGTTGGGTAGAAAGAAATTTTGGTTGGAAGAGAATTCTAATAATGCAAACTCAGAGGATATCACATATAAAAGCATGGACCTATATAAACACTCTTTTGGAAATTTATAAGTAAATAATATTGCCTCACATCCATTTTGTACAGATTGTTCGGTACAAACAAAAATTAGTAGGGAGAGAATTTTAACTGTAACAAAAAAATGCCAACTGAGATCATACCAGCTATAAAAGGCATTGACCTGTAAAAACACTCTTCCGGAATGAAAATAAGTCAATAGTATTGTCTTTCATTCACTTTATAGGAAAACTTGGAAATAAGCATCTCCAACTCATTGCTAATAAGTTCATTAAATTCAGATATGCAATGGTAATAAAGTATATTGAAGTTAGTAGAATGGCAAGTATATTTAATCACCTAGAGATACTCGTTTTTCCATAGAGCTGATGGACACCCATTACCAGGCACACGATCTTTCTCAAGCTGCCGTTGTTGTACCTGCTGGACATCCATTTTCAATTGTGTTAGCACACAATAATCATGTACCCCATACCCAAAATGAAACATTACATCTGAATGCTAGTGCCCATGAGCCATATATGTAACCAATATTGTGTAAGGCCAGGTTTTTTACGATATTAAGAGAAAAAAACTTATTATATGAAAGCAGTGTCGTTTTGTTAGATATTAATGCAAAATATAATTAATGGAAAGTGGGAATAAGTTACTATTTGCCACACTTTTCTGAAAACCTTCATTATTTGATGTGAGCTAAGTTATATGTAAGCATTATCTTGTTATAATTCTCCTATCATATGTAAGCATTTAACCCAACATAAATAATCAAAAGGTTCACCACCATCATAAGAACCAGCATTTATGGTCTTGCAAAAGCTTAAGACTGAATCATAAATAGGAGTATAATAAATTGTAAAAGAAAATTGTCGGGGGGCTGCCCCCCGGGTAGGGGCAGATCCCGGTATAATATAGTAAGGTGCCAACAATACTTGACCTTTGGCGACAGCAAGGGACACCTCCTGGTGTGCCGAAAGGGCAGCTTAACCCTTGGGCACTGGAAGAGGGCAAAGTGCCTCCTGGCAGCCACAAGGGTCAGCTCTGGCAGCTATAAATATACACCCCCGACCCTCACAATAGCAGCACAAGCATGAGCGGGTGGTTCCTCTAAGAACTAGCTTCTCGAAGATGTCTTTGCTGATAGGCTAAGACATCTTCGGGAGGCTAGGCCTAGAGATACTCATCCTGGGACGAGCTCGGACGTATCCGGAAAGGGTCCCGAGTCTCGCGGTCCAAGGAAACTCCCGGAAGGAGGTGTACTCGGCTTTACCGGATAGGTAGTCCAGGTAAGTACTAACCGGAATGTATGTCTCGGTGTTGATCTTATGCAGAAGAGGCTCACCATGGCAAGCGAGGAGGTAGCCGGCGTAAGGGCTTCCGGTAGGCCATCAACGGTCTAGAGCAGGCTTTCCCGTCTATAGCGGGGGGAAGTACCATTCCACCTGACACGGAAGCATGGTCACCTCCCGCCTGACACGGAGGCATGGTCACCTCCCGCCTGACACGGGAGCGCGTCAGCCGGTACGATCGTGGTACGACAAGACCTGACATGCCTAGCCCGGCAATCCGGAAAAGGCTATCCGGGATGGGCAAAGACATGTCTTGTCTCTGACAAGGGGACAATGATGATGCAGGACGGCGCCTGCCGTCCTTAGCGAGATGATGACGAAGGGGCTATACCGGATAGCCCGGCGACTAGGTCGCACTAGCCGGTGACGGCATGCCGGCTAGGCCTGTCCGGTGGGGCCAAGCCAAGTTAGGGTTTCCGGCCCTCCTGGTCGGAGCTCTATAAAAGGCGCCATAACTGCTCCTGAGAGGGAGAGACCAACTTCAGAGCCAAAGCTATAGTCACATTTACTCCTAGAGCATTCACTCCTTCTCACCTTGAGTTCATCTAGTTCTTTGTACTCCTCACTTTGAGAGATCTTGTAGCAAGTTGTAGTCCTTATACCACCAATATATAGAGAGGAAAGGCAGGAGTAGGGGTGTTACCTCCTCACGAGGGACCTGAACCTGGGTATATCGTGTGTGTGTTGTGTGTCTTCGTGCATTTGTTTGTGTTTCTTAGATCTTCTCCTTTACACTTTGATCTTATTCCTTGTTCTTGGGAGATCTCGATTTTACCGGGATCCTCCCCGTGTGAGCTCTTCAGCTCGCTATCCCTCCCCGGATCCACCAACGTCCATCGGCCCCACAAATTAGCCATCCTATGGCATCTGCCGTGACACCACCACGACAGTTGGCGCCCACCGTGGGGGCAGACAGAGGCGTTGGCTGGTGTACACATCCGGACGGGCTCCCCCGTCCATTTCGACGTTCGGGTTCTCTCTGGCCTAGTCGTAAGGCTAGGGGAGATGGACTTCGTCAGCGACAACGCAGGGTGCTTCCGGAACAGACCGTTTCCGGTGAACGAATGTCTCATTGATTTCGGTGGTTTCACCACCTACGTGGCCACCGAGGTTGTCTGTAGCTACCCGGACGTGGTCCTGGAAGCTGAGGACCCTCCCATGCTCTGCGCAGCTCGGGGTCTGCGTGCCGGTCGCCCCCCGAGTTCCGTCGCAGTAATGATGGTCGGGGCAACAGAGGAGGAGTATCAAGATGCTGACGGCGATACTGACGGCCACCCCCGTTTGGCCAAACCCCCGCAGGAGAGGCCTGCGGCCCGAGATGGAGATCCGCAATCATCTCATCCACGACGTCGTCCGGATCCCCTCTCGGGACTCGTGGCCAAGTTGGATGTACCGGTAGCTACCGGAGCAGATGCCCATGCCACTTCGGCTGAGTTAGAGGAGCAGCGGAAGTTGCTACTCGCTGAAGCACAGGAGATCGCCGAGATCCGCCGCGAGCTCAGCGCTAGCCTCCGGGAGTACAATGCAGCTCACAGATTCCCTAAGATAGACTCCCGGGAGAAGCGCATTGCAGATCTGCGCAAGAAAGGAAGAATGGTGAATGAGGAGCTGGCTGGTGGAGCCACCACCAGTAATACTGGAAGTCGGATTTCAGCAGGGAAGCCGGTGTACAGCTCACCGGCGAAAACCCTTAGGGACACCGAAGCCGCCATGGCCGAGTTGGTGGGGTTATCCGGTGAAGCCCTGCGCAAGCAGCAGGAGAGGGTAAACGAGTTGGTGATTGAAGCCAATCGTCAGAATCTGGCCTTCAAGAAGAAGAACCCCGGGGCAGGATCCCAGGTACACTCAGCCAGACCCAACAGCCAGAAGTCGGATGGGGAGGCCTCTTCCCCGCATCCGAGCAGAAGCAAGAGCAAGAGCAAGAGCCGGAGCCGGAGTCGAGGTTCCGGGAAGAACAAGCAGCTACAGACCTATGATCCGGCCTTCGCCGGTATCCAGCAAGCCGGGCAGGCCGGACAGCATAACTCGGGACAGGCGGGAAGTACCCGTGGGGATGGTAACCTGGGTGTAGGAAACAATAACCCGGTTGGCCGTGGTAATCCACCCCGGAATCCTCCTCACGTTCAGGGAAACCCGCAGAGGGAGGTTGTCTCCGTTCCCCAGCAGGCCCTGGTCCCTGCGCAAGACAGGCTCAACGATGGCAACTCGAGGTTGCAGCAGCTCGGATATCAGCCAGACGAGAACCCTTTGGGATCTCGGATAGGAACCAGGCAGCTGAACCCGGCAGACGCCAGATTCCGGCTCGACCGGATTCACCAATCCGAGTTGGTGGAAGAGCAAGGACCTCCGGGACCTGCCTGCTTTGGACCTCGGATAATGCGGGAACCTCCTGTTCAGAACTTTCAGCTCAATCGAGGTGCCAAGACCTATGACGGTAGCAAGAAACCGGAGGACTGGCTAACCGACTATGTAACTGCAGTAAGCATAGCCGGTGGAAACAGACGATGGGCGGTACGATATGTACCGCAGATGTTGGAGGGACCAGCCCGGATCTGGTTGAACAATCTGAGAACTGGCAGTATAGACTGCTGGTTAGACTTTGAGGAGGCATTCATCAGCAACTTCACCAGCACGTACAAGAGGCCCAACAGGCCTCAGCAGCTCGCCATCTGTAGGCAAAGGAGCAATGAGACTGACCGGGAGTACCTTACCCGGTGGAGCAATATTCACAACTCTTGCGAAGGAGTGGTGGAGGCACAAGCCATCTCCTGGTTTGCGCAAAGATGCCGGCATGGCTCTATGCTGTGGCAGAAGTTGCAGAGAAAGATGCCAACGACTTTGGCAGAGACCATGCGCATCGCCGATACCTACACGCTTGGAGATCCCATGCAACCCCTGGTGGATGTCGGAGACTCCAACAGGAGGAATGCGGGACCTCAGCGTTCGGGACCGAGCAGGAGCCATGATCGCCAGGATTTCGGCCACAAGAGGAATCAGCCCGAGTACCACCATGCCGCGCAGCATGTCGCAACAGTGACCCGGGAGCAGGAGGACGCCGGCAACAGCCAGCGTCAAAAGACAAGTGGCCCGGTTTGGGGTCAGAGTCAGGAGGTGCAAAAGACCTGGGTGGAGCAGAAGAAACCCCTGACGTATGAGGAGATGCTGAACAAGCCATGCTGCTACCACACTCTGGAGGCCAACAAGCCCGCAAACCATTCTACTCGGCAGTGCAGCTGGTATCAGCGCACGTTGCAGGAGGGCAGCTCGGGAGCTATTCGGCAGAATGCTCCGACATCTCGGCCCAATATCCCGAGACCTCCTCCTCCGTCATCGGGGGCCAATGCTGTGCGACTTCCCCCTCCTCCGAGAGGACCCCCACCTCGCCCAGTGAATGTGGTGCATACCCGAAACGACAACGGTAACCAAGCCGGACACCAGCAGAGCAACTACCGGGAGGCACATCAGAGCTATGTGGTCTTTGTGACCGAGCCCACTGACCGAAAGAGTGTGCGGCAGCGCGCTCTGGAGGTGAATGCTGTGATCCCGGCGGTGCCCAAATTCTTGCACTGGTCCAAGATGGAGATCACCTGGAGCCGGAAGGATCACCCCCGGGTTATGCCCAAGCCAGGAGCGTATGCCTTGGTGGTGGACCCTACTTTTGTCGGACCCAACCTCAACGTCCGCTTCAGCCGGGTTCTGATTGACAATGGCAGTGCCATTAACATCATGTACAAGGACACGATGTTGAAGCTGGGAGTATCCATGAACACCCTGCTGCCTACCGAGACAACCTTCCATGGCATTGTGCCCGGAGTCTCTTGCTCGCCCATGGGAAAGATCTGGGTTGAGGTGCTATTCGGAACTCGGGAGAACTGCCGAACCGAGAGCTTGGAGTTCGAGGTCGTGGACCTCGAGAGCCCGTATCACGCCCTGATCGGCAGACCAGCCCTCGCCAAGTTCATGATCTCGACTCACGTGGGCTACCTCAAGATGAAGATGCCGGGACCCAACGGTGTGATCACCATCTCGGGAGACCACAAGCGCTCCATGGAGTGTGCCTCGGCGGGGTCGTGCTTAGCTGAGTCCCTGGTGATCGCGGAAGAGAAGAAGAGTATCCAGCAGGTGGTGGCGATGGTCAAGACCTCCCAACTCGGAATGCCCGGGATGGTGAACCTGGAGCAGGGGGCATCATTTCAGCCCCCCAAGGAGACCAAGAAGGTGTGTGTGGACCCCAGCAACCCGGAGCGCCAAGTTATCATTGGCAGCAACCTGGACAGCAAATAGGAAGGCGAGCTCGTCGACTTCCTCCGTGAGAATCGGGATGCCTTTGCGTGGTCGAGTGACGATCTGCAAGGCGTCCCGAGGGAGTTGGCTGAGCACTCTCTATTTGTTAGACCGGATGCGAAGCCGGTGAAGCGACCGACTAGGCGTCTCTCGGATGAGAGAAGAGCAGATGTCATGGAGCATCTGGCTATACTGCTGGCCACCGGATTCATCATGGAGGTGCTGCACCCGGATTGGATTTCGAATCCGGTCCTGGTGGAGAAGAAGAAGGATGATCCCCTCCTGCTTAAGGTGTGGCGCATGTGCATCGACTTCACCAACCTCAACAAGGCATGCCCGAAAGACCCCTTTCCGCTGCCCCGGATAGATCAAGTAATAGACTCCACTGCCGGGAGTGAGCTTTTAACTTTTCTAGATGCTTATTCTGGTTTTCACCAGATACCTTTGAATCCGGATGATCAATTGAAAACTGCTTTTATTACCCCTTATGGGGCTTATTGCCATCGTGTTATGACTTTCGGGTTGAGAAATGCTGGTGCTACATACCAGAGATGCATGCAGAAATGCTTGCATGACCAGATAGGCCGAAATGCCGAGGTCTATGTCGATGACATGGTCATAAAAAAAAAAGCCTCATTAATAGATGATCTGAGGGAAACATTTAAGAACCTAAGAAGATTCCGGATGAGGTTGAACCCGGATAAGTGCACATTTGGTGTTCCGGCAGGAAAATTACTCGGTTTCCTCATCTCAAGCCGAGGAATCGAGGTCAACCCGGGCAAAATTCGCGCTATTGAGAGCATGAAGTTGCCCGTGCGCCTCAAGGATGTGCAGAAGTTTACCGGGTGTCTGGCATCCCTCAGTCGGTTTGTGAGCCGACTTGGGGAGAAGGCCTTGCCTCTGTATCAACTGATGAAGAAGAGCAAGACATTTGTTTGGACCCCACAAGCTGATGCGGCGTTCAACGATCTGAAGAGAATTCTCTCAACAGCACCTGTGTTGGCATCCCCGTTACCCAAGGAACCAATGTTGTTGTATATTGCCGCAACCAACCGAGTAGTCAGTGTGGCAATGGATGTAGAAAGGGAAGAAGGGGGCAAGCTGATACAGAGGCCGGTGTATTACCTCAGTGAGGTGATCTCGGAATCCAAGCAGAACTACCCGCACTACCAGAAGATGGCATATGGGGTGTACATGGCAGTGACCAAGCTCAAGCACTACTTTCAGGAACACCCGATCACAGTGGTATGCGAAGCTCCTCTCGCCGAGATCATCGGTTGCAAGGATGCTAGCGGCCGGGTAGCCAAATGGGCCATCCAGTTGTCTCCGTACGCTCCGGCATACGAGAGACGAGATACCATCAAGTCGCAGGCGCTGCCGGACTTTTTGGTAGACTGGGCCGAGATGCAGTATGAACCTCCGATGCCGGATTACAATTTCTGGAGGATGCATTTCGATGGCTCAAAGGCTAAGATCGGATTGGGCACAGGAGTGGTCCTCACTTCCCCAAAGCAAGATGTACTGAAGTATGTGCTGCAGATCCACTTTCCGGCATCCAACAATGTAGCAGAATATGAGGCCTTGGTTCATGGACTGAATGTCGCCAAGGAGATCGGCATCCGCCGGATAGAGTGCTTTGGTGACTCGGACCTCGTAGTACAACAGGTGTCGGGGAATTGGGATGCCCTTGATGCAAACATGGCCTTGTACAGATTTCATGTGCAGAAAATTTCCGGATTTTTTGAAGGATGCGAGTTCAAGCACATACCCAGAGGAGAAAACGAGGCAGCGGATGTCTTGTCCAAGCTAGGATCATCCCGGGATGCAATCCCACCCGGAATAGCTCTGGAGCATTTGAGGAAGCCATCTATCCAACCCTCACCCGAATCAGATTCGATCTTCATCCCCAAGGAGCCTGGTGCAGATGCAGTACCCATGGAAGTAGATGTCGGGAGCATAACATCGAACCCGGGGACTGCGTCCCAGTGCTCAGAGAGGCAAAGAAAGATGATGATAGAGGTGATGTCGGCAGAACCAATGGACATATACGCTCCCATGTTCCCGGATAGACCTGTCCCGGGATGGGCACAACCCATTATGGCTTACATCGTGGAGGGAACTCTCCCGGAGAATGAAGTGGAAGCCCGGCAAATACTGCGAAGATCAAAAGCATACACTGTCATCAATCAAGAGCTGTACAAAAGAAGTGTCACTGAGATACTCCAGAGATGTGTGGAACCGGCAGAAGGACAAGAGATGTTGGTGGAAATACATCAAGGGGAGTGTGGACATCATGCATCATCCCGGGCCCTGGTGGCAAAGGTGTTCCGACATGGGTTCTACTGGCCCACTGCATTGCAGCAAGCAGAAGATATTGTCCGGAAATGTGGGGGATGCCAGAGATTTGCTCACCGGATACACATGCCGGCATCGGCACTGAAAACAATCCCCATCACTTGGCCATTCGCAGTATGGTGTTTGGATATGGTCGGGCAATTCAAGCCGGCAAGAGGCAATATGACACATATACTAGTGATGGTGGACAAATTCACTAAGTGGATAGAGGTCAAGCCAATCCGGAAGTGCGATGGACACACCGCTGTGCAATTCCTGAAAGACATCATCTTGAGATACGGATACCCACACAGCATTATCACAGATAATGGAACAAACTTTGCTGTGGGGGAATTCGCTCGATTTTGTGCTGAGAAGGGAATCCGGCTGGATGTAGCATCAGTTGCACACCCGGAAGAAAATGGGCAAGTCGAAAGAGCAAATGCCTTAATCTTGGCCGGCATCAAAGCTCGTTTGATCGAACCACTATTGAGAACTCCGGGATGCTGGATAGAGGAATTACCGGCAGTGCTATGGGGTCTCCGGACTACACCGAATAGATCTACCGGCTACACGCCATTCTTCATGGTATACGGTGCTGAGGCAGTACTCCCGACCGACATACAATATGACTACCCGAGAGTGACAATGTTCACCGAAACCGAGGCAAAGGAGGCCCGAGAAGATGATGTAGATTTACTCGAGGAGGCAAGAGAGTTGGCACTATCTCGGTCGGCAATTTATCAACAGAACCTCCGTCGCTATCATAGCCGGAAAGTGCACCCGAGGGTGTTCCGGGAAGGAGATCTGGTGCTGAGGCTCATCCAACGCACGGCCGGAATGCATAAGTTGTCACCTCCATGGGAGGGACCTTTTGTGATAAGCAGGGCATTGCACAAAGATTCTTATTACCTTGTAGATGCACAGGAGGCTAGGAAAGGTGTAATGGACAAATCCGGTGAGGAAACCAAGCGCCCATGGAATGTAGCTCTACTTCGCCCCTTTTACACGTAAAAGGTTCAGTGTATGTTGTATCTCAATTTTCAGTATTAATGGAAGTAAGGCACCCCGGGAGGAACCCGGGGACTGCCTGGTTATGAGCTTGTCTTGTTATTTTTTGTCAAATTCATTTACTACTTTTTACCGGCATCTCGGGAAGGAACCCGGGGACTGCCGGATAACTGTTCTCTACTTTTCTTTTGTATGCCGGGAAAGTTCCGAGTTCGACTCTCAAAGTCAAAGTAATGTATGTCATGTGAAATCATCTTGTGACTCGACTGACGAACGCCGAAATGGTAGTCAAGAGCAAAGAGAGGGAAGGTGGGAAACACGAAAATGGTCTCGGGGACTCGGAGCAGGAACTTATCCGGCATACATGTTGTTTATTAAATTAGTTGTTTTTTATGTCGGGAATTCGGTTAGTAGGAACTCGGATTGTTTTAAGTAATGTATGCCGTATGTGGAGTTTCGTGACTCGACTGTCGAACGCCGAAATGGTAGACAAGAGCAGAAATTACCTAAGTACGGTAAACATGAAGGGCAATTTGGGAACTCAAAGCAGAATATATTGACATAAGTGGTTCGAATAGGTAGTTCGGTACGGAGCGAAAATAGTATAAGTGTATATGACATATGGCACCCGGCATCCCGGGGATTTAACGAATCTACTCTTTAAGTTTTTCAAGCGGTAGGGGAAGTCGGCTTCTCGACGGAGACCTCGGGAGCAGCAGCCTCGGGAGCAGTGGCAGCAGCAGCAGCAGCAGGAGCGACTTCGGCTTCGGTTCCGGCAGCACTACTCGGGGCCTCGGGAAGCACCTCGATCTCGGGGGCCTCGGGTCTTGGCGAAGTCGCTGCATCCCGGGGAACCACCTTCTCGGGCGCGGCACCGGAAGCAGCGTCATCTCCTTCCGGGGCCTCGTCTTCCGCGTCGCCGCTCGCGTCGCTTTCTTCGTCGTCCTCGTAATCTGATTCCGAGTCGGAAGGAAGGACGCTAGAGGTGAAGGCGCGGATGCTTGCCCACGTAGCGATGCGGTGCGATACCTCTTGTCGGCGCTGGACCTTTTCCGGATCGGTGACCCACGGAGAAACCGTCCGCAGGCGCAGGATCGCCCCCAGATCAAGACCTTCGTACCAGCTAAGTACTTGGGTCAAGACCTGGTCGGCGCCAGCCCGCGCACCGGAACGCTTCCAGGCGTGGATGCGCCTCCCGGCACCCCGAAGTGCGCTCGCGAGCTCGGGAATCGAGAGCGTCCCCCGGATACTCGGCCACAGTGCGCCGTGAACGTGGACCGCAGCGCTGAGTAGATCCGTCCCGATAGACCGTAGAGGTACTATCCGGGCCTTCAGGGCGATGAGGTGATCCTCGATGTCCCAGGCATCCGAAATGGGACCCTTCCCGGCGCGCTTCTCGCGGGAGGCGGCAACAGCTTTGGCGGCAGCCTCGCGGGAGTGCTCGAACTCTCCTTTAAAAAGAAGAGCTGTCAAACGACTAGGTCATAAGAGTAACATCAAGAAAGAAAGCAAAGAGAAGACAAGAGAGATGTCGGTCCACTTACTGTTCAGATCCCGGTTCAATACTGTGAGCTCCGAGAGCCAAGTATCAGACCGGGACCGGAGAAGAGCAAGCTCAGTCTCGGCAGTGTGCGCGCGCTCCTCGGACTGGTCCAGGGTCTCTTTCTGCTTCTTGGTCGCCTCGATGAAGCGCGTCTTCATGTCGGCCGTAGCAGCCTTGACCTTTTCGAGCTCGCCGTTGAGCCGCGCGATCTCGGCTTGCGCAGTGGCAAGTGCAGTTTTCTGGTCAACCGAGACCTTGCGCGCGGCGTCGCGCTCCTCCCGCAGGCGTCCTTCGGATATCTTGGACTGACCGAGATCAGCAAGAACCCGGTTGAAGATGTTGCGGCGTTTCTGGTTGCACTCCTAAAATCAAGACAGAGAAGGAGTTAGTCGGGAAAGGATGTAAGGAACCCGGTTGGGAGGATCTCGGGGACTCGGTGTCCGAGTCCTGGATTTTTCTCTAAGATTGGAGCCTAGTGATCCGCTATTCGGTGGAATCTAGAGCACTAAGCACCAATCTCGGGGACTAGTGGTGATGGAGCAAATTTTGAAGCAACCTACCCGGTTGGGAGGATCTCGGGGACTCGGTGTCCGGGTCCTGGATTTCTCTCTAAGATTGGAGCCTAGTGATCCGCTATTCGGTGGAATCTAGAGCACTAAGCACCAATCTCGGGGACTAGTGGTGATGGAGCAAATTTTGAAGCAACCTACCCGGTTGGGAGGATCTCGGGGACTCAGTGTCCGGGTCCTGGATTTCTCTCTAAGATTGGAGCCTAGTGATCCGCTATTCGGTGGAATCTAGAGCACTAAGCACCAATCTCGGGGACTAGTGGTGATGGAGCAAATTTTGAAGCAACCTACCCGGTTGGGAGGATCTCGGGGACTCGGTGTCCGAGTCCTGGATTTTTCTCTAAGATTGGAACCTAGTGATCCGTTATTCGGTGGAATCTAGAGCACTAAGCACCAATCTCGGGGACTAGTGGTGGTGGAAGGAACAAGTGTTTTTTGATAAAAGAAAGAGAACAAGCTTACCTTGGTCACCCGAGTAACATCCAGTGCGGCCACTTGGAGAGCGTGCAGAGCTTGGGCGTTGCGGCTTGGGCCTGCAGCGTGCAAGTCTCCCGCGATCTCGGAGGCATCGGCGGCAAGCCAGGCATGGTTGTATTCGTCAACAACCCGTATGCCGGAGCCGCCGGGCGCGCGAGTAGCGGCAACATCCCGGGATCCTGAAGGTACAAAGGAACTGACGGTTGCTCGCAACATCCGCAAGGCAGCAGTAGGGATCTCGGCGGGAGGCGGTGGTAAAGATGAAAACGTACCCGTGCGCGGCACCAAGTCGCGGGCCGAAGATGTCGGGGCAGCTGCGGGTGGGACAGAAGGTGTTTTCTGCCCAGCAATCTTGCCGCGAGACTTGGGAGGTTGATCAGCTGGCCGGGAGGAGGCTGTGGGCTCTTTCTCCGGGACGGTCTTGGTCGCGGCTGGCCGAGAGGAGCCGCTTGCCGCAGGTTGCCGGCGAGGGCTAGCGATCTCTGCCTCAAGCCCGGGCACCCGGCGCGGGCTCTCCGGAAGAAGCACTTCTCCCGAGGTGGTCGTGGCCTGCACCGGGGTCTCCTCGATCACCGGATGTGCTTCCGGGGTCGCAGCGGTAGCCGGTGCGGCACCGGAGGTGGCAGGCTCACTCCCTCGAGTAGAAGGGTGAGGAGGTGAAGGAGAAGCCCGAGCCGGGCTGGGAGTCCGAGTCCCGGGAGGAGGAGGAACAGCAGGTGACGGGAGCTCGAGTGCATCCCTGAAAGGAAGTGTCTTAGTAATAGTTATGGAGAAAACAAAGTCAGATAACATAAGGCAAGGAAAACGTACCCGGAATCCACAATGGGAGGACCCCTTTTCCGGCGCCGAGCAGGCTTCTCGGTCGTTTGCTTACTCGGTTTGCTCCTCTTTGGGGGGTTGCCGGAGTTATCGGCCCCCTCGGTGTCGGAAGCCGCGCGCTTCCGGCTCTCGGCACGCTTGGTCCCGGTTGTCGGTTTCGGAACCACTGCTGAGGCCCAATTCAGAGGGAGAGCGTCAATAACATCGAGAATCTGGCAGTCAATCTCATCCTCATCATCCGAAGAAATGAAAACTGCCTCTGGAGTTGAAGGATTACCCGGGGCCTTAACGAAAGGGATGGCGAGATGGTCCTCGCCGTCGGGATCCTCTCTCGGCATCACGTCCGGTCTCAGGAAGTTCGGCACGAAATTCCCGTTGGCGTGGACAGCGTCTTCTTCCAGTTGACGCTCGAACAACTGCGCAAACAGATTAGGTCGTGTCGGTGTCCAGGTGAACGCATGTACGAAGGCGAATGCACGAAAGACAGATATGAGCACCTGGTCGCATGGTTTTTTCCGGGATCCCCCAATGACACCCCAAGAGTAGTCCTCCGTCATCTCCGTCCGGGCAATAGCTCGAACGCGACGGACGACCCCGGCATGATCTAGCCCAAAGATACTGGTCCTAGTGGGGTCAAAGTTCCCAGCCATGTGGCACATCTTGTGCACTCGGTTTTGAAGGGGGCAGACCCGGCGAACAATGAAGCAACGCAGGAGGTCATCCCCGGTCATCTTCTCATTTAGCACGTTCAGAACGTCGTGCATGCAACTGACCTCGTCGTTATCCGGAAGCTTGTTCCAGAGACGGAATTCGCGCGGAGGACCAATAACGAACTTCGGCAGATTGATGAAGTCCGGATTCGAGGATCCCGGACCGTCTCCCGAGTGCTCCCGGTTCTTCACGTAGAAGAAGCTGCGCTGCCACTTCCGGCAGGACTCTAGTCCCTTGACTATAGGGAATCCGGAGTCCGCGCGAGGGATAATGGTGGCCGCTCCGCAATCGACTAAGTCCTTTATCTTCTTATCCGGATTGGGGATGGCTTGGCGCCGAAGGATGAAATACTTGGCCCAGAGATCCAAGAATGGCCATATGCCGAGGTAGGCCTCCGCGTAAGTGGTGAAGACCGAGAGCATCATTATGGCGTTGGCGGGAAGATGGTGAGGTTGGAGGTCGTAGAGGTCGAGGAAGTCGCGGAAGAAGGGGCTTGCCGGAAGCCCAAACCCACACTCGAAGTGCGCGAGGAATACCACGTATTCCCCGGGTTGGGGTTCCGGTGCAACCTCCCCCTCCGGGAGGCGGCTCTCGACTTCCGGAGGAATCCGGTGAGTCCGGTAGAGCCAGTCCAGATCTGACTGCTTGGTCTCAGACCCATCCCAGCATCCCCGGGTACGTTCTTCGCCCATGTCGGAGAAGTACGCAGGGGTATCCGAGCTACTCTGCAGGCGCAGCGGCGGTTAGTCGGAGTTAGTCTACCGGAAACTAGGATGCCGGAACACAAACTGCTAAACGCTACCGGATTCCTGGGAAGCAAGATCTACCGTGTGCTAAATAATCAAAACAAAAGGGGGAAAATAGGCTCGTGCTGGACTCGGCCGAAGCGCAAAGCAAGTGAACAATCTGCATCCTACCGTTACGGTGCATCACCACCGTGCGCCTCGTGCGCGCCGCTCAAGTTGTGCTCGCCGGCGGTGGCTCAACCGCGCATGTGCTACGGCACGGCCGGAGTCGGGCGGTTGTTCTAACGGAGAAGATAATCGGAGCGAAGAAGAGGAACTCACCGGAGAAGAGAAGGTCGGCGAGGGCGACGGTGTCCGGACTCCGACGAACGGAGAGGGCGACGGTGTCCGAGCTCCGGCGAACGGCGGCAAATGCAGCGGCAGCGGGGCGCTCGAGACGGCAAAGGAGGAGAATGCGAAGGAGAGGAAGAAGGAGGGGAAACTGTTCCGGTCCCCTATTTATGGGGGGGGGGGGGGGGGATTCCGGAGCGGTTTCCGATTTTCCCGCCCACGATCTCCACGATCGTGGGTGGGATCTGTTTTGTGCCGCGAGCCACGTGGCGCTATCCGGAGCGCCCAATCCGGCCACACCGAGGGCCACACGGCCCCAACGGTTGGATTCCGGATCGGCTGCGGCTCCCCGGCGCGGGAACCCAAGCGACGGCGTGCTCGCGCAGGGGCACTCGAGTGCGTCTCTGCTCAGACGGGACGTCGGGTGGGCCCTGGCTCACTGTCTCGAATTCATCGGGAGGCCAACGGTCAAGATTCACTGAGATGGTGCTATCCGGTCGCAGGCTTCGCCTCCCGGTTAAGACAGTCTCGGTGGGAGGACCTCGGTAAGAAGATCTCGGGAAGAATCGATCTCGGCATGGAATAAAAGGATGGTGTCATGTGTTCTCGGAAGATGGTTGTTATTAAAGCTGATCCCGCACATCATCCGGGGTCGCTGTGCAGCACCAGCTTCGGGGACTAGTGTCGGGGGGCTGCCCCCCGGGTAGGGGCAGATCCCGGTATAATATAGTAAGGTGCCAACAATACTTGACCTTTGGCGACAGGAAGGGACACCTCCTGGTGTGCCGAAAGGGCAGCTTAACCCTTGGGCACTGGAAGAGGGCAAAGTGCCTCCTGGCAGCCACAAGGGTCAGCTCTGGCAGCTATAAATAGACACCCCCGACCCTCACAATAGCAGCACAAGCATGAGCGGGTGGTTCCTCTAAGAACTAGCTTCTCGAAGATGTCTTTGCTGATAGGCTAAGACATCTTTGGGAGGCTAGGCCTAGAGATACTCATCCTGGGACGAGCTCGGACGTATCCGGAAAGGGTCCCGAGTCTCGCGGTCCAAGGAAACTCCCGGAAGGAGGTGTACTCGGCTTTACCGGATAGGTAGTCCGGGTAAGTACTAACCGGAATGTATGTCTTGGTGTTGATCTTATGCAGAAGAGGCTCACCATGGCAAGCGAGGAGGTAGCCGGCGTAAGGGCTTCCGGTAGGCCATCAACGGTCTAGAGCAGGCTTTCCCGTCTATAGCGGGGGGGAGTACCATTCCGCCTGACACGGAAGCATGGTCACCTCCCGCCTGACACGGAGGCATGGTCACCTCCCGCCTGACACGGGAGCGCGTCAGCCGGTACGATCGTGGTACGACAAGACCTGACATGCCTAGCCCGGCAATCCGGAAAAGGCTATCCGGGATGGGCAAAGACATGTCTTGTCTCTGACAAGGGGACAATGATGATATAGGACGGCGCCTGCCGTCCTTAGCGAGATGATGACGAAGGGGCTACACCGGATAGCCCGGCGACTAGGTCGCACTAGCCGGTGACGGCATGCCGGCTAGGCCTGTCCGGTGGGGCCAAGCCAAGTTAGGGTTTCCGGCCCTCCTGGCCGGAGCTCTATAAAAGGCGCCATAACTGCTCCTGAGAGGGAGAGACTAACTTCAGAGCCAAAGCTATAGTCACATTTACTCCTAGAGCATTCACTCCTTCTCACCTTGAGTTCATCTAGTTCTTTGTACTCCTCACTTTGAGAGATCTTGTAGCAAGTTGTAGTCCTTATACCACCAATATATAGAGAGGAAAGGCAGGAGTAGGGGTGTTACCTCCTCACGAGGGCCCTGAACCTGGGTATATCGTGTGTGTGTTGTGTGCCTTCGTGCATTTGTTTGTGTTTCTTAGATCTTCTCCTTTACACTTTGATCTTATTCCTTGTTCTTGGGAGATCTCGATTTTACCGGGATCCTCCCCGTGTGAGCTCTTCAGCTCGCTATCCCTCCCCGGATCCACCAACGTCCATCGGCCCCACAAATTAGCCATCCTATGGCATCTTCCGTGACACCACCACGACAAAAATCAAATATCCAATTAAAATGTTAGCTGCCTAAGCTAGTTCATATTGATACCGTTCAGATAATTATGGAACACCTAACTGTAGCAAAAATGTTTACCAAATATGAAGCAAGAAAGCAATAATCCTAGTGAAATTACATCAAGAAAATGATATTTTAACAGATATGGACAAAAACGGTGACATACAACAAGTGAGATAACCAACAGGGTATAAGTAAATACGTAAAGACAGGACAACAATAAGTAAATACATAGTTGAAAAAGATTTATACCTGAAAGAAAGATGGACATAACCCCTGCTCACAACCGCAACACAGCTGCAACAAACAAAATCAAAAAGGTTAGTCTACGACCGATAAAAATAAAAATTATAGCAACCCTTACATGTGGGGACAAATAGACACAGCTAGAACAGATGAATAACCTGTCAAGATATACAGGGCATGCGTCGGCGTTTCATTTTTTACACCCATGACACCATAACCTTGCCGCACAAGAAAGATTCAACATCTCATGAAGGGGAACATGTACTTCATATAACTGTGTCCCTGTGCAAAATAAAATATCTATAACAAACTATGGCAGTAAATAAAATGGCCTCTCAACGCTTCTAAAATAGAGCCTCATGTAATAATCTACATGTTGGGAAGTACTGAACATAGAACTTATTCTTGGGACACGTTGGAAGGAGATCAAACAACACCTATAGTAGTAGAGATATTCAGAAAATTGATGGTGAGAAGAAATCTTGTAAGGGAACTGATCTTCTCGCTTTTTGTTATCCTGATAGAGTATTCTCGGAACTCTTATTCTGCAATATAGCTTGTCTACTGCTCTCCATTGCAAGAAATCCGATATTACTATTTTTAATTAATGAGAGATTTATTAAGTGATAGTTCTTCTATGTATATTTTTCTGTGATATGTTGTTGTGACAGCGGAAAAAAAAAGAAACCAAAAGATGATTCATGAGAACCATATCAACAACTAAAAGGGTAGGCACGACCACAAAAGCTTGCCAGATTTCACCACAAGTGCAATATATTGTGCAAAACACAAATCCAGTCTGGGAATATCGATTTTCTTAGTCTAACTATGTAAAATGGTAAGGAATATCAACTTAATATCTAAGAAGTTAGCTAGCTAACTGTAGTAAGCAATAAAAGACAATAAGCCATGAGAGGTCCATTTATAGGAATACATGAAAAATCAGGGCCTCAGGGGCCTATAGATGGACGTTGGATTAGTATCATCATGACAATTTATAAGTATAGGCCCGAGCAGTAACTTTCAGTTTTAAAACTAACATCATTATTGCATTCAAACTGAATCAAATACAAAGAACCACAACTTTAATCCCATTTAGAAATGCTTATAGAAACTGAAGCAATTAGCTCACCGGTGGCAGGGGCACTGGTGTGGTGAAGAGATTGTTCATGACCTGCTGCAAAAAAATGAAGCTTGTAAGCCGGAGACGATTACAGATCTAGAGATGCAGAAATGAAAACGAAGTAGAAGCTCACTGAGGGCTTATGACTTCACCTGGGCATGTGAGGCCAACATATAGGGAGGTTGGCAACAACCAGTTGCCGATCTCGTAGTGTCATCGATCTCAATCGCTACCTGCGCCCTTGCTGCATGTGTGTGTCCATGCAGATTGTTGGTGCTGCTTCGACAACTCCCTTCCCTGTCGCACGACGGTTTGGACCCCTGCACAACGAACACGCACTATGAATGGAGGTCCCAGATTAGTAGTTTTGAGTAGAAATACCGAACTCACATGAAAGAATGGAGAATTCAGAAAATATAACACATAAGCATCAGATTTATTTAAAACTAACTTCACTGTTCAAACAATATGCATTGAATCAGATTATAAAATCGTCCATATCATTCATAAATCAGGTTATTCACCAGCTAATCCTCCATGTCGTTCAAACTTGTGGCTCTGTACAAAACTGAAACTTAGATTTCTAGTTGGATACTCCTATAACAAACGAGTAAGAATCTGACGCCCCTTTATGCACTATATCTTAAAGATTGAAAACAAGTTTATAGATATAGTGCATGTACAATGCAAAATATAAAGGTAAAATCGTCCATATTCCACGCGAGTACCAGGAAAGGGACACATCCATGCTATAATTGCATCAACGGACAGTAGACTGAATATTCAATCAATCATCTCAAAAATATTTCCTAAAAAAACTTGTGGTCACCGAACCATCACCCATAAATTAGCAGTTACCAAATCTTCAAGACAGAGTGAATCACAGTCGTCAATGAGCCTCACCTGCACACCCTTTATCTATACATGACCACCTGCTACTTCACTACCTTTGACACCGATGTCCTGAACTGTGGAAAATATCAGCCACTTCACTCTGCATCGATGTCAATATTGATCATAAGTTCATAACTCCATAAACCTAGATACATGTAGATATGTTTCCAACAACCATGACAGTTTGCACATCTTAATCAATAGGGGAAATACTAAATTTCATATTCAGACAAAACTGGGACATGATTCATGTGACTCTAAGTAATATATGGAAAGCAATCAGTGTTTTATATGACTCTAAATAATATATGCATGCATTCATTATAGCAAACAGAAGATTTGCAGCTATCATTAACCCATATAAGCCAGTTTATGTTAATAAACAGTAGATATCATGTTAGTAGTAGAATAAACTTGGTAGACAAACTGGAGGAAAATGCACCTCTTCCGTCACCGTGCCCTCCTATCCCTTCCTTAGTAGCAAATGCACCTATTCTCGGCTCCATGACCTCATCCATCTATTAGGCGAATTTGTACAAAATTCGAAAATTATTTGAGAACGCGGGATCAGAACCTGGGGTATAAGTTGATTTCAGAAATGATACCATAGAAATGTTCAATATGTAATGAACTGATATAAAGTTATCAACAGACTTCAATGCTGAAATTTATTATCTGATGAATGGTTCAAATAATCTAGCACAAAATATACTATCACATGAATCACTCATCTATTTAGAAATAATAGATTGCACATACATGCTACATAACCGAGAGAGGCAATATGTACATAACAAATAACAGAAACCAGAATAGTGAGGTGAGCCAAGAATATATGCACAAGGCCATGTTGAACACCATCAGGTCGATCATAATCAACCTCAATAGATAGCAAATGATAGGCATTAAGGTTAAGCTCATTAGGGTGACGGACCAATTTCTTGGTTACCTGAAAAATAAGATCATAATTCTTAATTAAATAGCAATACACATGCTCACCAAAACAAAACAGATAACCAATACAATTGCTTGATTTATAAAGGATTTTCAGCTCAAGTAGATAAAGGAATAAAGCAAAGCAAATCATACAAGCATTATACTGCCCCCTTTTTAATGTGTTCTCCAAGAGACACTACAGAATATAAATACAAAATAGTTAAACTCTTTTATTCAGCCATACTACTAATCATGCAAAAAACTGAATGTTTTTACTAATCGTGTGGAGATTGCAGGATGATGATGTAAGATAAATTCATTGGAAATATCTACCCTGGCGAAGCAGTGAGGCTGTAGTGACTAACCATGGGACACTATATAGAAGTGCTAGGGTACAAAACCACAGACTTTCATCTTCAAGGCTGCAACAAATGTTTTCAGCTGTAATTAATCATGAGCAGGAATAATATAGGACACTATATGATCAGATTTATGATAGCAAGAGAAAAGCACCTATATACTGCCGTTTCATCTGATTTCTGAACAGCTAGGCAATAAAGCCCCAGTAGACAGTTCATAAGAAATGAAGATAGGAACTCCATTTGCCTAGAAGCGAACTAAGATATGCAAAGTATATGTTTCTATTAGCGGTGCGCGCAGCTACTCAAATAATAAGTGCCATGCCAACACTGATTCCTTGTGAGTATTATTAATACGATAGCTTTAAAAGCTTTCTAAAAACTTTAAAAGTAAATGGAATGGATTAATTCTAAAAGTATGGCCATCATCTGACCATTCTTACTGAGCCATCATCTGACTATTCTTATTAATACAATGCCTTTAAAAGAAAGTGGTATGCATCTGACTATTCTTATTAACAAAATAGCTTTAAAAGTAAGTGGTATGCACATATTTTGACACATTCCAAAAGTTCAATCCCAGTGGTTCGGCAGCGTTAGTACACTAACTACTCTATCAAGATTTAAAACATACAAGTGACGAAAATAAACATGAAGCAAATTATTTTGTACCTTATTCTAATGCATTCTTCCAACAAGGTATGTTAGGAAATGAAATTGAAAGCAACAATGAATTCTGAGCTGAATGCATCTGATCCAGGATAGTTATCCTACAAAGAATTAGGCAACATACATTATTAGTGAATAAAAGTAATCAGAATTCCCGCTAAAATCAACGAAATCTTTCCAGGTGTTCTTTTCCCCATGCTTGCATCTGTGACAGCCAAATCCCAATCCATTCAATGCAAGAATACGCTGCTGGAAATCAGAAGAAGCTCACCTAGGTCATGTGACCTTCGATGTGGCAATGGAAGGCGAGAAGTTGAGGAAATTCCTAGGTGGTAGGCCAATGGCATCGTGGACGTGCTGGTCGTCGGCGAACCAGCAGTATTCGACGGCTGCAGCGCACCACCTCAAGTGTCGGAGGACGACATCGACCACCACTAGCGGAAGCGCCACCAGATCTGCATGCAACTGGCCCTGCTGCTCCTTCCCCATGGCGACGAGCTGCGAACGCGAAGAGAGGGGTTTCACGGGATGAGCCGGCCTCTGCCGCCTCCCACTCGAGCACCTACATCCCGCTTCCCTGTCTGGCCCCGACGGTGCGAGCTAAGCGAGAAAGCGATGGAGCAGGGCGAGGAGAGGCGGCTCGCGGGAGGAGCAGAGCGAGGAGGAAAGGTGGCTCGCGGGAATGCGGAGGAGAGAGGAGCGGTGGCTAGGATTTCACCCCGGGCGCTGGTTTTGCCTCGCTGTGGCGTGCGGGCAACAGGAGAGCGACGCGGACGGGGTATGCTCGCCCACTGACTGCTGAACCCCGGCCCTACCCGTCATGGACCCGGAGCGAAACCTCTGTTCATGCGAAACGAGTGAAAAAACTTTTGACTGTATCCAACGGCTGTGGTGAAAAGTGGGAGCGAAATTCACTATTCATGTGGGCGATCGGACGGCCGAGGATCGCCAGGAGGGGCAAATGCCCTCAGAAGGAGGGTAGGCTCTCATCCTTTATAGTAGTAATGCATGATGACATGGACAATATTTCATGTAATTTTATTATTTGAAAACAGTTTTATATCACTAGAGGGTTTTTCATGAAAAATTATTACCCTAATAATTTATTGACCAAACAAATTAAGTTTCGTGTTCTCTTACAGAGGATGTAATTTTGGAAAACAAGTTATGAATTAAATGGCTGAAATGTCTCTCTGTTTTTTTATCCAATTTAACTTATGAAAAATGGAAAAGTAATGATAGAAAAATAAACTACATGACAAGACCTTTCCAGGGACATAAAATTTGTTATATTTGGATATGTTGTTTGAAAGTTATGAATTGTTGAAGTTTGAGTTTGTTTCTGTCTTTTTAGCAATTTTCAGAGAATGCGATTAATCTCAGCCGTCCGATCTGACTAACACGGACGCACTGGATTAATCGATACTGTTTCGGAAAACATTATATACAAGCCGTTAGATCTCGATCTAACGGTCCTGGTTTCGATGACCTAACGCGGGCGGCGCGGTTCGCTGGACTTGCTCCGGTTGCGGCGCCATGCATGGCATGCACGGACTCGATGAACACGAGAGGCCCGGGAAGTGCGGCTAAATACTTGAGGAAAGATGAGGTCAAGGCGAGGTCGTTGAAGCAGTCCAGGACGGCGGGGTTGTTCTTCCGCACCGGCAATTGCTTGCCGGAGTCGAGGCAGCGGACGACGGATTCAGTTGAGCACGGTGTCGTCGTTCAGCGGCTCCTGGGTCTGTGATACCTTGTCCAAGAGATGCGCTGGTGTGAGGGAAAGCACGAGGTGCAATAGAGAGGTGAAGAGGGAGGCGGGGCTCACCGGAATCGGCAATGAACGACAGTGGCCGTGGCGGATCGGTGAGCTCAAATCCTGCGGCCTGGCAGCGTACGAAGCGAGCGAGCTAGTGTGGAGAGAGAGGCGTGGGGCTTTAAGGGCAGCGGTCAGCGGAGCTCGGGGACGTGTCGGTCGTGCGGGAGTGGCGACGTGGGCACGACATCACGGCCGTGGGCGTCGGGCACGAGGCGGTTGGAGGAAGACGCTGTTGACGGGTGGGACCCGCACGTCAGAGCGAGAGGGAGAGCGCACGCGGGGGGCTGGGTTGGGCTCTAGCTGGGCTTCTCCGCGTTGCTCGGCGGCAGGTAAGAGTTGGGCCGGCTCGGGCTGGTCTAGTTTCCCTTTTTTTTCTTTTATTGTTTCTTTTGTATCTTTTGTTTTATTTATCCAAATGGCCTCAAACTAATTTCCAAATTTGTAATATTCATGCCTTACTTTTAAAACAAGCAAACTCATGTTTGTAATACCTTTCAAATTATGATACTTAACACTTTTTGCCAAATTTAAATTAGAGTTTTAATGATATAACTTATGTCTTCATAAAATCAAGGAAAATATCACAAATATGTATGTTCAAAATAAATCATTCTAAACCCATTTTAAAATCAAACACTTGAAACGAATCTATATTTTAAAATTAGAGGATATTCCAAATAGTTTTGGGACTACAATAATTTACTTAGGGTTTTATATAAATCCAAATATAATGTTTTCGAATTGAATAATTTTATCAAAAAACATTTCTGAAATAGACATCCTTTTGATAATATAAGGTAAATAATTATTTAGAATATTTATTTAGAGCTCATTACTCAAGTTTGAAAACAAAGTTTACCCGATTCAAATAATGTCATAAATCTGTTGTATAATTCAATAAAATCCTTTTTGCTTAGTTTTCTTGGCAATTGATGATTTTATTTTTTTGTAAGAAATAAAAGTTTTAAATTTATTGTTTTTTAAACATTCCAAAATTTTGGGATGTTACAGACTACCACCCTTAAAAGGAATCTCGTCCCGAGATTCGAAGAGGTTAGAAAGAAAGATACGTTTGAATATCCGAGGTTAGGAGAATTGGGTGGGCTAACACCATTAAAAGAAAATTATTGTGGTTTGTCCAAGACTCTTATCTCCTCTTTCGAGGTACCTCAGGTGGAAGGGCTACAACTTCAGTTGTTAAGTGTTGCTTCGTCATCCTTGACTCAAATATGTAGCACGTACTAGTGTTTGATAAATATTTACACTGAAATTTAACTGATTATGGACTTACTGTTCACCACTTCACGCTCTTCGTATACTTCCTCCACATTGACATGATTCACATATCCTTTCTGGAATGGGTTTGGCTTGTTCCCATTGTTGTTTCCAGCATTCTTCTTCTTTTCTGGACAGTCTGCGGCGTAGTGCCCAGTTTCTTGCAATTATAGCACAACACCTGACTAATATCTCTCTTGACGGATTGATTTTGGTGATAAATACCATTGTTCTCTTCAGTGTTGTGCACATTGCTTTTGTAGTCACCATTGCTTCCCTTAAATCCTCCACTTTGGTTATGATTACCGTCTTCATGTTTATGGAAGTGGTAATCACCAATTCCCTCATAATGATTGTGCCTCTTGTGTGAAGTCCCTGAGTGGTACTTGCTCGAGCTATGCTTCCTCTTTCTATTTTTGGCTTGTGTCTGTTTGTTCTCCAAGATAGTGGCCTTGTCGAGAAGGGACAGATAGTTGGGTGTGTAGACCACTGACAATTGAATGGCCAACTCATCATTCAGACTATCCAAGAATTTCTCCTACCTCTTGGCATCTGTGTCAAAATCGTCTGGCGCGTAGCATGCTAGATTGTTGAAGTCGTCTATGTATCCAGCAACTGTGGCGGTTTCCCTGACGCAGATTGCAGAATTCTCTTTTCTTCAAGCTCATCACACCAGTTGATATGTGTGCGGTACGGAAACCTTCTTGGAACATCTCCCAGGTGACCTCATCAATTGGGTGAGTGATCTGATAGTTGTCCCACCAGCTGGCTGCAGGTCCTTCTAGCAGATATGCCGCAAACATGACCATCTCTGCGTCTGTGCACCCAATGGTTACCAGATTCTTATTCACCGAGCGTAACCAGTCATCTGCTACAACTAGCTCTGAAGCGCTAGTGAATGTTGATGGTCGCCACCTCAGAAATCGGGTGAGCATGTCCACTTGAGGGGGGGGGGGTGGAGGTGGGTTGTTATTGTTGTTATTGTTGTTGTTGTTCGCCAAGATCTGTGTCAGCACCTGCATCACCTAGGCCAACATCTGTTGCATCCCATTGTTGTCGTTACCATTGTTGTCTTCATTGTTGTTTTTGTGGGTTTCTCGACGAGGAGGCATCTGTTGGTTTAGCATAGATAAGCAGAGATAGAGAGATCTAAGAGGAGAAAATCCTACCCTCACAAACAATCACGACAAAAGAAACACACAAACATTCATAAAACAACAACCTAATTATTCAACCAATCAACAAGATTCAACCACAAACAAGAAAATTAAATATAGTATCGACATACAACCTAAGTTGGTATGTACAATACACTTAACATGATATCGTTGTTCTAATTAAATGGTGGTCCCTGGTCTAACTCCTTGTTGAGTACTTCAGATTCTTCTACTTATTGGATATCTTTGAAGTGCTTGTTGAATACTGGTCCTCCCATCGTCTCTAGCGTAGTGATTCGTATTGATATTGAGAAATCCATATGGAGTATTAGACTCAGACTTCAAGAACATGGTCTTCAAAAATAAGAAGAGATATTTTCAGAAGGTTGATAGTAGACAAGAGTATAAGAAAAAGGTAAAATGAAATATAAATTTATTTTATAAATAAGAAAAAAATAGATTTTCAATCATATGGACAAAACCTATTTCTATCCAAACCTAAGGTCACGAACCTACAAGCAACACAGTGCTCTGATACCATCTGTAAAGGCCCCCCTTTTATTATAAGGTAGCGACCTCCTGTGGATAGTGCTAGTCCCTGGATCGACTTACTAGCACACATAGTTTAAGATGAAATACCAAAACATTGCATCAATATTAATTACACGATGATCCAGAATTAAAGGGTTCGATAGAAGGTGCATAGCCCATGGCTAGCTCAAACCTAAATAAACACACAACGGAAAGCAAATGGATAAAGTGACCTTCATCTTCATCATGTGCCACAGGCAAGGCATGTTGGTTGGAGACTCGCGACCATATCAGTCCTTACTCTTTGTCAAACGGACCTGCAACGGTGAGTAACAGCCCAGATTCATTGGGTCAGCACAATTGAATTGTGGTGGCAAGATTGACTAAGAATATTTTTTTAAAAAAATTATTGGTTCTAAGCAAATTATTTAATATCGTACACGTAATAAAACTCCAAGTTATTTCCAACCCTTTCGAGGACACAATGATCCCGCGGCGTTTCTACTCTTTTCTTAAAGATATCTGCGAGTACTCCTTCACTCCAATTTCCATTTCATTTCAAATGACACCCATATCTCCGAGGAAACCATGCCGTTTTCAAACACCATAACCTTGTAGTACTCATCGCCTCTTTGTGAGGATGCATCGTGATTCCGTAGTGATCCACGTCATTTCAAATGACACACCATGACTCGGGGTGGCCAGATCGTTGAGAGACACCGTGACTCCATGGTGCTCATCGCCGTTTGTGAGGATGCACCGTGACTCCATGGTGATCCACGTCGTTTCAAATGACACACCATGAGTCTGGGGTGGCCAGATCGTTATCGCCGTTTGTGAGGATGCATCGTGACTCCGTGGTGATCCACGTCATTTCAAATGACACACCATCACTCCGGGGTGGCCTGATCGTTATCAACCATTTGTGAGGGTGCACCGTGACTCGTGGTGATCCACTTCGTCTCAGATGACACACCATGGCTCCGGGGTGGCCAGATCGTTTCTGAGGACAAAGTTATGGTGTTCCGAAACATATCTAGCTAGCACTGCTTCTCAAACATCATCACGATAGCAACAAGGATTTCGAGCCAAGTAAATCATGTGGCTATCCTACCTGGTTTCATTTCATCAATGGACGTGATAGTTCATCCTATTCAACCATTGCACCATAACATTTAACTACTCATGAACATTACTTGAAAAATTATCAAAGTGAACTTGCCTTGTCAACCGCGAGAGTAAGCTGAATTATCACAGCAACCGGAATGACATTCCAGACAATTTAACAATAGATAACACCATATCAACACACATTCCACACATTAACAATACACAAAAGACATGATATACATGTCTAAATGAAATCAACATTTTTTTTACAATGTGTTAAGTAGCTTATTAGTTCTCTAGTTGTTAAAATAATGCTTGATGACAGGGACAAGATTTAATGTAATTTTATTATTTGAACACATATTTTATATCACTAGAGGGCTTTGCATGAAAAATTATTACCCTTATAATTTCTTGTCAAAAAAAATAAGTTTTGTGTTCTCTGTACAGAGGATGTAGTTTAATACATTAAGCAAATGGATTCATTTTAAAAATAATTTTGGAAAACAAGTTATGAATTAAATGGCCGAAATGTCTCTCTGTATTTTGATCCAATTTAACTTATGAAAAATGGAAAACTAATGATGTCAAAATAAACTACATGACAAGACCTTTCCAGGGACATACAATTTGTTAAATTTGGATATGTTGTTTGAAAGTTATGAAATGTTGAAGTTTGAGTTTGTTTTTGTCTTTTTAGCAATTTTCAGAGAATGCGATTAATCTCAGCCGTCCGATCTGACCAACGCCGGACGCACCAGATTAATCGATACTTTTTCGGGAAACATTAAATACAAGCCATCAGATCCTGATCTAACGGTCCTGGTTCCAATGACCTAACGCGGGCGGCGCGGTTCGTCGGACTTGCTCCGGTTGCGGCGGCGCCATGCACGGTGTGCACTACTCGATGAACACGAGAGGCCCGGGAAGTGCGGCTAGTACCTGAGGAAAGAGGAGGTCAAGGCGAGGTCGTTGAAGCAGAACAGGACGGCGGGGATGTTCTTGTGCACATGCAATTGCTTGCCGGAGTCGAGGCAGCGGACGACGGATTCGGTTGAGCACGGTGTCGTCAAAAGACTCCTGGGTCCGTGATACCTTGTCCAAGAGATGCGCTGGTGTGAGGGAAAGCACGAGCTGCAGTAGAGAGGTGAAGAGGGAGGCGGGGCTCACCGGAATCGGCAATGAACGATGGCGGCCGTGGGAGTTCGGCAAGCTCAAATCTCTGCAGCCTAGCGGCGTACGAAGCGAGCGAGCTAGGATGGAGAGAGAGGTGGTGCGGGGATTTAAGGGCAGTGGTCAGCTGAGCTCGTGGACGTGCCGGTCGTGCGGGAGTGACGACGTGGGCACGACGTTGCGGTCGTGGGCGTCGGGCGCGGCGCGGTTGGAGGAAGTCGACGCTGATGGGTGAGCCCCGCGCGTCAGAGAGAGAGAGAGGGAGAGGCACGCGTGGGGGCTGGTTTCGGCTCTAGCTGGGCTTCTCCGCGTTGCTCGGCGGCAGGTAAGAATTGGGCCGGCTCGGGCTGGTCCAATTTCTCTTTTTTTGTTTTTTTTTTTCTTTTCGGTTTTATTGTTTCTTTTATATCTTTTGTTTTATTTATCCAAATGGCCTCAAACTAATTTCCAAAAATTTGTAATATTCATGCCTTACTTTTAAAACAACCAAACTCATGTTTGTAATACCTTTCAAATTATGATACTTAACACTTTTTGCCAAATTTAAATTAGAGTTTCAATGATATAAGTTATGTCTTCATAAAATCAAGGAAACACAAATACGTATGTTCAAAATAAATCATTCTAAACCCATTTTAAAATCAAACACTTGAACGAAATCTATATTTTAAAATTAGAGGATATTCCAAATAGTTTTGTGACTACAATAATTTACTTAGGGTTTATTATAAATCCAAATATAATGTTTTCTAATTGAATAATTTTATCAAAAACATTTCTGAAATAGGCATCCTTTTGATAATATAAGGTAAATAAGTATTTATAATATTTATTTAAGCTCATTACTCAAGTTTGAAAACAAAGTATACCTGATTCAAATAATGTCATAAATCATTTGTATAATTCAATAAAATCCTTTTTGCTTAGTTTTCTTGGCAATTGATGATTTTATTTTTTTGTAAGAAATAAAAGTTTTAAATTTTAGTGATTTTAAACATTCCAAAATTTTGGAATGTTACAGTATTGAAAAGTAAAAGATAGAATTCACCACAAAGAGGTGAAGGTTTTCTGCAATGGCCAATAATTCTTATGCATCTTCCAAAAATTGAAGTTGTTTGTAGGTTTTAATTGTTAAAGCTCTCCTTCCTGATTATATGTTTAAAGCTAATTAGTTTATCCGAGTTACTGATGTTTTGTGTTATTTGTTATTTCCCTAAAAAGGAAAACAAATGTGAGTAGCAGGGAATATGAATGATGTTGATGCACTGATATAGTTTAGTTTCTAATGAGTTCTATCCAATATAAAGATACAAAAGTTAGCTTCAAGATGAGGTACATTTATGGTGCAACATAGCTTCAAGTTCCACAGTGTGTTTTGATTAATATATGTTGTGTTACTATTACCAGAGATGCCATAATACTCAATGGAGTAGGTTATCATGTTATTTTCTTCATTTCGGGTTAATACAGAATTGAACTGTCAGTCGATAGTTAGTAGTTTATAGTTTTGAATTTACCTAAAATTTATAGGTAATTTCTAAGGTCAGTTTGAAGGGGATCGGTGGCAGAAAACAAAAAATATTCCTATCAATGATATCCTTAAAATAGCCAAGATCTACACTATGCAGATATAGAAGTAAGGCGGAGATCGGAATACATACCCTCGTAGACCGAATAACAGGGATTACGCTCCCGCACAAGCATTGACGACGAAGACGACGTAGCCGACCTCTAGGTCACGAAGAACTCGGCGCAACGGATACGACGAAGATGACCTCGAGGTCGGGTGGAGGAAGTAGGCCTCCGAGCACCGCTAGCGCAGCACCTCGCAGGGCGTTACACACATACGGTGGCGACGACCTCCGAAGCTCCAGTCCAGGACGAGCAGCGGAAGACTTGGACCGGAACACCAGCAGCATGACATCGGGCTAATGGTGGAGAGAAACTCATCCTCGGTGCAACTCCAAACAAGGGAGTCACGGGATCCAAGGAGAGAAAGAGAGAGAGAGATTGGTGTGTAGAGAGGGGCTCCCTACCCCTCTATATATAGGAGAAAGGAGGCACCCCACCTTGCTAACCAAGCAAGGTGGGACTATTGGAGCCACACCAACCAAGAGGGAGGGGGAGACGGCCACCACATGGGTCCCTAGGGCCCATCCGAACTCCCCTTGGTGAGTCTGGCCCTTGGGGGGAAATTCGGCCCCTACATGGGCCTTCTCCCTCCCGGAAGGGCCCATTTAGTGGGCTGCTTGTTTAAATACAAATTTAATCATTCTAAATGCATTAAAATAATATTAATTCACTAATTAACATTAATTTAATATATATAAACAATTTCCTTTCTACCGGAACTTTTCCGAAACTCTCTGAACTATCTTCGGTTCTCCGATCTCCATCAGAACTCTCCCGGGACGTTCCCGGTGTTCTCTTTCCTTTCCGGTTATCTTGTCGAAGCCCCTTAAGTGTGTTACCCTAGCGGTTCAATATAATATCAGACATGATCGAGACTCCTCTCCGATTAATGACTAACTCGTAGGCCTGGACCCCATGAGTTAATCCCTGTGATATAACGAATGACTTTCATCTATCAAACATGAACGTTAAGTCTTAAACCCTTTGTCATGGCGATACTTAGCGTGTCCGAGTGTCGTTCTTAGATCTCTCCATATCTAGCGGACCTCGTTACCGACATCGCTATCTTCTACTCGTCTATGACATTATGTCAGCTGGTGACCTAGTCACATGTTTGCAAACTCATTTGACATAATCTCACCGAGTGGGCCCTAGAGTATCTATCCGGTTATACGGACTGACAGATCCCGTTGTTGACCCCTCGTCTCAACTACCCCCTTCTGATACCTAAAAGTATCACCTATCATTGTCACACTATATAAGATATGACGTTTGGTGCGATCAAAGTATCTTCCAGGGATAACAATAAGAGTTGATCTCACGGTCTTAAGGCGTAATGACTACGTCCTATAAATATGGGTATGTCCATCATATCGTTCAACCAACGACATGACTTCCATTGCCCACCGGCGCCATGCCCTATGATCGGAAAACCTCGATCATCAATCGCGCAATGAAAATAGTCTTAGTAGAGGCTACTAGGGACCTGGTTGTTTATCTACCACACTTGTATTAATGTTTTCGCTTAATAGAGTTATAGCATGGTATAAAACTTATAATGAAAAACTGGGATATGGTTAATAAACTATCTTTATTAAGTGTCTCTAGGGCATATTCCCTTCAGTCTCCCACTTGCACTAGAGTAACAATTAATCTAGTTTACAACTTGGTAAAAGCTCAGCACCCATAGCATCTTGGTGCATGCTTGACTTGTGGAAGAGGAATAGATCTCACACATTGAGACCTAAATGTGCTTTGCAACGATTCTATGTCACCTAGTTTGACATCATCCTGTATCTTACGGTGACGGTGAAATATATCCTAGTGGATGGGGTGAGACTCGAACATTCGCGTAGTATGGACCTTAAAGTCTAAGAGAGCTATTAAGGCGAACCACATATGCTCGGAAAAATGTTCAGTACAATCACACTTGCTACTTCTGAAGTTGCCATATATTTCTATACCCACGTAGATTATGCGACAGTGCATTCATATGCAACTCCGCAAACTAACCATGTCTTTCTTCAAAACAAAGGACATCTCCTATATGAGATTTCTAGTCGTATGGGTCAGTGTCACAACTTGCATTATCGTAATCGTTTTACGGCAAGTTGTCTCTCCACTCTTACCCTTTACTAGAAAACATATCTTCAACTCTCATAGACACTGAAAAATATACTTAACGTTTGTTCATTGATCCACACAAGGATCATTCTAGAACCTGTTCTTCAACCAAGAACTCGGGTCACACCAAGTCTAGCGTTCAATTTGATAGCATCTATGTCTGATACATAGAGAATGTCAAACATAATTTGCTATCACTGAAAATGCCAAGATAAACTTAATATTTCACCTAGTCATACAAGTAAGAACCATTTTCTTCGCTTATTCTATTCTGATACGCTTCAGAATATTAATTTATGAAATATTCCGACCTAATGTTATTAAGCCTCTTACGATCGATACAATTATAGATTGGATACCTAATACTCCTAATTTCAGTCATATAAAATTTAATCACTTAAATAATCCTTTATATTCTACTAGAGGATCTATGCCATTCAATATGTCGTTACATACAATATCACAAATGACACCTAGCTCCCACTCAAATATGCCTTCCGCATATAATATCAAGGAAAGCTATTTAGCTCTCACTCAAATATGCCTTCCGCATATAAGATCAAGAAAAGCTACTTTGCTCCCACTCACTTCTTTGCAAATGCAAGTTTCTTCAACTATTTTGGACAACTCCAAAATCCTTTGATCACATCATCAAAGTGAAGATTCTAGCTCCGATATGCTTGCTTCCGCCCATGAATGGACAACTGAAGTTTGCATACATGTTTAGCATCCTTAGGATCATCAAACCATTATTGTACTGATTACAACTCTTTCTTAATAACACTATTAAGAAACATGGTTTCCTTATCCATCTATCAATTTCTCATTTGAAATTACAGTAATTGCTAAACGACCCAGAATAGATTTAGGCTTCGCCACTTGAGACAAAATCTCATTATGGTCAACTTTTGAATCTGTCGGAACTGTTTTACGACAAATCGATCCTTATCAGTGTCTACTCTCACATAAAATTCCATATTCTATTAACAGCCTAGATGCCATCAAGAAGATCTCCCAAGTCATTACCTGGTAATCGTACATGGATTTTATCTCGGATCATATATGACTCATAGCCATTTCTCGGACTTAGGTCTACCATGTCTTCTTCATAGTCGTAGGTCTGTCATATTCCATTAATATAACCTTCACAACAAGATTGTCGTAACACACAGTGTGGAACACAACCTCGTACGCCTATGTTCTTAGTATGAGCTCAGAGCATCTTGATCTTGTATCATCAGCTTCTTTCAAGCTGTGGAGCATGACACCAAAAACACTTTCGGTTGCACCACTCTGATGTCTGGAGAGAAAATTCATCAACTTCGTCTTGCTCTACTTTGTTTCTCACTTTTACCCTTGGACAAGAAACTATTTCTTTCGCAAGGTATATCCCGACAACGATTTTGCCTATGTCGTGAGACATGTACCCAACTAACTCTTTAGGTACGGTACACTACAAAGATGAATCTATTTTAGGTTCGATCACATCGAAACACTAAATTGCTGAAACGATAATCTAGGCTCAAAGCCATGCCATCACTTATATGGTATTGTCTCCATGGATTCAAATGGTTTCCCTATTATCTAGCGTGAATGTTGCGTTTCTACCATATGACTCTAATGATCACAATAATTTGATAAGAGATTTATTTACTACACACTATCCGATAGGGTGCGATTACGACGTCCTAACATACCATAACACTATGGTGTTCCATGCGACGTAATTTGTGGAACTCTTCTCACAAGTCTTCTAATGATGTGCCAACATTATAACTCAAATCTTTATTTCCTCGATCTGTATCGTAGGAATTTGATTTTCTTGTTAAATTTATTTCCTACTTCATTCTGACCTTGTTTGATCGAATCAAAATTTCCAGACTAACATTCCTTGAGTGGATATCCATATATCTACTCGGAATATCCATGAAGTCTATGAAATAAAGACTTCCACTATACGTTAAAGTACTTCATTGATTCACATATACCCATATGCACGATTCTCAACAAGTTATACTCAAAACGTTCAGTGAAGTTCACGAAATAAAGGTCTCCACTACCCGTTAATTACTTCATTGATCCACATACATCTATATGCATGACTATCAGTAAGTTATATGCCCGTTTTCCAAAAACGATGTCTGAGTTATCTTGCAAGTGTCAAAAGATCAAATCTACGGACTTGTAGATCCATCCGTTATGGAGTTAATTCATGGACTATAACATTGACATGAATTAAACGACAGTGCCACACATATGTGGTGTCTTTGTTAAGTTTGTATCCTTTGGCATTAATATTATGAATGTGGGAGCTTCTACCATCTAAATTCAAATCGACATATGATCATTACTTCATAAATATAGGACAACGAATTTGTCACTAACATATATGAACAATGGTCTCGCTAGAGGAGACACACTTATAACGATCATACTAACAGGCGATCATAAAGAATTTATTCAAATGGTAGATCTAGAGGGAGAGTGTCTATGGCCATCACAACAAATTGTTTGCCATTATCAACACACAATGTCGCCTCATCCATTCAAGCTACTCAAGCAGTAAACCTGGTTTTCATAAAACATGACTAGTATCAAAAACTTAGTCACTACTGCAAGTACTTGCTTAGGTAAAACATTCATAACATGTATATCATATATACACCATCATCATTGATGACTTCCGGCGATCTGTTTCATCTTCTTGATACTTTCAACGTAATCAAGAACCATAAAGGTGAACGATTCCCCTTTACATGACATAGTCTATGACAAAGCATTTGCACCTGGCAACGTCGTCTGTCATCCAGTGATCGAGCTGAGCGAGGCATCTCAATGTTCATCAAGTATGACCATATGTCATCAAGTATGACCAATGTCATCAAGTATGACTGCCACGTGCTACTTCAATGTGTGTATTCTCTTCCATCTTGTTTGAGAAGACAATCAGTCAATGTACTGATAAACTTCATCAACCCAACTTTAGGGGTATCCCGAGTTTTAGCGATCATCTCATATGTTCGCGATCTAATAACTCGTACCCACCGTTGATTATCTATGGTAGAGATCATAGCATACACTGAACTATGATGATACGATCCGCACAAAACCTGATAATCCGAATTATCTTTTTGTCAGCGGAATCTCGGGGTTTATCTCCTAGCGGGTATTGTATCACAAAAGCTAACGGTTCAAACAAGGAGTATCCTCAAGCTAAGTATAAAACTATGAAGTTTGGACCCCAACCTTTTAAGTTTCTCAATCGCATGATTGCGCCTAATTTTAAAGGAGCTATCACAATGGTTAATATCTACAAAGGATCTGCAAAACAGACTTTGTTCATAATATTTTGAGTTATAGTATTTTAGAAAATAACTAACATAACTCCCACTCAAACGAACATCCCTCCTGGTCGTTTAAGCGATTACATGACCCTCATCCATTGCACAACCCCTCATCACCAGAGCCGGCAACAAAACTTCAAGGGTAGACAACTGTCAATCACAACAACTTTTTGACTCATGCTCGACCTTTCGGCCTCCGTGTTCCGATGCCATATCTTCATATACTAGACTCACCACAATAACCTCCACGTAACGCTTGTGTAACATGGCTTACACCCACTCTATGCGAACGACGGTATGTCTGACACCCGATCGTCACGACCTGCCTCATAACGTAGAACTTTCTTGGTGGTGCTCGTTGGAGGAAAAACACTAGTGGTATTTTGAAGGGATCATCTTATATATAATTACCGCCGCGTAACTAATATATATAATCACACAATATAAGATGCACATAATAACATCAAATGTAATGCGATGTGATATGGTCCATGCGCCATGGTCTTCTTGGCGCTCACAGTTCATAAACAATTCAATAAATCTACCTTGACCATATCACATTGCCCATGCAAAATAAAGTTAGACGCTTCTACTTTATCTTTTGCATATTTTACGTGGCTTGGGGCTGTCATAAATAGAACCGCTTCATACCTACGAACCTATGACCACAACAACGATCCAATAATTGCATGTTTAAGCATTCCTTTCGGGCCCTCCATTGAAAATGCAAAGCCAACTAAACAGAGAGAGAAACTAAGACCCGCCAGACACATATATGGTACAAGCCGTATGTCAGTAGTGGAACCAGCCTCGCGTAAGCGTACGCGTAAAGTCGGTCCGGGCCGCTTCATCAACTCGATGCCGCTGGAATCACAAGTGCACGGTAGAGGGTAGCAAATAACAGGAACGGTGCCCCCCGCGAAGAATCACGGGTTCTAACAGCGTACAACTATATCTACGATAGATCGGCTCTGATACCACTGAAGGGGATCGCATGCAGAAAATAAAAAAATTCCTAGCAATGATATCCTTAAACTAACCAAGATCTACACTATGCAGATATAGAAGTACGGCGGAAATCGGAATACATACCCTCGTAGACCAAATAGCCGGGATTACACTGCCGCACAAGCGTGGACGACGAAGACGACGTAGTCGACCTCTAGGTCGGGAAGAACTCGGCGCGACGGAGACGACGAAGATGACCTCGAGGTCGGGTGCAGGAAATAGGCCTCCGAGCACCGCTAGCGCAGCACCTCGCAGGGCGTTACACACATACGGTGGAGACGACGACCTCCGAAGCTCCAGTCCAGGACGAGCAGCGGAAGACTTGGACCGGAACACTAGCAGCGCGGCAGCGGGCTAATGGTGGAGAGAAACTCATCCTCGGCGCAACTCCAAACAAGGGAGTCACGGGATCCAAGGAGAGAAACAGAGAGAGAGACATTGGTGTGTAGAGAGGGGCTCCTACCCTCTATATATAGGAGAAAGGAGGCACCCACCTTGCTAACCAAGCAAGGTGGGACTATTGGAGCCGCACCAACCAAAAGGGAGGGGGAGCCGGCCCCCACATGGGCCCCTAGGGCCCATCCGAACTCCCCTTGGTGGGTCTGGCCCTTTGGGGGGAAATTCGGCCCCTATATGGGCCTTGTCCCTCCCGGGAGGGCCCATTTAGTGGGCTGCTTGTTTAAATACGAATTTAATCATTATAAATTCAATAAAATAATATTAATTCACTAATTAACATTAATTTAACAGATATAAAATATTTCCTTTCTACCGGAACTTTTCTGAAACTCTCTGAACTATCTTCGGTTCTCCGATCTCCATCAGAACTCTCCCGGGACGTTCCCGGTGTTCTCTATCCTTTTTCGGTTATCTTGTCAAAACCCGTTAAGTGTGTTACCCTAGCGGTTTGATACAATATCAGACATGATCGAGACTCCTCTCCGATCAATGACTAACTCGTAAGCCTGGACCGCATGAATTAATCCCTATAATATAACGAATGACTTACATCTATCAAACCTGAACGTTAAGTCTTAAACCCTTTGTCATGGCGATACTTAGCGTGTCCGAGTGTCGTTCTTAGATATCTCCATATCTAGCTAACCTCGTTACCGACATCGCTATCTTCTACTCGTCTATGATATTATGTCAGATGGTGACCTAGTCACATGTTTGCAAACTCATTTGACTAATCTCACCGAGTGGGCCCTAGAGTATCTATCCGGCTATACGGACTGACAAATCCCGTTGTTGACCCCTCGTCTCAACTACCCCCTTTTGATGCCCAAAAGTATCACCTATCATTGTCACACTATATAAGATATGACGTTTGGTGCGATCAAAGTATCTTTCAGGGATAACAATAAGAGTTGATATCAAGGTCTTAAGGCGTAATGACTACGTCCTATAAATATGGGTATGTCCATCACATCGTTCAACCAACGACATGACTTCCATTGCCGACCGGCGCCATGCCCTATGATCGGAAAACCTCGATCATCAATCGCGCAATGAAACTAGTCTTAGTAGAGGCTACTAGGGACCTGATTGTTTATCTACCCCACATGTATTAATGTTTCCACTTAATACAGTTATAGAATGGTATAAAAGATATAATGAACAATTGGGATATGATTAATAAACTATCTTTATTAAGTGCCTGTAGCGCATATTCCCTTCACAATTAATACAAATCTACCATCAGAACTTGTGTTGCAATTGTTCTACAGACCTAATGTTATATTACTATCAAATTGCTGACGTTGCTGTGTTGTTCACAGGTTGCTCTGCGGAGGCTGCTACGGCCGTGGCGGATGAGCTCTCGGACTAGCAGCAGTACACTGTCCTCGTGCTCACCAAAGCCAAGGTAGGTTTCGAGCGTATCTCCTCTCGTGTGGCCTCTGGAGGGATGGCTCTGAACTGTGAGGTTTACTCCATGCAATACCAATACCTTGCTCATATCCGATATGATCTGTCCACGCGCCACAGAATGACAGTCTGATAGTATACTTCCTGCTTGCCAGGAGCTACATCTTTACCGTAAGCTCTTTATCTTGTTTTGTTTTCACCTATGTTTAAGTACTTATTATGCAAGTGGAGCGCAATTAGCTTCATCGTGTTGGTCCCACTGTAGTACTGGTCGATGTGTAGCAAGTAGTCTCCTCACGATTAGAAATCGGATGAGGACTAACTTGAGATTAGTTCTAATTTTGTAAATACTCTGTGAGGAATTGTAGTTTATGGTGTGGCTTAGTATCCACAAGTACTGTAAATCGGTGTTCAAACATATTTATTTTGGAAACTAATTAGAACCGTTAGTCAAAGAAAATTGATTACCCAGACCTTCCCAGAAATATGACCTCCGTTAATTGAGTCACTAGAATTGTGATACTATGTCAAAGAAACGAAGCACACAACAGTTAAAAGAAATGACACATGACAAATTGTGTGTTTCCTCTTTGAAAAGTCAAGCCTATTGCTCATCTTGACAACCGATTGGTGAACGTATTTGGTTGGTCATGGATACCGTACAAATATATGATTAAAGTGGAGAGCCCTTATTTGATTGCATGTTATGATCAATTATCACTTGCTTTTTCAGACTTCTTTTGATAGTTGAGATGGTGGAGGCCGAGCATGATGATATAGACGTCTTGCATAGATTACCTTCAGTTAAAATCCCCCATTTTTCATGTTAAATACGACACCCCCCATAGGAAAGCCTGTTGTGATGTATGTCACTACACAGTTGTTGTCATAAATTGATGTATGTATTTGTAATTATAAATTTTTACTTATTTTTCTGGGTAGTTTCAGTAAGATGCTGACATAGAGTGCATCTTGGTGCTAGGCAGGTTCAGTGAGTATTCCTTTTTGTCAACAAAGGTGCCCATTGTCATAATTGATAAGTGTCATTAGCTTTTCATTTGACACAAATTCAGAGCTGCAATTTTTTGCATTTTCTAAATTAATTTTAACTTGACTTGTGATTACTTCATGGTAAATTTTCTGAAACAACTCTAAAGAAAAGAATGTCTATGTCAACTTCTTAATTACAACACAACATCGTGTACAACTAGATTAACCGGTTACCGTTGATGCCTCTTGCGGGTATTTTCTGCAGCTAACTTTGTCCATAAGAACAAGTGCATGATGATTACCGATCATGAAGAAGTTGATTGTTGGAGTTCATGGGATGCCAGAATAGTCACAAATGTTTTTCGTGAGGAGGCATTCACGCAAGGTCCATTAAGGCAGTAGAGTGAAGCTAGAGGTGGTGACCTTATATATTTGTAGAAATACGATGCGAATGAAGGAAAGTGGAATTTGTTTGTCCTCAAATGGAATATTTTTATGACAAATGCTAGCCACCATCTATCTTTAAATAAGAAAGTAACTGGAGATAACATGAGTACTCTAGACATATTTTTGAACCTGACACTCCGTCCTTAATTATGCAAATCATTTTCTAATTGTCAGAATACTAACGTGTTTAATTTTTACATGGGCCACTGAAAAAATTTAAAAACCCGTAGCAACGCGCGGCCATTCAACTAGTCATGGTTAACATACATGTTGGGGCAAGTGGAGAATGTCAGATTTGTGGCCTTGCTGTTGAAGATATCATGTACCTTCTTTTCATGTGTTCTATAACGCTGGAAATGTGGAACCTCTTGGGTTTAACTTCGATGATTGTTGATGCTTCTACGGTGGCCGCTCTGACTTAGCGATTCTTGAGTTTCTTCTTCGAGTTAATGGAGATACCCCAGATGTTCATTTTATTGGATCAAATGAAACGATAGTCGTGGCCCGTTGGTACCTTTGGTGGATCCGTCGGAACGTGCCCATGGGGAGACGGTTCCACCTATGTTTCAATGTCGGATATCTGTGTTGTCCATTACTACCAATGTAGCTAAACTTGGGAGCAAAACGGGACCGTCAACTCAAAAATGGACTCACCCGAACCCTAGACAATTGGAGGTTAATGTTGATGGCTCATTTCATGCTGATATTTTTGCAGGTTCTGGGGGAGCGGTGCTTCCAGACTTTGAAGGACGTTTTGTTGCAGCTACTACTCATATCTCTGCAAATATTGTCTCGACCGCTACGGTCGAGGCAGTTGCTACGAGGGAAGGCTTTACTCTTTGCTAACAGATTTGATTGTAATGATGTGGTGGCCGAGTCAGACTTCATAGAAGTTATTGAAGCTCGCTCGGGTGAAGAAGCATGGTGGGGAAATTCTTCAGCGATATACGGATAGCATTGTTTTTACGGCTCAAATTGGTTCGATGGCTTTTAAACATTACGCTAGGGAAGCAAATGAAGTTGCCCATGAACTAGCTAGGACTTGTTTTTTGGATAAAAGTTCGTGCAATTGGGTCGAGGATCCCCTAGGTTTATTCTCGACAAACTCCCAAATGATGTAACTATTGTGGATACTCTTTTTTGTTAGAGTATATTGTGGATACCTAAATCAACAAGTTATAAACCGTACTTTTTTCTAGGGTATTTAATGAGACTGAAAGGTTTTTAACGAAACATTTGTTCGCTTAATATATATTGTTTCGAAGAAGAAAATTCGATCATCCCCGTTTAGGGCTCGTTTGAAACACGAGAAGTAAAAATATAGGAATAAGAAAAACATAGCAGTTAAGGTATCATGTTTTCTGAATTCCTACAAGAACCAAAATCATAAGAATTTTTCTAAAGTGTCGTTTGAATGTCATACAGGAAAAACACATAAATTATAGACATTGGAAGATTAAAACATATGGTGAGACCTCATATATCTTTTCCTTCAAAATTTCTATGAAATAGTTTAGCACATAGAAATTTCAAAGAAATCTAAATTTCCTATTCCTTTGTTTCAAACAGTACTACAGGAAAATTTCCTGTTCTTGTAGAATTCATTTGTTCCAAATGGATCTAATTTCTTCCAAACGGATCTACCTAAGAAACAGTCAGATACGACGTTCTGTCAACGTTTGCACCCATGTATGTATTTCTCCTCTGAACCCCTCCTCCGTTAACAGCAGTAGCTCATTGCAAGGAAGGACTGAGATAGGATAGGATTTATCTCCCTCTCAGCTTTTCCCCCAGCTCTCTCCGGCCATGGCCGCGGCCTCCTACTTCCTTCTGGTATCCACTGCTCCTTCCCTTCCCCTAGGGTTTCATCTCCCCGCAACCTCGGCCACCCGCAGCCTCCTCATCCCGTCCTCCTCTGCGCCCAAGAACACCACTTCTTGCAGCTTGAGCATCACGAGCCGCAGGGCAACCGTTCGACGGAACGCCACGGAGACCTACGTCCCGGGCTCCGGCAAGTACATCGCGCCGGACTACCTCGTGGTATGCCTTCTTCCTGTCATATGTACGTGCCACTCTGCTACAGTGTAGTCTGAGTGGGCTTCTGCTCGTGGATTTGCAGAAGAAGGTGTCGGCCAAGGAAGTGGAGGAGCTCGTGAGGGGGGATAGGAAGGTGCCGCTCATTGTAGATTTCTATGCTACCTGGTGTGGGCCTTGTGTTCTGATGGCGCAGGATATCGAGATGGTATGCCCCTTTTAGAATCACACCTTTGAAATATTGACATTGCTATGCGCTTGCTGCCCAGTTTTAGGCACCACATAATCTGTAATCAAATGGGAGGTGCTTTTACTCTGGAAATACCAAGACTTCATAAACGAAAATTAGTGGTCGTGGAAACTATTTTGCTGCTCTGGATCAGCGACTTTGCTGATTAGGCAATGCGTGAAGCTTCTGAAAATTTCTAGAAAACTGTTAAGCGGTTCCATGGAGGGTCTAACTAGTACCAGGTTTTCGCGCTTTATTATAAAATTGTTGTAGCCCCCCTTTGTGTCCACGTATACGTCTCTTGAGTCATACCTCTGATTCCATGTATAGACCTCTTGAGTCATACCTCTAAGTCCACGTATTGGCCGAGGCGACCTCTGAGATTTGTGTGCACGTGTTGGCCTCTCAAGGTCACACGTGAGAGGGGTGTTACAGTATATGTGGATTGTGCTAGCCCTTTCCATCAGATCGGTCTTATGGAATAGTGGTTAGCGCATGAAGCTTGACAGTTTGAACCAAAGAGGCCTTACATTGGTGCAAATAAAATCATGTAGGATATATCTCTTTGGTTTACAATATTTAAAAGAAGTGGGAACAGAAAAATAGGAATTATATGTCTTTACAAGATTTAGTTGAGGGTAACTGTCGTTTTGAAATGCTATCAGACTAGGAGTTAGGTATATCCCATAATTGTCATTGAAACAAGAAAATTTCCATGAGGCTGGGCTGATGGAAACTTTCCTTTCGAACTGTATGAAACATAGACCAGTTGAAAAATTCCTATGGTTTCTAATCCTATAAACCGAACAAGGTCTATAGGAAAATTCATAAGAAAATCCTCGAAAGCTCTCATCAAATTCGTTTAAAGCAAAGAGGCTAATTGGCATGGCATTCACTCCTGTGTTTGTCATGTTTCTTCTTTTTTGTTATCTTGGAAATCAAAGAGGCATTGTCTACAATATAATATCGTTTCGTGCAGCACAGCGTCCTTGATGGCCAGTTTTTTATATGTATGGCTCATGTATTCCAAGTTTATCGATGATATCTGAATGTAATATGTTCAAACAAGACTTCAATCATATAAAGATATATGTAGCTCATCTAAGACATTCATTTAAATTTTCAGTCCCTTCAGTCAGAGCTGCAAGCTCTTATTGAACTTTCTCTGAAATTAAAACAGTTTGGCTTTATCACCATCTTTATGGCCTGGGTAAATTCTGTTACCGAGCCACTGAGCCGAGAAAAGGCCAGAAAAGTGAAGAGTTTCCTTAAACCCTTCTCTTTTTAATTTTGAGCTCAAACCAATTAATATTGAACCGAGCCCATCAACTCCGTTAACTAAATTTGTTTTACACCTCTTGTTTTCTTGTTGGGACTTATTACTTGCACTAAATTTGACACCTCTTGCAGTAGCATAAACTTACATCATCATTCCTTGGAATTCTGTATCGCAGCTTGCGGTTGAATATGAGGACAATGCCTTGTTTGTTAAGGTGGACACAGACGACGAATATGAATTTGCAAGAGATATGCAGGTAATCACATCCTGGCACACACCAAGTTTAACATGGGATTGATCCTATTTGCATCAATTTTATGAACAGTCACCATTGCTGAAACATGCAGGTAAGAGGACTTCCGACTCTGTATTTCTTCAGCCCAGATCAGAGCAAGGAGGCCATTAGGACTGAAGGGCTAATTCCTATTGAAATGATCAGAAACATAGTTGAAAACGAGTTGTGAATCTTGTGTAGGCTCAGGCACATAGTGTCTGACTGTCTGTAGCAGCTAAACTCTGAGTTGAGGCTTGTACTCCGTAGTACTCTTTTTTTTCTTATGGAGAGGCTTGTAGTACTTATAATATTTAGGTACGGTCATTAGAGTTCTGTGCTCACTCAGTCGTACGTTTTCTGTACGGAAGATCTGCATGAGTAGAATGTAGGATGGGGGTTCAAACTTGAGAGACTAACAACTAATAATTCAGTCCTCTGTTGTTTCTTTAAACTATTCAGTTCTGTATTGAACCATTCTCGTGTTCGTCGGCCTCGTTGAAATCCATAGTTTAATATTTTCTGGCACTGGATTTCGTATCCAATTTTACTGCACACAAGTAAATAATTGATTGTAAAATGGGCCTGTTAATTTCTTCATTTCTAAAGAAAGAATACAGTGATCCTGTTTACCGAAAACATTACAGAAGAGCTGTATATTTCGAAGGGAACAAGTGGGAAATTTACACACCACGTGTCAACCTATCTATGCCTTTTAGAAAACAAAATCCCGCTGCGCTAAGATGCATTAACCATTTTTCCATCTCAACCTGTAAACTATTGACATTATCAACTATTTTAACCAATCAATTTGCTATGCTATTTTCACTCACAACAATTACTAATACTCCCTCCGTACACAAATAAGTGTCTCAAGTCTCTCAAAAAGAAGATGTATCTAGACCATGGGCAAATTGAGATACATCTTTTTAGTAGACTTCAGACACTTATTTGTGGACGGAGTGAGTAGTACATCTTTCGTGCAACCTATCCATATCATCTTTTTTTAAAACAAAAAATCGTTAATTTGACATTAATTAAATTTAGTGTCTTCACCGATGTTGTGTAGCCTGGCATCAGGGAAAATCATTAAAAAAAGGCTTCCCTTTATAAATGGAACTTTATCATCGCTCTTATCGTGACAGGTGTCGTCTTCTGATTGTTTTAGTCCACCATAATTAGTTGCATGTCTGCCAAGTGTCGCTACCAGAATAAAGTGGGGATGAAGGATGAGAAAGGAGGGATATGGGAGAGGTGGGAGGACCTTTTTTCCTTTTTATTTTTCTAAACCGAATTTTCAAAACGAAATATGTCGAGAACTGTCACTTTTGTGCTCCTCGTGTCGAGATCTTCAAAACTAGATCCCATGTTGATAGGTTTTGATAAAGTTTTTGTTCGTACATCCGGTTATGTATGATTTGTACATCCTATTAAGTGTACTTTGTACTTTCATTTTTCTGTACTTTTGTACTTCTGTTTTCTGTAATTTTGTACGTCTTTATTTCCTGTGTAGTTGTACAACTTGAGTTTATATACTTTTATATCTCTTGTTCTGTGTAGTTTGTACGACTTGTTATGTATAGTTTGTATAATAGTATTATGTACTCATATTTATACTAGCATGTACCATCAGTTGCTGATAATATGTACATTATTTTTAGTGTAGTTGTACTAATAATGTATGTGTAATTTTGTACCATATATTGTGTTTGTTTGTACACCATGCTCATATATCGTGTACTGTGTACATGCATAATGCGTGATCTGTATTTCAGATGTACAAACGCATCTGCTCCTCTCCTTCGTACAGGAACGGGGGCTCTGTTTTCTAGTTTGAGTAGCTTCGTTCGTACCGGCGCGAGGCCATCCTGCCAGCCAAATGGAAAAAGTCTATTTAAAACCTTAAATTTGTAGTGGTTCGGCGAAATGAACCTAAACTTTAAATCCCGGTCGTTTGCACCCTAAACTTAACAATCCCGGTCTAAATCTAACCCTGAATTTTATGAAACATATGTGTACAACTAACAGGTCCCTAGATTTTATGGATAGGTCCCTGGAAAGAATTTACAAAACGCAATTAGCTCCCAATCGTTGGAGCTAGCTACCAGGCGCCACAAGCATGTCGTCCCGCAGCCCTGCAGCTAACAGCTAGCTCGCCACGAAGCCGTGCGTTGGCGAGGATGCAATTCCTTGACGCAGAGGCGAGAGAGAAGCAGAGGGACCGGCTAGCGACGGCAACCTGCAGCCTGCAGGGTGTCTGCGGCGGCGGCGAGCTCGGGGTGTGGGCAGCTAAGAGCGTGCTCATCGGTGGGAGCACGGTGCCGATCATGGAGAGCAGCTTGGCCAGCCCCGCACCCGCACAATCTCGGCCAACTCGGTCGTCCACCTCCACTCCGTCTCCATCACCGACGCCCCGTTGCGACGTGTGGTCGACTGCTCCCGTGCCACCGAGCTGAGGATGGCCGTCGCGCCGCGGCTCCGCTTGTTCTGCAACAACCTCTTCTATGGCGTCGCCGAGGGGTTTCAGAACCTCTACCTTGTCCACACTCAGGCCAGCTCGGCAGCCGCCAGATTGGAGATGAATTGGGCATAGAGATGAATATGACAAGTAGGCCCATCTTGTCAGTGAGACAGTCAATATTCCCGGTCAGGATTTTCCGTTTTCCGGTGTGCCAAACAGCTATAGGGTTCATTTTAGACCGGGATTGCTAAGTTTGGGATTCGAACGATCGGGATTTAAAGTTTAGGGTTCGATCCGCCCAACCTCTACAAATTCAGGGTTTAAAATGAATTTTTTCCCAGCCAAATAGCCAATCGCTCCCGTGAGCCAATCACGAGAGGCTTGGTCCTCTGTACGCGCGCGACGGACGCGGTGGTTTCCCGTCTCACCTTTCTCCATGTGGCGTGCTAGCGTTCATCTAGTTCCCTTCGGGAAGGCTTCCCTCTAGCTAGTGGTACCCGACATCAGGCGAGTGAGGCGCCGAATCTATGGTTGGCTCCAAGGAGACTTGCGTCGTACCACTTAAGGCCTTGTTTGGTAAACGAGTTTCAACAGGTTTTTCAGTGTATAATCCCAGCCCAAAATAAAACACCACAAACCACTAGTGGGCTGTTTGGTGGGCTGGTTTTGGCCGGGCCCCGAATCTGAAGACTCTTCCATACACGTCGGGCAGGCGTGTTCTAAAATCAAAACAAAAAAGGCGTGTTTTCGAGACACTCCACCCCCTCGCGTCTCTGAGTGGCGGCGCTAGCAACGACACCCGCGCGCCTCTGCTCCCGTGGAGCCGGCGACACGCCTCTGCTTCAACTGACCTTCTGCCGGCAGCCATCCAACAGGAAGCAAGGACGAATCCTTCCCAACCTGCTGACGAGCTCCTTCCGCCACCAACCATCAAATCAGTGCCACATCATCCAGTCTATGGCCCCACCGCCGCCAACGAGCTCCATCACTGCCGCCGCCCAAACCTCGTCCCAATCGCCGCAGATCGCATCGACGCCTTGCTCTCATCCATATGACGATGATGCCTCTCTGGCCCGCACCGGCAATGGCGAATCCCATCCAGCATCGGCATTGACGACTTCGATCTGACGCCTCCTCAATCTCCTCTTACGCCTGACGCTTTCCGACTGGCGGCTGGTAGCAGACATACTTAGGCTGACTTCTTTTGGGCTTCCTAACAGGCTTTGAGGTTGTGGACAACACAAACCCAAAAGAAGTGTCGGAAATCCTTAGAAAAAGGGTTCCCTTCGCAAAGGTCCACGCGCGTGCGCTCTGGTGCTGACAAGTGTCGCAATTTCGTTCGTTTCTGCTCCCACCTTTTCTCCACGCGGTGACAAGTGGCAGCTCCCTGGTGGTGGGCAGAGGGTTGTACATGCATTTATTTTGAGATTCGTTTTTTAAAAACGAAATATCTTGAGAACCGTTTATCCGATTTATGAACCGTTTTCACTTTTGAACTCCTGGCGTCAAGATCTTCAAAACTAGATCCCATATTGATAGATTTCGACAAACTTTTTTTTTGTACTTTGGATTGTGTATGTTTTGTACACCCTAAGTGTAGTCGTACGTACAAACTGAATTTTGTAGTTGTATGTACAACTTGCTACGTGTAGTTGTTTGTACAACCCGAATGTATTTCTACGTACAACATGTCATGTGTTGCTGTACAACCCGGTCTATGTTGCTGTACAACCCGGTTTGTGTGTTGCTGTACAACCCGGTTTTTGTTACTGTACAGCGCGGTCTCCGTTGCTGTACAACGCGGTCTCTGTTGCTGTACAACCCGGTCGGGGTTGCTGTATGTACAAACTGATTTGTGTTGCTGTACAACCCGGTCTGTGTTGTTGTACAGCCTGGTCTTTGTACATCCCGTTCTGCGTTGATGTATTATCATAGTTTGTGTTTTGTACAAATTTAATAATAGATCTAGAGCTAGATCTGGATTTGAATCTGGATTTGTCCATGTGTAGAACCGTCTCAATTTGCGTGTCCACGTGGCGACAACAACTCAAGCGCGGGACCACGAAATAGATCTTCGGGCCGTCCTTTCCCTAATCCCAATAAGTGTCCGGCGGCTGATGAACTGGTTATTTCCATCTGGTACTCTGATGTACATTAGGAGCAGTTTCCGCGCGGATTCCCGTAAATGAGCGAATCGTTCCATAGCCTTACCCCTTTTCTTCTATGTTTTTACAATAAAACTGCCACTGCATGGGGGATAGGAGATGAAAAAAAAGAAAAGGAAAGGCCAAGCCAGGACTCGCGTTAGTCAACACACGGAAATCTCAGATGGGATCGAGATAGCACACGACCGCCGCCTCCAGCACCAGCACGTGTCACAACCGGAGCTCACTTCTCTGACGAACCGAAGAACAAGTGCACTGTAAGTGAATTTGAATCTAGCAACGTGTTTCTGAATCAATTCCTATCCGTCTATCCCTAGATCAACGGTCCACCTTGTTACTTAACGCTTCGCTTAAGAAGCAAGCTGGAGCATTGACCTGTAGATATACGGGAATGATTGAAGCAGGCGTCGCTGTACAAACTCACTTCACGGCTGTCAGCTTTACGGCGCCAACCACCAAGTTGCTTGTCGCCTTCGTCCGCTTCCCAATATATATTAGCATTCCTCTACGAGTAGAATCATCTCCTTACTTTATTTTTAGGGTTTACCCCATCTCAGCCGCCACTGTTCGTGGTGAGGCTATTTGTAAGCACACCTCTTAATCTTTCCTCTGAATTCGTCCAATTCCTCTGTAATTGGTGACTGAATCCTGAGAAATAAAGCCCTCCCTCGATGCATCCTTGTGTTTACGCTTGACTAGCTAGTTGGGGCATGTCAATGGTATCAGAGCCAAGCGTTCCTTGGCGGAGGATTGGATCTAGAGCCCGTGGAGGTTGGGATCTCCCGTGAAATCCCTCCTCGTGCTCTGGGTTCCGGCGGCGGGGTGTTTTCCTGACGGCGGCGGCTTGGCGGCGGCGGCACAGCTCGGGTGCAGATCTGGGGACGGTAGTGGTTACTGGAGAACCCTTCTCCGGTGGTAAAATCCCACCATCCCACCCTGATCCGTGCATCATCGGCGGCGAGGCGTTGTTGGCGGCGGCGCTGGCGGCGGTAGAACCTGCAGTCCTCGTAAAGGTAACACCTTGTGTCAGCTTAACACTCTCTGTGGTTGACTGCACTCAAGCAATCAGTTTGGGTACTCCGGGTTGTGAGGTGTCTGCAACATGGCTGACCATTCCACCGACACCAACTCGTTGATTGTTGAGTCTCTGCAGTTAGATGTCAAATGCTTACAGAAATACAGAGAGGAAGATAAGGAAGAGTTTTTAGTTTTCTCAAGCAAGGTAGACAAGAATTTTGAGAATATCCAGAAGAGCTTTGATAATATTCAGTCAAACTTTGAGAAGTTGTTTGCAGCCAAACAGGCAGTAGAGGATGAGGTAGTTTTTGTTGAACATGCTAGTACTGCACCTGATACACCTAATGCTGCTGCATCCGCTACATCTGTGAAAAATGCAAATGAAACAGCAAAAATTGTGGGCAAACAGGTCCTGCAGGACATAACAGGCAAGGAGTTGAACCTGGATGGCACACCAAAGACCACTTATCGACATCCCAATTATGGGCAGGTCACCACACTGATTCCGGATATGAGAGCTCGTGGTACTCCTCTGTGTTGTCAAGCACGACACAATGAAGAAAACAATAGAGTTTGTCGTAACAGGAACAGAGAAATGGAGATGTACCAGCCACACAATGATAATACATATGGGCAGAGGCAACAGGAACAAGCACACCATCCACGAGATGATGGGGGAGGACAGCAAATGGATATGAGAAGAGGCATTCCATCAGTGCAACCAGCTAAAATGAATATTCCTGAGTGTGATGGATCAGATGTTGATTCATGGATACAAACAGTGGAGCTTTATTTCGAGTCTGCCAGAACACCCCTAGATAGCAGGACAGAAGTGGTTGTCACTTACTTGAAAGGAGATGCTATACAGTGGTGGAGAGGTACTGGGTATCATACCACAAATGTTCCTTGGCATAGGTTCTGTAGATACTTAGGTGACAGATTTTCTGAAACTTCTATCTGTGACAATGTCAGAAGTTTTCATGAGATCAAGCAGACCTCCACTGTGGCTGCATATACTAAGAAATTTGAGGCTGCTCTGAACTTGATGAGAAGAGATAACCCAGCTGTTCCTGATGACTATTATGTCCATAGTTATATCTCTGGTCTCAGTGACTATATACAAGCACATTTACAGTGCCATGACCCAACAGCAATGCAGAGAGCTATATGGTTGGCTAGGAGAATGGAAACAGCACAACCTCCAAAGAAAAATTATTTCACCCCACATAACAATGTTAGGAGACAGGTAGCATTCGAGACCAAACCTCCTAATGCAACATCAGCCACTGTCATTCAGGAAGCAACTGAAGAAAAAAATGCTACAAATGCAGAGAACCATGGTTCCCAGGACATAAAAAGGTTTGCAAAATGCTCAATCGGAATCAGATAAATGCAATGCACACTGTTACACCGGAAACTAGGAACATCATTTATGTCATGGAAGAATCAGACAGTGAGGAAGAAGGTGAAGCAGAAATCAAAACCCCTACTTTACTGATTTCCATGCATGCTTTACATGGTACAACAAAGTCTAAAACAACATTCACTCTGAATATTATGTTGGGTGATACTCCTGCTCTGGCATTAGTGGATAGTGGTAGCACAACTACATTTATGAGTCCAAAAATTGCACAGCTGGCAGATTATAAACTGCAACAGGTCAAAAAACAGAGGGTGACTGTAGCAAATGGTGAAAATTTGTGGACTGAGTATAGGTGTTCAGCCTGTCAGTACACTGTCCAAGGGACCTCATTCACTTCTGATTTCAGAATATTACAGCTCCAAGGCTATGATATAATTTTAGGAGCTGACTGGATATATCAATTTAGTCCTGTCATGCTAGATTATAAGAAGATGACGCTACAAGCCACTATGAATGATGGCAGTACTGTTACTTTTCTTGATGAGAGCTTGCCAACAACAGCAGAGGTGGATGATGCACAGGATGTGGAGAAATTATTGCTTCATGCTACTGGGGGTGCAGTACTCATGATCAAATCGGTGGCCCCTGAAACAGAGAGCAAGGTGCAGGACACTCTGGCCATACAGAAGTTACTTGATGAATTTACGGTCATTTTCTTTGAACCACAACAACTACCACCTGAAAGGGACTGTGACCACGCCATACCCCTCATGCCTGATGCCAAGATAATTAACCAGCGACCGTATCGTCTACCACATCACCAGAAGAATGCCTTAGAGGATATCATAAAAGACTTACTGCAAAAAGGAATGATCAGGAACAGTGTTAGTCCTTATTCATCACCAGTGGTCCTTGTCAAGAAAAAGGACCATACTTGGAGAAAATGCACTGATTTCAGAAAAATGAATGCACAAACAGTCAAGAACAAATACCCTATTCCCATCATCGAGGATTTATTGGATAAATTACATGGGGCCAAGGTCTTTTCAAAAATAGACCTGAGGAGTGGCTATCATCAAATCCGAATGAAGGAAGAGGACATAAACAAAACTGCATTTACCACACACCAGGGCCATTATGAATATATGGTAATGCCGTTTGGCTTGACAAATGCTCCCGCAACCTTTCAACAGTTGATGAATACTGTTTTGTCACCTGCATTAAGAAAATATGCATTGGTCTTCTTTGATATATTAGTATACAGTAAGAGCTTACCTGAGCACATTGAACATCTTAAACAAGTGTTCATTATTCTGCAACAGAACAACCTCTTTGCAAAGAGGCAGAAGTGCACGTTTGCTACAGATCAAGTAGAATATCTAGGCCACATAATTAGTGCTGCTGGTGTTGCTACAGACCCCAAGAAGATTGAGGTGATAATTAACTGGCCTCCTCCAGAAAATATCACTGAATTGAGAAGAATTCTGGGTATGACCAACTATTATAGGCGTTTCATAAAGGATTATGGACTAATATGTAGGCCATTATTTGAAGCACTCAGGAAAGATAAATTTCAGTGGACTGAGAAACAGCAGACTGCATTTGAGCTACTCAAACAAAAATGACTAACCCTCCTGTCTTGGCATTACCTAATTTCTCAATACCATTCATCCTCGAAGCAGATGCTTCTGACAATGGCATTGGAGCTGTTATGATGCAGCAAGGGAAACCTATATCATTTTTAAGTAAGGCAATTGGACCTAAATCTGCAGGTTTCTCTACTTATGATAAAGAGGCTATGGCAATTCTGGAAGCTATAAAGAAATGGAAGCATTACTTCTCAGCCTCCTCACTGGTGATCCGAACTGATCAACAGAGCCTCAGATACATTCAGGATCAGAAGCTTACTGAGGGAATTCAACACAAGCTGTTGGTCAAACTGCTAGGTTACAATTACACAGTAGAATATAAAAGAGGAGTGGAAAACAGAGTAGCAGATGCTTTGTCCAGGGTGAAGCATAAGATATTTTCTATGTTCACTAGTGTAGCTGTGCCTATGTGGGTTACTGAAGTGGTAAAATCATATGCGCAAGATACCAAATGCTTGGAATTAATTCAGCAGCTGACAGTCACCCCAACTGCAGCACCAAATTTCACTTTCAAAAAAGGACTGCTAAGATACAAGTCCAAGCTTTATGTGGGCAGTACTACAGACCTCAGAACAAAGCTAATAGATGCTTTACACAATTCATAACTGGGGGGTCACTCGGGTGAGCAGGCTTCTTATCAGAGGATAAAGATGTTGTTCCATTGGCCTGGCATGAAGCAACAAGTTATCGATTTCATCAAACAATGCCCTACTTGTCAGATCAATAAAGGAGAGCACTCCAAATACCCGGGTCTGTTACAGCCACTACCAGTCCCTGATGGTGCATGGACACACATCAGTATGGATTTTGTTGAAGGATTGCCTGTTTCTGAAAATAAAGATCTCATTCTTGTAGTTGTGGACAGATTTACCAAATATGCTCATTTCATCTCTATGAAACATCCTATTAATGTGCACAGTGTAGCAAGAGCCTTCAGGGATAATGTGTTCAAATTACATGGGTTGCCCACAGTGATAGTCACTCACAGAGACGGAATATTCACCAGTACATTATGGCAAGATTTATTCAAATCTTTGGGAGTGAAATTACACTTCAGTACTGCCTACCACCCTCAGAGTGATGGACAGACAGAAAGGGTAAATCAATGCATGGAGAATTACCTACGGCACATGGCTTTCTTACAGCCAAAGAAGTGGCACCAGTGGCTGGCTTTGGCAGAGTGGTGGTATAACACATCTTTCCACACATCTCTCAAGATGTCACCTTTCCAAGCATTGTATGCAAGGCCACCTCCCCAAATAGCTGAGCTCTTTCTACCCACTGAAGAGGCAAATGGGACCCTCACCCCTAATGCAACTGTCAATGACATTGCACAACAGATAAAGGAAAATTTGTCCAAGGCACAAGAGCGTATGAAAATACAAGCTGATAAGAACAGACAAGAGAGAACACTAGAAGTGGGCGATATGGTCTATCTCAAGTTGCAACCATACAGGCACACTTCCCTCAGCATACACAAATGCCTTAAGCTTCATTCCAAGTACTATGGACCTTTCCGGGTTTTACAGAAAGTGGGAAATACTGCCTATAAATTGTTACTGCCATAAGGTTGCCAGTTACACCACACATTTCATGTCAGTCAGCTAAAGAAGCATTTGGGTCCTACGGCTATCCCTACACCACATTTGCCACTACTGAATCCTGATGGCACTATCCTAATTGCACCAGAAACTGTACAAGAAAGAAAGCTCATTCCAAGAGTACAAGGGGCCATTTCTATCCCTGTGGTACAATGGTTGATCAAATGGCAGAATTTACCTGTGGAGCAAGCCACTTGGGAGGATTCTTCTTTCATCCAGAAGGTTTTCCCTGCATTTCAGCCTTGAGGGCAAGTCTGGTCTCAGAAGGGGGGAGTTGTCACAACCGGAGCTCACTTCTCTGACGAACTGAAGAACAAGTGCACTGTAAGTGAATTTGAATCTAGCAACGTGTTTCTGAATCAATTCCTATCCGTCTATCCCTAGATCAACGGTCCACCTTGCTACTTAACGCTTCGCTTAAGAAGCAAGCTGGAGCATTGACCTGTAGATATACGGGAAGGATTGAAGCAGGCGTCGCTGTACAAACTCACTTCACGGCTGTCAGCTTTACGGCGCCAACCACCAAGTTGCTTGTCGCCTTCGTCCGCTTCCCAATATATATTAGCATTCCTCTACGAGTAGAATCATCTCCTTACTTTATTTTTAGGGTTTACCCCATCTCAGCCGCCACTGTTCATGGTGAGGCTATTTGTAAGCAGAGCTCTTAATCTTTCCTCTGAATTCGTCCAATTCCTCTGTAATCGGTGACTGAATCCTGAGAAATAAAGCCCTCCCTCGATGCATCCTTGTGTTTATGCTTGACTAGCTAGTTGGGGCATGTGCCGCGTCCTGCCTCCGCCCCAGCTCCTCTCTCCGGTGCAAGTTTTCTCCGACCTTCGCCGCCGTTCGCCGCTCCAGCTCGGTCCCGTCTTCTCCGACAATTCGCACTGTTGTTATTGATCTAGTCTGATGCTCTATTTGTGCTGATTTACATCATCAATTTGTGGACTGTTTGGATTAGCGGACGTCTATTTGGGCATTTGGACAGTGACCTTGCCCTTTTTTACTTCTGCAAAAGGACTCCTATTAGTAAAATGGTGGCTTGATATATGCTTTTAATTTTTCTCTTGGCCTATAAAATTGATGTATAATCATCATCTTGTTGTGCATACGGTAAAGCCAAGACAGGTGAAAGCAAATTAGGATGTTGTTGCTCACCGTGTATTTTTTGACGTGTGCATTGAAGAACTGAATGCGAATAACCCTCCGGTGCAAGTTTTGAACAAACAGGATTACCTCTATTTTTAATTACCTCTACTATTTTATATTATTTTTATTTTACTTCTACCTCACTTTATAGTAGAACAAATTATTATGTGCACAATTGAATTTAGGAGTGTTATGGACATCTCACAAGTCAACACAGCAAATAAGTCAAAAATACATAAGCCCAAAAGAAGTCTTCGAATCAGCTTTTAGGTGCTTTTCTCCACCTCAGTTTCTCCCCACCGGAATCTATAAGCCGGCTTATGCATAAGTATAAACCCAAAAGAAGTCAGCCTTAGCATCTCCACCGGGTGCCTCTGAAGGACCCCTAAAGGCACTTTACGGGGTCGAACACCAAAAACGTCCGTGAGCGGTATTCCAAAGACTCGCCCCGAGCGACTTTTTGTTCGGCAGCCCTATAGGGCATTTATACTTGGAGTCCGGACACCAAAAACGTCCACGAGCGGTACCCCAAAGACTCGTCCCGAGATTTTATGTTCGGCACCCCCTATAGGCCCTCCTAGGGGTGCCGTAAATCGACTGGACATCGCCTCCAACATGTGCGCCCACCTATCAAAGACAAACGACGCGAGGCTTGATGACCCATAAGTATAGGGGGTGTATCGTAGTACTTTCGATAAATAAGTGTGTCAAACCCAACAAGGAGCAGAAAGTGTCGACAAGTAGTTTTGATGAGGATTTCAATGTAAATACTAGCAAACAAGTTTTTATGAGTTTTTTATATAACAGATAAATATAGTGCGAGTAAATAAAACATAACAGTTATAATTGCAGCGAGTGGCCCAATCCTTTATAGAGCAAAGAACAAGCCGGTTTGTTTAATTATGATGACCAAACGTTCTTGTGGACACACGAGATTTATGTCTAGTGCTTTCGCTTCATATAGCTGTTTAATCTTTAGTGTCTTGTTAAGTGTTGTGTGGGTGAACCTATGCTAATGCACCGCCCTTACTTGGATGACGTGGGTATACCTTCCGGGTACCCCCACTATGGCGTATAATGAAGAGGAGGCCCACCAGGTGGCCCAATGAAGACCAAGAAGCTGCTAAGGAAATAACTTGAAAGACAAGACAAGGACTCCTATTCGTAGTCTACTAGGACTCTCATGTAAAACCCCTCAGGCTCCATACATAAAGACATGGATGGGTAGACAAAAAGACATGCCAACAGATAGACAGACTACATCACAATAGATAATAGGCAACGGCGCATCTAGCCCTAGCCATCTCAATCGCCATCAAGTCCACCATGTAATCATTATCAATACAAGATCAGACAAGCAGCAGTAGGTCTTTACCTCCCAATGAGGGGCCGAATCTGGGTAAATCCTTGCTTGTCAGCCGTCCGGAACCACCAGCCGCCATACTTCTCTCCCTATACGAAACCCGAGGTACCTAACCGAGGGATTTGCCGGGTTTACACCCCGTCAATTGGCGCCGTCTGTGGGAAGAACAGTGTGCTGGATTCACGGTTACGGCGGCCCAATCTTCATCAACAACAACGACGACTCGTCGAATCAGATCAATACACAGGGGATCGACGACGATACCGCTCTCGTTTGCGGTTGATCGATCCGATCCAATCTACGACAACAACTACATCCAATCTACATCAACCGCGGCGGCTACTCGCTGCCACGAGCGCGACACACAGGGCTCAACGTCACCATTGCCTCGGCGCGCAGCTAGCACAATCTGGTGGAAGCTTGGATAAAAGTAAAAAGGAAAAGATCCGTTCATCACCAGCAAGGTGTCGACTATCAAGTGCGAGTAAGCAGCCGGCCACGTGTAATCAGTCGCCGGCCATCAGTCGCCGACATGCATGGATTTCGCGGCAAGTCTCGTGCATGCGATAACGAGCATCGTTGGCTGAGAAAAGGCAAACAAAACAAAAAAATTGATTTGCCGAGTCAAGGATCGAGGGAACACTAGTAGAGAATAGGGTAAAGGACCAAAAGGAAATAGCCCATCTGTCCTGATCGTGTTACAAACCGGGACATATGGGGGCCTGTAGAGCCCAAGCGCATGTGCAGCAGGCCATTTGTCCCGGTTTCAATCATAAACCGGGACAAATGGGGCGTGCCTCACGGCACCAGCCTTTTGTCCCGGTTTGTGGCTGGAACCGGGACAAAAGGTCCATGCCTATATATACTCAGCAGCCCCCCTCTTCCAAAACCATTGGAGGCATTTTTTTGTAAAATGGTAGGAGGGAGTGTGTGCTAGTTTATTTTTTTGACGTATGCATGCAAGGTGCTCGATGAAATGGCCGAGAGAGTTCACAAAATGATTTGATTTACACTTAAAGTTTATCCTTCTTTTCGATCGAGGTTAATTTTCTCTGATCATTTCATATGTCATTAATTGATACTGTATGTGCATGTTCAGTGGTTATTTCTCTATGTTCTGTAATGGTTATTGATATAGTTAATTATATAATGCAGATGGACCGACAATGGATGTATGTTGACCGACGCACTGTCGAGTACATGACGGGTTTGAGGAAATTTCTCGAGAAAGCCAAGGCCCACAGTACCAATGGTTTCATGTGTTGTCCATGTGTCAACTGTCAGAATAAGACAAATCACCCAAACGCGAGAAGCCTTCAAAGCCATCTTGTTCGGCACGGTTTCATGCCCAGCTATAATTGTTGGACGAAGCACAGAGAAAAAGGGGTTATGATGGAAGACAATGAAGAAGAGGAAAATGATGACAACTATGCTATGTTGCCGGAGTACGGAGATACTGCAACGGGGGAAGCTGAAGATGAAGAGGCACCAGATGAGCCCGCTGACGATCTTGGTCGGGCCATTGCTGATGCAAAGAGAGAATGCGGAACTGAAAAGGAGAGGTTGAAGTTCGACCAGATGTTAGAGGATCACAAGAAATTGTTGTATCCAACTTGCGAAGATGGTCAGAAAAAGCTGGGTACCACACTGGAATTACTGCAGTGGAAGGCAGAGTGTGGTGTGACTGACAAGAGATTTGGAAAGTTGTTGCAGATAATTAGAAAAAATGCTTCCAAAGGTCAACGAGTTTCCCGGCAGCACGTATGAAGCAAAGAAGGTTGTGTGCCCTCTAGGATTAGACGTGCAGAAGATACATGCCTGCCCTAATGACTGCATCCTCTACCGCGGTGAGTACGAGAATTTTGATGCATGTCCGGTATGCACTGCATTGCGGTATAAGATCAGACGAGATGACCCTAGTGAAGTTGAGGGTGAGCGTCCCCGGAAGAGGGTTCCTGCCAAGGTGATGTGGTATGCTCCTATAATACCACGGTTGAAACGTCTGTTCGCGAACAAAGAGCATGCCAAGTTGTTGCGATGGCACAAAGAGGACTGTAAGAAATACGCGATGTGTAGACGCCCCGTTGAGGGTCGCAGTGGAGAAAAATTGAGAGAGAGTTCCCGGAATTTGCAGATGACGCAAGGAACTTAAGGTTTGGTCTAAGTACAGACGGCTTCAATCCGTTTGGGGAGCAGAGCAGTAGTCATAGCACCTGGCCTGTGACTCTATATATTTATAACCTTCCTCCTTGGTTGTGCATGAAGCGAAAGTTCATTATGATGCCATTGCTCATCCAAGACCCGAAGCAACCTGGCGACGACCTTGATGTGTACCTCAGGCCATTAGTTGAAGAACTTTTACAGTTATGACGGGAAGAAGGTGTACGGGTGTGGGATGAGCACAAACAGGAGGAATTTGACCTACGAGCTTTGCTTTTTGTAACAATTAACGATTGGCCTGCTCTTGCTAACCTCTCAGGGTAGTCGACCAAGGGGTACAATGCATGCACACACTGTTTGGGTCAGACTGAATGTTTATATTTGGATAAATGTAAGAAGTGTGTGTATCTGGGGCATCCTCGATTTCTTCCGATCAGGCAGACCGCAAGGAAGAAAGGCAAGCATTTTAAAGGCGAGTCTGATCACAGTAGGAGGCATGTCAACCGTACTGGTGAAGAAATATTTGATATGGTCAAGGATTTAAAAGTAATCTTTGGAAATGGTCCTGGAGGACAACAGGTTCCGAAAGACGCTAACGGGCACACACCCATGTGGAAGAAAAAATCTATATTTTGAGAGCTACCATATTGGAAGGTCCTAGAGGTTCGATCTGCTATCGACGTGATGCACGTGACGAAGAATGTTTGCGTGAACCTGCTAGGCTACTTGGGCGTGTACGGGAAGAAAAAAGATATAGAGGAAGCACAGGAGGACCAGAAACGTGTGAAAGAATGAGACGGCCTAAGTCCCGAACACTACGAAGGTCCTGCCAGCTATGCTCTTACCAAACAAGAGAAAGTAATATTCTTTGAATGTATGAGCAGTATCAAAGTCACGGCTGGCTTCTCGTCAAATATAAAGAGGATAGTAAATGTGAGACTCCAAAAATTTCAAAACCTAAAGTCTCATGATTGCCACGTGATTATGACGCAATTGCTTCCGATTGCATTGAGGGGGCTACTACCGGAAAATGTTCGAGTACCCATTGTGAAGCTTTGTGCATTCCTCAATGCAATATCTCAGAAGGTAATCGATCTGGCGATTCTACCAGGGTTGCAAAATGATGTGGTCCAGTATCTTGTCAGTTTTGAGTTGGTGTTCCCTCCATCCTTCTTCAATGTTATGACGCATCTCCTGGTTCACCTAGTCGAAGAGATTCAAGTTCTCGGTTCTGTATTTCTGCACAATATGTTCCCATTTGAGAGGTTCATGGCAGTCTTAAAGAAATATGTTCATAACCGTGCTAGGCCAGAAGGAAGCATCTCCAACGGCTACGGTAACGAGGAGGTCATTGAGTTCTGTATTGACTATATTCATGACCTTAAGCCGATTGGTGTTCCACAATCACGACATGAGGGTAGACTAAGTGGAATTGGCACACTAGGAAAGAAAACAAATTTTTTATGGATGGACATTCTTTCACTGAAGCACACTATACAGTTCTACAAAGTTCTACCTTGGTGGCCCCGTATATCGATGAACACAAGAATCTTGTACGCTCCCTACACGCGGGGAAGTCTGACAACTGGATTGTACGTACACACATGGCGACTTTCAGCTGCGAGCACATCTCCAAAGTAAAAACAAGGTTGATGAACAATTACACTTGTTGGCCAGGGCACCATCTACAACTATATGTACTTTCCAAGGGTACGAGATAAATGGGAATACATTTTACACGAGTGTCCAAGATAAAAGAGCACGAACCAAAACAGTGGTGTTCGCATTGATGCAACAAACAACAATGGGCAGAAGAACACATATTATGGTTGCATAGAGGAGATATGGGGACTTGACTATGGACCTTCTTTTAAGATCCCTTTTGTTTCGGTGCAAATGAGTCAATCTGAAAGGCGGGGTTGAGATAGACAAGATGTACGGAATGACAACTGTAACATCCCAATTTTCACAAAAAATTTAAACTTCCAAATTCATATCAGTGCATGCATCATGTCATTGCATTTTGCATTTGTATCATTATTTATAAATGTTGAAAGAATACAAAAATTATTAATTATAAAAATGTCATAAAATACTTTAAAAGGTTTAGTTTGCTAAAGATAAATTTTACAAATTTGTTTGAATCATTTTGGAGTTGCAAATCAAAAAGTGTGTAAATTCAGAAAAGAAAAGAAAGAACAAAAAAATATATAGAACCGGGAGTCCGAGCCGGCCTGTCTCGGCCCAGTCCACCCCCCCTTTCTCTCTTCTCGCGCGCACACGGCCCAGGCCCAGCTCATCCTTTCTCTCACCGACACGCGGGTCCCACCTTCGACGAAGCGTATCTTCTTCAACCTCCGAAACAAGATCTCTGTTAGAATCCTTCGTCGATCCGGAGATCGATCCCGGGTAGTTTTCGAACGCGTTTCTATCCCTTCCCCGCCACCATAAATACCCCGTCCCAGTCGCGTCTCTCGGCACCCCGAAAAACCTAGAGATCGCCACCGGGCTGCCCTAAAATCGAGCCGCCGTCGTCAACATTGCCGCCACCGCAACCTAATTTTCCGGTGAGCCTCGACCTCCCCTAGCCCTCTATGTTCTTCCATAAGCTTTACCTCGCCCGTGCGCAGCTTCGTGACACGCTTGCTTGCCCTCTTCTGTACCAGACCAAGTATTCCGTGAGCAACCGAGGGCATCCGCCGCCGCACCAATCTTTGTCGAGGAATTGGAGGAGAAGGAGCAGCAACCCGAGCACGCCGTCACGCCATCGTCACCGCCGCATTCTCCTCTTCACCTCGGTATGTCTCATTCTTCCCCTCTCGTTCTAAATCGTCCGGAGCACGCATCGCCGCCGCGTTTTCCTTCTCCGGTTGAGTTCCGGCGGAGGCGCCGCCCCGTTTTGGTCCCCTTGTCTTTGCACCGTTAGATCTGCCACCAACGCGCCAGATTAGATCACTTTGCGAAGGGGTACGAGCCAACAGGAACTCGCCACGTCACCGACGGCCGCATCCGTCCGCGCCGCGCCGCCAACGTCGCTCCCACTTATCCCGCATTGCCAGGAGCGCACCAACCAGTAGCCGCCACGTCGCCGAGGATCTCTGCGCGAAGAATTCCTTTCTGTTTATCACAGATTAGTCCCTGCAATTTGTTTCTATCATTAATTTTCATTCCTTTATCCAAAAATTATAACAAAAATTGTTTTGGAAAGCTTATGAAGTATAGAAACTTTTGGCATCATTACATTTGTATTTTATCGAATAAATTTTGTTTAAAAACAGAAGTGGCATTAATGGTAAATTAAGCATAACTACAAATATAATTTTTTTTTTCATCAAACTATTTTGCTATGAATTTGTAAGGCTAAGTACTAGCCGCAGAAATTTTTCCAATATTTTTGTTAGAATATTTTATGAGCTTTTGTGTAAGTATTGTGATTAAAAGCTTTTAGATATTATATAATAAGTAAAATTAAATATAAAGATTGTTTTCTTCATGTTTTCGAAATATAAAAGTATATACTCTCTCCGTCCACAAATAAGTGTCTCAAGTTTGTCAAAATTTGAATGTATCTATACATAAAACTTGTCTAGATACATCCAGTTTTTGGCAAACTTGAGACACTTATTTCCGGACGGAGGGAGTATTATATTATAGAATATTTACCACCTAAAAATACTTAGAAAATAATTGAGAGTTTTATTTGGCTAGAGGTGCTAATTTTTCTCTAAGTGTTGTCTTTAGAAAATTATTGGAAAACTCCTAAGTCCTTAGTAAAACTTTGGACCACAAAACTTGACTCGCATTAACTCACATATTTCATCGCATGGCATGCATCTAGTCCTTAGAAATATTTTGCTCATCATACATGGCATATCTTCCTTAGTAATTTTAAGAAACTTGTTTGTTTATGTTGTACTGTTTGTTGTGTTAGAATCTTCGGAGAGGAACGAGGACTGCAGTTGTTGTTACTGTTCTGCTTGTTGCCAAGGCAAGTGGCACACCCCATAAATTTCCTAAGTATTTTCTATGCATTACCTAGAGTATTTTCTATATGCATGTGTAGGACTTAGTAGTTTGCTATGCAAAACCTTAGAACTCTCCACCCCTTGAGTATAGGAACCTATGTAATAACTTGGTAGAATTATTGATGCTATGCACAAGTTGCTTTATGTAAAAGTAAATTTTACTAAGTTAATGTAACACCTGGGTGGAATTTGGTGTTGATTGGTTTATGTTGAGTGTTATTCCTTAGGGGTGACCTCTAAGGAATAGTCACTTGTGGATGGCCACCCAGGGTAATAAAGGGACCAACGTTTTCTCTAAGTGAAGATTGCTTCTAGTGCAACCATTAGTCAATTGGCTCTGGCTAGATGGAGTAAGATGCGTGGACTCGGCCCGACTTGACAGGTGGTGGTAGATGGTTAGCTTGGAGCGCGTCAAGTCTGCAAGGGACGGGAAAATGCTTCTGAAAAGTCTCGTCTCAACTCTCTCCTTTTCCTTAGCACAAATGGTGTGCTTGAGGATAGTTTGGGTTTGTTGGGTCTAATGGTGAAAGTGCACAACCTCTGCAGAGTTAAAACTAAGTACTTAGCCGTGTCCTCGGTTACGGACAATTTTGAGCAGCTGATCAAGGATTCAACGGAGGCTCCCAACATTCCAATTTCTAAGTTAAAATTTGATGGGTGAACAGGGAAGATGAGATTATGGTTTTCATGCCATACTCGTCTTGAATTCAAGAAAACTGTTTTCAAAAGAGTAGGAAAAATTGGCTTTATGCAAATTAGCCTTAAACTCCACCAGCCAAATATGCATATAGGCTATAGAGTTATTCCAAAGTGTCCACCATAGTGTCACTTGCCAGACTCCATTTTATATGGAATCTGACCCACTCTGTTGCAAATTATTATTTATTGCAGAAGTTTCGGACGAAGAGTAAGGATTTCGTTTTGGGTTCGAGTCTGCACCAACATGTTATCGCCTGTGGAGTGTCATGAAGATGGAGGCTCATTGAAGTTTATTTCCGCTGCTTTACTGTTTGAGCTAGCTTTATGCTATGCAAAGATGTATCGACCTATTTATTTTACCAAGTCTGGATTATTCGTGTAATATTGATACAATGTTGTGGTATTCATCGTAAATTGTGTGTGCAAATGATTCGATCCAGGGGTTTTCACTATACACAGGTACCTGCCATTTCTTTTTAAATGCAGGTACATTACAGATGGTATCAGAGCATTGTGTTGCTTGTAGGTTCGAACCCTAGGTTTGGTTAGAAATAGGTTGGCCAAAAACTTAATTTACTAAGTATAAAAAAACCTCTATAAAATATTCTTGTTTTCTTCTAGGTACTTTCTTTTCTGTTCTCTTATTTTATCTCATATCTTTCCTTCATAACTTAAGGATGAAGAGATTTGAGTACACCTGCAAGGAAGACTACCCGGTGTCTCGTTTTGGCAGCATCTTGTTCGACATACTCAAGCATCTGAAGCTACCAACACTCATGATCAAGGAAGTCTGACAACTGGATTGTACGTACACACATGGCGACTTTCGGCGGTTGGTTGCGAGCACATCTCCAAAGTAAAAAACAAGGTTGATGAACAATTACACTTGTTGGCCAGGGCACCATCTACAACTATATGTACTTTCCAAGGGTACGAGATAAATGGGAATACATTTTACACGAGTGTCCAAGATAAAAGAGCACGAACCCAAACAGTGGTGTTCGCATTGATTCAACAAACAACAATGGGCAGAAGAACACATATTATGGTTGCATAGAGGAGATATGGGAACTTGACTATGGACCTTCTTTTAAGATCCCTTTGTTTCGGTGCAAATGGGTCAATCTGAAAGGCGGGGTTGAGATAGACAAGATGTACGGAATGACAACAATGGATCTAAACAATCTTGCGTACGGAGACGAACCGTTCGTGCTAGCCAATGATGTGGCTCAGGTTTTCTATGTGAAGGACATGTCTAGCAGATCCAAAAAAAGAAACATCCTGGGAGTGGAGGAGCCGAGGCGTCACATAGTTCTTTCAGGAAAAATAAACATCGTGGGAGTGGAGGACAAGACAGACAAGTCAGATGATTATAATAGTTTTGATGAAATTCCGCCATTCGTAGTGAACATTGACCCAATCATCAAGTTGATCGAAGAAGATGCTCCATGGTTCCGACCTAGAAGAACTGGCGGTGTTGTGTGATGGAGATGTTGGTGCGATGTGTAATAATTAATATATTAAACTTTTTATATGAAGAAGATGCTCTATTTTTACCTGCATATCAAATGGATCCGTCAGCGTTGATAGAAAAAAACACACGATTTCACCTGCATACAGCCCCACGGTGGCTCCTGAGTGCCTGCATATCAAATGTACCATGGGGCGTATGCAAGGAATCCGAGTGATTTGTATTCCTCGGTAGATGAATTGAACTATTCATTTGATAGAACAAAACACACGGTTTCCCCTGCATATAGCCCGACCGTGGCTCTTGAGTGCCTCGCATGACAAATGCACGGTCAGACGTATGCAGGGAATCTGAATGCTTTGTATACCACCACCCGAGCACTAGAAGGAGGATACACTGAGTGCTCCCCTCGTCCGAGAGGGGGGAATATATAGGGTCACGTGGCTCAACCAGTGGTACTGATAGTGTTGATCCAACAGCTCACAAGTGCTCAAAAGAAGCACAACCCTGATCCAACGCCTAACAAGTGTTTGAAAGAAACACACGATCCGTGTGCTTCTTTAGTCCCGGTTTGGAAGTGAAAGTGTTGATCGAACAACTCAGAAGCAATCAAAAGAAACACACACCTGATCGAATGGCTAACAAGTGCTTGAAAGAAACACACGATCCGTGTGCTTCATTACTCCCGGTTTGGAAGTGAAAGTGTTGATCGAACAGCTCAAAAGCCATTAACAGAAACACACACCTGATCGAACGGCTAACAAGTGCTTCAAAGAAACACACAATCCGTGTGCTTCTTTAGTCCCGGTTTGGAAGTGAAAGTGTTGATCGAACAGCTCAGAAGCCATCAAAAGAAACACAGACCTGATCGAACGGCTAACAAGTGCAAAAGTTATTCAAATTCGTGGGGTTGTATGAGTTAGTCAAATTCAAACACTTTTCATATTCAAAGTTTTTTCAAATTCCAAAGTTTGCAAAAAGTTATTCAAATTCATACTCAAACTAGTTTTAACTAATTAAAATAATTATGATAGAAAACAGAAAATGGGGTTGTATTAGTTAGTCAAATTCAAACACTTTTCATATTCAAAGTTTTTTTCAAATTCCAAAGTTAGCAAAAAGTTATTCAAATTCATATTCAAACTAGTTTTAACTAATTAAATTAATTATGATAGAAAACAGAAAATGGGGTTGTCTTAGTTAGTCCTTATGGTGTGGTGGAGGTGGAGAACGAGCAGAGCTGGAGGTGGTTTCTGTGCAATTTACACAAGGTTATAGGGGACCCTGCTGGATTGGTTATCCATACAGATGCTTGCAAGGGTTTGGAGAAAGCTGTAGGAATTGTGTTTCCTGGAGCAGAGCACAGGGAATGTATGAGAATCTTGCTGCTAATTTCCAGAAGCAATTTAAGGGGAAAGTATTTGATGAAAACCTTTGGCCAACATCGTAGACATGCAGCGAGAAGAAGTATAGACACCACTTGAAGACCATGTACGATGAAAATTCCACCGTCGAACCATACTTGGATGCACATCACAGAAAGCTGTGGACGAGAAGCTTATTTGGAACATCTTGCAAGGTGGACTATGTGACAAGCAACGTTATTGAAAGTTTCAACGCAAAGATTAAGCACCTGAAAGGTCTAATGGTGTGGGAAATATTTGACAACATCATGCAGTTGATAATGGAGAAGAGGGTATTGCGCAATAGAATTGGACACTCATATGATGGCCATATCATCATCCCAAGTGTGATCAAGAATTTTCATACACGAGTAAGAAGAATGCAGGGTTTTATGAAAATGCAAAGATGCATAGGCCTAGTAGCTGAGCTGGCATATACCTTCAAAGACCATGCTTGGAGGTATCCAGTGGATTTGGAAAACAAGAAATGTAGTTGCAAGCGATGGGAGCTGAGTGGCAAGCCATGTATACATGTCGTCTACTTCATGAACTACCTCGGAGGCGATTTGGGCAAAGTTGATCAATATGTGTCTGAATATTTCTCTGTTGACAAGTTTAAGTAATCATATGCTGATAACATGCCTGCTTTATTGGGAAAAGAACAATGGGATGAGTATCATCCAGGATTCCAATTATACCCTTTGGCGCTAAACAGAGCACCTGGAAGGCCAAGGGTAAACAGATTAAGACCAGGTGCAGAGGGTAGAGCCGTAAAAAGGCGTCCGTGCAAAATATGTGGGGAACTAGGGCACATGCAAAAGAATTGCAACAATGCAGTCCCCTCTACATTTGTAACAGACAAAGGATGGGGCGCAGATGAAGCAGCAACAGCAGCCGCCGCCAGAGTAGCAGCAGCAGCCGCCAAAGTAGCAAAAGTCGTAGCAAGAGAGTTTGCTGAAAGGTACGTGTGTCTAGAGTTTTCCATATTTGTTAGGGAATATCTGTTTCACTTGAATTTCGAATGCCAGGGAAAAGACAAGCAAGAAGGGTAAAACCAAAGGCTACTAGCAGAAAAGGACTCACGCGCAGAAAAGAGCTGCTCGTGAAGAATGGGGAGCACCAGAAGATACGGAACGAGAAGATCCTGAAGGAGAGGCATTTTTCGGCAGCAGTTGCTGGAATGGAAGAGGAAGAGGAATTTGTAGATTCCCCTCCGAGACCACCAGTTTCGGCTACTTGAAGTACCTGGGTTCCAGCATCACCAGGAACAGGAGCATCACCACCAGCAACAGGAGCATCACCAGCAACAGGAGCATCACGAGCATCACCAGCAGTGGTAGCATCACCATCAGCAACAGGAGCATCACCACCACCAGGAGCATCACCACAAACTAGGAACAAACAAGGCAAGAAGAACAAGCAATGCGAGGGCGTAGCAAGGAGCACCCGGAGCAAGGCTGTAGCTCCTTCTAAGAACACAAGGAGCAAGACAAAGCTCTGAACATTTGCGGAAATTTGTAATATTTGTTATTGTACTTCTATCAAACACCTTAATTGCGCACTCCGGGCGCGCTCAGAGCATGCCCGGCGTGCTCTGGGCGTGCACAGGCGCACATTTGTCTAAAATTTGGGCGCGAACTAAGCCTAGACCATTCTTACTCACTCCTAAATGATACTTTAGTGAGTAATTTTTGAAATTATCATGTTGCAATTCTCATTTGCACATTTGAGTTATGCGATATCACATGAGATCCATGCCCTTCTCATTTGAATGTTTGTAGACCATGTTTTTCAACTTGAGTCGTTAGTATATGACATAATAAGACTATGTGCGTCGATTTTTCAATTTTTCGATAATTTTTGAAATTTTTATGGTTATTTCAAAATAGGTCAAACCTAAGGTTGACCAACTTTTAAACAAGTTTAATACATGAAAATAAAAAAACTAAGCATGGATCCTTCTTAGTCACTCCAAAATGAAGCTTTAGTGAGGTTTTTGAAAATTTCATGTTGCAATTCCAAAACCACTTCTCTCCAACCTTAGACCTCTTAGTTTGAGTTATGCGATATCACCTGAGATTCATGCCCTTATCCTTTTGAATGTATGTAGACCATGTTTTTTAACTTGAGTCGTTAGTATATGACATAAGAAGACTATGTGCGTCGGTTTTTCAATTTTTCGATAATTCTTGAAATTTTTATGGTTATTTCAAAATCGGTCAAACCTAAGTTTGACCAACATTTAAACAAGTTTAAAACATGAAAATGAAAAACTAAGCATGGATCCTTCTTAGTCACTCCAAATTGAACCTTTAGTGAGGTTTTTGAAAATTTCATGTTGCAATTTCAAAACCACTTCTCTCCAACCTTAGACCTCTTAGTTGGAGTTATGCGATATCACCTGAGATCCATGCCCTTCTCCTTTTAAATGTATGTAGACCATGTTTTTCAAATTGAGTCGTTAGTATATGACATAAGAAGACTATGTGCGTCGGTTTTTCAATTTTTCGATAATTTTTTAAAATTTTATGGTCATTTCCTCTACAAGGAATCTGCAGCCGTCCGATTTCCTTTACAAGGAATCTGCGGCCGTCCGATTTCCTCTAGAAGGAAACTGCAGGTAGACTTGGGGCGATCCGCGAGAAGCTCATTCTGCGATCTGATTGGACGCGCGCGTAGGAAAAGGGCTGTACACCCGCTGACGAGTGGACCACGGCGGACCCAACAGGGATTTTGGCTCGCCCACCCCCATTTTCCTGAGTGACACAAAATGGGTATTTTGGCACACCAAATGCACCCTAATCCATATAAATTTTCAAATTTTTAAGGTAGGTTAAACGGCCCCATTTCTAAGCAAAAATTACAGACATGCTGAAAACTGTGTTTCAAATGAGCTCCAAATGTGGGGTAAACGGCCCCATTTCTAAGCCAAAAACAGTGAACTGGCTGAAAATTGTGTTTCAAATGAGCTCCAAAGGTAGGGTAAACGACCCATTTCTAAGCAAAAAGTGTAGACACGCTGAAAAATGTCTTTCAAATGAGCTCCATTGGTAGGGTAAACGACCTCATTTCTAAGCCAAAAATAGTGGACTGGCTGAAAATTGTGTTTCAAATGAGCTCCAAAGGTAGGTTAAACGGCCCGATTTCTAAGCAAAAATTATAGACACGCCGAAAACTGTATTTCAAATGAGCTCTAAAGGTAGGGTAAACGGCCTGATTTCTAATCCAAAAATAGTGGCATGGCTGAAAATTGTGTTTCAAATGAGCTCCAAAGGTAGGGTAAACGGCCCGATTTCTAAGCAAAAGTTGTAGACATGCCGAAAATTGTGTTTCAAATGAGCTACAAATGTAGGGTAAACGACCTGATTTCTAAGCAAAAACAGTAGACTGGCTGAAAATTGTGTTTCAAATGAGCTACAAAGGTAGGGTAAACGGCCCCATTTCTAAGCAAAAATTGTGAACTCGCTGAAAAATGTGTTTCAAATGAGCTTGCAAGGTAGGGTAAACGGCCCCATGCATTTCTAAGCTTAAATTGTGGACACACTGAAAAATGTGTATCAAATGAGCTCCAAAGGTAGGGTAAACGGCCCCATGCATTTGTATGCTAAAATTATGGACACACTGAAAAATGTGTTTCAAATGAGCTCCAAAGGTAGGATAAACGGCCCCATTTCTAAGCAAAAATTGTGAACTCGCTTAAAAATGTGTTTTAAATGAGCTCCGAAGGTAGGGTTAACAGACTTAAAAAACACATGTTTGCGTAATTTAGTTTCAAACCTGTTCATTTGTACCAAACATGTTTCACTCTTTTTTGACCAAGTTTGACAGTTTAGCGTACTCGCTGCAGTTACGTGCTCGCCGGAATCTATGTGCCAGTTTCCGTTGCGTACCATTTCGCGCCTACTACGCGGCCATTAGAACCCTTCCATCCGCCTCCTCGCCACCAATCTCCGTTCTCACCGCCATGTCATCCCTATCCGAGAGTGACCCATCCAAGAGCGACCCATCCGAGAGTGACTACGAGGAGGAGGAGGGCCGCCGCCGTAAATCGAATGCCATTGCAGCTGCAGCGAGGAGGAGGACCCTAGCTAACAGGAAGGGGAGCGCACCGCAGCGAGGAAGAAGATGCCCAACGCTGCGACGACCACCGCAACGACGTCACGATGGGGAGGCTGGGTCCTCCCGGGCCACGGGGACCCCACAGCCGCCGCCGCCGGCGGCAGCGTTTACCGAGTCCAGCGACGACGACGAGTCCTACTCAAGTATTGCATCGCTCTCCACGGATGACGGCGCCGACCTACTCAAGATCGTCGACCAAGTCGAGCTGGATGCGCGAGTTTTCACCAAGTCCGTGCGTTCGGAGCGTCGCGCGGAGAAGCGTCGACGTTTTGATGAAAAGTTTGAGGATGTAATGAATGATGTGCGTCTGAAGCACGCCAGCGGCTCACCAGGCCTGCGCCGCCTTAGTTCAGATTTGGGAGTTCAAGCTATAGCTATGTCCGTCGCGCCAATCGCGTACTTGCGTTACAGCTCCATCGCCCCCGTCAGTCTGCGTTAATTTATGTCTTCATTGATCATACGGCAGAACGAGCGGCACGTATCCATTCATGTTTATCCGTTCTAGCGTGAAAGGAAGAATCCGAACAAACCAATTGACGTGGGGCTACCTTGCGGGTAGCCCACGATGAGGCTACCTGGGCCGCGCCAAGGATGGAAAGGCCCGCAGAAGGCCCACTCGGGGTATCTCATATCCTAGTCCAACTCGGTTAGGTCTTGTAACCTACCGTATCTGTATCAACCACCCGAGACCTGGCTGCCTATAAAGCCAGGAGGGTTGCCCGTCCTAGGGGACACGCACGCTCAGAACTACCACAAACCCTAGCGAGATCGCAATCTCGCCATTGTAATCGCTACTCGCATCAATAACCAGACAAGCAGGAGTAGGGTGTTATCCTCCGGGAGCCTGAACCTGGGTAAAACCTCGCCTGTTAGCCGTCGTGATCACCTTGCACTCTACACTCTCCCCATCAATCAACCCGGGGTGCACAACCCTGGGACTTGCCGAGTTACAACCTCGTCAATTGGCGCCGTCTGTGGGAAGTTCAACAAGTGCCAGGATCATGGTCGCACCGGCTCCATCCGCAATGAAGATCGGCGCACCCGCCATCAGGGAGTCGATTCGATTCGGCTCCTTCGAGTACGTCATCCACTCGCAAGCCCACCAGTCGATGTACGCCGATCTGGACAAAGGTATACATATCACCTTCGGCTCCATATTCTGTTGCATCGATAGTCGTGGCATACTCAGGTCTACGACTACCGCGCTACGCGCGGCGGCGTCGTCAAAATCGCCGACCGTCGCGCCCGATGAACCCGTCAAGATCGCATCTGCCGCACCCGCGGAGATCGCGCCCGCGGAACCCGTCAAGATCGCATCTGCCGCACCCGCGGAGATCGCGCCCGCTGGACCCGTCAAGATCGCATCTTCCGCACCCGCGGAGATCGCGCCCACCGAACCCGCGAGGATCGCATCTGCCGCACCCGCAAGGTTTGCGCCAGCTGCACCCGTGAAGAGGACATCTACACCGACAATCAAGTCAAGAACCACCTCCACCGCCGCGCCCTCACGCGCGACCAGGGGCCCGCGTCCGACATCGACAACGCGCGCGCCCTCACCTACGTGGAAGTCCCAGGTCTACCCCACGCCACTCGCACTCGCCCCGCCGAGTGCGGGCACATGGACAATCTTAAAGAGACGCGACAGTAAGTGCGCCGCGCGCCACGTTGCAGCAATTTTCGACCCCGAACAAGACGAGGGTGACAGAAGCAGCAGCGGCAGCACCAACTCTCCAACCCAAGTCTACCCCAGGCAAGTCTTCATGGCCGGCACAGCACCGCATGACGACGAAGATGAACCCGTATACCCGCTAGAGGTGGACATGCCAGACAACACCAAACTGGTCATCACGCGGGACATGGCGATCCAAGCCATGAAGCATGTGGACGAGGGCACGTTCCCCCCACCCAACGCATCTCGCGAGGACCACCTGGCGGTCCAGTACTTGCTACGCAAGGAAGGCGAACGGATTCGCGCCGAAAAGGCCGAACTTCTCAGGCGCAAAAGGGACGCGGATGCATCAAGCGCCAGGCGGGCCGCCCTCTCCTTCACATCCTCCACTGAGGTGAACCAGGGAGCACGGCGAACCAGAGCCCGTGTCCCTCACATGGCAGAAGCCGACCGAACAAGGCTAACCCGCAACCTCGACTCTTCCTTCGTCACCGAAGATGAAAACGGGATATCCATCCCAAAAACAGCAAACGCGGCATTGATATCAGTCGAGACGTACCTTCGGCTCACGCAGCCACCAGAGGGCGACGCGCGCTCGCTCCTCCACAAGCAACAGATTGCCTCCATAAGGGCAATCGAAGAAGCTCTAGCGGCCCAAGGGCCAGGTAATCAAGCTCATGGACCAGCAACGTCGGGCATCCCGGCGGCGCAGCGACAGCCAGTCAAGGACCTTCGAGACGTCCTGACACAGAAGACGGTGGACCGCAGCCGCAAGGAGCGTTCGGCTAACGCCACACAGGCGGATGATCATACCGACCGCGACTTCGAGCCATGTGGTGCGGCATGTTTCAGTTTCAACATCCGCGACACCCGCATGCCTAAAGGCTTCAAATTGACGGCCGGCACACCAAAGTACGACGGGAAGCAAGACCCGAAGTTATGGCTTGAGGACTACCTTATCGCTTGCACCTGCCAAGGCGGAACATCGACAACGGCAATGCAGTACATCCAGCTCATGCTGACAGACTCTACGCGCGGGTGGCTCACAAGCCAACCCAAAGATTCTTTCCGAACGTGGGAGGAGTTCCAGGACAACTTCATCAAAAGTTTCTCAGGAACATTCGCCAGACCAACAACCTACATCGAGTTGCAGGCCTGCAAGCAAGGGACAAACGAGTCGCTCCGATCTTACATCCAGAGGTGGACACTCCTTCGCAACACCATGGAACCCGTATCAGAGGACAGGGTGATGGACGCCTTCATGCATGGCGTTTCTCGCCGCGACCTCCGGGAGGAATTTGGTAGGCTCCAGCCGAAGACCACAATAGAGTTAATGAAGACAGCCAACCAATGGGCTGAAGGAGAGGACTACGTCCGCGAAACTTCTCCCAAAAAGGAAGGCCAAACAAGCAACTGGCGCGATTCACGTCAGAAGAGGAAGGCACGATACACGCACGACTCAATCGAGTTAGTAGCGGCGGGTTACGAAACCTCCCGCGAGGTCAAGCGTGAGGACAGTCGACAGCACGAGCAAAGTCGACAACCCAGCTCGAGCCAGTACAACCGTGGCAGCAGCAGCGTCGACCGCAACGACGGAAATCAGAAGCGCGAGTGGAAGCGCCCGTTAACTGCGGCAGAAGAACTGATGCAGCCCTGCAAGCATCACTCGTTCCGCAACCCGGTAACAGGAAAGTATGGTTCAAACCACCTGCTGAAAGACTGCCGCAAAGCAAGAAAAATATACCATGCCATGCAGCAAATCATCGCCCCGGTGCAAGCCATCCAAGCAGCACCGCAGCTGGCCATCCAGGCGGCACCCGCAAATAATAACCAAGTGCAAGCGGCATTCCACCAGCCGCAGCAGCAGCAGGTTCCGCCGGCAGCAGCCGACGCGTACCCAGCCGCACGAGGACAGCTGAACATGATCCAGAAGGGCCCCCCGTCGAACAGGAGGCAGAAGATCATTACACGCCAAGTACTCCAGGCCATCAACAGCCCGCGCGCGGTACCAGACTACCTGCGCGGGTCTGAGACACCAATCACATTCTCCAGGGCAGATCACCCAGCAGAGGTAGTCCGACCCGGACACGCCGCACTCGTGATTGAGGCCCTGATCGGCGACTACAGCCTGAAAAAGGTATTCCTGGACGGAGGCAGCGGCATCAACATCATATTCGCCGACACCCTCAGACGGATGAACAGATCGACAGAGAAATTGCCGGAGTCGGAGACCACCTTCCACGGCATAGTACCTGGGCAGCCAATCACACCCATGGGAACAATCACACTCGACGTCATCCTCGGAACACCCGAGCACTTCAAGAAGGAGTCGATAGACTTTGAGGTCGTCGACTGGAAGTCACAGTACCATGCCATCCTCGGACGCCCAAGCTTCGCCAGGTTCATGGCAGTACCCCATTACGCCTACTTGATGATAAAGTTACCTGGGCCAAAGGGGGTGATCACCGTCCGCGGCGACTTTGGCCTCTCCAACAGTTGCGACCGCGAGTTCGCCAAGATCTCCGAGTTCTTCGGCGTCGAAGAGCGCTTCAAGGCCATATCAGCCGACAATGACAAGACCATCTTCCCGGCTCGCAAGAAGCCCGCCAAGGACGCAGCGTTTAACACAAACGACGACACAGTCACCCACCAGGTCCACCCGACCGACAGCGAAAAGACAGTCAAGGTCTCATCAAGCCTGACGCCCGCATAGGAAAGCGCGCTCGTCGAGTTCCTACGTGAGAACTGTAAAATCTTCGCATGGCAACCTTCTGACATGCCGGGGATACCCAGGGAACTCGCCGAGCACTCTCTGAAAGTACACAAGGACGCAAGACCTGTCAAGCAATCCATGCGACGCTTCTCAGGGCCCAAACGAGACGCTATCACCATGGAAGTCGACAGATTATTGCATGCCAAGTTCATCCGAGAGATCAAGGACTCAGACTGGGTCGCTAACCCCGTCCTAGTCGAGAAAAAGAAGACGAAGAAACTACGCATGTGCGTGGACTTCACCGCAATCAACAAATGCTGCCCCAAGGATCACTTCCCGCTCCCGCGGATAGACCAGATCATCGACTCGACCGCAGGCTGCGAACGCCTGTCTTTCCTGGACGCCTACTCAGGTTACCAGCAGATCAGACTGAAGGTCGAGGACGAAGAGAAGACAGCTTTCATCACACCCGACGGCGTTTTCTGCTACCAGACGATGCCGTTCGGGTTAAAAAACGCAGGTGCCACATATCAGCGGACAATGCAAGCGTGCCTCAAGGGGCTAATCGGGCAGATCGTCCAAGTCTACGTCGACGATATCGTCGTCACTACCCGGAAGGAGGACACCCTAGTCGACGACCTACACAAGGTCTTCGCCGCACTCGACGCGTACCAGATCAAACTCAACCCAGAGAAGTGCGTATTCGGCGTGCCAGCCGGAGAGTTACTAGGGTACCTTGTATCCGCACGAGGAATCGAAGCAAATCCCGAGAAGGTGCAGAACATACTCACAATGCCAGCACCAACGAAACTCAGGGAGGTGCAACGATTAGCTGGCCGAGTCGCAGCTCTCAGTCGGTTCATTAATAAGTTGGGAGAAAAGGCCTTACCCTTCTACCAACTGATGAAGAAGTCAGACAAGTTCGAGTGGACACAAGAGGCGCAGGACGCGTTCGACCATCTAAAGAAGACATTGACAACCTCCCCGGTCCTCGTGGCACCACTGGAAAACGAGCCGCTCTACCTGTACGTCTCAGCAACAAATAGGGTGGTGAGCACTGTACTCGTAGTCGAACGCGAAGAAGAAGGACACAGTCACCCGGTGCAGAGGCCCGTCTACTACCTTAGCGAGGTACTCACCTTGTCCAAGCAAAATTACCCGCACTACCAGAAGCTGGCATACGGAGTCTTCATGACCTCCAGAAAAGTCGTCCACTACTTCTCCGAGCACCCGATCACGGTGGTAAGCTCTTCCGGACTAGCAGACATCCTCACGAATCAGCGCGCGACAGGACGAGTCGCCAAGTGGGTTGTCGAGCTAGGACCATGGGGGCTGAAGTATGCTCACCCGAAGTCCATCAAAGCCCAAGTTCTCCCAGAATTCACCACGGAGTGGATAGAAGCCCAGCTGCCGAACGTCCCCGACCTGTCCAACGCATGGACAATGTACTTTGACGGCTCCAAGAAATTCAAGTCAGCCGGGGCGGGAGTCGTGCTCATCTCCCCCAAAGGCGACAAGCTCAAGTACGTCCTACAGATGGATTTTCCGACGCCATCCAACAACGAAGCCGAGTACGAGGCCCTGATCCACGGCATGCGGATGGCCAAAAACTGCGGCGCCACGCACCTCATGATCTACGGCGACTCCTACCTGGTGGTACAGCAAACCATGAAGTCCTGCGACGCCATCGCTGACAACATGATCGCCTACAGAGACCTCTACAATCAGATGGAAGGAAACTTCGACGGCTGCGAGCTACGCCACATCGGCCGCGAAAGCAACGAGGAAGCCGACGCCCTAGCTAACATGGGCTCAGACAGGGTGCCAGTCCCACCCGGCGTCTTCCTCGAGTGCATAACACAGAGATCCGTCAAGACTCAGGGTACAGCAAGCACAACAACGGCAAAAGGCGATGCCAACCCGCCAAGCCAAGACAAGGTCCCCATGGAAGTCATGCTAGTCGAAGCCACATGGACAGGACCATACCTGGCGTATATACTGCATCAGAAGCTGCCAGCTGACCCAGTCGAAGCGAAGCGCATCATCAGACGCTCCAAAAGTTTCACCGTCATCAACGGGGAACTCTACAAAAGAAGCATATCAGGAATCCTTCAAAGGTGCATAGATCCAGTCGACGGCCAAGCCATCTTACTAGACATCCATGCGGGTACCTGCGGGCATCACGCAAGCAGCCGGGCACTGGTGGCCAAGGCGCTACGAGCTGGGTTCTATTGGCTCACAGCCATGCAGGACGCGGAGGAGCTGGTGAAGAAATGCACAGGGTGCCAGGAATTTGCCAACAAGCCGCACGCCCCAGCATCAGAGCTCAAGACAATACCACTAGCCTGGCCCTTTGCCCAATGGGGCCTGGACATGGTGGGCCCGCTGAAGAAATCCTCACCCGGAGGTCATACCCACCTCCTGGTCGCAGTCGACAAATTCACGAAGTGGATCGAAGCCGTGCCCATCACAAGTTCGACTGCGTCCACAGCGGTCAACTTCATCAGGTCAATCATCTTCAGGTTCGGAGTGCCCAACGGGATCATCACCGACAACGGCTCGAACTTCACAGCCGAGGAATTCAAAGACTTCTGCTCAGAACAGGGGATCAAGCTCAACTACGCGTCTGTCTCGCACCCGCAGTCCAACGGACAAGGAGAGAAGGCCAATGGATTAGTCTGCAACGGCATCAAGAAGCGACTGCGCGTGCCCCTCAAACGCGCAGCGGGCGCTTGGGTGGAAGAACTGCCATCAGTCCTCTGGAGTCTGCGAACAACACCCAACAGATCTACCCAGTACACGCCATTCTTCATGGTGTATGGTGCAGAAGCAGTCCTCCCCTGCGACATCAAGTTCGACGCACCAAGAGTAGTCGCCTACGACGAATCAGAAGCAGAGGAAGCACTCGAAGACAGCAGAGACACCCTGGACGAAGCACGCGACATCGCCCTGGCACGATCAGCCGTGTATCAGCAGGACCTGCGCAACTATCATACTCGAAGGCTGCGACCAAGAGCGTTCGTGGCAGGCGACCTGGTTCTTCGACTCAAGCAAAAGAAGGTGCACAAGCTCGCCTCCCCATGGGAGGGCCCGTACATCATAACAGAAGCAATAGGCAATGGAGCATACCGCCTAAAGGACTCGAAGACCGGAGCGGACTGCAGCAATCCATGGAACGTAGCACAGCTACGCAGATTCTACGCCTAGTTCAAGCAACCGTTGTACAAGAAAGCCAACGCGGCAGGTTTCAGACGCGCTCTTTTCCTTACCAGGGTACCTGAGGGGACTGGAAGGTTTTTAATGAGGCGGCCTGCTCGCAAGAATCAATAAAGTGATATGAAGAAAATCTGTCTCCCTTTCCAGTCACTCAAGAAGCTCACAAATCCTAGGCCGCCACCCGAGCCACTCGGGGGCTGCGCCACACAGGTTGAAATAACAGCTTAGGCCGCCACTCGATCCACTCGGGGGCTGCGCCATACAAGCACAATCGAAATCCTAGGCCGCCACCCGAGCCACTCGGGGGCTGCGCCACACAGGTTGAAATAACAGCTTAGGCCGCCACTCGATCCGCTCGGGGGCTGCGCCAAACAAGCAAAAAGTCATAAAAATCCTAGGCCGCCACTCGACTGACTCGGGGGCTGCGCCATACAGGTCAAGTCCAAAATCCTAAGGCGCCACCCACGACTTACGGGGAGCCGCGCCACACAGGTCACACTTGCAAGCCTAGACTGCCACCCGACATACTCGGAGGCTACGCCAAACAGGCCAAAGAAAAATCCTCGGCCGCCACTCGAACCTACTCGGGGGCTGCGCTGCACAGGTCAAGTTCCAAATCCTAGGTCACCACCCGACATACTCGGGGGCTGCGCCACACAGGTCACACTTGCAACCCTAGGCTGCCACTCGATTTACTCGGGGGCCACGTCAAACAGGACTCAGAAAAATCCTCGGCCGCCACTCGAACATACTCGGGGGCTGCGCTGCACAGGTCAAGTTCCAAATCCTAGGTCACCACCCGACGCGCTCGGGGGCTGCGCCAAACAGGTAACACTTGCAACCCTAGGCCGTCACCCAACTTACTCGGGGGCTGCGCCAGACAGGAGTTAGTCAAAACCCTAAGTCGCCACCTGGTAGAACCAGAGACTGCGGCATACAGGCAACACTTGGCCGCTGCTTGACATACTCGGCAGTTGCGCCATCCAGGTCGAATCACGCGCCCTCACTTTCGAGTAACATATCAATTCTCATTACTCGAAACAGTACTATGAAATATTACAATGTATTTACAAAGGCAAATTTGCCCTCTATAGCTAACCCTGTGCATCAGACGACAGCTACTCTAAACTGCAGGCTCAGCCTTTGGCGCGTCGAGAGGACCTACAAGCCGCTCGCTCAAGTCCTGCACTTGCCGGATAATCCGGCGCGCAGCGGGCAAGGTCTCCTCGAAGTCTTCGTCACCTGGCAGGCCTTCAAGCACCCGCTCAAGCGGAAGATGTGGCCGGTGCATCCGAACGTACGCCAGCGCCGCGTTTGCACCAGCCACAAGCTGAGTGTCGACAACTTCTTTCAGCCCTTCGCCATCACGGAACCTCTCCAGCAAGGCAGGCAACCCGTTCGGCTGCGCATTGTGCGGGAAGTACACGCGGTTGATGTGCAGAAGTGTCTTCCGGCAGCTCTCCAGAAGAAAGGCAGCGCGCCATGTACGATCCAGCATCGTGGCAAGGACGCGCCCCCTAGACTTGTTCACCCAGAACTGCCGAGCTTCATAGGAGTCGCCTGACGCCTCTCGAGTGAATCACTCTTCAACGCGATCCCGTTCGGCTTCCCAATCGGGATTAACATCTGCACACATCAACTGCAAGTCAGAACGAGAAGGATAAACAGCAACGACGGCAGTCGCCAACAGGATACATACCCTGCAACTGCCGACTGATCAAGTCCATCTCTCCAAGCAAAAAATCTTCACGGTGTGAGAACTCCGCCGTGGGGTGCGACTGGGAGCGCTGCAACGTCAGCTCCGTCTTCTTCAGAGTCGCCTCAAGCTCCACCACCTTGTTCTTCAAGTAGGTGATTATCCACTGGTCATTCACGCCACGCGGAGGAGCCGGCGCTGCCCGACGACGGCGAGCACCCGAAGAAGACGCCGCGCCACTCGGCACGGCCAAGGGAGAAGGCGGAGCGTCATCGCGCACGGCACTCTGTCAGGAATATGCAAGGTCAATACAAAAAGGCGACTGCCAAACACAGTTCAACTTAGAAAGAGAGAAAGGTCAGCAAATCCAATACTGACGATCAAAAGACCCGACATGGGCAATATTCATTACAAAACAAAAGTTCAAGGTACAGATCGCAGCGCTGCCGCATGCCTACAACTACGCCTACTCTAGGGCCGCGGACTGCGACCGGGAACGGCCCTTCCGAGCAGCCGCTTCAGTCGCCTTAGCAAGGGCCCTCTCGAAGAGTGCCACAAGCTGTGCAGCCAACTGCGAGGCGCGCTCCTTCACGCCACTCAGCGACGCGGTCCGACCATCAGGCTTGCGAGGAAAACCGCTGACGATCTTCTCGAAGTCACCTGGAACTTGGTGGCCTAAAAGCAGCTGGAAGGTGAGCTCGGAGCCGCGTACCGTCTGCGACCGCGCGAAGTCGGTGATGGTGGTCACGTCCCCAAACGGCGCAGCCAAAGCGTCCACAGTCGCTGGCGGCTGGCTGCCCGGGAAGATGCTCTGATGCACCACGGCCAGAGCTCCAGTCGACTTCTCCAGCGCGGCAGCAGACTTCCTCAGAGCGTCCGAGGCATAGGCGCAGACACGGTCGAAGAAGCCAACCGCAGTCGCCAGGTCGACGGTGTCACTCGAAGCATCTTCCGGAGGAACTCCACCGCAAGTCTCTGCACCAGAATTTAAAGTCAGGACAAGAAAGGGAACGAAAACTAAGTAAGCGAAAGGCTGATACTCACCCCCAAGAACAGCGGCGAGTGAAAGGAGGCGACCGATTTGAGTCTTCTCCTGGGCGACCCGCGCCAGCTCCCGCTCTTGAGACTCACGGAGAGCCTTCTCAAGCTCACCCACCCGGCCAGTAGCCTGGTCCAGCGAGGAACGCAGTTGGTCCCTCTCCTTCTCCAGGCGAACATAAGCCGCGGCTGCGTCAAGCTGCTGGCGATAGTATGGCTGAAAATAAAAGAAGCTTAATGTCAATAAAAGTTGCGGGCGACTATACTAGTCACCCACACCTTCGGGGGCTACTCCCATCGGGAGCGCTGATCGCGCACCCGATGAGAAATCAGAAGAACAGGGAAAACAAAAGAAGACTTACGTGGTCCAGGAGCTCAAGGTCATCGACAGCCGAGGGAGGATCCCGGCTAGACGAGGCCACGACGTTGGCCTCCACGCGCACCTCCTCCCCCACCGCGGGTGTCTCCAGCCCAGTCGAAGGGCCAGAAGTAAGCTCCGTGTCCCGAAGGGGGGAGCCGACATTGCCAGAGTGGTGGCTGCAGTAATATCAAGAACACAAAGTCAAATAAGCGGCGAACCCGCAACAGTACTACTCGAAGAACGCGTGGCAAGGAAACTAACCTGAGGGAGCTGGCATCGTCGAAGCTCGACAGCGACGGCGACGGCATCCGCGCGAAGGACCGTGGCGCCGCAGAGGCGACCGGGGGAACATTAAGAGGTTCCTCCCAGCCACCCGAAGACTACGCACCCGGGGACGTCGCCACGGCCACCTCCTCAGCAGCACCCATGCCCTTGGCAGGCGACGACGCAGAAGCAGACTCGCCGCGAGTTGGAAGCTTCCGCTTCTTCCTTGCGGGTTCCTCCACTTCGTCGCCCTCCTCCACCTCGTCGCGGGAAGAGTGGGCGGAGGGGATCTCTTCGTCATCGTCCTCATCCTCGACGAACTTCGACTCATCGTCGGGTCCGTTCTCAGGGAGCGGAGGATGGCTGATGAGCAAATCCCGACCCTAAAGCAGAGTAGACGCAAGTCGAATCAAAACACAAAGTAGACTCCGGTCGAACAAGTACAAGAAGAAAGCAAGAAAGGACTCACCTCAGGAACGGGCTTCGCGGCCCCGTAAGGAGCGATGGGGCACTTGACGTTGCAAGCGTCCGCGGCTCGAAGGTTGGTGATGGACCTGACGTTGGCCTCCACCTCCTCGTCGTCCAGTGGCTTGTCGCTAACGCCCTCTGCGGCCCACATCGGGTAGGGCCGGGCGCTCAGCGGCCGCACCCGAAGGCGGAAGAAGGTGGCCATCAGAAAGACGCCACCCGCCTCACGCCCTAGGGTCTCGGTCAGCTCGCGCAGCAGCATCAGCAGGGGCCGCACCGCCTCCTTCTCCACGGCAGACAGCGGGTGCGCCCAGGCGCTAGTCTTCCTCAGCCCCCGCCTACCGTCGAATGCGTCCAGGCCATCTTCGGCCGACTGGACGTAGAACCAGCGCCTGCGCCACCCTTGGACCGAGTCCGACTTCTTCATCGCGAAGTACGCGGTATCACCGCGCACCTGGATTCCGAAGCCGCCCACTGGGTAGGTCAGTCCGCTCTTCCCCACGTTCTTGCGAACGAGGAAGAGTGACTTCCACAGTCCCCAGTGGGGCGCGACCCCCAAGAAGCACTCGCAGAGCACGATGAAGCTCGCGATGCTCAAGACGCCATTGGGGGTTAGATCATGGATCTGAACCCCATAGGCGTACAGGAGCCCACGCACAAAATCGTGCATGGGGAACCCGAAGCCACGCGGAACGAAGTCCGCGAAGCAAACGCGCTCCCCATCGCGAGGAGTGGGAAAAGTCTCTTTGCCAGGGAGGCGTACCTGGACTTCGTCCGCAGACGGCAGCAGGCCCTGCGCGCGGAGCATGTCGACGTCGGCCTTCTTCATCGTCGACCTTTGCCAGTCACCCTCGGGCTTCTTCATCAGCCCGGCAGCGTCGGCGGCGGCGGCGGAGGAGCCAGCGGTGCCCTTCGGCTTGCCCATTGCTTTGGTCGCAAGGTGCGTGGACAGATCGCTAAGAGCTCGAGATGGCGGTGGCAATGGCAGATCGCAATAGGAGAGGAAAAAGGAAGGAATGGATCGGGGAAGATGACATCCCAAACGCCAGGGCGCAGTACTTATTCCTCGAAGATCGACATCTCAGCCGTCCATCGCGCAAGAACTCCGAGCGAGGGCATCCGGCCGTCCACGTGTCGCGCGGAGAAACGAACCGTCGCCACCAACTTCCTCCACTACGCACGGGAACCGAGGCGTCGTCATCGTGCCGCGAAAATTTCGCGCCCACTTCGGCGACGTGACAACTGTGGACCGTGGTCAGCTCTGACAACGGGGCCCACCGCGTCACGTCCCATCGGGCGCAGAGGCGTGCAACAGTTCGTCATCAGTGACATCATCAATCCAACGGCTCCAAAATCAGCCGCAGAAACTCGAAAGATCCGTTCGAGTAGTAAGCTTAGCAGCTGAAGTCAGCAGAGTAAGATCGAGCAACGATCCGAGCACCCGAAAGAACCATTCGAGTGGCAATACAGTAAGCTCGAGCAGCCGAACCAATCCACAAAGTAAGCCAAGCCGGCTGAGTAGAAGCAAGCTTCGCAAAGAAGATGAAGGCAAAAGTAATTCGACTGCAAAGGTTACTCCCATCGGGAGCGGCCGGTTCGACTGAAGAATTCGAGTTCAAGCTCAAGATCAAGCAATCCAATGGCGCGTCCAGGAAGAAGGAGTCCTCTGTCCGACTCTGCGCTTCGACCAAGCACTCGGGGGCTACTGACGTGGGGCTACCTTGCGGGTAGCCCACGATGAGGCTACCTGGGCCGCGCCAAGGATGGAAAGGCCCGCAGAAGGCCCACTCGGGGTATCTCATATCCTAGTCCAACTCGGTTAGGTCTTGTAACCTACCGTATCTGTATCAACCACCCGAGACCTGGCTGCCTATAAAGCCAGGAGGGTTGCCCGTCCTAGGGGACACGCACGCTCAGAACTACCACAAACCCTAGCGAGATCGCAATCTCGCCATTGTAATCGCTACTGGCATCAATAACCAGACAAGCAGGAGTAGGGTGTTATCCTCCGGGAGCCTGAACCTGGGTAAAACCTCGCCTGTTAGCCGTCGTGATCACCTTGCACTCTACACTCTCCCCATCAATCAACCCGGGGTGCACAACCCTGTGACTTGCCGAGTTACAACCTCGTCACCAATATTTACTGAGACACATCTGAGAGCCTTCCAGTTCGTGGCACTGCGTGAACATTGAATACGTGCGTGGCCTGCCGTAGTCCACCCTGCCGTCTATGTAGCGTGCACGGATAGGCATGACCATTGAACGTGTCGCAGAACTGCTTGCTCACAACAACTAGCCTAGCCTAGCCGTCATGTCCAATCACGGCGTAAATGCATTTGTCAAACAAGATAGACGATCAGAATAAAGATTTATGTCCTTGTCGACAACATTGGGCTCGGCAATGGGCGCAATGACGACGGGCGCGGGCGGTTGGTCCACGACAGCAGGCCCGCGCTCCTCGTCGGAGTAGGGCTCATCCGAGGACTCCGATGCCCCCTACTCGTAGACTAGGGATTGCGGCGGAAGATCTCCACGCGCCACTTCGTATGGTTGCTCTTTCTTCTCGCGCAGAGGGGAGAGACCTTTCTGCTTCTATCAACGGTTCTTCTCCGCTAGCCGCTCCTCTCGCTCTATCTCCTGCATGTCGTGCAGTTCCTCAGGTGAGTAGAGCTCCGAGTCCGACATCGGCGAGTAGGGGGGGCTCTGCAGCGAGGGCGGGCTCCACCGCATTTTCGAGGGAGGGAGGGGGAGAGAGAGGGAGAGAAAATGGCGTTTCTTCGGCGAGGGCGGCCCCTTTTTATTAGCTGCGGCGGGGGGTGGGCGGGCAAACCCTAACTGACCCGCGCTGACCCCACGCTGACCCCCCACGCGCCGACCCCAGCAGTCAGACTAGTGCCTCGGCCCCACGCGCCAAACCCACGCGACAACCCCACCAACCAGACTAGTGCCCGACCCCAGGCGCCGACCAAAGGAACTTCCAACCGAGCCGCACACAAGCCGAGCCGCCGAACAAACGAGCCGAGCCGCGCCAGGCCGACCCCACCAGTCAGGCCATGTGCGGGTCAAAGGAGGTTGACCAGAGGGAACCGAGCGTTTGGGCGATATGCGAGCAAACCAGGGCACAAATAAGAGAAATAGCGCGGGTATGGCACAGACCGATAGAACTCAGCTAGGTATGGCACATAACCAATTGACCCATTATATATTGTTTGACTACATTATTATTACAAATGTAAATGGACGACTAAAATGTAAATGGTCGAGTGAAATGTAAATTAACATATTATATATTGTTCGACTACATTATTAACACATTATTATTGCAAATGTAAATGGATTGAAATCCCTTGCAGAAACTATGGACACCGGTAGAAACCTTGAACAAGAAGAGGACATGTTCGGCATCATCCGCGAAAGCGATGAATTGGACCAATAAGAAGAGGAACACTTAGACGATTTCACCGGACAATTCCTGAACGAGTCCGGTGATGGATTGGAGGGGCATTCGGACGGAATAGACGTCACCGACAGTTCAGCTCACCGACTCTACTGTTGGAAAGTCGTCCGCCGAGGTAGATATATGCCCACAGGTGTTTGTCTCTGTTGAATAGATTTGTGTGTATACATATATTAACTATCACTTTTTCTTATGTTTACCCGTCGGCGGGCCATGAACCGGGACCAAGCAAAAAAGTATCCATGAAACGAGGCGGGCCACGAACCGGGACCAAAAAGCAGCAAGGGAAACAGAAGTACCACATCGACGTAATCAGTGAAAAACGCAAACCGATTGCTCCCGCTAACCACGCCAGGAAATTTGTAACTCAGTGCGGAGTCATCGTTCGGGACAGACTCTCCATCAGGGTCAAGAATGGTATAAGGGTGCCAAAAGAGGGGTTATTTATGTCTCGCATGAAGACAAACAACTCCTTTGGGACGAGCTCATGCAAAATTTCACTTTACCGGAAGAGGAGGATGTAGAGAACCCGGTTATAGAGAATCGATGCAAGGCCTAGACTTATATGGAGATGGATGAACTGTTGCGCAGCTGGAAGAAAAGGCTAAACAGGTTCATAACTGAAGGTAAGACTCCAGAATTTGTCGGAGTCTATGAAAAGATAAAAGATGAGTGGCCCGCATTTAAGGCGTACAAGCAATCGGAAGCCGCTAAGAAAATCTCAGCGAGAAATAAGAAAAATGCAGAGAAAAAGATATATCAGCATAATATGGGGTCAGGTGGCTACCTGACGGCCATGCCTAAGTGGACGAAAATGGAGGATGAGTTATTGGCTAAAGGTATAGAGATCGAGTCATTTGACTGGCCAGACCGGCTTAAGGCTTGGTTCTATGGGCATGGTGGAAAGTTAGACCCTGTAACAGGTGACTTTTTTTTTGCCAAGGAGCACGGAGCTGACCCTAGCACTCAGAGAGGTATGGAAGGAGGTCACGGAAGGCAGGTTCGACCCTAACAGAGAGAAGGACGAGCTATCGCGAGCCCTTGGGAATCCTGAACACAGTGGACGAACACGAGGAACCGTCGGCTCCGTACCGTGGATACTTGGGTTTCCCAAAGATGTTGGCACTTACAGAAGCCGAGCGAGAAAGAAGAAAGAGCATGCCGACCGGGTCCACATGATGGAAAATAAACTACTAGAGCACGAGAAGGAGATATCAGAGCTGAAGGCAGAGAAGCAGACTCGACGGATGCGCTGCCAATCTGAGACGCCCGAAGATTCTCCTGATCCAAAATCAATGCGGAGAAGTTGCGTGGCTTCGACGGAGCTCGATCGCCACAATGATATGACGGGTCCTCGTCACCCCGTGGATAATATCGTGCAGCGGGAACTTTGCGACCTACATGTGCCATGCTTGAACATAACCGTGAAGGTGGCGAACGGCTGTGCCCTACCGCCTATACCAAATGAAACTTACCATTGCCGCCCTATTCCAGATGGCTATGCTGTTGTCGGGGTTGATGAGGTTATGAAGACATATGAGGGAATTAAGCTGGACTTCTCTACGGGTGAAGACGAGGTTGAGTTGAGATTTGCCTGCAAGAGTACCTGTTTATGGAAAAAGGAATACATCATGTTCCCACACATGCAGCAAAATCACCCTCCCAGTCCACATGCCAGTCCAGAGAACTACAACAACGACAACCAAGGCGCTAGTCTAGACACCCCTGACAACGACAACCACAGCGCTAGTCCATCTCCGTCGTCGCGTGAGCATACTCCGCTGCCGCGTGAGCGTACTCCGCCACCACGTCAACGGACTCCGTCGCCTCCGCAAAAGAAGCGGAAGTCCACCGCTACGTCGACTAGTACTCAGAAAAGCAAAACGGGGAAGTCTCGCTTTGTGAACTCTCGCGAAGATGTCGATATATGGGTCAATGAGATCCAGGCTGACCAGAGAAAGAAGGCAAAAAAGATGTCTTTGAATTTTCCGGTATATTCTACGGATGCGATACGGTGGGCTCTAAAATTTCTTACGCATCCGTCGCAGTATGAACTAAATATGGACGATGACTACACACGCATTCTGGTGCGTACATCTAGGAGAGTGCGGGAAGAATAAAAACTTCCTGCCACCCACAAGAGAGATGTTCCACAGCTCGGAATGCAGGCGGGACAATCGCCCCCCCCCACTCATATTGGCGCCTTACAACCGGAACCCGGTCGACGATGTACTTTCGCAGCAAGCTAGAGATATGGGCCTAACTCTAGCAGAGCTTAAGCCATTACAATCTGGCGAGAGTGTAACCATACATGAGGTGGAGCGGAAATATGTTAGAGGAGAAGATCTTGTCGAGCCTGCTATGGTGCGCACTCTACCAGCTAGGTTGCACAAACTAAATGCATGGTACATGCGTACCACGAAAAGTCAAGACGGAGACTGGTTCTATGGGAAAATTCCAAAGGTTTTATATGGCCCAGGTGATGATAAGATTCAAATTGAGTTTTGCGAATTATGGCAGTTATTCAATTTTGACGCGCTCGACAAATCTATCATCAGTGTCTTTTGCATGTAAGTAATTAAATTATGTATATATGTCATTAATTCTCTAGCTCAACTTATTTTTCATTGCCTGTAATTATCCTTATCACTATATACCTTTTGAACTCTATTATGCAGGCTGAAAATTATACAATCTCGAAAGTTGGGACTCAATCACAAGATTGGATTCATTGACCCTAATCGAGTTCATCATCATGGTTTGTTACATTACCCAGAGAATACGGAGGAGCTTTTGCTAACTTACTTGATGGCGCAACATTACAAAAACACCATAATTTTCCCGTTCAACTTCGAGTGAGTTGTTTACTTTCTTATACATACTTGATGTTAAGTATATGTAATGGATGATTTAGTTATTAACAAATATAAACATATGGCAGATTTCACTGGGTATTATTTGAGATTAATGTTGAAAAGGCATTTGTTGATGTCTTGAACCCATTATCGAAACCTGAAGAAAAGTTCGACGACACGAAACAGATGCTCCAGAGGTAATTTCGTTCATTATCACAATCGACCTCGTCTTTTTTAATAATATATGTTAATTAGTAGACTTCTTTACTAATTTCTATACCGTAAACTTCAGGGTTTGGAACAAGTTCACCTCTTTCCACAAGGACGTCGGTATAGCCCATAAGCTCACTTTTAAATGGCGAGAGGTAAGCCGTACTAGCTAGGTTCCACGTATGCATATCTTTAATTTTAGTCTCACAATACTATTTTTTCAATATTTTTGATTATTACTTGATTGGTTTCTTATCTTATTCTCTCATAAATTGCGCGAAGCAGCAACATGGCACCGATTTGTGTGGATTCTATGTCTGCGAGTTCATCCGAATTCATTTCAATTAGGGGGCAGACTGGAATTGCATACGTTAACAATATATTCAAACTTGTTCACTTTTCAAATTGAATTATCTTCATGATGATTGATATATTGGTATTGATCTCTCCTTTTTAGTTTGAGACGATCCGGAACATGATTGATGCAAAATACCGCCTACTACCAATTGCGGAGGAAATTGCGGGCTTTTTGCTTGACTTTATCATAAAGCCAGGCGCAGAATGCAGTATGATCCAGCCAAAAAGACCATCCCAAGGAAAAAAGGGTCTAATGCCTCTTCTGTCATGTAATGATCTCTGGTTGTAAATATTTAGACATGATCTTACGGTTGTAAATATTTGTTTCGGAAAACTCATGTATTACTAGTATTCGTGACCATCCAAAGGAAAAAATCATGTATTCATGATATATATTATATAGTAGCGTATAATATGCAACTCGATCTTGTTTGAAATGAACCATAAATATGAAAAACAGAAACGTAAAAGAATCAGTAAAATAGAAAACAGTAAACAAAAAACAAAACAGGAAAAAAAAGAAAAACAAATCATACATACTGTTCCGGTTCATATTACGAACCGGGATAAATGAGAGCCAGCCTCTGGCTGTCTGAATTGGCCACGTGACCCCCCTATTGGTCCCGGGGCGTGTCGTGCACGGAACAAATAGAGGAGGCTAATTGTCCTAAACATGGTGTCCCGTGTCCGGGACAAAAAGTTCTCTGAACCCGGGACGATTAGCTCGATCTGCTCGAGTGGAAGAGGTTAGCTATGTGGGTCACGTGGCAAGGAGGCTGGCTCACGTACGATCAGGGTCCAGAAGTTACGGTCCAAGGGTGTTCCGCGCAGAGTTCTGAAGAGAAGAAAAGAAAATCACGAAGGGCACAAGGATCGGTACAGCGAGCCAAAGAAAAGGAAGGAAACAAAAAATATTTGGAAACCGCCTCTGCATCTGGCTCGTCGAGAGCTCGAGACCGACAGGAATTATTTAGTACACAACAAATCAACACCAGCTAGCGTTACCCACTAGCATCGGGATCGAGCAGGCTCTTTCGAGGAAAAATACTCTATATATGAAAAGGCGTCGGATTCACCCCTGAATCAAGCATCCAAGTCACACGTCTATAGATATGAAAGGGCGTCGGATTCACCCCTGAATCAAGCATCCACGTCACACGCAAAACGACGGCCGTCCGATCGGCGCGTCGGACGGCCCAGATGCGCTGGAAACCCCACCCCTAATGCACAATACTGTAGCACGGGTCTCTGGGTCAATCACAGGCCGCCGCGTGTCCCAGTCCCCGGCCAGTCGTCTCCGGTGAACCGGTGACCGTGTCATTTTACAGAAAAGACACTGCAAAGATGAACAATAGAACCCGCAGTGCACAAAATTTGGAGAGCACTGCAAGGGATCTGTTCGCGAATAGGAAAAAAGTCACAAGTTTTTTGTAAATTGGCCCCCGCACTTTCCCTTCCTCTTCCTCCTCTCTCCCACGGTGCCGACCTCGCCGCCGCCGCCGCCGCGCCGCCGTTCCGCGCCTGCCTGGTCCAAACAAGGGTCACGAGACGCTCCGCCGCCGCCGCCTCTACATCCTCACCGTAGGATTAGTCCTCGGGAGGCCGGAGTCGCCGCCGGACAGCCGCGGTTCGCCGCCGCCGCGGAACTGCTCGCCGCCGTTAACTCCGGCGACCATATGGCGCGCGGCTCCGCCCTTCCGACTCGCCTCCTCCCCCTCTTGCCCTCCCGCACGATCTCGACCCGGCGCAACCTCGCTGTCGCGCCGTCGGAGCTCAGCACCGCCGCCAGTTGTGCCGCCGCTGACGTCGAGGGGCCGGCTCTCCTCGCCTCCTGCTTCTCTCTGCCCGGCGCGTCGTCGCCTCCTTCTCCTCTTCACCCTCCTGCCGCCACCCCGCGCTGAGCGCCGTCCTTTCTCTCCTACCGCCACCGCACGAGCGCTCTCTCCCTCTCTCGAGCTCCACCCGCCACGAAGGCATCTCCATCGAGACGCCGTCGTTGGAGGAGAGGAGGATCGCAGCCAACTGATCTGCACCACCAGGATGAGTGCTCCATCCCCGGACCAAGCACACCCTCGGATCCTCCGTACCGGCCGACGAGCGGAGCGCCAGATGCGGCGGCCATACAACCAGAGGAGCTCCCATGAACCTGATGAGGTATGCTGAATGACCCCGTATGTAGATTGATCTCCTCCTCCCCAATATTTTTTAGCATGCTTTGAAGTCGCGATTGTTTGGTAGATTGACGGCATCATAGCCAGTGGCGTACCTACAGGGTATGCCGGGTGGGCCGTGGCATACCCTGTGGGCCGGCCCATGTATATACTACCAGTACTACTCGTATTTGGAAATAAGCAAACCGGCCGGCCTCCGACGTCCTATATCCGTCCTATATCCATCGATCGATGGATCGATCTGCCGCCGCTCCGTCAGCCAGACAGCTACCAAGAACGATCGATCGCCACGCAGTACTGCGCCCAGGTCCTAGAGGCTAGATCACCAGTTCACCACGCCGGCCAGTACAGACGCCGGCACGACGATCGCGCCGTCGTGTTCGCCGACCGTTCGTCACAACGTTTTGTTCGCCGGTCATCAACGTAAGTACGCGCAAGGTAATTCTCTACCTGACTAACCTGTATGCGATCGATCTGAATTGATCCCCAGCTACAGCTAGCTAGTAGCTAGACATAGGAATCGCTTGTGATAGATTTGTGATTTGTTTTACATCATTGTTCAGCGCTTCACGTAACTGAATTTAGGAAATTTGAAATTTCAGCTATGAAGAGAAGCAGCGATATTGCGTCTCTTTTTCAGAAACACACGACAAAAAAGGCTGTCGCTGCTTTAAATCGTTCTTTAAATGAGGCTTTAACCGAAGATCACAGTGAAGAACGACAGATAGTAGTTGAGGAAACTGTTAATCATATGCCAGTGTTGCCTCCACCGCTGTCGCCATCACCGCCGCCATCACCGCCTCCACCACCGATGTCATCACCGTCGCCGCCGCCGTCACCACCAGTGCCACCGCCGGTTTATGACATCAATCACCTTCCACATGATCCAGGTGAGAGACGTCCCATTCAAAGTTATGCTGTTAATGATCAAGATGCAGTTCGAAGAGCATATATTCTTAAAGGTCCATCCAAACCTTATACACATGTTTTCCCAAAAAAGAAGATTGGAAAAAGAGACCGTAAGTGTATGGCTTTATAATCATGAGTGGCTTGAATATAGTATCAAGAAGGATTCTGCATTTTGCTTTGTTTGCTACTTGTTCAAGAAGGGTGTTGGGTCTGATACATTTACTGTTAATGGTTGGAGCAACTGGAATATTGGAGAGAAATCACTTTTGAAACATATGGGTTCTAAGGCACATGCTGCAGCTCAAGAGAGATATATTTCCTTCAAGAATCCCAAAGTATCAATTGAATATCACATTGAAAAGTGGACTGATGAGGATCTTCGTCTTTATAAGATAAGGTTGACTTATTCCTTAAGATGTATCAAGTTTCTTTTGCATCAAGGATTGGCATTCCGTGGACATGATGAAAGTGAAGATTCTAGAAATAGAGGGAATTTTCTTGAACTTTTGGAGTTTCTTGCAGGAAATAGTGAAGAGGTGCGTAAGTATGTTTTAAGCAATGCTCCAGGTAATTGCATCTTAATTAGCCCAAAAATACAGAAGCAAATTATTCAATGTTGTGCCATGGAAACTAGAAAGAAAATAATGGAAGATCTTGGTGATGATCCCTATGCAATATTAGCGGATGAGTCTAGCGATATTTCACATAAAGAACAACTAGCACTTTGTTTGCGTTATGTTGATCAATCAGGAAGGCCATGTGAACACTTTATTGGAGTTGTTCATGTAGATGACACTACCTCTTTATCACTTAAGGGTGCAATTGAAGATTTACTTACTAGTCAAGGATTGACCATGAGTCAAATCCGTGGTCAAGGTTATGATGGGGCTAGCAACATGAAAGGAGATATTAAAGGACTAAAAACATTGATTATGAAAGAGTCACCTTCTGCTTATTATATTCATTGTTTTGCACATCAACTCCAGTTAGTACTCATTGTTGTTGCTAAGGGAAATGCTGATTGTGTGAGTTTTTTCGATCAAGTGTCGCTTTTGCTGAATATTGTTGGAATTTCTTGCAAGCGTCATGACATGATTCGAAATGCTAGGCTTGAGAGTATCAAGAAAGCACTCGATTGTGGTGAACTTGAAACTGAGACTGGATTAAATCAGGAGATGTGTTTGCCTAGGCCTGGTGACACTCGGTGGGGCTCTCATTATAAAACAGTATACAACATTGTTGTTATGTTTTCCACAATTCATGACGTACTCGCCGAACTTGCAGATGATGCATCATATAAGGATGATTGGACAAGAATCCATTATGTTCTTGGAGCATTTGAGAGCTTTGAGTTTGTCTTCTTTGCACACTTAATGGTTTGTATTCTTGGATATACAAATGAATTATCTCAGTGTTTGCAGAGAAAAGAGCAAGATATCATATAAGGATGATTGGACAAGAATCCATTATGTTCTTGGAGCATTTGAGAGCTTTGAGTTTGTCTTCTTTGCACACTTAATGGTTTGTATTCTTGGATATACAAATGAATTATCTCAGTGTTTGCAGAGAAAAGAGCAAGATATTCTTAATGCAATCAGACTGGTTAATATGGCCAAGGGGAAAATGCAACGATTGAGATCTGATGGTTGGGTTCAGTTTCTTCAGAAGGTCACTTTGTTTTGTGACAAAAATGGTGTTGAAGTTCCTTGTATGGATGACAATTATGTGCCTTATGGTAAATCGACAAGGCGTGCTCGTGCTCGAAACCAAACAAATGATGACCACTTCAGAAGAGAAGTATATATTGGTGTCATCGACAAAATTAGTCAAGAGCTTGATAATCGGTTTAATGAGGTCAATATGGAGCTATTGTCTTGTATGTCAGCATTGAATCCTTCAAACTCATTCGCTGCGTTTGATGCACACAAGGTACGCAGGCTAGCTGAATTCTACCCTAATGATATACCGAACAATGATTTGCTAAACCTTGAATTGCAACTTGATAATTACATTGATGACATGAGACAAGATGAATACTTTCAAGGACTAGAGAATCTTGTTGACCTGCCAGTTAAACTTGTTGAAACAAAGAGGCATAAAGTGTACGATATGGTTTACTTGCTTCTCAAATTGGTATTGGTTCTACCGGTGGCGACAGCAAGTGTTGAAAGGGTGTTTTCCGCAATGACTTTAGTTAAAACAAAGTTAAGAAATAAGATGAGTGATGATCTGTTGGATGATTGTCTAATCACATACATCGAGCGGGATATTTTCTTGGACGTGGATGAAGATGATATAATTGAGACTTTCATGTCCTTTAGGAGGCGTAGGCCAGACAAGTCCAACTAATACTACTATTAGTTTCATTTATATATTTTTGGATTATTATTGTGAGTTTTGAACTATTTGTGTGATAATTAATGCAATTTTCGTACTTATTCGTTCAGTTACATACTATGTATTGCTTTTATATCGTATTATAATGCAAATTGACAAATCTATTATATTAAATAGTAAAAAAAATTTGGGGCATACCCAATGATAAAATCCTAGGTCCGCCACTGATCATAGCTGCTTCTGAATTATTGGTACAGAAGGTTTCAGAATTATGAGATGCTTTGGTTGTGATTTTCGTGCCTAACAGGTGTTGCAGAACTGCGTATTTTTTTCCTGCTAACAGCAGCGCTCCTTTGATTGATTCAGGTTGTTGTCTTGGTTTGTGGTATTAAAGTGGTCATGTTTATTTTCCAATATATGATAGAAGCTCTGGAAACATGGCGTGCTGAGGCGCTAAAAGCTACTAAAAGTGCATCTATTTAGAATTCATCAAATTTGGGCCTCTCCAAAAGAAGCACGAGAGATGTGAGCTTTACTGTTAAAAGCTACTCACTTCTACATGTTTAATTTCCTTCCTAATGATTTGATACTTCTTGGGTTCGTTCAAGTGTTTCTTTTTTCTTTCTCACTTGGGTTTAATCCTTTTCTATAGAAATGGTAACGCGAACCGTGGGAGTTTTACTGGAATGCATTATTGGAGGATATTGGTCTTTGGGTACCAGTACCGGTCCTACACACCAAACACGATGACAAAGCTGAAAATAAATCTGAAGGTTTCTTCTATAGCATTGTGAATTTTCTTTATGTTTTATAAATCTGAACAAATACGTGGTGTCGAGTTTGATCCTCTTAGTTAGGATTACAATTACGCATTAGCTCTTGAATTGCCCAAACAGATTTTTGTATATATTGCATTCTCACTACCATCGTTAAAACATGTAACATGAGTCTACTGTAGACTACCCAGCAAAAATGGGAGTTCATTTCACGTATTAGCTCTTGGATTGCTCAAATAGATTTTGGTATGTATTGCATTCTCACTACGATTCTTCATTATTTATAGCGCCATTAAAATATGTAACCTGAGTCTATCGTCGCCCACCCAGCAAGAAAGACACTTCATTGCACAAATCTGCATGTGGTTATTTACATCAGAGTAGTAGCTATTTTAACATAGGCATGCGCTTCGCTCCACCGCAGATGTAATCCCTAAGCTAATACATCCTATCTTTGATTCGTTCATCTTGAATGCATATGTGCATTTACTAATGACTTTTAGTTTTCATGCTCCAGTGGTGTGGCTTTAAATCGATGGTAAACTCTGAATTTTTTCCATGAAAACCTCAATACTGGACCAGTTGGATAAGAGCCATGCTGAAACCTGTGAGTACAATTTTGTTCTGCCCATGTTCTGATATCTACAGCTGAATAAAGTAGAAGCGATTTGTGCTTCCACCGGTTTTTCTTCGTATTACGCTTTTCTATTTTGAAAAATAGGCTTATTTTACCTTTTTCAAGTGTTGTTTCAATGTTTCCAACATGTTCTTTCACTTCACGTGTGTGTGTCCTTATATAATGAACTATGTGCTAGAAGGCTAGAGTACTTCATCTACTAGCGTTTGATCTATCCCCTATGGTGTTCGTTGCATATATTTTTGCATCACATTGTTTGAGGGAGCCTCCTAGATGATAATAGTAGTATACAAACATAGTCTACCATTCTAAGTTCTTCAGTTCGTGTCTTCGGTTGATTAATAATTAAGTGTACCTTTAGATTGTGCCTCTTAGCCTCATATTAGTTTCAGTAGTTCCAAGTTACTATCATATATATAATTGTCTGGCTTTTGATAGTTGTTATATTCCAACTAGATCAGAGTATTGGATTGGTTACGATTTTTCATGATAAAACACTCTCAGCTATCTGATTTGATATGGTGAGATGTTTTTATACTTGACAACTTCATATTAGTTTCAGTAGTTCCAAGTTATTATCATATATATAATTGTCTGGCTTTTGATAGTTGTTATATCCCAACTAGATCAGAGTATTGGATTGGTTACAAATTTTCATGATAAAACACTCTCACCTCTCTGATTTTATATGGTGAATGTATCTTCTTTCAGATGACCAAACACTATGGACCCTAGAGCTGAACTCGTGGTAGATCTTAAGATTGCTACAGGAACAAAGACCTGCATTCTGCTTCAGGTGGGCTTATGGTCCAAATGCCAGATAAAATTTAATAACGTATTATTGGAGAGATGGCAGGGAATTTATTTTCAATAATGTAACTTTTTCAAAATTAGTGCAGACCAGCTAATTTTTTGGCGCATATCAGTTCTGAAGTGTAGATCTCCCCAGTGCAATCCCTGAAGGCATTGTTCATATCCGAGACATGAATGCACGGTCGGGCTGCTCAGTGCAGAGCTGCAGATCATTGCTCCTTTCGCTCCAGCCCTGACCATTGAATTTTCGTTTTTGTCCCACATGGTTACAAATAAGGTTAACACGAGAAGCTAGATAGATGTATTCTTGAAATTATATCATGGTTAATCAATTCAATCCATGTAGCTGTGTTAGTCTTATTGCTGCAGTTCTGACCGATTGTGCAGGCAATCGGACCACATAGCTTACTCGACATCAAACTTTCTGTCCATAATCCTTTGTTCCATCCTTCCTACTATTCTGAGAATTAAGTGCCGACAATTATACAGTGTATATCATCGATAGGAGCAACTACCAATTGAGCTGCATATTTGTGTGACCTATTCTACATTGGTCGTTCACTTCCTTACCCCTATGGCTGATGGAGACTGCTTAGGAGTTGAGCCCAATTACTCCATGAAGATAATGCTTTATCATATGTTTTGTTGAAAATAAGTTACATTACATAGGACCACATATTAAATAGTCTGCTGCAAGAATTTGAAGATCCAAAGTATATTTCTAGGCTGCATGTGTGTATGTATTTAATGAACATAGTCCTTTGGTATTATTTACTAATAAAAGGTTGTTATGTGCAATATCAGCATATTCAGTAATCTTATCTTTGATCAGGTGCTATTTATGCCAGCCAATTTCTTATCTTTTATAACCATGAAAAGAAGCCATATGCTATGTGCTTTCCTAATGCCATTCCCCAGAACTGAAAATAAGAGCAACTTCAATATACAACTTTGACATAAGATTTTGTTTATCAATTGTTTTCTAGAAGATTACGTCACATGAGATGCTTTCCAACAAGTGTTCTTCCTTCTACACACTAATTTTTTTTGTCAATATGTATATTCTTAATAAAGCCTCGCAGTTGCTTCATTTCAGTCTAACAGTAGTTTTTCCTGACCATTGGCGAACCCTTCGACAAGAGCACCAATTTTTTGCAGGATTTCTGGAGCAGAAATAACACCAGGTCCATGGGAAGTTCACCACGGCAACGACATGATTGGACGATTCGAGTAGGCGACCAGCCATGTGGAGAGGAGGTTCGGGAAGTATGTAGCAAGCTCTTTAATGATACTTTTCGATGCAAGTGCTTGGGCGATATTGTTGTCCAGCACCGGATTTCTTTGTTATAAAACTATTTGACAGGGCAATCTTGTCCACACGACACGCCGCGCCATCTTACCTAGTAAAATCAACGAGGGAGCGATCCAGGTGGCTAGCTTGCCATTTGCATGGGAGTTTTACATGAAAGAAAAACAGCTCAACAAACCGCACCCGTTTACCGACTCGCACCGGTAGCGACTAGCAGTCAAAGGAAAAGAAAAAAAAAACTTATCCGCGACAAGCAGTCAAAGGAAAAGGAAAAAAAACTTATCGGCGACATCGTGTGTTCGATCAGCGAGAAGAAGCCATCAAGAGTCTGTTTGCTCGTTCAGTCGGCGGGTCACGTGACGAGCTAAAGAAAAAAAAAACTGGGTGTGCACGCAGATGAAGGAAGAACATCTATATACAAAAAGAAAATTTCAAGCATCACGGTCCTCCTTGCTGACTCGCAACGGACACGAATCCAACCTCATCACAGTTTGCATGGACCGACGATTCGACCACCACAGCATACATACATGACTCAGACAGTTTCGGCTTGTGCGGTTTGGCAACCTCTATGACGACTCGCTGGCGTCGATGCCTGCGTCTCGACAACAACTTCATGTCTTCATCTACCATCAAAACAAGGTTCGTGCCTGCTGTATTGGCGCAAATAGCTTGCTCCTTAGGAGGCCGCCACATGTACTCGGTGGCTGGCGCTTCGACATCTACAACAACAACTTCATCGCTGCACCCGGACCACACCACTTCGGTGTCTTGACTTCACCTCACCGACTCGACAAGACGGACTCGAGAGCTGGACGTTCCAGTCATTGTTTTGACTCCTCCTAGCCAATCGCAACGCCTGGCCAATCGCCGTGTCACTCCGGTCAACTCTACTCGCCAACTCTTCTACATCTCGCAGATAAGTTTAAATTTATAGTATTCTAATTTATCGGTACGAGCAAAAACTCATTTACTTCAAAGTATTATATGTGCATGCACTAATTGGCCCGTAAGGCATTATGCAAAGTATTTGCTGTAAACAATTGTGGGTCAGTATTGCATTTTTCTATCTTACAACAAAGCAAATTATTCGTTGGCCGAAACCACGCGGCGGTGGATATATTGGATGGCTAGCGGATTTCTTAAAGTCGGGATATTACCCGTATCAGATTTTTTTAAATCAGGTCATAACCTGCACCAGATATTCAAAGTCGGGTTCTTCATTACCTACATCAGATATTCAAAGTGGGGTTCTTCATTACCTGCATCGGAATTTTTTCAAAGTCGGGTTCTCTATACCTGCGCTGGAGTTTTTAAAGTCGTGCTCTTTATTACCCGCGTCGGATTACTCAAAGACGAGATATCTACAACTCGCGGTGGATTTTTTTTCGGGTTCTATATGACCTGCATCGGATTTTTTGAAATCGAGTTCTCACATTGGATTTCTCAAACAGCTGCACTGTCTGTCATGTCGACCTCATCCGCCGCCTGGATTTCTTCTGCCTAAAACGCCGCACCCAATGCCGCGTCGACTCTGTTCGCCACATCGACTACCAGCTATCCACTAGCCATCCCAGTCACACTCGACACTCGGGGGCTGCAGCATAACAGGTTATTTAACAAATCACCCAGTCGCACTCGACGCTCGGTGGCTACGGCATAACAGGTTATTCAACAAATCACCCAGTCGCAGTCGACGCTCGGGGGTTGCATCATAACAGGTTATTCAACAAATCACCCAGTCGCACTCGACGCTCGGGGGCTGCAACATAACAGGATATTCAATAAATCACCCAGTCGCACTCAACGCTCGGGGGCTGCGTTGACTACGGTCCGCCGCATCTACTCTATCCACCGCGTCATTTTCCATCTTTATTACGTCTCACAGATAAGTTTTAATTTACGATGTTCGGTTTACCAACATGGTCAATACTCTTTTATTTCAAGATCTTGTATTTGTGTACACTAATTGGCTGATTAGCCACTGTTTCAAGTCATTATTTTCAGATGCAAAATACGAGTTGAGCATCTCCTCAGTCGTTTCATACTTCCGCAATTTACTCCCATCGGGAGGGCACCCGCAACATTTTTGACTGTGATTTTGAGCCTACGCTCAATTTCAAACAATTAAATATAGCCTCGGGGCTACTCCCGTCGGGAGCGCTGTTGCGCACCCGATGATTTCATTCGAAGATCAGCGTCAGTCGAAGATGAATTATAGTTGGCGGATCGGAATCATCTCAAGAATATTTGGAGCAACAGGCTCTCGTATGCAGTCGAAATCTGGTCGAGTACCTCCCGGATCTTATGCAAAACATATAACAATTCCGGGACGTTCTAGACTAGTCTAGTCCCCGATGCTGCATCAAACTATGCAACGGTAAAACCTGAACAAGGCCGGGTGACCCGTACAAGCTACGTGGACTCGTTGTAATTTCCGTGCCAACAAGCATGAAGCAAAATCCCGGCGGACGCGCTAAGGGTACTTTTTTTATGACCGGGTTCTGACCAGTAAGTCTCGACAGGCATGAGTTGAACTTGAACGGCTGGTTTTGAGTCAGGGGACTCGAGATTGAGTAGGCTAGTAAGGTATTTCGCCCGAGTCGCGAATTAACTTGACCCCGATCCGTCGGTTGAATCAGGCCTTCTATGCCATCCATCCCCATGAGGCGAAAAGAAAGTATATATGTATCAAATATCTCTAGTCATGAAATCTCACGCATTATATTCTCAACAGGAGTTCACAGGATACAAGGAAATAAGAAACAAAAGATACAATACATGGAATTAAAACAACTTGAGCCTATGCCCGACTCTGCGAGTCGCACATAGCCTCGGGGGCTACTCCCATCGGGAGCGCTGGTGAAAGGGCATGTGCCCTCATGTATGGTTTTGGTAATTAATGACAATCCCTAAGGAATAATGTGTGTTTTGAGCATATTGCAAGTATGGCTTGAATTTGTCAAGGCATCACCTATATGAGGAAAGATGGTATCTTCCATGGGCTTGCAACAAGAAGATCCATTAATTTAGCTCATGGAGGATGATGTCATGCCATGATCGTCATCATGGTTGACAAGTGCAATACCAAGGGAAGCATGTCGGAGACATGAAGACGAAGCTAAGCGAGACTCTCCCATAATGGAGTATGGGGGAGTATATGGAGGAGTCTTCATGAAGCATGTGCTAGCAAGCGCAATCAAGAAAGGTGGTCCACTTGAAGAGATCAAGATCGTCATCATCTAGCTCAAGTTGAATGCTCAAGGCAAAGGTATGATCTTGATAGGGCTATAGGATAGATAAGCGTACTATCAAGAGGGGCTCTCGAGTGAGTAACTTGATCGAATCTTTATGGAGAGCTCAAACCTTTGCATACTTAGCATATCATCTTTCTTGTTTCTTATTTGGCTTTTCTCCTTGTGAGGTTTTGGAGCTTGTTGTGATCTTCATAACAAGATCAAGTTCATCAAAAACAAAGTTCGTTTGAAAAGCTTCTTGGTTTTTGATGTTGGAGGTTTTACCGGTTGTTCCTTTTTCGAGAGGTTTTTTGTTTCCTCATTTGGTTTTAACCTCCCATCTTGTACTATGATGTTTCTCTTCATTATCTAGTAGAGTTCTTTGTTGTGATTACAACGAGCCAAAAATCATCGAAAACGGAGTTCGGTTGGTCAAGATATTGTCGTTTTCGTGTTGGTATTTCTGCAGGAATCGGGCGGATTTTAGTACTGATGTCGCCCAGAAAACTTCGGAATTCTTTCCGGAAATCTTCGGGGGTCGGAAATCTCCGGCCCTAGGCCTGAAATCTCCGGTCTGAGCTGCTGTAACGGCTAGATTTGTGTGAGGGGTATAAATACCCCTCCCCTTCTTCTTCCTTGAGTAAGCACGACTTTCCACTCTCTCTCTTGCCATTGTTGACCTTGGGAAAGCTTGCCCCCTCTCAAATCCTCCCATGATTCTTGCATATCTTTGAGTGAAAAGTGAGAGGAGATCTAGATCTACAATTCTACCAATCCATCTCTCTCTAAGTGAGGGGAACATAGTGGATCTAGATCTTTGAGTTCCTTTGTGGTTCTCCCCCTTTTTTCTTGCTCTCTCTTATCCCCCCATAAGCATTAGTTGCTTGTGGTGGGATTTGGGAGTGTAGGATTTGTCTCCTTTGTGGTTTCTTGGTTCTTCCTCTCTTATTCCCGCATAAGCATTTGTTGCTTTGTTGGAATTTGAGAGTGAAGAACTTGAGCACTTTGTGTGTTCTTGCCATTGCTTGTTGCATCGGTTTGAGCGCTCCACGAGGATTCGTGGTGGTGAAATTCGTGAGCTTGTTACTCTTGGGTCTTGGACCCTAGACGCCTTAGTGGCCGCCTTTGTGGCATAGGACCTTTTGTGGTCAAGGCCTTTATGGCTAGTTGGTACCTTTGTGGTCAAGACCTCTTGTGGTCGGAGCCCCCAATTCGGTTGTGGGTGTGTGTCCCAAGGTTGTTGTACGTGATTGTTCTCCGACCCAAAGGAGTTCATAGTGGAAGGTGGACTCGGACCTTTGTGGTCGAGTTCATCGGAGAAGAAGGTGAAGCCTTTGTGGCGTTGAGCAAACCTGTTGTGGTTGCTCACACCTCTCCAACGAGACGTACATCTTTTGTGGTGGAACTCGGGAATACATCCTCGTCTCCGCGTGCCTCGGTTATCCCTATACCCGAGCTCTTTACTTATGCACTTTACTTTGTGATAGCCATCGTGCTTGAAGTCCTTTACCTTGCTATCCCTTTGTTGTTTGTCTTGCATAGCATAATTTGTTGGTGCACATAGGCAAACCTAGTATATTTAGGTTGTGTCGTTGATAAGTTAAACACTAAGTTTTATTCCGCATTTATCAAGACTAAATTGTAAAAAGTGTTCCTCGCCTATTCACCCCCCCATCTAGGCGACGTCTTTCCTTTTAGCTGGCCGCGCACCCGATGAGCGTTGATCGCGCAACTAATGATTTGAAGTATTATGAAGACAAAAGCACTCGAAAAATTATCAAGATAGAATCACTCGAACAGTTATCAAGACAGAAGCACCCGACGCAATACCGACTGAAGACTACAATCAACCATCAAGCATAAAGAGGACCTGAAGATTTATGAAGTGTTGAGTCCCTGCCCGACTCTTCGAGTCGACCAGGCACTCGGGGGCTACTAACGTGGGTATACCTTCCGGGTACCCCCACTATGGCGTATAATGAAGAGGAGGCCTACCGGGTGGCCCAATGAAGACCAAGAAGCTGCTAAGGAAATAACTTGAAAGACAAGACAAGGACTCCTATTCGTAGTCTACTAGGACTCTCATATAAACCCCCTGGCTCCATATATAAAGACAGAGAGGGGTAGACAAAAAGACAGGCCAACAGATAGACAGACTACATCACAATAGACAATAGGCAACAACGCATCTAGCCCTAGCCATCTCAATCGCCATCAAGGCCAACATGTAATCATTATCAATACAAGATCAGACAAGCAGGAGTATGTCTTTACCTCCCAATAAGAGGCCGAACCTAGGTAAATCCTTGCTTGTCAGCCGTCCGGAACCGCCATACTTCTCTCCCTATACGAAACCCGAGGTACCTAACCGAGGGATTTGCTGGGTTTACACCCCGTCATAGGACTAATACATAATTGTGATTATACCCCTTGCAAGTATCCGCAAATACAAGAAAGTAATTAAGATAAATCTAACGACATGCTTAAAGTTTGAGATCCTACTGTAACATCCTAAATGTAATCCCTTAATAGAATGTTGTGCTTGTTGTAATTGCTCATTCAAAATTATAGTAATTGCTAAACGACCCAGAATAGATTTAGTCTTCGCCACTTGAGACAAAATCTCGTTGTGGTCAACTTTTGAATTTGTCGGAACTGTTTTACGACAAATCGATCCTTATCAGTATCTACTCTCTCATCAAATTCCATATTCTATTAACAGCCTAGATGCCATCAAGAAGATCTCCCAAGTCATTACCTGGTAATCGTACATGGATTTTTCTCGGATCATATATGACTCATAGCCATTTCTTGGACTTAGGTCTACCATCTCTTCTTCGTAGTTCGTAGGTCTGTCATATTCCATTAACATGACCTTCATAACAAGATTGTACAGTGTGAAAACACAACCTCGTACGCCTACGTTCTTAGTATGAGCTCAGAGCATCATGATCTTGTATCATCATCTTCTTTCAAGCTGTGGAGCATGACACCGAAACACTTTCGGTTGCGCCACTCTGATGTTTGGAGAGAAAGTTCATCAACTTTGCCTCGCTCTACTTTCTTTCTCACTTATAACCTTGGACAATAAACTATTTCTTTTGCAAGGTATATCCGGGCAACGATTTTGCCTATGTCGTGAGACATGTACCCAACTAACTCTTTAGGTACGATACACTACAAATATTAATCCATTTTAGGTTTGATCACATCGAAACACTAAATTGCTGAAACGACAATCTAGGCTAAAAGCCATGCCATCACTCGTATGGTATTGTCTCCATGGATTCAAATGGTTTCCCTATTATCTAACGTGAATGTTGCGTTTCTACCATATGATGAGGACATCCATACTGTTGTTCCCTCTCCAATACATGATGATGACATGAGAGTTGCTGCGAAGAAGAAGTCCAATGATGAGGTTCGAATTGGACCAATGAAAAGAGCTCGAACCAAGTTACTTCAACAATAGGTGAACTCGCTCTTAGTTGAATATGATGTTTGTGTTAATGAGAATTTTATACTGCCTAAGTCTATGCATTTATGTATGATCAGGTTTATTAATAACACAAGCGTTGGAGGAGGAGAAGAGCTACCACAAGGAGAAGGGCAATCACTGATTTCCAATATCAGCAAGTGCGCGAGGGAGGAGAGGGAGGCCGGCGCACAAGGGCAATGAAGGAGATCACACGTTTGCACGTTAGAGGGATCAAGTGGCGCACTAGGACATAACGTATGAAGATATTAGTCTAAGGTGCAATGCATGAGGTCTGCGTGCCCTATTTAGGCTGAACCCACCATGGGTCGGTTTGTATCAGTCCGAGTCGAGCCAGGTTTGAGTTCAGGTCCGAATTAAGTTCTACTTTCAGCCAGCCCCTTTAAATAGCCAAGGGCTGCGCCCTAGAGGGTTAGACCACGTTTAGATAAACCCTTGTTTTGGTTGAACAGCGAAAGCTTTCCTCTAAAATACTACATCTCCAATTCGTATCGATCTGGAGAGTTGAACTGCAATTTAAGTGTGATCTGTTTCTTCTATTGGGAATTAGTAGATTGCAATTATATCGTTTCGTGGTCGATGGCTACATGCGCAAGTGTGTGAAGTCGTGAATATCCGAAGGGTAGAGAGCTGTTGCATTGGCTGCAGGGATCTAGCGAGGAGAGTTCATCGGTGACACCAAGTTATCCACCATCCACCATCGACGTGCTCAACGAGAAGATCGGGCAACCCCATATCATCTGGTATCAGATTTCCAGCGTTTACTCGGTGAGCATCCACAAATCCATCCCGTAGATTAGTTTGTTTTCATCCTATACAGAAAAAGCCAAAAACAAATTAGGGTTAGATTTCTCCTTAGCCTAGATAGCATCGATTGCATCTCTAGTTTGCTGTTCGTGTTGATCCGTTGCGTATTCCTTTTTTCCGTTTGTGTCTTCGTGTTTGTTTAGGTCTAGGGTTTAGTCTTTCCGTGTCACGTTTGAGTTTGTTTCAGAGTCCTTGTCAAAAAATCAAAAAAAAAGTTCAGTTGTTTCCGACGTCCGTTTAGTTTCCGTCACTAGATCGGCACTTTCGAGCGATATACGTCACTGTTTTCGTCAGTCTTTCGGGTTCCGACTCCGTGTCATAGACAGTTTCCGGCAGAAATTCAGAGTGCCATAACTTTTACATACGAACTCCGATTTCGACGATTTTTAGCTCGTTTTGAAGAGGAGACAGAAGCGAAGGCAGACAAACTGAATTTGTCTGTTTACAGCTTTTCGACGTCTCAGAATCCCCAAAAAATGTCGGGAAGTATTTCCTTTTGCCACTTTTGTGCTAAAACCTTAGACACATCCCTTCTACAGCAGTGTTAGGAGCTTACCCATACAGGACTAGCTAACATTTTGTGCTCCGATGCAGCTCCCTATTGTGTGTCTTGTGTATATCAAATTGCTGGCCATAGAACATTTAAAAAGTCAAAAAAAAGACAAGAGCAAGAATAAAAAAAAATCAGAGAAAAGAAGAGGCCAAAGTGAATATCATCTGTTGTGACACGACTAGTTATTGAGCAATTTTGAGCCTGCGTCTATTCTTTGAGCAACGTGCTAGTGGTCTTCCAGTGCATTGCAACACGAGCTATACTCCGGACACATCTCTATATATTTGTGCTCAGTCCTATAGTTTTTTTGCCCCAATTTTCTACACGTGTGTGTTTCCTGTGTCTTTGTGTATCGCACGAGCAGCAAATAGGATTTGTAGTTGGTGTTGTTAGGATTCCATACCTACAGCTCCACCATCCATACCCTGCCTTGTCGTGTGACCGTTCTCATACACTGATATTCACTTCATCACATCCGTGCATTTAGTCCTCACTACGATCGGGTACGCATTGCTATTCACTTTGGAATTTTCATATTACCTTTTCTTGTTGGTTGAGTGAGTTGTGAGCGTACCACCATATCGATTTTTTTTTGCACTAACCTACTAATCATGTCTTCTAGTGATGAGATTGTGATGCAGAAAAGGATGCGAATACTACTGTCACATGGAGCGACTATGAGCATTTGCGTGATCACTTGGGCAGGCTGTTTGACAAAAATACTGACGCCGTTTCCAACGACATACAAATCATGCAGCTCAAGTTCGACGCAACTGACACCACAGTGAATACCATTCAAACCACGGTTGTTACTCTCCAAACGAGTGTACACACCTTACAGCAGTCCATTGATGCTTTGCGTCATGCTTTGGACCAACGACAGCCGCACCAACAACAATTTGATGATGCTTTTGAGGAGGCCAGTGTGCATGGCGAAAATATGAATGCTCCTGGCCGCGGTCGTGCTCACTGTAATCAGGGCAGTGGTGTGCTTCCATTGTGCCGTGCTCAGCGTGTACCTCTCCACGGACAAGATGATCCACTAGGCAAACCCAAGTTCTCTATTCCATGGTTTGAGGGATCCACGGATGTTGAAGAGTATCTCACATGGGAGCTGAAGATAGAAACATTATGGCGCTTACATGACTATACAGAAGAGAGGAAGGTCAAGCTTGCGTCTTCTGAATTTGATGGATATGCATTGCGTTGGTGGGATGGCCTTGTGCAAAACCGCCACGCTGACAGTTCCTTTTCTTACATGGCCTGAGATGAAGGCTGTTATGAGAGCTCGTTTTGTTCCCCCTAATTATTTGCGCTCAGTTTTTGACAAATTGACACAATTGAAGCAAGGGACTATGACAGTTGATGCATACTACATGGAGATGGACATGTTGTTACAGCGTGCACGTGTTCGGGAGTCCGTTGAGATGACTATGCAGCACTTTCTTCGTGGATTAAAGTTCACCATCAAGGGTATTGTGCGACATCATCACTACTCTAATATGAATGAGCTCTTACACCATGCAAGGGAGGCTGAACCACACCTTGCTCAAGAGGCACAAATCAAAGCACGCTACACTAGTTCTGGGCGTTTCTCTAGTAGGGCGCCATCACCCTCGGCTGCACCAATCGAGGGACAGCCAAGCCGTGCCTCGTCCTCCTATTCTAAACCAGCCTACACTGCTCCTGTTTTTAGGAGACCAGCCGCACCCGCTGCTAGTACTGATTCGTCTATGTCCATAGCCCGCAATAGGGACATGAGTTGCCACACATGTGGGGGCAAAGGTCACTTTAAGAAAGATTGCCCCAACAGGAAAGTTGTGCTTATTAATGAGAACAATGAGTATGAAACAGGTGATGATGCTGATCCCAATGCGGATGATGATGATGGCTATACAAGTGATGAGGCCGTTGATGCTTTTGCTGCAGTAGCCCATGTTATTGTTGTGTCACCACGCACATTGAGTGTACAGCCACATGTGGATTCTCAGCGTTGCAATCTGTTTCAAACAAAGGCACTTGTAGGTCACAATAAAGCTTGCAAAGTTATCATCGATGGAGGTAGCTGTAGAAATCTTGCAAGTAAAGAGTTCTGTGCCAAACTGAAGTTGACATATTTACCTCATCCAAACCCATACTATATTCAGTGGTTGAGTGATAATGGTGAGATGAAGGTGAATCACATGGTGGGTGTAAATTTTGAGATAGGGCCATACAAGGATTCCATCGAGTTTGATGTGGTGCCTATGACTGTTTGTCACCTTTTATTGGGACGGCCTTGGCTGTATGATCGACATGTGCAACACAATGGGCGTGCCAATACATATCACTTGGAGTTCAAGGGCAAGAAAATTAATTTGCAGCCCATGTCACCGCAGCAAATATTGAATGAGTCTCGCCAGAAAACAGAAGTAAACTTAGAAAAAACACCAGGGAAGGAGAAAATTCTAACAACTGTGAGTGATATGACGAAAAGTGAGAGAGAGGCTAATTTGTTGATATTAGCCACCAAAGATGATATGAGAGACTTTCGTGAGGATCCTATAGCCATGCCTCTTGTGCTTATGTACAAGGGCGAGGTTTTGGTTTCTAAAGACATGCAACCTGTTTCTCTTGGTGTGTCTACTGTTTTGCAGGATTATGATGATGTTTTTCCGGCCGAGGTACCCGCAGGTTTGCCACCTTTGCGTGGAATTGAGCACCAAATTGATCTCATCCCGGGCGCCACACTTCCTAACCGCGCGCCGTATCGAACAAATCCCGAAGAGAGGAAAGAGATACAACAACAAGTGCAAGCACTAGTCGACAAGGGGTACATTCGTGTCTCTCTTAGCCCTTGCGTTGTTCCTGTAATTTTGGCTCCTAAGAAAGATGGTACATGGCGTATGTGTGTAGATTGTCGCGCTATTAATAACATCACTATTCGATATCGTCATCCTATTCCACGCTTAGAAGATATGCTTGATGAATTAAGTGGTGCTGCTATTTTCTCTAAGATTGATTTGCGTAGTGGATACCATCAAATTAGGATGAACGAGGGGGATGAATGGAAAACTGCTTTCAAAACAAAATTTGGCTTATATGAGTGGCTAGTTATGCCTTTTGGTCTTACTAATGCACCTAGCACATTTATGCGTTTAATGAATCATGTTTTGAGAGACTTCATTGGTAAGTTCGTGGTTGTGTATTTTTATGATATACTTGTTTACAGCCGCACTGAATCTGAACATTGTGATCATCTTAGAAAAGTTTTGCAAGTATTACGTGATGCAAAATTATATGCTAATCTTGAGAAGTGCACTTTTGCCAAAGATAAGGTGATATTTTTAGGCTATGTTGTATCTAAGAATGGGGTAGAGGTAGATTCATCTAAAATTGAAGCAATTCAGAATTAGCCTACTCCCATGAACGTGAGTCAAGTATGAAGTATTCATGGTCTTGCTGGTTTTTATAGGCGTTTTGTGAAAGACTTTAGTACTATTGCTGCACCCTTGACTGAATTAACTAAGAAAGGTGTACCTTTTGTGTGGGGCGCTGCCCAAGACATTGCTTTTGATGAGCTGAAACGTTTGCTTACTTCTATACCTTTGCTTGCATTACCAGATTTTAATAAACAATTCGAAATTGAATGTGATGCTAGTGGCATAGGAATTGGTGGTGTTTTGATGCAAGAAGGTAGACCTATTGCTTATTACATCGAGAAACTTTCTGGTGCTAGATTAAACTACCCTGTTTATGATAAAGAATTATATGCACTTGTTCGTGTTCTTGAGGTTTGGCAACATTATTTGTGGCCAAAAGAATTTATAATACATTCTGATCATGAAGCTTTGAAATATCTGAAAGCTCAATCTGACTTGCATAGGCGTCTTGCTAAGTGGGTTGAGTTCATTGAGTCGTTTCCCTACATCATAAAGTATAAGAAAGGGAAGGATAATGTTGTGGCTGATCTCTCTCTAGGAAGAACATGTTATTGACACATTTAGATGTTAAAATTCCTGGTTTGGAGAGTTTATGTGATTTATATGCTACTGATCATGATTTTGCTGAACCTTACCGCGTATGTCTGCTCAAACACGCATGGGATAAGTTTCACATACATGATAGATTTCTGTTTCGAGCTAACAAATTATGTGTTCCAGAATCGTTGGTGCGTTTGTTGTTGTTGTAGGAATCACATGCAGGTGGTTTGATGGGCCATTTTGGGCAAGAGAAGACCTTACTCATGCTCGCTGATCACTTTTATTGGCCCAAGATGAGGCGTGACGTGGACAAATTTGTTCGTCACTGTGCTACATGCAATACATCCAAGTCAAAGCTGAAGCCTCACGGTTTGTATACACCACTACCGGCACCTAACACCCCATGGACAGATATTAGTATGGATTTTGTGTTAGGTTTACCACGCACTAAAATAGGACATGATAGTATTTTTGTAGTAGTGGACATGTTCTCTAAGATGGCACACTTTATTGCATGCCACAAGAGCGACGATGCGTCGCATGTTGCTAATCTGTTTTTCAGGGACATCGTGCGCATTCATGGAGTACCTAGGACGATTGTTTCTGATCGTGATGTCAAGTTCATTATCTACTTCTGGAAGACATTGTGGGGCAAGCTTGGGACGAGGTTGATGTTCAGCACAACGTGTCATCACCAAACAGATGGTCAAACACAGGTGGTGAATCGAACTTTGTCACAGTTGCTGCGAGCTATGATCAAGAAAAAATTGCGTGAATGGGAGGAGTGTTTGCCACATGTTGAGTTCGCGTATAATCGAGCGGTGCACTCTACCACTCAGCTTTGTCCTTTTGAGGTGGTGTATGGCTTCAAACCAATTACACCGCTAGATTTGTTGCCTCTTCCGTTGCATGAGAGAGTCAATATGGAGGCTTCAAAACGAGCAGATTATGTGAAGAAAATTCATGAGAAGACTCGAGAGGCAATTGAGAAGAAAGGCAAGCACATTGCTACTGGAAGAAATCAGTCCCGCAAGCAAGTTTTATTTCAGCCCGGAGACATGGTTTGGGTGCATTTACGGAAGGACAGATTTCCACATATGAGGAATTCGAAGTTGAAGCCACGTGATGCTGGTCCTTTTGAGGTTATTGCCAAGAAAAATGACAATGCCTACTCCATTGATCTTCCTATGTCCGAGTTTGGTGCTGTTGGCAATAGTTTCAACGTTGCTGATTTGTCACCGTATGATGGAGATGACCTTGGAGCGTCGAGGTCGACGCCTTTTGAAGGGGGGGGGGGGGGGGGGGGGAGATGATGAGGATATCTATACTGTTGTTCCCTCTCCAATACATGATGATGACATGAGAGTTGATGTAAAGAAGAAGTCCAATGATGAGGTTCGAATTGAACCAATGACAAGAGCTCGAACCATGTTACTTCAGCAACATGTGAACTCGCTCTTAGTTGAATATGATTTTTGAGTTAATGAGAAATACTGCCTAAGTTTATGAATTTATGTATGATCAGGTTTATTAATAACACAAGCGTTGGAGGAGGAGAAGAGCTACCACAAGGAGAAGGGCAATCACTGATTTCCAATATCAGCAAGTGCACGGGGGAGGAGAGGGAGGCCGGTGCACAAGGGCAATGAAGGAGATCATACGTTTGCACGTTAGAGGGATCAAGTGGCGCACTAGGACATAACGTATGAAGATATTAGTCTAAGGTGCAATGCATGAGGCCTGCGTGCCCTATTTAGGCCGAACCCACCATGGGTCGGTTTGTATCAGTCCGAGTCTAACCAGGTTTGAGTTCAGGTCCGAATTAAGTTCTACTTTCAGCCAGCCCCTTTAAATAGCCAAGGGCTGCGCCCTAGAGGGTTAGACCACGTTTAGACAAGCCCTAGTTTTGGTTGAACAGCGAAAGCTTTCCTCTAAATTACTACATCTCCAATTCGTATCGATCTGGAGAGTTGAACTGCAATTGAAGTGTGATATGTTTCTTCCATTGGGAATTAGTAGATTGCAATTATACCGTTTCGTGGTCGACGGCTACGTGCGCAAGTGTGTGAAGTCGTGAATATCCGAAGGGTAGAGAGCTGTTGCATTGGCTGCAGGGATCTAGCGAGGAGAGTTCATCGGTGACACCAAGTTATCCACCATCCACCATCGACGTGCTCAACGAGAAGATCGGGCAACCCCATATCACCATATAACTCTAACGATCACAATAAATCGGTAAGAGATTTATTTACCATACACTATCCGATAGGGTGCAATTACGACGTCCTAACATACCATAACTCTATGGTGTTCCATGCGACGTAATTTTTGGAACTTTTCTCACAAGTTTTCTAATGATGTGCCAACGTTATAACTCAAATCTTTATTTCTTCGATCTGTATCGCAGGAATTTGGTTTTCTTGTTAAAGTTATTTCCTACTTCATTCTAAACTTGTTTGATCGAATCAAAGTTTCCAGACTAACATCCCCTAAGTGGATATCCATATATCTACTTGGAATATTCATGAAGTCTATGAAATAAAGACTTCCACTACACGTTAAAGTACTTCATTGATTCACATACACCCATATGCACGATTCTCAACAAGTTATACTCAAAACGTCCAGTGAAGTTCACGAAATAAAGGTCTCCACTACCCGTCAATTACTTCATTGATCCACATACATCTATATGCATTACTATCTAAATTATATGCACGTTTTCCGAAAACGGTGTCTTAGTTATTTTGCAAGTGTCAAAATATCAAATCTAAGGACTTGTAGATCCATCCAGTATGGAGCTAATTCATTGACTATAACATTAACATGAATTAAACGGTAGTGCCACACTATGTGGTGTCTTTATTAAGTTTGTATCCTTTGGCATTAAAATTATGAATGTGGGAGCTTCTACCATCTAAATTCAAATCAGCATATTATCATTACTTCATAAATATAGGACAGCGAATTTGTCACTAACATATATGAACAATTGTCTCGCTATTGGAGACACACTTATAACGATCATACTAAAAGGCGATCATAAAAGAATTTATTCAAATGGTAGATCTAGACGGAGAGTGTCTATGACCATCACAACAATTTGTCTGCCATTATCAACACACAATGTCGCCTCGCCCTTCCAAGCTACTCAAGTAGTAAATCTGGTTTTCATAAAACATGACTAGTATCAAAACTTAGTCACTACTACGAGTACTTGCTTAGGTAAAACATTCATAACATTTATATCATATATACACCATCATCATTGATGACTTCCCGACGTCTGTTTCATCTTCTTGACACTTCCAACGTAATCAAGAACCATGAAGGTGAACGATTCTCCTTGCATGACATAGTCTATGACAAATCATTTGCACTTTGCAACGATGTCTGTCATCCAGTAATCGAGCTGAACGAGGCATCTCAATGTTCATCAAGTATGACCATATGTCATCAAGTATGACCAATGTCATCAAGTATGACTAGTGTCATCAAGTATGACTGCCACATGCTCCTTCAATGTGTGTATTCTCTTCCATCTTTGTTGAGAAGAAGAACAGTCAACGTATTGATAATCTTCATCAACCCAACTTTTGGGGTATCCCGAGTTTAGCGATCATCTCATATGTTCGCGATCTAAAAACTCGTACCCACCGTTGATTCTCTATGGCAGAGATCATAGCATACACTGGACTATGATGATATCATCCGCACAAAACTTGGTAATCCAAATTATCCTTTTGTTAGCGCCATCTCCGGGTTTATCTCCTAGCGGGTATTGTATCACAAAGAGCTAACGGTTTAAACAAGGAGTATCGTCAAGCTAAAGTATAGAACTATGAAGTTTGGACCCAACTTTTTAAGTTTCTCAATCGTAGGAATGCGCCTAATTTTAAAGAAGCTATCACAATGGAAACATCTACAAAGGTTTTGCAAAACATGAATTTGTTCCTTATATTTTGACTTCTAGTATTTTTAGAAAATAACTATCAGAACTCTCACTCAAACGAACATCCCTCCTTGTCGTTTAAGCGATTACACGACCCCCATCCATTGCGCAACCCCTCATCGTCAGAGCCGGCAACAAAACTTCAAGGGTGGACAACGAATTGTCGATCACAACAACTCTGTGACTCATGCTCGACCTTTCGGCCTCCGTGTTCCGAGGCCATATCTGCATATGCTAGGCTCGCCACAATAACCTTCAACGAACGCGCGTGCAACATGGCTTACACCCACTGTATGCGAACGACAATATGTCTAACACCTGATCGTCACGGCCTGCCTAATAACGTAGAACTTTATTGGTGGTGCACGTCGAACGAAGAACACTAGTGGTATTTTGAAGGGATCATCTTATATTTCTACCGCCGTGTAACTAATATATTCTAATATATATAATCACACAATATAAGATGCACACAATAATATCAAATGTAATGCGATTTGATATAGTCCATTGCGCCATGGTCTTCTTGGCGCCCGCAGTTCATAAACAATTTAATAAACCTACCTCGACCATATCACATTGCTCCTGCAAAATAAAGTTAGACGCTTCTACTTTATCTTTTGCATATTTTACGTGGCTGGGGCTTTCGTAAAAAGAACCACTTCTTACCTATGAACTTATGACCACAACAACGATCCAATAATTGCATATTTAAGCATTCCTTTCAGGCACTTCATTGAAAAGGCAAGACCAACTAAAGAGAGAGAAACTGACACCCGCCAGGCACAGATACGGTACAAGCCGTATGTCAGTAGTGGAACCAGTCTCGCGTAAGTGTACGCGGAAAGTCGGTCCATGCCGCTTTATCAACTCAATGCCGCTGGAATCACAAGTGCACGCTAGAGGGTAGCAAATAACAGGAACGATGCCCCCGTGTAGAACACGGGTTCTAACAGCGTACAACTATATCTACGCATAGATCGACTCTGATACCAATGAAGGGGATCACATGCAGAAAACAAAAAAATTCCTCGCAATGATATCCTTAAACTAGCCAAGATCTACACTATGCAGATATAGAAGTACGTCGAAGATCAGATTACATACCCTTGTAGACCGAATAGCGGGGATGTGACGCCCGAAAATCGGTACTATGTAGATTTAAGCGATCCCGCCGAAATCCGCATAATAACGATTTTAGGTCGCCCACCAGACATAATGTGCACGCCGAAACATGCGCATTATGTGGGTGAAATTGTGATAACATTACAACAGTTCCGATACATCCACAAATACAACAGAAGATATAATTACAACAACGACTCAAACGAGTCAAGATACAAATGATACAATACAAAGATTCAAATGACAGCGGAAGCAAAAATAGTATCCGACTACGGATAAGATGCAAATTGGACTAAGATTCCTGAAGATAAGCAATGGCGTCATATCCCTGCTCAGCCAAGCCGGAGGGATTCCCAAGCTAACGTCGTCGGACTTCAGACCTGTTGACTGCACATAAAGCACATCCCAAAAGAGGGTCAGGGCACTCCCTGGTAAGCAAAACCGACTTGCCTACTTTCTACACCATCTCCCAAAATATAGGGGAGGTGGACTTAGCGGCAGCAGCACTAGCAACCTAAAGAGACACGCTACAACTTCCGTCTAATTAGAGAGGGATAAGAGAGCGCATAAGTAAACAGCTACTACTAACACCAATCATAACCCATTCTCGGATTAACCCCCTCAACCAAGTATAAGGAAGCAATTCGGGAATACTCACACATTGAACAATTTCAGTTACCAGTTATTGTGAAAGTAATTCTATATTACTAGTTAGGTTAATTACCAATGATTAGGTGTAAGTTGTCTATGATCTTATTAGCCAGCATCATCACCAAGTCGTCCATAACCATGGACACGGCTCATCGATAAGATTATACCCTGCAGGGGTGCACTACTGGACCCGTACTCGTTCGATCAACCCCAAAAGCAAAGCCAGAAGGTAGGGCATCTCAACACGGCAAATCTCTTCTCTACGACCCATCTAGGGAACCGCATGATTGTGTGCACGGCTAATCAGGTCCAGTGCCCGCGGGATCGACCTTCATAGCACTCTAAGAACGTGCCACCCTATATGAGAATCGACTACTCCATGATCATGAGATCGTTAGGTAACATATGCATGCATCAAATGGAAAGCCCGAACTACTTGCGGCGCCCTGGATAAGAAGCGGATTAGATCGAAGCCGCGGGGGGCTCCATAGGGCCTCCCACAAGCGGTTAGTGCGCTCAAAATTGGATCCGAGGACAAGAACTGAGTTCCAAGGTCGACACTTAGCAGAACAAAGCACCTCGCAAGGCCTTCCGCCGGTGCCTTATCTTTTAATTATAATACCCCAATATAAGACAACATTTTATTAAGGTAGAATAACCTATCATGCTAAGTAGGTGAAATTAAATAAGACATACAGATGACTCGCACAAACCACTCTAAGCCTGCACTACGACTCGCAAGGCCAACAGATAAACATACAACAGGTTATGGGATGTGGGGGTGTAACATATGATGGGATCGCAATTGAAGAATCGTAACTAGGATAGCATAGATCAAAAGGCTAGGATGAAAGACAATGTATAGGTAAACAAGCAAACTTTGTTTGCCTGGAATTGTCGGGTTATGACTCCCGGGAATCGGGGGTTGTCACTTCCTGAAGTGTAGTTCGAGAGGGTTGAACGTGGAGTTCTAAACCCTCAAGTGGTTCCGCGACGTTGCTCGCCGGACCCGAAGAAGACGCACACCCGACCAAGGAAAACACCGTCCTTTACCCAGGTTCACGGCCCTCGTGAGGAGGTAAGACCGCTACTCCTGCCTGTCTGTATTATATGTGGGAGGTTACAATACAATTGAGCTTGCCGGAAGCCCCCTTGAGGCAGTTCTTGCCTGGGGAGGGAAGCGATGATCTTCTTCCTCCTCCAGCCAGAGGCTAACCTAACCAGAGCTGCTAGGGTTTACAAGGGAGTTTTGCACGCAAAGAGCCGACCCTTGCTACGATGGAGGTCTTCTCTCTTTTATAGGCGCCTCGGGCCTTCTCCTTCGGCTTGGCATTCAAGGTGGCTCCCACTTGCCAGTGGCGGGGCGGCGCACGAGTCCACCGCGCTCCATTCGTTCATGGACTCGGTCCATTGTTGATAAAGGTGGTGACGTGGCCGACAGGCGGCCGACCACGCTTGTACCGCCCGCAGAGCGGGCGGACTCTGAGGTGGAGCCCACGATGACGATCTGTAGCGTACCTGCACTTTTAATAAGGCAGATACCTGTGTATAGTGCAAATCCCTGGATCGATTCATTTGCACACACAATTTACGATGTAATATCACAACAAAGCATCAATTATATTACATCGATGATCCAGAATTACAAAATATTTTATACAAGTTGCATAGCGTAAAGCTAGCATTGAAAAAATACACAGCGGAAATACAATAGTAGTGAGTCTCTATAACTTTCATGCTGCCACAGGTGAAAACATGTTGGTTGCAGACTCGAAATCCCTTAACGAAACCTCACTCGTCATTTGAATAACCTGTAACAAATAAAATTTTGCAACAGAGTGGGTCAGATTCCATTAAAAATGGAGTCTGGCAAGTGACACTATGGTGGACACTTATGTAATAACTCTAAAGCCTATATGCATATTTGGCTGGTGGAGTTCAAGGCTAATTTGCATAAAGCCAATTTTTCCTACTCTTTTGAAAACACTTGTCTTGAAATCCATATGAGTATGGCATGAAAACCATAAATCTCATCTTCCCTTGTTCACCCATCAAGTTTTATTTCTGAAGTTGGAATGGTGGAATCCTCCGTTGACATCCTTGATCAGCTGCTCAAAATTGTCCGTAACCGGGGACACGGCTAAGTACTTAGTTTTTACACTCTGCAGAGGTTGTGCACTTTCACCATTGTACCCATTCAACCCAAGGTATCCTTTACACACCATTTGTGATAAGGAAAGGAGAGAATGAGACGAGATCTTTTAGAAGCATTTTCCCTCCCACCTGGCTTGACCCGTTCCACCTAACACCCCCCTACATCTGCTTGTCAAGCCGGAGAGAGTCCACGCAACATAATTGATCAAGCCAGAGCCCATATGGCAATGGCTGCACTGGAAGCAATCGTCACTCGGAGTTCTTCAGATTCCTCTGTTCCTGGGTGGCCATTCACAAGTGTACATACTCCAGGAACCATAGACATGGACCTGAGTAGCCACTCAACATAACCCATGCAACCACTTACCACCCAGGTGTTTCATTTACTTAGTGGATGTGCACTCTCAGGTAAAAATCACCATGCTCACGGCCCTAAGTAGAATAGAAATTCTTCCTAGGCGACGACAACCATGAGCACAACCCTGAGTAGTCACTTAATATTTTGTAAAACCTTTCATCAATTGCATAGCATCAATATTTCTGCTAAGTATTGCATAGGAACCTAGACACAGGAATAAGGGATTCTACACAGGTTTAGCATAGCAACACATGCATATAAAATACACTAAGTAATGCATATAAAAATAGGAAGTTTATGAGGTGTGCCACTTGCCTTTGAATGTTGTCGTTGTTCACAACTCTTTTCAACGATACTCGGGACTCTCCGTTCAATCTAACAGTATAGACAAGCAACAATACAACAATCAACAGCAAGCACAACTCCACAATGCATACAAACACATACTAGATGAATAAATAAGTTTTATAAAACTTTCTAAGGAAAATATGTTTATGCATGATGTGCAAAATATTCCTAAGGCTAGAAATGCTTTTTCATACCATGGAAATCTTTTAAGTTTATGCAAGGCAATTAGGTTGGTCCAAAAGGACTAAGGGCTAAGGTCATAAGTTGAATAAAAATACTTTGTTTTATATCATCTTTAAACAAGCACTCTAATGGCTTAGCCATGATGTACAAATACTTAGAGAAAAATACTAAGTCTATAAGGTGATCAACAATTATTATCAACTCTTTGTGAATTGGATATTCGCTAAAGTGAGAGAGACAGACACCCGGCCAGCCACTTAAATTGTGGAACAGGTCTCATGTACGTGGACATGTAAGGTTTGTTTCCAGGCCGCTTCATCTCACTATGCCGCTAGGATCCAACAACTTCAAGATGATAACATCATGATCAAAATTTGTTTAAGTCTAAAAGACAAGATTAGGAAAGAGGGAAAAGATAGAAAGGCAGATGTAGTTGTCCTCCAGGCTTCATCTCCAGACTGGTAATATTCTCCTTGATGATGTCTTGATTGAAGTTTTGATCTTCATACTTGGTGGTTCTTGTATCCTCGAGGCTGGTCTTGGATTTACTTAGTCTTCATGAAGTCTCAGAGGAGAAGAAAAGACAGAGAGAAAGACTTAGAGAATAAAAAGGAGGTTGGCCTTCTTGAACTTCTTCTCACTTTTCTTCTAAGTGTTTGACATCTTGGGGATGCTTCCAGAGTCTGTTTTCTTCTAAGTCCTTCATGAACTTCTTCTTGATTTTCTTCTAAGTGTTTCTTCTCCGTGAAGATACTTCTGAAGTCTTGTTTTTGGCTAAGTCCTTCATTGGTCCTCCAGCTCCATGTTGAAAATCCTAAGTGTCAAGTGCATAGCACTTTTCCCAAAATACTAAGTTTGAAAATAGTCCTAACTTAGAGAAACTAATGAAGAGGGGTTTTCCTATGAGAATAAAATATGCTATGAATGAAATGGAATTTTAAATCACAAGAAACATAAAAATAACTTTTGTGATTTCTTTATAAATATGCATGAATTTTATAAATGCAATTTAATTAATTTCTAGTTTTGGAAAATATAATAAAAGGAAATAATTATAAGATTAAAGTTTCCTATGATTAAATTTTTATAACAAAATTTTATAATTAGTGTTAATAGACAGAGAGCATTTAATTAAATCTATTGCAATTGGATTTAATCAAAAATAATGTTTCTATTGAAAGTTATTTAAAAACAATAGTCAAACTTATTCAAATTAAACACACAACTATGAAATCATTCAAGAATTACTCATAATTATTTTATAGCAGTGGCATTGATTTACAAATATTCTAAGGTTTCTAAAACATATTTATTTGCAATTTTTGGATTTATAGATTTAAAGTTATTACAAATATAATCAAATTACCCATTTGAATTTTGAATATTTTATACTAAGTCAAATTTGAATTTTGTCAGATCCAAAATATTCTACATGTCGAGTGCTTTCCAAATATATAAAAATTATTAAATTTGGAGTTGTGGTTAAAAAGTTATGACAGATCTAAGTGGCAGGGGTGTTTCTGTAAAACTGTCAATTAAATTTAATTAAGGAAATTGTTTTCCACGTGGCAGCTGACTGGGCAGTGACGTGGCGCTGACGTGTCTGCCACGCGGGCGCTGACCGGTTCAGAGTTATCTAGATCTAATCTCAGTCGTTAATCGCCGATCGGAGGGCTCACCTTGCTTGGCCTGAGGGTGGCGGCGCCGGTGGCTGCCGGCGACGATGAAGACGGCGGCGCGGCTTCGGTTGATGACGAACTCGTCGTTGCGGTGGTCTCCTAGCTCCCGTAAGGACACGAAAGCGTGCGGAAGAAGATGGCGAGCGGGATGGAGGCGGTGGCGTCGGCTCGGCTGCCGTGCAGCGACGAGGAGGCGCGGGCGGAGCGGTGAATACCTCCGGCGGTTCCGGCGAGCTTGTCCAGCTCGATTTGCTGTGAAAGAAGGACGGGGATGGGGTTAGAACGAGTCTCCTGGGCACGGCGAAGAGAAGGGGAAAGGCCACAGGCTTGAAGGTCGATGGGGCTCACCGGATTCGAAGAAAAGGCGGCGGCGGCTGAAGCAACTCCGGCGAGCTTCTCTGGAAGCTAGGGGGCGCGATTTGATAGGGTTTCGAGGGGGAAAAGTAGGCGGTGCCTCGGGCTATTTATGGGGTGCACGGAGGCGGCTTATCCCGCAAGAATCGGGTGGTTTGAATCGTAACCGAATCGAAGTTCACCGGAGTCCCAGCGAGATACGCGTGGAGATGATGACAGGTGGGGTCCGCGCGTCAGTGAGAGAGGAGGGAGGTGGGCTTCTGATGGGCTGGTCCTAGGCTGCTCGCGCTGCGCGCGCGGGAGGAGAGAAGATGGGCTAGGCCCAGATAACTCGGGTTGTTCTTCTTTTTTTTTTTGACAAATCATTTTCTGTTTTCAAACTTTTATTTCAAATTTGATTTTTAAACTTAACCAAATCCTTTCAGAAAAATTCATAAAAATATGTTTTGGAAAGGTAATTTAATCTAGAACTTTTTGGTAGTATTCTTGCCCAAAAATAAAATTAAATAAAAGGAAATTATAAAAGATACAAATAACATGTTTATGGATTAATTTCCAAAACACACATTTAATTAAATATTAAATTTCTAACTCTTATTTAATTTAAGCCACAAGATTAAATGATGCTTATGCATGATTGCATGTGTGCAATGCTTGAATCCTCTTTCAAGGTAACATTATGTTTTATATTAAGATAATCATTTGAACTTCATAAACAACCTTGGAAGAAATTTTGATTAAATTCTTTTGTTATGTAGAATACATATTCATGAAAATCATTTTAGGTGTTGAAAATAAATGGAATTCATTTTAAGTTAATGAAATGTTTATTTGGATAATCCATGTTGTAAATAGTTTAAAAAGATCATTTATAAATATTATTTTAATTTATGAATAGCTATGGCTATGTGATTGAAATCAATTACTTATAAAGAAACTAATTTATTTTAAATAACTGGATTGTAGTTTGTAAAATATTTGTCCAATTATATTTTAAGGTTTTTGAAACACTGTGGATAATAAAATGTTTAAACTGTGACATTTGAAATATTAAACTCATGTTTGAAGTCTTTCATAGTTGGTTTCCTTATGCATTTATTATTTTATTTTAATAAAAAGAAAAGTTTTAAATTTTCGTGATTTTTGAACATTCCAAAATGTTGGGATGTTACACGATCTCCGTTGGAGGGTTGCGCCGTCCACTTGCTTTATCGTCAGAGTAGAAGGTCCTCACAGATGTGCAGCAGGCGTCGCAGCTTTGTTGACCGCTTTATCGCCAGGGACAGCGACGGGGGTGTGAGCGCCTCTGTACGGGCGCGGCAGAGTTCACGTGCGCTCTGTCGGGATTCCTTGGCGACGACGTTTCCCTCCAGGCCTGAGGGGAGATTCCTGCCGGGCTTCCCTCAGGCGGGTTGGTTCCTTGACGGGGAGGATCCCCTCAGGTGAGGGGTCCCTTGAGGCCCTCGCTCCCTCTTCAGGCACTCGAGGGGAATCACCTCTCGAGGGTCCCGTCAGGCGGTGACGCCTGGTCCTTAGTCGTTTCGTCCGTCTAGCCCACGAGCGAGGCCTGGGGGGAATGGGCTCTTGATACCCCAGTTCCCACTGGGCCGACAGTAGCCCCCGGGCCCATGATGGGCACGACTAAGCCCATGGGCTTAGGCGAAGCGTCGTGGGCCCTTAGTGCCTAGCCGACCCGAGCCACGCGGCACTTGGACGACTAACGGCTTTGCACGATCTAGGGCGTGAGTCGTGGGGGGTCCCACCACGCCCTGGTAACTGCTCTTGGAGAGGACATAAAGCCCAGGCGTTGCCGCGCAGAGCCGTTACCGTTTCTAGTTCTCCCCGCAGAAGTTTCCGCTTCTCAGAGCTCTCCGCCTCCGCTCTCCTCTGCGCATCTCTCATCTTTGTCTTCGCCGAAAACCCTAATCCTCTCCGATGGGCCCTGTGAAGAGCAAAAGTAAGGCCGCAGCAGGGTCTTCTTCCCGGGCGGCGGCCATGGAGGTAGTGCGGGGCGCGGCACTCGAGGGGGCGTGCACCGATCTTCATGCGCTGGGGAAAATCCGTCATCTGGTTGCGGGACCGTCCAACGAGCATGGCGCCAGCGAACTCCAAGCCGCCCGGTTTGGGAGATTTCCCCAAGGGTTTTACCCTATTTTCCTCCACGCCATCACCGCCGGGCTGGTGCCGCCGTACTCGCCTTTCTTGGAGGCAGTACTGGAGTTCTACCAAATTCAACTTCTCCATCTTCACCCGAACTCCATACTCATTTTGTCCATCTTCGCCTACCTTTGCGAGGCTTATCTGGGCGTGCACCCTTCGGTTGCGCTCTTCAGGACCTTCTACTCGCTGCGGGCACGGCGGGTGGCGAGAGGACGGGGTGCGTATCCTTCCGCATCGCGGACGGCATGGGGCATGTGTATATCCCCATGTCCTGGAGTGGGGATAAGCCTATTACAGCGCTGCTAAAGAAGGTGGGTGACTTCCGCCAGAAGTGGTTGCTCATCGACGTCTCGTCGCCCTGCGCATTCCTGGATGTCCCAGAGGCGCCGCCCGTGAGGAACTCCCACTGGTGCAAGTCTGCTCTCCGTGGTGTAGACAACGCTTACTTGGAGGGGCGTTTGAGATTTCTCCGCGAGGAGGGTCTCACAGGTCAGATGGTCGCGGCGGACTTCGTGGCACGCCGCATCGCCCCCCTCCAGGCGCACTCAGAGCCGATGTGGATGTATGCCGGCCCTTCCGACCCAATGCGGCTTCATCCAGAGGACCTTGGCTCGGACGTGGTCGACACCATCCTAAACATCCTCTTCGCCAGTCCGGATGTGCCAGGGAAGATCGCCGGCTCCGTGCGTCCCCTGCACCAGCTTCCTCTGAGCGACCACATGGATATCCTGGACGGAATGCTGGATTTCACTCCTCAAGGTCTGGCGGGCTCGACGGATCAGGTGGTCGCTCCGCCGGTGCGCGTAGCTGTGGGTGTTGATTCTTCCTCCACCTCCCGTGCCTGGAGCGGCGAGGACGAGACCGCGACGGGAGAGGCGCCCCCTGCGAGGTACGAGCCGTTCACCGACGAGATCTGTGACATCTCGTCGGGCGATGACGACGCCTTTGTTGTGGCGCCTTCGCGTCTCGAGGAGGTGGCGCCTGAGGCGGGGGAGGTTTCTGAGGTAGATGCTTCGCCGGGGAGGCGCGAGCCTCGCACCAAGGCGATGGTGGATCGTTCCGGGGCGAGCCCCTCAGACATCCCCTTCAAGAGAAAAGCAGCGACGCCTCTGGAGGGATCAGCTGCCAAGCCCACACCTTCCTGGCGCTCTCCTGGCCTGTCGTGGGTCGACGCTGGAGCTTCCCCTTCATGGTGAGTATTCCCACCACTTGGTCATTTTTGGCTTTTATAGTTTCCCCTGCCCCGTCTTCTCATGAACAATCTTCTTCGGGTTTTTTCCAGCGATCTGGTGCCTGCGAAGTGTCGCAAGCTTCGCGAGGCAACAAGTGTGAAGGGTGTCGTAGCTTTGGTGGCGGCTGGCGAGCGCCCGAGGCCTGTGGAGATGCCCACTCCAGGCCCAGTGGTGGGGGCGCCTCAAGAGGGAGCGGCCGTGCCCCTGGCGGGGGCGCCCGAGCCTCAAACGGCGCCTCCCGAGTCTCTTCTTGTGGACAGCACGGAGGAGACGACTCCCGCGCCGCCTTGCGCTCCGACTCCTCCTCGCACGGCTACGCCCCCACGCGAGGCAGTTTTGCTTCGCACGCCGCCATCGCCGCGTGCAGCGACGCCGCCGCCTGCGTCACCTTCACCATGCTCGCCCTCGGCGCCCGCGCCACTTTGCGAGGGAGCGGCCGTGGCTTCAGCAGGTGCAAGTGCGGCCACAGGAGGGGGTGCGGCCTCACCTCCCTTGCGGGGTGCGGCTGAGGTTCCCGCGGCCGCAAGTGCAGCCGCAGGAGGGGGCGCGAGCTCACCACCCCGCCCTGCCGGAGAAGATGAGCACCCGCGGGGCTCGAGCGCCGCAGCTGCAGCCGGCGTGGATGGAGGTGAAGCCACACCCAGCCCCCGAGCCCGACCTGGGGCAGGGTTCTCGGGACCGGCCGCCGCAGCTGGGCCCTCATCCAGCCAGGAAATGGTTCTCCGAAGCTGGGACTGGAGCACGGGGCGCCGCGAGGTGGCATTCAGCCTTGTGCGGGAGTCGTTGGAGGGCCTGGAGGCCCACCTTGCCCTTGGCGACATTCGGCTCGCCCAACAGCAGGAGGAACTTGCGAGGTCGTGGGCGTCCTTCCATGCGGCCGTCGTGGCGCGCCGGCTTGAGGACTCGGCGCTGCAGGCAGCCCACGAAGAGGCCATCACTTTTGCCAAGGAAGTCCGCGACGGAGCCATTCGCGATGCCGCGGAGCTACTCGAGCCCCTCCAAGCAGAACGCGAAGCCGCTGAGGAGCTCCTGCGAGGGGCCACAGCTGAGCGTGAGGCGATGGAGGGCTCGCTGGCGCAGAAGCAACGCAAGCTGGACCGGTGGGAGTCCCAACGTCTCTCTGCCCACCAGGTTGCGCAGACCGCTCTGGAGGAGGACCGCAAGTGCTTGGCCGAGCGTGATCGGCAACTGGCCCTCAGGGAGAGTGAGCTGCAGCGGCGCGAGGAGCGGTGTCTCCAGATGGAGAAGGACCAGGCCGCCCAGCGTGAGGCCCTTGAAGCGCACGAGGGAGACCTGGCACAGGCGGTCTCGAAGTTCGACGAGCACGTCGCTGCTCAGAGGTGCTCTGATGAGCGCTTGGAGCGGCGCCTCGCCAAGAGGACGAGAGCGGCGCAGAGCGCCCTCGTGGTGCACGAGAGATATCTCTGTCGGACCCTTCTTCAGAAGTACCGTGCTCGGCTGCGGAAGCGGGAGGACCGCCTCAGCGCCGAGCATGCTGCGGACGCTCAGCGGCTAGCTGAGCTCCAGAAGGCCAACTCCAAGCTGGCGCGCCGCTTCAAGCGCGCCAAGGCATATTGGCGCTGAGGGGAGGAGGCCCGCGACGTGGCGTCCCACGGCGCTGGCACTTCGTCCAGTGCGCCTGTGATGCAGTGCGACCGCCTGTTTGAAGAGCTGGTTGCTCGTGGTAGTGAGCTTGCGGCGTGGCTTGGCGCAGACGCACCGTATCCTTGGACACAAGACTACGACGGCGCCGCTATGTTCCTGGCCTACTTCGACCAGCTTTTCGCGGCGCTGGAGGGCCCTGCCGCTGAGCTTCGTGGGGTGATCGAAGACGAGAGCAGGCAGCTCTTGGGGGTGGCTGTCGATCGCATCTTCACCAACATCAAGCTCCTCGTGCCAGACTTCGACTTCCGTTTGGTGACTGAGGCTGCTCCCGGCAAGGACGCGCAACGCGTCTCGGCTTCCCTCCGTGAGCAGGTGGATGCGTTCTGCAACCGCTTCAGGCGCGTGGAGGCTGCGCCGGACTTCGGGGGGAAGAGGCCCGCTCCGCCGAGGTTGAAAGAGGCACTGCGGAGGAGGAGACCCGCTCCGCCGAGGTCGGAGATGGCGCTGCGGAGGAGGAGGCCCGCTCCGCCGAGGTCGGAGATGGCGCTGCGGAGGAGGAGGCCCGCTCCGCCGAGGTCGGAGATGGCGCTGCGGGGGAGGAGGCCTGCTCTGCCGAGGCTGACGAGGCCGCTGCGGAAGAGGTCCAAGATGACGCTGCTTCTCATTGAACCATCCTCTATTGCGCCTGCGAGCGTTTGTATCTGCACCAGCTGTGTGCTTTTAGACATCTTAAGATTTTTTGGCTTGTAATATACTTTTAATTTCTGTTTAAATTCGAGCTCGTCTGCCCCTCTTGAGGTCTCTTTGGACTCATTTTCATGTCTATTTGTTCTCTGCGTCGTTAGGTCCCATCTCTTCGTGCCATGACTCCGCCACCTCGGTCCACGGGAGTAATGACTCCGCAAGGCCAAGGGGGGAGTTTAGGCCTAGGAGAGGTAAGAGCCTTGAGTCGAGATGCTAAGTGCCCCCCTTAGACGGGCGAGTAGTCCATGAAGCGTAAGGGAAAGCGAAGTCGCTCGAGGGGCAGAGACGCGCTAGGGAGAGGAAAACGCTCTCAAAGCGTGGGTGCGAGACTTAGCTTCTCGAGGTTTTCGCTCTGTGAAGGTTTTTCGCTTGGCGAGGCTGCCCACTTGAGGGGTCGCTCCTGGGGGGCATTTCGCCTGGCGAGGTTGCCCACTTGAGGGGTCGCTCACGGAGAGGCTCTTCGCCTGGCGAGGTTGCCCACTTGAGGGGTTGCTCCTGGAGAGGCTCTTCTCCTAGCGAGGTTGCCCACTTGAGGGGTCGCTTATGGATGTTCCTTCAGGCTCGTGGGGGAATTCTTCCCTGCAGGTATTAGAGGGGCGAACCCAAATGCTAGAACACGGATCAAGGGATCGTGCGCGCTTATAGGTCCCCTCAGGCGTTCCTTGCGAGGAGAGTAAGTACCAAGGTCCTCTGTAGAGATGGCTTGTTTGTGGGGAATTGCCCTCCAGATAGAGCTCGGACTCTTGGATTTTGCAATGCTGCTGGTGTGTCATTTGAGGCACCGGCACCGTACTCAGCCCCCGCTCGCGAGGTACGCATGTGGAGAGATATAAGCGCACACTTCAACAATAGTAATGCGTAAGTAAAAACCCCCAAAAAACTTTTTTTTAAGCGGCGCCGAAGCGCTAAGTTCACTTAGGAACGAGATTGAGTCATTATGCTTGAGTTTGCCAAGTTAATGCTCTGACCATGTCGAGGCATGGGGACCACCTGTTGGTGGCTGAGACTCTCAACGGCCAGAGGTGGCTCGTTTTAATTGAGAGCTCGGAGGGTTTTTCCCTCGAGTGAAGCCTTTGGGGCTTTGGAGGTTTAAGCCGTTGGCGTTTTAACCTCCGGAGACAAGAATGCTTGGAGGTTGAGCCGTAAGCTGCCTCGTCCGCTAGGAGTCTCGACGTGACAATGATCACGTGCGTGGTAATGACCACGGTTGCGTTTGTTCCCTTAGGAGACAAAGCATTTGTTTGAGGTTTAAGCCTTTTGGCGTTTTTACTCTAGAGTCGTCATTGCCTTGAGGTTGAGCTGTAAGCTGCCTCTTCCGCTTTGTTTTCTTGACGTGACAATGATCACGGGTGTGGCAATGACCACTTTGGCATTTGTTCCTTTAGGAGACAAAGCTATATTTTTGGAGGTTTAAGCCTTTCGGCGTTTTAACCTCTAGAGACGAAAAATGCTTAGAGGTTGAGCCGTAGGCTGCATCGTCCGCTTGACGTCTTGACGTGACAATGATCACGGGCGTGACAATAATCACTCTTTTTTTTACTTGTTCCTGGCGGATACAAAGTTTTGCGAGGTTTAAGCCTTGAGCTTTTAACCTTGAGGGACAAAAAGGTGCTTGGAGGTTGAGCCGTGGGCTGCCTCTTTCGCTAAATGCCCTGACGTGATGATGATCACGGGTAGAACTTGCATAGATGCATGATGTTCCATGGATTCTTCGGGGACGCCGTCTTCCGTCTCGAGGCGAGCCGCGCCAGTCCTGGCGATGTGGGTGACCCTGTAGGGACCTTCCCACATCGGGGACAGCTTGTGGAGGCCTTCCCTGGAGAGGATTCGTCTGAGGACGAGATCGCCTGCCTCCAGGATGCGCGAGCGCACATTGCGGCTGTGTTAGCGCCTCAGGGACTGCTGGAACTTGGCCGCCTGTAGAGCGGCGCGGCGTCTTAGCCCTTCAAGGAGCAGCAGGTCGTCGTTGTGGAGGTCCTCTTGCTGGTTCTCATTAAAGGCCAGGACCCGTGGGGATCCATGCTTTATCTCTGCGGGGAGGACTGCTTCGGCTCCATAGACGAGTGCGAACGACATTTCCGCGGTGGGCTTGGGTGGCGTCGTACGGATGGACCAGAGCACCGAGGGTAGCTCATTGATCCAGCCCTTGCCGTGGCCCTTGAGGACATCGAAGGTCCTGGTCTTCAAGCCTTTGAGGACCTCTGCGTTCGCGCGCTCAGCCTGTCCGTTGCTTTGTGGATGGGCGACTGAGGCGAAGAAGAGCTTTATGCCCATTTTCTGGCAGTAGGCTCTGAAGATGCCGCTTGTGAATTGCGAGCCATTGTCGGTGATGATGCGGTTAGGCACTCCGAAGCGGCAGACTAGTTCTTTGATGAATTTCACCACCACGCCTGTTGTGATTGTACGGGTCGCCTCCACTTCAGGCCATTTTGTGAACTTGTCGATGGCCACGAAGAGGTAGCGATATCCACCTTGCGCCGTTGGGAAATGTCCCAGGATGTCCAGCCCCCAGACCGCAAACGGCCACGAGAGCAGAATGGTTTGTAGGCCCAGCGCTGGTTGGTGGATTTGCTTGGCGTGGAATTGGCAGGCTTCACAAGCTTGAATGATGTCCGTTGCATCTTGAAGCGCTTGAGGCCAGTAGAAGCCGCTCCTGAAGACTTTCCCTGCGAGGGTGCGGGCACACGAATGGTGACCGCATTCCCCGCTGTGGATGTCCTTAATCAACATTTTTCCTTCTTCAGAAGGGACGCACTTGAGCGCGATGCCGTTTGGGCGCTTGCGGTAGAGATTTCCTTCGAGGATTTGGTATGATTTTGCTTGGCGGGCAATTCGCTCCGCTTCGACATCTTCCTCGGGAAGGATCCCTTTTTGGAGGTAGTATTTGATCTCGTCGATCCATCCTGCCTCTTGGTGCACCGCTGTGAGCAACAGACGCTCCCCTGTTGGGGGCCCGCAGCCTGGGGCTCCGCTTGCAGGTGGTGGCGGGAGCGTTTCGTCTATGCTGGCGGGCAGGGCTACGAGAGGCTGCTTTATGGATGCCTTGACGAGCTTCTCTTCAAAGACACCTGGCAGCTGGGCTTGCCTCTTTGATGCGCACTTGGCGATGTCATCAGCCTCTTGGTTCTCCTTTCTTGGGATGTGCATGAGTTCCATTCCCCTGAAGTTCTTCTCCAACCTACGGACCTCTTCAAGGTATGTGGCCATGTGGTCGTCCTTGGCCTTGTAGATTTTGTTGGAGAAGTTGACGAGCAGCTGGGAGTCGCCCTTTATGAGTATATGCTTGACGCCTAGGGCGATTGCGGTGCGTAGGCCAGCAAGCAACCCTTCATACTTGGCGATGTTGTTGGATATCTTGTCGATTCCGAAGCACAGCTGGACTGCATAATACAACTTGTCGCCTTTTGGTGAGGTCAAGGACTACTCCTGCCCCCCCCCCCCCCCCCCCATGGCGACAAGCGAAAGCTCCGTCGAACTTCATGGTCCAGTAACTGGGCATTGCTGCTCCAGGGGACTCGTGCTCTTCTTCACATGGCTCTTCAGGGGTTGGATCAGTCCATTCGGTGACTAAGTCTGCCAGCGCTCTTCCTTTGATTACCCTTGTGGTATCTAAGCGCAAATTGAATGGCTGTAGCTCGATGTTCCATCCTGCGACACGATCTGTTGCATTTGGGTTGCGCAGAATTTGCTCCAGGGGGAAAGAGGTTACCACCGTGATGGGGTGCCCCTGGAAGTAGTGCCGCAGCTTTCTTGAGGCGATGAGGAGTGCGAGGAGAAGCTTCTGCTGCATCGGGTACCGCTCGCGAGCATCACGCAGTACTGTGCCGACGAAGTAAACTGGATGCTCGACGAGGATAGTTCCCATTTCCTTGGCGTCTTTCGCCTGAGGTGGCCCAGTTTGGCCCTCGACGGGGTTGGCTTCGAGGGGCTTGTCCTGGGCCTCGAGGATATTGGCCTCGAGGGGCTTGGCCTCAAGGGACTTGGCCTCAAGGGACTTGGCCTCGAGGGACTTGGCCTCAAGGGACTTGGCCTCGAGGGACTTGGCCTCGAGGGACGTGGCCTCAAGGGACTTGGCCTCATAGCGTTCCTCCTAGGCCTCAAGTGTGTTAGCCTTTTGAGGCTCCTCGGTCCCTTCGGCATGAACCTCTTGCAGCAGTTTACTCGGGCGGTCTCCTCTCGAGGCTTTGGGCCTGGCGTGGGCCTTGTCATGACCGCCCCTTCTTCGAGCTCTTTATCATGAGGCTTTTTCTTTGGAGTGGTTGCACTCTTCTTGTGAAGTACAGGCTCCTCTCTTTCCACCACAAGGACAGCACTGGCTGTTTGTGGGGTAGCTGACAAGTACAACTTTAGGTGCTCGCCAGGCCTTGGGGCGACCATTACAGGTGGGCTGGCCAAGTACTTCTTCAAGTCCTCAAATGCTTTTTCAGCTTCAGGGGTCCACTTGAAGGTGCCCGTCCTTTTCATGATCTCGAAAAATGGCAGGGCTCTTTCGCCGAACTTGGAGATGAATCGACCCAAGCTGGCCATGCAGCCCGCCAGGCGTTGCATGTCCTTGAGCCTGCGTGGAGGTTGCATGCCTTCTATGGCCTTGATTTTGTCTGGGTTCGCCTCTATGCCCCGATGAGACACGAGGAAGCCCAGAAATTTGCCCGAAGGTACTCCAAAGACACACTTGGCGGGGTTGAGCTTGATGTTCATCTTGCACAGGCTGGCGAAGGTTTCTTCCAGCTCTCCGAGCAGAGTATTTCCTTCTCGTGACTTCCCGACGTTGTCATCGACATACGCTTCCGCGTTTCACCCCATCTGCCCGCCAAGGGCTATCCTCATTAACCTCTGGAAAGTGGCTCTTGCATTTTTTAGGACGAAGGGCATGCAGACGTAGCAATACACACCGCATGGGGTGAGGAAAGCCGTCTTCTCCTCGTCTTCTTTAGCCATCTTAATCTGATGATAACCAGAGAAGGCATCGAGGAAACAGAGGAGGTCGCAGCCTGCAGTGGAGTCCACGATCTGGTCAATTATGGGCATGGGGTAAGGATCCTAGGGGCAGGCCTTGTTTACGTCGGTGTAGTCGATGCAGAGGCGGCCTCCGCCGGCGGGTTTTGGTACTACCACGCCGTTGGAGAGCCAAGTGGGGTGCGCGACTTCGCGGACGACTTTTGCCGCTTTGAGCTTCTCGACCTCCTTGACGATGAATGCTTGCTTCTCGGGGGCTTGCTTTCTTGCTTTTTGCTTGACGGGGCGCGCGTTTGGTTACACGGCCCAGTGGTGCTCGATCACCTCCCTCAATACACCAGACATATCTGACGGTGTCCATGCGAACATGTCAGAGTTTGCCTGGAGGAAGGCGACGAGCGCGCTTTCCTATTTGGGCGGCAGCGCGGCGCAAATGGTGACGCTAGCAACCGAGCCTTCATCCCCCGAGCTTCCTGAGCTCAGAGAGATCTTCTTTGTAGCAGCTGCCTCCTGGGAGAACAACTGCTTCTTCTTCTTGGGCCTCTCGAGAGGCTCTTGGTCCTCGTCTGCGGGGAAGGTGCGGCGGTCTTGTAGGCCGTCTCCACAGCACGCGTAGCGTCCAGGACATGCCCACGTATGGTGATCGTGCCGGCGCTGCCGGGGATCTTGACCATGTTGTACGCATGGTGCGTGACGGCCATGAACTTCGCGAGCGCGGGGTAGCCGAGGATGGCGTTGTACGGCAGGCCGATGTGCGCAACATCGAAGTCGATGTGCTCGGTGCGGTAATTTTCCTCGCTCCCGAAGGTGAAGGCAAGCCTGACCTGGCCTAGAGGCTCGATTGAGCCGCTGGTGACCCCTGTGAAGGGCCTCGAGGGCATAAGCCTCTCGTATAGCGTCTTGGAGACAGCCACATTGTCGATGGTGGGGGTGCAGACCAGCGGGAGGGTTCCAACAGTCTTGGTGGACTTGGGGTGGTCCTGAGCGACGAAGGCGATGGTGTACTGCGACCACTTGAGGGGCCTGGAGGTTTCCGTGCTTGGGAGGGCGGCGTTGAGCTCGCGGGCGAACTGCTTGAACTGGTTGTTCGACTTCGGCGCCTGCGCCCCCCCCCCCCTAGGATGCAGTCGATGGTGCCCCTCGGGGCTTGGTAGCCGCCATCTTCCTCGTCAGGGAGGTTACCGTTCTTTTCTGCGGTGTTGGCTCGATTTCCAGATGGTTTCTGGTAGCCGCCCTTGCGCCCGCCTCCGCGGTAGCCACGGCCTTGACCGCAGCCGCCGCTGTCCTCTGCTTGCTCGCGCTCCTTGCTCAACCTTTTGAGGTCGTAGCAGGATTCCGTAGAGTGGCCGCGCCTGTTGTGGTAGATGCAGAATGGGAGGTGATCATCTTTTCTTTCTCCAGCCTCGGGGGAGTCCCTGCGGGTTCCTTTTGTGTCCGGCTCTGCCGCGAGAACTGCGGTGGCCTTGCGCTTGGGCTCCTCCTTCTTCTTCTGGCTCTTGGACCCCTCAGCGTGATCGTCCCCTCTCGAGGACATTTTCACGAAGAGGAGTCCCTCTTCAGCCTTGGCGCACTTGTCCGCCATGTCGAACAGCTTGACCACATAGGTGAGCTTGTCGTGGATGCCCAGTTTCTCAAGCATCCTGCTGTTGGTGACGCCCTCGCGGAAGGCGGCGATGACTTGAGTGTCGGGGATGTTCGGGATCTTTTTGCGCACTTGGCTGAAGCGCTGGATGTACTTGCGGAGCGTTTCGTCCTTCCTCTGCACCACAGCGCGCAGATCGTTGTGGGTGAGGGCGCGCTCGTACGTCCCCTTGAAGTTGGAGACGAACTGCTTGCAGAGCTCCTCCCAGGAGTTCACAGAGTCCTCCGGGAGGTTCAGGAGCCACGACAACGCAGAGTCACGTAGCACGTGGGAGAACCAGTTGGCCATGACCTTGTCGTCTCCCCCCGCAGCTTGGATGGAGGTGGTGTAGAGCTGCAGGAACTCGACGGGGTTGCTGGAGCCGTCGTAGCCTTTGGGAAGAGCCGGCCTAAACTTCTGCGGCCAGACCACGCGGCGCAGAGAGCGAGTGGACGCCATGCAGCCCGAGGTGTACGTAGCGACCCCGTGCTGAAGCGCGCCGCGGTTCTGTTGTCCCGCCTGGCCGAGCTCCTCCACGAGCCTGTTCTGGCGGTCTCGCTGGAGCTCCATCCCCACACGGGCGTCGGGCGCGGTGCGCTGCACGATCATGCAATCGCACGGCGAGGTCGCGTGCGAAGCTGCCCTCTGTGCCGCGGCCGGCGCATGCCCCAGAGGTGGCGGAGGCGCATTTGTTGCGACCGTGCCCGCGAGAGAGGGGTGCGCGTTGGACTGCGACGGAGCGGGGCGCGTCGTAGCGATGCCGACGAGGTGGTTGAGGCGTTGGAGCCACTGCTCGTGAGCCTCAGCGGTGGGCTGGTAGCGGAGCAGCTCCTGCGCCATGAGCAGCGCGGTGTGGGGCGCAGGGTCTGTCCTCCCCGGGCCCGAGCCGCTCGGGCGCTGCGTCGGGTGCGACGACTGCGCGTCCTCCTGGTGCTCGGCGTCGTGCTCCGGCGCCTCCACGTGAGGGCCAGAAGGGACATGCTCCTCTTGGCGGGGTCGGCCCCGCCTTGCGCGGGTGGTCGCGCGGGTGGTCGTGGCGCCTGGGGGCGCGCGTGTTCCCGCGGGTGCACGCCGGCTGGCTCGAGCGGTGCGGTTGGCGAGCGTGTTCACCATGGTGCGGAGACGAACTCGAAGGTTGCTGACGCGCCTCAATCCCCTACCTGGCGCACCAAATGTCGGGTTATGACTCCCGGGAATCGGGGGTAGTCACTTCCTGAAGTGTAGTTCGAGAGGGGATTGAACGCGGAGGTCTAAACCCTCAAGTGGTTCTGCGACGTTGCTCGCCGGACCCGAAGAAGACGCACACCCGACCAAGGAAAACACCGTCCTTTACCCAGGTTCACGGCCCTCGTGAGGAGGTAAGACCGCTACTCCTGCCTGTCTGTATTATATGTGGGAGGTTACAGTACAATTGAGCTTGCCGGAAGCCCCCTTGAGGCAGTTCTTGCTTGGGGAGGGAAGCGATGATCTTCTTCCTCCTCCAACCAGAGGCTAACCTAACCAGAGCTGCTAGGGTTTACAAGGGAGTTTTGCACGCAAAGAGCCGACCCTTGCTACGATGGAGGTCTTCTCTCTTTTATAGGCGCCTCGGGCCTTCTCCTTCGGCTTGGCCTTCAAGGTGGCTCCCACTTGCTAGTGGCGGGGCGGAGCACGAGTCCACCGCGCTCCATTCGTCCATGGACTCGGTCCATTGTTGATAAAGGTGGCGCCGTGGCCGACAGGCGGCCGACCGCGCTTGTACCGCCCGCAGAGCGGGCAGTCTCTGAGTTGGATCCCACGATGACGATCTCCGTTGGAGGGTTACGCCGTCCACCTGCTTTATCGTCAGAGTAGAAGGTCCTCACAGATGTGCAGCAGGCGGCGCAGCTTTGTTGACCGCTTTATCGCCTGGGACAGCGACGGGGGTGTGAGCGCCTCTGTACGGGCACGGCAGAGGTCACGTGCGCTCTGTCGGGATTCCTTGGCGACGACGTTTCCCTCCAGGCCTGAGGGGAGATTCCTGCCGGGCTTCCCTCAGGCGGGTTGGTTCCTTGACGGGGAGGATCCCCTGAGGTGAGGGGTCCCTTGAGGCCCTCGCTCCATCTTCAGGCCCTCGAGGGGAATCACTTCTCGAGGGTCCCTCAGGCGGTGACGCCTGGTCCTTAGTCGTTTCGTCCGTCTGGCCCGCGAGCGAGGCCTGGGGGGAATGGGCTCTTGATACCCCAGTTCCCACTGGGCCGACAGGAATCCCGCATGGAAGCAGATCTTGTCGTTGCTCACACATCTCAACGTCTTATCCGCGAAGAAGCAACAAACACTGGAAAGCGTAAAAGATGCATTTTACAACTACGGCAAAAGATTCAGCATGATCATACGAGAATGATGCCTGACAGGGGAAGATGCAATACAGTGCAGGTAATCCAAATTAAGCGGGAAAGCAACCCCGGCAATTAATATTTAGGTGCAAGTTATTTATTTACCAGCAATATTAAATGTTGGTTAACATGGCAACACATGGCATGGGTGATCTAATTAAATTAAATGAAAAAGGGCATTATATATTTATTACCCCTAACATTCCATATTTAATTATTTAGTTGCAATTAACAAATTATACTAAGCAATTAAAATAACAGATGCAAAATGGCATACAAATGGCATATTAATATTCCTTGCATTTTTCTGATATTAAAACATATTAATATTCCTTGCATTATCCTTGCATACATAAGTTTTAGGGTTGTTTCTGTAAATTACAGGACCTGTTCGTGATAGAAAACTTATCAGTGAGTGCTTCTGTGTGAAAAGCAGAGAAACAGGGGGCTCGGGGCAAAAGTACCTGAGCAGATTGGGATCTAGAACTTTTGTCACCGCGCACGGATCCACTCAGCGAGGATGACAGGCGGACCCAGGCGCCACGCGGGTGGGTGCGCGCTGCGCTGGCCTCCGCTGTCGATGACAGGCGGGGCCCGCATGTCAGTGCCGAAGGAAAATGGGAAAAAGGGGGGGTTTTATTCGGCCGGTTGGGGATCGAACTCGTGACGGGGGGGGGGGGGGGAGCAGAGCACGCGACTGCGCTAGCGACTAGGGCTGGTAGGTGTTAGTGATGGGAGAGGATCTCCTTTTCTTAGGTAGTTACTCGGACGTGCTGTCTCCTGAGGAAACCTGGCCGGAGACAGGGAGCACGGCGGAGCTGCTAGCCGGCGTCGACCACGAATCGGAGGCGCTGGCTGGGATCTGTGTGCGGCGTGGTTGCGGGATATGTTGTGGGGGTGTGTACAGAGCCAGGGAGCGAGACACCGAGCCAAAACAAAAAAAAGGGGAAGCTTTTGTTATCGATGGCCATGGCGGAACGGAGCACGTCGAAGACGAACTCGTCGTCTACTTGAAGAAAACGAGCCAAGGAGAGGGGGAACGAGGAGAGTGGCTTACGGGGAGGTGGTTGGGGGAGTTGCTCGGGGTCGAGGAGGACCGACGACGCTGAATTTCGCCGGCAGGCGTCGCCGCCCGTGGCGGAGGCGGAGAGGAGATCGGCGGCACTAGGGACTCCTAACACGCTCCACTGCACGGAGAGGAAGACGATCACGAGGCGCAGCTTCGTGAGCCCTCAGCGGACCCTCGACGCCGGTGAAAGAGGGGTGATGGCGAGGTGCCTCTCCGGTGGAATTTCCGTGGAAGAAACAGAGATGGAGAAGATGGGGAAGAAGAAAACAAGGCGGCGGCGCAGCAGGGGGAGAGGGGGGGAACGATCTAGGGTTCCAGGAGGGCTCGGTGGCTTTAAGGGGAGGGGGGAAAAGGTGGAGGAAGGTGGGGCTGCCATGGTTGCCTCGCTGTAAAGCGAGGTGCCCCTCTCCGTTCGGGAAGAAGAGGATCGGGAGGGAGATGGGCCTAAGGAGGAGGGCTTCGGCCCAGGTAAGTCCAGGTAAGGTTTTCTTTTTCTTCTCTGGTTTTTATTTCTTTTATTTAATTCTTTTCTGTTTTTTGTATTTTAAAACAAAATAGAAAAAGAATTTGTACAGAGAAACTTTACAAAATAGTTTTTGTTTTAAATAAGCAATTTAATTATTTTTTCCAATACACAATTTAATATATTAATTTGAATATTTGAAAATAATTTAAATACCACATTTAAATTAATTTGATTTGCAATTAGATTTAGAAGTGGAATTTGATTTTGAAGGGTGTGATTCAATTTTAAATGCAATAAAATAAAAGAAGTGACAGATGCATAATGATGTGATGTCATGATGATGCAAAAAAGAAAAACAACAAAATCTAATTGGGGATAAATCCCGGGGCGTTACAGGGGACTACGCTCCTGCACAAGCGTTGACAACGAAGACGACATAGCCGACCTCTAGGTCACGAAGAACTCGGCACGACGAAGACGACAAAGATGACCTCGAGGTCGGGTTGAGGAAGCCAACCTCCCAGCACCACTAGTGTGGCACCTCGCAGAGCGTCACACACATACGGTGGAGACGACGGCCTCCAAAACTCCAGTACAGGACGAGCAGCGGAAGACTTGGACCGGAACTCCAACTGGCTATGGTGGAGAGATCCCCTCATCCTCCTCGGTGCAACTCCTACAAAGGGAATCATGAAATCGAGGAGAAATAAGAGAATTAATTGGTTGAATTAAAAGGCAGGGGTGCCCTTCTTATATAGGTTCCCGGGGGGAGGCAACCTTGCCAGCTAGACAATGTGGGACAATCCCCATTGCCTGGTACGACTAGGGCTATTGCGCCGGCCCTAGGTGGGCCCCATTCGGCCCACCTATGCCGGCCAAGCCTCCCCCACCGAATCCCCTTGGGGTCCCCCCCCCCCCCCCCAGGGAAATAAGTCTTAATAAATTCGAAAATAAATATATAAAATCATACTTAAACATTAACTACACTAATTAATATCAATCATATTAAATAGAATTTTTTCTAGCTCCGAAAACTATTTTGTCGCTGCCCGATCTCCATCGGACCATTCCCGGGACGTTCCCAGTGATCTCTGTACTTTCCGTTTGTCTTGTCGAAACCCCTTAAGTGTGTTACCCTAGCGGTTCGATATAATAACAGACATGATCGAGACTCCTCTCCGATCAATGACTAAGTCTTAGGTCTGGACCCCATGAATAAATCCCTCTGATATAACGAATGACTTTCATCTATCAAACCTGGACGTCTAGTCTTAAACCTTTTGTCATAGCGATACTTAGCGTGTCCGTGTATCATTCTCAGATATCTCCATACCTACCATGATCTCTTTACCGACATCGCTATGTTTTACTCGTCTATGATATTATGTCAGCCGGTGACCTAGTCACATGTTTGCAAACTCATTTGACATAATCTCACCGAGTGGGCCCTAGAGTATCTATCCGGCTGTACGGACTGGCAAATCACGTTGTTGACCCCTCGTCTCAACTAGCCCCTTCCGATACCCAAAAGTATCACCTATCATTATCACACTATATAAGATATGACGTTTGGTGCGATCCAGGGATAACAATAAGAGTTGATCTCACAGTCTTAAGGCGTAATGACTACGTCCTATAAATATGGGTATGTCCATCACATCGTTCAACCAACGTCATGACTTCCATTGCCGACTGGCGCCATGCGCTATGATCGGAAAACCTCGATCATCAATCGCGCAACGAAACTAGTCTTATTAGAGGCTACTAGGGACCTGGTTGTTTATCTACCACACCTGTATTAATGTTTCCGCTTAATACATTTATAGCATGGTATAAAACATATAATGAACAATTGGAATATAACTAATAAACTATGGTTATTAAGTGCCTCTAGGGCATATTCTCTTCATGTTGGGCCTTCGGAAAAGAAATCGTCCAATTCCAAGAATATTTCCTTAAGTACTTTTCTTAAACCAAAAAGAGCATAAAACAAGGAACTGTCACAGTGGCATCTTGTTAATAGGTTAGTCCAAGAAAATGCATAAAACTATATAAAATGCATATAAAACATGGATAACTTGGTATAATATAGCATGAAACATAAGAAATTATAGATACGTTGGAGACGTATCAACATCCCCAAGCTTAGTTCTACTCGTCCCGAATAGGCAAGAACGATAAAAAGAATAATTTCTGAAGTGACAGGCTTTCACATGATCTTGATCATATAATATTGTAAGGCTTATGTTACGAATGAAGTGACTCAAGGCAATGATCTATAGTTTGTTAGCAAATAGACAAGGAGTAAGCAACTACATCATAAAAGTAAAAACTTTTTATGAATAGTAATTTCAGACAAGCATCAATAACATTTGCATAAGAGTTAACTCATAAAGCAATATTATGTAAGTAAAAGAGCATTGAAGCAACACGAAAGAAGATATAAGTTTCAACATTGCCTTTGAACTTTTGAACATGTATATCATAAAGATAGTTGTCAATACAAAGAAATATAACAAGTGTAATAAGTAAGCATATAAGAATTGTTGCACACAGTTGACACAAGTGTTTGCTTTGGGTATAGAAAGAAGTAGGTAAACTGACTCAACATAAAGTAAAAGATAGGCCCTTCGTAGAGGGAAGCAGAGATACAAGCATGTGCTAGAGCTTCTTAGTTTTATTGGTTTTCGAAATTTAGAGCATAAAAGTAAGTTTTGAGCGGTGTTTGTCGTTGTCAACGAATGATAATGGGCACTCTACCCCCCTTGTCAACCAGACTTTCAAGAGCAGCTCCCATGAAGGACGTTATTTCTACTCAAGGGCAGATCATCCCTCTTTTCTCTTTTGTTTACACTTTTAGTTTAGAACTAGTATCATTGCTTAGCTGATTAGATCAGGGCAAAAATGTGAAGAGAATGCAACGGTTAAAGTTGTAACTAATTGGGATTGGGGCAACCCATTTTCAGCTCTTTTTGCAAAATTAATGGATAAGCGGTGTATATGCCACTAGTCCGGTTGGTGAAAGTCTGTCTAAAAGCAAATTACAAGGTTGATATCCGTAATACCACATACTTCCTCATGAGCTAATAAACATTGACAAAATAAGGGATAATAAATTTTGAATGAAAGGTAGCCTAGAAGTATTTGCTTGGAATGGCAGGAAATACCATGTAGTAGGTAGGTATGGTGGACACAAATGGCATGGGTTTTGGCTCAAGGATTTGGATGTACGAGAAGTATTCCTCTCAATAGCTTTGGCTAGCAAGGTGTTTTGAAGCAAACACAAGTATAAACTATGACAATAAAACGTATAAAAACATATTGCAAGCATTATAAAACTCTACATTGTCTTTCTTGTTGTTCAAACACTTTAATTAGAAAATATCTAGACCTTAGAGATACCAAACATGCAAACCAAATTTCAACATGTTCTACGGTAGTTCCTCACTAATAGATTTTAACTACATGATATAAAAGCTTAAACATGATCTACTTGAGCGCTCAAAACAATTGCCAAGCACCACAACAGACAAGATAACAATCTATAAGAGCATGTATATCTTTCTTTATACCATCTAATACATTTAGCATTTTCTTTTTCCAACCAAACAACAATCAACTTATTTAAAATATAAACTCTCCAAGTATTTAAACAATGAGATATGGGAGTATAAAAAAATAAAACTAACAGCTGTAGGAGATGCATGAAAAACAAGACCTAGAAAGTATTGAAGTAACATAGAAGAATACTCAACCGATATAAGTGAAGAATACGAGTATTCACAAGAAAAAGTGGAGCGTGTCTCTCTCCCACACAAGAATGCTAGGATCTATTTTATTCAGAGAATGAAAATAAATAAAAACAGAAAATAAAAACAAACAGACGCTCCAAGTAAAGCACATAAGATGTGACGGAATTAAAATATAGTTTCACTAGAGATGACCTGATAAGTTGTTGATGAAGAAGGGGATGCCTTGGGCATCCCCAAGCTTTGACGCTTAAGTCCTCTTGAAATATGTTGGGGGTGAACCATCGGGGCATCTACAAGATTTGGCTTTACTATCCTCTTGATCACATCATATCATCCTTCTCTCTTGATCCTTGAAAACTTCCTCCACACCAAACTTAGAGTAAACTTCATTAAAGGGTTAGTGCACGAAAAATTATGATATTATATAGGAACACAATTGCTTCCAATGCTACTAGAAATTATCTACACCCACTGATACTTCATCGAACAAAAAGATCCAATAAAAATAATAAAAAAGGCATTGTAAAATAAATGACAGAATCTGTCAAAAACAGAACCGTCCGTAAAGACGAATTTTTTCGAGGCACTTAACTTTCTCAGATCAGAAAACTTAAAACTAATGTAAGTTGCATATATATCTGAGGATTACGCACAAAAAAAGGTAGATTATTTGGAGTTTTCTGTGAAGAGTTACGAATTAAACGGTGAACAGAAGAAAATTGTTTCTGCGCAGGAATCCAAATTTAGCATCAACTTTCAACCATAGGCTCAACTTGACACAATAATGTAATAAAGTAAAGATACAAATGAATTTATACAGAGGTAGGAATGTTCCTTGACTCAACAAAATAAAATAACAGGAAATAAAAGTGGGTTGTCTCCCATAAACTCTTTCTTCATAGCCATTAAGATAGGCATAATGATTTTTATGATACTCTCATAAAATAAGAGTTGAAAACCGAAGAGAGCATCAAGAGGCACATACAAAACACATCTAAGTATAACCCTCTTCCTATGCAAAGGAATTTTGTAAAAAAACAAGTCATTAAAGCACAAAGCAATAAGCATAGAAAAGCAAAACAAGTGAACTTCAAAATTTTCAACATAAAGAGGGGAAACTTAATATTGTTGAGATACATAAAACCATGTTTTCCTCTCTCGTAATAACTTTCAGTAGTATAAATAAATTCAATCATATAACCACAAGAATCATTCAACTTAGATAATATAGTCACATAAAGAGGATCATTAAATTTATTTTCGAGTTCATTAGCATGCTTCCCTCTTTCAAAATAGTTACTAAGATCAATATCAAGTTTAAGATCATGATTGCAACAAAGATTTGGAACTAGAGACAATTGCAAACCACATAAGTATTTCTTAATATAAGAAATTTTATCCTCCATGTTGTAACTAGGAGAATTCAAGAACAAAGTAGGACTCTCAAGAGTAAGAGTACCATCACAAGAAGCAATTATATCATTTTTATCCTCAACTTTTAAACATAGAGGATTATCAATGAGAATACGACCATCATCTAAAGCATTATCATATAGCATATTTAAGCAACATTCCTCATTATCATTAATAAGTTCATTAATAGCATCATGAATAAAATTAACAATATAACTATCACATAAAATATTCTTATCATTACCTCGAAGAATAAATAATTATTACTCTCCACAAAAGCATAGTCATTCTTATTGATTGTAGTGGGAGAAAATTCAAAAAACTAGCTATCATTATTATTCTCATCACCATAATCATCAAAAAGGAGGCATACCATAATAAACATAAAATATATCCTCAACATTAGGTGGACCGAAAATATCACAATGATTATAATTATCATATATTGGAGGCAAGGTATCAGCAAAGAAAATTTTCTCCTCCGTGCTTGGGGGGCTAAAAATATCATGCTCATCAAAACAAACTCCCCCAAGCTTAGACTTTTCCATAGCATTAGAAATAATATTGTCCAAAGAATTTATACTAATAACATTACTACCACTATTATACAAACAAACTTCCATAGGTTTTTTAATTTTCTCTTCAAAACTATCATGTCCTAATGCAACTTAAACCCGCTGGAACACCGCAACGTAACGGTGTATCCGACCGACGTAATCGTACACTATTAGATAGCGTCCGGTCTATGATATCTCTTACCGATCTGCCCGTATCCTTCTAAGGTTATGCGTTAGAAACAACCGCATTCATTTTAAATAGGGCTCCGTCCAAATCCGTAGAAACGACACCATATGAGTTGTGGTATGGCAAAAAGTCTAAGTTATCGTTTCTGAAGGTCTGGGGTTGTGAGGCGTATGTTAAGAAATTACAGCCCGACAAACTCGAACCGAAGTCGGAGAAAGTCGTCTTTGTAGGATATCCGCGGGAAACCGTAGGATACACCTTCTACAACCAAGCTGAGGGAAAAACGTTTGTCGCGAAGAACGGTACCTTTCTAGAGAAGGAGTTTCTCGCGAAAGGAGTAAGTGGGAGGAAGGTAGACCTCAACGAGATCGTTGATCTTGAACTCGAAATTCCGAGTGACGCAACGAAAGCTGTTCCGGAAACGTCCTCCACAGATGGAGTGGGAGAAACTGTCGAGGACACTGTTCTACCTTGTCGGTCTGGTAGATCTCGTATCGCACCAGAATGGTATGGCAACCTAGTTTGCACTGTCATGTTAATTGAACAAGACGAACCTATGAACTACAAGGAGGCAATGGCGATTCTAGAGTCTGAGAAATGTCTAGAAGCCATGAAATCCGAAATAGGATCCATGTATGACAACAAAGTATAGACTTTGATGGAGATTCCCGAAGGGCGCAAGGCCGTCGAGAATAAATGGATCTTTAAAAAGAAGACTAATGCTGACGGTAATGTTTTTTTTTGAAAGTTTTACTCTGAGGGAGAACTCCCACAGTTAGTGATTTTCAATTATATTATCAAACCAGTTATACAGTAGAGTTTAAGGTGGATGGAAAGAAAAGAAGAAGATAAAAGAAAAGAAGATAAATAGTTTACAACTCATAGTTTCTAGCCCATTCAATAAGAGGTACTATCAAACACTCCTTGACCCTATGTCTATAGAGTAGAAGGTCAGCAACAAAATTCCTCTTCCAGTGCCCCCAATGTGGAACGACCTCTCTGAATATTAGGTCATTTCTAGTTCTCCATATATTCCAGGCCGCACAAGATAATATTTCTATTAAGCAAGGGCCATTGAAGGTCCCATAGCAGTGTTGATGCGCTCACATATATCCTGGTTGTTGGTCCATGTAACATTGATATCCTCCCAACATCTCTTGGCAAAGTGACATTAAAAAAAAATGATCTCTAGTTTCAATTGTGTTGGCATTACAAATCACACAGTTTGGTCCATCCTCAATATTCCATTTGCGCCTTATCATCATATCTCTAGTATTTAGTCTGTCACGTAGGAGAAGCCAAACAAATACTTTAAGTTTAGGTAGAGACCTTCACTTCCAAATCGATTGGTGACTCTCCTTCATGGGCAATCCAGAAAAGATGAACTTATAGAACTTAGCTGAGGTGTATTGTGTATTTCCCCATGCAAACACACGAGTGTCTTCTGTTTCTGAGGTATGATCTATAGTGTTGAGTCTTTGACTAATTTGCTCCATCTCATCAAATGCTTCCACTGATAGGGTGTAACGTATCTGCACTTTAAATAAGGCAGATACCTGTGTATAGTGCAAACCCCTGGATCGATTCGTTTGCACACACAGTTTACGATGTAATATCACAACAAAGTATCAATTTTATTACATCGATGATCCAGACTTACAAAAATAAATAGTTCGATACATCTTTGCATAGCTTAAAGCTAGCTCAAAACAATAAAGCAACGGAAATAAATCTTCTATGAGCCTCCAACTTCATGATACGCCACAGGCGAAAACATGTTGGTGCAGACTCGAAATCCCTTAACGAAAACCTCACTCGTCATCTGAACAACCTGTATCAAATAAAATTTTGCAACAGAGTGGGTCAGATTCCATTAAAAATGGAGTCTGGCAAGTGACACTATGGTGGACACTTAATGGAATAACTCTATAGCCTACATGCATATTTGGCTGGTGGAGTTCAAGGCTAATTTGCATAAAGTCAATTTTTCCTACTCTTTTGAAAACACTTTTCTTGAAATCAGGACAAGTATGGCATGAAAACCATAATCTCATCTTCCCTTGTTCACCCATCAACTTTTAACTTAGAAATTTGAATGTTGGGAGCCTCCGTTGAATCCTTGATCAGCTGCTCAGATTGTCCGTAACCGAGGACACGGCTAAGTACTTAGTTTTACACTCTGCAGAGGTTGTGCACTTTCACCACGAGACTCAAACAACCCTTCTGTCCTTGACCCTCATGTAGTGAAAAGGAAAGGAGAAGCCTGAGACGAGACCTTTGGGGAAAGGTCAAGGCAGAGCCATTATACCACGTGGTTGCACTGGAAGGATCTTCACTTGGAGAAACTTTGGTCCCTTTGTTCCTGGGTGGCCATCCTCAAGTGTACGTACTCAGGTTCACTCATCTAAATGAGCCTGGGTCTTAGCCAGGTGCACCCACCTAAATGAGACTAAGCAGCCACTCAACTCTAACCTCCATCCTCTTGCCACATCCACCCAGAAGTTTCTTTAACTTAGTAGAAATTTACTTTCCATAAAACAACTTTAGCATAGCATCAATATTTCTACCAAGTTACCCATAGGATTCTAGACACATCTAGTGTAAGGGATATAGTAGTTTCAGCGTAGCAATACTATCCAACAATGCATAAATACACTAAGTAGTGCATAGAAAATACTTAGGAAATTTATGAGGTGTGCCACTTGCCTTGGCAACAAGAAGAATAGCAACAGCAGCTGCAACAGTTGTCGTTTCCCTCCGAAATTTCTAACACATCAAACAAAGCCAAATAAACATACACACAAAATAACCATACAAAATATGTTATGCATGATGTGCAAAATATTTCTAAGACGAGATGCATGCCATGCCAAGAAATTATTCTAAGTGAATGCAAGGCAAGTGTGTTAGTCAAATATGACTAAGGACCAAGGTCATAAAATTAATTGCTATAAGTCAATCTTGACTAAGTTGTAAGACTGCTCCTAGTCTTCATCATGTTTGATCTTGAATTCTTCAACTCCCTTGTAGTTTCCTTCATCTTCAATTAGCATTCTAAGGACTTGGTTTATGTCCAAAGTGGAAGAAGAATAGGAAAGGCAGAAACAAAAACAGAGAAGTTAGAGTTGATTTCCCAGGCTTCATCTCCAGACTTGTAATTTATCCTTAGTGATGTCTTCATTGAATCATGTAGACTTGATGGTTCAGACTTGATGATTTGTATATCACTAGTGATGGTCTTGAATATAACTTAGCCACCACGGGGTCTAAGAGAGAAGAAGGACGAGAGAGAAAGACTTAGAGAAATAAAAGGGAATAGTCTTCTTGCAGTTCCTCTTGATTTTCTTCTAAGTGCTTCTACTTCTTGGAGCTGCTTCCGGAGTCTGTTTTCTTCTAAGACTTTGTTGGCCTTCTAGTCTTTATATTGTAGCACTTTACCAAAACACTATGCTCAAATAATCCTAACTTAGAGAAAAACAATAACTATACAATATAATATGCTATGTATGCAATGCAATTTATTTCTAAGGACAACACTTAACAAAATAAAAACAACTAAGTTTGTAGATGCTAAATTTCTCTAAGGAAAGATTTAGCATTTCTAAGTGTTGAAATTTTTCTAAGGAAAGTATTCTCGAATATTTATCAAATATTTTCTAAGAGAGAAATTTACTTTGTTTTAAGAAGGCAAAATATTTGTAAGTACTTTTTGTGACCAAAGTGTTCATAATATGCCTGTTAATTTTAATATATTTTTAATTAGTTTTTATTCATTAAAAAATAATTTAAAAGTATTAAATCAATATTATTTACAAAATAAACAGAAAATTATTCCACAAAGATTAGTAGAAAAATACTACTGCAAATCCTTAGTGATTCAAATTTATAGTAATTGGATTTACTCAAAAATAATATTTCTATCAAAAGTTATGTAAAAATTACTCAAACTTTATTCAATTTAACATTATGATTTTGAAATAGTCCAAATAATACTGAAAAATATTTTCTAACAGTGTATTCATATAACACATATTATAAGGTTTCCAAAACAATTTTATTTACAATTTTTGATCTTATAGATTTAAATCTAAGTCAAATTTACTTAAACTCATAATTTGAAATTTGAATAATTTAAACAGACTCAAAAAAAAAACCAACAGTGCTAAAATATTCTACAAGTCGAGAGCTTTTCAAAAATATAAAGTTTGTTAAATTTGGCCAAACCAATAAAAAGTTATAATAGATTTAAGGTACAGGGGCTTTTCTGCAAAACTGCCAGTTTTAAACTATTTAAGAAAATCGCCGAAAATCAAATCTGATGTGGCGCTGATCTGGCGCTGACTGTGCTGCTGACGGAGCATCCACATGGCTTCCTCTGATTCGTCGGTACCGGTTCGGATAAGTGATCAATTGGCAGCCGTTGGATCTCGATCTAACGGCGTAGATCTATTCTACCAAGTCTTGGCGGCGCGGTTCGCCGGAATAACTCCGGTGACCTAAATCCCGCGGTGGCGACACGGCGGTGACACGCGTTTCCGATGATCTACAACCTAAAAGGACTAGCGGAGCGTACCGTGATGAAGAGGAGGCCTAGGCGAGGTCGATGGCGTGCTCGTGGTCCTCGGCGCTTCCTCGTTCTTCGGCAGTACCTCGTCGGAGTTGCGCACGGCGGCGGGGAGCTTCGGTCACGGACGGATTGCTCGTCCTGCTGCGCAATAAGCTACCGCGCCAAGTCAGGGAGGTGCATAAGATCAAGGTGAAGCTAGGGGGGTGGATGAGAGGGGCTAGATCGATCGAAGCTCACCGGAAATTGTAGAAGACGACGACGGCAATGGCGACACGGCGGAGATTATTGTGGGAAGCCTGGAGGTGATGAGCTAGGGTTTTCGGGTGCGGGAGAGGGCGGTGGAGGTGGGGTTTAAATAGAGGGCAACCGGGGAAGAATTCGTGCGAAGCACGGCTTCGATTTGAAGTGTTTGCATCGGACTCTTCCGGGAGAGAAACGCGCTCGGAGGTTGAAGAAGATACGGCTTGAGGGAGATGACAGGTGGGGTTCGCGCGTCAGTGAGAGGGAGGTCGATGACGGGCCGTTGGTGGGCTGCTAAGTGTCGCTCGCGCACGAGGAAGAGAGGTGGGCTTCGGCCCAGATGACTCGGGCTGTTCTTCTCCTTTTTTTTTGACAAATCCTTTTCTGTTTTCAAACTTTTAATTTAAAATTGATTTTTAAACTTAACCAAACCTTTTCAGAAAAATTCATAAAAATATGTTTTGGAAAGCTAATTCAGTTTAGAACTTTTTGGTAGTATTCTTGCCCAAAAATAGAATTAAATAAAAGGGGAATTATAAAAGATACAAATAACATGTTTATGGAATAATTTCCAAAACAAACATATAAATAACTATTAAATTTCAAACTCTTATTTAATTTAAGCCACAAGATGAAATGATGTTTATGCATGAATGCATGAGTGCAATGCTTGAATACTCTTTTAAAAGTAACATACAAAGTAATTTTTAAAAGTTTTAAATTTTTCTGATTTTTCAAATCCCCGGATGTTACAGACTACCCCCCTTAAAAGGAATCTCGTCCTCGAGATTCGAGAAGGCTAGCAAAAGGTTGTGACTGGTTTAACTGGGTGGGCTACCACCCTTAAAAGAAATCTTTGTTGGTACTGAAACTTCAATATTAAAACTTGATTTAAAATGTACCGTTCACTTCCTCCGCGGTGAGGTGGTTCACATATCCTTTATCAAAAGGATTTGGCTTGACAGCGGCTTCGGCCCCTTTCTTTTCTGGGCAGTCAGTGGAGTAGTGTCCTTGCTTCTTGCAGTTGTAGCATGTGATATGATTGAGGTTTTTCTTGGGTTCCCCATTTGGGCGGTGATTGTGGTTAGGAGCATCGTGTCCGTTTCCCTTGAATCCACCATTTTGTTCATGATGCTTGTGGTTGCCTCCTCCACTATGGTGGTTTCCAAGTTTGTGACCATGGTTCCCATCATGAACAAAATGTTTCTTGAATGAGGGTTCAGAGGAGTGCTTGTTCATCTTCCTCTTCCTATTTTCAGCTTTCTTCATGCTATCTTCAAGGGTGATTGCTTGATCGAGGAGTATCTGATAGTTTGGAGCATAAGCAACAGTCAGAGGTATCTTCAGCTCATCACATAGTCCCTTGAGAAATTTTGCCTTCCTCTTTGCATCTGTATCAATGTCCTCAGGAGCATATCGAGACAAGGCATGAAAGTCATCCATGTACTCCTTAAGACTTCTGTTACCCTGACGCAGATTGCGAAACTCCTCCTGTTTCAGATTCATAATCCCCGTGGAGACATGAGCATTACGAAATCCTTCCTTGAATTCCTCCCAGGTCAAGGTGTCCAATGGGTGAGTAATCTGATAGGTTTCCCACCATTGGGCAGCAGGTCCTTCAAGAAGATGTGCGGTGAACCTGACTTTCTCAGCATCATCACATTCAGTTGTCACCAGATCCTTTTGCACAGAACGCAACCAATCATCAGCCACCATTGGCTCAGTTGAGGTTGAGAACTTGTTTGGCCTAAGCCTCAGAAATCTGGTAAGCCTGTCCACTTGGGGAGGTGGTGGCGGTGGAGGATTGTTGTTGTTGTTGTTGTTGTTGTTGTTGTGGCTCGCTGCAATAAGCTGAGTCATCATAGTCATCAACTGGGCTTGGGCGGCCATCAACTGCTGCATAGCATCATTGTTGTTGTTGTTGTTGTTCCCAGGAGCACGTCGGGGAGGCATCTGTGGGTTTTAGCATGGATGAGTAAAAGATAGACAGATCTAGGAGAAAAATTCCTACCCATACAAGCAATAGCACAATCAACCACAATCATTAATTTCCAAACTTGTTTTTGAAAAGCCTAACTAATCGTTTTCGAACGAAGTACACCGATATTATGGAGGACACATATGATGATACTGCCATACCACAATTTGATAGGTCAATACATCATTAGGATCTCGTTACTCTAACGGATAGGTGGTCTAGTCTATGTCCTTCCTGAGTGCATCAAGTTCCTCTCCTATTTCCTTGAGTTCATCAAGATACTTTTGGGTGTTTATGGATCCTAAATCGAAGTCTTCTTCCAAGGTTCTCGATGGCTTCGCATGCTGCACTTCTTGCTGAGTCAAAGAATGATGTGTAAAGTATTGGGTTGGTGAACATGCAGTAGTCCTTAGTCTTGTGATTTTCTTCTTTGCTTTTGTATAGATGGAGTTGCACCCACCAGTACTCTTGACCTTCACCCATGAAAGGAAATCCCTTGTATACTGCTTCTCCTTCAAAGCCCAAGCTCTTCATGTTATCCTTAAGTGCTCTTGGAAAATCAGTCTCACATTGTAGGGTCATGGTCATCACTGGTCCCTTCTTGAGTGATTCAAAGAGGTTGGTCATCTAAAAGAAGATATAGTATTTTTAGAAAGTAAATAGATAAGATAGTTACAAGAAGGAAAATTAGTAAAGTTTTGTTTTAACAAACTGAATAAAAATAGATTTTCAATCCTATGGCCAAATCCTATTTCTATCCAGACTTAGGGGTTTCGAACCTACATGCAACACAGTGCTCTGATACCATCTGTAACGTATCGGCACTTTAAATAAGGCAGATACCTGTGTATAGTGCAAACCCCTGGATCGATTCGTTTGCACACACAGTTTACGATGTAATATCACAACAAAGTATCAATTTTATTACATCGATGATCCAGACTTACAAAAATAAATAGTTCGATACATCTTTGCATAGCTTAAAGCTAGCTCAAAACAATAAAGCAACGGAAATAAATCTTCTATGAGCCTCCAACTTCATGATACGCCACAGGCGAAAACATGTTGGTGCAGACTCGAAATCCCTTAACGAAAACCTCACTCGTCATCTGAACAACCTGTATCAAATAAAATTTTGCAACAGAGTGGGTCAGATTCCATTAAAAATGGAGTCTGGCAAGTGACACTATGGTGGACACTTAATGGAATAACTCTATAGCCTACATGCATATTTGGCTGGTGGAGTTCAAGGCTAATTTGCATAAAGTCAATTTTTCCTACTCTTTTGAAAACACTTTTCTTGAAATCAGGACAAGTATGGCATGAAAACCATAATCTCATCTTCCCTTGTTCACCCATCAACTTTTAACTTAGAAATTTGAATGTTGGGAGCCTCCGTTGAATCCTTGATCAGCTGCTCAGATTGTCCGTAACCGAGGACACGGCTAAGTACTTAGTTTTACACTCTGCAGAGGTTGTGCACTTTCACCACGAGACTCAAACAACCCTTCTGTCCTTGACCCTCATGTAGTGAAAAGGAAAGGAGAAGCCTGAGACGAGACCTTTGGGGAAAGGTCAAGGCAGAGCCATTATACCACGTGGTTGCACTGGAAGGATCTTCACTTGGAGAAACTTTGGTCCCTTTGTTCCTGGGTGGCCATCCTCAAGTGTACGTACTCAGGTTCACTCATCTAAATGAGCCTGGGTCTTAGCCAGGTGCACCCACCTAAATGAGACTAAGCAGCCACTCAACTCTAACCTCCATCCTCTTGCCACATCCACCCAGAAGTTTCTTTAACTTAGTAGAAATTTACTTTCCATAAAACAACTTTAGCATAGCATCAATATTTCTACCAAGTTACCCATAGGATTCTAGACACATCTAGTGTAAGGGATATAGTAGTTTCAGCGTAGCAATACTATCCAACAATGCATATAATAAATACACTAACTAGTGCATAGAAAATACTTAGGAAATTTATGAGGTGTGCCACTTGCCTTGGCAACAAGAAGAATAGCAACAGCAGCTGCAACAGTTGTCGTTTCCCTCCGAAATTTCTAACACATCAAACAAAGCCAAATAAACATACACACAAAATAACCATACAAAATATGTTATGCATGATGTGCAAAATATTTCTAAGACGAGATGCATGCCATGCCAAGAAATTATTCTAAGTGAATGCAAGGCAAGTGTGTTAGTCAAATATGACTAAGGACCAAGGTCATAAAATTAATTGCTATAAGTCAATCTTGACTAAGTTGTAAGACTGCTCCTAGTCTTCATCATGTTTGATCTTGAATTCTTCAACTCCCTTATAGTTTCCTTCATCTTCAATTAGCATTCTAAGGACTTGGTTTATGTCCAAAGTGGAAGAAGAATATGAAAGGCAGAAACAAAAACAGAGAAGTTAGAGTTGATTTCCCAGGCTTCATCTCCAGACTTGTAATTTATCCCTAGTGATGTCTTCATTGAATCATGTAGACTTGATGGTTCAGACTTGATGATTTGTATATCACTAGGGATGGTCTTGAATATAACTTAGCCACCACGGGGTCTAAGAGAGAAGAAGGACGAGAGAGAAAGACTTAGAGAAATAAAAGGGAATAGTCTTCTTGCAGTTCCTCTTGATTTTCTTCTAAGTGCTTCTACTTCTTGGAGCTGCTTCCAGAGTCTGTTTTCTTCTAAGACTTTGTTGGCCTTCTAGTCTTTATATTATAGCACTTTACCAAAACACTATGCTCAAATAATCCTAACTTAGAGAAAAACAATAACTATACAATATAATATGCTATGTATGCAATGCAATTTATTTCTAAGGACAACACTTAACAAAATAAAAACAACTAAGCTTGTAGATGCTAAATTTCACTAAGAAAAGATTTAGCATTTCTAAGTGTTGAAATTTTTCTAAGGAAAGTATTCTCGAATATTTATCATATATTTTCTAAGAGATAAATTTACTTTGTTTTAAGAAGGCAAAATATTTCTAAGTACTTTTTGTGACCAAAGTGTTCATAATATGCCTGTTAATTTTAATATATTTTTAATTAGTTTTTATTCATTAAAAAATCTTTTAAAAGTATTTAATCAATATTATTTACAAAATAAACAGAAAATTATTCCACAAAGATTAGTAGAAAAATACTACTGCAAATCCTTAGTGATTCAAATTTATAGTAATTGGGTTTACTAAAAAATAATATTTCTTTCAAAAGTTATGTAAAAATTACTCAAAGTTTATTCAATTTAACATTATGATTTTGAAATAGTCCAAATAATACTGAAAAATATTTTATAACAGTGTATTCATATAACACATATTATAAGGTTTCCAAAACAATTTTATTTACAATTTTTGATCTTATAGATTTAAATCTAAGTCAAATTTACTTAAACTCATAATTTGAAATTTGAATAATTTAAACAGACTCAAAACAGAAAACCAACAGTGCTAAAATATTCTACAAGTCGAGAGCTTTTCAAAAACATAAAGTTTGTTAAATTTGGCCAAACCAATAAAAAGTTATAATAGATTTAAGGTACAGGGGCTTTTCTGCAAAACTGCCAGTTTTAAACTATTTAAGAAAATCGCCGAAAATCAAATCTGACGTGGCGCTGACTGTGCTGCTAACGGAGCGTCCACATGGCATCCTCTGATTCGTCGGTACCGGTTCGGATAAGTGATCAATTGGCAGCCGTTGGATCTCGATCTAACGGCGTAGATCTATTCTACCAAGTCTGGGCGGCGCGGTTCGCCGGAATAACTCCGGTGACCTAAATCCCGCGGCGGCGACACGCCGGGACGCGCGTTTCCGATGATCTACAACCTAAAAGGACTAGCGGAGCGTACCGTGATGAAGAGGAGGTCTAGGCGAGGTCGATGGCGTGCTCGTGGTCCTCGACGCTTCCTCGTTCTTCGGCAGTACCTCGTCAGAGTTGCGCACGGCGGCGGGGAGCTTCGGTCACGGACGGATTGCTCGTCCTGCTGCGCAATAAGCTACCGCGCCAAGTCAGGGAGGTGCATAAGATCAAGGTGAAGCTAGGGGGGTGGATGAGAGGGGCTAGATCGATCGAAGCTCACCGGAAATTGTAGAAGACGCCGACGGCAATGGCGACACGGCGGAGACGATTGTGGGCAGCCTGGAGGCGATGAGCTAGGGTTTTCGGGTGCGGGAGAGGGAGGTGGAGGTGGGGTTTAAATAGAGGGCAACCGGGGAAGAATTCGTGCGAAGCACGGCTTCGATTTGAAGTGTTTGGATCAGACTCTTCCGGGAGAGAAACGTGCTCGGAGGTTGAAGAAGATACGGCTTGAGGGAGATGACAGGTGGGGTTCGCGCGTCAGTGAGAGGGAGGTCGATGACGGGCCGTTGCTGGGCTGCTAAGTGTCGCTCGCGCACGAGGAAGAGAGGTGGGCTTCGGCCCAGATGACTCGGGCTGTTCTTCTCCTTTTTTTTTTGACAAATCCTTTTCTGTTTTCAAACTTTTAATTTAAAATTGATTTTTAAACTTAACCAAACCTTTTCATAAAAATTCATAAAAATATGTTTTGGAAAGCTAATTCAATTTAGAACTTTTTGGTAGTATTCTTGCCCAAAAATAGAATTAAATAAAAGGGGAATTATAAAAGATACAAATAACATGTTTATGGAATAATTTCCAAAACAAACATATAAATAACTATTAAATTTCAAACTCTTATTTAATTTAAGCCACAAGATGAAATGATGTTTATGCATGAATGCATGAGTGCAATGCTTGAATACTCTTTTAAAAGTAACATACAAAGTAATTTTTAAAAGTTTTAAATTTTTCTGATTTTTCAAATCCCCGGATGTTACATAGGGGCAGCATAAATAGTTGATTCGGTGTCATTGCGGATGACACGTCTGCCACTGATGCATCCTCATTGAGTACAAATGAGTATAGATGTGGGAATTTGTCACACAGTATTTCATTGCCCCACCAATTGTCCTTCCAAAATAATGTCAACCGACCATTGTTGATCTCTGAGCTTGTGATGCTTCTGTAAATATGTATTAACTTGAATATATCCTTCCACCAGAATGAACCTCTAGGGCTTTGAGCTTGAGGGGCTGCATCATCATACAATGACCAGACTAATTTAACCCATGGAATGTCAGCTTTACAGAAGAATTTGTGCAGCTGTTTTAGAAGTAATGCATTGTTCTGAATTTCCAAATTAAGCACGCCTAAGCCACCATGTTTTTTTGGTGTGCAAACTATAGGCCAAGCAGCAAGTGAGTGTGATATACTAGTTATTTCATTTTTGCTACAGAGTCCATGACTTCTCCCTTTGTCGAATGCTTATAAAATCCCCTTAGGAAGTTTGAGTGCACCCAAAATGTGGATAGGTAAGGATGAGAGTATAGAGTTATTAAAAGTTTGAATGCTGACGGTAATGTGACCATCTATAAAGCTCGGCTTGTTGCAAAAGGTTTCCGACAGGTTCATGGGATTGACTACGATGAAACGTTTTCACCAGTAGCGATGCTAAAGTCTATTCGGATTTTGTTAGCAATTGCTGCATATTACGATTATGAAATATGGCAGATGGATGTCAAAATAGCATTCCTAAATGGTAACATTGAGAAAGAGTTGTATATGGTACAACCGGAAGGTTTTGTCGATCAAGTAAATGCTAACAAGGTATGCAAGCTTCAATGTTCCATCTACGGATTAAAGCAAGCATCCCGGAGCTGGAATCTTTGCTTTGATGAGGTGATCAAAGGTTTTGGATTCTTCCAAAATATGGAAGAGACCTACATTTACAAGAAAATGAGTTTTCTTATCACTATATGTATATGATATATTGCTGATTGCGAATGATGTGGAACTTCTGAATAGCGTGAAGAAATATTTAAACAGTAAATTTTCCATGAAGGACTTAGGAGAGCTGCATACGTCTTAGGTTTTAAAATCTATCGTGATAGATCAAGACGTCTATTAGCGTTGAGTCAGAGTACATATCTTGATAAGATACTGAAGCGTTTCGGTATGGAGACGGCAAAGAAGGGTTCTCTGCCTGTTATCAAGAATAAAACAATGCGCAAGGCACAGTGTCCGGTGACAGAACTGGGTAAGGCCGAAATGACTAAACATCCTTATGCTTCAGCCTTAGGATCAATTATGTATGCGATGTTGAGTACTCGACCTGATGTAGCATTGGCTCTTAGTTTGATGAGCCGTTTCCAAAGTAATCCAGGAATGGAAATGTCGGCCCAGTGGAGACTAGGGTATGAAGAGCCCACTCTCCCCAGGCCTCACACGCGGGCTAATCAGACGAAACGACTAAGGACCAAGCCACCGCTTGGAGAGACCCTCGAGAGGGAAATCCCCTCGAGGGCCTGAAGAGAAAGCAAGGGCCTGAAGAGGACCCGCGCTTCAGGAGACCCTCCCGAGGCGCAGCCCGCCTGGAGGTGAGTCAACAGAAACCCCTCCACAGGCCTCCCCAGGCCTGTGGGGAAACGTCGCGGCCAAGGAAGTACGGCAGGGCGCACATGGCCTCTGCCGCACCCACAGGGTGACGCAGGCACTCCTTTTGCCGTTTTTGTGATAAAGGAGTCAATAAAGTTGTGCCGCCTGCTCGAGGACAGCTATGACCTTCCTCTCTGATGATAAAGCAGCTAGATGGCGCAACCCTCCAAGGAGAACGTCATCGCGGGCTCCACCTCAGAGACTGTCGTCTCTGCGAGCGGTACTGCGCGGTCGGCCGCTTGTCGGCCACTGCGACCAACTTTATCGATTATGGACCGCGTCCATGGTTGATCCCGCAGCGGTGAACTCCTACTCCCCCACGCCGCTGCCGTGTGGGAGCCACTTTGGACGCCAAGCGGAAGAAGGGCGCCTGCGGCGCCTATAAAAGGAGCAAGACCTCCACCGCAGAGAAGGTCGGCCAATGGCTTGCTAAACACTGTAAACCCTAGCTCAACTGAGTAGATAGCCTTCGGCTGGAGGAGGAAGAAGACCATTGCTTCCCTCCCCAGGCACGAACTGCCTGAAGAGAGCCCTTGGCAAGCTCAGCTGTACTGTAACCTCCACAGTTCAATACAGACAAGCAGGAGTAGCGGTCTTACCTCATCACGAGGGTCGTGAACCTGGGTACGGGCCGGTGTCTTTCTCTGTCGTGGGTGTTTCGTCTCCGGGTCTGGCGAGCACCGTCGCCGTGCCTCTCGAGCGTCTTGACCTCCGCGTTCAATCCCCTTAACGAACTACTCTTCAGGAAGTGACTACCCCTGTTCCGAGGGAGTCATAACCCGACATTTGGCGCGCCAGATAGGGGATTGAGGCGCGTCAACAACCTTCGAGCCGCCTCCGCGCCATGGCAAACACCCGCGCTACCCGCGCCGCCTGCGTCAACCGACGCGCGCCTGAAGGAGCTCGCGCCACGCCCGGCGCCACGGCCACACGCGCACGACGGGGGCGACCCCGCTATGAAGAGCGCGCCAATTCGGGCCCTCATGCGGAAGAGCCCGAGCACAACTCCGAGCACCAGGACGACGCGCAGTCGTCACACCCGACGCGGCGCCCGAGCGGCTCTGGTCCTGGCAGGACGGACCCCGCGCCACACATCACACTCCTCATGGCGCAGGAACTTCTCCGCTACCAGCCTACCGCTGAGGCCCACAAACAGTGGCTGGAGCGCCTCAACCACCTCGTCGGCATCGCCACGACACGCCCCGCTCCGTCGCAGTCCATCGCGGACACCTCCCTCGTGGGCACGGTCGCGCCAGACGTGCCTCCGCCTCCGCCAGGACCTGCACCGGCTGCGACGCAGAGGGCTGCCTCGCACGCGTTCTCACCGCACGATTGCTTGATCGTGCAGCGCACCGCGCCCGACGCTCACCTGGGGATGGAGCTCCAGGGCAACCGCAAGAAAAGGCTCGTGGAAGAAATCGGCCAGGTGGGCCAGCAGAACCGTAGCGTGCTGCAGCATGGAGTCGCCACGTACGCCACCGGCTGCATGGCGTTCACCCGCTCCCTGCGCCGCGTGGTCTGGCCCCCGAAGTTCAAGCCGGCTCTCCCCAAGGGCTACGACGGCTCCAACAACCCCATCGAGTTCCTGCAGCTCTACACCACCTCCATCCAAGCGGCAGGCGGAGACGACAAGGTCTTGGCCAACTGGTTCTCCCACGTGCTTCGCGACTCTGCGTTGTCGTGGCTCCTGAACCTCCCCGAGAACTCTGTGAACTCTTGGGAGGAGCTCTGCAAGCAGTTCGTCTCCAACTTCAAGGGGGCGTACGAGCGCGCTCTCACCCACAACGACCTGCGTTATGTGGTGCAGAAGAAGGATGAGACCCTCCGCAAGTACATCAATCACTTCAGCCAAGAGCGCAACAAGATCCCGAACATCCCTGACACTCAAGTCGTCGCCGCCTTCCGCGAGGGTGTTACAAACAGTAGGATCCTCGAGAAGCTGGGTATCCACGACAAGCTCACCTCTGTGGTGAAGCTGTTCGACCTGGCGGACAAGTGCGCCAAGGCTGAAGAGGGACTCCTCTTCATCAAAATGTCCTCGAGAGGGGACGAGCACGCTGAGGGTCCAGGAGCCAGAAGGAGGAGGAGCCCAAGCGCAAGGCCACCGCGGTCCTCGCGGCAGAGCTTGACGCGAAGGGCACCCGCAGGGACTCTCCCGAGCCTGGGGAGAGGAAAGACGACCACCGCCCATTCTACATCTACAACAACAGGCGCGGTCACTCTACCGAGACCTGCTTCGACCTCAAGAGGTTGAGCAAAGAGCGCGAGCAAGCAGAAGGCAGTGGCAGCCGCGGTCGAGGCCGTGGCTACCGCGGGAGTGGGCGCAAGAGCGGATACTAGAAGCCATCTGGCAACTAGGCCAATGCTGCGGAGAAGAATGGCAACCTCCCTGCCGAGGAAGACAGTGACTATCAAGCTCGAAGAGGCGCCATTGCCTGCATCCTCGGTGGGGCGCATGCGCCAAAGTCGAACAATCAGTTCAAGCAGTTCGCCCGCGAACTCAACGCCGCTCTCCCCTGCACCGAGACCTCAAGGCCCCTCAAGTGGTCGCAGCACACCATCGCTTTTGACACTCAGGACCACCTCAAGTCCACCAAGACTGCTGGAACCCTCCCGCTGGTTTGCAGCCCCACCGTCGACAACGTCGCTGTCTTCAAGACACTCATTGATGGTGGAGCAGGACTGAATGTCATCTCCACAGAGACGTTCGAAGCGCTTCAAGTGCCCTACGAGCGGCTCATGCCCTCCAGGCCCTTCACGGGAGTCCCCAGCGGCTCGATCGAGCCTCTGGGGCAGGTCAGGCTCGCCGTCACATTCGGAAGCGAGGAAAATTACCGCACCGAGCACATCGACTTCGATGTTGCGCACATCGGCCTGCCGTACAACGCCATCCTCGGCTACCCCGCGCTCGCGTAATTCATGTCCGTCACGCATCATGCCTACAACATGGTCAAGATCCCCGGCAGCGCTGGAATAATAACCATCCGTGGACATGTCCTGGATGCCATGCGCGCTGTCGAGACGGCCTACAAGGCAACCGCCATGGCGTTCCCCGCAGACGAAGACATGGAGCCTCTTGAGAGACCCAAGAAGAAGAAGCAGCTGTTCTCCCAGGAGCCAACCGCTACAAAGAAAGTTTCTCTAAGCTCCAGCAGCTCGGGGGCTGAGGGCTCGGGGGCTAGCATCACCATTGGCGCCGCGCTGCCTCCCAAATAGGAAAGCGAGCTCGTCGCCTTCCTCCGGGCAAACTCTGACATGTTCACATGGACACCGTCAGATATGTCCGGTACCGAGGGAGGTGATATACCAGTTAGCCGTGTGTCCAAACGCGCGCCCCCGTCAAGCAAACAGCAAGGAAACAAGCCCCCGAGAAGAAGGCATTCATCGTCAAAGAGGTCGAGAAGCTAAAAGCCGCAAATGTCGTCCGCGAAGTCGCGCACCCCACTTGGCTCTCCAACGGCGTGGTCGTCCCAAAACCCACCGGAGGAGGCCGCCTCTGCATCGACTACACTGATGTGAACAAGGCCTGTCCCAAGGACCCTTGTCCCATGCCAAGAATCGACCAGATTGTGGACTCCACGGCAGGCTGCGACCTCCTCTGCTTCCTCGACGCCTTCTCTGGGTATCACCAGATAAAAAGGGCTAAGGAAGATGAGGAGAAGACGGCTTTCCTCACCCCTTCCGGTGTGTATTGCTATGTCTGCATGCCCTTCGGCCTAAAAAATGTCGGAGCTACTTTCCAGAGGCTAATGACGATAGCGCTTGGCGAGCAAATGGGCAGAAATACCGAGGCTAATGTCGATGACATCGTCGTAAAATCTCGAGAGGGAAATACTCTCCTCCGGGACCTTGAAGAGACGTTCGCCAGCTTGCGCAAGGTGAACATCATGCTCAACCCCGCCAAGTGTGTCTTCGGAGTGCCCTCAGGCAAATTGCTTTGTTTCCTCGTGTCCCACCGGGGCATAGAGGCAAACACTGACAAAATCAAGGCCATAGAGGACATGCAACCTCCACGCCGGCTCAAGGACATGCAACGCCTAGCAGGCTGCATGGCCAGCTTGGGTAGATTCATCTCCAAGTTCGGCGAAAGAGCCCTGCCGTTCTTCAAGATCATGAAAAGAACAGGCGCTTTCAAGTGGACCCCTGAAGCTGAAAAAGCATTTGAGGACTTGAAAAAGTACCTGGCCAGCCCACCAGTCATGGTCGCCCCAAGGACAGGCAAGCACCTGAAGCTGTATCTATCAGCCACTCCACAGACCGCCAGTGCCGTCCTTGTGGTAGAAAGGGAAGAGTCAGTACTCCACAAAAAGAGTGCAACCACTCAAAAGCCAAAACCCTCTGATGAAGAGCTCGACAAAGGAACAGGCCTCGCAAAACCACCGCCAGGCCCAAAGCCACAAGCGGGGGTTGCCCCAAGTCAACCGCTACAAGATGATCCCGCCAGGAAGCCTGAAGAGCCTCTAGAGGCCAACCCCCTCGAGGGCCTTGACAAGCCTCCAGAGGCCAACCCCCTCGAGGGCCTTGACAAGCCTCCAGAGGCCAACCCCCTCGAGGGCCCTGACAAGCCTCCAGAGGCCAACCCCCTTGAGGGCCCAGCGGAGCCCCTTCAGGTAGAAGACACCAAGGCTACACCGACCACCCTTGAGGGCCCAGCGGAGCCCCTTCAGGTAGAAGACACCAAGTCTACTTTGTTAGCACAGTACTGCGCGATGCTCGCGAGCGGTATACAATGCAGCAGAAGCTCCTCGTAGCACTCCTCATCGCCTCAAGAAAGCAACGACACTACTTCCAGGGGCACCCTATCATAGTGGTTACCTCTTTTCCCCTGGAGCAGATCCTGCGCAACCCTAACGCCACAGATCGTGTCGCAAGATGGAATATAGAGCTACAGCCATTCAATTTGCGCTTCGATACCACAAGGGTAAACAAAGGAAGAGAGCCGGTAAACTTAGTCGCCTAATGGACTGACCCAACCCCTGAAGAGCCTTTGGGAGAAGAACAAGAGCCCTCTGGAGACAAAATGCCCAGCCACTGGACCATGAAGTTCGACGGAGCTTTCGCTTGTCGCCATGGTGGGGCTGGCGTGGTCTTGATCTCACCAAAAGGCGACAAGCTATATTACGCGGTCCAGCTGTGCTTCGGAATTGACAAGATCTCCAACAATATCGATGAGTACGAACGCCTGCATGCTGGCCTACGCGCCGCAATCGCCCTAGGCATCAAGCACCTACTCATCAAGGGCGACTCCCAGCTGCTCGTCAACTTCTCCAACAAAAGCTATAAGCCTAAGGACGACCACATGGCCGCATACCTTGAAGAGGTCCGTAGGCTTGAGAAGCACTTCAGGGGAATGGAGCTCATGCACATCCCAAGAAAGGAGAACCAACAGGCTGATGACATCACAAAGCGCGCATCAAAGAGGCAAGCTCAGCTGCCAGGCGTCTTTGAAGAAAGACTCGTCAAGGCATCCATAAAGCAGCCTCAAGAGGCCATGACCGCAAGCACAGACGAAGCGCTCCCGCCACCACCTGCAAACGCGGCTCCAGATTGTGGCCCCCCTACAAGGGAGCGTCTGTTGCTCACATCGGTGCATCAAGAAGCAGGATGGATTGACGAGATCAAAGGCTACCTCGACAAAGGGATCCTTCCCGAGGAAGATGTTGAAGCGGAGCGAATTACCCCCAGGCAAAATCTTACCACATCCTCGAAGGAAACCTCTACCGCAAGCGCCCAAACGGCATCGCGCTCAAATGCGTTCCTCCTGAAGAAGGCAAAATGCTGATAAAGGACATCCACAGCGGGGAATGCGGCCACCATTCATGTGCCCGCACCCTCGCAGGCAAAGTCTTCAGGAGCGGCTTCTACTGGACTCAAGCACTTCAGGATGCAGTTGACATCGTCCAATCATGTGAAGCCTGCCAATTCCACGCCAAGCAAATCCACCAACCTGTGCTGGGGCTACAGACCATCCCGCTCTCCTGGCCGTTCGCGGTCTGGGGGCTGGACATCCTGGGGCATTTCCCAACAGAAGGGGGATATCGCTACCTCTTCGTGGCCATCGACAAGTTCACTAAGTGGCTCGAAGTGGAGGCGACACGCACAATCACAGCAGGCGCGGCGGTAAAATTCATCAGAGGCCTGGTCTGCCGCTTCGAAGTGCCAAACCGCATCATCACCGACAATGTCTCAAAATTCACCAGTGGCATCTTCAGAGCTTACTACGAAAGAATGGGCATCAAGCTCTGCTTCGCCTCAGTCGCTCATCCGCAGAGCAACGGACATGATGAGCGAGGAAACGCAGAAGTACATAAGGGCCTAAAGACCAGGACCTTCGACATCCTCAAAGGCCACAGAAAGGGCTGGATCAACGAGCTCCCTTCGGTGCTCTGGTCCATCCGCACAACGCCACCCAAACCTACGGGAGAAACACCGTTCGCCCTCGTCTATGGAGCCGAAGATGTCCTCCCCATAGAGATAAAGCATGGATCCCCATGGGTCCTTGCCTTTAACGAGGACCAGCAAGAGGACCTCCACAATGACGACCTGCTGCTCCTCGAGGGACTACGATGCCGTGCCGCCCTATGGCGGCCAAATACCAGCAGGACCTGCGACGCTACCACAGTCGCAATGTGCGCTCGCGCACCCTGGAGGCAGGCGATCTCGTCCTTAGGCGAATCCTCTCCAGGGAAGGTTTCCACAAGCTGTCCCCGATGTGTGAAGGTCCCTACAGGGTCACCCACATCGCCAGGCCTGGCGCGGCTCGCCTCGAAACTCAAGACAGCATCCCCGTCAAGAATCCATGGAACATCATGCACCTACGCAAGTTCCACCCGTGATCATCGTCACGCCCGTGATCATTGTCACGTCAAGATATCTGGCGGAAGAGGCAGCTTACGACTCAACCTCCAAGCATTTTTTGTCTCCAGAGGTTAAAAGCTCACGGCTTAAACCTCCCAGAATTTTGTGTCTCCAGAAGGAACAAACGCAAACGTTATCATTGTCACGACCGTGATCATTGTCACGTCAAGACATCTGGCGGAAGAGGCAGCTTACGGCTCAACCTCCAAGCATTTTTTCTCCAGAGGTTAAAAGCTCACGACTTAAACCTCCAAGTTCCAAAGGCTTCTCTCGAGGGTCAACCTTCCGAGCTCTCCATGTAACGAGCCACCTCAGGCCGTTGAGAGTCTCTGCCACTAATGGGTGGTCCCCATGCCTCGACATGGTCAAAACAGTAACTTGCCAACTCCAAGCATTGTGAGACAACTTCGTTCCCAAGTGAACTTAGCGCTACGGCGCCGCTGTGTAATATTTGGTGGTGAGTTTTATTTACACATTACTTCGTTGAAATGTGTGCTTATATCTCTCCACATGCGTACCTCACGAGCAGGGACTGAGTATGGTGCCAGTGCCTCAAACGACACACCAGCAGGACTACAAAACCCAAGGATCCGAGCTCTGGCTGGAGGGCAAGATCCTACAAACACGCCATCTCTACAGAGGACCTTGGTACTTACTCTCCTCGCGAGGAACGCCTGAGGGGACCTATAAGCGCGGACGAGTCCCCTGTACCGTGCTCCAGCATTTGGGTTCGCCTCTCTAACCTCTACAGGGAAAAAAATGCTCCCACAAGCCTGAGGAGGCGTCCGGGAACGACCCCTCAGGAGGACCTCCTCTCCAGGCAAAAAAGCCTCTACGGGGCGAAAACCTCGAGAAGCTAAGTCTCGCACCCTCGCCTTAAGAGTGTTTTCCGCCTCTAGTGCATGTTTGCCCCTCAAGAGACTTCGCTTTCCATTACGCTTCATGGACTACTCGTACATCTAAGGGGGGCACTTGAGCATCACGACTCAGGGCTCTTACCTCTCCTAGGCCTAAACTCCCCCCGGCCTTGCGGAGTCATTGCTCCAGCATTCCGAAGTGGCGGAGTCATGGCACGAAGAGATGGGTCCTACCAACGCAGAGAACAAATAGACATGAAGATGAGTCCAAAGAGACCTCTCGAGGGGCAAGCAAGATAAAAGCAAATTGCAAATAAGAGTATATTACAGGCCAAAAGGTCGCAAATGTCTAAGCATAAGATTGTTTCAGATACAAGCGCACCTAGGCGCAATGACGTGTAGCTCAGGCGGAGGCGTCATCATCTTGGACCTCCTCCACTGCGCCCTCCTCGGTCTCGGCAGAGGCGGCCTCCTCCTCGCTGTCCTCCGCCGCAGCCTCCGCACGCTTGAAGCATCGACTTGCTCGCGGAGGGAGTTGGAGACCCTGCGCGCGTCCTCGCCTTGGGCGGCCTCCGTCACGGTGGAGAAATCAAAGCCTGGCGTGAGAATCCTAAGGTTGGTGAAGATGCTGCCGACGACCACCCCCAGGAGCTGCCGGCTCTCGTCCTCTATCACCTCGCGAAGATCGGCGACAGGGCCCTCGAGCGCCGTGAAGAGCTGGTCGAAGTAGACCAGGTACATGGCAGCATCGCCACGGCCTCGGACCTCGGTGTGCGGCGCGTCCACGCCAAGCTGCGTAGCGAGCTCATTGCCTCGGGCAACCAGCGCCTCGAACATGCGCTCACGCTGCTTCGTAAGCACGCGAGTCGCCTGGGCAGAGTCGGTCGCCTCTGTCGCCCGCTCCATCGCGGGGGCCACCTGCTCCTCCACATCCCTGGCCAAGGAGTTGAGGTCATGAACTGCCTCGTTGCGGGCCTCCTCCGCTCGGCGACGACCATCCTTGGTGCGCTTGAGGCGGCTTGCAGCCGGGAGTTGGCCTTCTCAAGCCCAGCGATCCGCTGAGCATCTGTGGCATGCCTGGCCTTGAAGCGGTCCTCCTGCTTCTGGGCCAAGTCACGGTACTCCTGAGTCTTGGTCAGCCGGAACTGCTTCTCGCGCTCCGCAAGGGCGTCCTCGGCCTCCTTCTTCTTCTCGGCGAACCGCTGCTCGAAGCGTTCATAAGCATGCTTCTAGGCAGCGACGTTCTCGTCGTACCGCAGGAGCGCCTGGGGCAGGTCTCCTTCACGCGCCTCAAGCTCCCTGCGCCAGGTGGCTAGGTCCTTCTCCACCTGAAGCCGCTGCTCGTCGCGCTGCCGCAGTTCCTTCTCCTTGAGGGCTAGCTGCCGTTCACGCTCGGCGAGGCCCTTGAGGTCCTCCTCCAGGGTTGCCTGCGCAGCCTGGTGGGTGGAGAGCAGTTGGGTCTCTAGTTGGCCCAGCTCGCGGCGCTTTTGCGCCAGCGAGCCCTCGATTGCCTCGCGCTCGGCCGTGGCTACGCGCAGGAGCTCAGAAGCAGCGTCATGTTCCTCTTGGAGGGGCGTGAGAAGTTCTGCGGCGTCGCGGATGGCCCCCTCGCGGACCTCCTTGGCGAAGCGGGTGGCCTCCTCGCGCGCGGCCTGCAGCGCCAAGTCCTCCTGTTGGCGGGCCTCAACAGCCGCATTGAAGGACACCCACGACCTCGCGAGCTCCTCCCGCTGCTTGGCGAGCTGTATGTCCCCGAGGTCGAGATGTGCCTCCAGGCCCTCCAGGGACTCCTTCACGAGGTCAAAGGCGACCTCGCGGCGCCCCGTGCTCCAATCCCAGCCACGGAGGACCAGCTCCTTGCTTGTCGAGGGCCCAACCCCGGCGTCGAGTCCCGAGAGCCTGGCCCCAGGGTGCGCTCGGGGGCTAGGATGGGCTCCGCCCCCACCCGCGCCAGCGTCCTCTTCGGCGCCCGCGTCAGCAGGGCGCTCATCACCTTCAGCCGGACGAGGATACGAAGAAGAATCTCCCCCTGCGGACACGCCCGTGCCCGCCGGCGCCTCGCTCGCCTCCAATGCAGGCTGCGCGGGAGCCGTAGGTGCGCGCGGCGGAGTTGGCGCACGCGGCGGCGGCGTCACGCGCGGCGGAGTTGCCTCGCGCGGAGGCGTGACCGCGCGAGTGGGAGTAGGTGCGCGAGGTGGAGTGGAGATCCTCTCCTCCGCAGCGTCCACCACCCTTGGCTCGGGGGGCGGCCTAGAGGTCTCTAGGCGAGGTGCGTCCTCCTCCGCCTGAGGCTCTGCCGCCTCTGCCCGAGGCGCAGCCGCCTCCCCTTGAGGCGCCTCCTCAGTGGGGCCTGCGGAGGCCGTCTCCACAGGCCTCGTGGCCTCGTCAGCCAGGGCCTCAGTCGTGGCTCTCTTCACATCTGCAGCCTTACAAAGCCTACGGCGCTTCGCAGGCACAAGATCACTGGCAAAAACCCAAGAAAATATCTTTAAGACAGGGTAAAGCGAAGAGAAAACAAGAATCAAACAACCAAGCGTCATGAACACTCACCCGGACGGAGGAACGCCGGTATCGACCCACGCCAGGCCTGGCGAGCGCACGGAGGGCATGGTCCTGGTGCCTGACCCCTCCAGAGGCGTCACCGCTTTCCTTTTGGAGGAGACGTCGGATAGCCTCACTCCAGAGCGGTCCACGACAGCCTTGGTGCGAGGCCCGCGCCTTCCCAGAGTGGCCTCCGCGTCGGAGGCCTCCCCCTCCTCAGCGTCCTCCTCCACGGGGCGTGAGGGAGCCACCACGAAGGCATCGTCATCGCCTGACGATATGTCACAACCTCGTCAGTAAATGGCCCGGGCCTCGAGGAGGACACCTCTCCCGTCGCGGCCCCCTCCTCACCACGCCAGGCTCCGGACGCAGAGGGAGAGTCCGCTCCTACAACTACCAGTGCTGTCGGAGCAACCACCTCATCCACCTTCCCCGCCAGGCAAAACGGGGTGAAGTCCGGCATCCCGTCCAAGATGCCCAAACGGTCGCCCAAGGGGAGCTGGTGCAGAGGTTGCACAGAGCCAGTGATCTTCCCGGGCACCTCCGGGTTGACAAAGAGGATACTCAAGATGGTGTCGACGACGTCCGGGCCATGGTCTCCATGATGAAGCCGCATTGGGTCCGAGGGGCCCAAATACATCCCCATCGGCTGATTGTGAGCCTGAAGAGGGGCAATGCGGTGCTTCACGAAGTCCGCCACGACTAACTGCCCCGTGAGACCCTCCTCCCGGAGGTACTCCAAACGCCCCACCAGGTGCGCGTTGTCTGCTCCGCGAAGGGCGGACTTGCCCCACTGGGAGTTCTTCACGGGCGGTGCCTCCGGGACGTCCAGGAACGCGCAGGGCGACTCGACGCCGATAAGGAGCCACCTCTGGCGGAAGTCATCCACCTTCTTGACCACGGCCGTGACGGGCTTGTCCCCACTCCACGACATAGGGATGTATACACTCCCCATGCCATCCGCAATGCGGAAGGAGACACACCCGGTCCGCTCGCCGGCTGCCGTGCACCGCAGCGAATAAAAATTCCTGAAGAGCGCCACGGAGGGGCGCATGCCCAAATAAGCCTCACAGAGGTAGGCAAAAATGGAGAGGATGAGGACAGAATTTGGATGAAGGTGAAGGAGCTGGATTTGGTAGAACTCCAGTACCGCCTCCAGGAACGGCGAGTACGGGGGCACCAGCCCGGCGGTGATGGTGTGGAGAAAAATGGGATAGAACCCTTGGGGGAACCTCCAGAACCTTGCAGAACGAAGCGCACTGGCGCCATGCTCATTGGTCCGCCCCGCAACCAGGTGGCGGATTCTCTCCAAAGCCCGGGGGTCGGTGCGCGCCCCCACGAGATCCGCGCCGTGCGCAACCTCAGCACCCTCCGTCTGGGAAGAGGAGCCCACGGCAGCCTTGCCTTTGCTCTTGGCAGGACTCATCGCCGGGATTCGGTGTGTCGCTGGGGCAGAGATCGCCGAAGAGAGCAGATGGGAGAGCTCGAGATGGCGGAGGCTTCTGTGAGAAGAGTTGGAAACAGTAACGGCTCCCTGCTCCGGCGCTCGGGCTTTATGTCCCCTCAAGGAGCAGTTATCGGGGCATGGTGGGACCCCCCACGACGCACGCCCTAGATCGTGGGCGACCGTTTCTAGTCTGAGTGCCGCGTGGCTCGGGCCGGCCGGGCACTTTGGGCCCACGACGCTCCGCCTGCGCCCATGGGCTCACTCACGCCCATCGCGGGCCCGGGGGCTACTGCCGGCCCAGTGGAGACTAGGATATGAAGAGTCCACTCTCCCCAGGCCTCGCACGCGGGCTAATCAGACGAAACAACTAAGGACCAAGCCACCGCTTGGAGAGACCCTCAAGAGGGAAATCCCCTCGAGGGCTTGAAGAGAAAGCAAGGGCCTGAAGAGGACCCGCGCTTCACGAGACCCTCCTGAGGCGCAGCCCGCCTGGAGGGAAGTCAACAGAAACCCCTCCCAGGCCTCCCCAGGCCTATGGGGAAACATCGCGGCCAAGGAAGTACGGCAGGACGCACATGGCCTCTGCCGCACCCATAGGGTGACGCAGGCACTCCCTTTTCCGTTTTGGTGATAAAGGAGTCAATAAAGTTGCGCCGCCTGCTCCAGGACAGCTAGGACCTTCCTCTCTGATGATAAAGCAGCTAGACGGCGCAACCCTCCAAGGAGAACATCATCCCGGGCTCCAGCTCAGAGACTGCCGTCTCTGCGAGCGGTACTGCGCGGTCGGCCGCTTGTCGGCCACCACGCCCAACTTTATAGATTATGGACCGCGCCCATGGACGATCCCGCAGCGGTGAACTCCTACTCCTCCATGCCGCTGTCGTGTGGGAGCCACTTTGGACGCCAAGCGGAAGAAGGGCGCCTGCGGCGCCTATAAAAGGAGCAAGACCTCCATCGTAGAGAAGGTCGGCCAATTGCTTGCTAAACACTTGTAAACCCTAGCTCAGCTGAGTAGAATAGCCTTCGGCTGGAGGAGGAAGAAGACCATTGCTTCCCTCGCCAGGCACGAACTGCCTCAAGAGAGCCCTCGGCAAGCTCAGCTGTACTGTAACCTCCACAGTTCAATACAGACAAGCAGGAGTAGCGGTCTTACCTCCTCACGAGGGTCGTGAACCTGGGTACGGGCCGGTGTCTTTCTCTGTCGTGCGTGTTTCGTCTCCGGGTCCGGCGAGCACCGTCGCCGTGCCTCTCGAGGGTCTTGACCTCCGCGTTCAATCCCCTTCACGAACTACTCTTCAGGAAGTGACTACCCCTGTTCCGAGGGAGTCATAACCCGACAGGAACATTGGATTGCTGTTAAGAGCATTATTAAGTATCTCAGGAAGACAAAGGAAATGTTCCTTGTCTATTGTGGTTGTGATGAAGAACTTGGCGTAACTGGTTACGTTGATGCAAGTTTCTGCACAGACCCCGATGACTCTAAGTCACAGACAGGTTATGTGTTCAAGGTGAATGGAGGCGCGGTGTGCTGGAGAAGTGGGAAGCAATCTAGCGTGGCGCAATCAACAATGGAGCTATTGCTAATGCGAAGGAACCAAGGTCTCACTCCACCGCCAAACACATTCTCCGATGCTTCCATGTGATACGGCAGTATGTACAGGAAGGAGATGTAAAGATTTGCAAAGTGCATACGGATCTGAATGTGGCAGATCCTCTGACGAAGCCTCTATCGCTTGACAAGCATGATAAACACCAAGAAGTTATAGGTGTTAAGCTCTTACCAAGTTGTAAACTAGATTAAGTTGTACTCTAGTGCAAGTTGGTGACTGAAGGAGATATGCCCTAGAGGCAATTAATAAAGTGTATTTCTTCATCATATGTCGTTTGTTCATAATACATTTTTGTGTCATGCTATAACTGTATTAAGCGGAAACATTAATACATGTGTGATGCGTAAACAACCAGGTCCCTAGTAGCCTATTCTAAGACTAGTTTCATTGTGCGATTGATGATCGAGGTTTTCCGATCATGTGACATGGCGTCAGTTGGCAATGAAGTCATATCATTGGTAGAACGACGTGATGGACATACCCATATTTTCTAGGATGTAGACAATACGCCTTCGACCACGAGATCAACTCTTATTGTTATTCCCGGAAGATAATTTGATTGCATCAAACGTCATATTTATATAGTGTGACAATAAAGGTGCCCCTCTCGGGTATCGGATGGGGGTAGTTGAGACAAGGGTTCAAGAGCGGGATTAGTCTGTCCGTATAGCCGGATAGATACTCTAGGACCCACTCGGTGAGATTATGTCAAATGAGCTTGCTAGCATATGACTAGGTCACGGGGACATAAGATCATAGATGAGTAGAAGATAGTGTTGTCGGTAATGAGATCATGCTAGGTATGGAGATATCTATGAACGAGGCTCGGACACGCTAAGCATCGCTATGAAAAAAGGTTTAAGACTTAACGTTCATGTTTGATAGATGAGAGTCATTCGTTATATCACAGGGATTGATTCACGGGGTCCAGCCCTACGAGTTAATAATTGATCGGAGAGTGGTCTCGATCATGTATGTTATTATATCGAACCACTAGGGTAACACACTTAAGGGGTTTCGACAAGACAACCGGAAAGGAAAGAGATCACTGGGAACGTCCCGGGAATGGTCCGATGGAGATCGGGCAGCGACGAAATAGTTTTCGGTGTGAGATTAAATTATATAATATGTAATTAATATTAATTAGTGTAATTAATAGTTTTTTATTTATTTATTTTTGATTTTTTAAAAGCTGATTTCCCTAAATGGGACTTCTAGTGGAAAGAAGGCCCATTCGGGCGGTGGGGGGGAAGTCCCCCTTTGGGGTTCGGATTGGGCATGGTCGGCCTAGGTGGGCCACATGGGGCCCATCTAGGGCCGGTGCACTCCCTTGGCCAGCCGAACCAGGTATGTGGGACAGTCCCACATTGCCTGGCTGGCAAGGTTGGCTCCCCCCTGAGAGGCTTTATATAGAGGTGCACCCCTGGCCTTTTAATTCACCAATTAATTTCTCTTTCTCTACTCGATTACGTGATTCCCTTTGTCAGAGTTGCGCCGAGAAGAGAGGAGGTCTCTTCACCATAGCCCGCTGCCGCGCTACTGGTGTTCCGGTCCTAGTCTTCCGCTGCTTGTCCTGGACTGGAGCTTCGGGAGTCGTCGTCTCCACTGTACGTGTGCAACGCCCTGCGAGGTGCTGCGCTAGCGGTGCTGGGAGGTCTACTTCCACTACACGACCTTGAGGTCGGCTTTGTCGTCTTCATCGTTAACGTTCGTGCGGGTACGTAATCCCCGCTTTCGATCTACAAGTGTATGTATTCCGATCTCCGTTGTACTTCTATATCTGCATAGTTTAGATTCTGGCTAGTTTAAGGATATCGTTGCTAGGAAAATTATTGTTTTCTGCCTGCAATCCCCTTCAGTGGTATCAGAGCCGATCTATGTGTAGATATAGTTGTACTATGTTAGAACCCGTGTTCTGCACGGGGGCACCGTTCCTGTTATTTGCTACCCTCTAGCGTGCACTTGTGATTCTGGCAGTATTGAGTTGATGAAGCGGCCTGGACCGACTTTACGCGTACGCGTACGTGAGACTGGTTCCACTACGGACATACGGCTTGTACCGTATCTGTGGCTAGCGGGTGTCTGTCTCTCTCTCTTAAGCTGGCTTTGCATTTTCAATGGAGGGCCCGAAAAGGATTCTTAAACATGCAATTATTGGATCGTTGTTGTGGTCATAAGTTCGTAGGTAAGAAGTGGTTCTTTTTCCGACAGCCCCAGCCACGTAAAATATGCAAAAGATAAACTAGAAAGCGTCTAACTTTATTTTGCAGGAGCAATGTGATATGGTCAAGGTAGGTTTATTAAATTGTTTACGAACTGTGGGCGCCAAGAAGACCATGGCGCAATGGACCATATCACGTCGCATTACATTTGAGATTTATGTTTCCCAGCGCTTACTCTGATTCTGTTAACCAGATAATTGACTTAAAAAACACACTCAGTCATAGAGAACTCCTTGTAACAATTACAATCTCGCAATATCTATATATACTTTCACACTTATGTAGAAGATTTATACTTATCTCAATACAAAAACTAATACATTTCTACTTCCATTAAATTCCAAATTTACTTCCACAACTGTTCTTCTTCTAAGAACATTGGTATATTTCATCGAGCATATAATAGGGTTTCTGTATGATGCCTAATGTAACATAATAGACCAACATGTCATACAACCACTATTACCGTGTATCATTACTCTTAATGATTAATTGGATTTCCAAGGACCATCCTTTTGGTTTTAATCTATTCTGACTCCTCAGATATAATCCAAAACAACTCGACTAACTATTAAAAATTTCCGTTCTATTCCAAATAGACACTAACTTTCAAATAGTTTCACAACTTCATCTTTCTAATTAATTCTACTTGTACAATTCACAATGTGTCATTTACACAAGATGAATTCGGCTCCCACTCAAATTATGTCTCCATGTATTTGAGAACACGAGCTCCCACACAACATTGTGTCATCTACACATATGAGGTTCTAAGCTCCCACTAGAAAATATGTCCTTTACATATTTTACCTGAGTAAATAACTTTGACTCCCACTTAAATTCATAATTTATTTCGACAATTTGGTCAAACCAAAATCATTGATCTCTTATCAATTCGAACTTAACACGAACTGCAGTATTCTATTAATACAAATCCCACGGACCTCAAACATATCTACATTTATGTAGTCAACAAATTTGATCTTGTCCGAGATACATTTCTTCACAAAATATGATTTCACGTCTTTCTTATAGTTACATTTCTCACATAACACTTTATATGATGATCAAGAAATCGTATTTCTCCAAAAAGAATTATAGTAACATTTACTGTTTTAATCCTTCTAAATGTAACTTGGATTTTTCAGGCTCAAAGGCCTTTGTTCGTATTCTGGTATTTTCTCAACTTTCTTTGTATTCATAAGGTGCACCTTGATCTGTCAACAAGATCTGAAATACTTAATATTAAGCTGTGACCTGACAGCAATATTAATATGACAACACCTTATTTAGAAGCTTCTTTCATGAAAATATTATGATCTTTTCGAAGAGGATTGCAAGCAAGAACCAAGTTTCAAGTCTCCTTCACTCTTAATCATCAAATTTTCATTTGTAGACATATACCTTTTGGAAAACTTTCCAATATCCTACTTTTATGAATATAGGTCTGACACCTTATTTCAAGCTTCTAATTCCATTCCATAAACCATAATTCAAAAAATCATATTTTCTAGGAATTATACAGACAACAATAACAGTTTTGTTTCCGTTGGATTCTGGAATATACACTCAACTAATGTGAGCGATTTACAAAGAGCTATTTGTGTATATTCTGAATTATCGTATAATCATCTATATAACGACACTATTGTAGATCACACGAATTACCGTTGGAAACACATCTATTTTCTAGAGTGGACATCGACTATAATGTTTCAAACATATTAAGAGATTCTAAGACAGATTCTGAAAAACCACACTTCATCTTAAATAGAGTATGATTATAATATTTCACATATCACTATATCTGATATTAAAATTTTGTGATACGAATTTTCACACGTCTTTTGTGTTGAAACCATAATTCCAAAATATTGTCCTTTGATCGAATATTGTGAATACAATATTCACTAATCTTTCTTCTGAAAAACCCCATTTGATCTTTTATCAAATTAATTTAAGACTCATGATTTATTATGCAAATACACTTATTTACCAATAATCATAGAAGAATTCAGATCAAGTAAAATTCACCATATAATTAATTTAATAATCATTCGAAATGACTCTTAATTAATTTCCTTTTGTATTGACACTTCAATACTAATTTTAAACTCAATCAATTCGGCACATATAATACTTAAATAGATCAAAAGTATCTATTACTTATTACATTGCCTTTATGATCAAATTCGATGGTGTTTGTTCTACTAACGAAATCTTTTATTCCTTGGACACATAATTTTATCATTCCCACTATTATAAATGTATATCATACGCATAATGTAATTGAGATGTGATACAAATTACTCATAATATAAAACAACTGCTTTGTTTCATAACATAAAACAAATGATTTGTTCTATTACATATATGAATAACTATGTCTTGTAACATTCAAGACACCAAACTAGATCACACTCTCACTATTACAAAATGTCTTATCAAAAACTATTGATGATAACTAATATGAGATCTCGAGGACGTGAGCACTACTGGCCATCAACTTCCTTGCTTGCCATCACTTGTGCACTATCACGTCACCCATCGCCGCATACTTGTGATAATCAGGGACTGTTTCATAAACAGAACAAGTATCAAATACTTTCATTAAGTATGAGAAGAATACATTTATATCTTCGTATATCAAATATACCCGTAGCGTCGAAGAGCTCTCCTTCGATGGAATCAAATTTTAGAGATTTGAACTTGATCACGAACGTGAAGAAGCTCATCGTGTCTCCATAGCATATTCACGTACATGCTTTTCATAGCTAGGAGGCAAAGATATAAGCGCAGTCTCTATTGCACTAGAGTTCGCTATCTAGAAATTGTAGATATTCGTAAGCCTGAAGTAGATGTCATACAACTTCTTCAAATGAGTCTCCAGACAGGTATGCTCCTCCATGTGAATGGTCCGGAACTTTCTAGCTGTCTGAATTGCTCAAGACTCAATTCATCTTTGAAGTGTCCTTTGATTGCATCAATCGTGACATATGGCTCCATGTGTTGAAACAACTTTCAACTCTGGTCCTAGGCATACGGTCATGAAAGACTCCACTTCTATGAAAATACAACGACGATTGCGAAACTCATCATCTTCCTCCTCGCTAGCAGAATCATCTGGTCTATCTCCTAACTTTTATTCTAGGACATATAGGATGTTGTTGTGTTGGAGAATGTTTCTAAAACCATTGTACCATCTGATGAAGTTGGACCCGTCGGCTTCTAAGTTGGAAATCGAACTCCTAAGGAAGTAACCGAAGAATAGTTTCATCGTCTACAGATATGATCATAAAAGAGTAACGTACCTGCACTTTAAATAAGGCAGATACCTGTGTATAGTGCAAACCCCTGGATCGAATCGTTTGCACACACAGTTTACGAGGTAATATCACAACAAAGTATCAATTTTATTACATCGATGATCCAGACTTACAAAAATAAATAGTTCGATACATCTTTGCATAGCTTAAAGCTAGCTCAAAACAATAAAGCAACGGAAATAAATCTTCTATGAGCCTCCAACTTCATGATACGTCACAGGCGAAAACATGTTGGTGCAGACTCGAAATCCCTTAACGAAAACCTCACTCGTCATCTGAACAACCTGTATCAAATAAAATTTTGCAACAGAGTGGGTCAGATTCCATTAAAAATGGAGTCTGGCAAGTGACACTATGGTGGACACTTAATGAAATAACTCTATAGCCTACATGCATATTTGGCTGGTGGAGTTCAAGGCTAATTTGCATAAAGCCAATTTTTCCTACTCTTTTGAAAACACTTTTCTTGAAATCAGGACAAGTATGGCATGAAAACCATAATCTCATCTTCCCTTGTTCACCCATCAACTTTTAACTTAGAAATTTGAATGTTGGGAGCCTCCGTTGAATCCTTGATCAGCTGCTCAGATTGTCCGTAACCGAGGACACGGCTAAGTACTTAGTTTTAACTCTGCAGAGGTTGTGCACTTTCACCACGAGACTCAAACAACCCTTCTGTCCTTGACCCTCATGTAGTGAAAAGGAAAGGAGAAGCCTGAGACGAGACCTTTGGGGAAAAGTCAAGGCAGAGCCATTATACCACGTGGTTGCACTGGAAGCATCTTCACTTGGAGAAACTTTGGTCCCTTTGTTCCTAGGTGGCCATCCTCAAGTGTACGTACTCAGGTTCACTCATCCAAATGAGCCTGGGTCTTAGCCAGGTACACCCACCTAAATGAGCCTAAGCAGCCACTCAACTCTAACCTCCATCCTCTTGCCACATCCACCCAGAAGTATCTTTAACTTAGTAGAAAATAACTTTTCACAAAACAACTTTTGCATAGCATCAATATTTCTACCAAGTTACCCATAGGATTCTAGACACAACTAGTGTAAGGGATATAGTAGTTTCAGCATAGCAATACTATCCAACACATGCATATAAGAAATACACTAAGTAATGCATAGAAAAATACTTAGGAAGTTTATGAGGGTGTGCCACTTGCCTTGGCAACAGGAAGAATAGCAACAGCAGCTGCAACAGTTGTCGTTTCCCTCCGATATTTCTAACACATCAAACAAGACACAAATAAACATACAAACCAAATAACCATAAAAAACATGTTATGCATGATGTGCAAAATATTTATAACTAGAGATGCATGCCATGCCAAGAAATCATTCTAAGTGAATGTAAGGCAAGTGTGTTAGCCAAATATGACTAAGGACCAAGGTCATAACATTAATTACTATAAGTCAACTTGACTAAGTTGTAAGACTGCTCCTAGTCTTCATCATGTTTGATCTTGAATTCTTCAACTCCTTTGTAGTTTCCTTCATCTTCAGTTAGCACTCTAAGGACCTGGTCAAAATCACTAAGGACTTGGTTTATGTCCAAGTGGAAGAAGAATAGGAAGACATAAAAGATACAGAGAAGATAGAGTTGATTCCCCAGGCTTCATCTTCTGACTTGTAATTTCTCCTTGGTGATGTCTTCATTGAATCATGTAGACTTGATGGTTCAGACTTGAGGATTTGTATATCACCAGGGATGGTCATGGATATAACTTAGCCACCACGAGGTCCAAGAGGGAAGAAAAGAAAAGAGAGAGAGACTTAGAAATAAAAGGAAATAGTCTTCTTGCAGTTCCTTTTGATTTTCTTCTAAGTGCTTCTACTTTTTGGAGCTGCTTCCAGAGTCTGTTTTCTTCTAAGTCCTTCATGAACTTCTTCTTGATTTTCTTCTAAGTGTTTCTTCTCCTTGAAGATACTTCTGAAGTCTTGTTTTTGGCTAAGTCCTTCAATGGTCTTCTAGCTCCATCTTGAAAATTACTAAGTATCTAAGTGCATAGCACTTTTCCCAAAATACTAAGTTTGAAAATAATCCTAACTTAGAGAAAACTAAAGAAGAGGGGTTTTCCTTTGAGAATTATATCTACAATATAACATATGCTATGAATGAAATGAAATTTTAAATCACAAGAAACATCAAAATATCTTTTGTGATTTCTTTATAAATATGCATAAATTTATAAATGCAATTTAATTAATTTCTAATTTTGGAAAAGAGAGTATTTACTTAAATCAATTGCAATTGGATTTAATCAAAAACAATGTTTCTATTAAAAGTTATTTAAACAATTTAGTCAAACATATTCAAATTGAACACACAACTATGAAATCATTCAAAAATTACTCAACATATTTTATAGCAGTGGCATTAATTTACAAATATTCTAAAGTTTCTAAAACATATTTAATTGCAATTTTTGGATTTATAGATTTAAAGTTATTACAAATATACTCAAATTCACCGTTTGAAATTTGAATATTTTATAGTAAGTCAAATTTAAATTTTGTCAGATCCAGTTTATTCTACACATCCAGAGCTTCACGTGGATATAAAATTCATCAAATTTGGATAAACAGATCAAAAGTTATGATTTTTGCAAGTTTGTGTTATTTTCTGTTTTTAAAACAAATTCTCTGCCGAAATAGAATATAAAATCGCCACGCGGCGCTCGCTGATTGGGCGATACCGATTCGCGCGGATCGCGTACTTGGACCGTACGATCTAATTTAAATCTAACGCGCCAGATCTGCTGAACGAAACGGTACGGGAGATGTAATCTCGCCCGTCCGATCTATTTCTAACCGCTTGGATCAAAAGGGGGGGATCGGGCGGCGCGGCTCGCCGGTGGTTTCGTGCCCGCGGCGGCGCCATCACCGGAAAACGATGAACCTCGTGTCCTACGGCTAGGGGAGGAGTGAAACTCATACCACTGGACGCGGGAGACGGCGGCGGACTCGATGGCGTGACGGAGGTGGTCGAGGTGGCTCTTCTCTTCCTCTGCGAGTTCGTCGGAGAAGCGCGGCGGACGGCGGCGTCGGTCTTCGATGGATCGGCCGTCCTGGTGCACAAAACCACGCCGGAGCATGTCCGTTAGACGCGTAAAGTGAAGGGGGGCGCAGAGGGGGCGTGGAGACGAAGCTCGCGTGTTGAACTCACCGGAAAACGGCAAATCCCGGCGGCGGCAATGTCGACGAGGATCTCGCGATTCTGGCGTGTTTTTGTTAGGGTTTTGGACGCGGAAGACGGAGGCGGAGGGGGGGTTTATATAGGGGCGAAGGGGACCGATTATTCCGCGATTAAACCACGGATTTGATCCGATTCGATTTCAGTTTGGTAGGAGTTTGTGTTCTACACGATGCGGAAGATGATGACAAGTGGGGCCCGGTCGTCAGCGAGAGAGGAGGAGTGCGGGCTTCACTTGGGCTGCTCCTGGGCCAAAGCAGCGCGCGCGCGGTAGAGAAGAAATGGGCTTCGACCCAGTTGGCTCGGCCGTTTCTCTTTTTTTTTTTTTTGTCAAATCATTTTCTGTTTTTAAACTTTTAATTCAAAATTGATTTTTAAACTTAACCAAACCTTTTCAGAAAAATTCATAAAAATATGTTTTGGAATGCTGATTTAATTTAGAACTTTTTGGTAGTATTCTTGCCCAAACTAAAAATAAATAAATTGGAATATTATAAAAGATACAAATAACATGTTTATGGAATAATTTTCAAAACATATAAATAAAATTTAAAATTTCAAACTCTTATTTAATTTAAGCCACAAGATGAAATGATGTTTATGCATGAATGCATGAGTGCAATGCTTGAATACTCTTTCAAAAGTAACATACAAAGTAATTTTTTAAAGTTTTAAATTTTTCTGATTTTTAAAATCCCAGGATGTTACAGACTATCACCCTTAAAAGGAATCTCGTCCTCGAGATTCGAGAAGGCTAGCAAAAGGTTGTAACTGGTTTGACTGGGTGGGCTACCACCCTTAAAAGAAATCTTTGTTGGTACTGAAACTTCAATATTAAAACTTGATTTAAAATGTACCGTTCACTTCTTCCACGGTGATGTTGTTCACATATCCTTTATCAAAAGGATTTGGCTTGACAGCGGCCTCGGCCCCTTTCTTTTCTGGGCAGTCAGTGGAGTAGTGTCCTTGCTTCTTGCAGTTGTAGCATGTGATATGATTGAGGTTTTTCTTGGGTTCCCCATTTGGGCGGTGATTGTGGTTAGAAGCATCGTGTCCGTTTCCCTTGAATCCACCATTGTGTTCATGATGCTTGTGGTTGCTTCCCCCACTATGGTGGTTTCCAAGTTTGTGACCATGGTTCCCATCATGAACAAAATGCTTTTTGAATGAGGGTTCAGAGGAATGCTTGTTCATCTTCCTCTTCCTGTTTTCAGCTTTCTTCATGCTATCTTCCAGGGTGATTGCTTGATCGAGGAGTATCTGATAGTTTGGAGCATAAGCAACTGTCAGAGGTATCTTCAGCTCATCACATAGTCCCTTGAGAAATTTTGCCTTCCTCTTTGCATCTGTACCAATGTCCTCAGGAGCATATCGAGACAAGGCAAGAAAGTCATCCATGTACTCCTTAAGACTTCTGTTACCCTGACGCAGATTGCGAAACTCCTCCTGTTTCAGATTCATAATCCCCGTGGAGACATGAGCATTACGAAATCCTTCCTTGAATTCCTCCCAGGTCAAGGTGTCCAGTGGGTGAGAAATCTGATAGGTTTCCCACCATTGGGCAGCAGGTCCTTCAAGGAGATGTGCGGTGAACCTGACTTTCTCAGCATCATCACATTCAGTTGTCACCAGATCCTTTTGCACAGAACGCAACCAATCATCAGCCACCATTGGCTCAGTTGAGGTTGAGAACTTGTTTGGCCTAAGCCTCAGAAACCTGGTAAGCCTGTCCACTTGGGGAGGTGGTGGCGGTGGAGGATTGTTGTTGTTGTTGTTATTGTTGTTGTGGCCCCCTGCAATGAACTGAGTCATCATAGTCATCAACTGGGCTTGGGCAGCCATCAACTGTTGCATAGCATCATTGTTGTTGTCGTTGTTGTTGTTCCCAGGAGCACGTCGGGGAGGCATCTGTGGGTTTTAGCATAGATAAGTAAAAGATAGAAGGGTACTAGGGAAAAAAAATCCTACCCATACAAGCAATAGCACAATCAACCATAATCATTAAATTTCCAAACATGTTTTTGAAAACCTAACTAATCGTTTTCGAACGTAGTACACCGATATTGTGGAGAACACATACGATGGTACTGCCATACCACAATTTGATAGGTCAATACATCATTAGGATCCCATTACTCTCATAGATGGGTGGTCTAGTCTATGTCGTTCCTGAGTGCATCAAGTTCCTCTCCTATTTCCTTGAGTTCTTCAAGATACTTTTGGGTGTTATGAAGCCTAAATCGAAGTCTTCTTCCAAGGTTCTTGGTGGCTTCGAATGCTGCACTTCTTGCTGAGTCAAAGAATGATGTGTAAAGTATTGGGTTGGTGAACATGCAGTGGGCTTTGGTCTTGTGGTTATCTTCTTTGCTTTTGTATAGATGGAGTTGCACCCACCAGTACTCTTGACCTTCACCCATGAAAGGAAATCCTTTGTATACTGCTTCTCCTTCAAAGCCCAAGCTCTTCATGTTATCCTTAAGTGCTCTTGGAAAGTCAGTCTCACATTGTAGGGTCATGGTCATCACTGGTCCCTTCTTGAGTGATTCAAAGAGGTTGGTCATCTAAAAAGAAGATATAGTATTTTTAGAAAGCAAATAGATAAGATAGTTACAAGGAGGAAAATTAGTAAAGTTTTGTTTTAACAAACTGAATAATAATAGATTTTCAATCCTATGGCCAAATCCTATTTCTATCCAGACTTAGGGGTTTCGAACCTACAGGCAACACAGTGCTCTGATACCATCTGTAACGTACCTGCACTTTAAATAAGGCAGATACCTGTGTATAGTGCAAACCCCTGGATCGAATCGTTTGCACACACAGTTTACGATGTAATATCACAACAAAGTATCAATTTTATTACATCGATGATCCAGACTTACAAAAATAAATAGTTCGATACATCTTTGCATAGCTTAAAGCTAGCTCAAAACAATAAAGCAACGGAAATAAATCTTCTATGAGCCTCCAACTTCATGATACGCCACAGGCGAAAACATGTTGGTGCAGACTCGAAATCCCTTAACGAAAACCTCACTCGTCATCTGAACAACCTGTATCAAATAAAATTTTGCAACAGAGTGGGTCAGATTTCATTAAAAATGGAGTCTGGCAAGTGACACTATGGTGGACACTTAATGAAATAACTCTATAGCCTACATGCATATTTGGCTGGTGGAGTTCAAGGCTAATTTGCATAAAGCCAATTTTTCCTACTCTTTTGAAAACACTTTTCTTGAAATCAGGACAAGTATGGCATGAAAACCATAATCTCATCTTCCCTTGTTCACCCATCAACTTTTAACTTAGAAATTTGAATGTTGGGAGCCTCCGTTGAATCCTTGATCAGCTGCTCAGATTGTCCGTAACCGAGGACATGGCTAAGTACTTAGTTTTAACTCTGCAGAGGTTGTGCACTTTCACCACGAGACTCAAACAACCCTTCTGTCCTTGACCCTCATGTAGTGAAAAGGAAAGGAGAAGCCTGAGACGAGACCTTTGGGGAAAAGTCAAGGCAGAGCCATTATACCACGTGGTTGCACTGGAAGCATCTTCACTTGGAGAAACTTTGGTCCCTTTGTTCCTGGGTGGCCATCCTCAAGTGTACGTACTCAGCTTCACTCATCCAAATGAGCCTGGGTCTTAGCCAGGTACACCCACCTAAATGAGCCTAAGCAGCCACTCAACTCTAACCTCCATCCTCTTGCCACATCCACCCAGAAGTATCTTTAACTTAGTAGAAAATAACTTTTCACAAAACAACTTTTGCATAGCATCAATATTTCTACCAAGTTACCCATAGGATTCTAGACACAACTAGTGTAAGGGATATAGTAGTTTCAGCATAGCAATACTATCCAACACATGCATATAAGAAATACACTAAGTAATGCATAGAAAAATACTTAGGAAGTTTATGAGGGTGTGCCACTTGCCTTGGCAACAGGAAGAATAGCAACAGCAGCTGCAACAGTTGTCGTTTCCCTCCGATATTTCTAACACATCAAACAAGACACAAATAAACATACAAACCAAATAACCATACAAAAACATGTTATGCATGATGTGCAAAATATTTATAACTAGAGATGCATGCCATGCCAAGAAATCATTCTAAGTGAATGTAAGGCAAGTGTGTTAGCCAAATATGACTAAGGACCAAGGTCATAACATTAATTACTATAAGTCAACTTGACTAAGTTGTAAGACTGCTCCTAGTCTTCATCATGTTTGATCTTGAATTCTTCAACTCCTTTGTAGTTTCCTTCATCTTCAGTTAGCACTCTAAGGACCTGGTCAAAATCACTAAGGACTTGGTTTATGTCCAAGTGGAAGAAGAATAGGAAGACATAAAAGATACAGAGAAGATAGAGTTGATTCCCCAGGCTTCATCTTCTGACTTGTAATTTCTCCTTGGTGATGTCTTCATTGAATCATGTAGACTTGATGGTTCAGACTTGAGGATTTGTATATCACCAGGGATGGTCATGGATATAACTTAGCCACCACGAGGTCCAAGAGGGAAGAAAAGAAAAGAGAGAGAGACTTAGAAATAAAAGGAAATAGTCTTCTTGCAGTTCCTTTTGATTTTCTTCTAAGTGCTTCTACTTTTTGGAGCTCCTTCCAGAGTCTGTTTTCTTCTAAGTCCTTCATGAACTTCTTCTTGATTTTCTTCTAAGTGTTTCTTCTCCTTGAAGATACTTCTGAAGTCTTGTTTTTGGCTAAGTCCTTCAATGGTCTTCTAGCTCCATCTTGAAAATTACTAAGTATCTAAGTGCATAGCACTTTTCCCAAAATACTAAGTTTGAAAATAATCCTAACTTAGAGAAAACTAAAGAAGAGGGGTTTTCCTTTGAGAATTATATCTACAATATAACATATGCTATGAATGAAATGAAATTTTAAATCACAAGAAACATCAAAATATCTTTTGTGATTTCTTTATAAATATGCATAAATTTATAAATGCAATTTAATTAATTTCTAATTTTGGAAAAGAGAGTATTTACTTAAATCAATTGCAATTGGATTTAATCAAAAACAATGTTTCTATTAAAAGTTATTTAAACAATTTAGTCAAACATATTCAAATTGAACACACAACTATGAAATCATTCAAAAATTACTCAACATATTTTATAGCAGTGGCATTAATTTACAAATATTTTAAAGTTTCTAAAACATATTTAATTGCAATTTTTGGATTTATAGATTTAAAGTTATTACAAATATACTCAAATTCACCATTTGAAATTTGAATATTTTATACTAAGTCAAATTTAAATTTTGTCAGATCCAATTTATTCTACACATCCAGAGCTTCACGTGGATATAAAATTCATCAAATTTGGATAAACAGATCAAAAGTTATGATTTTTGCAAGTTTGTGTTATTTTCTGTTTTTAAAACAAATTCTCTGCCGAAATAGAATATAAAATCGCCACGCGGCGCCCGCTGATTGGGCGATACCGATTCGCGCGGATCGCGTACGTGGACCGTACGATCTAATTTAAATCTAACACGCCAGATCTGCTGAACGAAACGGTACGGGAGATCTAATCTCGCCCGTCCGATCTATTTCTAACCGCTTGGATCAAAAGGGGGGGATCGGGCGGCGCGGCTCGCCGGTGGTTTCGTGCCCGCGGCGGCGCCATCACCGGAAAACGATGAACCTCGTGTCCTACGGCTAGGGGAGGAGTGAAACTCATACCACTGGACGCGGGAGATGGCGGCGGACTCGATGGCGTGACGGAAAAGGTCGAGGTGGCTCTTCTCTTCCTCTGCGAGTTCGTCGGAGAAGCGCGGCGGACGGCGGCGTCGGTCTTCGATGGATCGGCCGTCCTGGTGCACAAAACCACGCCGGAGCATGTCCGTTAGACGCGTACGGTGAAGGGGGGCGCAGAGGGGGCGTGGAGACGAAGCTCGCGTGTTGAACTCACCGGAAAACGGCAAATCCCGGCGGCGGCAATGTCGACGAGGATCTCGCGATTCTGGCGTGTTTTTGTTAGGGTTTTGGACGCGGAAGACGGAGGCGGAGGGGGGGTTTATATAGGGGCGAAGGGGACCGATTATTCCGCGATTAAACCACGGATTTGATCCGATTCGATTTCAGTTCGGTAGGAGTTCGTGTTCTACACGATGCGGAAGATGATGACAAGTGGGGCCCGGTCGTCAGCGAGAGAGGAGGAGTGCGGGCTTCACTTGGGCTGCTCCTGGGCCGAAGCAGCGCGCGCGCGCGGTAGAGAAGAAATGGGCTTCGGCCCAGTTGGCTCGGCCGTTTCTCTTTTTCTTTTTCTTTTTTTTTCTTTTTTTTTTGTCAAATCATTTTCTGTTTTTAAACTTTTAATTCAAAATTGATTTTTAAACTTAACCAAACCTTTTCAGAAAAATTCATAAAAATATGTTTTGGAATGCTGATTTAATTTAGAACTTTTTGGTAGTATTCTTGCCCAAACTAAAAATAAATAAATTGGAATATTATAAAAGATACAAATAACATGTTTATGGAATAATTTTCAAAACATATAAATAAAATTTAAAATTTCAAACTCTTATTTAATTTAAGCCACAAGATGAAATGATGTTTATGCATGAATACATGAGTGCAATGCTTGAATACTCTTTCAAAAGTAACATACAAAGTAATTTTTAAAAGTTTTAAATTTTTCTGATTTTTCAAATCCCAGGATGTTACAAAAAGAGGTAAGGTAAAGTTTATAACATATGTGAGTTTAAGTTTATAATGATATTATCAAACACACTCCACTAAAATTATAATCCCTAAAATAATAATAGTGATTACACGACCCCCATCCACCACACTACCCCCGATCGTCACGGCCGGCAGCACAGCTTCAAAGGTGGACATAAAATGTCGATCACGACAACTCTGTGACTCATGCTCGATCTTTCGATCTTCCCGTGTTCTGAGGCCATATCTGCATATGCTAGGCTCGCCAATCAAACCTCGAAGACCATGGGCGTGCAACATGGCTTACACCCACTATATGCGAACGACGATATGTCTGATACCCGATTGTCACGGCCTGCCTCATAACATAGAACTTTCTTGGCGGTGCGCAACGAGGGAGAACATACTTTTGGTATTTGTTAGGGATCATCCTATTTAATATGCTATTGTTGTATATCTAACATATAAGCTTCAACAGGATGCATACACAACAACACAATATCAACATAAAGTAATGAAGTGTGATGTGACATGGTCGATGCGCCTGGACCTCCATGGCGCCATGTGCCTGGCCCCGGGCGCCCCGGCATGGCTCCGAGGCTATGGTGCCCTCCATTGCCTACAACATTACGAGTAATATCAAACTTACCGTAACCATGTCACATAAAATAACGCCTCTGCAAAACAAAGTTAGATACCTCTACCTTTATTTAGTTTTGCAAGTTTTACGTGGCATATAGGCTTATTCGTAAGAGAACCGTTTCCCTACCTACGAACTTTGTACCACAACGTCGATCATATAATTGCATGTTTAAGCATCCCTTTCGGACCCTCCATTGAAAATGATTTGCCGACTAAAGAGAGAGAAACAGACACCCGCCAGCTACAGATACGGTGCAAGCCGTATGTCAGTAGTGGAACCAGTCTCGCGTAAGCGTACGCGTAAAGTCGGTCTGGGACGCTTCATCAACTCAATACTGAAGGCATCGCAAGTTCACGCTAGAGGGTAGCAAATATAAGAAAGACGTCCTCATTCAACATGAGTTCTAACCGTACCAGCAGTACTACGCATAAATCGTCTCTGATATCACTGAAGGGGTTCCAGTGCAGAAAACAAAAAAAATTCTAGCGTAAGAACGCCCTAACTAGCCAGGATCTATCTATTTATTACATTCGATAACGGTGGCGGAACGGGTCACATTACCTCCATGTAGACCGATAGCGGGGATTACGCTCCCGCACAAGCGTTGAAGATGAAGTCGTATGTAGCCGACCTCGAGTCGCGGAGAACTTGCCACGACAATGTAGACGATGACGCCGGGGTGTCCACGATGACCCGCGTCGACGGGCGTCGGGCGGAAGATGGCGTGGCGCCGGCGACCGGGGGGGGAGGGGTGACGCCGGCGGCAGGGCAGCGACAGGGCTGCTGGGTGGGCGAGACGACATCGCCCAGGCTCCTCAAATATGGCGCCCCCGAGAACTCACAAACATACGGAGCTTAACAACAACCACCGGTCACTCAGATCCAGCTGAGATCGGGGGGTAGAAGTTTTCTGGAATCCCGCAGGGCATCGGCGCCCGGCGGTATAGCTTTGGTGGAGAGAGGAGGAAAAACGGGCGGAGAAACAGCTCTGCCGACTTGCTACAAATTTAACTGTATTTTCCATGAATTAATCCAATTAATATGTCTTGCTATATAAAGGGGGGAGGGGGTGTGCAAACTCCCTAGCTCCCCCATGTGGGACGAAACAAAGGAGTGGGGGGGGGGGGGGGGTTCGGCCGGCCAAGGGCCTAGCCGCACCAGCCAGGGGCCCCATTGCCTCATTGGTGCGGCACCCCCCACATGGGTCTCTCTTGGCCCATTTAGGTGAGATGTTTCCTTTTTCCCTTATTTAATTAATATTAAATTAATATAAAATACTATTAATTCATAATTAATATATTTGCATATTATTTAATCTCCCGTGACTCCGAAACATTTTCCGGACCACCCGAACATCTTTCGGACATTCCCAGAATCATTCCGACCTTCCCAGAACTCCTTCCGTACCACCAAAACTCTTTCCGGATCATTTCTCTCTCTCCAATAAAATCCAATAATATTCCAGAACCTTCTCCAGGTGTCGTTAAGACCTTAAGTTTGTTACGCTACGGTTCGAGAACACTCCAGACATGGTCGAGACCCTTCGCTCGCCAATGACCGCCAGGGATACCTGAACGCATATGACGGTCCCTGTGCATTCTACGAATATCGTCGTTGAACCATAAACATGATATTTATTCCCTTTGTTTCTACGATACAACCTTGTCCGAGATATGATCGCAGACATCCGATGTCCTTGTTGTATCTCATGACCGACAAAGGTTATTAACTCGTCTGTGACATTGACGTGGGGCTACCTTTCAACTAGCCCACCATAAGGCTACCTGGGCCGCGCCAAGCATGGAAAAGCCCACAGAAGGCCCACTCGGGGTACCACGTATCCTAGTCCAACTCGGTTAGGTCTTGTAACCTGTCATATCTGTACCAACCGCCCGAGACCTGGCTACCTATAAAGCCAAGAGGGTTGCCCGTCCTAGAGGACACGCTCATAGCCACCACCACAAACCCTAGCGAGATCGCAATCTCGCCATTGTAATCGCTACTCGCATCAATAATCAGACAAGCAGGAGTAGGGTGTTATCCTCCGGGAGCCTGAACCTGGGTAAATCCTTGCTTGTCAGCCGTCGTGATCACCAACACCTCTCTCTCTCCCCATCAATCAACCCGGGGTGCACAACCCTGGGATTTGCCGAGTTACCACCTCGTCAATTGGCGCCGTCTGTGGGAAGTCAAAAAAGTGTTGGAATCATGGTCGCTCTGGCTCCATCCGCAATGAAGACTGACGTCCGCGTCGCCAGGGAATCGATCCGCTTCGGCTCCTTCGAGTACGTCCTCCACCCTCCGGGTCGCCGCTCGGTGTACGCCGATCTGGACAGAGGTATACACATCACCTTCAGCTCCATATGCTGCTTCGCCGACAGTCGCGGAATACTCAGGTCCGCGACAACCGCGCCACGCGTGGCAGCACCCGCATTGGCGAATCTACCGCCGCCTTCTACCGCGCCCGCGAAGATCGCATCTGCCGCACCCGCGAAAATCGCATCTACCGCGCCCGCGAAGATCGCATCTGCCGCACCCGCAAAGATCGCTCCTGTCGCGCCCGGGAAGATCGCATCTGCATCGACTGCACCGACAACCTTAGCAACGGCCGCGCGGATCGAGTCTACTACACCAATCTCGATCGCACGGTCGGTAAAATCAAGATCTGCCTCAACTACTGCACCCGCGCGGACGACCAAGGTCTTGCGGCTGACAGCCACGTCGCGCGCGTCTTCGTCTTCATGGGGCTGCCAAGTTTACCCCAAGCCAATCGCACTCGCTCCGGCGGCTGCGAAACCTCCGAACACGTTGACGATCGCCAGAAGGCGCAACAACGACCGCGCCACGCGTCACGTTGCAGTAATTTTAGATCCCGAGCAAGGCTCGGACGACGGAAGCAGCAGTGGCAGCACAAACACACCGACCCAAGTCTACCCCAAGCAATGCTTCATGGCGGGCACAGCACAACCCGAGGATAACGAAGAACCCGCATACCCACTAGAGGTGGTCATGCCGGACCAGACTAAACTCGTCATCACACGGGACATGGGAATCCAAACCATGAAGCATGTCGACGAGGGCACGTTCCCTCCACCCGACGCACCTAGAGAGGATCACCTGGCGGTCCAGTACTTGCTACGCAAGGAAGGCGAACAACTCCGCGCCGAAAAAGCCGAGTTACTCCGGCGCAAGAGGGACGCAGATGCATCGAGTGCCAGGCGAGCTTCCCTCTCCTTTACCTCCTCCACGGAAGTTAACCAAGGAGCACGGCCAAACAGAGCCCGCGTTCCCCTCCTGACAGACGCCGACCGAACCAGGGTCACCCGTAACCTCGAGTCGTCCTTCGTCACCGAGGATGAGAACGGGATACCCGTCCCAAAGACGGCGAACGCCGCCCTGATCTCAGTCGAGACATACCTCCGGCTCACGCAGCCACCGGAGGGGGACGCACGTTCCCTGCTCCACAGACAGCAAATCGCCTCCATTAAGGCGATCGAAGAGGCTCTAGCGGCCAAGGTACCAAGCAACCGAGCGCGCGAGCCAGCAACCTCGGAGGTCCCAGCAGCACAGCGACAACCAATCAAGGACCTTCGCGACGTCATCACGCAGAAGACGGTGGACGGCAATCGCAAAGAACGTTCGGCTGGAGCTGCGAACCTAGACGACCAGGCCGACCGTGACTTCGAGCCATGTGGGGCTGCATGCTTCAGCTTCAACATCCGCGACACCCGCATGCCTAAGGGCTTCAAGCTGACAGCAGGCACCCCAAAGTACGACGGGAAGCAAGATCCACGACTGTGGCTCGAGGAATACATCATCGCCTGCACCTGCCAAGGCGGGACGTTGACTACGGCAATGCAGTACATCCAGCTTATGCTGACGGATTCGGCGCGCGGGTGGCTCACAAGCCAACCAAAGGACTCTTTCCGAACATGGGAAGAATTCCAGGATAATTTTATAAAAAGTTTCTCGGGAACATTCGCAAGGCCAACGACCTACATCGAGTTGCAGGCCTGCAAGCAAGGAAAGGATGAGTCGCTCCGCTCCTACATCCAGCGGTGGACACTCCTCTGCAACACCATGGAACCCGTCTCAGAAGACCGGATGATGGACGCCTTCATGCACGACGTTGCCCGCCGCGACCTCCGCGAGGAATTTGGTAGGCTCCAGCCGAAAACCACAATAGAGCTCATGAAGACAGCCAACCAGTGGGCCGAAGGAGAGGACTACGTCCGCGATACTTCCCCCAAGAAAGAGGTCGAAACGATCAACTGGCGTGAGGCACGTCAAAAGAAGAAGCCACGTTACACCCACGACACAATCGAGCTAGTAGCGGCGGGATATGAAACCCCCCGTGATGACAAACGCGACAACAGTCGACAATACGATCAAGGTCGACAGTCCAGCTCGAGTCTGTACAACCGTGGCAGCAGTAGCATTAGCCACAATGACGGAGGCCAGAAACGCGAGTGGAAGCGCACGCTAACCCCGGCAGAGGAGCTGATGCAACCTTGTAAGCATCACTCGTTCCGCAACCCGGAGACAGGCAAGTGGGGTTCCAGCCATCTGCTGAAGGATTGTCGCAAAGCACGGAAGATATACCAAGCCATGCAGCAAATCATCGCTCCAGTGCAAGCAATACAGGCAGCTCCGCAGCTAACCATTCAGGCGGCACCCGCAAACAACAACCAGGTGCAGGCGGCCGGAGCATTCCCCCAGCCGCAGCAGCAGCAACAGCAACGAGGTCAGTCGGCAGCAACCGACACGTATCCACCCGCACGGGGGCAGCTGAACATGATCCAGAAGGGACCCCCGTCAAACAGGCGCCAAAAGCTCATCACCCGCCAAGTACTTCAGGCCATCAACAGCCCGCGCGCACTACCAGACTACCTGCGCGGGTCAGAGACACCCATCACGTTTTCCAGGGCAGATCACCCATCCGAGGTAACCCGACCCGGACACGCCGCACTCGTGATTGAGGCCCTGATCGGCGACTACAGCTTGAATAAGGTGTTCATGGACGGAGGCAGCGGCATCAACATCATATTCGCCGACACCCTGAGAAGAATGAACATGTCGACAGAGAAATTGCCGGAATCGGAAACCACTTTCCACGGCATAGTACCAGGGCAAGCAATCACGCCCATGGGAACAATCACGCTCGACGTCATCCTCGGCACACCCGAGCACTTCAGGAAGGAGTCGATCGATTTCGAAGTCGTCGACTGGAAGTCGCAGTACCACGCCATACTCGGACGCCCAACTTTTGCCAGGTTCATGGCAGTACCCCACTATGCCTACCTGATGGTCAAGTTACCCGGATCGAAAGGAGTAATCACCGTACGCGGCGACTTCGGGCTCTCCAACAGCTGTGATCGCGAGTTCGCCAAGATTTCTGAGTTCTTCGGGGTCGAGGAGCACTTCAAGGCCATATCAGCCGACAACGACAAGACCATCTTTCCATCTCGTAAGAAGCCAGCTAAGGACGCAGCATTCAACACGAACGACGACACCGTCACCCACAAAGTCCATCCGACTGATAGCAGAAAGACGGTCAAGGTTTCGTCAAGTCTGACCCCCGCATAGGAAAGCGCGCTCATCGAGTTCCTACGTGAGAACTGGAAGATCTTTGCATGGGAACCTTCTGACATGCCAGGAATACCCAGGGAACTCGCCGAGCACTCTCTAAAGGTCCACAAGGACGCAAGACCAGTCAAGCAATCCATGCGACGCTTCTCAGGACCCAAGCGAGAACCGATCACCCTGGAAGTCGACAGACTACTGCACGCCAAGTTCATCCGAGAGATCAAGGACTCGGACTGGGTCGCCAACCCGGTCCTAGTGGAGAAAAAGAAGACGAAAAAACTACGCATGTGCGTTGACTTCACTGTAGTCAACAAGTGCTGCCCCAAGGATCACTTCCCGCTCCTGCGGATAGACCAGATCATCGAATCCACAGCAGGCTGCGAGCGCCTGTCCTTCCTGGACGCCTACTCAGGTTACCAGCAGATCAGGCTGAAAGTCGAGGACGAAGAAAAAACAGCCTTCATCACACCCGACGGCGTCTTTTGCTACCTGACGATGCCGTTCGGGTTAAAGAACGCGGGTGCCACGTACCAGCGGACAATGCAAGCGTGCCTGAAAGGGCTCATCGGGCAGATCGTCCAAGTCTACGTCGATGACATCGTCGTCACGACCCGAAAGGAGGATACCTTAGTCGACGATCTCCGCAAGGTCTTCGCTGCACCCGATGTGTACCAGATCAAGCTCAACCCAGAGAAGTGCGTATTCGACGTGCCAGCCGGAGAGCTACTAGGGTACCTCGTATCCGCAAGAGGAATCGAAGCGAACCCCGAAAAGGTGCAGAACATTCTCACAATGCCAGCACCAACCAAGCTCCGTGAGGTGCAGCGATTAGCCGGCCGAGTCGCAGCTCTCAGCCGGTTCATTAGTAAGTTGGGAGAGAAAGCTTTACCTTTCGACCAACTGATGAAGAAGACAGACAAGTTCGAGTGGACACAGGAGGCGTAGGATGCGTTCGACCATCTCAAGAAAATCCTGACGACCTCCCCAGTCCTAGTGGCACCGCTGGAAAACGAGCCGCTATACTTATACGTCTCAGCAACAAACAGGGTGGTGAGCACGGTACTCGTAGTCGAGCGGGAAGAAGAAGGGCACAACCATCTGGTGCAAAGGCCTGTCTACTACCTCAGCGAAGTCCTCACCCTGTCCAAGCAGAACTACCCGCACTACCAGAAGCTGGCGTATGGAGTTTTCATGACCTCCAGGAAGGTCGTCCACTACTTCTCCGAGCACCCGATCATGGTGGTAAGCTCCTCTGAACTAGCAGACATTCTCACAAACCAACGTGCGACAGGACGAGTCGCCAAGTGGGTTGTCGAACTAGGACCATGGGGGCTGAAGTATGCTCACCCGAAGTCCATCAAGGCCCAAGTCCTCCCAGAATTCACCACCGAGTGGATAGAAGCTCAGCTACCAAATGTCCCCGACTTGTCCAACGCATGGACAATGTACTTCGATGGCTCCAAGAAATTCAAGTCAGCCGGGGCAGGAGTTGTGCTCATCTCCCCCAAGGGTGACAAGCTGAAGTATGTCCTACAGATGGACTTTCTGACGCCATCCAACAACGAAGCCGAGTACGAGGCCCTGATCCACGACATGAAGATGGCCAAGAACTGCGGCGCCACACACCTCATGATATACAGCGACTCCTACATGGTGGTACAGCAAACCATGAAGTCCTTCTACGCCATCGCCGACAACATGATCGCCTACCGAGACCTGTACAACCAGATGGAAGGCAACTTCGATGGCTGCGAGTTACGGCACGTCGGCCGCGATAGCAACGAAGAAGCCGACGTCCTCGCTAACATGGGATCAGACAGAATTCCAGGTCCACCCGGCGTCTTCCTCGAGCGCATCACGCAGAGATCTATCAAGACTCAAGCCGTAGCAAGCACCGCAGCAAAAGCAAAAGACGATGCAAACCCGCCAAGCCAAGAGAAGGTCCCCATGGAGGTCATGCTAGTCGAAGCCACATGGACAGGACTATACCTGGCGTACATACTGCATCAGAAGCTGCTAGCGGACCCAGTCGAAGCAAAGCGCATCATCAGGCGCTCCAAAAGTTTCACCGTCATCAACGGGGAGCTCTACAAGAGAAGTATCTCGAGAATCCTGCAGAGGTGCATAGACCCAGTCGACGGCCAAGCCATCCTACTCGACATCCACGCGGGTATCTACGGACATCATGCCAGCAGTCGAGCACTGGTGGCCAAAGCACTACGAGTCGGGTTCTACTGGTTAACAGCCATACAGGACGATGAAGATCTAGTAAGGAAATGCACAGGGTGCCAAAAGTTTGCCAACAAGCCACACGCGCCAGCATCAGAGCTCAAGACAATACCGCTAGCCTGGCCCTTCGCCCAATGGGGGCTAGACATGGTGGGCCCACTGAAGAAATCATCACCCGGAGGGCATACTCACCTCCTGGTTGCAGTCGAAAAGTTCACTAAGTGGATTGAAGCCGCACCCATCACAAGTTCGACTGCATCATCAGCGGTCAACTTCATCAGGTCCATCATCCTCAGGTTCGGAGTGTCGAACGGGATCATCACAGACAACGGCTCGAACTTCACAGCCGAAGAATTCAAAGACTTCTGCTCAGAGCAAGGTATCAAACTCAGCTATGCATCCTTTTCACACCCGCAATCCAATGGGCAAGTGGAGAAGGCCAACGGTTTAGTCTGCAGCGGCATCAAGAAGCGACTGCGTGTGCCACTCAGGCGCGCAGCGGGCGCATGGGTCGAAGAACTACCGTCAGTCCTCTGGAGTCTGTGAACCACGCCCAACAGATCCACCCAGTACACTCCATTCTTCATGGTGTACGGTGCAGAAGCAGTCCTACCCTGTGACATCAAGTTTGACGCACCACGGGTGGTCGCCTACGACGAGTCAGATGCAGAAGAGGCACTCGAAGACAGCATGGACATATTGGACGAAGCACACGACATCGCTCTATCGCGATCAGCCGTATACCAGCAAGACCTGCGCAACTATCACGGACGAAGATTGCGACCAAGAGCCTTCGTCGCAGGTGACCTGGTCCTTCGCCTCAAACAGAAAAAAGTGCACAAGCTCGCCTCCCCATGGGAGGGCCCGTACATTGTCACAGAGGCGATTGGCAACGGAGCATATCGCTTAAAGGACTCGAGGACAGGAGCAGCCTGCAGCAACCCGTGGAACATTGCACAACTCTGCCGGTTCTATGCTTAGTCGAATCAACCATTGTAACAAGGATAGCATGTCAAAGCGGCAGGTTTCAGACGCACTCTTTCCCTTACCAGGGTACCTGCGGGGACTGGAAGGGTTTTAATGAGGCGGCCTGTTCGCAGCAATCAATAAAGTGATTTGAAGAAAAATGTTGTTCACTCTACCTTCTCAGTAAAGACAAACAAATAATCATAGGCCGCCACTCGATTCACTCGGGGGCTGCGCCACACAGGTTGAAATAAAAGTCTAGGCCGCCACTCGAACCACTCGGGGGCTGCGCCAAAACAGGCACAACTCAAAAATCCTAGGCCTCTATCCGACTTACTCGGGAGATGCGCCACACAGGTTGAAATAAAAGTCTAGGCCGCCACTCGAACAAACTCGGGGGCTGCGCCAAACAGGCACAACTCAAAATCCTAGGCATCTACCCAACTTACTCGGGAGATGCGCCGCACAGGTCAAATCCAAAATCCTAGGTCGCCACCCGACGCACTCTGGGGTTGCACCTCACAGGTCACACTTGAAAATCCTAGACCGCCACTCGAATCACTCGGGGGCTGCGCCAAACAGGCACAACTCAAAAATCCTAGGCCCCTACCCGACTTACTCGGGAGGTGCGCCGCACAGGTCAAGTCCAAAATCCTAGGTCGCCACCCGAAATACTCGGGGGCTGCACCTCACAGGTCACAGTTGAAAATTCCTAGGCCGCCACTCGAATTACTCGGGGGCTGCGCCATACAGGCTTCACTGAAGAAATCCTAGGCCGCCACCCGAGCTACTCGGGGGCTGCGCCATACAGGTCAAGTCCAAAACCCTAAATCGCCACCCGATACAATCGGTAGCCGCGGTACACAGGTCTCACTTGAAAGAATCGTAGGACGCCACTCGACTCACTCGGGGGCTGCGCCACACAGGTTCACAACGCAGGCTTAGGCCGTCACCCAAGGTACTCGGGGGCTAGTCACACAAGTCAAAACAGAAGCAAATACTCGCATAGTAATGAAAACAATTTCACTCGTTGCTCGAGAATTCTTCTGATTTCATACTATGTCATTTACATTGGCATAGTCGCCACATTAACTAACCCTATACTGCAGAAGAAAACTACTCTTAGTCTGCAGGCTCGGCCTTCAGCGCCCCGAGCGGGCCTACAAGACGCTCGCTGTGCTTCTGCACCTGCTCAATCATCTGGCGCGCAGCCTCCAGGGTATCGGCGTACTCGACATCGCCAGACAGTCCACCCATCAGCCTCTCCAACGGAAGGTTGGGCCGATGCAGCCGAACGTACGCCAGAGCCGCATTCGCCCCGGCGACAAGCTGAGCATGGACGATCTCCTTCAGAGCATCACCGTCACGGAACCTCTCGAGCAAGGTGGCCAGCACATGCGGCTGCCCATTGTGCGGGAAGAAGACGCGGTGGATGTGCCACAGGGTCTTCCGGCAATTCTCCAAGAGGACAGCCGCACGCCAAGTCCGGTCGAGCATGCGAGCAAGAATGCGCCCTCGCGACTTGTTCACCCAGAATTGGCGAGCTTCGTGAGAGTCGCCAGACGCCTCCTGGGTAACACGCTCTTCAACGCGGTCCCGCTCAGCCTCCCAATTTGGGTTCACGTCTGCATACACAAGCTAGAAGTCAGAACAAGCAAATTCCAACAAGGAAAGGCAGCCGCAGAGGGTACCAACCTTGAAGCTGCCGACTGATGAGATCGATCTCCCCGATCAGAAAATCTTCACGCTGGGAAAAACCAGCAGTCGGATGAGACCTGGAGCGCTGCAAGAGCAGCTCGGTATTCTTCAAGGTAGACTCAAGCTCAACCACCTTATTCTTCAAATAAGTGATTAGGCGCTGGTCGTTCGCACTTTGCGAAGGAGCCAGAGCAGCTTGGCGACGGCGAGCACCTGAAGAAGATCCCTCGCCACTTGGTCCAGCCGCAGAAGCAGAAGACGTGCCGCCGCGCAAGTCAGTCTGTCATGAACGTGCAGAATCAATACCAATATACGACTGATCAGCATAGACAAATATGATGGGAAGAAACATTCAATTTCAGCCAGAGTATTGTCAAAGGCCAGAAGACCCGACAGAATATCGATCGACAGTAATTACAAAGCAAAAGTTATCAGTACATAACACTGCGACTGCTAAGCCCCTACAACTACTCTTGGGCAACAGACTTCGACTGAGAGCGACTCTTCCGAGCAGCAGCCGCCCCAGTTGCCTTGGCCAGCGCCCTCTCGAAGGTAGACGCAAGTGTCACAGCAAGCTGTGCAGCCCGCACTTTAACTCCGCCCAAGGACGCGGTCCGGCCATCAGGTCTACGGGGGAAGCCGCTGTCGACCTTCTCGAAGTCGCCCTGAATTTGGTGGCCTAGGAGGAGCTGGAAGGTGAGCTCGGAGCCGCGTACCGTCTGCGTCCGAGTCGGAGCCGCGTACCGTCTGCGTCCGAGTGAAGTCGGCGAGGGTGGTCGCGTCATCCTCAAACGGAGCAGCAAGGGCGTCCACGGCAGTCGGCGGCGGGTCTCTTGGGAAGATGTTACGGTGCACCGTCGTAAGGGCTCCCGTCGACTTCTTCAGCGCATCTGTTGACTTCTTCAGCGCATCAGACGCATACGCGCAGACACGGTTTAGGAAGCCGACAGCCGTCGTCAAGTCGATGGTGTCACTCGACGAGCCCTCCTCAGGAGCTCCACCGCATGTCTCTGTGCAAAAAAGTCAAACGTTAGACAAAGGCAAAAGCAACAACACAGTAGGCATCAAGCCGAAACCTACCCCCAAGAGCACCGGCGAGGGAAAGAAGGCGGTCGACTTGAGTCTTCTCTTGGTCAACCCGCACCCGCTCCCGCTTCTAGAACTCGTGGAGAGCCTTCTCAAGCTCACCCTGACTCCGAATCTTCAACTCAAGCTCAGCAGCCCGCTTATCAGCCTGGTCAAGGGATGCACAAAGCTGGTCCCTCTCCTTTTCCAGGCGAACGTAAGCAGCGGCTGCATCAAGTTGCTGGCGGTAGTATGGCTGAAACAAGAGCAAGGAATTAATAAATTTGTGGACGACTCTACTAGTCACCCACACCTTCGGGGGCTACTCCCATCGGGAGCGCTGATCGTGCACCCGATGAAAATTCAAGACTACAAGCACAAGTACAAAGGACTTACGTGGTCTAGAAGGTCGGAATCAACGAAAGACGGCGGAGGAGCGCGACTCGAAGACGCGATGACGGCAGGTTGCGTGCGCTCCTCAACTGCCACCCGGGTCACCAGCTCGGTCGAGGGGGCGGACGTATGCTCCACCTCACGATGAGGAGAGTGGACATCGCCAGAACGACGGCTGAAGCAACAGTACAATGAACAACTGCAAGATTGGAACTACAAAAGACAACTCGAAGTCAACAAGGTACTAACCTGGTAGTCTCGAGTTCATCATCACTCCCGAGGGAGATAGATGGCAGCCGCGCGAACGCGCGCGGTGGCGCGGAGCTGACGGGGGGAACAACCAGGGGCTCGCTCCAGCCACCTGGGGACCGCGCACCGACGACGTCGCGACGACTTCTTCTGGATCAGCTTCCGCACCCCTTGCGGGCGACGAAGCAGTCGCAGAGTCACCGCCGCTCCGGCGCTTCTGCCTCTTCCACGCGGGTTCCTCGTCATCATCGTCATCCTCAACTTCGCCGTTGGGGGAGACAGCAGACGGAAGCTCGTCGTCGTCATCCTCCTCCACAACCCTCGACTCGTTGTCGGATCCATTTTCGGGGAGGGGAGGAAGGCTGACCAGCAGAGATCGACCCTGAAGCAAGTAGACGCAAGTCGAATTAAGACGCAGGATCGCAAGTCAAGGAGAAACAAAGAGAACAAGTCAGGAACATTACCTCAGGAACGGGGTTCGATGCCCCATAAGCAGTAGCCGGGCACTTGACGTTGCAGGTATCCGCGACTCGGAGGTTGGTGATGGACCTCACCTTGGCTTCCACCTCCTCGTCGTCAAGTGGCTCAGTGCTGACGCCCTCGACGGCCCACATCGGGTGGGCCGAGCACTGAGCGGTTGCACCCGGAGACGGAAGAAGGTGGCCATCAAGAAGACGTCACCGCTTCGCGCCCAAGGGTCTTGGTGAGGTCGCGTAGCAGGCCCAGCAGCGGTCGCGCGGCTTCCTTCTCCTTCGCAGCCAGCGGGTGCGACCAGGCCTGGGTCTTCTGCAGCCCGCGCCCGCTGTCGAATGCCGCCAGGCCGTCCTGGCTCGACTGGACGTAGAACCACTTCTTGCGCCACCCCTTGATGGAGTCCGACTTCTTCATCTGGAAGTACGCGGTGTCACCGCGCACTTGGATTCCGAAGCCGTCCACAGGGTATGGCAACCCGCTCTTCCCGACGTTCTTGCGAACGAGGAAGAGCGACTTCCACAACGCCCAGTGGGGCGTGACACCCAGAAAGCACTCGCAAAGCACGATAAAGCCCGCGATGCTCAAAACGCCATTGGGGGTCAGATCATGGATCTGAACCCCATAGGCATACAGGAGACCACGCACAAAATCGTGCAAGGGGAACCTGAAGTCCCACGGAAGGAAATCCACGAAGCATACGCGTTCCCCATCCCGGGGTGTGGGGTAAACTTTTTTGCCAGGAGCGCGTACCTGGACTTGATCAGCAGGAGGAAGAAGACCTTGAGCACGGAGGAGTTCGACCTCCGCCTTCTTCACCGACGACCTCTGCCAGTCGCCGTCGGGCTTCTTCATCAGCCCGGCTTCGTCGGCGGCGGCAGAGGAACCAGCGGCAGTCTTCCGCTTGCCCATGGCTTCGCGGGGCAGCACAAGGTGCGCGGACAAATAGCACAGAGCTCTGGTGAGGGCGAGAATGGCAGAAGGCAGAGGAAAGGAGGCGCGGACGAATGGAGAAGATAATGCCCTCGCGGTGCGGCGCAGTACTTATGCCTCAGCAAAATTAATCTCAGCCCTCCGTCGCGCAGCGGTTCAGAGCATCCTCATCCCGCCGTCCACGTGTCAAGCAAAAGAGGCCAACCGTCGCCGCCAACTTCCTCCACTACGCACGAGAATCGAGGCGTCATCATCGTGCGCGAAAATTTCGCGCCCAGTTCGGAAACGTGACAACTGCTGACCGTGGTCAGCGCTGCCAGTGGGCCCCGCCATGTCACGTCCCATCGGGCGCAGAGGCGTGCAAGGAAACGTCAGCAGCGACGTCATCAAGCCAACGGCTCCAAACAACTAGACATCGAGATAACTCGAACGCAAGATTCGAGTGGTAGGCTTCTAAGCTGAAACAACTGAAGACAATGCACTGGTCCAGGAACCCGAAACGTCTATTCGGGTGACGAAGAAAGTCAAGTAAGCTCCCGCTGCCGAATCAGATCTACAAGTAAGCCAACAGGCCGAATAGAAACAAGCTTCACATGAAGAACATGACAAAGTAATTCGACTGCAAAGGTTACTCCCATCGGGAGAGGCCTGTTCGACTAAAGAAATCGAGTTCAAGCTCAAGATCAAGCAATCCAATGGCACGTCCAGGAGGAGGAAGTCCTTTGCCCGACTCTACGCTTCGACCAAGCACTCGGGGGCTACTGACGTGGGGCTACCTTTCAACTAGCCCACCATAAGCCTACCTGGGCCGCGCCAAGCATGGAAAAGCCCACAGAAGGCCCACTCGGGGTACCACGTATCCTAGTCCAACTCGGTTAGATCTTGTAACCTGCCATATCTGTACCAACCGCCCGAGACCTGGCTACCTATAAAGCCAGGAGGGTTGCCCGTCCTAGAGGACACGCTCATAGCCACCACCACAAACCCTAGGGAGATCGCAATCTCGCCATTGTAATCGCTACTCGCATCAATAATCAGACAAGTAGGAGTAGGGTGTTATCCTCCGGGAGCCTGTGTAACGTCCCAGCGTTTAGGAAACCACGGAGGGTAGAAATAGAATTTGTGCATTTGCATTCATGCATCTGAAAATGCGAATAAATTTTTCGCAACTTGAAAACCTGAGGTGATCAAAGTTTCTTTCAACTCATTGAGTAGGGTATAGTTCAATTGAGGTGATTGTGATAAATTTTGACATGACCTTTAGGTATTTTCTCTTTTTGAGGGGATTTGAGCAAATTCTAATAATTAAATAATTTGAGTAAAAAAAAAAAAAATAATAAGTATTTAATAAATAAAGAGGAAATTCACAAATTAATAATTACAAATACAAGTTATAAAGAATAAAGTACAAAAATACTTACTTTATTAATAAACAATAATGTTACATTGTATTTACAAACATTTAAACAAAAATTGAAATAAATAAGAGATTACATATGGAAACACAATCCTAAGAAAAACTATTCTTGCATCTCAATCTTCTCCACCCCGACAATCATCTGCTTCATCTGTACACCACCTATCTTTCCTGTAAGACAAAAGGAAGCAATACAAAAACAATAGGAGATAAACTAAAAACACTTCATAAAGGGGAAGTATTGATAAAATAATACTCTCAGATTAACAGTGAAATGCACTGTTAGTCTCATCATCGAGTTAAGGACCTTAATCAAGGTTAGCATCTGTTCTTATCAAATAATTTAGTCTCAGCACCACATCAAGGTCTGGATTAAGGAAAAGCCAATTGGCAGCACAAAATAACTCCCACAACCAGGATAACCTCAAAGAGAGCCGAAGGGATCAGCTCCAAGCACAGGACATGGGCAAGCTAGTATGCAGGCAGCTCTATCACACATGCAAGAGTCACTGCTGTCACCAGCACAGCAGCAGCAACAGGGATAAGTGAACACTGCCGTGGCTTGCAAGTGAGGAAAATGCACTTGCTCACTTCAGCTCACAACGTAGCACAACCAGCACCAGCGACTGATCATCTCTGTTCAGCACCCAAACCATCTCACCAAATCACTTCTACCACCTAGCACCACTACACCAAAACTCCATCTCAGCTGAAAGCAAGACAAGATGATGGTAAGCAGCACCAAGGAGGAGAAGGGCTGAGCAGCACCAAGGAGGAGTAGGGCTGCGCAAGCATCAGGAGGAGAAGGGCTGTGCATAAACAAGGAGGAGAAGGGCTGAGTACATACAAGGAAGTGAACAAGTGATCAAGATTCTACAGCAACCCAGAACCACACCACAACTTGCCAGGAGGTTGATCCTCAACTTATTTTGCAAGTGAATAGATTGGTAGATGCATGGGTTATTCTGTCAAGTGTTAACCCTCAGAGATGCATACAAATGGTATGCACAACTCATCACTGGGGTTTTATAAAAGGCACACTAGTATCTGTTCTTTTTGAAAAGCCAGGAGCCTCAGTCTATGCATCATAGGCAAGGGGAGCAATAAAAGAATTTTATACCAGCACCAAACACAGACCTCAAGCACAACAGCCTCAGCTTGTGCATCACAGACCACTTGCAATGAACAAATCATGCAAAATAAATTGCATCTGTTCTTATCTTAAGAAAGCCTCAGCTTATGCATCATTGGCTGAGGCAACATACATCAATTCCTTGCCAAAGTAATTAGCTAAGGAACTCAATCTCATATCATCCAGCAGCTTGATTAAATATAGGTTGCTGGGCACTAATTCCCTAAGGAAAGAGCACCACAAACACAACCCAAAAATTAACCAAAGAGATCATTCATCCATTTAATAATAGTATCATCTTCCTGGAAGTAAAAACCCCAGGAATCAAACATGTTGAGCAATAAATCAATGTTCTTTAGCTAACTGAAGAACTTGATCCAGTTAAGGCATTTAGCACATCTCTGAACATAAGATTTCAGAGTAGCTCACTCATACAGAATAATAACTTCAGTAAGCTACACCCTCCATTATCAGAAATTCAGTTCAGCACAACTGAAATAATTTCAGTAAGCAACAGAGAGCAACACACCAGCAGCAGATCATATGGTCATGATCTTGCCACTGGGCACACTCCCAGGAGATACCACAGCAGCAAGACACAACCATAGAAGCCACTAAGGCACAAATCCTTTCCAAATTCATCTGAACTTTTGAATCACTTGCAAGCAAGCCTAAATAGGGAAACAGATCATTTTCCTAGCTGTAGCAACTAGGAATCAGTATGTTAAGCACCATAACTGATTTAACATTCAGATTATTCACAAGAGGAATCACACACATCCATCAGAGATGCACATCACAAATAGCAGCCAGGACATCATCAAATAATCTCCACCAACCGAGAGGAATATCACACAGCACGGCCTCGGGCCCAAATAGAGTGAGAGAGAGGGGAGGAAAGAATGGCGCTTACCAGCGCCTGTGTGCAACCACGACGGCGTGGAGGGGCAGTGCCCACGCGGCCGTCGCAGCGCCGCACAGGGAAGTCTTCTCCTCGCGCGCAGGCCACCAGATGAACGCCGGCGTGCAAAGAGGCAGCCAGAGCCGAAACCCTAGCTCGGGATCGAAGAGGGCACGGCCGCGCGAGGATCGATTCGGCGAGAAACCGCGGATAGGGGGATAGACCGCGGTGCGGCGCGTCGATGGCGCATGGAAACGGCGGCGGAGACTGCCGGAGGTGGACGGAGCAGGGAGGCGACGGCGGCGGCGATTCCGTCGCACGGGAGGAAAAGGGGATCGGGGAAAGGAGAGGTTAGGGCCGCGTCTGGCGTTGACCGGTTCGGTCGAGCCAGTTGAGGGTTCCACCCATGACAGCTCTGGCCCACCAGTCAGTGGGCCAAGCCCACTCATTTCTTTTCCCTGTCCAAATTAATCATTGGATACAAAATAAAAGAAATAAAACAAAAGATGCAATTAAATAAAAATTAAAACATTAAATAAAAATAAGTTTTGAATTCAGAAAAATGTAATCTATTCAAAATTATTTTATTCTAAATCTTCCAAGTAAAATTTAGAAATAAAACTATTTACATAGCCTCTTATTTTAAATAAAAGATTCAAATTCCTAAATTCAATATATATGGATTTATCTATTAAAAATAAATATTAACTCAACTATTTAATATCCTACACACTCTGAAATTATTGTATAAGAATAATTGATATCTTGTAAGACTTAAATTAAATAAATAGAGGTGCACAACAAATAAATCTGGAAGCTATAACCATTCATAATAATTTAACCGAAGAATAAGTTATGATCTTAATTATCCTTTTAACCTTTGGAGATTCCTTAACTTAATATAAGAAATATTTTCTTCTTCAAAAGTTATTCTTTTTGCCACTCCACACAAAAACCCCATAATATTCATTTTAAGTCTTAACAACATAAGCATGACTTTCATTAGAAATGAAACCAATCAACACCAAGCATCTACTATTACTATGCTTTACTATATGTCCTGTAAGTTTACTTTTAGCATCTTGGAATGTACCCTTGATTGTAAATTAAACATGAAGATTAACCAAATCGCCCAAACATAACTCACAAACAACACCGGGAAATACTTTGGGGTTTTACAAAATGCATATCATACTTATGTTCCAAAGCATCCATTGCTTCTTTAAACATTGTCTTATGAGACAATGATGCCTTATTTCAGAACCCGAGGTCCCGGGTCAGTCCGAACCTTCACGTTACACTACCTCTCAGCCAGCAGGCAAGTTCATCCCTTTTTGAACACGTCCTCTTGAAAGATTTGTTACAAAACTATTTCCAAAATGCTATTATCACATGCATTACAAAAAGGACTGAAAACTTATTTTATAATGATATGACTACGGTTACCCACCAGTGAGGTGGTAATCTCATATGGGTGGCAGATGGGACCACGGTAAGAATGGTGTGGTGGAGGTTCCATTTGCACGGGAAAGTATCATCTAGGACTTAACAACAAATGTCGCCAGTGATTCTTGCGCCGAATATTACGCGCAACCATAAGATTTGGAATGGGACGGAGAAGTCAGCTGTACCCTTTTCCTCTCGTACACCAACGGGTGACTAGATCAAAGCCGGGCGGTGTGTAAATCCGCTGAGCTTGAGGTGGCCAGGATAATAACCTCACCTTCGGGTTGTGGCTTCTAGCATCTATGAAGGTTGGCTTCAGGACTGATTTGATGCGGTTTCCAAATAGTCAGCAGGCATGAGATGACTGGTTTCCTCTAGCCTGCAACTGAAGTAATGGGGGGTGTGCGGGGATGGTGGAAAGGCGCAGTGATTGGCTTGGGTTATTGACTGGGCCCCACACCAAGGAAGTGTGGACGGGAAAGATTCGCCCGGTTGTGCAACAAGGTCTTGATCTCTTATGGGTAAAGCAGCGCACCTCTGCAGAGTGTATAAATGTGACATGTTACTCCACGTTCCAGGACGGAACGACGAACGCAGCAGGAAAGGAGGCTCCTCAAAGCCCTAGCCCTGTGACTCCTGACGGACATAGCTCTTCAGAAATAAAAGCAATATTTGAAGAAATGTTTTCGAAAACTTGCATTAGCCTACGACAATCCATTGTCAGTGGCTGTAGCTAGCACATCAAACTTCCCACTTTTCCATAATGAACTTGCGGAGTAACGCTGTTACTCACCCTTGCCTTAAACCCCTTTCTAGACTTTGAGGCCACAGAAGACGAAGAAGGTTACGACGTCTACAACCAAGACAACCTGGTCTACGACGAGCCAGACTTATCAGGTGGAGTCGAAGGCGTCGACTACCTCATCACCTTCGGTGACCAAGAGGAAGAGGCGGAGGATTACTAGAGCAAATCCCTAGCGTAGTTAGTGAGCCGAGCAACATAGAACTTTACTAAATGAGTTGCTGAGCTCCATGGTTTTAAGTTTGTTAATACCCCTTATTTGTAAACTCTTAAGTTTACAAATAGAACCTAGTAGTGCGAATCCTCGGTGGACTGAAGAGGATCTTTCCGAATTTGTACACTTTTGGCTTGTAATAATATGTGTATGACCGTTGGACCCATGCAATGTTTCTGTTGTGCCACTCTGATGGTGTGAAATTTGCGGAACGGTGTTCCGTGAGTTTTACATCGATGTCCTGCGTGCTGCAATCATGCGGTAGCATGGCGGGTCATCACAGCTGGTATCAGAGCAATTGCTTTGACCTTAGGTTGGAAACCTAGTAATGGGATAGAACCTGTAGGGATAATGAGCAACGATAAAGAGTTCTCTAGGAATATGATGAATATTCACTTGAGAATAACATTGTCATGTTTTTAGTGTGATAATTCTTTATTATGATGCATTAGTACTAATTATAAATTCTTATACAGTACTCCAAAGACGATGGCTTCCGAAAAGTCGACATGGGCTCAACATGATACGTTGGATCAGTTCCAGGGGATATTTACCGAGCAGTTGCGGTCACTGCTTAGAGTCTTTGGATATCCCACAGATATTCCTGTCAAGACCTATACCTTTACGGAGGGAGAGGAGTTAGTGAAGTATCAGGTATTAGTAATAATACCTAGAGAGTTTACACCGTGTCCATTTCCACCTAGAGGGGAAGGATTGAGTGTCACCGCAGCTTATAATGAGGCTGTTTTGGAGGCGATCGCTACTATTCGTGAGAATAGGGCAGTAGAGTTGGAGGGTACAAGTTTCATAGCCTTGCCCCATAGTACTCATTCAACGGAGGAAATGGTAGACCACTCAGTCTTGGTAAAGACCAAGCCTCGCCTAGCGACTAGGTTGCTAGACAGGTATAGACAAGTGGTGGGATCCTTGTACAACACCCATTGTGTCATGGTGGAAGACGAGGACGTGATGATCGAGGACCGAGAGGATCCTCGGAGAAGGAAGAGACTGGAGAAGAAGGTAGTTTCGGAGATAGGAGAGCCTAGTAGGGCACATGAAGAAGGTACACCCAGGAGGCCATCACCGTATGTGCCATTCTGCTATTCGCCCACGCCAGAACCTATCTGTTATCCAGAGATAGCACATAGCGATCCACCTACACCAGTGGGAGCTTATGATGTCGAGACTCCTATGGAGAACTCGGATGGCTGGAGGTACAACTGGTACGCTGGCACGAATCAGGATCCAGTGCCCGTCTACGACATCGACGACAGTGTGGTGGATATCGCACCACCAGGGCAGGCTGCAGGCGCGGGGACAGATCACATAGTGATAAATATCTCTTCCGTCTTATTTCAATACTTTGCGTATGTCCATCACCTTATTCTACTAATAAGATGACCCCATTGTCAACCGACGTCATTGTCCTTGATCGGGAATCTCGATCAACTGTTGCCCAATGGACTAGTTTATATAGAGGCTCACCAGGGACTCTGGTTGTCTATGTATCACACGTGGATTGATAATTCCGATTAATACAGTTATAGCATAATACAAAAACCTATTATAAACTGATGAGATAATGGAATAAATACTACTTATTTATTTGCCTCTAGGGCATATCTCTTTCAGTATTCCACTTGCACTAGAGTGCAAATAAACTAGCTGCATTTTACTTCATCAAAAACACCTTATCAAATAAGCGTTATATGATAATGATTGCTTATGGAAGAGTGTTACTCTGACAATTTATACATAATTGTGTGTTCTTTTGTGATTCATTAATATCAACTTGTTTGATACATCATGTTATCTAATAACATATATACAAATACCAAAACTAAGTGACACTTCTGTTTCCCAGCGCTTACTTTGATTCTGTTAACCAGATAATTGCCTTGAAAACAAACTCAGTCATAGAGAACTCTTTGTAACAATTACATTCTCGTGATATCTATATATACTTTCACACCTATGTATAAGACTTGACATACTTATGTCAATCCAAAAACTAATATATTTCTACTTCCAGTAAATTCCAAATTTACTTTCACAACTGTTCTTCTTCTAAGAACATCGGTCATATTTCATCGAGCATATAATATGGTTTCTGTATGATGTCTAATATCACATAATAGACGAACATGTCATACAATCACTATTACCGTGTATCATTACTCTTAATGATTAATTGGATTTCCAAGGACCATTTTTTTGGTTTTAATCTATTCTGACTCCTCAGATATAATCCAAAACAACTCGACTAACTCTTAAAAATTCCCATTCTATTCCAAATAGACACTAACTTTCAAATAGTTTCACAACTTCATCTTTCTAATTAATTCTACTGGTACAATTCACAATGTGTCATTTACACAAGATTAATTCGGCTCCCACTCAAATTATGTCTCCATATATTTGAGAACATGAGCTCCCACTCAAAATTGTGTCATCTACACATATGAGGTTCTAAGCTCCCACTCAAAAATATGTCCTTTACTATGTCACCTGGTTTGACATCATCCCGTATCTTACGAGGATGGTGAAATATATCTTAGTGGATGGAGTCAGACAGTCCAATCACACTTTCTACTTCTGAAGTTGCCATATATTTCTATACCCACGTAGATTATGCGACAGTGCATTCATATGCAACTTCGCAAACTAACCATGTATTTCTTCAAAACAAAGGACATCTCCTATATGAGATTTCTAGTCGTATGGGGTAATATCACAACTTGCATCATCGTAACCGTTTTACGGCAAGTTGTCTTTCCACTCTTACCCTTCACTAGAAAATATATCTTCAGTTGTCTCAGACACTGAAAATTATACTTAACATTTGTTCCTTGATCCACACAAGGATCACTCTAGAACCCGTTCTTCATCCAAGAACTTGGGTCACACCAAGTCGAGCTTTCAGTCTGATAGCATCTATGTCTGATACATAGAGAATGTCGAACATCATTTGCTATCACTGAAAATGCCAAATAAACTTAACATTTTACCTAGTCATACAAGCAAGAACAATCTTCTTCGCTTGTTCTATTCTGAAACACTTCATAATCTTAACTTAGGAAATATTCCGACCTAATGTTATTAAGCCCCTTGATCTATACAATTATAGATTGGATGCCTAATAGTCCTAACTTCATTCATAGAAAATTTAATCACTTAAATAATCCTTTATAGTTTACTAGAGGATCTGTATCATTCTTAATATGTCGTTACATATAAAATCATGAATGACACCTAGCTCCCACTCAAATATGCCTTCCGCATATAAGATAGCATCTATGTCTGATACATAGAGAATGTCGAACATCATTTGCTATCACTGAAAATGCCAAATAAACTTAACATTTTACATAGTCATACAAGCAAGAACAATCTTCTTCGCTTGTTCTATTCTGAAACACTTCAGAATCTTAACTTAGGAAATATTCCGACCTAATGTTATTAAGCCCCTTGATCTATACAATTATAGATTGGATGCCTAATAGTCCTAACTTCATTCATAGAAAATTTAATCAATTAAATAATCCTTTATAGTTTACTAGAGGATCTGTATCATTCTTAATATGTCGTTACATATAAAATCATGAATGACACCTAGCTCCCACTCAAATATGCCTTCCGCATATAAGATCAAGGAAAGCTACTTAGCTGCCACTCAAATATGCCTTCCGCATATAAGATCAAGAAAAGCTACTTTGCTCCCACTCACTTCTTTGCAAATGCAAGTTTCTTCAACTATTTTGGACAACTCCAAAATCCTTTGATCACATTATCAAAGTGAAGATTCTAGCTCCGATATGCTTGCTTCAGCCCATGAATGGACAACTGAAGTTTGCATATATGTTTAGCATCCTCAGGATCACCAAACCATTATTGTATTGATTACAACTCTTTCTTAATGAGACTATTAAGAAACATGGTTTCCTTATCAATCTATTAATTTCTCATTCGAAATTATAGTAATTGCTAAACGACTCAGAATAGATTTAGGCTTCGTCACTTGAGACAAAATCTCGTTGTGGTCAACTTTTGAATCTGTCGGAACTGTTTTACGACAAATCGATCCTTATCAGTATCTACTCTCTCATAAAATTTCATATTCTATTAACATCCTAGATGTCATCAAGAAGATCTCCTAAGTCATTACCTGGTAATCGTACATGGATTTTATCTCGGATCATATATGACTCATAGTCATTTCTCGGACTTAGGTCTACCATTTCTTCATCGTAGTTCGTAGGTTTGTCATATTCCATAAACATGACCTTCATAACAAGATTGTCGTAACACACAGTGTGAAACACAACCTCGTAAACCTACATTCTTAGTATGAGCTCATAGCATCATGATCTTGTATCATCAACTTCTTTCAAGCTGTGGAGCATGATACCGAAAACACTTTTGGTTGTGCCACTCTGATGTCTGGAGAGAAAGTTCATCAATTTTTCCTTGATATACTTTCTTTCCCACTTATACCCTTGGACAAGAAACTATTTCTTTCGTAAGGTATATTCTGGCAACGATTTTTCCTATGTCGTGAGACATGTACCCAACTAACTCTTTAGGTACGTTACACTACAAAGATTAATCCATTTTAGGTTTGATCACATCGAAACACTAAATTGCTGAAACGATAATCTAGGCTAAAAGTCATCCATGACTCATATGGTATTGTCTCCATGGATTAAATGGTTTCCCTATTATCTAACGTGAATGTTACATTTCTACCATATGACTCTAAGGATCACAATAATTTGATAAGAGATTTATTTACCACACACTATCCGATAGTGTGCAATTATGACGTCCTAATATACCATAACACTATGGTGTTCCATACGACGTAATTTTGTGGAACTCTTCTCACAAGTCTTCCAATGATGTGCCAACATTATAACTCAAACCTTTATTTCCTCGATCTGTATCGGAGGAATTTGATTTTCTTGGTAAATTTATTTCCTACTCCACTCTCAACTTGTTTGATCGAATCAAAATTTCCAGACTAACATTCCCTGAGTGGATATCCATATATCTATTCGGAATATTCATAAAGTCTATGAAATAAAGACTTGCACTACACGTTAAAGTACTTCACTGATTCACATACACCCATATGCATGATTCTCAATAAGTTATACTCAAAATGTTCAGTGAAGTTCACGAAATAAAGGTCTCCACTACCCGTCAATTACTTCATTGATCCACATACATCTGTATGCATGACTATCAATAAGTTATATGCCTGTTTTCCGAAAACGGTGTCTTAGTTATCTTGCAAGTGTCAAAAGATCAAATCTAAGGACTTGTAGATCCATCCGTTATGGAGCTAATTCATTGACTAAAACATTGACATGAATTAAACGGCAGTGCCACACATATGTTGTGTCTTTATTAAGTTTGTATCATTTGGCATTAATATTATGAATGTGGGAGATTCTACCATCTAAATTCAAATCGGCATATGATCATTACTTCATAAATATAGGACAACGAATTTGTCACTCACTTATATGAACAATTGTCTCGCTAGAGGAGACATACTTATAACGATCATACTAACAGGCGATCATAAAAGAATTTATTCAGATGGTAGATCCAGAGGGAGAGTGTCTATGGCCATCACAACAATTTGTCTGCCATTATCAACACGCAATGTCGCATCATCCTTCCAAGCTACTCAAGTAGTAAATCTGATTTTCATAAAACATGACCAGTATCAAAACTTAGTCACTACTGCGAGTACTTTCTTAGGTAAAACATTCATAACGTGTATATCATATATACACCATCATCATTGATGACTTCCGGCGATCTGTTCCATCGGCATGATACTTCCAACGTAACTAAGAACCATGAAGGTGAACAATTCCCCTTGCATGACATAGTCTATGACAAAGCATTTGCACTTGGCAACGACGTATGTCATCCAGTGATCGAGCTGAGCGAGGCGTCTTAATGTTCATCATGTATGACCATATGTCATCAAGTATGACCAATGTCATCAAGTATGATTGCCACGTGCTCCTTCAATGTGTGTATTCTCTTCCATCTTGGTTGAGAAGAAGAACACTCAACATACTGATAATCTTCATCAACCCAACTTTAGGGGTATCCCGAGTTTAGCGATCATCTCATATGTTCGCGATCTAATAACTCGTACCCACCGTTGATTCTCAATGGTAGAGATCATAGCATACACTGGACTATGATGATATCATCCACACAAAACCTGATAATCCAAATTATCCTTTTGTTAGCGGAATCTTCGGGTTTATCTCCTAGTGGGTATTGTATCACAAAGAGCAAACGGTTCAAACAAGGAGTATCCTCAAGCTAATGTATAAAACTATGAAGTTTGGACCCAACCTTTAACTTTCTCAATCGTAGGATTGCGCCTAATTTTAAAGAAGCTATCACATTGGTTAATATCTACAAAGGTTTTGCAAAACAGACTTTGTTGAGTTCTAGTATTTTAGAAAATAACTCCAAGAACTCCCACTCAAACGAACATCCCTCCTGGTCGTTTCAGCGATTACACGACCCCCATCCATTGCGCAACCCCTCATCGTCAGAGCCGGCAACACAACTTCAAGGGTTGACAACGAATTGTCGATCACAACAACTTTCTGACTCATGCTCAACCTTTCGGCCTGCGTGTTCCGAGGCCATATCTGCATATGCTACTATCGCCACAATAACCTTCAACGAACGTGCGTGCAACATGGCTTACACCCACTGTATGCGAATGACGATATGTCTGACACCCGATCGTCAGGGCCTGCCTCATAACGTAGAAATTTCTTGGTGGTGCACGTCGAAGGAAGAACACTAGTGGTATTTTGAAGGGATCATCTTATATTTCTGCCGCCGTGTAACTAATATATTCTTATATATAATCACACAATATAAGATGCACACAATAACATCAAATGTAATGCGACGTGATATGGTCCATGCGCCATGGTCTTCTTGGCGCCCGCATTTCATAAACAATTTAATAAACCTACCTTGACCATATCACATTGCCCCTGCAAAATAAAGTTAGACGCTTTTACTTTATCTTTTGCATATTTACGTGGCTTGGGGCTGTCGTAAATAGAACCGCTTCATACCTACGAACCTTATGACCACAACAACGATCCAATAATTGCATGTTTAAGCATCCCTTTCGGGCTGTCCATTGAAAATGCAAAGCAAGCTAAAGAGAGAGAGAGACAGACACCCGCCAGACACAGATACGATACAAACCGTATGCCAGTAGTGGAACCAGTCTCGTGTAAGCATACGCGTAAAGTCGGTCCGGGCCGCTTCATCAACTCAATACTGCCAGAATCACAAGTGCACGCTAGAGGGTAGCAAATAACAGGAACGGTGCCGACAAAGATGAACTCGGCGTGACGACCTCTAGTCGCGGAAAACTCGGCAAATAACAGGAGCGTAGCCAACCTCTAGTCGCGGAAAACTCGGCGTGACAAAGCGACAAAGATGAACTCAAGGTCGGGTGGAGGAATTAGGTCTTCAAGCACCGCTAGCGCAGCACCTCGCAGGGCGTCACACACATACGGTGGAGACGACGACCTCCGAAGTTCCAGTGCAGAACGAGCAGCGCAAGACTTGGACCGGAACACCAGCTGTGCGGCTGCGGGCTATGGTGGAGAGATCCCCTCATCCTCCTCGGCGCAACTCCGACGAAGGGAATCACAAAATCGAGGAGACCTAAGAGAATTAATTGGTGAATTAAAAGGCCAGGGTGCCACTCTATATAAAGGGGCAAGGGAGTAGCCAACCTCACCAGCCGGGCGGTGTGAGACTATTCCCACACCAGCCACGACCTTGGGAGGTGCGCCGGTCCTAGTGGGCCCCATGTGGCCCACTAGGAGCTGGCCGAACCAACCCTCCTTCCCTTGGGGGGACTCTCCCCCCCCCCCCCCCTCATGGGCCCATTTAGAGAAATCTGCCTTTAAAAATTCGAAAATAAATATATAATTTATATTTAATCATTAATTACACTAATTAATATCAAACATATTATATATAATTTATTCTTGCTCCGAAAACTATGTCGTCGCTGCCCGATCTCCATCGGACTGGGACGTTCCCGATGATCTCTTTCCTTTCCGATTGACTTGTTGAAACCCCTTAAGTGTGTTATCCTAGCGGTTCGATATAATAACAGGCATGATCGAGACTCCTCTCCGATCAATGACTAACTCGTAGGCCTGGACCCCATGAATTAATCCCTGTGATATAACGAATGACTTTCATCTATCAAATCTCAGTGTCGAGTCTTAAACCTTATGCCATAATGATACTTAGTGCGTCTGAGCATCGTTCTTAGATATCTCCATATCTAGCTGACCTCGTTACCGACATCTCTATCTTCTACTCGTCTATGATATTATGTCAGTTGGTGACCTAGTCACATGTTTGCAAACTCATTTGACATAATCTCTCCGAGTGGGCCCTAGAGTATCTATCCGGCTATACGGACTGACAAATCCCTCTATTGACCCCTCGTCTCAACTATTCCCTTTCGATACCCAAAAGTAGCACCTATCATTGTCACACTATATAAGATATGATGTTCGGTGCGATCAAAATATATTCCAGGAATAACAGTAAGAGTTGATCTCACGGTCGAAAGCGTAATGACTATGTGCTACAAATAATGGGTAAGTCCATCACATTGTTCCACCTAACGATATAACTCCATTGCCGAATGGCGCCATGCCCCATGATCGGAAAACCTCGATCGTCAATCGCGCAACGAAACTAGTCTTAGTAGAGGCTACTAGGGAGCTGGTTGTTTATCTACCACACGTGTATTAATGTTTCCGCTTGATACATTTATAGCATGGTATAAAACATATAATGAACAATTGAAATATAACCAATAAATTATGTTTATTAAGTGCCTTTAGGGTATATTCCCTTCACTTTTGCTATAGCTAACAACTTTTTTTGATATCTCGAGCACTGACCTCATCTTCCCAAACGAACTCATCTTCTTCTTCTGCATGGAGATCTAGTCAGCTAAGTAGATCTCCGACATCCTCCCTCTCCGGTCGAGTCTAGCTCGAGCCGCCTGCGTTCGCCATAAGCGCCAACAAGCCTCGCTCCTATGCACGCTCGAACGAAGAAATCTACGCGGCCAATCGATCTCATGGAGGAAATCGTCGCCAGAGAGACCCTCAAAACCCTAGATTTTTTGCAAGGGGAAAGAAAACAACTTGTCCATGCATGATTAGTTTGTTGGAGGCAAAACAAAACACACATTGAGGCCTCGCCGCCCACCAGCTCTTATAACCTGGCCATCAGCACAATTCACGCTATGTTGCCTTCTTAGGAAGATTTTTTCGCGGATTTGAATGCATTTCTAAGTTTCTCAATGGAAGGACCTCTATTCTAAATCTGAATGCGTAATTTGTAAAAACAGAATCTACACTGCAGCTTATAGGCCTATTTTGAGAGTGGAGATTTTTTGACCCAAGCTCCGGTGCTCCTGCTATTTAATCTTTTTCAAAATTTCTATTACGAGTTTAAAAAATATTGAATAAAAGTGCGAACATAGCGTGGATCTTAATATGCTATTTATCTTTAAATTTATCAGAATTTTCATTTTTTGTTAATACAAACTATTTGAATTCATATTTTACATATTTACGGAATACACCATATCCTACATCCGGGTTTAATTTTCAAAGTTTTTTTAATTCATAAATCTTTCTCGAAACAGGCTTTCGCCCCGCTTTATAAATAAAACCACACGACCGAATTGATACAAAGTGGTGAGGAAACACTCTTACATAGCAGATCAAAACAAGAAAAAGAAACATAGGAGGAGCCACACCCCTCAACAAGCACTAGGACTACTAACTAGAGGTTACACCGCACCTTGTTAGCAACCACCATATATCATCGCGTCACACCCACCAAGCCGGCGCCAAATGCCTTCTCGGTTCGGGTCATGGAACGTCGATCGTGCCAGCAGCCAATAAGGACCGAGAGCAGTGCAAAGACTATCATGTGTGAAAGATAGGAGGTCACCGAGATCACCCCACGTCAGAGCTAGAATGACTTCGAGACAAGATCTGAAAATGTCCTTCGATGGCAACGAACCGCGACCGACAAGTACCAAAGCTCCATGAGGACGCCCCCAAGAGGGGACGACGCAATGCACCGCCGCCGTTGAGACCAGGGCGGTCAAGAGTTTTCACCCCGAGCCTGACGTGATGAAAGTGACCAGAACGACGCCTCCAAGAGGGTAGCGACACCCGCATGCATCACCGCCGCCGGCGCCAAAGCGCTGGGCTTTTACCCGAAATCACCTTCGTGGCACGCCATGGTACACCGGACCATCTGGTACCACCAAACAAGACCTCAAGACGATCTGGGAGCCACATCCACCAAAGCAACGCCAACACCAGGATCCCCGTGCCCGCTTCACGCCATCCATATGGCCAAAAAGCGAAGCCACCACCACTGCCACACCGCTCGCCGTAGAGCCAGTCATGCAGTCCGCCTTCCTGGGCCGTCCCAGCGTCCATGGCCTCGAGCCCACACAACGACAGACACCACCACGACTAGACCTTGGAGCGGATGCAGGGGGCAGGCGCTAAATTTGAGGGCGCTGGCACACCCCACAATAGGTCCGCGAGGCGACCACCGGCGTAGGCCCAACTCTGCACGACCAAGAAGCCATGGGAAAGGTGCTCGGGCGCACACGCCTCGCACGCCCAAACTACACGAACGACGAGTTATCCAGAAGCCCAGATTCCGCCCGATTGAGCCTAGATCTGGGCCAAGCATCCTTAATGCTGCGACCTGCCTTCCCCCGCTGCCAGCCCGCTGAAGGGAGCGCTCACCTTACCGTTGCCATCCCGGAGAACGCCACCGCCGCCGGCCCGGATGGCCCGCGTTGTGGACCGTGCAAGCGGGTAGGGAAAGGCCGCCGCCGGTGGCGTCAGAGGAGAGCGAGGAAGAGAGGTAGGATAGAGGCGATGCTAGGTTAAAACGCTCGCTGCCCGCGGGGGCGACGCGAGCGTTAAGTCTTCACGTGTCACTACCCTACCGCCTCGTGAGCCAAAAACACTTTCCACCCATTTTGATTTAAACACTACATCTAGCCTACTAGGGTTAGGAAATGAGGCTACAGCTAGTCTAATTATTTGTCTTTCCCATTTGTGCTAGAGGTTCTATTGATCTACTCCCTCTGAATCAAAATAAGTGTCTCAAGTCTCTCAAAAAGAAAATACCCAAATAAATGAAAATGATTCATTTGGATTAGAAACAAAATTCCAGAATATAAAGTCGCTGGATTCTATTTCCATGGGTTCAAATTAGATGAAATCAATTGCTATTATGAATTTTCCAAATCAAAATCCACTATTGTTTCAGTGTTTGTTCACCATGATTTTCATTAATTTTCCATTATTTATTACTACTTCTGTTTTAAAGTAAACCTATTTAGCAAGCCAAACTAGCTAGCTATAAAGGCTTTGAAATGGAACGGAGGGAGTAGTGTTTGCCACTGGTTTTTCTTACTACTCCGTACCCATTTTCAACTATTTTCAACCGCTCTTTGCCGACGCTGAAATCGCTTTTACCCAGCGCACTCGCCTTGCACGTCTCTGACTCAGACACACTCGCTCCCTCGCTCACCCAGGAGCTGCCGCGACGCGCGCCTCCGATCTGTGCTCGCCGCCGGCGTTTTTAAAGGAGCTGCCGGCCGTCGGCCTGCTGGGGCTTCCACAGTTCCACTCCAGGCCCCCACGTCGCCGTCAGTGAATCTCCTTCCTCCTCTCCAGTCTCTACCCCTCCCCATCGGCCCTGTGTTGGTTGATTTGTTCACTTGTCACTTCTTCCTTCAGATCAGCCATGTCTAGTGGTACTGGTAGTAGGGAATCTTTTCAATTAGTTCGGCGACGAGTTTAGTTTTTCTGTACAACATGACTATAATCTCTTGTCTTGGGAGTACTAGTATAGCACCGGTGCTTTTGCTTGATTCATTTTGGTCTCTTTTTTTTAACCTGTGGAAATGATAGCACAATTTTTTTAATGCAATGGACACCGTCTTATTCCGTAATCTGAATGAAATTGTAGGTGCCTCGTTCCTTGGCAGGTGCTGCTTGTTGCATAATATGTTACACTTTACTTTCACTGTGTTCTTCCTTGTTATGTATGGCATGTTGTTTCAGAGTTGACTGTATTTCATACGTACCATATGTAAGTCTTGATATACACCTTTCATTATTGCATGCCTTTCAATATTTGAAATCATTGTTTTTGTGTCTTATTAGGTCCCTATACATCAAATGATATTTTGAGTTGTGCATGATAGGACTTGGTGAGAAACCGCATTCAGAAGTTCGGCAGTTTATGAACAGAGAACGCTGGGTATGTCAGGTATAGATGGTATAGAATCACCTTCAGAGGTTGCTGGTGATCCATCACTTACACAGAACATCATGGACGGCGAGGATGATTGGGTGATAGTCAAGAAACAGCGGGTCACCATATTGATCCCTCCATTGTCACCTGCAGCTACAAGCCCTCAAGCGGGTATGCCCAAATTAAGTTCCAGACAAACTAGCCTACCAAGAATGACCAAGAGAAACTACAATGCTGCCACAAAAAAACAGGTTACTAAGAAGAAATGTCGGGAGTCCTCTCTGGAGGGCCTTGGAGTTGATGGCAGAATGAAGACAGCTCAAACCCATCCTTCTGACAATATTGTCCGTGAATATAATACAACGATGAGGGGGCAATCGTCACAGAGTCCTGCTACCCCTGTTGTAAAGTCTAACTGGACTAAACATGCAGATCATGCAGTTGAAGGACTGTCTCATCAAGCTGCTGAGCTAACAAGTTCACCTCAGAGCACGTATGAGCTTGGGTTGCCAATTGTTTCTTCACATCTCACGAATAAGGTATTGCGAGCACGTCTTCTTCAGAGACGGGTTGCTCAGTTTGGTGGCCTGAGAAATTGGCTTTTGACATGTGGTCTTGGTTGGTTTGTCAACATATTGGATAGTGAAGAGATGGGGATGTATCAGATAGTCTCTCTTACAATGAACCAGCTGAAAGAGATGGGTCTTATTGCTGTAGGACCACGGAGAAAGTTAATCCATGCTATTGATAGTCTCAGCAAGCCCCACCAGTTTGAGATGTTTTCTTGATCTCAAGTTGGTTCGATGCTTTGATGTTAGTCGGCTCAATGACCACAGCCATAGACAGATCTCTTGAATGGTTCTATGTTCTGTTGCTACTTAGATCAGAAGATGCAACTGATGCAAAAAAAAAACGTTGAGTAGAAATTGGACGATGGACCCATTCGGAGGTCTTTTACGGTACAATTTACTTGTCATATGCGTGAGTAGTATTGAGTTAAATCCAACGTTGGATGTAGGGGTATTTTTTGGATAGGAAATCATCATGGAGATTTGATTTATTATTATTAGGTAAGTGCAGTCGTGCCACATTCCCATATGATATTTAATGGTACTTACCATGCATGTATGAGTCTCGATCATGCCCATAGTTCAAATCGGTCCGGGTCATGGAACGTCGATCGTGCCAGCAGCCAATAAGGACCGAGAGCATTGCAAAGACTATCATGTGTGAAAGATAGGAGGTCACCGAGATCACCCCACGTCAGAGCTAGAATGACTTCGAGACAAGATCTGAAAATGTCCTTCGCCGAGAAGTACCAAAGCTCCATTAGGACGCCCCCAAGAGGGGACGACGCAATGCACCGCCGCCGTTGAGACCAGGGCGGTCAAGAGTTTTCACCCGGAGCCTGACGTGATGAAAGTGACCAGAACGACGCCTCCAAGAGGGTAGCGACACCCGCATGCATCACCGCCGCCGGCGCCAAAGCGCTGGGCTTTCACCCGAAATCACCTTCGTGGCACGCCATGGTACACCGGACCATCTGGTACCACCAAACAAGACCTCAGGACGATCTGGGAGCCACATCAACCAAAGCAACGCCAACACCAGGATCCCCGTTGCCCGCTTCACGCCATCCATATGGACAAAAAGCAAAGCCACCACCACTGCCACACCGCTCGCCGTAGAGCCAGTCATGCAGTCCGCCTTCCTGGGCCGTCCCAGTGTCCATGGCCTCGAGCCCACACAACGACAGACACCATCACGACTAGTCCTTGGAGCGGATGCAGGGGGCAGGCGCTAAATATGAGGGCCCTGGCACACCCCACAATAGGTCCGCGAGGCGACCACCGGCGTAGGCCCAACTCTGCACGACCAAGAAGCCATGGGAAAGGTGCTCGGGCGCACACGCCTCGCACGCCCAAACTACACGAACGACGAGTTATCCAGAAGCCCAGATTCCGCCTTATTGAGCCTAGTCTGGGCCAATCATCCTTATTGCTGCGACCTGCCTTCCCCCGCTGCCAGCCCGCTGAAGGGAGCGCCCGCCTTACCGTTGCCATCCCGGAGAACGCCACCGCCGCCGGCCCGGATGGCCCGCGTTGTGGACCGTGCAAGCGGGTAGGGAAAGGCCGCCGCCGGTGGCGTCAGAGGAGAGCGAGGAAGAGAGGTAGGACAGAGGCGATGCTAGGTTAAAGCGCTCGCTGCCCGCGGGGGCGACGCGAGCGTTAAGTCTTCACGTGTCACTACCCTACCGCCTCGTGAGCCAAAAACACTTTCCACCCATTTTGATTTAAACACTACATCTAGCCTACTAGGGTTAGGAAATGAGGCTACAGCTAGTCTAGTTATTTGTCTTTCCCATTTGTGCTAGAGGTTCTATTGATCTACTCCCTCTGAATCAAAATAAGTGTTTCAAGTCTCTCAAAAAGAAAATACTCAAATAAATGAAAATGATTCATTTGGATTAGAAACAAAATTCCAGAATATAAAGTCGCTGGATTCTATTTCCATGGGTTCAAATTAGATGAAATCAATTGCTATTATGAATTTTCCAAATCAAAATCCACTATTGTTTCAGTGTTTGTTCACCATGATTTTCATTAATTTTCCATTATTTATTACTACTTCTGTTTTAAAGTAAACCTATTTAGCAAGCCAAACTAGCTAGCTATAAAGTCTTTGAAATGGAACGGAGGGAGTAGTGTTTGCCACTGGTTTTTCTTACTACTCCGTACCCATTTTCAACTGTTTTCAACCGCTCTTTGCCGACGCTGAAATCGCTTTTACCCAGCGCACTCGCCTTGCACGTCTCTGACTCAGACACACTCGCTCCCTCGCTCACCCAGGAGCTGCCGCGACGCGCGCCTCCGATCTGTGCTCGCCGCCGGCGTTTTTAAAGGAGCTGCCGGCCGTCGGCCTGCTGGGGCTTCCACAGTTCCACTCCAGGCCCCCACGTCGCCGTCAGTGAATCTCCTTCCTCCTCTCCAGTCTCTACCCCTCCCCATCGGCCCTGTGTTGGTTGATTTGTTCACTTGTCACTTCTTCCTTCAGATCAGCCATGTCTAGTGGTACTGGTAGTAGGGAATCTTTTCAATTAGTTCGGCGACGAGTTTAGTTTTTCTGTACAACATGACTATAATCTCTTGTCTTGGGAGTACTAGTATAGCACCGGTGCTTTTGCTTGATTCATTTTGGTCTCTTTTTTTTAACCTGTGGAAATGATAGCACAATTTTTTTAATGCAATGGACACCGTCTTATTCCGTAATCTGAATGAAATTGTAGGTGCCTCGTTCCTTGGCAGGTGCTGCTTGTTGCATAATATGTTACACTTTACTTTCACTGTGTTCTTACTTGTTATGTATGGCATGTTGTTTCAGAGTTGACTGTATTTCATACGTACCATATGTAAGTCTTGATATACACCTTTCATTATTGCATGCCTTTCAATATTTGAAATCATTGTTTTTGTGTCTTATTAGGTCCCTATACATCAAATGATATTTTGAGTTGTGCATGATAGGACTTGGTGAGAAACCGCATTCAGAAGTTCGGCAGTTTATGAACAGAGAACGCTGGGTATGTCAGGTGTAGATGGTATAGAATCACCTTCAGAGGTTGCTGGTGATCCATCACTTACACAGAACATCATGGACGGCGAGGATGATTGGGTGATAGTCAAGAAACAGCGGGTCACCATATTGACCCCTCCATTGTCACCTGCAGCTACAAGCCCTCAAGCGGGTATGCCCAAATTAAGTTCCAGACAAACTAGCCTACCAAGAATGACCAAGAGAAACTACAATGCTGCCACAAAAAAACAGGTTACTAAGAAGAAATGTCGGGAGTCCTCTCTGGAGGGCCTTGGAGTTGATGGCAGAATGAAGACAGCTCAAACCCATCCTTCTGGCAATATTGTCCGTGAATATAATACAACGATGAGGGGGCAATCGTCACAGAGTCCTGCTACCCCTGTTGTAAAGTCTAACTGGACTAAACATGCAGATCATGCAGTTGAAGGACTGTCTCATCAAGCTGCTGAGCTAACAAGTTCACCTCAGAGCACGTATGAGCTTGGGTTGCCAATTGTTTCTTCACATCTCACGAATAAGGTATTGCGAGCACGTCTTCTTCAGAGACGGGTTGCTCAGTTTGGTGGCCTGAGAAATTGGCTTTTGACATGTGGTCTTGGTTGGTTTGTCAACATATTGGATAGTGAAGAGATGGGGATGTATCAGATAGTCTTTCTTACAATGAACCAGCTGAAAGAGATGGGTCTTATTGCTGTAGGACCACGGAGAAAGTTAATCCATGCTATTGATAGTCTCAGCAAGCCCCACCAGTTTGAGATGTTTTCTTGATCTCAAGTTGGTTCGATGCTTTGATGTTAGTCGGCTCAATGACTACAGCCATAGACAGATCTCTTGAATGGTACAATGTTCTGTTGCTACTTAGATCAGAAGATGCAACTGATGCAAAAAAAAAAGGTTGAGTAGAAATTGGACGATGGACCCATTCGGAGGTCTTTTACGGTACAATTTACTTGTCATATGCGTGAGTAGTATTGAGTTAAATCCAACGTTGGATGTAGGGGTATTTTTTGGATAGGAAATCATCATGGAGATTTGATTTATTATTATTAGGTAAGTGCAGTCGTGCCACATTCCCATATGATATTTAATGGTACTTACCATGCATGTATGAGTCTCGATCATGCCCATAGTTCAAATAACTCTATTTAATGGTTTCATAAAATTAATAAATATATTTGCCAAAAATTAGAAAAATAGTGTGTGTCATTAAAACTTACGAAAGTGCGTATTTATTTTCAGCATATCTCTCAAAAAATTCACCCGATAAAGATTTTCATGAATTGGTGTAACTAAGTATGAGAAACTCATGAATATGTCCAGTGGCAGATCAATTCCGACCAGCCAACACAGATTATTTTAGCTATCTATTCTTTTAAATTAGGTGTTTTTACCGGTTTTAATGTAATCATATATCTGCTGATGAATATGTAGACATGTAGGTCGTTCAATGGTTCGATCATCTTCGTTCGTTCCCCCTGCGTCCACACATGACAACTTTTTTGTTTGCTCCAAAAGACGAAATAACGAGTACAGTCGTGCCCTCAAAAGTTTAAAAAACGTAGACTTGACCGTTTTTCATCCAACGCTTTTAGGTCGAACCTTGCGCACTGAGAGGGGCACGTTTGAGCTTGGGAAAAATGCGCGAAACGGCGTGGCAGGTTTGTCTGTGTGGCTGAGAAAATGTGCGTGAAACACCGACAGTCTCCCTCATTTCCTCGGCTCCCGCGTCAGTCAAGACGGTTGCAGTTTTATTGCTCTTCCTCTCAACTTATTGTTCTTGTGAATACCGAACTACGTAGTAGTTCTTGTGAATTTCAATCTAGGCGTAGGGCGAGGCTGGCTTGCAAGATTCGTTTCGTGCCGTTGGCAAAACACTGGTATATGCTTCGCCCTTCTCTTCCTTTCTCTTCCTTTAAGTTTAAGGGGCAGTTGAGGAACCAATCATACTACATAGTGCGGGAATTGTAGTTCACAAGTGAAGCCTCCCATAAGTGACAAGTTGGGTGGTATATTCTAAATGGGTCAGTTATAAACAAATCCGTCTTTTACGGTCGATTGAGACTGTCTTCCCTAGAAATAGAACGCTCTTTGACGTTGCTGCCGCCTGGTCTAATCGGCTCTCCACGCGGTGTAGTAATGAGCCCTGACCAATCACCTTCCACGCGGAAGTAATGGCCCGCCACACTGGCGAAGTGAAACACTGTCCCCCGCTACTATATAAACCGTACGCCTTGTCGCGGAGATGCACACCAAGCTCTCAGCATCTTTACTCTGCATCCACCACTTTCGCACCCGGATCTCACCTAGCTCCTCACAAGCCAAACACTTCCCTCGGCGACGGTGCCGCCACGAATTGCTTTGGGCGATGTTTCCTGCACCCAACATACTATTTTTATCAGGCTAACTTTCTTATTTTTTAATGTTTTTATGTAATCCCAAAAAATATACGAAATTCGCATATATAAATGAAATTCAGCTTAGTTTACCCAAATCTTTGCCAAAATTTAAATTTACTTAAATGCCACATTGCCACGGACGGGCATGCATGGCAGATCCTCAAGAAATCGTCATACGTAGCACCTGCTGCTTTGAATCGAAACCGATCTCGAAATGGATGGGGCGTCCGCGTCGACCTCGAAACTTCAGTCACACAAGATGACGCCCTATACGGCCATCGACCGAAACATATAGGGGTGGATATCATCACCAAAATAAAGATTAAATCATTGCATCTACCATCTTTTGCATATTTTTTTGAATTTGAAAGTATCATTTTGGATTTATTTTTTCAAAATAAAGAATTCCATGTATCTTGGGAGCCATTTTTTAACTCATCTTTTCTCTAAGTTGCATTAAAAATTGATACATGCACGTGCATTATTTGTTCCATGAAACTAGTATAATAAGTAAAAGGAAGGTACGGAGGTTTCCTATATTTCCTATATTAGATGGGTGCGTTTTTTTATATCTCGCATTTCCCTAATATGCTCGTTAGGTGAAACAATACTACTCATCTCTTCAGGTAGTATTGATCTTTCTTAACCATCCGATCTCCTTATCTGAATAGTCTATACTCGTTTGTCCCTACCGTAAAAAAAGCCCACAATTCGATCTGCACTATGAATTGATCCGTTGTAAGAACATTATATACTCCCTCCGTCCTAAAATAAGTGTCTCGAGTCTCATCGAGGCATACACCATGTTTAGATACATCACCTTTTTGAGAGACCTGAATGTCTAGATACATCAACTTTTTAAGAGACTTGAGACACTTATTTTGATACGGAGGGAGTAGAAGCAATTGATACCGTGTAGATGAAGATATGAGCTGAAGATATGAGCTAGCATTTTAAAAGCCATTATTTCTCTCATATCTTAGACTCATCGAGGCATAAACGTTGGGAGCCTGTCCTACACTTTGTAAAGTTTTGCAGGGAGGTGTTTGTTTCGAGTATCATGTATTCTTACTGTCTATATGTTTTTGTCTCTTTTTTGTGTCCCTATCTTCTTGCTTAATTTCGATCGGCTTTCTTAGGTTCTTGACTATGGTGGCAATGGGTACATATTACCCGTGTACGCTGCGGGTAAACATAAGGGTTTGAGAAAACAAATACCCATGGGTATATAAATGAGAAATTCTTATACCCATCGGGTGGAGAGGGTACGGGTATGGGTTTATGCAACCCATATCCGCATACGCATGTACCCTCCTAATAATTGTTTTAACTACTATTTTGTGGTTTTGTGCACGTCAAAATTACTATATGCACTTTGTCGTGAGTTTTTGAAATTAAAATGTATGATTACGTGTTGTTGTTCTATGACTATGTGTTGATATTTATCATTAAAATATGTTGTTGTTCATGCGTAAGTGAATGTTGTTTACATGTGTTGGTTATCTGCCACTGGTTATGCTAATAAGTATATGTGATGTTGTTTACAATGTGTTACTTTTGACAATGTTTTGCCTTTATATTCTATGTTGTGATTTAAATATGTTGCTATTTAAAGATATATGTTTATACGATGTTTTTAACAACTATTTTATACTAATATGTTGTGTTGTAAAAGAGGGTATTTTTACCCGTGAGTAAACCCTTTACCCTGTCGGGTGAAAGGTATGGAAAAAAGTTGTACCCACCCGAGGGTATGGGCAAGCAAACACATACTCCACATGCAAACACATACTCCACATGTACGTACTAAAAGAAGACACAACGTAACGGGCTCGTTCACCCGATGCCCGTCTACATGCAACTACTAATCGGAAGTTCACACATCTTGCTAACAGGTAGTGTGGTGGTGTACGTGCTCCAAACAATAACAAAATGTAGATATTATCTTGTAACTAGTGAAAATGCCCGTGTGTTGCAATGGGTCCATACGTTTAACTTAGAACAGCACCAATTGACTGCGTTATATAGCGTATGTCAGCAACCGCTCACGTATTGAGATACATAATTTGTACAATATATTCAACTTTTCGAGTTCAACTTATTCATCAATGCCAAAATAACAACCAAGAACCAATCAAATTGATCGGGATTATATCCCAGCAATAATAGATAAGTGACCTTTATGAATGCTTTAGAAGATCTTACGCCCGACAATACACTTGAGTGGTGACGACATTCGGGATCGAGACATGGAAAGGTTGGTGTCTCTACCTCATAGACAACACCCACGCACACTCGCCTGATCTAAAAAGATCGAACATTAAAGTTTAAAAACTTAAGGACACTATTTTACAATGTTTTTTTTAGTTGCAATGCTTTGAAGTATGAATAGTAAGAGTACAATCTTGTGTATGCTTATGTCCTTTCCCGATAATCTTTTAATGTGAGTGAAGCGCTCTTAGAAAATTAATGCATTATGGAAATATAAGGATTGAAGAAAAAAATTAGCCATTTGCTTATCCATTTTGCAACAATTTGGTTATTAACCGTATCATCTCTCGTAGAGTGCCCTCTTTGCGACTTTCATCTCTCGTAGAGTGCCCTCTTTGTGACTTTTCACCCATTTTCTGAAACAGTATGCATGCCTTTCAATCTCACCATTTCCACTTTGTTTAAACAAAAGTATAAGAAGTATACATCTTTCAAGACCAAAGGAAAATTAGTGGATGAAATTCATCGTGTGCTACAGTAGTGCATAGGCAGTTTACGGTGTAACCTCCTAGCATACAGATGCCCAGATTGTACGACATTGCCCATCCGGCATCTACAACGCCCAGCTACTGGTATCACATCTGTGTGTTCCACCACAACCTTCTCGTGCGCATACCAGGCAGATGGGAGGGTAGTCGGCTAATTGGGGGAGAGCGACGGGTGCAATCTCCTGCCTCCGTCTCGTCCGACTTGCATGCTGCAGGCAGGGGCCATGGCTGGAGTCTTGCCCGACCTGAATATAGGGGACATGGCGGCCGTCTCGGCCGGCCTGTAGATATGGGACATGTCGGCCTCGTGCAACCAGTGTCCTGCTCAAGGTCAGTCCCCGGTCCAAGACCGCAGGCACCTGCCGGCGGAAGCTGAGGCATGTGCCGGGAGCCCAGGGCTGCAGGCCCTGGTCACCGCGAGGGGCGGTCCTTCACGCTGCCGCGACACTTATTCTTCGGCCGGACAGTCTCACCTCCAAACCCCCCTCCGTTCTCGCCGCCGTCCCCTATCTCTTGCGCTCCTCCATCCCTCTATGTGGTGCCCTTATCCCCTTCTATCGAGCTCGACCCCAAGTCCGCAAGTCCCCAACTCTCCCTCCTCCCGCAGGCGCTCCATAGCGAGCAGAGGTCGGCTTCGGCACAACACCTCGTCGAGGAGCACGTGCAGGAGAAAAAACGCGAGATGGGTAGGCATGGAGGCCGGTCGGACGAGATCTCCAGGGCGAGCCGAGCATACCATGGATTCCCTATCGAACACGCGAGCGGTCGCGGCCGTCAGGCTGTGGTGGCGCGCGGGGCCGTCGGGTTGTGCGATGTGCGGCTGAAGCGCCCTGCCTGTTGTCGCTATTGAGGCCTCGCGAAGGACGGATGAAAACAAACGAAACGGTTTTATTTTTAGGAACAGTATCTATGGTGGCAGGGAGGGTAATATGGGATTTGGTGGGAGGGTAAAATCAGAAAATAAAATGACGTACCGGACACCTCAAGTCGCATTATATAGTAGAGATAATCTTTTTTTGCGGGGAAAAGGACATGATATTAAAGTTTCGAACTTACAGAAAGACCCAGAACAAAGGAAAAATTACAAAGACACCCTCTGGATCCCGATCTCGAAGGTGAGCACGATGCCGCCGGTGGCGCGCCACCGCCGCTGTACCTCTTGATGGCTTGGATCAGGTACATGCCCTCCACGGACAGGAAGTCGCAGGTCGCCAGCTCCTGAGAATCTACACCGCATCCCAACACCTCCATCGCGAAGCTCCAAATCACATCCTTCTCTTTATTGAACAAGTTCCGGCCCGGCCGCCACGCCATCGTCGGATAGGGCTTGATGAACTCCATAGATCCAAAGAACCGCGAGTTCGCGAAAGGCGGGATCTCCACCACGAAGCTCCGGAGAGCGCCGCCGTCAAAGGGGACGAGATCTGCCGCAACACACCACGCCGACCGCACCACCGCCTCCACATCGCCGCCAGTTGAAAACCACACAAACCCTACGCTAACTACACCCGAGAAGCGGGGATCCCCCGCCCTCCCGCCGCTGGAGCGGCCGACGGAGGACGAGGGATACGGCGAAACAGCGGGAAGAGGTGGATCTACGGGGGAGATGAAAAAATCACCCTCTTTGTAGCAGGGGAGGGGAGACGTCCAGGCTCGTCTGTTGGTGCCGATAATCTTGTGAAATTTTATCTTGTAATAATCTGACGATACAACATTATGGCTTGTTGGTAGTTAGATGTAATTAGCTAGGTATTCAAGGTCTAAAATGTAAAAGGGAGCTGATATAGAGGGGATCATTGGAGAAGGATCCAGAGAACTCCTCTTATCCTTATTTCCCCTCCCTCTCACCGTGTACTCAAGTTCCACCAAGATATCAATCTAAGAGTGATGTTTTCAGAGTGAGATTCAATATGGTATCTATAACACCCTGGATTTTTGGCCTTTTAAAAACATTTTTAAAATACATTATTTCTATTTATTTAAAAGTATCTGAATTTAAATCTCAGCAAAACCATTTGGATTTTTAAACCTGATAAATCAAGTGAGATCTTGTGCCTTATATTTTCCCTCCCACTTGGTACTTGCTACTATCATTTTTGCCTTGGACAAATATTAAGTTAAAATATTCTTTTCCTTCCTCCAAAGGAACCCCTATATTTATAACTCCAAAAATTCCAAAAAAATTAGGGGATCATCCCTAGTTGATGTGGAAGCTATTTCTAGAAAAACCTTGAGCCTTTCCATAGAAAAATATTTCTTCTCACCCATCTTTCTATTCTGCCCATTTCTCAAAACATTTTTGAAAACCTAATTAGAAAATTCCCTGGATAAATCAAGACCAGGATAAGGTCATATTTACCACCCTCTACCTCGGGCCAAAAGGGCATCTTCAACGAATTTAAACCCCCAAATGAACTATTCCTCTTTTGACCAGAACTGTTTATCGAAAATTTTGTATAGAACTTTGATCGATTTTACAAAAACTTTCTTCTGCATTCTTGTAGCCCTTCTCATTTGGCGCACGGGGATGTCCTCACTTTTCCATTTGGTGCCCTGAGCACAGAGAACGGTATCGATGCCGTTTCTGTAACATCCCAACATTTTATAATATTCAAAAATCACTAAAATTTAAAACTTTTCTTTTATTAAAATAAAATATTAAATGTATAAGGAAACCAACCATGAAAGATTTCAAAATGAAGTTAATAGTTCAAAAGTCACAGTTTTAACATTTTATTATCCAGTGTGTTTCAAAAACCTTAAAATATAATTTGACAAATATTTTACAAACTACAATCCATTTTATTTTTAATAAATTAGTTTCTTTATAAGTATTTGAATTAAACCACTTAGTCATATCTATTCATAAATACAATATTATTCAAAATAGTATATAATTACTAAATGGTTTTCATTCCTTTAACTGAGTTAAAAATATAGTTTGGAATTATAAGCCTATAGTGTATAACTTTAAAACTTCATAGTTTTAAATTAATAAATTAGCCAAATAAACATTGCATTTGCTTAAATGAATTTCATCTATTTTTAAAGCATGAAATGATTAATATATCCTAAATAAGAATAAAATTAAAACAAAGGTCTTGTCCAAAGTTGTTATGAAGTTTCAAATGCATTATCATATTATAAAATATAATGTTGCACAAATTATTTTCAATTAAAAATGAATATCTTATACTCCATATTTTCCTAAACATTAGTTATATTGAGTTCTTTAATATTATGCCCAAAATAAAGATGAATGATTTCAGCAAAAATAAGTTTAAATAACTTAAATCCAAATATTTTGAATATGGGTATTTTATAAAATTTATATAGCCAAAAGAAAATTTATTTAAGATATAAATTCAAATTTGACTTTTAAGTGTCAAATTTGTATTTAATCAATATGTCAAAATATTATTTTTCAAAAATATTCAAAACACTCCCACAATTGGTTTAACAGAGAGATAATGATTTTACAAATTTTTAGAATCTAATTTGAGTTGAATTGGAGTTATATTTTAAAAGTTATTTGAAAATACAGAAAACAGAAAATAAATGGTCAAAAAAAAAAGGAACGAGAAGAGCAGCCGAGCCAGTGGGCCGAAGCCCATTTCCTTCTCTCCCGCGCGCGCAGCTCGCCCTGGCCCAGCAGAAGCCCATTTCTTCCTCCCCTCGCTGACGCACGGGACCCACCCGTCATCCCCTCCCATCGAACCTTCAACCTCCAGCCGTATCCCGTCCGAACTCCGGGGAACACCGATTTGGTTACAACCAAATCTTCGCCGATTCTTGCGGGATAAACCAACTCCGTGCGCCCCATAAATAGCCCGAGGCACCGCCTCCGATTTCCCCTCAAACCCTAAACAGGACTCGCCTCCAGGCCGCCGAATTCGAGCTTCGTAGCGTCCCCATTGCCGCCGGCAAGAAGCTCGGCCCCCGGTCAGCTCCGTCGACCCCGAGCCCTCCTACTCCCCCTGCTCTCCTTCCTTTCTTCGTGCGCTTCGTTTTGACACGGTCTTGTTTGCTATCGTGCGCCAGATCGAGCGATCCGTGCTCCACCGAAGCTCCCCGCCGCCGTGCGCAACTCCGACGAGGTGTTGCCGAAGAACGAGGGAGCGCCGAGGACCGCGAGCACGCCATCGACCTCGCCTGGATCTCCTCTTCATCACGGTACGCTCCGCTAGTCCTCTAGGGTTGTAGATCATCGGGAACGCTTGTCACCGGCGTGTCCCCGCCGCGGAAATTAGGTCACCGGAGTTACTCCGGCGAACCGCGCCGCCCGGACTCAGTAGAATAGATCTACACCGTTAGATCTCGATCCGACGGTTGAAACAGAATGACTTAAACGAAGGGGTATCGGCGAATCAGGGAAGGACACGTGGACGCCTCGTCAGCGTCCGCGTCAGCGCCAGCGTGTAAATCATTTATCTATTTAATTTTTAATTGGAAAATTTGCAGATTAGTCCCTGTAATTAAAACATCTACAACTTTTTAACCACAACTCCAAATGTAATAATTTTTATATATTTGGAAAGCTCTCGACATGTAGAATATTTTAGATTGGCCAAAGTTCAAATTTGACTTAGTATAAAATATTCAAATTTCAAATGGTGAATTTGAGTATATTTGTAATAACTTTAAATCTATAAATCCAAAAATTGCAAATAAATATGTTTTAGAAACTTTAGAATATTTGTAAATTAATGCCACTGCTATAAAATATTTTTGAGTAATTTTTGAATGATTTCATAGTTGTGTGTTTAATTTGAATAGTTTGACTAATTTTGAAATAACTTTTAATAGAAACATTATTTTGATTAAATCCAATTGCAATAGATTTAATTAAAAGCTCTCTGTCTATTAACACTAATTATAAAATTTTGTTATAAAAATTTAATCATAGGAAACTTTAACCTTATAATGATTCCTTTTATTATATTTTCTAAAACTAGAAATTAATTAAATTGCATTTATAAATTCATGCATATTTATAAAGAAATCACAAAAGTTATTTTGATGTTTCTTGTGATTTAAAATCTCATTTCATTCATAACAAATGTTATAGTGTAGATATAATTCTCATAGGAAACCCCTCTTCATTAGTTTCTCTAAGTTAGGACTATTTTCAAACTTAGTATTTTGGGAAAAGTGCTATGCACTAGACACTTAGGATTTTCAACATGGAGCTGGAGGACCAATGAAGGACTTAGCCAAAACAAGAATTCAGAAGGATCTTCAAGGAGTAGACACACTTAGAATAAAATCAAGAAGAAGTTCATGAAGACCAACCAGCAAATATTTTCCAAGTCTTGCTCTCTCTCTCTTTCTTTTCTCTGAAACTTCATGAAGGACTTAGAAGAAAATAGACTCTGGAAGCATCCTCAAGATGTCAAGCACTTAGAAGAAAAGTGAGAAGAAGTTCAAGAAGGCCAACCCCCTTTTATTCTCTAAGTCTCTCTCTCTGTCTTTCTTCTCTTCTGAGACTTCATGAAGACTAAGTAAATCCAAGACCAGCCTCGAGGATACAAGAACCACCAAGTCTGAAGATCAAAACTTCAATCAAGACATCATCAAGAAGAATATTACAAGTCCGGAGATGAAGCCTGGAGGACAACTATATCTTTCTTTCTATCTTTTCCCTCTTTCCTAATCTTGTCTTTTAGACTTAAACAAATTTTGATCATGATGTTATCATCTTGAAGTTGTTGGATCCTAGCAGCATAGTGGGATGAAGCGGTCTGGAAACAAACCTTACATGTCCACGTACATGAGACCTGTTCCACAATTTAAGTGGCTGGCCGGGTGTCTGTTTCTCTCACTATAGTGAATGTCCAATTTACAAAGAGTTGATAATAATTGTTGATCATCTTGAACAAAAGACTTAGTATTTTTCTCTAAGTATTTTGCACATCATGGCTAAGCCATTAGAGTGCGTGTTTCAAGTTGGTATAAAACAAAGTATGTTTATCCAACTTAAGACCTTAGCCCTTAGTCATTTTTGACCCACCTATTTGCCTTGCATGAACTTAAGAGATTTTCATAGCATAACATGCGTCTCTAGCCCTTAGAAATAAATTTCACATCATACATGACATGTTTTCCTTAGGAGTTTTACAAAACTTGTTGTTCATTTGATATGAGCATGTATGTTTGATGATTGTTGTTTGTTGATTGTTGTATTGTTGTTGCTATTATTTTTTAGATTAAACGGAGAGCAAACGTTCGTTGTTGAAAAGAGTTTGTGAACAACGACAACATTCAAAGGCAAGTGGCACACCTCATAAACTTCCTATTTTTATATGCATTACTTAGTGTATTTTTATATGCATGTGTTGCTATGCTAAACCTGTGTAGAATCCTTTATTCCTGTGTCTAGGTTCCTATGCAATACTTAGTAGAATCATTGATGCTATGCAAATGTTGTTTTTGTGAAAATCTAAATTCTACTAAGTTAAGAATGAAACACCTGGGTGGTAATTGGTTGCATGGGTTAGGTTGAGTGGCTACTCAGGTCCATGTCTATGGTTCCTGGAGTATGTACACTTGAGAATGGCCACCAAGCAACAGAGGAATCTGAAGAACTCCGAGTGACGATTGCTTCCAGTGCAGCCATTGCCATATGGGCTCTGGCTTGATCAATTATGTTGCGTGGACTCTCTCCGGCTTGACAAGCAGATGTAGGGGGATGTTAGGTGGAACGGGTCAAGCCAGGTGGGAGGGAAAATGCTTCTGAAAGATCTCGTCTCATTCTCTCCTTTCCTTATCACAAATGGTGTGTAAAGGATACCTTGGGTTGAATGGGTACAATGGTGAAAGTGCACAACCTCTGCAGAGTGTAAAACTAAGTACTTAGCCGTGTCCCCGGTTACGGACAATTTTGAGCAGCAGATCAAGGACGTCAACGGAAGATTCCATCATTCCAATTTCAGAAATAAAACTTGATGGGTGAACAAGGGAAGATGAGATTTATGGTTTTCATGCCATACTCGTCGATTTCTAGAAAAGTGTTTTCAAAAGAGTAGGAAAAATTGTCTTTATGCAAATTAGCCTTGAGCTCCACCAGCCAAATATGCATATAGGCTTTAGAGTTATTCCATAAGTGTCCACCATAGTGTCACTTGCCAGACTCCATTTTTAATGGAATCTGACCCACGTTGTTGCAATATTTTTCTTATTGCAGATTTGATCAGATGACGAGTGAGGTTTCGTAAAGGTTTCGAGTCTACGACCAACATGTTTTCGCCTGTGGCAGCATGAAAGTTATAGAGGCTCACTGCTATTGTTTTCCGCTGTGTACTTTTTCAATGCTAGTTTTACGCTATGCAACTTGTATAAAATATTTTATAATTCTGGATCATCGATGTAATATAATTGATGCTTTGTTGTGATATTACATCGTAAACTGTGTGTGCAAATGAATCGATCCAGAGATTTGCACTATACACAGGTATCTGCCTTATTAAAAGTGCAGGTACGCTACAGTTTCTGGCATGCTCCGGAGCACGCCGACGTCGGCATCGACGTGCCCAAGGGCGTCGCCCGTTTCTGGTCGCCGGAGCAGCACGCCCCAGCACACCCCCTAGCCGTCCTTTGACTGTCCACGCCCCCGTAGCCGCACACGCGCCCGCACGCTCGCCGTCGCAGAGCCGCCACCAGCTAGCCGATGCGCCGCTCGCCACTGTGCTCGCCGGGACCCGCTCGTCAGCACGCCGCTCGGCCCCCCGGCATTCACTCCCTCTCCTGATGCCCACGAGCCGCCCTGTGCCACCGCTCCCGCGACACCAGCGTTCACTCCGGCGAGTTACGCCTCCGCACCTACCAAGCTACCCGCTTTACTCCGGCCGCTCGCCCCGCTCCTATTTAAACCCCCCCAGCCCTCGACGGAGATGCACACCACCTCCTCACTCCCCAGCTCACCCCCTGCCCTAATCGTAGTCCGGTGAGCACCGTAGTGCCGACGATGGACTCACCATAGCCACCTCGGTCCTGGACGATTTCTTCGCCAGTGACGCCCAGTTCACCGATTAACCCTAGCCCTAGACTCCCTAGCTCTCTCCGGACCCAACGCCCCCCTCGCCTCGGCAAACGGTGCTCGGAATCCTCAAGTCCGTCCGCATCCGTCGCCGGAGCCGTAGACGACAGAGGGCATCGCCGCCCGAGCCAACCCCACCGCCAAAAACCTCGCTGTCGTGACCCCCTCGTGCACGGTGAGCACCCCCATGTCCTCCCCTAGCCCTATAACCCCCTCCCCTGGCCGCACGACCCCGCCGGAGACCTCGTCAGGGTCGGACGCGCCGCCCCGTTCTTTTTTGACGCATGCGTAACGGTTCGAACGAGCCGTGGGTCGCTGACTTGTGGGACCCGCACGTCAGCGTTTTAAACATTATCTGAATCGTTTTCTTTTTTAAATTAAAATCTGTTTTAAATCATTTAAAAACAGAAACTTTGGAAGAGCATAACTCACTCAATATTTGTCCAAAAATTAGAAACTTTAGCTTTCTGAAAACTAGAGAGAAATATCTATCCAATGACACTAGAATAGGTTGATTTGGAGTTTGGTTGCTGGTTCTTTTCTCTATTGACATTTGGTGGTTTTTAACTCTTATTTATTTATTTATTTGAAATAGATTCCGAGGAATTTGTGGAGGAACCAGAACCATATCTTGTGGAAGGCAAGTGAAAGAACATTTCTTAATCCCTAGTGTTTTGAGTGTTAGTTAACAATACCAATGATGTACTAATCCTATTGCTAAGTATTTCAGTTTGAGTGAGTTGCATATCACATACCCCAAAGCCAAAATGTAGAGAAAAAGAGTTTATGGAATTCTTCCCAGAACCGGAATATTGGAGCCGGAAATTTCTAGGACCGGAAATTCCGGGTCTCCTATTTCTAACAGAAAAATGGCTAAGGAAAAGTTAGGAAGTGGTTCTGACTCAAACCGGAAATTCAACTCGGAAATTTCATTGACTCGGAATTTCCGAGTCACCCAGAAAACCACTCCAGATTTGGCTAAGGAAAGAGGAGAAAGTGGTTCTGACTTCAACCGGAAAATCAACTCGGAAATTTCATCAGCTCGGAATTTCCGGGCCACCCAGAAAACCACTCCAGAATTTGGCTAAGGAAAGAAGAGGAAGACGTTCTGACTCCAACCGGAAAATCAGCTCGGAAATTTCACTGACTCGGAATTTCCGGCCAACCCTCAGAAACTTGAAGAAATTTGGCTAAGTCAAGATGTCGAAGACGTTCTGATCTCAACCGGAAATTCAACTCGGATTTTTCACAGACTCGGATATTCCGAGTGACTTGGAATTTCCGGGTGCCACTTATACCGGAATTTCCGGGTCTTCGAGGCAGCCAACGGCCAGATTTTGGGAGGGGGTATAAATACCCCCTCACTCACTCAAGAACAGCTAGCTCTCATATTTTCTCTCTCCTACTATTCTTGAAAGCTCAAATCATCAAGATCTTTCAATCCCTCCACCCAAATTCGTTGATCTTTGGAGGATTGGAGGAGAAGGCCCGGATCCACATCTTCACCGAAGGAATTTGCATTTCCTCCCCATTCACGTGGGGATTTCGTGGCTAGGGTTTCCGGTGGGAAAACTTAGTTCACCATTGTTGTAATCTTGGTGTTGCCTTGACCTTTTGTGGTCCTTGACCTGTTGTGGTCATCTTGAGAGCCCCCAATTAAGTTGTGGGTGAGTGCTTCAAGCGTTTGTAAGGGATTTGATCTCCGCCCTAAAAGGGATCAATAGTGGAAGGTGAACTCGCAACCTTTGTGGTTGAGTTCACCGGAGAAGAAGGTGAACCTTTGTGGCGTTGCGGCTAACCTGTTGTGGTAGCGCACACCTCTCCAAACGAGACGTACACCCTTGGGTGGAACTCGGGATTACATCTTCGTCTCCGCGTGCTTCACTCGGTTCCCCTTATCATTACTCCCTTACTTGCTTGTCTTGTTAGCTTATTTATCTTGTGATTGCTTAGGTTGTCATTTAGGTAAATTCACCATAGTTTCATATCTAGAGAATTTACCTTTGTGTTGAGCCTAAATTTGAAAAGACATAAAATTTGTAATAGCACCTATTCACCCCCCCCTCTAGGTGCCGGATTCCCGTTCAATTGGTATCAGAGCCTTGTTCACTTTTAAGGGCTTAACCGCCTAAGTGCAACGATGACGGAATCCGATGCCGAGAGGGCCGCCCGTGAGAAATTAGAGGCGGAGAAGGAGGCGTTAGCCAAAGGGGCAACCATGGCCGATCTTATAGATATGAGATCGTCCTTGGAGGCCCAACTCCTCAAGATGAATGAGATGCTCATGGCACTCTTGAAATCTAAGGAGCCCGAGGCTACTTCTCCCTCTCCTCCTCCTAAGGAGCATGGTGAGAACTCTAAGGAGTCATCTTCGGATGGGTCCAAAGATGTTCCTCCAAGTGTTTCCCTCGGGAAGGCGGAAATGGATGAATCACCTAGCTCCTCTAACACCCTCAAAGGAGAGGAATTTCATAATGTCAACCATAATTACTCTCCTAACCCTCCTATCCCTCACCCTCATGTTAACTTTAGAAGTGATCCTCCTAAGCTCAAACCTACTCATTTCTCTCAATGGCAATTTCTAATGAAGTCTCATCTATGTAGTGCCTCCATTGAGCTATGGCGCATCATTGAAGAATGATTCAAACCCCATGATCCAACCAACTTGACAAGAAGAGAGGTGGTTGATAGCCAACTCAACGCCACCGCTCTTCATCAACTCCAAATGGCCGTTGGAGAGAAGGACATGTCGCTCATTCAAAAATTCTCCACCGCCAAAGAAGTTTGGAATGCTCTTTCCGACATCTTCGTCGGGAATGAGAGCATGAAGAAGAACCGGTATGATGCCTTATGCAATGAGGTGGAAGGGTTCTACAAGTTGGATGGATAAAGTCACGAGGACATGTACCGGAGGTTGGTGTTGGTCGCTAACTCCTTCAAGAACCTCGGGGCGGTCTACATTGATGACGCTTGGATCAAGAGGAAGTTCGTGACCGCTCTCTTGCCCTTTGAGGAAACGGATTTGAAGACACTCCAAGGGAGACATGACTTCGCAAAGATGACATCCAATGAAGTCATGCAAGAGATGACCGCATACAAGGTGGCCTCCAAGATTGCACAAGATGCAAGAGCTAGAGCCATAGGGATGCACAAGCATGCCTCAATTGCCTTGAAGGCCACCGTTGAAGAAGAGGATGAAGAGGAGTATGATGATCAAGTCGAGCTATCTAGTGAGACTCTCTCAAGTACTCTTACTCAACACATGGGTCTTGCGTCAAGAACGTTTTGGAAGAACCCCGGAAGGTCCAAGGCGAGGATTGACAAGAAGTTTCCCCCCCCCAATGGAGGAAAGCCAAGCAACAAGGTGAGGCTTTGCTATAATTGTGATGACAAAAGCCACTTTGTTGCAGATTGCCCATGGGAAAGAAGAGAGGATCATGGTGGGAGGCTCGTGGCCAAGACGAAGGGCAAGGGGCCCATGCCCATGAAGAAGCCCTACTTTAAGAAGAACCAAAAGATTGTCTTGGTAACTCAAGAGCAATATCCCACCGATGATGAAGATAGTGACAAGGAGGATACTCCAACGCAAGTGGCCGCACTACCATTTCGTCCACAACTCCGTCACTCTTCTCCTCACCAAACGAGAGCCCCATCATCAAGAATGCAAGATGTCTTATGGCAAAGACATCCGAGGTAAAATTGTCCCCCACCTCCATATCCCATGAAATTGATGATGGTATGAGCCTAGAAGTCAAGGAAGAAATTATTGCTTTTGATAAATTCATGACTAACTTGCAAGGAGAAGGAAAGAAACACTTTGGCTCAATTATGAGTCGTATAGGTGAGCTTGAGGATGTGCTTGAATTAAAAGGTGAGACTGAGAGAGAGGATGCACACGCTAAGGTGTCCCTCCAATCCTCTCTCGAAGATGAACAAGAAGCTCATGCTCTCCTCAAGGAGCAACTTGCTAAGATCACTAAGGATCGTGATCTTTACTTTGCGAAATGTAAAATTGTGCAAAATGAAAAGTCCGAGCTTGTAGTTGCTCATGCTAGACTTTGCGAAGACTTCGAGTCACTTGAAAATACTCACAAGGTATTGACAAGTGATCACGAACGTCTCCTCAAGTCTCGTGATCAACTCCAAACTCGGATATCTATTCTTGAGAAACCTAGTACCTCTACTCCTTTGAATACTAATGCAAATGTTGTCAAGGATAAAGCTAGGGTCTTGTTTGTTCCCTCCATGGCAACCGAGCCCAAGAACTCCCTTGATAAAGGCAAGGGGACACTCACTACTCCTCTTCATGAGAGAGTGCCCCACAAGGGTAAGGAAGGTCTAGGCTATGTTGCTAAGGAGAAGAAGAAGATGATCAAGAAGAAGACCAAGCCCGCACAAGCCAAGAAAGATGATATAGCAAGTGGAAATGCCACAAGGGGCACTCCCACTCGTGATGACTTTGCGGGCATATCTAACCCCAATTATGCTTTATATGTTGATTATTATGGGGATGTCTATGCTAGATACATTGGGCCTTTTGATGGTTACATTGAATATGCTATTTGGGTCCCAAAGACCCTTGTTGCTAACCAAAAGGCACCCATTGCAAAATGGGTACCTAAACCAAAGAATTGATTGTGTGTAGGGACTTGCTTCCGGAGGATCGAAATAGATAATTGATAGTGGGTGCACTAGTCATATGACCGGAAGCAAGGAAATTGTAACGGAGTTGAAGACCAATGATGATCAAATGACCGTTACATATGGTAACAATTCAAAGTCTAAGGTAATAGGGCTCGGCAAGGTGGTAGTGGCACCAGACATCACACTTGTGAATGTTTTGCTTGTCGAGTCCCTAGGTTTCAACTTGATCTCCGTCCATTCTTTAACTTGTTTGGGTTATACCATTGTTTTCAAAAGGAGATGGTTATCCTCATGTGGAGAAAGTCTCTCAATGTGTCTTTCGTTGGGTACATTGAGAATGGGCTCTATGTGGTTGACTTCTCCGGAGTCACCACTTCCCATACAATGTGCCTATTCGCTAAGGCGGACTTAGGTTGGCTATGGCATCGCCGACTAGCCCATATCAACATGAGGACTTTGCAAAGTCTCCACAAGGGTGGCCATATCCTAGGACTAAAAGACCATGTTTCTTTCTCGAAGGATCGAATGTGTAGGGCTTGTGTTGAAGGAAAAATGCATGACATTCACCATCCAAGCAAGACCATCATTTCTTCAACAAGGGTTTTGGAGCGTCTCCATGTTGACCTCTTTGGTCCCATTCCGGAAGCTAGTCTTGGTGGCAAGAAATATTGCTTGGTGATTGTAGATGACTATTCAAGATATACATGGGTTTTCTTCAAGTCGAAGGTGGAGACTCAACAAACTATCATCGACTTCTCCAATGAAGCTCAACGTCAACACAATGTCCCTATCTTGGTGATAAGAAGTGACAATGGTTCCGAGTTCAAGAACTACACCTTGAACGAGTTCCTTAGTGAAGAAGGGATTCGTCATCAATAATCCGCTGCTTATACTCCCCAACAAAATGGTGTAGCCGAAAGGAAGAATCACACTCTTATTGAAATGGTAAGGTCGATGATGGCCGAGTTCAAGTCTCCTCACAACTTTTGGGCCGAAGCCGTCAACACCGCTTGCCATGCATCCAACCGGCTCTTCTTTCGCAAAGGACTCATGAAGACCCCTTATGAAGTGCTTACATGGAACAAGCCCAATATCTCTTACTTCCGAGTTTTTGGTTGTAAGTGTTTCTATCTCATCAAAGGTGTTCGTTTGGGCAAGTTTGAATCTAAGTCTCTTGAAGGGACATTTGTGGGCTACGGGTCCAAATCCCATACTTATAGAGTCTATGATAAGGCCTCGCGCATTATCATAGAAACTTGTAGTGTGGTGTTCGAGGAGAATGACGACTCCCTTGTGGAGCAAAGTGGTGTTTCCGTTGTAGGTGATGATCAACCTCAAGATGATATCCGAAGAATGGGGTTGGGAGTCCACTGCCCCGTTGAAGTCTATTATGAGGTAGCTCAACAAGGATCAAGTTCTACACAAGTGGTGGCTACCCCAACACAAGAAACACCCATCGACAACACCGTGCCCAACACGCCCAGCCAAGAAGAAGCACAAGATCCTCCAGCTGCTCCTGGAATTTCCGTGGGCCGGAATATCCGGATCAAAATGGAGTCGGAAATTCCGGTGACTCGGAATTTACGGTCCATACTGAACCCGGAATATCCGGTCCTGCTGACATTCCCGGTGGCAGCTCGCACCAAGGCCAAGATCAACCCTCTCCTCCACCGCTGGACGTCACTCCAATGGTTGATCAAGGCCATCAAATCAGTCAAGGCGGAGACATGAATGATCAAGATGATCAAGCGATTCCTCCCACCACTCGAAGGAAAATCGAGATCCGCCGCTTGAATAGGGTTGGCACCTCACAAGAATTAAGAGCTCTATCTCTTGACAAGGTGCTTGGTGATGTGAAAAGCAAGGTCTCTACCCGAAGACAACTTGCAAGCTTTAGTGAACATCAAGCTCACATCTCCATGGTGGAACCCAAGAAGGTCTCTGAAGCTCTTGAAGATAAAGATTGGCTTGATGCTATGCATGAAGAGCTCAACAACTTCGAGAGCAACAAGGTGTGGAAGTTGGTGGAAAGACCCAAAAATTGCCGCAATGTTATCGGCACCAAGTGGATTTTCAAGAACAAGCAAGATGAACATGGCATGGTGGTGAGGAACAAGGCAAGATTGGTGGCTCAAGGTTACTCCCAAATTGAAGGCATTGACTTTGGAGAAACCTACGCGCCCGTGGCTCGACTTGAGTCTATTCGTATTCTTCTTGCATATGCCTCTCATCATAACTTTAAGTTGCAACAAATGGATGTTAAATCTGCTTTTCTAAATGGTCCAGTAAATGAACTTGTTTATGTTAAGCAACCACCGGGGTTTGAAGACCTCAAGTATCCAAACCATGTCTACAAGTTAGATAAGGCACTCTATGGCCTTAAACAAGCCCCACGAGCGTGGTACGAGCACCTTAGAGAACTACTTGTAGACCGTGGACTCCAAGTTGGGGAAATCGACCCCACACTTTTCACTAAGAAAGTTAATGGAGAGCTTTTCATTTTTCAATTATATGTGGATGACATTATATTTGGATCTACTAACAAAGCATTTAACGAAGAATTCTCTAAGCTTATGACTGACAGGTTTGAGATGTCTATGATGGGTGAGATGAAGTTCTTCCTGGGATTTGAGATCAAACAATTGAAGGAATGAACGTTCATCAACCAAGCGAAGTACATTCAAGACATGCTCAAGAAGTACGGGTTGCTTGAGCTCAAGGGTGCCTCTACCCCAATGCAAACCAAATGTCACCTTGAGCTCAACCCCAAGGGTAAGGATGTGGATCAAAAGGTATACCGCTCTATGATTGGATCTCTTCTTTACCTCTGTGCATCTAGACCGGATATAGTGCTAGCCGTAGGAGTGTGTGCAAGATATCAGGCGGCTCCTAAAGAAAGCCATGATATGGCGGTCAAGAGGATCTTTTGATATTTGGCTTTTACCCCATCCTTTGGATTGTGGTACCCCAAGGATGCACATTTCTCGTTATGTGGGTACATGGATTCCGATTGGGCGGGAGATCAAGATGATAGGAAGTCAACCTCCGGCGCTTGTCAATTTATTGGGAGGTCCTTGGTAAGTTGGTCTTCTAAGAAGCAAAATTGTATATCTCTCTCCCTGCCGAAGCCGAGTATGTTGTCGCCGCAAGTTGTTGTACTCAATTGCTATGGATGAGGCAAACTTTAAAGGAGTACGGAGTCGATTGCGACAAAGTGCCTCTTCTATGTGACAACAAAAGTGCCATCAAGATTGCTTACAACCCGGTGCAACATTCAAGAACCAAGCATATTGAGATCCGCCATCATTTCATAAGAGATCATGTGGCCCGAGGAACACCTAACTTTTATGACCAAAGCGATCGAGTCTTGACTTCATTCATCCATTCAATCGTTAGTGCAGGTGACTTATCATATGTGGGCACAAGGGATCAATTGGCGGATAGCTTCACGAAGCCCCTTGAGGAAGGAAGGTTTTTCTTTTTGAGGAATGAGCTAAATATCATTGATTCGAGGTCCTTAGCTTGATCGCTTGCACACTCACCTAGGACGTAATTGCATCTTATCTTGTTTAGATGTAGGCATGGAAATAGGGGGAGTGCGGTCCTAATACATTGGACCATCCCTCCCCCCATTATGCCGATAGCAAGTGTTCTTTTACCTCTATATTCATTCTTATGACTAATGAGCTAAAACGACGAGTATTGGTTATGTACCCAAGATACATCTTCGCGGTGACATGCCATACACTCCTACATGCTGGCCTCGGCCACCGACCTCTTCTCTATGAAGAGTTGGTTTTATTTGGAGCTTATTGTTGCTATTTGCCCTCTTGTTCATGCAAGTGGGAAACCTTCTCAACTTGGCGCTTTATGTTTCGTTTTGGTAGTTGTGAGTTGAGCTTGATGTACCAATGACATTTTGGAAATCTATCCCAAGCCTACTTCCCCCTGATAACATTTCTCTCTATTGCACACAAGTCATCCTTTTGAAAACAGGGATTTTAGTTCAGCAGGTCGGAATATCCGGTTCATATATGAATCGGAATATCCGGTGACTCGGAATGTCCGGTATAAGTTACACCCGGAAATTCCGATCGGGCGGTTTGTCTAAAAAATATAAGGGCAGGCTCGGGGTGAAGGACTCATCCGTGCCCTTCTTCCACCACGACCTCCCGCTCCTCCAACCGCCGTCCCTGCTGCTCCAAGATCCCTCCGGAGCACTCCGACCGCCGGGGAACCTCTTTCTCGGCCGGATCTGCTCCTCCTTCGCCCCGGGAACTCACTCCTCCAAGCAATGGCCTCAATGGATGAGGGTAACTTCACTTTTCCTCTTCCCTAAGTGCTTGCACTAGGATCTTGAGGTGGAGTTATTTGTTTCAAGATTGCTTGGTAGAGATCTAGTTTCGCATTGTGTTGGATCGATCTAGTTTTAGACCGAGTCGATCTCAGATCTGCACTGTTTCTGTTTAGGTCGGAATATCCGACTCAGCCTGACTCGGAATTTTCGGTCCCCCGGAATTTCCGGTTAAGTATGAATCGGAATTTCCGAGCTGAACATTGCAGTTTTAAGATTAACTCATGTTTAACTACATATGATTCATCAAATGCCTACCTAATGTGTGTATCCTCTCCTGACTTGTGTGTACTTACCTCGTGCTACCCACTATGCTCAAATTCACAGGTTCTAGTGGGAGTCCGTCCTTCGCAGGGGCATCAAGGAACACCTCAAGGACACCTGTTCACAAGACCCCTGTCGACAAGGGTAAGGGTCCTGCCTCCTCAAGCAACTCAGCTGTTCCAAAGAAGAAGAAAGTTGTTGCTAGCAGGCCACCATCCAAGAAAAGGAAGAATGCTCCTGTTCCTCAATGTCAGAACAATACAAAGATGAACTCTGTTGACTACTCTCAGCTCCGACAAGGGGATTGGTACCTTAGGCCAAGGGACAACACTCTGGATGATCGCAGCTTTTGGTGTCAAGAGCAAGAGTTCATACTCAAGGACCTCTACTACTCTCTGTCGAAGCCCATTCGGCCTATGCATCCCTTTAACCTTGGGGCTCTGCAGCAGAAAGCCTCTTTTGTTGAAGCTATACATATTGTCAAGACTATGGGCTTGGAGAGGCTGGTGCTCACTCGTTGTCCTTACAACTCTCAGCTCGTGATGCAGTTCTTTGCCACTCTTGTGATGAAGGGTGACTCAAGGAAGACAATTAAGTGGATGACTGGTGACTCTTACTGTGAGTCCAACTTTGAGGAGTTTGCCAAGGTTTTGGGCTACAAGTTTGATGGTGACAACCCTCAAGGCTTTCGCATGTACCACCCTTTCAAGCTCAACAAGAAGCAGACCGTGCACTTATATGGTGAGGGAGCCACACCCGGCAATTCTCGAGACTTGCTTCCTCTTTATGATGTCCTTGTGCGCATCCTCCGTGAGAACATTGCACCAAGTGGTGGCAACAATGACAATGTGGTGACCCCTCTGTGCAACTTGCTCCTTCATGCCAACCGCATTGTGGAGAACCCTGACCCTGATGAAGAATGGAGTGTGGATGTTATGGATTACATCCACAATGAGATGTATGAAGCCATGACCACCAGCGTCACTAACCCCTATGCTCCTTACATCATGAAACTCATCAAGTTCAAGTTTCCTGACCATAACTTCAGTGATGATGAGTTGGAGGCGCATGACTTCAAGAAACTATATGAGAAGAAGATAGTGGTCAAGCCTCCTCCTGTGCCTTCTTCTAGCTCAGCTCAGGGTGGATCGTTTATGGGTGATGCTAGGAGGGCTGCTACTCCTACTTATGTCTCGGCCACTCATGCGAAGGTGAAGAAACTGAATTTGTTCCAACACAACATTTTGTGCATGAATGTGGACATCCGCAAGGAACAATACACCGCCTACAAGGATCGTCGTCAGCTTGCCTACAATCAAGACTTGATTCTTCATCATGTGTCTGGCTCTCCTGCTCCTGCAGATCTCTCTGATCCCCCTGACCTTTGCTCAGTGGAACCAGGATTCTTTGGCTCCTTGGACACAGATTGATCATGACCTTGGCGGCAGCTCGTACACCACTGGACATGCTTATGATGATGATTATGAGGAGGCAGATGATGATTATGATGATGAGGATGCAGATGATGATGATGATGAGGAGACTCCCTCGGACTGAAGACCTTCACGGGACGTAGCATCGCTCCTCTTCCTTTTTGGCGTTTAGATGCCAAAGGGGGAGAAGTTGCTCTAGTAGGACTTCGGGGATTTGCAGGGGTTTGGGCCCAAGCATATGCGTTTACCATTTCTTTGCGCTTGTGTCCATTTATCTTATTTGTGGTTGTTTGTTAAACTCTTTTATTATCTATGTGTATTGAGACAATGTTATGCTATCATTATCCTATGGTTGAGACTTCAAATTTATTGTGTTGGTATTCTCTTCATATCCTATATACACAAGGTATGAAACTCTATCTAGTCTCAAATGTTACAATAACCTTACATTTTGTCTCCTTACTCCTTTGTGATATCTTGTGTTTGTTATTATAAAATTGCTGCTATCCTTTGTCATATTGTGTTTCATACATGCACTTGTTTAGGTGGAGCTATTTTCTGTCAAAAATATGATATTGCATTTCGTTTCTTTGCAAATCTTGGTATTGTCATCTAACACCAAAAAGGGGGAGATTGAAAGAACATTTCTTAATCCCTAGTGTTTTGAGTGTTAGTTAACAATACCAATGATGTACTGTAACATCCCAACATTTTATAATGTTCAAAAATCACTAAAATTTAAAACTTTTCTTTTTATAAAAATAAAATATTAAATGCATAAGGAAACCAACTATAAAAGACTTCAAAGTTTAATATTTCAAATGTCACAGTTTAAAGCATTTTATTATTCACTGTATTTCAAAAACCTTAAAATACAATTTGATAAATATTTTACAAACTACAATTCATTTTATTTTAAATAAATTAGTTCTTTATAAGTATTTGAATTAAACCACTTAATTACAAGATTATTCAAAAGGTTATATAATTACTAAATGGGTTTCATTCCTTTAACTAAGTTCAAAATATAGTTTGGAAATTATAAGCCTATAGTGTATAACTTTAAAACCTCATAGAATTTAAATTAATGAATTAGCCAAATAAACATTTCATTTGCTTAAATGAATTTCATGTATGTTTCAAAGCATGAAATGATTAATGGATTCTAAATAAGAATAAAATTAAAACAAAGGTCTTGTCCAAAGTTGTTATGAAGTTTCAAATGCATTATCATATTATAAAATATAATGTTGCTCAAATTATTTTCAATTAAAAATGAATACATTATATCTTCTCTTTTCCATTTTCATATAGTTGTGTTATATCATTAATAATTATACCAAAGCCAAAAATGAATTTAGAAATTGAAAATGAGTTTAAATAACTTAAACCCAATCATATTGAAATGTGGGTATTTTTACAAATTTATTTTAGCCAAAGGAAAATTTAAATGAGATAGAAATTCAAATTTGACTTTAAGTGTCAAATTTGTAGTTAAGCAATATTTCAAAATACTAATTTTCAAAAATATTCAAAACATACCCACAACTGGTTTAACAGCAAGATATTATTTTTACAAATTTTTAGAAATTAATTTGACATCATTTGGACATTTAAATCAAAAGATATGAATTAAAGAAATAAAATCAGAAAAGAAAATATCGGCTGACGTCATGCTGACGTCAGCATATCTTCTTCTTCCTCTAACCGAACGAAGCGCAGAATATGGAAATCGAATCGGAGTCCAAATCCTCTCCGATTCGTGCGGGATACGATCTCCGAAGCCCCCTATATAATCCCCGGACCCCGCCGCGTCTTTTCCCCCTCGAAACCCTAACTAAATCACGCCGCTAGGCCGCTGGAAAGCTCGCCGGAGTTCGCCTCCTCCGCCGCCGCCCTCTGCAGTTTCCGGTGAGCCCCGAGCCTCCGAAGCCCTCTCATCCCCCCCCTCGCTTCCCCATCGTCGTGCGCACCTCCTAAGCCTCGTGTTCGGTGGTTTCGTGCAGCGAGTCGAGCGCCCCGTGCTCGACCGGATCGCCCGGAGCGCCGCCGCACTCCATCCGCCGCAGCCGGCCGCGCCAGGAAGAGAGAGACGACACCGCCACCTCCATCGCCCTCCCCGCGACGCGCCGCGCTCGGGGCTGCTCTCCTCGTATCCGGGGAGGCACGGCAACGACCGGAGCGTCCACGCCGGAGCCCGCGCCGCCGTCAGCTCCTAACTCCGGTGAGAAGCGCCGCCATCTTCTGGACGAGCACGGTGAGCCATCCGATCTACATCGTACGGTTGTAAATAGATCCTTTAAAACGAAGCGGTACGATCTGATCTGGACCGTCAGATCCAGATCTGACGGCCCAGATCTATAACTTATCCACGTAGACAGCCACGTCACTGCCCAGTCAGCTGCCACGTGGAAAACAATTTCCTTAATTAAATTTAACTGGCAATTTTACAGAAACACCCCTGTCACTTAGATATGTCACAACTTTTTAACCATAACTCCAAATTTAATAATTTTTATATATTTGGAAAGATCTTGACATTTAGAATATTTTGGACCTGACAAAATTCAAATTTGACTTAGTATAAAATATTCAAATTTCAAATGGTGAATTTGAGTATTTTTGTAATAACTTTAAATCTATAAATCCAAAAATTGCAAATAAATATGTTTTAGAAACTTTAGAATATTTGTAAACTGATGGAACTGATATAAAATATTTTTGAGTAATTTTTGAATGATTTCATAGATGTGAGTTTAATTTGAATAGTTTGATTAATTTTGAAATAACTTTTAATAGAAATATTATTTTTGATTAAATCAAATGGCATTAAATATAATTAAACCACCTCTGGCTATTAACACCATCTATAAAGAAAATTGTGTTATAAAATATAAAACACATAAAACTTTAATCTAAATGTTTCCTGTTATTATGTTTGCAAATTAGAAACTAATTAAATTTCAAACTATAACTTTATGCATATGTTATAAAATTTACAAAAATTAGTGTTATGTTGTTTGTGATTTAAAATTGCATTTCATGCATAGCATATTTTATAGATATATTTTCCATAAGGAAAACTCCTCCCCATTTTCTATAAGTTAGGATTATTTTCAAACTTAGTATTTTGGGGAAAAGTGCTATGCACTAGACACTTAGTAATTTTCAACATGGAGCTGGAAGACCAATGAAGGACTTAGCCAAAAACAAGACTCCAGAAGTATCTTCAAGGAGAAGAAACACTTAGAAAAAATCAAGAAGAAGTTCATGAAGACCAACCATCAAATATTTTTCCAAGTCTTGCTCTCTCTCTCTCTTTCTTTTCTTTGAGATTTCATGAAGGACTTAGAAGAAAACAAACTCTGGAAGCATCCTCAAGATGTCAAGCACTTAGAAGAAAAGTGAGCAGAAGTTCAAGAAGACCAATCTCTTTTTATTCTCTAAGTCTCTCTCTCTGTCTTTTCTTCCCCTCTGAGACTTCATGAAGACTAAGTAAATCCAAAACCAGCCTCGAGGATACAAGAATCATCAAGTCTGAAGATTCATCAGGACTACCCAGAACTCAATCAAGACATCATCCAGAAGAAAGTTACAAGTCTGGAGATGAAGCCTGGAGGACAACTACATTTTTCTTTCTATCTTTTCCCTCTTTCCTAATCTTTTCTTTTAGACTTAAACAATTTTTGATCATGATGTTATCATCTTGAAGTTGTTGGATCCTAGCAGCATAGTGGGATGAAGCGGCCTGGAAACAAACCTTACATGTCCACGTACATGAGACCTGTTCCACAATTTAAGTGGCTGGCCGGGTGTCTGTCTCTCTCACTATAGTGAATGTCCAATTTACAAAGAGTTGATAATAAGTGTTGATCAACTTGAACAAATGACATAGTATATTTTTCTCTAAGTATTTGCACATCATGGCTAAGCCATTAGAGTGCTTGTTTCAAGAAGATATAAAACAAAGTATGTTTAGCCAACTTAAGACCTCAGTCCTTAGTCATTCTTGACCCACCTATTTGCCTTGAATTAACTTAAGAGATTTTCAAAGCATCATGCATCTCTAGCCCTTAGAAATGATTTGCATATCATACATGACATGTTTTCCTTAGGAGTTTTCCAAAACTTGTTGTTCATTTGATATGAGCATGTATGTTTGATGATTGTTGTTTGTTGATTGTTGTATTGTTGTTTGCTATTATTGTTTAGATTAAACGGAGAGCAAACGTTCGTTGTTGAAAAGAGTTGTGAACAACGACAACATTCAAAGGCAAGTGACACACCTCATAAACTTCCTATTTTTATATGCATTACTTAGTGTATTTTTATATGCATGTGTTGCTATGCTAAACCTGTGTAGAATCCATTATACCTGTGTCTAGGTTGCTATGCTATGCAAATGTTGTTTTGTGAAAATCTAAATTCTACTAAGTTAATAATGAAACACCTGGGTGGTAATTGGTCGGATGGTTTATGTTGAGTGGCTACTCAGGTCCATTTCTATGGTTCCTAGAGTATGTACACTTGAGAACGGCCACCCAGGAACAAAGGAATCTGAAGAACTCCGAGTGACGATTGCTTCCAGTGCAGCCATTGCCATATGGGCTCTGGCTTGATCAATTATGTTGCGTGGACTCTCTCCGGCTTGACAAGCAGATGTAGGGGGATGTTAGGTGGAACGGGTCAAGCCATGTGGGAGGGAAAATGCTTCTGAAAGATCTCGTCTCATTCTCTCCTTTCCTTATCACAAATGGTGTGTAAAGGATACCTTGGGTTGAATGGGTACAATGGTGAAAGTGCACAACCTCTGCAGAGTGTAAAACTAAGTACTTAGCCGTGTCCCCGGTTACGGACAATTTTGAGCAGCTGATCGAGGACGTCGACGGAGGATTCCCCCATTCCAATTTCTAAGTTAAAAGTTGATGGGTGAACAAGGGAAGATGAGATTTATGGTTTTCATGCCATACTCGTCGGGATTTCAAGAAAAGTGTTTTCAAAAGAATAGGAAAAATTGGCTTTATGCAAATTAGCCTTGAGCTCCACCAGCCAAATATGCATATAGGCTTTAGAGTTATTCCATAAGTGTCCACCATAGTGTCACTTGCCAGACTCCATTTTTAATGGAATCTGACCCACGTTGTTGCAATATTTTTCTTATTGCAGATTTGATCAGATGACGAGTGAGGTTTCGTAAAGGTTTCGAGTCTACAACCAACATGTTTTCGCCTGTGGCAACATGAAAGTTATAGAGGCTCACTGCTATTGTATTTCCGCTGTGTACTTTTCAAAGCTAGCTTTATGCTATGCAATTTGTAAAGAATATTTTGTAATTCTGGATCATCGATGTAATAAAGTTGACGCTTTGTTGTGATATTTCATCGTAACTGTGTGTGCAAATGAATCGATCCAGGGATTTGCACTATACACAGGTATCTGCCTTATTTAAAGTGCAGGTACGCTACATGTACTAATCCTATTGCTAAGTATTTCAGTTTGAGTGAGTTGCATATCACATACCCCAAAGGCAAAATGTAGAGAAAAAGAGTTTCTGGAATTCTTCCCAGAATCGGAATATTAGAGCCGGAAATTTCCAGGACCGGAAATTCCGGGTCTCCTATTTCTAACCGAAAAATGGCTAAGGAAAAGTTAGGAAGTGGTTCTGACTCAAACCGGAAATTCAACTCGGAATTTCCGAGTCACCCAGAAAACCACTCCAGATTTGGCTAAGGAAAGAAGAGAAAGTGGTTCTGACTTCAACCGGAAAATCAACTCAGAAATTTCATCAGCTCGGAATTTCCGGGCCACCCAGAAAACCACTCCAGAATTTGGCTAAGGAAAGAAGAGGAAGACGTTCTGACTCCAACCGGAAAATCAGCTCGAAAATTTCACTGACTCGGAATTTCCGGGCAACCCTCAGAAACTAGAAGAAATTTGGCTAAGTCAAGATGTCGAAGACTTTCTGATCTCAACCGAAAATTCAACTCGGATTTTTCACAGACTCGGATATTCCGAGTGACTCGGAATTTCCGGGTGCCACTTATACCGGAATTTCCGGGTCTTCGAGGCAGCCAACGGCCAGATTTTGGGAGGGGTATAAATACTCCCTCACTCACTCAAGAACAACTAGCTCTCAGATTTTCTCTCTCCTACTATTCTTGAAAGCTCAAATCATCAAGATCTCCCAATCCCTCCACCCAAATTCGTTGATCTTTGGAGGATTGGAGGAGAAGGCCCGGATCAACATCTTCACCGAAGGAATTTGCATTTCCTCCCCATTCACTTGGGGACTTCGTGTCTAGGGTTTCCGGTGGGAAAACCTAGTTCACCATTGTTGTAATCTTGGTGTTGCCTTGACCTTTTGTGGTCCTTGACCTGTTGTGGTCATCTTGAGAGCCCCCAATTAAGTTGTGAATGCGTGCCTCAAGCGTTTGTAAGGGATTCGATCTTTGCCCTAAAAGGGGATCAATAGTGGAAGGTGAACTCGCAACCTTTGTGGTTGAGTTCATCGGAGAAGAAGGTGAGCCTTTGTGGCGTTGCGGCTAACCTGTTGTGGTAGCGCACACCTCTCCAAACGAGCCGTACACCCTTGGGTGGAACTCGGGATTACATCTTCGTCTCCGCGTGCTTCACTCGGTTCCCCTTATCATTACTCCCTTACTTGCTTGTCTTGTTAGCTTATTTATCTTGTTATTGCTTAGGTTGTCATTTAGGTAAATTCACCATAGTTGGATATCTTGATAATTTATCTTTGTGTTGAGACTAAATTTGAAAAGACCTAAATTTGTAATAGCACCTATTCACCCCCCCTCTAGGTGCCGGATTCCCGTTCAGCAAGACATCCACCACATTCCACCATTGCTGCATTTTGGAGATTGCACCATTGGACTTGAATGATTTTTCACTCGTTCCTGAATTATTTCGTCGCATGTTCACATGTCATATGCATTTACTACAATGACGTTTGGATGTTACTTAGCTCACATGTCATATGCATTTGCTAAATGAACATATAAATGCTGCATAACCCACATGTTATATGTATTTGCTAAGTTGGTAAATAATAACTAACAACTCACTAAAGGCGACATGGGAAATTTCGGCACACCCACCGCGAATGCCCGGTCGATATAACTTGACCTTATTTACATCTTGTTATATGATATATGTTTCTATCTTGTTCTTGTTATGATATAATTCTCATGCTAGATTTTACTTACTATTGCTTGTCGTTGTTTAGTTGATTCATGAGGGGTATTGTTTTACAATCATTGTTGTGGAAACGTCTTTGAAAATATTGATAAACATGACTAAGAACTTAACCACCTCCCTCGACTGAGATTGAGTCATCGGTGCGATTCACCAAACCTTTTAGCTCGGTCACACGTCGTCGAAATGGGTAGACTCAACTTCATAGCATTATCATACACCCCTTTGATGTCAATCCTTGGTGAGTCTAGTCGGTTACCTGTGTGGTCGAGGCTAGACTTGTGATGGTTCCGGAGCTCGGCGTCGCTCATAGGTTGGGGACGTGCCGGCACTTTAGTTCAGCCTAAGACAAGGCCCGTGAGGCATGTCGGTAACTATATAGGGTCTTGATCTTGTGGAAGGTTGGGGAGTGGGCACTCGCCGCCAGGGATGGTTAAGTACTTCGGTACCGGTGAGACTATTGTGCACTGCACCGTGTGGTTGTTGCGACCTCTCGAGAGTGTATCTAGATATTAGCCTAGTCCCAAGGATACGGGACAAGTTTGGATAGAGTCACACTTAGAGTCAGTCTTGTCAAGGGGAAACTTTGAAAACTAAACTTGAAACTACGCGAGACTCGGGGAGTCTATTGTTGCACCAAAGTTGTGAGGGGCTAGAGAGCCCGCAAGTGGTGAAACATACCTTGTGAAACATTTACGATGGAACTTATCGTTGCTTGAATCTACTCGTTGTGTTAGAGTAACTTGTTATGCCATGCTACTTACCGTACCTATGCCATGCTACTTACCGTACTTATGGCATGCTACTTTAGTACTTATGGCATGCTACTTTCCGTACTTATGACATGCCATATATATATTCATTGAAGGGGTTACGGTGCAGAAAACAATAATTTTTCTAGCGAACGAAACCCTAACTAGCCAGGATCTATCTATCTAGTACATGCGATAACGGTGGCGGAACGGGTTACATTACCTCCATGTAGACCGATAGCGGGGATTACGCTCCCGCACAAGCGTTGACGATGAAGTTGTACGTAGCCGACCTCGAGGTCGCGAAGATCTTGCCGCGATGTCGAAGTCGATGACGCCGGGATGTCGATGATGATCTGCGTCGACGGGCGTCGGGCGGAAGAAGGCAGAGCGCCAACATCGGGGTTGGTGCGCCGGCAGCAGAGGGAGGGGAGGCGCGGCGGCTGCGGGGCGAGACGACGTCGCCCAGGCTACTCAAAAGGAGTCACCTCCGAGCACTCACAAACATACGGAGCTTAGCGACAACCCTCGGTCATTCAGATCCACCTGAAATCGTAGGGGTAGATCTTATCTGGAATTCCGCAGAGCAACGGCGCTCTGCGGTATAGCTTAGGTGGAGAGAGGGGGCAAAACGGGCGGAGAAACAGCTCGGCCGGCCTGCATACAATTAATTGTATTTTCTCATCAATTAAATCAATTAATATGCCTTGCTATATAAAGGGGGAAGGGGGTGTGCAAACCCCTTGGCTCCCCCATGTGGGACTAAAGGAGGAGAGGGGAGAGGGGGGTTCGGCCGAACCACCCCTTGGGCTTTCCTACTCCTAGTCCAACTCGAACTAGGAGGCCCAAGCCTCCCTTCCTTGTGGGGTGCGGCTCCCCCCTCTTGGGCCCTCTTAGGGCCCATGTAGGTAGGAGCCCCCTTTTTCCTTTATTTAATTAATATAAAATTCCTATTAATTCATAATTAATATATTTATATATAATTCAATATCCCATGACTCCGAAACTATTTCGGAACCACCCGAACAACTTTCGGACATTCCCGGAACCATTCCATACCTTCCCGGAACTCCTTCCGGACCACCGGAACTCTTTCCGGATCATTTCTCTCTCTCCAACACAATCCTATAATATTCCAGAACCTATCTCCTAGCGTCGCTAAGACCTTAAGTTTGTTACGCTACGGTTCGAGAACACTCCAGACATGGTCGAGACACTCCGCTCACCAATGATCGTCAGGGATACCTGGAAATATATGTCGACCCCTGTGCATTCCACGAATATCGTCGTTGAACCATAAATATGATATTCATTCCCTTTGTCTCTGAGATACCACCTTGTCCGAGATATGATCGCAGACACACCGATGCCTTTGTTGTATCTCGTTACCGACGAAGGTTATTAACTCGTCTGCGATATTACATCCCCATGACCTAGTCATAAGCTGCGCAACTATATATAGATGCAATATCACCGAGTGGGCCTAGAGTATCTTTCCATTACAAGAATGAACAAATCCCGCTCTTGATCCTTACGTCTTGATGCTCTTTCGGAATACCCAAGATGGACACCGTTATTGCCATGCTATATAAGACACAACGTTTGATGCTCTCAAAGCACCCCTACGAAGCATTAATAAGTACGGTCTCACGGTCTAAGGAATAAGCTATCATATTCTTATCTATTGCAAATGACAAACATCGTAATAGGATCTTATTGCAATACTTTGCGTATGTCCACCACCTTATTCAACTAACAAGATGACCCCATTGTCAACCGACGTCATTGTCCTTGATCGGGAATCTCGATCAACTGTTGCCCAATGGACTAGCTCATATAGAGGCTTGCTAGGGACCTGGTTGTCTATGTATCACACGTGTATTAATAATTCCGATTAATACAGTTATAGCATAATACACAAACCTATTATAAACTTATGAGATAATGCAATAAATACTACCTATTTATTTGCCTCTAGGGCATATCTCCTTCAGTCTCCCACTTGCACTAGAGTACAAATAAACCAGCTGCATTTTACTTTATCAAAATCCCTTATCAAATAAGAATCATTCGATGATGCTTGCTTGTGGAAGAGTGTTACTCTGACAATCTGCACAACACACGATTTGTGCAAACTTTTGCGATTCACTGATATCAACTAGCTTGATATCACCATGTTGTCCAACAACATATATGCAAATACCGTAACTAAGTGAGACTTCCGTTTCCCAGCGCTTACTCTGATTATACTAACCAGATAACTGCCCTGAAAAACACACTCAGCCATGCAGAGCCCCTTGTAACAATTACAAACTCGCGATATCTACATACTTTCGCACCAATGTAGAAAACTTGACATTCAAATGTCAATCCCTTAACTAACGCACTTCTACTTCCAGTAAATTCCAAATTTACTTTCATAACTGCTCTTATTCCAAGAACATCGGTTATATTTCATCGAGCAGATAATATGATTTCTGTATGATGTCTAATATTACATAATAGACTCACATGTCATACAACCATTACTTTCACGCATCATTACTCTTAATGATCAATTGGATTTCAAAGGACCATCCTTTTGATTCTACTCTGACTCCTCAGATATAATCCAAAAACAACTCGACTAACTATTTAAAATTCCCATTCTATTTCAAAATAGACACTATATTTCAAAAAGTTTCACAACTTCATCCTATTCTATTGATACAGTCTCACAATGTGTTAGCTACACAAGATGAATTCGACTCCCACTCAAAATATGTTTCCACATATTTGACAACACGAGCTCCCACTCAAAAACGTGTTATCCACATATTTGAGTTCCTGAGCTCCCACTCAAAAATATGTTCTTCACATATTTCACCCGAGTGAACCAACTATGACTCCCACTTAAATCGACATTTTGGTCAAACCAAAATCATTGATCTGCTATCAATTCGAATTTAATACAAATTACAGTATTACATTAATACAAAACCCTCAGACTTCAAGCATGTCTACATAAATGTAGTCAACAAATTTGATCTTGTCCAAGACACATTTCTTGACAAGACATGCTACCACGTCTTTCTTATAGTCACATTTATCATATAACACCTTATATGACGATTAAACAATCTTATTCCTCTGATAATAATTGCAGCAACAATTACTCTCTTAATCCTTTCAAATGTAACTTTGGATTTCCAGGCTAAAAAAGCCTTTGTTCGCATTCCGATATTTTCTCAACTTTCTTTGTATTCATAAAGTGCACCTTGATCTGTCAACAAGATCTGTAATACTTAATACAGTGCTGTGACCCGACAGCAATATTAAATATAACAACACTTTATTTAGAAGTTTCTTTCATGAAAATATTATGATCTTTATGAAGAGGATTGCAAGCAGAAAATAATTTTCTAGTCTCCCTCACTCTTAATCACTAAACTTTCATTAGTAGACATATACTCTTTGGAACACTTTCCAATATAGGTCCGACACTTTATTCCAAACTTTCTAATTCCAATCCATAAACCATAATTCGAAAATCACCTTTTCCTCGGAATTACATAGACAACAAACTAAACTTTGTTTCTAATTGATTTTGGAATACACTCTCATCCAATGCGAGCAATCTACAAAGAACCACTCATGTATATTCCGAATTATCGCATAATCATATACATGTCGACACTACTGTCGATCCTATGAATTCTTGTTGAGAAAAATATCTATTTTCTAAAGTGGACATCGACTATAATGTTTCGAACATATTAGGAGATTCTAAGACTGATTCTGACAGACCACACTTTATTTAAAATAGAGCATGATTATAATTCCCCACATATCACTATATATGACATTATAATTTTGTGAAGCAAATTTCCACAAGTCTCTTGTGTTGAAAACATAATTCAAAAATACTGTCCTTTGATCGAATTTTGTGAATACAATGTTCACTAATCTTTCTTCTGAAAAACCCCGTTTGATCTATTATCAAATTAATCTCAGACTCCATAATTTATCGGGCAAATACTCCTATTTACCAAAGTCATGGATGAATTCGGATCAAGTAGTAAACACCATTAATTAATCATTAAAAATGACACTCAATTAATTTCCGCTAGTATTGCAACTTCAATACTTGATTTCAAGCTTAACCAACTCAGCACTCGAAATACTTAAATGGACCAAAACATCCATTACTTCTTTCATTGCTTTTATGACTAAACTCGACGGTGTTTGTTCTAGCAATAGAACCTTTGTTCATGGGACAAGCTATTTTATCATTTCTACAATTATGAATACTTATCATACAATCAATGTAACTGAGATGTGGAAGCTTTATTCATAAGATAAAACAACTGACTTGTTCCATAACATAAAACAACTGAACTTGTCTTATTACATGAATAACTTTGTCTTGCAACAATCAAGACACACACACTCGCTCACTATTACAAAAGATCGTATCAAAAACTATTAATGATAACTATGATAACTTGAAGACGTGAACACCAAAAGGCCATCAACTCCTTGACTACCAGCTTCAGCGCCAGGTCACATCAAACTGCGCCGCATATATGTGATAATCAGGACCTGTTTCAAAAACATAACAAGTATCAAATACTTCATCATATACCAAGGGCGAATTCATAATTCTGCATATATCAAATATATACCTGTAGCATCGAAGATCTCTCCTTCGATGGAATCAACCTTCAGAGACTGGAACTCACGTACGAACTTGTAGAAGTTCATATCGTCGGCTTTCAAAATGTACTTGCGCACATGCTTCTCATAGCTAGGAGGTAGAGATATCAGGACAGTCCGAATGGCACATGAATCTGCCATCCAGTAATCGAAGACCATCGTCAGCTGGAAGTAGATGTCATACAATCTCTTCAAATGTGTCTTCAGACAGGTATGCTCCTCCATGTGAATGGTCTAGAACATTCTAAGCTGCCTGAATTGCTCACGCTTTAATTCATCTCCGAAGTGTGTCTTTATCGCATCCATCATGACGCTTGGCTCCTTGCGTCGAAACAACTCTTTCAACTCGGGTGCAAGGCATACGGTCATGGTGATCTCCACTTCAATGAATATGTCTCGACGCCTACGGAAATCATCTTCCTCCTCCTCGCTAGCAGAATCTCCTGGTACTTCTCCTAACGGTTCATCGAGAACATATAGAATGTTGTTGTGTTCGAGAATGTTTCTAAAACCCCTGTACCATCTGATGAAGTTGGACCCGTCGGCTTCTAATGTAGCATCCGGGCTCTTGAGGAAGTAACCGAAGTATAGTTGCGTAGTCTACAGATGTGATCGCAAAAGAGGTAAGGTTAAGTTTATAATACGTAGGTGAGTTTTAGTTTTACAATCTTATTATCTAAAACACACCACACCAAGATTATTATCCCTAAAATAATAATGGCGATGACACGACCCCCATCCACTGCACCACCCCCGATCATCACGGCCGGCAGCACAGCTTCAGAGGTGGACATAAAATGTCGATCACAACAACTCTATGACTCGTGCTCGATCTTTCGATCTTCCCGTGTTCCGAGGCCATACCTCTGAGTATGCTAGGCTCGCCAATCAAACCTCGAAGACCCTGCGCGTGCAACATGGCTTACACCCACTGTATGCGAACGACGAGATGTGTGACACCCGATCATCACGGCCTGCCTCATAACGTAGAACTTTCTTGGTGGTGCGCAACGAGGGAGACCACAATTTTGGTATTTGTTAGGGATCATCCTATTTATGATGCTACCGTTGTATATCTAGCATATAAGCAATCAATAGGATGCACACACAACAACACACAATAATGATGCAATGAAGTGCGATGTGACATGGTCGATGCGCCTGGACCTTCATGGCGCCATGTGCCTGGCCCCCGGCGCCCCGGCATGGCTCCGAGTCTACAGAGCCCTCCATTGCCTCCGACAGTACGAGTAATATCAAAACTTACCGTAACCATGTCACATAAAATAACGCCTCTGCAAAACAAAGTTAGACGCCTCTAGCTTTATTTAGTTTTGCAAGTTTTACGTGGCATATAGGCTTATTCGCAAGAGAATCGCTTCCCTACCTACGAACTTTGTACCACAACGTCGATCGTATAATTGCATGTTTAAGCATCCCTTTCGGGCCCTCCATTGAAAATGCTTTGGCGACTAGAGAGAGAGAGACAGACACCCGCCAGCCACAGATGCGTAACCGTACGCGTAAAGTCGGTCCGGGCCGCTTCATCAACTCAATACCGAAGGCATCGCAAGTGCACGCTAGAGGGTAGCAAATATAAGAAAGACGCCCTCATTCAACATGAGTTCTAACCGTACCAGCAGTACTACGCATAGATCGGCTCTGATACCACTGAAGGGGTTACGGTGCAGAAAACAATAATTTTTCTAGCGAACGAAACCCTAACTAGCCAGGATCTATCTATCTAGTACATGCGATAACGGTGGCGGAACGGGTTACATTACCTCCATGTAGACCGATAGCGGGGATTACGCTCCCGCACAAGCGTTGACGATGAAGTCGTACGTAGCCGACCTCGAGGTCGCGAAGATCTTGCCGCGATGTCGAAGTCGATGACGCCGGGATGTCGATGATGATCTGCGTCGACGGGCGTCGGGCGGAAAAAGGCAAAGCGCCAACACCGGGGTTGGTGCGCCGACAGCAGAGGGAGGGGAGGCGCGGCGGCTGCGGGGCGAGACGACGTCGCCCAGGCTACTCAAAAGGAGTCACCTCCGAGCACTCACAAACATACGGAGCTTAGCGACAACCCCCGGTCATTCAGATCCAGCTGAAATCGCAGGGGTAGATCTTATCTGGAATTCCGCAGAGCAACGACGCTCTGCGGTATAGCTTAGGTGGAGAGAGGGGGCAAAACGGGCGGAAAAACAGCTCGGCCGGCCTGCATACAATTAATTGTATTTTCCAATCAATTAAATCAATTAATATGCCTTGCTATATAAAGGGGGAAGGGGGTGTGCAAACCCCTTGGCTCCCCCATGTGGGACTAAAGGAGGAGAGGGGAGAGGGGGGTTCGGCCGAACCACCCCTTGGGCTTTCCTACTCCTAGTCCAACTCGAACTAGGAGGCCCAAGCCTCCCTTCCTTGTGGGGTGCGGCTCCCCCCTCTTGGGCCCTCTTAGGGCCCATGTAGGTAGGAGCCCCCTTTTTCCTTTATTTAATTAATATAAAATTCCTATTAATTCATAATTAATATATTTATATATAATTCAATATCCCATGACTCCGAAACTATTTCGGAACCACCCGAACAACTTTCGGACATTCCCGGAACCATTCCATACCTTCCCGGAACTCCTTCCGGACCACCGGAACTCTTTCCGGATCATTTCTCTCTCTCCAACACAATCCTATAATATTCCAGAACCTATCTCCTAGCGTCGCTAAGACCTTAAGTTTGTTACGCTACGGTTCGAGAACACTCCAGACATGGTCGAGACACTCCGCTCACCAATGATCGTCAGGGATACCTGGAAATATATGACGACCCCTGTGCATTCCACGAATATCGTCGTTGAACCATAAATATGATATTCATTCCCTTTGTCTCTGCGATACCACCTTGTCCGAGATATGATCGCAGACACACCGATGCCTTTGTTGTATCTCGTTACCGACGAAGGTTATTAACTCGTCTGCGATATTACATCCCCATGACCTAGTCATAAGCTGCGCAACTATATATAGATGCAAAATCACCGAGTGGGCCCAGAGTATCTTTCCATTACAAGAATGAACAAATCCCGCTCTTGACCCTTACGTCTTGATGCTCTTTTGGAATACCCAAGAAGGACACCGTTATTGTCATGCTATATAAGACACAACGTTTGATGCTCTCAAAGCACCCCTACGAAGCATTAATAAGTACGGTCTCACGGTCTAAGGAATAAGCTATCATATTCTTATCTATTGCAAATGACAAACATCGTAATACGATCTTATTGCAATACTTTGCGTATGTCCACCACCTTATTCAACTAACAAGATGACCCCATTGTCAACCGACGTCATTGTCCTTGATCGGGAATCTCGATCAACTGTTGCCCAATGGACTAGCTCATATAGAGGCTTGCTAGGGACCTGGTTGTCTATGTATCACACGTGTATTAATAATTCTGATTAATACAGTTATAGCATAATACACAAACCTATTATAAACTTATGAGATAATGCAATAAATACTACTTATTTATTTGCCTCTAGGGCATATCTCCTTCATTCATGTGTGCCGTGTGGCTGATGTCTTGCGAGTACATGCAATGTACTCACCTTGCTAATTCTTTGGTCAGACCCTCCGTCACTCGTCCCGGAGTACCCGCTCTACGAAAACTAGGATCAAGTATTTCAGGCAGAACCCTGTGGAGTCCGCCCGCCGTACTACGCTTCCGTCTACGCTTTCCACTACTTAAGTCCTTAGCTCTGACGACCTCGAATAATGTACATATTATTGTGTGCGCCACTGCGCCTACCCCTGGAGCCACTCTCGCGAGTTGTGTTATGTATAATTATTGGAACCTATGTATTTTGTCTCGTCCTTAATATCAAGTGATCGTATACTAGTGTTTCTGGGACTAGTATAAGGGGCATTTCCGGTCTTTAGATCGGGGTGTCACAAAGCTTGGTATCAGAGCCTGACTGCCTGTAGGATACCCTAGTTCCCGGACGCTAGAACATGACAGTTACCTTGTTCTTTTGGATTGTTTCTCTTCCTGTTTATGGGTTATTTTGGGTAGTTTAACCGCCTTTATCGATTAACGTTAACATTTAAATCTTGTGGTGATATTGTGGTACAGATGCTAGAGCTGTTCACAGAGACGACTGCCGAGCACGTCGCCGGCTTTCCCCAGTTCTCGCGGGAGGTCTGGAACCACCTCTATCCGGACTCTGCTCCACCCTTGTACCACAACTTCTATGATCGTCCCACGGGGACCAACTCGGAGTTTTCAGCCACCATCCTCTTGCACCCGGAGGCGGGAGACCCGACGATCCTCCACTCACTCACTTCCGGAGTCTCCTCTCAGGTGACCCGAGCTATCCAGGAGGTCGCTTGCAACAATATCACTCTCATTCGCTCCTTTGACCCTGTCATGGGGGACTGTAGCCACTACATTCACTTTCCTAGGCTATAGATGACCACCGGGGATGTCATCTTCCCGAACCCCGGTGATGCCGATGCGTCCCTTACTGCCTTGATCCGCTACACGTCGCTTCTCCACCAGTACCTCCATGCCACTCTTGGCCAGCTTGCGTCTCTCTGCGTCGACTTAGCCACGGCTGCTCGCCCTAGCGGCGCAGGTGCCAACGCTAACTTTCGTTCCTTCTCTTCCCCTATGTCTACCCGTGGCACCCTGGACTTTCTCCGGGAGCGCCTAGGAGAGACTGCTCCCCGTCGCACCCCTACTGGTGTTCCTCTTCGCCCCGCTGCTCGCCGCTTTGTGCGCGTTCCGATCATCCGTACCCGTCGTCCCCGTGGTCACCCCGTCGCTCCACTCCAGGTGCCAGGACCCCGCGACGCTCCACCAACTCCAGACTACGACATCGTCGGACCAGGCCTCGACACTTCTACTCCAGCGACTCCCATCATGATGGACTTCTAGACGTTGGGAGCTCTCAAAGACTAGAGTACTTTATCGTTATCACACTTAATAACGTAGTGGTGGGCTCGGGGGATGCGTGTATCGGTTGTACGCAACCATGTATCTTAGCTGCATTCATGCCTACATCTTTTAGTTGCACTTATGTTGTATGATGGGTTGTACTCGGCCAGGTAGCTTAGATTGCACCCATGCATGTATCTCTTATCTCATCCTTGTACTAAACCACTTACCGCTGTTTTATACCACATTTCCCTTACTTCCGAATATTTGGATGTCCATTTGGTTCTCTTGGATGCTTACCCCCCTAAGGATGCTCATGGTACGAACACAACATGCAACTTAGGATGACCACTGATGGCAGCCATACCCAAACCCCCCCTGGATCCGAGGGTCAAGACAACTTGGTGCATGGCCCAACCATTGAGCCATCGCCAAGCCAGCTGCTGTTGATGATGGACGACAGACACAGTCAGCATATGGCCAGCATCATGAGGGAATTTGGCAACTACATGTGATGCCCTAAAATCGGTACTATGTAGATTTTAGCGCTCGCGCCGAAATCCGCATAATAACGATTTTAGGTCGTCCACCAGACATAATGTGCACGCCGAAACATGCGCATTATGTGGGTGGAATTGTGATAACATTACAACAGTTCCGATACATCCACAAATACAACAAAAGATATAATTACAACAACGACTCGAACGAGTCAAGATACAAATGAGACAATACAAAGATTCAAATGACAGCGGAAGCAAAATAGTACCCGACTACGGATAAGATGCAAATTGGACTAAGAGTCCTGAAGATAAGCGATGGCGCCATATCCCTGCCCAACCAAGCCGGAGGGATTCCCAAGCTAACGTCGTCAGACTTCAAACCTGTGGACTGCACATAAAGCACAGCCCAAAAGAGGGTCAGGGCACTCCCTGGCAAGCAAAACCGACTTGCCTACTTTCTACACCATCTCCCAAAATATGGGGGTAGGTGGACTTAGCGGCAGCAGCACTAGCAACCTAAAGAGACACGCTAGAACTTCCGTCTAATTAGAGAGGGATAAGAGATCGCATAAGTAACCAACTACTACTAACACCAATCATAACCCATTCTCGGATTAACCCCCTCAACCAAATATGAGGAAGCAATTCGGGAAACTCCCACATTGAACAGTTTTAGTTATAATTTATTATGAAAGTAATTCTATTTACAATTCAATTTAATTAACATTAATTAGGTGCAAGTTGTCTAGATCTTGTTAGCCAGCATCATCACCAAAGTCCTCCATAACCGTGGACACGGCTCATCGCTAAAATTATACCCTGCAGGGGTGCACTACTGTACCCATACTTGTATGATCAACCCAAGCAAGCATCAGGGCCTCTCAACACGACTCCAAGTGCCACCCATATGAGTTGTTACCCGCGTCAAGAGTCCAGCCGAATCTATATTGCGGACTCATTAGTTTGTGTCCACGCGCCATGCGGCTCAAATCACAGTAGGAACTGTCCGCTTCGCGCGCACCACCCCTATATGACCCCCCGTATCATGTAACCTCTCATCAATCATCATCATCATGCACATGGATATGAGCAAATGGAAGACCCGAACTAGTTGCGGCACATGGACAAGCTGAAGATCCGTTCAAAGTCGAGGGGGGCTCCATAGGGCCTCCCACAAGTGGTTAATGCGCTCAAAATTGGATCCGAGGACAAAATCTCAGTTCCTAGGTCGACACTGAGCAGAACAAAGCATCTCGCAAGGCCTTCCGCCTGGTGCCTTATCTTTTAATAATAATACCCCAAAATAAGACAACATTTTATTAAGGTAGAAAAATCTATCATACTAAGCAGATGAAACATAAGACCAACAGACGACTCGCACAATCAACTATAAACATGCGCTACGACTCGCAAGGCCAACAGATAAACAAATAACAGGTGATGAGATGTGGGGATAAATCTGTATGGGCTGCAAGATAAACATGTGATGGGATCGCGATAAGAATCGAATACTAGGGTAGCAGAGATCAACGACAAGAATGAAAGACAATGTATAGGTAAAAAAGCAAACTTTGCTTCCCTGGAATCCCGCATGGAAGCAGATCTTGTCGTTGCTCACACATCTCAACGTCGTACCCGCGAAGAAGCAACAAACACTGGAAAGCGTAAAAGATGCATTTTACAACTACGGCAAAAGATCCAGCATGATCATGCGACAGATGAATGACATGTCAAGATGCAATGCGAGATGCGCTTAATCCAAATTAAGCGGAACCGGGATTCTGACAATTAATATTTAGGTGCAAGTTATTTATCTACTCACCAAATTAAATGTTGGTTAACATGGCAGGACATGGCATGGAGGATCTAGTTAAATTAAATGGAATAGGGCATTATATATATTGATTTGCCCCACACATTCCATATTTATTAATTAGGTGATTTGCTACACCACCAAACCCCAGAGATGCAACACATGCAAGTATGATGCGATATGCACAAGATAGATGACATTTAATAAAATAGGTAAAGGGTTAGGGTTTGGGTCCGTACGTCGGATCGGGCGAACTGGGGTTCGACACCGACGTCTTCGGTCCGTACAGGAAGTAGTTGACGTCGTGGAAGTAGTCGTCGTTGAACCGGGGCATCGTCATTTGTCGGTGTCGTGGGAGTGGTCGGAGTCGCCGTACTCGAGCATCATCATTTGTGGATCTCGATCTTCCTGGACACGCACAAAGGCGGCCAACGCAAAGCGAACACAGACGAGACGGACATGAAGAGGAGTCCTTTTCGACGGTCACGAGCACGTAGAACTCGTCACGGTCACTGTTGTGGCGGATCTTGTCGGTTCACGGACACGGAGGAGCACGGGAACGGACACCGGAAAGAACACGCGTACGCGCACAGGCAGCACCTCGAAGGGTGGACAAACACGGACAACAAAAGACGCCGGGGTCTTGCGGGCATTTCACCGAACAGCTTGCGAGCTGCGGTGGCCGGGGACGCGGGGCGTCGGGTGGATGTAGCCGGCGGCGGGAGGAGGCGGAGGCACGCAACACGGCGGCGTGGGGCGCGACGAGGAGGCGTGCGGGGAAGCGTGGCCGGAGGCAGCGGCGGTTGACGGCGGCGGCACGGCGTGCGGGGCGGCCGGAGGCGCGGCTGCTGTCGGGGGCGCGGAGGCGCGAGAGGAGCTCGGCGGGGAGCTAGGCAGCAGGCCGGAGGCGGCAAGGGCGAGCGGGGGAGCGCGGGCGGCGCTTGGGCCGGAGGTGGCCGGCGCGGGGAGCGGCCGGCGCGGCGGCGTCGGGAGCGCGGCCGGCGGCGGCAGGCGCACGGGGCTGGCGCGACGCGCGGTGGCGGAGCATGGCGTGGACGGCGCGGCGTGCGGGGCTGGTGCGGAGGCGGTCGGGCGCGGGAGAGGAGCGCGGGGTGCGCGGCGGCGGAAGCGCTGGTAGCACGGCGGCGAGCAGGGTGGAGGTGAGGCGGCCGGGGCCGGTGCGGCGGCGCGGGGCGTGGGAGCAAAGGGGCCGACGGAGGGCGCGGGGCGAGCTCGGGCTAGGCTGGTGCGTGCGGCCTCGGGAGGAAGAAGGAAGAAAAAAAGAAAAGAAGAAAAAGAAAAAAAAAGGAAAAGAAAAGAGAAGGAGGGGGAAAAAGAAAGAAAGTGGGTGGGAGGACCTTTTGCAAAATCTCAGAAAAAGGAGGAGGGTGGCTGGAAATTTTCAGGGGGTGGGAAATAATTTTCAGGGGGAAACCCTAGGGTTTGCTTAGGTGGGCTTTTGGGCTTTATTTCTCTCCCCTTTATTTTTTTCGGTTTTATATTTTTAAAACAAAATAGAAAAAGAATTTGAACACGAAACCTTTACAAAATATTTTTAGCTTCAACTAGGCAATTTAATAAACTAGTTTTTAACATTTGCAAAAGATTTTTAATATCACATTTTTAATTAATTTGAAATGCATTTGAATTTAATTGTGAGAATCGAATTTAAATGCAACAAATTAAATTAATGAGATGCAATGCGATGCCATGTTGATGCAAAAAGAAAACTCACAAAATTAAAAGGGGATAAATCCCGGGGCGTTATAATCGACACCACTAACAAGGGATCGCGACCCGCGATCCACGCCGAGACCACAAGAAGAGAGGGGTAACTACCGAATCTTCCGGCTCCGTGAAGAACTTCTCGACACCACTAACAAGGGATTGTTGCTCCACCTTGAAATTCTCGACACCACTAACAAGAGGAGTTCGTCATGTCGATGAAGATTCACGAAGATCGAACCCTAATAGGATAAAAGGCAAGAGATCGTCCACCCACACGTAGGATGCTAAAACTTTGAAAGTTTGGATAAGAGAAGAGACTCCCTAAACAAATAAGATAAGAGGAGAAATAGAATTGAGGTAAGGATTAAAAAGAAACCTATTGACATATATTTCAAAAAATAATTTAAGTCAAATAGTTTCGACATTCTAGAAACAACGACCGTTAGCGAGGTTATCCTACAGGCTTTTGCGGACCCGCTGCTTCGATAACCAATCGTATCAAAACAACAAGGAGATCGAAACCAAGGCTCTGATACCACTTTGACGCCCTAAAATCTGTACTATGTAGATTTAAGTGCTCCCGGCGAAATCCGCATAATAACGATTTTAGGTCGCCCACCAGATATAATGTGCACGCCGAAACATGCCATTATGTGGGTGGAATTGTGATAACATTACAACAGTTCCGATACATCCACAAAAACAAAAGATATAATTACAATAACGACTCGAACGAGTCAAGATAGAAATGAGAAAATACAAAGATTCAAATGACAGCGGAAGCAAAATAGTATTCGACTACGGATAAGATGCAAATTGGACTAAGAGTCCTGAAGATAAGCGATGGCGCCATAACCCTGCCCAGCCAAGCCGGAGGGATTCCGAAGGTAACATCGTCAGACTTCAAACCTGTGGACTGCACATAAAGCACAGCCCAAAAGAGGGTCAGGGCACTCCCTGGCAAGCAAAACCGACTTGCCTACTTTCTACACCATCTCCCAAAATATGGGGGTAGGTGGACTTAGCGGAAACAGCACTAGCAACCTAAAGAGACACGCTACAACTTCCGACTAATTAGAGAGGGATAAGAGAGCGCATAAGTAACCAACTACTACTAACACCAATCATAACCCATTCTCGGATTAACCCCCTCAACCAAATATGATGAAGCAATTCGGGAAACTCACACATTGAACAGTTTTAGTTATAATTTATTATGAAAGTAATTCTATTTACTATTCAATTTAATTAACATTAATTAGGTGCAAGTTGTCTAGATCTTGTTAGCTAGCATCATCACCAAAGTCGTCTATAACCGTGGACACAGCTCATCGATAAGATTATTCCCTAAAGGGGTGCAGTACTGTACCCATACTCGTATGATCAACCCAAGCAAGCATCAGGGCCTCTCAACACGACTCGTTCCTTCACTACATCAAGTACAAGTGCCACCCATATGAGTTGTTACCCGCGTCAAGAGTCCGGCCGAATCTCAACTGCGGACTCATTAGTTTGTGTCCACGCGCCATGCGGCTCAAACCACAATAGGAACTGTCCGCTTCGCGCGCACCACCCCTATATGACCCCCCCGTATCATTTAACCTCTCATCAATCATCATCATCATGCACATGGGTATGAGCAAATGGAAAACCCGAACTAGTTGCGGCACATGGACAAGCTGAAGATCCGTTTAAAGTCGAGGGTGGCTACATAGGGCCTCCCACAAGTGGTTAGTGCGCTCAAAATTGGATCCGAGGACAAAATCTCAGTTCCTAGGTCGACACTGATCAGAACAAAGCATCTCGCAAGGCCTTCCGCCTAGTGCCTTATCTTTTAATTATAATACCCCAAAATAAGACAACATTTTATTAAGGTAGAAAAATCTATCATACTAAGCAGATGAAACATAAGACCAACAGACGACTCGCACAATCAACTATAAACATGCGCTACGACTCGCAAGGCCAACAGATAAACAAATAACAGGTGATGAGATGTGGGGATAAATCTGTATGGGCTGCAAGATAAACATGTGATGGGATCGCGATAAGAATCGAATACTAGGGTAGCAGAGATCAACGACAAGAATGAAAGACAATGTATAGGTAAAAAAGCAAACTTTGCTTCCCTGGAATCCCGCATGGAAGCAGATCTTGTCGTTGCTCACACATCTCAACGTCGTACCCGTGAAGAAGCAACAAACACTGGAAAGCGTAAAAGATGCATTTTACAACTACGGCAAAAGATCCAGCATGATCATGCGACAGATGAATGACATGGCAAGATGCAATGCGAGATGCGCTTAATCCAAATTAAGCGGAACCGGGATTCTGACAATTAATATTTAGGTGCAAGTTATTTATCTACGCACCAAATTAAATGTTGTTTAACATGGCAAGACATGGCAATGATGATCTAGTTAAATTAAATGGAATAGGGCATTATATATATATTGATTTGCCCCCACACATTCCATATTTATTAATTAGGTGATTTGCTACACCACCAAACCCCAGAGATGCAACTCATGCAAGTATGATGCGATATGCACAAGATAGATGACATTTAATAAAATAGGTAAAGGGTTAGGGTTTGGGTCCATATGTCGGATCGGGTGAACTGGGGTTCATAACCGACGTCTTCGGTCCTTAGAGGAAGTAGTTGACGTCGTGGAAGTAGTCGTCGTTGAACCGGGGCATCGTCGTTTGTCGGTGTCGTGGGAGTGGTCGGAGTCGCCGTACTCGAGCATCATCATTTGTGGATCTCGGTCTTCCTACACACGCACAAAGGCGGCCAACGCAAAGCGAACACAGACGAGACGGACACGAAGAGGAGTCCTTGTCGACTGTCACGAGCACGTAGAACTTGTCACAGTCATCGTTGTGGCAAATCTGGTCGGTTCACGGACACGGAGGAGCACGGGAACGGACACCGGAAAGAACACGCGCACACGCACGGGGCAGCACCTCGAAGGGTGGACAAACACGGACAACAAAAGACGTCGGGGTCTTGCGGGCATTTCAGCAAACACCTTGCGAGCGGCGGTGGCCGGGGACGTGGGGCGTCGGGTGGAGGTAGCCGGCGGTGGGAGCAGGCGGAGGCGCGCGGCGGCGAGCGGCGCGGGCGGAGGCACGGGACACGGCGGCGTGGGGCGCGACGAGGAGGCGTGCTGGGCAGCGCGGCCAGACGGAAGGAGCGCGGCGGCGCGGCGTGCGGGGCGGCCGGAGGCGCGGCGGCGGTCGGGGGCGCGGAGGCGCGAGAGGAGCTCGGCGGGGAGCTGGGCAGCGGGCCGGAGGCGGTCGGGGCGAGCGGGGGAGCGCGGGCGGCGCTCGGGCCGGAGGTGGCCGGCGCGGCGGTGTCGGGAGCGCTGCAGGGGAGGCGGCGCAACGCGGCCGGCGGCGGCGGGCGCGCGGTGGCAGAGCAGGGCGTGGACGGCGCGGCGTGCGGGGCTGGTGCGGAGGCGGCCGGGCGTGGGAGAGGAGCGCGGGGTGCGCGGCAGCGGAAGCGTTGGTGGCGCTGCGGCGAGCAGGGTGGAGGTGAGGCGGCCGGGGCCGGTGCGGCGGCGCGGGGCGCGGGAGCAGAGGGGGCGACGGAGGGCGCGGGGCGTGCTTTGGGCTGGGCTGGTGCGTGCGGGCTCGGGAGGAAGAAGGAAGAAAAAAAGAAAAGAAGAAAAAGAAAAAAAAGGAAAAGAAAAGAGAAGGAGGGGAAAAAAGAAAAAAGTGGGTGGGAGGACCTTTTGCAAAATCCCAGAAAAAGGAGGAGGGTGGCTGCAATTTTTCAGGGGGTGGGAAAGAATTTTCAGGGGGAAACCATAGGGTTTGCTTAGGTGGGATTTTGGGCTTTATTTCTCTCCCCTTTAGTTTTTTTCGATTATATATTTTTAAAACAAAATAGAAAAAGAATTTGAACACGAAACCTTTACAAAATATTTTTAGCTTTAACTAGGCAATTTAATAAACTAGTTTTTAACATTTGCAAAAGATTTTTAAATATCACATGTTTAATTAATTTGAAATGCATTTGAATTTAATTGTGAGAATTGAATTTAAATGCAACAAATTAAATTAATGAGATGCAATGCGATGCCATGTTGACGCAAAAAGAAAACTCACAAAATTAAAAGGGGATAAATCCAGGGGCGTTACACTACATGACAGCCCAGCCCGCGTACCATGGCGAACACTCCAAACTGCAAGACTTCCAGCGTACCCAACCTCCCAAGTTCGCGTTCACGGAAGACCCACTTGAAGCCGACGATTGGCTCCGCACCATGAACAAGAAACTCGCCATCGCCCGAGTTGACGAGCAAGACAAAGTGATGTACGCCACCCACTACCTCGAGGGCCCCGCCAACGCTTGGTGGGACAACCAGAGGGATGCGCAGAATGGCGAAGCGCCCATCACTTGGGCTGCTTTCCAGGTAGCCTTTCGCAAGGCACACATCCCGTCCAGCCTCGTCAAGATGAAGCAGCAAGAGTTTCTGACGCTCACTCAGGGCAGCCGCTCGATCAGCGAGTACCTCACCAAGTTCAACAACCTCGCCCGCTATGCCCCCGATGACACCAACACTGAAGAGAAGAAGAAGGATAGGTTCCTCCATGGACTGCACCAAGCCATCAAGACCCAGCTGAGTGTTTCGCAGTTCCCAGATTTTCAGGCTATGGTCAACACCGCGCTGATCTCCGAAAAGGAGCGCCGCCACATCTATGACAACCACAAGAGGAAGTTTGAGGATCGCAAATCTCACCATGACCGCCACTCCGCGAAGTCCCACCCGTGGCAGTCCAACGGCAACAACAACCTTCCACCGCCATCACCCGCGTGGACTCAGCCCAAAAAGCCCATGTTCCCAAACCGCGAAGTCTTCAACAAGCGCCCTATTACCGATGATCGCAGGAAGGACAACACCTGCTTCAAGTGTGGCAAGCCAGGACATTACATCAGGGACTGTCCTAAGAACATCAATAACGGCGACAACAACTATAGCAAGGCCAACCCGGTTAACGCGCCCAAGCCGCCTGTGATCGCCCTCGTCCACCACATGTCCGCCGAGGAGGCCTATGAGGCCACGGACGTAGTGCTTGGTACGTGCACCATCAACGCTAAACCCGCTCTCGTTTTATTCGATTCCGGAGCTTCCCACTCTTTCATCTCGAGAGATTTTGTCGCCAAACATCATTTTCCGATTTCCCTTTTGGACCAAGTTTTGGTGATACATACCCCCGCCTCTGTGATGGATACCACCACAGCCTGCAAGGGGTTGAACATCAGGGTTAACCAAGTGGAGTTCCCCGCTCAACTCAGCATGATCTATGTGCCTGGGATGAACGCCATCCTGGGATGGATTGGTTGGTCCAGCACTCTGCTCAGATCAATTGCGCCAACCGCCAGGTGACGCTTACCAACCCCGAAGGCATCCGCACAACAATCCTGCCTAACAAACCTCACCAGATCAACGCCAAGATGTTCACCATTCAAGCCTCCAGAATTGGTCAAGTCTACGTAGTCAGCGAATACCCCGACGTGTTCCCCGAAGAGTTACCCCGAATGCCGCCCGATCGAGACGTGGAGTGTGCAATAGAATTCGTGCCTGGAACGAACCAAATATTCAAGAAGCATTACCGCATGACGAGCCCCGAGCTTGTGGAACTCTAGCGGCAACTCGACGAGTTGATCGCGAAAAAGTTCATCCGCCCAAGTATTTCACCGTGGGGATCGCCAGTGCTGTTTGCTAAGAAGAGCGATGGTACCCTCCGTTTGTGCATCGACTACCGCACCCTCAACGAAGTCACCATCAAGAACAAGTACCCGTTGCCTCGAATCAATGATCTGTTTGACCAACTCCGTGGTGCCTGTGTATTCTCCAAGATTGATCTCCGCACCGGATACTACCAGCTAAAGATCCGAGAGAGAGATATCCCCAAGACTGCTTTCACCACGAGATACGGGTTATACGAGTGCACCGTGATGTCTTTTGGATTGACCAACGCACCGTCCTACTTCATGGGAATAATGAATAAGATGTTCATGGAGTACCTCGACAAGTTCGTGGTTCTGTTTATCAACGACATCCTCATCTACTCCAAGAATGAGGAAGAGCATGGAGAACATCTACGACTAGTCTTGACAAGGCTACGTGAGCAACAACTCTACAACTCTACGCCAAGTTCAGCAAGTGTCAGTTCTGGCTAAAAGAAGTTGAGTTCCTCGGACATGTCCTGTCAGGTGCCGGCGTAGCCGTCAACCCCAACAAGATTTGCGATGTACTGAATTGGAGGACACCCACCAATGTGTCGGAAATCCGGAGCTTCCTCGGACTAGCCGGATACTACCGGAGGTTCATCGAGAATTTTTCCTGAATCGCCAAGCCAATGACTGAGTTACTCAAGAAGAACCACAAGTTCACGTGGACCAAAGAGTGTGGAGAGAGTTTCAACGAACTCAAAATCTGACTGACCACCGCCCCAATACTGGTTTTACCCGATGAGAGCAAGGACTTCACAGTGTATTGCGACGCCTCCAGAAACGGACTAGGCGTCATGCTGATGCAAGAAGGGAAAGTTATCGCCTATGTGTCCAAGCAACTCAAGACCCATGAGATGAACTATCTGAGTCACAACTTGGAGCTAGCCGCAGTCATACTCTCCTTTAAGCATTGGCGACACCACCTCATTGGGCGAAGATGTGAAATCTACACCGACCACAAGAGCTTGAATTACATATTCACCCAGCCCGACCTCAACCTGAGACATCGAAGATGGCTCGAGGTAATCAAGGACTACGACCTCGGCATCCACTATCACCCTGGGAAGGACAACGTGGTCGCCGACGCGTTAAAGCTGTTGCCCATTTCCCCGAGTCTAGAAAAGGAGTTCGCCAAGCTCAACTTGTGCATCGGCAACCGGGCTTACCTTGCCCTGGAGGTAAAACCCGACCTAGAAGAAGACATCAAGGCTGGGCAGGATGACGACCCCGAGATTCAGGACATCATCTGTAGGAACCCACTTGGGAAGGCAAAGGGATTCTCCATGGGAAAGGACGGAGTATTGCACTTCGGCAACCGCCTTTGCGTACTTGGGAAGGTCGAGCTTCGGAAACAAATATTGAACGAGGCCCACGACACCCCCTACTCCATCCATCCGGGAGGCAACAAGATGTACCAAGACCTGAAGCAAACATTTTGGTCGACCGGAATGAAGAAGTAGATCGCGTACCACATTGCGTGCTGCAACACCTGCAACCTCATCAATGCGGAACACCAGAAGCCCGACAGACTCTTACAACCACTATCCGTGCCAGAATGGAAGTGGGACAATATCGGCATGGACTTCATCACTGGACTCCCCAAGACCATAGAACTTTGATCGATTTTACAAAAACTTTCTTCTGCATTCTTGTAGCCCTTCTCATTTGGCGCACGGGGATGTCCTCACTTTTCCATTTGGTCCCCTGAGCGCAGAGAACGGTGTCGATGTCGTTTCTGGCATGCTCCGGAGCATGCCGACGTCTGCATCGACGTGCCCGAGGGCGTCACCCGTTTCTGGTCGCCGGAGCAGCACGCCCCAGCACACCCCCGCACGCCCTAGCCCTCCCCTGCTCCTCCTTTGACCGTCCACGCCCCCACAGCCGCACACGCGCCCGCACGCTCGCCGTCGCAGAGCCGCCACCAGCTAGCCGACGCGCCGCTCGCCACTGTGCTCGCCGGGACCCGCTCGTCAGCACACCACTCGCCCCCCCCCCCCCCGGCATTCACTCCCCCTCCCGACGCCCATGAGCCGCCCTGTGCAACCGCTCCCGCGACACCGGTGTTCACTCCGGTGAGTTACGCCGCTTTACTCCGTCCGCTCGCCCCGTTCCTATTTAACCCCCCCCCCCCAGCCCTCGACGGAGATGCACATCACCTCCTGACTCCCCCAGCTCACCCCCTGCCCTAATCGTAGTCCGGTGAGCACCGCAGCGCCGACGATACTCGCCCTAGCCACCTCAGCCGTGGATGATTTCTTCGCCAGTGACGCCCCGTTCACCGAATAACCCTAGCCCTAGACTCCCTAGCTCTCTCCGGACCCAACGCCCCCCTCGCCTCGGCAAACGGTGCTCGGAATCCTCGAGTCCGACCGCATCCGTCGCCGGAGCCGTAGACGACAGAGGGCATCGCCGCCCGAGCCAACCCCACCGCCAAAAACCTCGCCGCCGTGACCCCCTCGTGCACGGAGAGCACCCCATGTCCTCCCCTAGCCCTATAACCCCCTCCCCTGGCCGCACGACCCCGCCGGAGACCTCGCCGGCGTCAGACGCGCCGCCCCGTTCTGTTTTGACGCGCGCGTAACAGTTCGAACGAGCCGTGGGTCGCTGACTGGTGGGACCCGCACGTCGGCATTTTAAACACTATCCGAATCGTTTTCTGTTTTAAATTAAAACCTGTTTTAAATCATTTATAAACATAAACTTTGGAAGGGCATAACTTACTCAATATTTGTCTAAAAATTACAAACTTTAGCTTTCTGAAAACTAGAGAGAAATCCCTATCCAATGAAACCAAAATGGGTTGATTTGGAGTTTTATTGCTGGTTCTTTTCTCTATTTGCATTTCGTAGGTTTTAACTCTTATTTATTTATTTGTAATAGATTCTCAGGAATTTTTGGAGGAACCAAAACCATATCTTGTGGAAGGCAAGACATCCACCACATTCCACCATTGCTGCATTTTGGAGATTGCAGCATTGGATTTGAATGATTTTTCACTCGTTCTTGAATTATTTCGTCGCATGTTCACATGTCATATGCATTTACTACATTGACGTTTGAATGTTACTTAGCTCACATGTCATATGCATTTGCTATATGAACATATAAATGCTGCATAACCCACATGTTATATGTATTTGCTAAGTTGGTAAATAATAACTAACAACTCACTGAAGGCGACACAGGAAATTCCGGCACACCCGCCGCAGATGCCCGGTCGATATAACTTGACCTTATTTACATCTTGTTATATGATATATGTTTCTATCTTGTTCTTGTTATGATATAATGCTCATGCTAGATTTTACTTACTATTGCTTGTCGTTGTTTAGTTGATTCATGAGGGGTATTGTTTTACAATCATTGTTGTGGAAACGTCTTTGAAAATATTGATAAACATGACTAAGAACTTAACCACCTCCCTCGACTGAGATTGAGTCATCGGTGCCATTCACCAAACCTTTTAGCTCGGTCACATGTCGTCGAAATGGGTAGACTCAACTTCATAGCATTATCATACACCCCTTTGATGTCACCCCTTGGTGAGTCTAGTCGGTTACCTGTGTGGTCGGGGCTAGACTTGTGATGGTTCCGGAGCTCGGCGTCGCTCATAGGTTGGGGACGTGCCGGAACTTTAGTTCAGCCTAAGACAAGGCCCGTGAGGCATGTCGGTAACTATAGGGGGCGTCTTGATCTTGTGGAAGGTTGGGGAGTGGGCACTCGCCGCCAGGGATGGTTAAGTACTTTGGTACCGGTGAGACTATTGTGCACTGCAACGTGTGGTTGTTGCGACATCTCGAGAGTGTATCAAGATATTATCCTAGTCCCAAGGATACGGGACAAGTTTGGGTAGAGTCACACTTAGAGTCAGTCTTGTCACGGGGAAAACTTTGAAAACGAATTTTGAAACTTCGCGAGACTCGGGGAGTCTATTGTTGCACCAAAGTGGTGAGGGGCTAGAGAGCCCGCAAGTGGTGAAACTTACCTTGTGAAACATTTACGATGGAACTTATCGTTGCTTGAATCTACTCGTTGTGTTAGAGTAACTTGTTATGCCATGCTACTTACCGTACCTATGTCATGCTACTTATCGTACTTATGCCATGCTACTTTAGTACTTATGCCATGCTACTTTCCGTACTTATGCCATGCCATATAGATAGTCATGTGTGCCGTGTGGCTGATGTCTTGCGAGTACATGCAATGTACTCCCTTGCTAATTCTTTGGTCAGACCCTCCGTCACCCGTCCCGGAGTACCCGTTCTACGAAAACTAGGATCAAGTATTCCAGGTAGAACCCTGTGGAGTCCGCCCGCCGTACTACGCTTCCGTCTACGCTTTCCGCTGCTTATGTCCTTAGCTCCGACGACTTAGAATAATGTACATACTGTTGTGTGCGCCACTGCGCCTACCCCCGGAGCCACTCTCGCGAGTTGTTTTATGTATAATTATTCGAACCTATGTATTTGGTCTTGTCCATAATATCAAGTGATCGTATACTAGTGTTTCTGGGACTAGTATACGGGGCATTTCCGGTCTTTAGATCGGGGTGTCACAGTACCAGAGCAGACCGTTTCTGGTGCGTCTCCCCTTCATCTGTGAGAAAATTTGGTCGCTAGAGAGGTTTGTTGTCGCCGTAGCTGCCGTCGCCATTAATCTGCTGCAGTGGAGAGGCTAGTCCTGCTCAAATCCCTTGAGATTTGTTAAGCCTGGTCGCCTTAGCTCCTTCCTGGACATCGCCGCCAATCTTTGTGGTGTCTGCAACAGCGGCTTTGAACATTGGTCCGTGGCCGCAACGTCTACTGCATCTGGCCAATTGTGTGACAGGCTGAGAGGTGCTAATATCAACTGTATCTCTTACTAATTGTGACCAGTGTTGCCTGTGGGCATTTGAGGTTGAGAATCACTCATAGTAGTACATCCGACTGCTACCAATAGTAGTACTTGTTTGTTGCTGAAAAAGACCAGTCCTGTGAGGCTGCTTTGACATCTCGTAATTCATCTCAAGTGACTAGAAGGTGCCACTGCTAGTTTCCTTTTGCTCTGAGTAAAAGTGCGGTTCAGAGAATACTTGTTCATTGGTATATTTCCAGGTTGTAAATAATGTCAGAAACAGCAGGTATTGACAAAATGTATGAGATCTTCAGTAAGCTGTTAGAGAGGCAGGAACAATAAACCAGAGTAGCTCCCGAGATAATAAAATATGCACTCAAACAGAATCCAATAAGTTGTCGGGTCCAACCAATTAGTTGGGCACGTCAAGCCAATTAATCTTGAGTTCTCATGGTTATTGACAAGGTTATACCAAACGGGTACCCCTTCGTGTGGGTACCTGGTGCACGTAATGACTTAATCCCAATTGTCAATAGGTTGAAGAAGCCCAACAAGAGAAACCCAAGTCGAAGACTTCTACCATAGATAGCATAGTCGGTAGTACTTTTCATAAATGTAGTACTAGTCGGTTACGATCCGAGACATGTACCACTTTATAAAGGACAGGAGGGCGACCGATCAAGGACACAACCAATCAGAATCACCAAACACTAGCAAGATCGACATCTTGCTAGAACCCTGTACTCGCCGCATATTCATAATCAATAACAGACAAGCAGGACGTAAGGGTGTTACCTCACTCAAGGGCCCCGAACCTGGGTAAATCCCACTTGTCATCCGTCGAATCTACCAACACTATGCGTTCTCTACCTCACAACTCTTACCCTAGGCTAGAAACCATGGGCATTGATGGGGACATCCTTCGTCAATTGGCGCCGTCTGTGGGAATAGGTTGTGTTGGATCCGTGGATTTTTCGGTCCAAATTTTAAACGGCAACTCGCCGACTTCTTCAAAGGGATGCACATCAGCGACAGCAGGTCACATCCAGCTCATAGGCGACCACTCGCCAAAAGCAACTTCACCAGGTAGGATCATGCCATACTCACTTGAAGCTCAAGAGATTTACTCCAATCTCGATTCAGGTTTTGATCTAACCATTGGGGAACATAACTTTTTTGTTGATCAGTTTGGTGTGCAGGATCTAGCCGAATAGATCGCAACTACGCCACTCCAGGAGAAATCGACTGAGATCACATCCTCAGCAGACAAGGAAGATACCCCATCACGGCTCGATCTGATCCCGCCACCAAAATCCCCCACGAATTCAATGTCATCGACGGAGTTCAACAAATTTATGGCAGATGAGTTTCCCGAAGATGAAGGACCGTCGACTACCTCAGTCGAAGATATGATCATATCAATGGCTTCGGCTGGAAGCACTGGAGCTACAACATCAAAGATCGATCCGATCTCATCCATAGCAGGATCCATGTCCGCACGAGAATTCAACGAGTTCATGATGCAAAACGAAGTAGAAAGAGAAGTACAATCAACTCTCCATACCGATCCAGTCGAAGATCATATGCAGATCGACGCTGCAGAAGATAGCATACATCTGACCGACTTTGCCGACCCAAAAATCCAATCTCCACATAACGACTTCATCGACTACGAAGAAGACATACAAGCAAGGGATGACGAAAACAGCAAAAACAAAAACGCAAGCACATAGTGGGATAATGACACCGAGACAACATATGAGAACCACGCGGACTATAGATATCCTTATCACATACTCCGGCAAGTCTGCGTCGCGATCACTGCAGAGACATCGGAAAACGCAGAAAGTCACAGACCAGTCGAGTATCCATGCACGGTCACTCTACCAGATGGTACAACCATGCTGGACATCTCGGCGGAAACAGCTGCAAAAGTGACAAAGTTCATATAAGAGGGCATAATGATGCCAGCAGGCGCAACCCCAGATGAACTAGCAACATACAATTACTTCGACTGGCAGGAATCACAACGTCTAAAGCAATATAGGGCAACACTCGAGGAACGAAAAAGGCAGGCAAGCATATCAAGCGCTCGCTGACGACAACTGTCTATGAGCTCTACAGGAGCAACCAAAGCACGACGCAGATCCAGATTCAAAAGGATCCTTGAACACGAAAGGGCAGAAGTCACTCGAAGCCTGGATAACTTGTTCATAACAGTCGACTCTAGTGGCATAATCCTACCCAAAACAGCGGAGGGAGCCCTCATATCCATAGGAGCATACCTGCAAGCAGGAAAACCACCGGCAGGTGACCCAGCCGAGACTATGTACCTCCGGCAAATGAAGGCGCTAGAAATCGCAACAAAGGAACTAGTGGATGGCGGAAGGCGAGGACGAAGCCGAAGCCACTTGAGAGGACGTCACCGTCGCAGTCCTCAACGAAGCAGCAGTAGAAAGAGTTCCAGCCGTCGTAGATCAAGAAGCCACTCAAGGAGCAGGTCTAGGGGATCAGGCAGTCACGATTCACCTGACAATCCCAACGCAGGTCCATGCGGAGCACAATGTTTCACTCGACGGATCCAATAGGCAAACTTGCCAAAGAAGTTTTGCTTGCCAGCCAAGACAAAATTCAACTCCAAGCAAGAGCCCTCAGGCTGGCTAGAGAACTACAAATTGGTAGTCATATGACAACGAGGAACAACAACGACGACACTACAATATCTACAGTTGATGCTTGAAAGAGCCCGCGACTGGCTCAAGTCATTACCTGTAGGAGCTTAAGACTCCTGGGACCACTTCAAGGAGGATTTCATAAAATATTTTGACCCTCTCTGCGAAAGGTCGAAAACATTTGAGGAACTAAGATCATGCCGACAAAAGACAAACGAGACGCTCAGGGCATACATCAGAAGATGGACCTCCATCCGAAACTCTGTGGGTGCAATATCAGAGGACACAGCTATGGACGCTTTCACAAATAAAGTCTACAAAAAATATTTCAGGGAAGCACTCGGGCGAAAGAAGCTGAAAATATGGCAGAACTCATGAAGCTAGCAACTGAATGGGCGGATGGCGAAGACGCAGTTCAAAGCAAAACTCCCCACTCGCCGCAACGACACCGCGACCGGCGAGACAGTCGAGACCACTGTGATAGCCGAGATCGCCGTGATAGAGATGACAAACGAAGAAAACGTGACTACGATCACGGCAGCAAAGACAAAGTCAAATTCGTGGCAGCTGGATTCTCACATGACGATCGTAATCAAGATGACAGAAAACAAAATGAACGCGAAGCAACCGACAGGACGATTGTCGAGATACACGAAGTAGTAATTACCGAGGCGACATACCAGTCGATCGGCATGACGATAGAAGCGTGGACAAGAACGAAGGTTACAGTAAACAAGACGGGCAGAAACGCTCTGATCCAAGGATAGAAAATCCTTGCTGATTGCACTTATTCAAAGACCTAGAGACTGGAAGATTAATATCAAGTCATACCATTGAAAACTGTCGTGAATTCGAGCAGTTGGTAATCGAGTGTGCAAAAAGGCGCATAAGCAATGCATTCGAGCATATGGTACCTACACCACAAGGCACATCACCACCACCACTCCCATCATATGACCCTAACAGTCAAACCGCGGGAGCGATACATTACACGCACCAAAACTCGACAGATCAGTACTCTAATCATCAAAGGCAAACGTACATGATCCATAAGGGGCAACCATCCAACAGGCAACAAAAGCTGCACACCAGGCATGTCAACATGGCAGTCATGGCACCACCAGCTGTACCAGAATACCTCCGAGGATCTGAGACAGCAATCACATTCATTCGAGAAGATCACCCACCATCTGTATATAGGCCAGGTCATTCCACCCTGGTGCTAGAAGCTCAAATAGGCAGCTACAACATGACCAAGGTCTTCATGGATGGAGGAAGTGGCATCAATATCATCTTCGCCAACACACTGCGTCGAATGAACAGGTGTGCCGACAATTTACTTCCATCGTCAAATACTTTTCATGGCATAGTTCCAGGCAAAGCCATTGTGCCAAAAGGCACGATACAACTCGATGTCACATTTGGAGATGCAACACACTTCCGCACCGAGACAATGGAATTTGAAGTCGTCGACTGGAGATCACAATACCGTGCCATACTATGGCGACCAGCGTTCGCCTGATTCATGGCAGTACCACATTACGCATACCTCCAATTAAAGATGCCAGGCCCAAAGGGAGTGATCACGGTCAGTGGAAATTTTCAAAGGTCAGATACTTGCGACTGCGACATCAATAAGATTTCTAAGAAATTCGGAGCAGAACAGACACTGAAGGAACTCTCACTTCTCAGTGATACAACATACATGCCAGAGCATAAAAAACAGGCACCGACAAAGCATTTAACACTGTAGATGACACACGCACACACCAGGTCCATCTGACTGACCCGGCAAAAACAGTCAAGATATCAACAAGCTTGCCTCCCGCATAGGATGGCGCGCTCGTTGAATTCCTCCGTGAGAACTGGGATATGTTTGCATGGTCAGCAGCTGACATGCTAGGCATACCCAGGGAATTCGCCGAGCACTCTCTCCAACTCAGTCTAGGAACTAGGCATGTTAAACAAACAATATGACGCGTCTCAGGCCCTAAAAGAGACGCCATAGAAAAGCATGTGAACAAGCTACTCAATGCAAACTTCATTAGAGAAATCAAAAAATCATAATGGGTAGCCAACCCCGTGATAGTCGAGAAGAAGAAGACAACCGAAACCAGGATATGCATCGATTTTACAGGGCTAAACAAGTATTGCCCGAAGGATCATTTCCCGCTACCTCACATCGATCAGATTGTCGACTCCACTGCAGGATGTGCTCGACTATCATTCCTCGACGCATATTATGGATATCACCAGTGTCGGCCTGGTGGAGACCGGGGTATGAAGAGCCCACTCTCCCCAGGCCTCGCACGCGGGCTGATCAGACGAAACGACTAAGGACCAAGTCGCCGCTCAGAGAGACCCTCGAGAGGCAATTCCTCTTGAGGGCCTGAAGAGGAAGCGAAGGCCTGAAGAGGACTTGCGCTTCAAGAGACCCTCTAGAGGCTCCGTACGCCTGGAGAGAAGTCAACATAAATCCCTCCACAGGCCCCCTCGGGCCTGCAGGGAAGTTTCGCGGCCAAGGAAGTACGGCAGGGCGCACATGGCCTCTGTCGTATCCGTAGAGTGACGCAGGCGCTCCCTTTGCCGATTTGGTGATAAAGGAGTCAATAAAGTTGCGCCGCCTACACCAGGACAGCAGGGACCTTCCTCTCTGATGATACAGCAGCTGGACGGCGTAACACTCCAAGAAGATCGCCATCGTGGGCTCCACCCCGAAGACTGCAACCCCTGCGAGCCGTTCTGCGCGGTCTGCAACCTGGCGGCCACCACGCCCAACTTTATCGACGATGGACCGCGTCCATGAAGGATTCCGCCGCGGTGGACTCCAACTCCTCCACGCAGCTGACGTGTGGGAGCCCACGCTGGACGCCAAGCGCAAGGAAGATGCCGACGACGCCTATAAAAGGAGCAACACCTCCACCGTAGAGGGGGTCGGCCAATTGCTTGGAGAATACTTGTAAACCCTAGCTCAGCTAAGTAGAATAGCCTTCGGCTGGAGGAGGAAGAAGACCATTGCTTCCCTCCTCAGGCACGAACTGCCTCAAGAGAGCCCTCGGCAAGCTCAACTGTATTGTAATCTCTGTAGTGCAATACAGACAAGCAGGAGTAGCGGTCTTACCTCCTCCTGAGGGCCGTGAACCTAGGTACGGGCTGGTGTCCATCTCTGTCGTGGGCGTTCCTCTCCAGGCCCGGCGAGCACCGTCGACGTGCCTCTCGAGGGTCTTGACCTCCGTTTTCAATCCCCTTCACGAACTACTCTTCAGGAAGTGACCACCCCTGTTTCCTGGGAGTCACAACCCGAGATTTGGCGCGCCAGGTAGGGGATTGAGGCGCGTCAACGACCTTTGAGCCGCCTCTGCGCCATGGCGAATACACGTGCTACCCGCGCCGCCCGCGCCAACCGGCGCGCAGCTGAAGGAGCGCGCGCCACGCCAGGCGCCACGGCCACACGCGAACGAAGGGGACGACCCCGCCTTGAAGAGCGCGCCAATTCAGGTCCTCATGCGGAGGAGCCCGAGCACAGCTTCGAGCACCAGGGGGATGCGCAGTCGTCGCGCCCAACGCAGCGCCCGAGCGGCTCCGGCGCAGGTAGAACGGACCCTGCGCCGTAGACCGCCTTGCTCATGGTGCAAGAACTTCTCCGCTATCAGCCTACCGCTGAGGCCCACGAGCAGTGGCTGGAGCGCCTCACCAACCTCGTCGGCATCGCCACGACTCGCCCCGCTCCGTTGTAGTCCGTCGTGCACCCCTCCCTCGCGGGCACGGCTGCGCCTGACGCGCCTCCGCCTTCACCAGGGCCTGCACCGGTTGCAACGGAGAGGGCCACCTCCCACGCGTCCTCGCCTCACGACTTCCTGATCGTGCAGCGCACCGCGCTAGACGTGCGTGTGGGGATGGAGCTCCTGCGCAACCGCCAAAACCGCCTTGTGGAGGAAATCGGTCAGACGGGCCAGTAGAACCGCAGCGCGCTGCAACATGGGGTCGCCACGTACGCCACCGGCTGCATGGCGTTCACCCGCTCCCTGTGCCGCGTGATTTGTCCCCCAAAGTTCAGGCCGGCGCTCCCAAAGGGCTACGACGACTCCAGCAACCCCATCGAGTTCCTGCAGCTCTACACCACCTCCAGCCAGGCGACAGCGGAGACGACAAGATCATGGCCAACTGGTTCTCCCACGCGCTTCGCGACTCTGCGCTATCGTGGCTCCTGAACCTCCCTGAGAACTCTGTGAACTCTTGGGAGGAGCTCTCCAAGCAGTTTGTCTCCAACCTCAAGGGGACGTACGAGCGCACGCTCACCCACAACGACCTGAGCGCGGTGGTGCAGAAGAAGGATGAAACCCTCCGCAAGTACATCCAGCGCTTCAGCCAAGTGCGCAACAAGATCCCGAACATTCCTGACACTTAAGTCATCGTCGCCTTCCGCGAGGGCGTTACGAACAGCAGGATGCTCGAGAAGCTGGGTATCCACGACAAGCTCACCTCTGTGGTCAAGTTATTCGACCTGGCAGACAAGTGCGCCAAGGCTGAAGATGGACTCCTCTTTGTCAAGATGTCCTCGAGAGGGGACGAGCACGCTGAGGGGTCCAGGAGCCAGAAGAAGAAGGAGGAGCCCAAGAGTAAGGCCACCGCGGTCCTTGCGGCAGAGCCTGACGCTAAGGGCACCCGCAGGGACTCTCCCGAGCCTGGGGAGAAAAAAGACGACCACCGCCCGTTCTGCATCTACCACAACAGGCGCGGTCACTCTACATAGACTTGCTTCGACCTCAAGAGGTTGAGCAAGGAGCGCGAACAAGCAGAGGGCAGCGGCAGCCATGGTCGAGGCGCAAGGGCGGCTACCAGAAGCCATCTGGCAATCAGGCCAACGCTGCGGAGAGGAACGGCAACCTCCCCGACGAGGAAGATGGAGGCTATCAAGCTCCAACAGGCGCCATTGCTTGCATCCTCGGTGGGGCACAGGCACCCAAATCAAACAATTAGTTCAAGCAGTTCGCTCGCGAGCTCAATGCCGCCCTTCCCATCCTCGAGACCTCCAGGCCCCTCAAGTGGTCGCAGTACACCATCGCCTTCGATGCTCAGGACCACCCCAAGTCCACCAAAACTGTTGGAACCCTCCTGCTGGTCTGCAGCCCCACCATCGACAACATCGCTGTCTCCAAGACACTCATTGATGGTGGAGCATTCCTGAATGTCATCTCCATTGAGACATTCGAAGCGCTTCAAGTGCCCTACGAGCGGCTCATGCCCTCTAGGCCCTTCACGGGGGTCACCAGCGGCTCGATCGAGCCTCTGGGGCAGGTCAGGCTTGCCATCACCTTCGGCAGCGAGGAAAACTACCGTACCGAGCACATCGACTTCGATGTTGCGCACATCGGCTTGCCGTACAACGCCATCCTCGGCTACCCCGCCCTCGCGAAGTTCATGGCCGTCACGCATCATGCGTACAACATGGTCAAGATCCCCGGCAGCGCTGGCACAATCACCATCCGTGGACATGTCCTGGATGCTACGCGCGCTGTCGAGACAACCTAGAAGGCAGCCGCCATGGAGTTCCGTGCATACGAGGACATGGAGCCTCTCGAGAGACCCAAGAAGAAGAAGCAGCAGTTCTCCCAGGAGCCAGCCGCTACAAAGAAAGTCTCTCTAAGCTCCAGCAGCTCGGGGGCTGAAGGCTCGGGGGCTAGCGTCACCATTGGCGCTGCGCTGCCTCCCAAATAGGAAAGCGCGCTCGTCGCCTTCCTCCGGGCAAACTCTGACATTTTCGCATGGACTCCGTCAGATATGTCCGGTGTACCGAGGTAGGTGATCGAGCACCACTTAGCCGTGTGTCCAAACGCACACCCCGTCAAGCAAAAAGCAAGAAAACAAGCCCCCGAGAAGCAAGCATTAATCGTCAAAGAGGTCCAGAAGCTAAAAACGGCAAATGTCGTCCGTGAAGTCGCGCACTCCACTTGCCTCTCCAACGGCTTGGTCGTCCCAAAACCCGTCGGGGGAAACCGCCTCTGCATCGACTACACTGATGTGAACAAGGCTTGCCCCAAAGACCCATATCCCATGCTAAGAATCGACCAAATTGTGGACTCCACGGCAGGCTGCGACCTCCTCTGCTTCCTAGACGCCTTCTCTGGTTATCACTAGATAAAAATGGCTAAGGAAGACGAGGAGAAGACGGCTTTCCTCACCCCTTGCGGTGTGTATTGCTATGTCTGCATGCCATTCGTCCTAAAGAACGCTGGAGCCACTTTCCAGAGGCTCATGAGGATAGCGCTTGGCGAGCAAATGGGCAGAAATGCCGAGGCTTATGTCGATGGAATCGTTGTCAAGTCTCGAGAGGGAGATACTCTCCTCAGGGACCTTGAAGAGACGTTCGCTAGCTTGCGCAAGGTGAACATCAAGCTCAATCCCTCCAATTGCGTATTCGTAGTGCCTTCAGGCAAATTGCTTGGTTTCCTCGTGTCCCACCGAGGCATAGAAGCAAACCCTGACAAAATCAAGACCATAGAGGAAATGCAACCTCCACGCCGGCTCAAGGATATGCAACGCCTAGCAGGCTGCATGGCCAGCTTGGGTAGATTCATCTCCAAGTTCGGTGAAAGAGCTCTGCCATTCTTCAAGATCATGAAGAGAACTGGCACTTTCAAGTGGACTCCTGAAGCGGAAAAAGCATTTGAGGATTTGAAGAGGTACCTAGCCAGCCCACCAGTTATGGTTGCCCCAAGGACAGGCGAGCACCTGAAGCTGTATCTATCAGCCACTCCACAAACTGTCAGTGCCGTCCTGGTAGTAGAAAGAGGAGCCAGTCCTCCACAAGAAGAGTGCAACCACTCCTAAGCCAAAACCGCCTGACGAAGAGCTTGACAAAGAAACAGGCCCCACAAACCCACCACCAGGCCCAAAGCCACAAGCGGATCCTGCCCCAAGTCTACCGCTACAGGACAATCTTGCCAGGGAGCCTGAAGAGACTCCACAGGCCAACCCCCTCGAGGTCTCTCCACAGGCCAGCCCCCTCGAGAGCCCTGCAGAGCCTCCTCGGGCAGAGCGCGCCAAGACTAAACTGACAACCCTAGCCGAGCATCCAGTCTACTTCGTCAGTACTGTACTGCGCGATGCTCGCGAGCGGTACACCATGCAGCAAAAGCTCCTCGTCGCGCTCCTCATCGCCTCAAGAAAACTGCGGCACTACTTCCAGGGGCACCCCATCACGGTGGTCACCTCTTTTCCCCTAGAGCAGATCTTGCGCAGCCCTAACGCCACAGATCATGTCGCGTGATGGAATATAGAGCTACAGCCATTCAACTTGCGCTTCGATACCACAAGGGTAATCAAAGGAAGAGCACTGGTAGACTTCGTCGCCGAATATACTGATCTAACCCCTGAAGAGCCTTTAGGAGAAGAACAAGAGCCCTCTGGGGACAAAATGCCCAGCCACTGGACCATGAAGTTCGATGGAGCTTTCGCTTGTCGTCACGGTGGGGCTGGCGTGGTCCTGACCTCACCAAAGGGTGACAAGCTCTATTATGCGGTCCAACTGTGCTTCGGAATCGACAAGAACTCCAATAATATTACCGAGTAAGAAGGCTTTCTCATGGGCCTACGTGCCGCAATCCCTTTGGGCATCAAGCACCTGCTCATCAAGGGCGACTCCCAGCTGCTCGTCAACTTCTCCAACAAGGGCTGCAAGCCTAAGGACGACCACATGGCCGCATACCTTGAAGAGGTCCGCAGGCTGGAGAAGCACTTCAGGGGAATGGAGTTCATGCACATCCCAAGAAAGGAAAATCAAGAGGCTGCTGACATCGCCAAACGCGCGTCAAAGAGGCAAGCTCAGCTGTCAGGCGTCTTTGAAGAAATACTTGTCAAGGCATCCATAAAACAGCCTCAAGAGACCATGCCCGCATGCACAGACGAAGCGCTCCCGCCTCCACCTACAGTTGGGACTCCCGATTGCGGGCCCCCTATAGGGGAACGTTTGTTGCTCACAGCGGCGCATCAAGAAACATGATGGATTGACGAGATCAAAGACTACCTAGCCAAAGGGATCCTTCCCGAGGAAGATGTTGAAGCGGTGCGAATCGCCCGCCAGGAAAAATCCTACCACATCCTCGACGGAAATCTCTACCGCAAGCGCCCAAACGGCATCGCGCTCAAATGCGTCCCTCCTGAAGAAGGCAAAATGCTGATCAAAGACATCCACAGCGGAGAGTGCGGCCACCACTCGTGCGCCCGCTGTCGTGGTATCGGCATAATTGATAGGAGACGGGGTCCTCTAGCCTACGTATGGATTGTGGGGAAGAAGGTTGGAGTCGTCGAGGACGGGATTGAACACGGCGAGTTTACCCAGCTTTGGATCCTGCGGCGGTGGCGAGATCCTACGTGCTGCTATAATTCACTATGAGGCAATAGCCGTGAACGGGTTACAATGGGTGTGATGCCAATTGAAGTTGTCTGCCCTAAAGGCTCCCTGGTGGCCGGCTTATATAGGCGTCCAGACCCCAGGGTACAAGGTAAGTACTTGTCCGGCAAGTAAACAGAGTGCTAGACCTAGCCGGCTTAGTTGCCGCCTTCCGTCTTGGGCTTGGTGGCTTGATGGGCTTCGGCCTTCCGCCTTTCTTGGACCGTCCGCCTACTTCCTTGTACGTCAGCTATCTGGGCCGCCCGGCAGGCCTCGGCCTTACCACCCTTGGGCCACCCTGGACTAGCCGGATTGATCCATGTTGGTTATACCCCTAGTTGATATATCCCCAACATTAGCCCCCAGAAAGGTTGAAGTTCTCCAGGCGCCGGTTTCTTCTTGATTCTTCATCTGCCAAAGTTGGCGGCTGCAGGACTTGAACCATTCTGAAAATCAACGAGGCATGCGTGTCTTGATATTGACATGCGGCCGCCTTTATCCATCATGGGAAAAGACGGCTACTCTGCAATCTTTGGCGAGCATTCTTCGTGACGGTTTCCACCTAGCCGGCTCACGTCAGTTTGAAAACAGCCTAGGCGGGAATCTCGCCATGATCACAAAATTGCGGGAAAAGAGGAGGCGTGGAGATCGTGCAATCGTGCGCTGCAACGGATGCTGGACACGTGTCCGACTAAAAACGCCGTTGCACAGGGAGCAACGCCTGGCCCTATAAATAGGTAGCCAAACGGTCCATTTTCACTACCCAGCCTTTGCTCTCCGTGCGCTCTTGCCTCTTCCACTTCTCTGCTTCTTGTCTCCGAGCGAGCTCCGGCGAACTCTTCTTCTCCGACGACCTCTCCTCGCGGCGATGTCCACCGGCCAGACCCTCTCCACGGCGTCGAGCGGTCCGGCGACCGAGGTCGCGCCCGCGACGGGGATGGGCGGCGCGATAGCTCGTCCCACGACGGCGGCGACGGGCAATGTCGCCACCGCCGCCCCCGTACTTCCACTGCGCGCGCGCCAGCGGCGGGTTCTTCGGCTCCTCCACCAACCACTGCGGCGATGACGACGGCGGGCGCCCCCGTCGACGAGGAAGAGGAAGCGGCGGACCTCGGGTCCCGCTACTGGCTACCTTCCATCGTCGACGAAGACGCCCTCCAAGATTTGGAGGCTGTCGGCTACCTCCCCACTCGGGAAGATTGCCGGTGGAGGGCCGCCTTCGGAGACGTCATCCCGGCCCCGAGAGCCGGGAGCGGGTAATCCTCACCTCCCATCTAGTTAGGGGAATGGCGCTTCCGCCTTCCGCCTTTTTTAGCGAGGTTTTGGATCACTATGGGCTCCAGCCCCACAACATTGCACCCAATAGTATATTAGTCCTAGCCGGCTTCACAGCTCTGTTCGAAGGCTACCTAGGTATTAGGCCTAGTTTAGACTTCTTCAGATACTGCTTCCGTTGCCGGCGACAGACGGTGCCGGACGACGGGCTGGCAACCTGCGGCAGCGTCACCTTCAACTGCCGCCAGGGCCGCCAGTGGTATCCTAAGATACCATACCTTGAGTCCGTCAAGGGCTGGACCTCCACGTTCTTCTACTGCCAAGATATGGCAGCGCCGGGCCGCCAAGTTGGCATCCCGGCATTCGTCAACGCGCCACCCATGCCTCGGCCATGCTGGGACGAGGTGGTGCCCAAGTTGACGGAGGAACTCCGCCTTATTCAAAGGCGGATTGAATTCCTCACGAGGACGATGGCTCCCCCCCTGCTGGATGGGGTCGACACCGTCATCTGCTGGCTCGGCCGGCAGATCCTCCCCCTGCGGTACAACCTGCACAAGATGTGTCAGTATTCGCCTACTGACAAGGCCTCTCTTCACGTGAGCGAAGAGATATTGCCAGTTGCCGACCTGGCATACCGGCTCCGCAGCCTTGTCAAGGCGGGGCTGGTGAAGGCGGCGGAGGGTGTGCCCATGCACACCCACGACAACCCTCCCCTCGAGGTAAATATTTTCTTCCTTGCCCCTTGTTTGATAGCTTTGCCGGCTAGAATTGAGTTCCATTAAACTTGTCTTCTTTTTTCAGCTCTCCGAGTTGGGGGGGGATGACCTGGCTCCCGACTTCTACGAGTCGGAAGCCGGGAAGACGAAGAAGCGCAAGGCGTCCGGCGCTGCTTCCTCTACGGCGAATGCCGAGAGGAAGAAACGGATCGCATCGGCTACCGAGCCGGCTCTCGCCAACCTTGGCGAGAATGCGGGGATTAACATCCCCCGAAGGTACTCAATTTTGCCTTTAATAGACGACAAACCTCTTCAATACAGGCCAATTGACTGTGCTTGCTTTTTGTTGACAGGGAAAGGGTCGCAACTTCCCGGTTGACGACCAGGCTTCTTGGCAAGGGTAAGCGGCCACAAGGCAGCTCGCCGGCTACCGTGCCGCCAACTCCTCAGCTCCAAGCCGGCAGCTTTATGGGCGACGCCCGTCGTCAGCCCCCGGCTCCGGCTTCTGGCGCTCCGCCAAGGGTCTCCTCCACCGACCGCGCGCCCAAGACTCCCCTACTGTTGGCTGAGGCTACGGCCGATGAAGCCGCTCAATCGCGCGCCGCCGATGAAGGGTTGCTGGAGTCGACCGTCGGCGGGTCTCGGAGGGCAGCCCCGACTGCGGGAGGCGGCAAGGTCAGGGACCCTTGGTCCACTTTTAAGGAGGCCAAGGAGTCAACTTTGGCTTTCGCCACCTTCGCCTGGCAGGCCTTCGCCGACTTGGAGGGCGACCTATCCGTAAGTTTTTACCACTCCGGCATATACATAGCCTTTCCCCCGAGCACTTAGATGGCAAGTCAAAAATAAAAGAAATTTTGACTGCCGGCTTAGTGGTTATTCGACAATATGTTATATGCCTTTGTTTTGTCTTGCAGGGCCTTGTCTCCGCCAACGTCGAGCTTGTCTCCTCCCGAGTCGAGATAAACCGGCGTTGCCACGACCTGAAGAAGGAGTGCGAGGCCAAGGACCTGCGGATTGCCGAGTTGGAGGCGGCCGGCAAAAAAGATGAAGGTGGGGTTGATCCTTTTCGCCTTCAACTATGCTTTTGACTTATGTTGCCGTCAATCATTTAGCTAGCTAATCCATATTTGTAGAACTGCTAGACCACGCCCAGGATATCCTGAAGGCGTCCACTGATATGCAAGCTCTTATGAATGAAGCTTCAGACTTGGCGGCCGCCAACTTGGAGTTGAAGGAGGCTCGTCAAAAGGAGATGGAGGCCCAGCAACTCAAGTTTGCGCAGGAATCTAGCCAGCTCACTGGTGAGCTAGAAAGCCTGCGCAACAAGTTGGCGGAGGCAGAGAAGACGGCTGCGGAGGAAATCTCCAAGCAGACTTCTCGCGCCCAAACTGCGGAGGACGCGCTGGCAACTCATATGATTGAGTTGTCTGCTTTCCATAACTCGGTCCTTGGTAATTTCTTATTACTTTTTGATGCTGCCATGTTGCTTTAGCCTGAGCCAAACTAATGGCTTTATTTTTTGATACAGTTCCCGCCGGTTTAGGCGATGACAAGGTTGTCAGCCCCCGCCTGGATCGCCTTGCGCGTCTAGGCGAACTGATCACCGAGACTTTGGCGGCGTCCAAGCGGTTTGCCGCCAAGTTCTTCACCTCGTCCGGCAGCCAGGAAAAGACCGAGTTCAGCGACGTGCCCGCCATCTTGGAGCAGGCGACCAAACTGCACAAAAGCTCGCTGAAGTCGGCGGCACGGGGTGGAGCCAAGACCGCCCTTGGGTTGTTCATGGCGCACTACCCCGAGGCGGAGATAGAAGCCGTCACTGAAGGCATGCCGTCAACATATGAAGACGGCAGCGAGGTTGAGCCGGCCGCTGTTCTGGACAGCGTTGCCGGCTACGCCACGCGTGTTGCCGACATGGTCGACACTTCAATCTTCTACCGGCGCCATCCTGTGCCTGGCGGAGAGGGAGCTGAAGCTGCCGGCGCGGCCGAGACGGAGGGGAGTGATAGTTCCGGGGCTGAAGTTGTCAGCCCCCAAGCCTGATGTAGACGCTCCCCCGAGCCATATCTTTTCTGTCGTTGCCTCCTATCAGCCTTACTTGTCGGCTCCTGAAACAATGCAACATTGACTTGTAATATTTGTATATACTTTTGCTGCTGCTTTGTTAAGCGGAAACTAGCTGACAATTTTTATTTTGTCTTTATTTATATGGCCCGCCTTAATTTTACCCTGACTTATATGCTTGACTTTTTGTATGTTGACGAAACCTCAGCCGGTAACTTTAGCTGAAACAACCAGGGCTAAACCATGCGTTTAGAATCAGAGACCAAAGCCAACATGTTGGTGTCAAAGACATACTACTAGGCGAACCACATATAAGTAATCAGAGGTAAAGGAATTAGGCGGCGCAAAAAGGTTTATTTTTGCTTTGGGTTGGCTCGAAAGCTGCAAGTATCTACCAGTTTGAACCTTTGCACGGAGCTAGAAAATAGGTAACTTAGATACATAGGGGAAATATGATTGCAAGAAAAGATAAAAGATGGCATGCTTCTCAACACAGAATGAGGAACCATAGACTTTTATTTCATAATCATATTTAACTTATTACAATTATAAATTGCTAAGTGTAGAAAGGACGTAGCTGCTCAATATTCCAAGGCCGTCTTGTTTGCTCGAACGGATCGTCAATGCCTTTCTTGCGCTTGGTTCCCCTTTTTCCTGCCGCCTTCTTACGCATTTTCTCTTCGTCTTCGTCGCGGATGTCGGCTAGGTAGTAGGAACCATTGAGCAGCGCCTTTGTGACTATAAACGGTCCTTCCCATGCCGGGGATAACTTGTGCAAGCCTTTTCTGTCTTGAATTAGGCGGAGAACCAGGTCACGTGTTCTGAAGCTTCGCTTCCGCACTCTCCGGCTATGATAGCGGCGAAGTTGTTGCTGGTACAAGGCGGAGTGATGGAGAGCGACGTCTCTTTCTTCGTCTAGCAGGTCTAGGCTATCCTGTCTTGCACCTTCTACCTCTTGCTCGATGTAGGCTTGAACTCTTGGGGAGTCGTACTTCATGTCGGTAGGTAGCACTGCCTCAGCGCCATATACTGAGAAGAAAGGAGTGTAGCCGGTAGACCTGTTTGGCGTTGTGCGCAAACTCCACAGTACCGACTGTAACTCATCTGCCCAAGCGCCGGCTGCCCTGTGTAATGGAGCTTCGAGACGAGGCTTAAGTCCTGACAAGACTAGGCCGTTTGTACGCTCTACTTGTCCATTGGATTGAGGGTGTGACACGGATGCCAAATCAAGCCGGATGCCCAGATCGCTGCAGTATTCTTCTATGTCGCCTTGAGACAGATTGCTGCCATTATCGGTGATAATGCTGTGTGGAACTCCAAACCGAGAGATAATTCCCCAGAGAAAATTGGTGGCTGTTCGTGCGTCAAGTTTGCTGATCGGTTTAGCCTCGACCCATTTGGTGAACTTGTCGACAGCGACCAATAGGTGAGTGTACCCACCGCGCGCCTTTTTGAAGGGACCCACCATGTCTAAGCCCCAGACCGCGAATGGCCAGGTGATTGGGATCGTCCTTAGCTCCTGTGCCGGCAAATGAGGTTGACGAGCGTACAACTGGCAGCCTTTGCATGTCTTTACGATGTTCTCGGCGTCTTCTTTGGCGGTGAGCCAGTAGAAACCTTGGCGGAAAGCTTTGGATACAATGGACCTAGCGGAAGCATGATGCCCGCAGGTGCCACTATGTATGTCCTTCAGAATTTCCCGGCCTTCTTCCGGCTGTATGCACCGCTGATAGATGCCGCAAGTGCTTCGCTTCTATAGCTCGCCTTTTATTATCGTGAATGCCTTGGCTCGCCTTATGATCTGCCTCTTTAGCACCTCATCGTCCTCCGGCAACTTTTGGTCGATTAGAAAATCAAGATATGGGACTGTCCAATCCGGCTGTGTTAAGTAGACAGCGAGACTTGCCGCTTGTACCGGTTCTTCTGCGTCGGGGTCCATCAAATCGGCGCCTTTAATGGATGGCTTGTGCAGATGCTCCAGGAAGATATCTTTTGGTACCTTTTTGCGTTCCGATCCTAGTCTTGCAAGTGTGTCCGCCGCCTCATTCTCAGCTCTTGGAACATGCCGGACTTCGTAGCCTTCGAAGTTTTTTGCGAATTCGTCAACTTTGGCTCTGTAAGCCGCCATTGTTGCGATTTTCGCATCCCATGTTCCGCTTACTTGCTGCGCGACCAAATCTGAGTCGCCATAACAGAGGATTCTTTTGACGCCTAGGTCGTTTGCCACGTGTAACCCATGAAGCAAGGCTTCGTACTCGGCAACATTGTTGGTTGCTGTGAAGTGGATTTGTAACACGTAGCTAAGCTTGTTGCCTTTAGGCGTGCGTAGGACGACTCCAGCCCCCGAGCCTTTGAGCATCTTTGATCCGTCAAAGTGCATGACCCAATATTCTGATTCGGGGAGTGTCGTTTCCTCCATGGCCTCTGTCCAGTCGGCGACAAAGTCTGCAAGCGCTTGAGACTTAATGGCGGTCCGCGGTTTATAGACTATATCAAAGGCGGCAAGTTCGATGCCCCATTTGGCGACTCGACCTGTTGCCTCTGCATTGTTGATTATGTCTCCCAACGGTGCCTTGCTGACTACTGTCAGTGTGAGTTCCTGGAAGTAATGCCTAAGCTTTCTGGCGGCGAAGAATACACCATAAGCCAGCTTTTGGTAATGCGGATACCTCTGCTTGGAGGCGGAGAACACTTCACTGATGAAGTAGACCGGTCGCTGCTCACACGCCGCGGCTTCGTTCTCCTTTCTTTCCATAGCCAAGACAACGCTGACCACAGCTCCTGTTGCCGCGATGTACAGCAGCATTGGTTCCTGTGATCGAGGTGCTGCCAATATTGGAGCGTATGTGAGGGCCTCCTTAAGTTGCTGCAAGGCGGCATCTGCCTCTGCTGTCCACTCGAAGTTGTCGGATTTCTTCAATAGCAGGTAGAGAGGCATTGCCTTTTCCCCTAGGCGGCTTATGAAACGACTGACGGCTGCTGCCGATCCGGCTAGGCGTTGCACGTCCTTCAGACAAGTAGGTCTGGATATGTTTTGGATGGCCTTGATCTTCTCCGGGTTAACCTCGATCCCTCGTTCTGAGACGATAAACCCGAGCAGTTTGCCGGCTGGGACGCCGAAAACGCACTTGGCGGGATTGAGTTTCATCTGATACCTCCGGAGATTCTGAAAAGTTTCTTCCAAGTCCTCTAGGAGATCTGCCTTCTTTTTTAACATTACCGCGATGTCGTCTACATAGACGTGAACATTGCGGCCGATCTGTTCGTGCAGGCAATTTTGCATACAGCGCTGGTATGTTGCCCCTGCATTCTTCAGGCCGAAAGGCATTGTAATGTAGCAGAAAGTCCCGTATGGAGTTGTGAAAGATGTTTTCAGCTGATCTGACTCTCTCATCTTGATTTGGTGGTATCCTGAGTAGGCGTCCAGAAAACAAAGCAGCTCGGAGCCTGCTGTGGAGTCTACGACTTGGTCAATTCTAGGCAGCGCAAAGGGATCCTTTGGGCAGCACTTGTTAACACCGGTATAGTCAATACACATCCTCAGCTCTTTATTCTTCTTTGGAACAAGTACAGGATTTGCCACCCAATCGGTGTGTACAACTTCTTTTATAAAATTGGCGGCCTTCAGCCTATTTATCTCCTTTCCTATAGCCTTGCGTCTCTCATCTCCAAAGCGTCTTGTTGCTTGCTTCACCGGCTTGGATCCTTTTATGACGTTGAGCGAGTGCTCGGCAAGTTCCCTCGGTACACCGGGCATGTCGGAAGGCAACCATGCAAAGATGTCACGATTCTCACGGAGGAAGTCGGCGAGCGCGCCTTCCTATTTGCTGTCAAGATTGGAGCCGATGAAAACTTGCTTAGACTTGTCACCTGGGATGAGGTCCGCCTTTTTGGTGTCTTCTGAAGCTTTGAAGGTCTTCTTGACATCCATCTTTGGCTTTGGCATGGAGTTGTCTGAATCCGCCCCGAGCAGCGCGAGTTCTTCCTTGTGGATGACGGCTTCTGCGAAGGCGGCCATGCCACGCTCGCACTCCTTGGCTTTCTTGAAGTTGCCGGAAATCGTGATGGTTCCGTTTTCCCCCGGCATTTTAAGCTTGCTGTATATGTAGCACGGCCTTGCCATGAACTTTGCGAAAGCCGGTCGTCCGAAGATTGCATGATAGGCGCTTTTGAAAGGGACAACTTCGAACCGAAGGAACTCTGAGCGGTAGTTCTCTTTTGGTCCGAAAGTTACCTTCAGCCTGATGCTCCCCATTGACTTTGCTTGCCTGCCGGGCACTATGCCATGAAAGGTGAGGTTGCTGTGGTCCAGCTGATCCTCTGATAGGTTCATGCGGCTTAGTGTGTCATAGTACAGGATGTTGAGGCTGCTGCCGCCATCCATGAGTACTTTTGTAAGTCTGAAGTTGTCGACAATGGGATCGATGACAAGGGCGTACTTTCCTGGGTGAGGAACGTGATCAGGGTGGTCGGACCGGTCCCAAGTGATCGTTGCCTCAGACTAGTTCAAGTATTGAGGGACGTCCGGCATTGTCGCGTTGAGTTCGCGCATTTCCGCCTTATCCGCCTTAGCCGAAGGCGTGCCGACAAAGCACACAAGAGATTCTTTGACCTTCGGATACGGCTTCTTTTTCTTGGCGGCTGCGTCATCTTCGCTTGAGATAGACATGTCGTCGTCATCCTCATCCTCCTTGCTGTCTTTCTTATTGTTCTTCTTTGACTTCTTTGACTTCCAGCCGACTGTGGGATCCTTTTTGAAGTCGTCCATGAAACGGCACTCTCCAAGCATATGGTTGACCTTGCCCAATGAGGCGTGGATGGGACATGGCAAAAGCTTTGCCTGTTCATAAGTGATTCGCGCCGCCTTAGGCCCTGAGCCGGCTTCGCGACTATCTTTCTTATTTTTCCACTTCTTTTTGCCGGCGTTTCCTTGGAACGCTGCGGCTACCTCATTGGAAGGCCCGGCTTTGTCATCCGCCGCCTGCTTGCACTTGTTGTTCCGCTTTGGTATGATGTTGACGTCTGGGTCATCGTCCCGGGCGTCGTCATCCGCCGCCGCGTATTGGGCGGCCAGGTTGAGCATCTCACCAAGGTCCGTGATTTGCTCGCGGACGAGCCTATGACGGAGCAATGACTTCTTCTGTAGGCCCGTGTAGAAGGCGTGGATAGCCTGTGCGTTCGAAACACCATGACAGTTGGCTTTTTCGGATATCCAACGGCTGACAAAATCTGTCATGGTTTCGTCCGGCTTTTGGATACAGCGCTGCAAATCCGTGTAGGTATTTGGACGCTTGTATGTTCCTTGGAAGTGCTGGGAGAAAACCTTTTCCATGTCGTACCAACTATGGATGGACTTTTCAGGAAGGTTGTCGATCCAAGCTCTTGCCGTGCCTTCCAACATGAGAGGTAGGTAGCGGACGGCAATATGGCTGCTCCCGCCGGCAATCTCTATGGCCATGGCATAATCGGATAGCCATGAGTCCGGCTTACGAGGCTGTTGTACCTAGAACAGTTTTTGACACTGATGTCATGTCCTTAGGGAACGGCTCTCTGCGGATGGCATCACCGAAGCACTTTGGTCCAGAGTATAGCGGCTCCTTTCCTCTTGCTATGTCTTGTAGGCGGTGTCGTGCGTCTTTTGGATCGAGCTGCCGTGCGCCTCTGTTTGCGTCCGGCTCGTCCTGCGCTGCCCGGCTTATGATGCGCCTGTGCCCTTTTACCTCCTCTCTCTTCTTGCTGCCAGTGCTACGCTGTGGAGATCGGCTTCGACCTCTCCTGGGAGGGTCGTTGCCGGCATCTTTTCTAGGCGGTGGCCTGTTGTTCCGGCTACCGCCATTGTCGCGTCTTGGCTGAGATGGAGGTGGTAGGTCTCCTCTGCTTCCCGTCCTTGAATTCTCGTCCCGCCTTAGCTTTGGCGGCGGCGCCTTCTTTGGAGGTGGTGTTGCCTTCCTTTTGTCGCCATGGCTACTGGAGCCAGACGGGCCTTCGGGGTCGGCACCTGGTGCAGCTTTGCACTTGCCCGACTTAGACTCTAGGTCTCCCCCGCGAGCATCCGCCATGTGGCCGTAGGAATCAGCGCGAGCTTGTTGTTCTAGGGCCTTGCTCACGAAGTGTCTTGCGTTGGCCAGCTTTTCTTCCGCCGTATAAGTGTTGTCGTCCAGGGTATCTAACGCGGCAGCCGCGTTGAGGACAGGGGTGCAGAAGACAACATCCCCCCTTCTGTCCACTCGTTGTGGTGCCGTACGCCAATCGAACCCTAGGTCTTGAGTCGCTGTCGTTGCTTGCGTAGGCGGCTCTTTTCCGCGGCGGTTTTTTGATGACCTTTTCTCCTCGAAGAGTTGCCGGCCTGTTTTGGCCGACATCTTCTCCTGCTCTTTCTCGATCTTCTTCGCAAGGCTCTCAACGTGCTCCTCTCTTTTTCGCAGGAAGTCAGAGTGCTTAAGCATGTTAAGCCTAAGCTCTTCCACTTCGTCGAGTGGGGTGTTTTTGTTCACCGGAGTATTCATGATCTCGTCTACTTCTTTGATGACGGAGAGCAAATTCGTGGGTTTGCTGCTGCCGCCTTTCTCGAGGCCAGTTTTCTTCTTTGCGCGCACCTTGTCGGAACTTTCAATGAGTTGGCCGGCAGTGGTGTCACCGGCTTCTTCCGCCGGCTTGTTTTGCGCCTCCGAAGTAGCTGGGGTTGTCTCGTGACCGACAACAACCATCATAGCCAGCTTGTCAGGCATGTCTGTATCCGCTGTACCCTCTGAGGGAGCCGGATTGCCACTGGAAAAGCGGGTTTTGATCTTCTCTTCGAAGAGACTAGCATCATCATCGGAATCAGAGTCTACGTTGACTTGAACGGTAGATCTGGATCCGGCATCTGACATCGCATCCTCCTGTAGAGCAGGGAGGATTGACTCAGGATCGTTGTTTTCCGGCTGGGAGTTGGATCCCAGTCCGACAACTCCGACGAAGTGGAAATCAGACTCGGCCGACTCCTGGGAGAAGGCGGATTCAGATCCATCTTGCCGGTCGACTGCTTGGTCGAAGGGTTGGTGGGTGGGGTTGTAGAAACGCGGTAGGCCGTACGCCTCTGGCGTGTACCCGATGAAGACGTCGATCCCTCCGATCGGTACGATTGCAGATCCGATAAGGTAGTCGTCCGCCGGGAGCCAGGACTCATCCGAGTTGACGTAGCTATGGCCGCCATACCTTGTGACGCGACCGACGGCGATCTGCTTGCCCACGCCGCCAAGTGTTCCCGCCTGGAACGTGACGCCAGGAACCTTATGCCCCACGGTGGGCGCCAACTGTCGTGGTATCGGCATAATTGATAGGAGACGGGGTCCTCTAGCCTACGTATGGATTGTGGGGAAGAAGGTTGGAGTCGTCGAGGACGGGATTGAACACGGCGAGTTTACCCAGCTTTGGATCCCGCAGCGGTGGCGAGATCCTACGTGCTGCTATAATTCACTATGAGGCAATAGCCGTGAACGGGTTACAATGGGTGTGATGCCTATTGAAGTTGTCTGCCCTAAAGGCTCCCTGGTGGCCGGCTTATATAGGCGTCCAGACCCCAGGGTAGAAGGTAAGTACTTGTCCGGCAAGTAAACAGAGTCCTAGACCTAGCCGGCTTAGTTGCCGCCTTCCGTCTTGGGCTTGGTGGCTTGATGGGCTTCGGCCTTCCGCCTTTCTTGGACCGTCCGCCTACTTCCTTGTACGTGAGCTATCTGGGCCGCCCGGCAGGACTCGGCCTTACCACCCTTGGGCCACCCTGGACTAGCCGGATTGATCCATGTTGGTTATACCCCTAGTTGATATATCCCCAACACCCGCACCCTCGCAGGCAAAGTCTTCAGGAGCGGCTTCTACTGGCCCCAAGCACTTCAGGATGCAGTTGACATCATTCAAAAATGTGAAGCTTGCCAATTCCACGCCAAGCAAATCCACCAACCTACGCTGGGGCTACAGACCATTCCGCTCTCCTGGCCGTTCGCGGTCTAGGGGCTGGACATCCTGGGACCATTCCCAATTGCACAAGGGGGATATCACTACCTCTTTGTGTCCATCGACAAGTTCACGAAGTGGTGGCGACGCGCACAATTCTAGCAGACGCGGCGGTGAAATTCATAAGAGGCCTGGTCTGCCGCTTCGGAGTGCCTAACCGCATCATCACCGACAATGGCTCGCAGTTCACCAGTGGCATCTTCAGAGTTTACTGCAAAAATATGGGCATAAAGCTCTACTTCGCCTCAGTCGCTCATCCACAGAGCAATGGACAGGCCGAGCGAGCAAACGCAGAAGTCCTCAAGGGCCTTAAGACCAGGACCTTCGACATCCTCAAAGGCCACGACAAGGGTTGGATCAGTGAGCTCCCCTCGGTGCTCTGGTCCATCCGTACAACACCACCAAAGCCTACAGGGGAAACACCATTCGCCCTCGTCTATGGAGCCGAAGCAATCCTCCCAACAGAGATAAAACATGGATCCCCACGGGTCCTTGCCTTTAACGAGGACCAGTAAGAGGATCTTCACAACGACGACCTGCTGCTCCTCGAGGGCCTACGACGCCACGCCGCCCTCCGGGCGGCAAAATACCAGCAGGACCTGCAGCACTACCACACCCGTAACGTACGCACACGTACACTGGAGACAAGCAATCTCGTCCTCAGGTGAATCCTCTCCAGGGAAGGCCTCCACAAGCTGTCACCAATGTGGGAAGGCCCCTACAAGGTCACCCACATCGCCAGGCCTGGCGCGGCTCGCCTCGAAACTCAAGACGGCGTCCCCGTCAAGAATCCATGGAACATCATGCACCTACGCAAGTTCTACCCGTGATCATTGTCACGCCCGTGATCATTGTCACGTCGAGACATCTGGCGGAAGAGGCAGCTTATGGCTCAACCTCCAGGCATTTTTTGTCTCCGGAAGGGTAAAAAGAAAAACATAATCATTGTCACGTCAAGACATCTAGCGAAAGAGGCAGCTTACGGCTCAACCACCAACAATTTTTGTCTCTAGAGGTTAAAAGCTCACGGCTTAAACCTCCAAGCTCCAAAGGCTTCTCACGAGGGTCAACCCTCCGAGCTCTCCTTGTAACGAGACACCTCAGGCCGTTGAGAGTCTCTGCCACTAATGGGTGGTACCCATGCCTCGACATGGTCAAAACATTAACTTGGCAACTCCAAGCATAATGCGGCAATTTCGTTCCTAAGTGAACTTAGCGCTGCGGCGCCGCTGTGTAATATTTGGTGGTGAGTTTGATTTACGCATTACTTCATTGAAATGTGCGCATATATCTCTCCACATGCACACCTCACGAGCGGGGGCTGAGTATGGTGCTAGTGCCTCAAATGACACACGAGCAGCACTACAAAATCCAGAATCCGAGCTCTGGCTGGAGGGCAAGCTGCCACAAACACGCCATCTCTACAAAGGACTTTGGTACTTCTCTCCTCGCGAGGAACGCCTGAGGGGACCTATAAGCGCGCACGAGTCCTCTCTACCGTGCGCAAGCGTTTGGGTTCGCCCCACTAACATTTACAGGGAAGAAATGCCCCCGCAAGCCTAAGGAGGTTCCTGGGAAAGGCCCCTAGAAAGGACCTCCTCGCTAGGCGAAAAAACCTCTACAGGACAAAAACCTCGAGAAGCTAAGTCTCGCACCCGTTCCTCGAGAGTTTTCTCCGCAAGCGCACGTTTGCCCCTCAAGCGACTTCGCTTTCCCTTACGCTTCATGGGCTACTCGTACGTCTAAGGGGGGCACTTGAGCATCGCGACTCAGGGCTCTTACCTCTCCTAGGCCTAAACTCCCCCCGGCCTTGCAGAGTCATTGCTCTAGCATACCGAAGTGGCGGAGTCATGGCACAAAGAGATGGGTCCTAACGACGCAGAGAACAAATAGACATGAAGATAAGTCCAAAGGGACCTCTCGAGGGGCAAGCAAGCTAGAAGCAAATTGCAACCGAGAGTATATTACATGCCCGAAATTCGCAAATGTCTAAACATAAAATCGTTTCATATACAAGCGCACACGGGCGCGATGACAATAGCTCAGGCGGAATCAGCACCGTCATGCACGTCCTCCACGGTGCCCTCCTCGGTCTCGGCAGAGGCGGCCCCCACCTCGCTCTCCTCCACAGAGGCCTCCACACGCTTGAAGCGGTTGCAGAAGGCATCGACTTGCTCGCGGAGGGAGTTGGAGACGCGCCGCGCGTCCTCGCCTTGACGAGCCTCCGTCACTGTGGAGAGGTCGAAGCCTGGCGTAATGATCCTGAGGTTGGTGAAGATGCGGTCGACGACCACACCCAGGAGCTGCTGGCTCTCGTCCTCTATCACCTCGTGGAGGTCAGTGAAAGAGACCTCGAGCACCGTGAAGAGCTGGTCAAACTAGACCAGGTACATGGCAGCATCGCCGCGGCCTCGGACCTCGGCGTGCGGCTCATCCGCGACAAGCTGGCCGGCGAGCTCGTTACCCCGGGCGACCAGCGCCTCGAACATGTGCTCTTGCTGCCTCGTGAGCGTGTGGGCCACCTTGGCAGTGTCCGCAGCCTCCGTCGCCTGCTCCATCGCGGGAGCCACCTGCTCCTCCACATCCTTGGCGAGGGTGTTGAGGTCATGGATGACCTCGCTGCGGGCCTCCTCCGCCCGGCGTCGACCGTCCTTGGCGCGTTTGAGGCGGGCCTCGAGCTTGGAGTTGGCCTTCTCAAGCTCAGCGATCCGCTGAGAATCGGCTGCATGCCTGGCCTTGAAGCGGTCCTCCTTCTTTCGGGCCAAGTCGCGGTACTCCTGGGCTTTCGTCAGGCTGTACTGCTTCTCACGCTCCAGGAGGGCCTCATCAGCCTCTTTCTTCTTCTCGGCATACCGCTGCTCGAATCGCTCCAGGGCGCGCTTCTGGGCGGCGACGTTCTCGTCGTATTTTTGGACCGCCTGGGCTAGGTCCCCTTCGCGCGCCTCGAGCTCTTCGCGCTGGATGGCGAGCGCGCTCTCCGCCTGAAGCCGCTGCTCGTCGCGCAGCCACACCTCTTTCTCCTTGAGGGCCAGCGGCCGTTCGCGCTCGGCGAGGCCCTTGCGGTCCTCGTCCAGGGTCTCCTGCGCAGCCCGGTGGGCGGAGAGGAGCATGGTCTCCAGATGGTCCAGCTCGTGGCGTTTTTGCGCCAACGAGCCCTCCATGGCTTCACGCTCGGCCGTCGCCGCGGACAGGAGCTCGGCAGCGGCGTCACGCTCCGCCTGGAGGGGCGCGAGAAGCTCGGAGGCATCACGGATGGCCCCCTCGCGGATCTCCTTGGTGATGCAGATGAAGTCCTCTTGGCGACGGGCCTCAACGGTCGCGTTAAAGGACGACCACGCCCTTGCCAGCTCCTCGCGCTGCTGAGCGAGCTGTATGTCCTCGAGGGCGAGGTGCGCCTCCAAGCCCTCAAGGGACTCCCTCACGAGGCGAATGGCGACCTCGTGGTGCCCCGCGCTCCAGTCCCAGCCACGGAGGACAAGGTCATGGCTTGTCGAGGGCCCAGCCCCAGAATCGAGGCCCGAGAGCCTGGCCCGAGAGCCTGGCCCCGGAGTGCGCTCGGGGTCTAGGCCGCTTCCCATCCTCCGCCGCGCAGGAAGCTTCCTTGGCGCCCGCATCAGCCTCGGGCGCACCCCCTGCAGCGGAGCGGGGAGGAGAAGAAGGAGCCCCTCCTGTGGACTCGCCCGCGCCTGGCGCCGCCTGGCCCGCCTCGACCTCTGGCTGCGCGAGAGGTGTGGACGCACGCGCCGGAGTTGGCTTGCGCGGCGGAGTTGGCGCGCGCGGAGGCGTGACCGCGCGAGGTGGAGTAGGAGCGCGAGGAGGAGTAGCAATCCTCTCCTCCAGAGCCTCCACCGCCGTTGGCTCAGGAGGAGGCGCAGAGGCCACTAGGCGAGGCGCGGCCTCCTCCGCCCGAGGCGCAGCCGCCTCCCTTTGAGGCACCTCCTCAGTAGGGCCTGCAGAGGCCGTCTCCACAGGCCTCGTGGCCTCTTCAGCCACGGCCTCAGCCGTGGCTCTCTTCACATCTGCTGCCTTGCGAAGCTTACGGCGCTTCGCAGGCACAAGATCACTGACAAGAACCATCTTCAAGAGAGGATAAAGAGAAAAAAAGCAAGGGTCAAACGACCTAGTGCCAGAAGCACTTAACCTGATGTTTGAGCGTCGGTGTCGACCCACGCCAGGCCTGGCGAGTGCCAGGAGGGCGTGGTCCTGACGCCTGCCCCCTCCGAGGCGCCACTGCTTTCCTATTGGAGGGGACGTCGGACGGTCTCGCCTCAGAATGGTCCATGGCCGCCTTGGTATGGGGCTCGCGCCGCCCCGGAGTGGCCTCTGCGTCGGAGGCCTCCCTCTCCTCGTCCTCCTCCTCCACGAGGCGCGAGGGCGCCACCACGAAGGCGTCATCATCGCCTGACGAGATGTCGGAAATCTCGTCAGTGAATGGCCCTGCCCTAGAAGAGGACACCTCCCCCGCCGCGGCCTCCTCCTCGCCTAGCCCAGCTCCCGAGGCTGAGGGAGAATCCGCTTCCTCCGCTCCCCGCCTGGCCTGCCGGGGTGAACAGAGGCATCCCCTCCAATATGGCCATGGGCTCAGTCATGTTGTATTGATGGAGGGGCTGGTGTGCGACAGGGAGCTGGTCCGCGGCAGGCACCACCGGGTTAATGAAGAGCTCAGACAGGACGTTGTCAACGGCGTCCTTGTCGTTGTCCTCGCGGTGGATCCGCATCTTGTCATTCGGCCCGGAATACATCCACATGGGCACCGAGTGTGCCTAGAGGGGAGCAATGCGGCGCGTCACGAAGTCCGCCACAATGGTCTGCCCCGTGGGGCCCTCCTCGTGGAGGAAGCTCAGGCGTCCCATCAGGCTCACGTTCTTCGCGCCGTCAAAGGGCGCCTTGCCCCAGTGGGAGTTCTTCAAGGGCGGCGCATCGGGGACCTCGAGGAAGACGCGGGGCTGCTCCACACCGATGAAGAACCACTTCTGGCGGAAGTCGTCCACCTTCTTCGTCACAGAGGTGACGTCCTTGCCGTCGCTCCACGACATGGGGATGTAGACGCTCCCCATGCCGTCCACAATGCGGAACGAGACGCGCCCCGAGCAATCGTTTTTCGCCGTGTTCCCGAGCGCGTAGAAGCACCGGAAGAGCCCCACCGTGGGCTCCAAGCCCAGGTACGCCTCGCAGAGGTAGGCGAATACGGCGAGGATGAAGACGGAGTTGGGGTGGAGATGAAGCAACTGGACCTGGTAGAAGAACAGCACCGCCTCTAGGAACGGAGAGAATGGCGGCACCAGCCCAGCGGCAAGGGTGTGCTGGAATATCGGGAAATACCCTCGCGGGCGTTTCCCGTGCGCCGCGAGCTTGAGCGCGGTGACGCCATGCTCGTTCGTCCGGTCCGCAACCAGGAAGCGGACCTTGGCGAGCGCCTTGTCGTTGACGTGCACACCAAGCAGTGCCGCGCCATGCGCGACCTCAGCGGCCTCCGCCTGGGAAGAGGACCCCACAGCGGCCTTGCCCTTGTTTTTTGCGGGACTCATCGCCGGAGTTCAGGGTGTCGCTGGAGGCGAAAGGAGCATAGAGCGTTAGAGAGCGAAGGCGAAGAGCTCGAGAATGGTGGAGGCTTCTGCGAGAAGGATAGGAAACAGCAACGGCTCCCTGCTCCGGCGGTCGGGCTTTATGTCCCTTCGAGGAGCAGTTACCGTGGCGTGGTGGGACCCCCCACGACGCACGCCACAGATCGTGCGCGACTGTTACTCGTCTGAGTGCCGCGTGCCTCGGGCCGGCCGGGCACTTTGGGCCCACGATGCTCCTCCTGCACCCATGGGCTCAATCGCGCCCATCGCGGGCCTGGGGGCCGGCCGGGCACTTTGTTTGTAGAGTTCACCGTTGATAATGGTGTATGCTTTGGCACGTCGGGTTATTCTTCTAGCTTCTGTTGTGTCGTCTGGTAGTTCTTCCCGTAGTATGAAAGCTAGGATTGGCTCGGTCCAGGCCAGAGCCACGCGATCACCCTGACATAAAAGGACTTCGACTGGCGGGTCCATTGTGGTAGGCGTATTACCTGTTGTAGTTTCCTTGGAGCTTGCTGCTGGTCGCTTTTTATGGATGGATCTATGCGTGATGCGCTCTAGAAAGACGCCTGGAGGGACTTGTGCCTTAGTTGACCCAATGTTACCTAGTATATCTGCTTCTTCATTGCTTTCTCGCCCGATGTGTCGCAACTCGCATACGTCGAAGTCTCCTTCTAATGTGTTATATAAGTCACGGTATGTGATTATGTTATCTGCTACTGCGTCGCAAGACTTTATTGTCTGTTGTACCACCAGATTTGAGTTGTCGTATATCATCAGTCGAGTGCATCCCAACGCCTTGGCCATCCGTATGCCGTGTATTAAACCTTCATATTCGGCCTCGTTATTGGATGGTGTTGGGAAGTCCATTTGGAGTACGTACTTCAGTTTGTCCCCTTTTGGGGATATGAGTACTACTCCTGCTCCTGCCCCTTCTTTTTTCTTGGATCCATCGAAGTACATTGTCCATGAATTAGATATGTCCGGTACCCCCGACCAACTGGGATTCGATCCACTCGGTGGTGAAATCAGGTAATACTTGAGCTTTGATAGCCTTTGTGTGATCATATGTGATCCCGAGCGGCCCCATCTCAATGAGCCACTTTGCGACTCGTCCTGTTGCATCTAGATTGGTGAGTATGTCTCTGATTGCCAATTTGTTGATCACCGTTATTGGGTGCTCTGTGAAGTAGTGTCGTAGTTTTCTTGTTGATATGAACACTGCATAAGTCAGTTTCTGAAATGTGGATATCTTTGCTTTGATAGGGACAACACCTCGCTGATGTAATAGACTGGTATTTGCATACTTTAAGCTTTTCCCTCTTCCATGCGCTCGATTACAAGCACTGTGTTGGCCACCCTGTTTAATGCCGCCACATAGAGGTATAGCGGCTCCTTTTCTTTTGGTGCAGCTAGAACGGGGGATTTAGTGAGTGTTCGCTTGAGGTCAATGAAAGCTGCTTCTGCTTCTTCTGTCCATTCGAATTTATCTGCTTTGTTCGTTAATCAATATAGTGGTAGTGCCTTCTCGCCTAACTTGCTTATGAACCGACTGAGTGCTGCCACTCTTCCTGTCAATTGTTGTACCTCGTAAAGCTTTGTAGGCCTTCGCATAGCTAGTGTGGCTTGTATTTTTGCTGGATTTGCTTCGATTCCTCTGGCCGACAAAAGGTAGCCCAACAACTCTGCAGCTGGTACCCTGAAGGTGCATTTTTCCGGTTTCAATTTTATGTTGTAACTTCTGAGGTTGTCGAATGTCTCTCTTATGTCTAATAATAGTGTGTCCTCTTTCTTCGACTTGATCACTATGTCATCGACGTAAACTTCTACATTTTTCTCAATCCGTGTTTTCAGACAATTCTGCATCATGTGTTGATTGGTGGCTCCTGCGTTTTTTAGGCCGAAGGGCATTGTGGTGTAGCAATATACTCCGAGTGGAGTTCTGAAAGTTGTCTTTTCCTGGTCCTCTGCTTTCATCCTTATCTGGTTGTCGGGTTGTGACTCCCACGAAACAGGGGTGGTCACTTCCCAAAGAGTAGTTCGTGAAGGGGATTGAACGCGGAGGTCAAGACCCTCAAGAGGCATGACGACGGTGCTCGCCGGGCCTAGAGAGGAACACCCACGACAGAGATGGACACCAGCCCGTACCCAGGTTCACGGCCCTTAGGAGGACATAAGACGGCTACTCCTGCTTGTCTGTATTGCACTGCAGAGATTACAGTACAATTGAGCTTGCCGAGGGCTCTGTTGAGGCAGTTCGTGCCTGGGGAGGGAAGCAATGGTCTTCTTCCTCCTCCAGCCGAAGGCTATTCTACTTAGCTGAGCTAGGGTTTACAAGTGTTCTCCAAGCAATTGGCCGACCCCCTCTATGGTGGAGGTCTTGCTCCTTTTATAGGCGTCGTCGGCATCTTCCTTGTGCTTGGCGTCCAGCGTGGGCTCCCACACGGCAGCGGCGTGGAGTAGTTGGAGTCCACCTCGGCGGAATCCTTCATGGACGCGGTCCATCGTCGATAAATTTGGGCGCGGTGGCCGACAGGCTGCATACCACGCAGAACGGCTCGCACGGGTTGCAGTCTTCGGGGTGGAGCCCACGATGGAGATCTTCTTGGAGTGTTGCGCCGTCCAGCTGCTTTATCATCAGAGAGGAAGGTCCCTGGTGTCCTGGTCCAGGCGGCGCAACTTTATTGACTCCTTTATCACCAAATCGGCAAAGGGAGCGCCTGCGTCACTCTTTGGATACAGCAGAGGCCATGTGCGCCCTACCATACTTCCTTGGCCGCGAAGCTTCCCCGCAGGACCGAGGGGGCCTGTGGACGGATTTATGTTGACTTCTCTCCAGGCGTACGGAGCCTCCGGAGGGTCTCTTGAAGCGCAAGTCCTCTTCAGGTCTTCGCTTCCTCTTCAGGCCCCTCAAGAGGATTTGCCTCTCGAGGGTCTCTCCAAGCGGCAGCTTGGTCCTTAGTCGTTTCGTCTGATCAGCGGGAGAGTGGGCTCTTCATACCCCGGTCTCCACCAGGCCGACACTGGTGATATCCATAATATGCGTCGAGGAATGACAGTCGAGCACATCCTGCAGTGGAGTCGACAATCTGATCGATGTGAGGTAGCGGGAAATGATCCTTCGGGCAATACTTGTTTAGCCCTGTAAAATCGATGCATATCCTGGTTTCGGTTTTCTTCTTCTTCTTCTCTAATGAAGAGCCCACTCTCCCCAGGCCTCGCACGCGGGCTGATCAGACGAAACGACTAAGGACCAAGCCGCCGCTTGGAGAGACCCTCGAGAGGCAAATCCTCTTGAGGGGCCTGAAGAGGAAGCGAAGACCTGAAGAGGACTTGCGCTTCAAGAGACCCTCCGGAGGCTCCGTACGCCTGGAGAGAAGTCAACATAAATCCGTCCACAGGCCCCCTCGGTCCTGCGGGGAAGCTTCGCGGCCAAGGAAGTATGGTAGGGCGCACATGGCCTCTGCCGTATCCGCAGAGTGACGCAGGCGCTCCCTTTGCCGATTTGGTGATAAAGGAGTCAATAAAGTTGCGCCTCCTGGACCAGGACAGCAGGGACCTTCCTCTCTGATGATAAAGCAGCTGGACGGCGCAACACTCCAAGAAGATCTCCATCGTGGGCTCCACCCCGAAGACTGCAACCCGTGCGAGCCGTTCTGCGTGGTCTGCAGCCTGTCGGCCACCGCGCCCAACTTTATCGACGATGGACCGCGTCCATGAAGGATTCCGCCGAGGTGGACTCCAACTACTCCACGCCGCTGCCGTGTGGGAGCCCACGCTGGACGCCAAGCGCAAGGAAGATGCCGACGACGCCTATAAAAGGAGCAAGACCTCCACCATAGAGGGGGTCGGCCAATTGCTTGGAGAACACTTGTAAACCCTAGCTCAGCTAAGTAGAATAGCCTTCGGCTGGAGGAGGAAGAAGACCATTGCTTCCCTCCCCAGGCACGAACTGCCTCAACAGAGCCCTCGGCAAGCTCAATTGTACTGTAATCTCTGCAGTGCAATACAGACAAGCAGGAGTAGCGGTCTTATGTCCTCCTAAGGGCCGTGAACCTGGGTACGGGCTGGTGTCCATCTCTGTCGTGGGTGTTCCTCTCTAGGCCCAGCGAGCACCGTCGTCGTGCCTCTTGAGGGTCTTGACCTCCGCGTTCAATCCCCTTCACGAACTACTCTTTGGGAAGTGACCACCCCTGTTTCGTGGGAGTCACAACCCGACAACCAGATAAGGATGAAAGCAGAGGACCAGGAAAAGACAACTTTCAGAACTCCACTCGGAGTATATTGCTACACCACAATGCCCTTCGGCCTAAAAAACGCAGGAGCCACCAATCAACACATGATGCAGAATTGTCTGAAAACACGGATTGAGAAAAATGTAGAAGTTTACGTCGATGACATAGTGATCAAGTCGAAGAAAGAGGACACACTATTATTAGACATAAGAGAGACATTCGACAACCTCAGAAGTTACAACATAAAATTGAAACCGGAAAAATGCACCTTCAGGGTACCAGCTGCAGAGTTGTTGGGCTACCTTTTGTCGGCCAGAGGAATCGAAGCAAATCCAGCAAAAATAGAGGCCACACTAGCTATGCGAAGGCCTACAAAGCTTTACGAGGTACAACAATTGACAGGAAGAGTGGCAGCACTCAGTCGGTTCATAAGCAAGTTAGGCGAGAAGGCACTACCACTATATTGATTAATGAACAAAGCAGATAAATTCGAATGGACAGAAGAAGCAGAAGCAGCTTTCATTGACCTCAAGCGAACACTCACTAAATCCCCCGTTCTAGCTGCACCAAAAGAAAAGGAGCCGCTATACCTCTATGTGGCGGCATTAAACAGGGTGGCCAACACAGTGCTTGTAATCGAGCGCATGGAAGAGGGAAAAGCTTAAAGTATGCAAATACCAGTCTATTACATCAGCGAGGTGTTGTCCCTATCAAAGCAAAGATATCCACATTTCAGAAACTGACTTATGCAGTGTTCATATCAACAAGAAAACTACGACACTACTTCACAGAGCACCCAATAACGGTGATCAACAAATTGGCAATCGGAGACATACTCACCAATCCAGATGCAACAGGACGAGTCGCAAAGTGGCTCATTGAGATGGGGCCGCTCGGGATCACATATGATCACACAAAGGCTATCAAAGCTCAAGTATTACCTGATTTCACCACCGAGTGGATCGAATCCCAGTTGGTCGGGGGTACCGGACATATCTAATTCATGGACAATGTACTTCGATGGATCCAAGAAAAAAGAAGGGGCAGGAGCAGGAGTAGTACTCATATCCCCAAAAGGGGACAAACTGAAGTACGTACTCCAAATGGACTTCCCAACACCATCCAATAACGAGGCCGAATATGAAGGTTTAATACACGGCATACGGATGGCCAAGGCGTTGGGATGCACTCGACTGATGATATACGACGACTCAAATCTGGTGGTACAGCAGACAATAAAGTCTTGCGACGCAGTAGCAGATAACATAATCACATATCGTGACTTATATAACACATTAGAAGGAGACTTCGACGTAAGCGAGTTGCGACACATCGGGCGAGAAAGCAATGAAGAAGCAGATATACTAGGTAACATTGGGTCAACTAAGGCACAAGTCCCTCCAGGCGTCTTTCTAGAGCGCATCACGCATAGATCCATCCATAAAAAGCGACCAGCAGCAAGCTCCAAGGAAGCTACAACAGGTAATACGCCTACCACAATGGACCCGCCAGTCGAAGTCCTTTTATGTCAGGGTGATCGCGTGGCTCTGGCCTGGACCGAGCCAATCCTAGCTTTCATACTACGGGAAGAACTACCAAACGACACAGCAGAAGCTAGAAGAATAACCCGACGTGCCAAAGCATACACCATTATCAACGGTGAACTCTACAAACAAAGCACCTCAGGCGTTTTTCAAAGGTGCGATAAATTAGAAGACGGTAAAACTTTACTACGTGATATTCATGTAGGAACTTGTGGGCATCATGCCGGCAATCGATCACTGGTAGCGAAGGCCTTCAGAGCAAGGTTCTACTGGCCTACCGCACTCAAAGATGCATCGGGTGCCAGAAATTTGCAACCAAGCCCCCCGCGCCAGCATCAGCACTCAAAACCATACCATTAACATGGCCATTCTCCCAATGGGGGCTCGACATGGTGGGATCACTCAAAAATTCATCACCTGGAGGGCATACACACCTACTGGTAGTAGTCAACAAATTCACAAAATGGATCGAAGCGATCCCGATCACAAGCTCAACAGCAACAACAGCAGTCAAGTTCATAAAATCAATAGTCTATCGTTTTGGTGTTCCAAACAACATCATCACAGATAACGGCACAAACTTCACAGCAAAAGAGTTCCAAACCTTTTGCAAAGAGTAGGATATTACGCTCAACTACGCATCGGTAGCCCACCCACAGTCAAATGGACAAGTCGAAAAAGCAAATGGCCTCGTATGTGCAGGTATCAAGAAAAGGCTGCTAGTTCCACTCAAGAGAGCTGCAGGCGCCTAGGTCGAAGAACTACCAGCAGTACTTTGGAGTCTCCGTATAACTCCAAACTCTTCGACTCAATTCACTCCATTTTTATGGTTTATGTAGCAGAGGAAGTATTGCCATCCGAGATCAAATTCAATGCGCCAAGAGTAGAAGCATACAAATAAGAGGAAGCAAATGTATCACAAGAAGACGCTTTGGATGTGCTCGACGAAGCACGAGACACGGCTTTAGCTCGCACAGCTGTCTACCAGCAAGACCTGAGGAACTATCACAGTCGACGCTTCCTTCCCAGGACATTCATGGTGGGAGACTAGGTGCTACAACTAAAACAGAAAAAAGTCCACAAACTAGTGTCACCATGGGAGGGCCCATTCATCGTTACTGAAGTTATCGAAGGAGGCGCCTATCAATTGAAGCACACACAAACAGAAGAATTATCACACAACCCATGGAACGTAGCACACCTACGTCATTTTTACGCATAGGTCTCTCGACAAATCATTGTAATAGACCAGTAGATCTCAGACGCGCTCTTTTCCTTACCAGGGTACCTAAGGGCACTAGAAGGTTATTAATGAGGCGGTCTACTGGATAGACTCGGGGGCTGGGTCTTGATGGGATTACAAATTCACATAAACCCACCCGATATACTCGGGGCGGGGTCTCGCTGAGAGCACAAAATCATCCAAACCCACTCGGTAGGATCGAGGTTTGGGTACTACGGAAGCCAAGAAGGTTAGCAAAGCTCATTCAAAAGCACATGAAGCAGAGAACAATTATACAATACTTATATCACAAAGATATTGTCTTATAACAAGAATCCCGCGTAAATTACAAAAGAAGCAGTTACTCGCAAGGTGCTATCTTAGCCTTGCCATCACGAGACTGGCGCTCAGCAGATATGGCAGCCTGACGACGCTCTCCAGTGCAAATACTAGCCTTTGCGAGGCGGGCAGCGGCATCAGAAACCCCCCCAGAAAGACAAAGGTTTCCCGTTTGGTCTCTTCTGGTAATCCTACAGAGCAGCTTCATAGTTAGCTTCGACGCCATTCCCTAGCAATAGCTTCAAAGTAACTTCCGAGCCACGGATTGTCAAGTCGCGTGCCCACGTGTTAATGGTCGTCGAGCCAGGACCCAACACCTTGGCAAACTCCTCAATAGTCGATGGCACAGCAGTCCGAGGCAAGGCCTCGGCAAAGACAACAGCAAGTTTCTGGATAGACACATCCAAGGAATGTCGGGTGATGTCCAATGCCTCGCGAGTGCGTACTTGCTGATCAATGATCATAAAATTGCTTTTCCAGGAGGGCCAGCCGATCTTCAAGAACAGCTTTTTCCTCTACAATGAACATAACATAAGAAGTTGATACAAATGTTCAGCATATGATTCACAAACCAGGTGACACGAGAGAGTCTTACGATAGAGTCGCTCTAAATCAGAAAGAAGGCGGACTCTCTCCTCCTCAGCTTGAACAAAGGCCTAGCCGACAACAACCAAGCCGCTCACGGAAGGCTGCAAAAGGAGCAGGCGACACATAGTCGAGTCAAAGGGAAGAAGTAGTACAAGAAAGACAAGCAAAGCAAAAAGCAAGAAGCTTACATGATCAAACCAAGAAGAAGAGGCGGAGGATGGCTGCCTAGCAGCTCTAGCAGGAGGAGAGTGATGATCTTGCCTAACAAAGGGACTGTTCGAGGGACCAAAGCAAATAAAGGTAAAAACACATAAAGTATGGTCAGTTCAAAAACTTACTTCTCTAGGTCATCGTCAGCAGATGAAGCCGCGACCGCTAGCGACTGGCCAGCCAAGTATCGCCGGTCTGGCGCAGACGACGACGCTTGACTGAAGGCTTAGTCGCAGGGTCAACTACTGTCAAGCAGAAAGGAGCCTCTTCAGTAGCCTCCACCTCAGACGCAACACCACTGCCCAAGGGATGGGAGGCCGCGACTGTGCCAACCTCATCGACAGGAGTCGCCTCCGTAGATGGACCATGTTCGGAAGAGGCGGCAAGGAAGTAACAATTGATAATCCCTGGGCGCAGCAAAAGAAAGACAAGTCAGTCATGAACACATACACGCAAAAAAGATATTTGTGGCCAGTAAACAAGGATCCACAAGAAAAGTTCAAAAGTACCTTGGGAATAGGAGTCCCAAGGCCGTAAGGGACTACAGAGAAGTCGAAAGATGCACTATCGGTAGGAGAGATGTTGGCAATGTACTTGATATATCCATGAAATACACAATCTACCAGGTCAACTTCACTCATACGAGTGGTATCAAGACACCCTTCTTATCGCCATAAAGGATGCACCCGTTGTCGCAAGGGCCAAACTCGACGCTTCACATAAGTGCTGACTAATTGGATCCCTGGGACCGATTTTCGCAGTTCTTGGATTCTAAGCATAAGAGAGGAGGCTTCCTCCTCTTCCTCAGTCGACAAGCTATGCTCCCAAGACGCTAATTCTACAGGGGGCACAGTCGAAAAAGCAGGTACCATACTTTGGGCGATTGGAACATAAAACCACTTTTTCCTCCATTTTTGAGCAAGTTCTGCTGACGTCAGGTCAAAATACCGACAACCGTCGCGTACTTCAATACAGAAACCACCAGTCGACAAAGGGATGCCGTCACAGTGGGGCAGACGCACTCTAAAAATACACTTCCAGAGAGCCCAGCTGGAGTGAACACCAAGAAAGCACTCGCACAAAACCACAAAACAGGCGATATGCAAAACTCCATGAGTGTCGAGGTCGTGCATCTGAATCCCGTAAAAGAACAGAAGGCCTCAGATGAAATCAAGCAAAGGAAAGCCAAATACTCGGGGAAGGAAATCTGCAAAACAAAATCGCTCTCCAGGAAGAGGCAGGGGATGTACCTCTTTGTGCACAGGAGCCCGAGCGGCAACAACCTCTACTAGGGACAGAATTCCCGCATGACGGAAATCTCCCAGCTTCTCTTCCGTAACAATAGATTTTACCCAATCCCAGGTGACCTTCTTCGCCACAGCAGCAAGATTGACGGTGGAATCACCGGAGATAGGATTATTCTTCTTCGACTGAGTGGTGACGGAGGAGGTGAGACCAGTAGAGGAGGAGATATTGTTCTGGGACGCCATGGACAAAACAGGTGCGAGGACGAACAGAGATGCAAAGATGAGCACGAGGAAGAAGATGAAGCAGAAACGGCGAAGAACAAATGGCAAAGTAAAATTAAACGCAGCAGAAGATCCCGTATTTACGGTGAAGACAACCATTCAATCGTGGCGTCTGAGCAAAAATTACCACAACACGTGGCATAATCGGAGGCGCTCGTCATGGCCCACATAGCCCACTACGCGCGCAGAACGAGGAAATCATCATCACGTCTGCGACAATCCCGCCACGTCAGGTCAAATCAGAACTGAACCGGCATCCACAACGGTCAAAAGGTGGGACCCATTACGTCACATCATATCAAAGTGCTATTCACACGTCAGGGATGTCATGAATAACATCATTCGCCTGACAGGCAAACAAACACATAAAACAAAGGATTGTCACACCACGACAGACAAAAAGGAAAGCTCCTTGCAACTCGAAAGCAAAAAATACAAAACAAATGCAAAAAAAATGGTCGAGTGGGAAACTCCCATGGGGGGAAGGAAAAAAGTATTCGACTGACAAAACGCAAATTGAGATTATCCTCATAAAGCACAATCTCGGGGGCTACTCCCATCGGGAGCACTGTCGTGCACCCGATAGAATCAAAAGCATTCAAAACATACGAATTCCTGAGTGAAAACCAGTCGATGATACCTCAGATGTTGTATACGAAAAATACAAAGGTAAGACCCATCGATTAGTCGAGTGGGCCGAGGATCACTCCAGCAGTGTTTTAACCCTAGATATTTCCGTATCAACAGATACGATGAAAACCCCGGCGGACGCGCTGGGTAGCAAATTGAAACTGCAGAACAATATCAGTAACTCCATCGACTGGCCTTAGATGAGTCTATCTAGTATGTTCCAGGCTCGAGCCCAAGGACTCGAAACCTAATTGAAAGCTAGTAAGGTTTTGACCAAGTGCAGTTAACTGGTTTTGACTCATCGAATAATTACAGGCCTACTCAGTAGAAATCCTTCGGCATAATTCATAGTCAGAAAAGCAAAAATATCATATCAAAAGCATAAAACATGAGACGTGCACTATGTAGTGAGTCCATGACTGATTCTCCAAATTAGCCAAGCACTCGGGGGCTGATGACGAGGTTATACCAAATGGGTACCCCTTCGTGTGGGTACCTGCTGCACGTAATGACTAAAGCCCAATTCTCAATAGGCTGAATAAGCCCAACAAGCGAAGCCCAAGTCGAAGACTTCTACCATAGATAGCATAGTTGGTAGTACTTTCCATAAATGTAGTCCTAGTCGGTTACGAGTCGAGACCTGTACCACTATATAAATGACAGGAGGACGACCGATCAAGGACACACCCAATCAGAATCACCAAACCCTAACAAGATCCACGTCTTGCTAGAACCCTGTACTCTCCGCGTATTCATAATCAATAACACACAAGCCGGACGTAAGGGTGTTACCTCACTCGAGGACACCGAACTTGGGTAAATCCCGCTTGTCAGCCGACGAATCTACCAACACTTCGTGTTCTCTACCTCATAACTCTTACCCTATGCTAGCAACCATGGGTATTGATGGGGACATCCCTCGTCAGTTATGAAGGCTTGCTTATTGAAGATGAAGAACAAAAGAAGAATGGTGATCCCCAGGCAAAACAGACCAATGACAGGGTACGTGTATGGTTGTTGGGAAGCATGGAACCAATTGTTCGACAACAGGTCGAGATCATGCCAACAGTGCACGAAGTTTGGGTAACTCTAGAGAAGCAGTTTGCTGGAAAGTCAAATAAAATGCAGGCCACTCGTATCATGGACGAGCTTACTCATTTGAAGCAAGGCACAAAATCAGTTACGGAGTATGCTGGAGAGGTGAAACGGCTGTACAGGGACTTGCATTATTTTCATCCCTTTCAACCAGTAGATAAGCAAGATTTAGAAGTCCATTACAAATGGTTTGAGTCACTTGTGGACAAGTTGTTTCTTGATGGATTAAATCAAGAATTCAATTTGAGGCGACAACTTACATTTTCTCAACCTGAATGGCCCAGTCTTGATGAGATAATTGCAAGTGTGCTTGAGGAAGAAACTCGCTTGGCTCAGCCGAAGGAGGATATCGTGAGGTCTGGAGATGATCGTGCAGCCTTGATGATGCAATCTCGCCGAACACCTCGCCAATTTGAAAAAATAGAGAAGATCAAATCCTTTCGTGATTACTGCAAAAAGAGTGGGCATGCAAAAGAGGCGTGCTTCGAACAGCATGGCTATCCACCTTGGTGGGAAAAAGGGAAAATTCGGCCAGCGGGAGGAAACAAGAAGCAAGCAGGCCACATTGCATATCTACATGAGCCACCAGTTATAGATGTTCGAGCTCTCGATGAGTTTACTTCCAAGATTAAACTCTCTGAAGGCTCATCAACCCATCAGAGTTCCCCTATGGCCGAATTCAGTCTGATTGCCACTTCCAGTCAAGGTACAAAATTCGATCACGCTAACAACACCACAACCCAATAAAGATCCTGGATCATTGATACAGGAGCAACAAACCATATGACAGGTGCATCAGATATGTTTACCTCTTATACGCCTTGTTCATGCAAAGACAAGGTTCGTGTGGCAGATGGCTCCATGGCACCAATAGTTGGACGTCGATCCATCCGCTGCACAAAATCATTGTCATTATCGCCAGTTTTACATGTTCCAAAATTCCCAGTCAATCTTCTATCTGTTAGCTCTATTACAAAATCACTTAATTCTGGAGGTTGGTTTGAACCTACTTGTGTGTTTTTCAGGAGCTAAAGACTGAAGGGGTTCTGGTGCAGAAAATGATAATTTTTCTAGCGTAAGAACGCCCTAACTAGTTCGGATCTATCTATCTAGTACATGCGATAACGGTGGCGGAACTGGTCACATACCTCCATGTAGACCCATAGCGGGGATTATGCTCCTGCACAAGCGTTGACGATGAAGTCGTACGTAGCCGACCTCGAGGTCGCGAAGAACTTGCCGCGATGATGTAGACGATGACGCCGGGATGTCGACGATGACCTGCGTCGATGGGTGTCGGGCAAAAGATGGCGTGGCGCCGGCGGCTGGGCAGCGGCAGGGCTGCTGGGTGGGCGAGAGGACGTCGCCTAGGCTCCTCAAATGTGGCGCCTCCGAGCACTCGCAAGCATACGGAGCTTAACAACAACCCCCAGTCACTCAGATCCAGCTGAGATCGTAGGGGTAGAACTTTTCTGGAATCCCGCAGGGCAACATCGCCCGACGGTATAGCTTTGGTGGAGAGAGGAGCAAAACGGGCGGAGAAACAGCTCAGCCGGCCTGCTACAAATTTAATTGTATTTTTCTGTAATTAATCCAATTAATATGCCTTGCTATATAAAGGGGGGAGGGGATATGCAAACACCTTGCCTCCCCCGTGTGGGACTAAACAAAGGAGAGGGGGAGGGGGTTCGGCCGGCCATGGTAGGGCCGAACCTACCATGGGCCCCTTCCCCTCCTTGGTGCGGCTCCCCCTAATGGGCCCCAATTGGCCCATTAAGTGGGCTGCCCCTTTTCCTTTATTTTTAATTAATATTAAATTAATATAAAATACTATTAATCCATAATTAATATATTTGCATATTATTTAATCTCCCGTGACTCTGAAACATTTTTTGGACCACCCGAACATCTTTTGTACATTCCCGGAACCATTCCAAACCTTCCCCGAACTCCTTCCGGGCCATCGGAAATCTTTCCGGATCATTTCTCTCTCTCAATAAAATCCTATAATATTCCAGAACCTTCTGCAGGTGTCGTTAAGACCTTAAGCTTGTTACGCTACGGTTCGAGAACACTCCAGACATGGTAGAGACCCTTCGCTCGCCAATGACCGCCAGGGATACCTGGATGCATATGACGGTCCCTGTGCATTCTACGAATATCGTCGTTGAACCATAAACATGATATTCATTCCCTTTGTTTCTGCGATACTACCTTGTCCGAGATGAGATCGTAGACATCCAATTCCATGTTGCATCTCGTTACCGACATAGGTTATTAACTCGTCTCCGATATTACATCTCCATGACCTAGTCATAAGCTGCGCAGCTATATATAGATGCAATATCACCGAGTGGGCCAGAGTATCTTTCCATTAATAGAATGAACAAATCCCTCTCTTAATCCTTACGTCTCAACATACTCTTTCGGGATTATTGTCATGCTATATAAGACACGACGCTTGATGCTCTCAAAGCATCCCTACAAAGTAGCAATAAGCACGGTCTCACGGTCTAAGGAATAAGCTATCATATTACTTATTTATTGCAAACGGAAAAAATCGTAATACGATCCTATTGCAATACTTTGCGTATGTTCATCACCTTATTCAACAAATAAGATGACCCCACTGTCAACCGACACCATTATCCATGATCGGGAATCTCGATCATCTGTTGCCAAGTGGACTAGTTTATATATAGGCTCACTAGGGACTCTGGTTGTCTATGCATCACACGTGTATTAATAATTCCGATTAATACAGTTATAGCATAATACAAAGACATATTATAAACTTATGAGATAATGCGATAAATACTACTTATTTTTTTTGCCTCTAGGGCATATCTCCTTCAGTCTCCCACTTGCACTAGAGTACAAATAAACTAGCTGCATTTTACTTCATCGAAACCCCTTATCAAAATAAGCGTTATATGATAATGCTTGCTTGTGGAAGATTGTTACTCTGACAATTTGTACAATACACAATTGTCTGTTCTTTTGCGATTTATTGATATCAACCTATTTGATATCATCATGTTATCCAATAACATATATACAAATACCGTATCTAAGTGGGACTTCTTGTTTCCTAGCGCTTACTCTGATTCTGTTAACCAGATAATTGTTTTGCAAACACACTCAGTCATAGAAGACTTGTAACTTTTACAATACCGCGATATCTATGTACTTTCATACCTCTGTAGACGACTTGACATTCCAATGTCAATCTAATAACTAATACATTTCTAGTTCCAGTAAATTCCAAATTTACTTTCACAATTGTTCTTCTTCTAAGAACATGTGTCATATTTCATCGAGCACATAATATGGTTCTTGTATGATGTCTAATATCACATAATAAACCAACATATCATACAACCAATATTATTGTGTATCATTACTCTTAATGATTAATTGGATTTCCAAGGACCAATCCTTTGGTATTAGTCTATTCTGACTCTTCAGATATAATCCAAAACAACTCGACTATCTATTTAAAATTCCCGTTCTATTCCAAAATAGATACTAACTTTTAAAATAGTTTCACAACTTCATGTTTCTAATTAAGTTTTACTGGTACAATTCACGACGTGTCATTTACACATGATGAATTCGGCTCCCACTCAATTTATGTCTCCACATATTTGAGAACATGAGCTCCCACTCACAAATATGTCATCTACATATATGAGGGTTTAAGCTCCCACTCAAAAATATGTCCTTTACATATTCTACCTGAGTAAACTAACTTTGACTCCCACTTAAATTCATAATTTATTTCGATATTTTGGTCAAAACAAAAAACATTGATCTCTTATCAATTCGAACTTAATCCGAACTGCATTATTCTATTAATACAAATCCCACAAACTTCAAGCATGTCTACATATATGTAGTCAACATATTTGATTTTCTCCAAGATACATTTCTTGACAAAATATGCTTTCACGTCTTTCTTACAGTTATATTTCTCATATAACACTTTATATGATGATTAAGCAATCTTATTTTCTAATAAAAATTATAGTAATATTTACTGTTTTGATCCTTCTAAATGTAACTTGGATTTTCAGGCTGCCTATGTTCGTATTCTGATATTCTCTCAACTTTCTTTGTATTCATAAGGTGTATCTTGATCTGTCAACAAGATCCAAAATATTCAATATTAAACTGTGACCTGACAGCAAATATGAATATAACAATACCTTATTTGGAATCTTCTTTCATGAAAATACTATGATCTTATCGAAGAGGATTGCAAGTAGAAAACAATTTTCAAGTCTCCTTCACTCTTATCATTAAATTTTCATTTGTAGACATATACCTTTTGGAACATATTCCAATGTTCTACTTTTATGAATATAGGTCTGAAACCTTATTTCAAGCTTCTAATTCTATTCCACAAACCATAATTCGAAAATCATATTTTCTCAGAATTACACAGACAACAACACAAGTTTTGTTTCTGTTGGGTTTTGGAATACACTCTCCTCCAATGTGACTAATCTACAAAGAACTATTCGTGGATATTCTGAATTATCGTATAATCATCTATATAATGACATTATTGTCAATCACACAAATTACTGAAAAACATCTATTTTCTAAAATGGACATCGACTATAATGTTTCGAACATATTAGGAGATTCTGAGACAGATTCTGAAAGACCACACTTTATTTAAAATAGAGTATGATTATAATACTTCACATATCGCTATATCTGATATTATAATTTTGTAAAACAAATTTTCACAAGTCTTTTGTGTTGAAACCATAATTCAAAAATATTCTCCTTTGATCAAATCTTGTTAATACAATATTCACTAATCTTTCTTCTAAAAAACCCCATTTGATCTTTTATCAAATTATTTTCAGACTCATGATTTATTATGTAAATACACTTATTCACTAATAATCATAGAAGAATTCGAATCAAATAAATTTCACCATACAATTAATTTAGCAATCATCCAATATGACTTTCAATTAATTTCCTCATAAATTGATACTTCAATATCAATTTTAAACTTAATCAATTCGGCACATGCAACTTTTAAATATATCAAAGTATCTATTACTTCTTACATTGCCTTTATGATTAAATTCGATGGTGTTTGTTCTGGTAACAAAATCTTTTATTCTTTGGACACATAATTTTCTAATTCCCGCTTTTATGAATTTACACCAGTTATCATACAAGTAATGTAATTGGGATGTGAAAGATTTATTCATAATATCAAACAACTGGCTTGTTCCATTACATAAAACAACTGAATTTGTCTTATTACATATATGAATAACTTTGTCTTGTAACAATCAAGACAGTAAGCAAAATCACACTCTCACTATTACAAAAGGCCTTATCAATAACTATTAATGATAACTATGATAACTTGAGGACGTGAACACCACTGGCCATCTACTTCCTTGCTAGCCATCACTTGTACCATGTCACGTCATTATTCGCCTCAGATATGTAATAATCAGGACATGTTGCATAAACAGAACAAGTATCAAATACTTTTCTCACATATCAAGAGGCGAATACACTCATGAGTCTGTATATCAAACATATACCTGTAGCGTCGAAGATTTCTCCTTCAATGGAATCAACCTCAGTTTTGAACTCGGACATGAACTTGTAGAAGTTCATATTGTCTGCCTTCAAAACATATTTGCGCACATGCTTCTCATAGCTTGGAGGCAGAGATATCAGCACAGTCTGAATTGCACATGAATCCTCCATCCAGTAATTGTAGACACTTATCAGTGATACGTCTCCAAACGTATCCATAACTTCTTGTGTTCCATGCTATGTTATATCATGCTATTACATGTTTTATATGCATTTTTTATAGTTTTATGCATTTTCTAGGACTAACCTATTAACAAGATGCCATAGTGCTAGTTCCCTGTTTCTGCTGTTTTTGGTTTCAGAAAAGCTCTTAAGGAAATATCCGCCAAGATGGAAACGAGCCAACCAGTATTTATTTTTGGAATATTTGCGACCAGAAGAACCGAAAACGAGACGAATAAGGGCCTCGAGGGGCCAAAACCACCTGTTGGCGCGGCTGATACAGTAACCGCGCCGGGAGGTGGTGTGGCGCCCTCGGGCGCCCACCGACCTAGGTCTTTCGCCCATAAATACCTCCCTGACCTAAAAACGACGAGACATTAGATGATTTTTCCTCCACGGGTCCAGAACGCCGCCGCCATCGCCGACAAGATTCAGGGGACATAAGTCTCTGTTCCGGCACCCTGCCGGGACAGGGAATTGCCCCCGGAGCCATCTCCATCGACTCCACCGCCATCTCCATCGCCGTTTGACGAGGGATGTCCCCATCAATACCCATGGTTACTAGTCTAGGGTGAGAGTTATGAGGTAGAGAACGTGTGGTGTTGATAGATTCGTCGGCTGACAAGCGGGAATTACCCAGGTTCGGGGCCCTCGAGTGAAGTAAAACCCTTACGCATGCTTGTCTGTTATTGATTGTGTATATGCGACGAGTACAACAGTCTAGCAAGATGTCGATCTTGCTAGGGTTTGGTGATTCTGGTTCAGCGTATCCTTGGTCGGTCTCCCTCCTGTCCTTTATATAGGGGTACAGGTCTCGGGTCGTAGCAGACTAGGACTACATTTGTGGAAATTACTACCGACTATGCTATCTATGGTAGAAGCCTTCGTCTTGGGCTTCGCTTGTTGGGCTTCCTCAGCCTATTGACAATTGGGTTTTAGTCATTACGTGCACCAGGTACCCACATGAGGGGGTACCCGTTTGATATAACCTTGTCATTAGCCCCCAAGTGCTTGGCTAATTCAAAGAATAAGTCATGGACTCACTACATAGTGCACGTCTCATGTTTTATGCTTTTGATACGATATTTTTGTCTTTTTGACTTATGAATTCTAACAAAGGATTTCGACTGAGTAGGCCTGGGTTTATTCGATGAGTCGAAACCAGTTAACTGCACTTGGGCAAAACCTTACTAGCCTTCGGTCAGGTTTCGAGTCCTTGGGCTAGAACCTGGAACATACTGGATAGACACACCTCAGGCCAGTCGCTGTACTTACTGATATTGTTCTGCAGTTTTAATTTGCTACCCAGCGCGTCCGCCAGGGTTTTCATCGCATCTGTTGATAGGAAATGTCTAGGATTAAAACACTCATGGAGTGATCCTTGGCCCTTTCGACTGATCGATGGGTCTTACCTTTGTATTTTTGTATACAACATCCGAGGTACTCTATCGATGATTTTCACTCCGGAATTCTTTCGTTTTAAATGCTTTTGACTCTATCGGGTGCACGACAGTGCTCCCGATGGGAGTAGCCCCCGAGATTGTGCTTTATTGCTTGTAATAGAGGGTAATCTCGATTTGCATTTTGTCAGTCGAATTTTTTTTGTCTTCTCCCGATGGGAGGTTCCCACTCGAATATTCTTTACCTTTATTTTTGCAATTGTACTTTTGAATTGTAAGGAGCTTTTCCTTTTTGTCGGTCGTGGTATGACGTCTTTTGCGTGTGTTGTCTGGAATGATGTCATGTGTGACATCCTTGGCGTGCGAATAGCACTCTGATGGGACCGGACACAGTGGGCCCTCTCTTTGACCTTTGTGGACGTTGGTTCAGTTCCGATTTGACCTTACGCGGCGAGATGTTCGCAGACGTGATGATGACCTCAACGTTTTATGCGCGTAGTGGGCGGCGTGGCATGGGACAATTGTCCTCCGATTGTGCCACGTGTCGCCATATTTTTGCTTGGACGGTCACGATGGATATGTTGCTTTTGCCGTAAATACGGAGTTCTTTGTCGCTGTTGATTTCATCCTACCACTTCTGCTTCATCTTGTTTTGTACGCTCCTCTTTGATTCCTTTGCTCTCCCTGTGCTTTTCTTTCGCCATGGCGTCTCTGACAAAGATCTCCTCCACCACTGATATCTCCTCCACTAACCAGTCTACAAAGGACAAATTTCCTGTTGATTCCGCCGCTACCTCCGCCGCCGCGACGAAGAAAGTCACCAGTGATTGAGTTAAATCCATTGTCATAGAGAAGAAACTAGTAGACTTCCGCCAGGCGGGGATTTTGTCTTCAGCTGAGGTTGTTGCTGCTTGGGCTCCAATCCATAAAGAGGTACTTCCCATGCCTCTTTCTGGGGAACGAGTTTGCTTTGTGGATTTTCTCCCCCGTGGATTTGGATTTCCTTTGCATGACTTCGTTCAGGGCCTTCTTTTTGCCTATGGGGTTCAGATGCACGATCTAAATCCTCCTGGTGTTTTACATATCACATGTTTTGTGGTTTTATGCGAGTGTTTTTATGGAGTGCACCCCAGTTGGGCTCTCTGGAAACATATTTTCTGGGTGCGTTTACTCTGTTGTGACGGTCGCCCTTTGTCGACTAGGGGTTTCTGCATTGAAGTGCACGATGGCGGTCGATATTTTGATGTGATGTCAGCCGAGCCATTCCAAAAATGGAGGAAGAAGTGGTTTTATGTTCTAGTCGACCAAAGCCTACTGCCAGCTTTTTCGACTGCCCCTCCCGTAAGGTTGGCGTCTTGGGAACATGACTTGTCGATTGAGGAAGAAGAACAAGCGTCTTCTCTTATGCTTAGGGTCCAAGAGTTGCGAAAAGCCATCACAGGGATTCAGCTTGTCAGTACGTATGTGAAACGCCGAGTCTGGCCATTGCGACAGCGAGTGCACCCTTTATGGCGATATGAGGGATGTCTTGACACCACTCGTATGAGTGCAAATGAGTTGTCCGGCCATGAATTTCATGATTATGTGAAGCATATCACTGGAATCTCGCCTGCCGATATTGCTTCTTTCGACTTCTCTGTGTTCCCTTATGGCCTTGGGACTCCAATTCCCGAGGTACTTTTTGATTTTTTGCTTGCCCATCTTTTACCTGTCTTCTTGGTCACTAGTGTCTTCTTCCATATGTGCTTGTATGACTGACTTGTTTTTCTTATGATGTGCTCAGGGATCATCAGTCGTTACCTCGCTGCCGCCGCTACCCGAGCATGGTTCAACTGCAGAGAAGGCTCCTTCTGTTGCGGTTGATGCAGTTGGAGTCTCTCGCATCTCGGATGGCGCGATTGCCTCTAAGGCGAAGGCTGCTGAGGAGGCTCATTTGTGCCTGATGACTACTGATCCTGTGATTGCACCCGCGACTAAGCGTCGTTGACTGCGCCGACTAGGCGATGTTGACCCCGCTGATGCGGACCCATCCTTGGTTGTTGCGGCTTCTTCTACTGATGATGTTGTAGAGAAGTAAGTTTGTGCTTCGACTATCTTTTATGTGTTCTTTATTGCTCCGTCGTTTGATTATCCGAACAGCTCCTTTGTTAGGCAAGATCGTACTTGCCCTGCTGCTAAGGTCGTCGAGCAGTTATCCTCCGCCTCTTCTTCTTGGGTTGATCATGTAAATTTTCCGCTTTTTCCTGTTCTTGTCTTCCTTCGTTTGGTCGTCACTCTCCTCTGACTCGATTGGACATCTCTTGTTTCCTTTGTAGCCTGCTGTAAGTGGTTTGGTCGCCGTTGGCCAGGCTTTTGTTCATGCGGAAGAAGAATGGGTCCGCCTGCGCTCTTCTTTGAAGCAGATCAGTCGTAAGACTCTAGCTTTTTGCTTGTTCTGTGACTTGAACGCTAAGTTTTTGTACAACCTTCATGTGCTTATGCTACTTTGTAGAGGAAAAAATCTCTCTTGAAGATCGGGTGGCCGAATTGGAGAAAAAGTTTCATGATCAGCAAGCCCGTTCTCGTGAAGAACTGGACAGCACTCGGCGCTCTCTGGACGTGTCTATTCAGACACTGAGTGCTATTTTTGCAGTGGCCCTGCCTGGGATTGCCACTCCTTCGATTGTGGAGGAGTTTTCTAAGGTGGTTGGACCTGGTACGATGACCCTTACCCGGTGGGCACGTGATTTGATGGTTCGTGGCTAAGAAATTACTCTGAAGCTGCTGCTGGCGAATGGCGTCGAGGCTGATTATGAGGCTGCCTTAGCAGACTACCCGAAGAAGTCGAACGGGAAGCCTTCTTATTTTCGGGGAATCTCGGATGCCGCTTCCCGTCTTGCCAAGGCACTGGAGAACATCGTCAGGCTGCTGTATCCGCTGAGCGTCACCGTCAGTCTCGCGATGGCAAGGCCAAGATGGCAACTCGCGAGTGATTGCTCCTTTTGTAATCAACTGAACTCCTTGTTGTAACATAAGACCTTCGTGAAATATGTTGTATTTACTTGTTTTCTGTTTTTATGACTTGGTCGAACTTTGCTAATTTTCTTGTTTTCCTGGAGGCCCAACTGTCGATCCCGTGAGTAGGTTTATGTGTTTATGTAATATTAGCGAGCTTCAACCCCCGAGTCTACCGGGTGGGTGTGTGTGAGTATGATCTTTAAGTAAGACCCAGCCCCCGAGTCCATCGGGTGGGTGTATGCGATTATGAATCTTTAAGTTAGACCCATCCCCCGAGTATGCGGGGTGGGTTTATCTGATTATGAACATTAAGGAGTATGTCGGGTGGGTTTATGTGATTATGAACTTCAAGTAAGACCCAGCCCCCGAGTCCATCAGGTGGGTTTGTGTGGCTAAGATACCATAGCAAACATCATTTATTGAGAATATATGTCCAGTAGACCGCCTCATTAAAAACCTTCCAGTTCCCATGGGTACCCTGGTAAGGAAAAGAGCGCGTCTGAAATCTACTACGACTTTTACAATGATTTGTCGAGAGACCTATCCGTAAAAACGACGCAAATGCGCCATGTTCCATGGGTTGTGTGATAGTTCTCCCGTCTGTGCATGCTTCAGTCGATAGGCTCCTCCCTCGATGACTTCAGTGACTATGAACGGTCCTTCCCATGGTGACGCGAGCTTGTGGACTTTTTTCTGTTTTAGTCGTAGCACTAAGTCGCCAACCATGAAAGCCCTTGGTCGGAGACTTCGACTGTGATAGTTCCTCAGGTCCTGCTGGTAAATAGCTGTGCGAGCCAAGCCGTGTCGCGTGCTTCGTCGAGTATATCCAAAGCGTCTTCTTGTGATACTTTTTCTTCTTCTTCTTCGTAGGCTTCTATTCTTGGTGCACCGAACTTGATCTCTGGTGGCAGTACTGCCTCTGCTCCGTAGACCATAATGAATGGAGTGAATTGTGTCGATGCGTTTGGGGTTGTGCGAAGACTCCAAAGCACTGCTGGTAATTCCTCGACCCAGGCACCCGCGACTCCAAAGCACTCCAAAGCTCTTTTCTTGATGCCCGCACATACGAGGCCGTTTGCTTTTTCAACCTGTCCATTTGACTGCGGGTGTGCAACCGATGCGTAGTTGAGTGTAATATCCCATTCTTTGCAAAAGGTTTGGAACTCCTCCGTCGTGAAGTTTGTACCATTGTCTGTGATGATGTTGTTTGGAACACCAAAGCGATCGGGATTACTTTGATCCATTTTGTGAATTTGTCGACTGCTACCAGTAGGTGTGTATGTCCTCCAGGCAACCATTTTTTGAGTGGTGCTATCATATCAAGCCCCCATTGGGCGAACGGCCATGTTAATGGTATTGTTTTGAGTGCTGATGCTGGTGTGTGGGGCTTTGTTGCAAACTTCTGGCACCCGATGCACCTTTTGACGATATCTTCTGCGTCCTTAAGCGCGGTGGGCCAGTAGAATCCTGCTCTGAAGGCCTTAGGTACCAGCGATCGACTGCCATCATGATGTTTGCACGTTCCTGCATGAATTTCACGGAGTATAGTTTTGCCATCTTCGAAATCTACGCACCTTTGGAAAAAACCTGAAGTGATTCGTTTGTAGAGTTCACCGTTGATAATGGTGTACGCTTTTCCTCTTCGTGTAATCCTTCTGGCTTCTGTTGTGTCGTATGGTAGCTCCTCTCGGAGCATATATGCTAGAATTGGCTCGGTCCAGGCTGGAGTCACATGATCGCCTTGACACAAAAGAACCTTGACTGTCGGGTCTAGTGTGCTAGGTGTATTACGTGTCGTAGTTTCTTTTGAGTTTGTCGTTGATCGTTTCTTGTGGATAGATATGTGCGTGATGCGCTCCAGGAAGACACCTGGTGGAACTTGTGCTTTAGTCGACCCCATGTGGCTAGTGTAACATCCCAATATTTTGGAATGTTTAAAAATCACAAAAATTTAAACTTTTGTTCTAGATTAAAAAAAACATTAAAAGCATAAGAAAACCAACCATAAAACACTTCATAGCATCTTCCAAATTGTTTATTATTTCAAATATCTCAAGTAAACACTATTTTCAAAACTTGTTTCAAATTAAACATGTTACTATCCAAAAAAAATTCTTAAACTTGATTATATAATTTGACAATTGGTTCACAAACTTTCAAACCCTTTTCCATGTAATAAAAAGTTTCTTTATAAGTATTTGATTCCAACCACTTAGCCATAGCAATTCATAAATTAAAATATCATTTACAAATGTTCTTTTAAACTATTTAAAACATGGTCTATTTGCCAAATGGTTTTCATTCTTTTACCTGAGTTCAAAACATAGTTCTTGGAAATTTCAAGTCTATAGTTTATATCTTTAAAACCTCACGGATTTATAATTAATGATTTATCAAAATAGGCATTTCAATAACTCAAATTATTTTCATCATTTTGCAAAACATAAAATGATTTTCAAGAATAATTTCAACATAAGAAATGAAATAAAGATATATTGTTTTCCTATTGTACTATATGGAGTTTTCAAATGACTCATTATAAAATAAACTTAATGGTGCACAAAATATTTTGAATTAAAAATACATTCATTATATTTCCCTTTTCATTTCAAATAAATGTGTTATGTTATTTAATATTGTACTAAAGTCAAAAATGATTTAATATTGGAAAATGAGTTTAATTAACTTACTTTCAAATTTATATCAGTGTTGTATTTTTTATAAATTTTATTTAGCCAAAACTAAAATTAATTAAGCCATGTTTTCAAATTTGACATAAGGTGTCAAATTTACATTTAATTAATATTTCGAAATTATTATTTTTGGAAAGTGTACAAAACATGTCCACAACTGGTTTAACACAAAGATATTGTTTCTACAAATTTTTAGCATTTTATTTGACTTCATTTGAACACTTAAAACAAAAGATATGAAATAAATAAGAAAACCCAGAAAATATAAAAGATAAACAAAAAAAATTAAACCGACCCGCTGGGCCGAAGCCCAGTAAGCACTGCCGCGCCCTCTTTCTTTTTTTTCTTTTCTCGCGCAGGCAGCCCATCTCCCTTTCTTTTTTTTTCTTTTCTTCTTCTTTCTAGCTGGGCCGAATCGTGGACCATGTAGGCCGGTCATCTTCTCCAGAGTCGAGCGTACGTGCGTTACGAGAAGAACAAGTAACAGAAACGTACTTCATGGCTGTTAAGTCCTTCTCCTCCTCTTATAGGGCATTCAAGACCCCGAAACAGCTCAACTTAAACACGGGAATTACTCCTCACTTAACCACGATTCCATCCCGGGAGTTTATTTCTAAATTCATTGCCTTAAACATGCACATCGACCTCGTGAACCAAATGCCACCCGTAGACATTCACGTCCCGATCTCGCTCCTCAGACCATCTTACAAAAATCCGAGCGTGTCACTTCGTGCCCCTCTGCATCCTCCATCATTTTCATCCTCATACTTTTCCTAAAGGATGCCTATACAGCTCGCACCAACCATGCCAAGGTCAGCCCCAAACCGAGTTCATCGTCAGATCTTGTCATCCACGGAGACCTTTTTGTCAATTCCTCGCACCAGTGAATTCTTCTCATCAAGGGCTTCGCCCAGGACATGGTTTTGCATAACTTCATCGCAGTTGGTCGCGCCACCACGAAGCCCGAGCAACGTTGCAGCGTTACGCAAGATCCCGACGAGGTGAGACCTTGCCATACATGAACTCCTACGTGATCTATGTGTCTTCCTGCATTTTTATTTAATTTTTGCCAATTTTCCCGCATGCCAAATCCTCGAGAATGCGCTCGACCGAGAGCGTCGTCCGCCGCCGCGACTCTGGTCACGATGTCCCGGTACGCAACCGACGACGCCGACCACACCATCTCTTTCGTCGTATCAACCGCATCATGGTGTTTGCTTCGTCCGTGTGCACATCTACGACAACTTCATCAATTACTTCCCGGAGGTCGTGTTTGACCGTCAACATCGACCACCTCATCTAACCGCGGCATGTTCTCTCTACGACACCGACGCTATTCGTTCTTGTCGGTGAGCCTCTCAAAATAGTCTAATCGTACCCGTATACTATTTCTAATTTATTAGATGAGACCACCATGTTATGTCCAAACAAATAATTTTGGCCTTACAAATTTTCCCATGTGTCAAAACCTTTTTATTTTCGGATTTGACTTAGGACAGATTTTAGTCAAAATTTAGAAATTCATATCAATTCAACCGTAACTCCGTTTTCAATGTTTTTGTTGTCTATGGAATCGTATGAACGTGTAGAATACAGTGGTATACTAAAAACTTGTATTTTAATCGTGCACTAACTTGTTATTTACAGAAACGTGTAAAACATTGTTTTAGTTATTGATTTAATTCTATAAGTTCAAAATTTGTAAATTAAATATCCTTGGAAAGCCCTGACATGTAGAATACTTTGGTTATGTTGATTTACATTTTTTTAGTAGTCTAAATTTATTTAAATTGCAAATGAGCAATTTGAGTAAATTTGGTATATCTTTAATTCTATAAATCCAATTTTTGCAAAAAAAAGTAGTTTTAGAAACCTTAAAATATGTGTAGTTTTATGCCCCTGTTAGAAAATAATTCTTAGCATTATTTTGATGGTTTAAAAATCAGAGGCTTAAATTGAGTATTTTTGTTATACTTTAATCCTAGAAATAATGTTAATATGTTTGTTTTTGCAAAATGTCACAAACTTTATCTTTTGACCAGTAGTATTGTTTATAAGTTTTGAATAAAAGTTTAATTATAGGAAAGAATTAAAACTGATGGTAAAACTTTTGAAGTGTCGTAAGAGTGTTTTAAGGTAATTAAGTGGTGTTAAAAGCCTTTTAATACCATTAAGTTTGATTTAAATGTTTTTGACCAAATTAATGTGTGATAAATTTCTACTTAAGACCAGCCCATTAAAACCCATTATTCAGCACATCAATTATTTTTGCATATTGAATTATGTGATGAACCTTTGTGAAATTTGTTTTTGCTTTTATATGCCTTCTGTTGTTGTCCATGTTTATTGTGTTTTATGTTGATTGTTGTATTGTTGTTTGCTTATATTGTTTAGATTGAACGGAGAGCAAACGTTCGTTTTTGAAAAGTTTGTGAGCAAAGACATCATCCAAAGGCAAGTGGCACACCTCATAAACGTCCTAGTATTTTTCTATGCATGAGTAGTTTATTTTCCTAAGCATGTTTAGGAATTAGTAGAAAAGTTATACTAGACCTGTTTAGAATTCCTTATTTCCTGTGTCTAGGTTCCTATGAAAATACTTAGTAGAATTGTGATGCTATGCAAAACTATTTTGATAAAATGTTAAATTCTACTAAGTTATAATCAAACACATGGGTGGAATTGGTTGTTTGGATGTATGAGTTGAGTGTTGTCCCCAGGGGTTTTACCTGTGGGATATTCATTTGTGGATGGCCACCCAAGAACAGAGGAATCTGAAGAACTCCGAGTGAAGATTGCTTCCCGTGCAACCATTGCCAATATGGGCTCTGGCTCGATCAACTAAGCTGCGTGGACTCGCCTCGGCCTGACAGTTGGAGGTAGAGGTTTTGTAGGTGGAGCGCGTCAGGCCAGCATGGGGAGGGAAAATGCTTCTGAAAGATCTCGTCTCATTCTTCTCCTTTTCCTTAACACTTCAAGAGTGTATAGGATAGTTTGGGTTGAATGGGTACAATGGTGAACGTGCACAACCTCTGCAGAGTTAAAATCTAAGTACTTAGTCGTGTCCCCGGCACGGACAAGTTGAGCAGCTGAACGAGTACGTCAACGGAGGATTCCACCATTCTAACTTCTAAGTTAAAACTTGATGGGTGAACACGGGTAGAATGAGACTATGGCTTTCGTACCATATTTGTCTCCACAAGGTAAAGTGTTTCAAAGAGTTAGGGAAAAACTTGATTTCTGCAAAATACCTTGAGTGTAACACCCCAATTCTCTTAGCTTTAGTATTGTGGTGTTATTCTAGATTGGCACCTCTTGCAGAAACTTTTGTGTGTAGAAGTTTGAGAAATGATTTAATTTGTTTGCACATCCTATGCTTGTTGAGCTCCACTAGTGTTCCCTGATATTGAAAACACTAAAATCACATCTCACCAAAATTAAAATATCCACTATTAGGATCTTCTTGGTTGATAAAACTTAGCCAAACTGGGAGCTATTATTAAGCAAACCATAAATGGTTTTTGGCATGCATTTGAACCATTGTGATCTAGGTCATGTATATTTTCTTACCCTGTCCTAAATTTTCTCAAAAGGGCTTGTTTGCACATAAATATCATTAGCTGTTGTGACCATCAAATTAACATGACCATTTGAGATATTCTTTTCTTTATCACTAAAAGTTTTCTTTTCTCTAAAAGCTAAATGAGATAATTGACTTAGGCATTTGTAAATTCAGTACCCTCTCTTAATTTAGGTAAGTTTGGGGTGTTGACCCATTTTATTTTTGTGGGTCATGTTTGAATAATTCAAACTTAGGATTTTAAATTCATTTGAGCAATTTACCCAAAGCTTTCACCTTTTATTTCTCTCTCACTCTTTTCCACTCCACCTGCTGAAGAGGAGAACAGCACCCTCACCCCTGGTCCCACCTGCCATGGACTAGGGCCAACCCCTCCTCTCTCCTCTCTCTTTTCTTCTCTTTTCCACCCAACCGAAGGCCACCTCCCTTCTTCTCACTGGCTAGGGCTGGTCATCCGATCAAACTCCTCTCTTCCCCCTCTCCACCGCCCACCTAAGCCAGTAAGAACGAAGGAGACACCCCCCCCCCCCCCCCCTCCCTCTCTCCTGCCCGAGCTAACCCTAGATCGGGTGGAGCTCGTTATAACCCCCCGAGCCCCTCCTCCGTCCATTTCTCCCCCTCCCTGGCTCCTACCAACCCACTCCTCTCCCCCCCCCCTGGCGAAAACCACCAAGCTCTCCCCCTCATCGCCCTGTAGACGAGGAGATTTCCTTCGGTGGCCGAAGGAAGGAAACTGCCGTAGCACTCGTTCCTCTCAACCATTCCTCGCCATTTTTGGTTCCCTGGCTTCCCCTCTGCTGGATCTAACTCCCCTCTCCTCCCTTGGCTCTGTTGCAACTCGAGAGCACCTGGTTCGTCCACGACCCAAGGACGACGCCGTCGTCACCACCTTGGACTCCGACGTTGCATGCAAGTTTTGTGACCACCCCTGAGCTCCCCTTCGACGCCGCGTCCACCTCCAACCACCGTTTCGTCCATACGCGAGCCCTAGGTGAGCCCTCCGTGCTCGACGTCGTTTTCTCGAGCTCCTGCTCGTGTTTTTCGGTCGGGTGGAAGACGATGGCCTGAGGCCGTCGATTTTCAGATCGGCGGTTGTTTTTGAACCGCGCCCGATCTATCTTGGACCGTTGGATCCCAGATCCACGGTCGCTTACCGTTTCGCCGGCGCGCGCGCAGCGTTTGGGCCGGCCCAGCTCAGCCCCGCGCGGACCCGCGCTGCTCTGCGTCGCCTCTGGGCCGATCTGGCCCAGATCTGGCCCGTTCGGCCTGCCCTTCTTTTATTCTTTTCCTGTTATTTTTCAAGTAAATCTTTAGTCTAGCTTTTAATCTTTTGTGGTAAATCTAGAGTGGCTAAAATGATGGGATTAATTTTGTAGCATGCATGCACGTTTTCTTAACCATGTAGCATTGGATTTGTTCCAAAATATGTTTCCTGTTGAGTGTTAAAATAGATCTAGTAAAAAGTATCTATTACACCATTTGTTTAATAACTTGGGTTCTGTAAATCCAAATCATGCAATCTTGTATCTGTTAGAAAGCTTGTAATAATGTCTATCTAGATTTGTAAATCTTGCATGCAGGAGATTACTCTAGCAAAAGTTATATTTAGTCTAAGAATAACATCAGTATGTGTTTGGAGATTTTTAACTCTTCAATAAAAACACTTTTTGAGGTAAATCCAATTGGAAGTGTTAGATATGTGTTGGAGGTATCATATACTACAAATGTAATTTTTTTCCAGTAATTAGTTATTTCTTAGTGAATAAATCCCTGAAAAACAGGGAGATAATCTCTTAAAATGCATTTCTGAAATTTCAGAGATTATGACATGTCTAGTTTTAATTGGTGGAGCCACCTCTGTCCATAGATAAATGTTGGGGATATTTTTGTGGGATAGCCACAGGTTTTATCTAACTCACCCCACTGGATTGACACCAAAATAATTCTTATTATTTTCTGCACTTAGATAATGGTCGGAAGTATACTTTATTTTAAAACTGGGATAACTTGAACTAGGAGTATCCAAAATTGGTGAATAAAATCTCACTTAAAGAGAAAACTCATATCTCACCAGAAAGGTTAATTATGCATTCAGGAGATCTATAAAATTGAACCTATCTTCTTTTTAAGTTTGACATCAGTAGCTCTTATCTGATTTTTTATTCTTGTTTGGTGATAGATTTTCATGCACAGCTAATTTTCAGAGCTCCACATGTGTGTCAGCAGTAATGTGGTAGAAGGATTTAATTTTAGGAGCAGCACCTTAAGAGTTATGCTTAAACCATGTAAACAGCCCCTACTAACTATTGAATGCATTAGTTGTGTTTTCTGTTTGTGATGCTTGTTGTTTGTTGATATACTTTAGATTGTTATCAACTCGCATTTTAGGACTTACGCTAGTCTCGTTTGTTTTTCATGTTACGGTAGAATCGCAACCCGAGGAAGAGCAGTACGAGGTAGCTGAGCACGACTACGCTGAAGAACAAGACCAGGGACAGTACTTTGAGCCAGGCAAGCCCACCTCACCACTATAATGAAATCCTATTATTTTATCAAGCATGTTTTGTTTTCAAAATAAAATAATGCATGTTTTACCTCTTTTGTGGCGCCTTGCCACCCGAAAACTATTTTACAAAATATTGTTTGACCAAAGTTATCTACTAGAACAGTTGTAGGTATTATAAAAAGAGTTTTACTTGATGAGTCTTGTCATTGAAGGCTCCATCAAGAAGATTAAGTTTCCTAGTAGTATATATTCTGTTATCTTACCTCAAAACTATAGGATGGGGACCTATTTGATAAAAGTGTTTTATGGAGGAAAACCCGAGCTGCTGGGAGCAATCGGCGAGCAAGTGTTTTATTAAAACCCGAGTTGCTGGGAGCAATCGGAGATGTTTGCGAAAACCCGAGCTGCTGGGAGTAGTCGGAGGAGAAGGTGTTTTGAAAATAAACAAAGTGTGACCCTAGCTGCCGCCCGAACAATTAACCCGTGCAACCGCACTACCTGACATGGGTAGGGCTTAGCCGGAAGCTTGTCTGTTTTAGTGTTGGGGCTCTCATACTTTCTGTGGGGGCTGGGCCCTCGAAGCCGGGTTGTCGTCCGGAAGAGATAATACACTATTGAGGACCAACAGCCGGACGATTACGGTGGGTCTCTTGACGTGGTGGTGTGGCGTCCCGAGGAAAGACCAAGAGGTTTAGTGGAGCACACGGTGCCGAGGAGAACAAACCTACCGGGAGGCCCCGATACTAGGGTGGTCATAGTGGAAAGCTTTGATCGTGTTATCCGGACCCCCGCATGCAGTCGTATGACGGGTCGTGGCAGACACGGCGGAATAACCGATAGGTGTGGGTAAAGTGTGCAACCTCTGCAGAGTGTAAATCTATTCGAATAGCCGCGTCCGTGGTCATGGACGGTTGGAAAGGTCCCACTAGGCAAAGTGGGGCCAGCGCTCGGAGATGTTAAGAGCCGCCGCTAGCCACGAGCTTCCGCTATCTTAGTTAATTCCGCCCTGCGTGGCGAGGTTTGTTGATTGTGGTCGTATGGCCGTCTATGTATTGTAAGACTTTTTATTCGTACGACTTGAATGATGTAACTCTTTGATACCTATGTTTGGTTATGTGATCGCGATGCACTGATCATTGGGATCGTGATCTTTTACATAACGTGGGCATCTCGGACTTGTTTCGAGGGGTCCCTACAGACTTGGTATCAGAGCCATCGTTGACCTTAGGAGACTTTAGTTAGGTTGGGCGTCGACGTCACGCAAAAATGTTTTCCTAAATAGTTAGGAGAGAAATATTTAAAAATGTGCAGAATATACTGCTACTCCTCTCTCCCCTCTGTTATTAATTACTGAGTAATATTATACTTGCATTAAACTTTATGTTTTTACCTGTTTAAAACTTTGCACACCGTTCACTAATTAAACCTCCATTTAAAATTTTGTGTAGATGAGCGGAGAGTTCTCGTCGTCTATTCAGTTGGGAGTTGTGCCCGACACTGGAGTTTCGCGTCTGTTCCAGGCAGACCTACTCCAGCAGACCAGACACCTGAGGCGTCCGCTACCAGAGCTGCTGATTGGACGGTGTCTGGCCATGGTGGGAGACGAGATGTCCTGGGCCGTGAGGTGCATCCTTCGAGGACCGTTGGCGCCACCCTTCGCCGAGGAGCTGATTGAGGATGCCCTTGCATCGACTCAGATGGGGGCGTTCGTCACCGTACTGCAGAGGGCTCTTGCCCGCTTGGTGTGTGCTCACAGTTCCGAGCTGGGCGGCACCCGTTTTGAGTTTTACTCTGGCTTGGACGAGCAGAGTAACCCTGTGCCGCCGCGTCCCCACCCCACTTTTGGGAACCACTTGGCCGAGCTGGGACTCCTCGTCGAGTACACCCAGTCCCAGCTGGTCACTAGTCGTTTCGAGAGTGATCTTCACCGTCTGAATCACGATGGTGCTGAGGTGCGGATCTCGGCAGCTAAGTTGAGGATCGAGGACTTGGAGGCGCAACTCAAGGCGTCTCAGGATAAGCTGAAGACCGTGGAGCTGAAGCTCAAGACCTCGGAGGAGCGCTTAGTGGAGTCCTAGGCAGAGCTCAAGATGGAGCGCAAGGAGCGCCGTTCCACCTTTGCGCGCCTCCAGACTACTCGCTTCTACAGGTTCCAGCTTGACGGGATGGTTGACATGCTCAGGTCGACCGTTGATGCCCGTGACGAGCGGATCAGCGAGCTGGAGAGCGAGGTGGAGGCTCTGAGCAAGGATAATGACGATCTCCTGCCTGATGATGAGGACCCTACGGAGGATATGGATATGGAGCCCGTGAGCGAGCAGGACGACGATGACCTTCGAGGCGAGGACGGTGAGGACTCGGGAGCTGTGATGTCTGAGGACGAGGACCCCGATGAGCCACCCTTTGACAGTGACGCTGCCGTGGACGTGGAGTAGTTAGTTGCGCAGTATCTTTTGGGTTAGGATCGAACCATCGCGATAAGTGGATGCGATTGTGTGGTATAGTTAGCATGAGTGTGTGTCGGAATTATTGTAAGACTAGGTCAGTCCGTGTTTTGTGGTTGTGAACTATGTGATGATGCTTTTGGAACCTTGCTATGGAATGGAATCATGTCTTCTTAGGAGTAATGTCTTGCTGAAATTTGTATGTTTTTGTGTATGCTTGATGAACCCTTTTTCAAAACCTGTTTTAAAATTTCTAAGTAGAATAATTAATGTGTGTTTTATTCGGAAATTCAGAATGGCAAGGGATCCACCACCACCCCCACCACCCGAGTCATCTATGGCTCAAGTGCTCCGTCTTCTCATGGAGGATCGCGAGGCAGCTCGCACCGAGAGGAATGCCAACCTTGCCACCCTGCAGCATCTTGCTCAGATTGCCGTCAACCAGAATGGCGGCCAAGGGAATGAAGAACCCCGCTCCAAGCTTCGTGACTTTCAGAACACCAATCCTCTAGTTTTCTCCAAGAGTGAAGTGCCACTGGATCCGTACTATAGAGAACAACCTGAGGGTCGCCCAAGTGGGTGACAACGAGAACGTGGTCTACGCCACTCACTACCTCTCTGGGTCTGCCCGAGCGTGGTGGGAGGCCATTCGTGCTCTGTTGCCGCCGGAGGAAGTTGTGGCTTGGCCAGCGTTCAAGAACAAGTTCTTGAAGCGTTATGTGCCCTCTGGACTCATCAGTATCATGCGAGAGAAGTTCTTGCAGCTCAAGCAAGGCGGGATGTCGGTGAGTGAGTACTTGGAGAAGTTTACTTCTCTAGCGAGGTATGCGCCCACCGATACCGATACTGAGGACAAGAAGAAAGAGAGGTTCATGAATGGACTTCATGACGAAATGCAGTGCATTCTGGTGGTGATGCCTTTCACCGACCTGGAATCCTTGGCGGATGCAGCCATTATGATGGAGCACAAACGCAAGGCTTCGTTTGACAACCGCAAGCGTCGCCAACTGATGCAGCAAGGCAGTAGAAGCAGCAGCCCAACTGGAAGTTATCCCCGTCCGCGCCCTTCACCTCCACCGAGGCCTTCTTATCCATCACCAAGGCCTCCAACCTTTGCACCAAGACCCAGCTACTCTCCTCGCCCGCCTGCACCTCGTCCTGGAAGTGGTTCCAACCCCGGCCTCAACTTTAACAGGCCGCCTGCTCCGAAGCCCACAGGAGGATGCTTCACTTGTGGACAGCCTGGACATTTCTCGCGGGATTGTCCCACTAGACAGCCCGCCGGTGGTCGCCCCAATGCGACAAAGATGAACCAAGGGCCACCCCGTCCACCAGGAGGCAAGAACCTGTATCCCAAGAAAGCGGCCCCTGTCACCCGAGGACATCTGAATCATATCAGTGCAGAAGAAGCTCAGGAGGCACCAGATCTGGTTATGGGTATGTTCCCTGTCAACTCAGTTCCTGCCTCAGTTTTGTTTGATTCGGGAGCTTCCCATTCTTTCGTTACGGAGCCATTTGTTAGGAAAAGTGGTATGGTTCCAACTTTGTTGAATCGTCCTATGAGAGTGCAAATTCCGGGGGCCACTACTAAAGCCATTGTATCTTGCAAGGAGACTCCTGTGGAAATTCAAGGAGCCCGATTCCATGCGGATTTAGTGGTATTAGGAAAGGAAGGGATAGAAGTGGTTTTAGGAATGGGTTGGATGGCAGTTAACCGGGGAAAAATTGATTGCACCAACAAGTCTGTCACACTAACCACCCCAGAAGGAGAGGAGATTACCCACTTCTCAACCTACCACTCCACCTCAAGTCATTGCCATAAGAGTGTAGCTGGAGCCATTTTGGAAGAGGTACCGGTAGTATGTGAATACCCGGATGTTTTTCCCGAAGAGTTATCCGGTATGCCACCGGATCGGGATATTGAGTTCATCATTGAGTTGGTACCCGGTACTAGCCCTATAGCTCAAAAACCTTACCGGATGAACCCCGGGGATTTGGTGGAACTAAAGAAGCAGTTGGATGACCTGCTTAGGAAAGGGATGATCCGCCCTAGTGCGTCACCCTGGGGGTCACCAATCATTTTCGTGGATAAAAGGGACGGTACCACTCGCTTGTGCGTGGATTACCGTAAGTTGAATGATGTGACTATTAAAAACAAGTACCCCCTACCCAAGATTGAAGATCTGTTTGATCAACTCAATGGAGCTCGAGTCTTCTCCAAGATCGATCTCCGCACCGGTTACCATCAGTTGAAAGTCAGAGAATCTGATATCCCTAAGACGGCCTTTGTCACTCGTTACGGATTGTTCGAGTACACAGTGATGTCATTCGGCCTGACCAATGCTCCAGCCTATTTCATGAATCTCATGAACAAGGTGTTCATGGATTACTTGGATAAATTTGTGGTTGTCTTTATTGACGACATCCTGATCTACTCCAAGTCGTAGGAGGAGCATGAAGAGCATCTGAGGTTGGTTCTCGGTACCCTACAAGAACAACAGTTGTATGCTAAGTTCAGTAAGTGCCAGTTTTGGTTAAGAGAAGTAGGCTTTCTCGGCCATGTTATTTCAGCCGGAGGGATATCTGTAGATCCTACCCACATCAAGTCCATTCTTGAATTCCCAACCCCCACCAATCAAACCGAAGTAGGTCCATCCTTGGATTAGCGGGTTATTACAGCAAGTTTGTTGAGGGATTCTCAAGCATCGCAAAGCCTCTTACCCAACTATTGAAGAAGGATCAGAAGTTTGTTTGGACCGACAAATGTGAAGCCAGCTTCCAGGAACTGAAAAAGCGCCTTACTACCGCACCTATCTTAACCATGCCAGATGTGACCAAAGATTTTGTGGTTTATTGCGATGCCTCCAAACTCGGACTTGGCTGTGTCCTTATGCAAGAGGGCAAGGTGATTTCATACTCGTCGCGACAACTCCGCAAGCATGAGAAAAATTACCCGACCCATGACCTAGAGCTTGCTGCAGTGGTCCATGCACTCAAGAAATGGCGGCACTTTCTGATGGGCAGCCGTTGCGAAATTTACACCGATCACAAGAGCCTGAAGTACATCTTCACCCAGAGGGACTTGAACATGAGGCAGCGAAGATGGATAGAACTCATCAAGGATTATGACTTGGACATCCATTACCACCCTGGAAAAGCTAACGTTGTAGCTGATGCCCTTAGTCGTCAGCCGTGTTCATTCAACTCCCTGATCAAGGTTCGACGGCCAGAACTCTGGGAAGAGCTGGATAAGATGGGTATAGAGGTGGTCAGCTATGGGGCAGTCGATCAACTCTTGTTGCAACCCACCTTATGGGAGCAGATCAAGCAAGCACAGAAGGATCACGAGAGCATTGAGGGCATCAAAAGAAGATTGGACAAAGAGGAAGTCCCTGGGTTCACCATCGACTCTGACGGTATTCTTTGGTATAAGGGACGCATCTGCGTACCGTCAGACCCTGTTTTGAAGCAGCTAATTATGAAGGAGGCTCACGAGACTTTGTATTCTATCCACCCCGGTGGAACCAAGATGTACCAGGATTTGAAGCAGAATTTCTGGTGGCACGGCATGAAGCGCGAGATTGCACTGTTCGTCCAGAATTGCGATATCTGCCAAAGGGTCAAAGCAGAGCATCAGCGACCCACTGGATTACTTCAACCTCTCAAGTTGCCCGAGTGGAAATGGGATGAGATTGGCATGGATTTTATCACTGGATTGCCCCGGTCCAATCGCGGGCATGATGCCATTTGGGTTATTGTGGATAGACTCACCAAGGTTGCACATTTTCTCCCGGTAAGCACTCGTCATCGAGCTGATCAGCTTGCGGACCTTTACGTATCACGTATCGTCAGCCTTCATGGAATACCTAAGACTATCGTGTCTGATCGAGGAACTCAATTCACCTCTCGTTTTTGGACTAAGCTTCAAGAGGAACTCGGAACAAAGCTCTTTTTCAGTACTGCGTACCACCCTCAGACAGGAGGACAAACGGAAAGAGTCAATCAGATCCTTGAAGATATGTTTAGGTCTTGTGTGTTAGCTTATGGAGCCAAATGGGAAAATTGCTTGCCGTTTGCCGAATTTTCGTACAACAACAGCTATCAAGCCAGTCTGAAGATGGCACCCTTTGAGGCTTTGTACGGGCGCAGATGCCGTACACCCTTGAACTGGTCGCAAACCGGAGACAGCCAAATTTTTGGAGTTGACACCTTGAGAGAAGCCGAAGAGTAAGTTCAACTCATTCGCGACCGTCTTAAGGCCGCCCAATCCAGGCAGAAAAGTTACGCAGATTCCAGGAGGCGTGAACTCAACTTCAAGGAAGGAGATATGGTTTACTTGCGCGTTACACCACTCAAGGGAATGCAACGTTTCCATGTCAAGGGGAAATTAGCGCCAAGATATATTGGCCCTTTTAAGGTGGTCAGTCGTAGAGGAGAAGTATCTTATCAGCTAGCCCTGCCACCCCATCTGTCGGAATTCCATGATGTATTTCATGTATCTCTACTCCGGAAGTGTCTGAAAGTTCCTGGTGATACTCATTCATATCAGGAGGTAGATCATCGCACCATTGATCTCAATCATGATCTCACTTATCGAGAACGACCACTTCGTGTTCTCGCTGAAGACGTCCGCCTGACCCGGAGACGGAAGATCCGGTTCCTGAAGGTCCAATGGAGCAACCATTCAGAGGAAGAAGCCACCTGGGAGCGTGAAGAGTATTTGGAGCATGAATTTCCTGGTTTTCTCTCTTCTTCAAATCTGGAATCTCGGGGACGACATTCTCCTAAGGGGGGAAGGTCTGTAACACCCCAATTCTCTTAGCTTTAGTATTGTGGTGTTATTCTAGATTTGCACCTCTTGCAGAAACTTTTGTGTGTAGAAGTTTGAGAAATGATTTAATTTGTTTGCACATCCTATGCTTGTTGAGCTCCACTAGTGTTCCCTGATATTGAAAACACTAAAATCACATCTCACCAAAATTAAAATATCCACTATTAGGATCTTCTTGGTTGATAAAACTTAGCCAAACTGGGAGCTATTATTGAGCAAACCATAAATGGTTTTTGGCATGCATTTGAACCATTGTGATCTAGGTCATGTATATTTTCTTACCCTGTCCTAAATTTTCTCAAAAGGGCTTGTTTGCACATAAATATCATTAGCTGTTGTGACCATCAAATTAACATGACCATTTGAGATATTCTTTTCTTTATCACTAAAAGTTTTCTTTTCTTTAAAACCTAAATGAGATAATTGACTTAGGCATTTGTAAATTCAGTACCCTCTCTTAATTTAGGTAAGTTTGGGGTGTTGACCCATTTTATTTTTGTGGGTCATGTTTGAATAATTCAAACTTAGGATCTTAAATTCATTTGAGCGATCTACCCAAAGCTTTCACCTTTTATTTCTCTCTCACTCTTTTCCACTCCACCTGCTGAAGAGGAGAACAACACCCTCACCCCTGGTCCCACCTGTCATGGACTAGGGCCAACCCCTCCTCTCTCCTCTCTCTTTTCTTCTCTTTTCCACCCAACCGAAGGCCACCTCCCTTCTTCTCACTGGCTAGGGCTGGTCATCCGACCAAACTCCTCTCTTCCCCCTCTCCACCGCCCACCTAAGCCAGTAAGAACGAAGGAGACACCCCCCCCCCCCCCTCCCTCTCTTCTGCCCGAGCTAACCCTAGATCGGGTGGAGCTTGTTATAACCCCCCGAGCCCCTCCTCTGTCCATTTCTCCCCCTCCCTGGCTCCTACCAACCCACTCCTCTCCCCCCTGGCGAAAACCACCAAGCTCTCCCCCTCATTCGCCCTGTAGACGAGGAGATTTCCTTTGGTGGCCGAAGGAAGGAAACTGCCGTAGCACTCGTTCCTCTCAACCATTCCTCGCCATTTTTGGTTCCCTGGCTTCCCCTCTGCTGGATCTAACTCCCCTCTCCTCCCTTGGCTCTGTTGCAGCTCGAGAGCACCTGGTTCGTCCACGACCCAAGGAGGACGCCGTCTTCACCACCTTGGACTCCGACGTTGCATGCAAGTTTTGTGACCACCCCTGAGCTCCCCTTCGACGCCGCGTCCACCTCCAACCACCGTTTCGTCCATACGCGAGCCCTAGGTGAGCCCTCCATGCTCGGCGTCGTTTTCTCGAGCTCCTGCTCGTGTTTTTCGGTCGGGAGGAAGACGATGGCCTGAGGCCGTCGATTTTCAGATCGGCGGTTGTTTTTGAACCGCGCCCGATCTATCCTGGACCGTTGGATCCCAGATCCACGGTCGCTTACCGTTTCGCCGGCGCGCGCGCAGCGTTTGGGCCGGCCCAGCTCAGCCCCGCGCGGACCCGCTCTGCTCTGCGTCGCCTCTGGGCCGATCTGGCCCAGATCTGGCCCGTTCGGCCTGCCGTTCTTTTATTCTTTTCCTGTTATTTTTCCAGTAAATCTTCAGTCTAGCTTTTAATCTTTTGTGGTAAATCTGGAGTGGCTAAAATGATGGGATTAATTTTGTAGCATGCATGCACATTTTCTTAACCATGTAGCATTGGATTTGTTCCAAAATATGTTTCCTGTTGAGTGTTAAAATAGATCTAGTAAAAAGTATCTATTACACCATTTGTTTAATAACTTGGGTTCTGTAAATCCAAATCATGCAATCTTGTATCTGTTGGAAAGCTTGTAATAATGTCTATCTAGATTTCTAAATCTTGCATGCAGGAGATTACTCTAGCAAAAGTTATATTTAGTCTAATAATAACATCAGTATGTGTTTGGAGATTTTTAACTCTTCAATAAAAACACTTTTTGAGGTAAATCCAATTGGAAGTGTTAGATATGTGTTGGAGGTATCATATACTACAAATGTAAATTTTTTCCAGTAATTAGTTATTTCTTAGTGAATAAATCCTTGAAAAACAGGGAGATAATCTCTTAAAATGCATTTCTGAAATTTCAGAGATTATGACATGTCTAGTTTTAATTGGTGGAGCCACCTCTGTCCATAGATAAATGTTGGGGATATTTTTGTGGGATAGCCACAGGTTTTATCTAACTCACCCCACTGGATTGACACCAAAATAATTCTTATTATTTTCTGCACTTAGATAATGGTCAGAAGTATACTTTATTTTAAAACTGGGATAACTTGAGCTAGGAGTATCCAAAATTGGTGAATAAAATCTCCACTTAAATAGAAAACTCATATCTCACCAGAAAGGTTAATTATGCATTCAGGAGCTCTATAAAATTGAACCTATCTTCTGTTTAAGTTTGACATCAGTAGCTCTTATCTGATTTTTAATTCTTGTTTGGTGATAGATTTTCATGCACAGCTAATTTTCAGAGCTCCACATGTGTGTCAGCAGTAATGTGGTAGAAGGATTTAATTTTAGGAGCAGCACCTTAAGAGTTATGCTTAAACCATGTAAACAGCCCCTACTAACTATTGAATGCATTAGTTGTGTTTTCTGTTTGTGATGCTTGTTGTTTGTTGATATACTTTAGATTGTTATCAACTCGCATTTTAGGACTTACGCTAGTCTCGTTTGTTTTTCATGTTACGGTAGAATCGCAACCCGAGGAAGAGCAGTACGAGGTAGCTGAGCACGACTACGTTGAAGAACAAGACCAGGGACAGTACTTTGAGCAAGGCAAGCCCACGTCACCACTATAATCAAATCCTATTATTTTATCAAGCATGTTTTGTTTTCCAAATAAAATAATGCATGTTTTACCTCTTTTGTGGCGCCTTGCCACCCGAAAACTATTTTACAAAATATTGTTTGGCCAAAGTTATCTACTAGAACAGCTGTAGGTATTATAAAAAGAGTTTTACTTGATGAGTCTTGTCATTGAAGGCTCCATCAAGAAGATTAAGTTTCCTAGTAGTATATATTCTGTTATCTTACCTCAAAACTATAGGATGGGGACCTATTTGATAAAAGTGTTTTATGGAGGAAAACCCGAGCTGCTGGGAGCAATCGGCGAGCAAGTGTTTTATTAAAACCCGAGTTGCTGGGAGCAATCGGAGATGTTTGCGAAAACCCGAGCTGCTGGGAGTAGTCGGAGGAGAAGGTGTTTTGAAAATAAACAAAGTGTGACCCTAGCTGCCGCCCGAACAATTAACCCGTGCAACCGCACTACCTGACATGGGTAGGGCTTAGCCGGAAGCTTGTCTGTTTTAGTGTTGGGGCTCTCATACTTTCTATGGGGGCTGGGCCCTCGAAGCCGGGTTGTCGTCCGGAAGAGACAATACACTGTTGAGGACCAACAGTCGGACGATTACGGTGGGTCTCCTGACGTGGCGGTGTGGCGTCCCGAGGAAAGACCAAGAGGTTTAGTGGAGCACACGGTGCCGAGGAGGACAAACCTACCGGGAGGCCCCGATACTAGGGTGGTCATAGTGGAAAGCTTTGATCGTGTTATCCGGACCCCCGCATGCAGTCGTATGACGGGCCGTGGCAGACACGGCGGAATAACCGATAGGTGTGGGTAAAGTGTGCAACCTCTGCAGAGTGTAAATCTATTCGAATAGCCGCGTCCGCGGTCATGGACGGTTGGAAAGGTCCCACTAGGCATGCTGGCTGTTTTATGGATTCGAAACAGTAATGTTTTCAAAGGAAACAAGGAGGCAACAAAGTGGTACCTGGGAGGTACGGAATTTGGGTGAGGATGATTGGTCTCGGGGAGTCAGTCAATCCGACCTCAAGTCAGGAAAAAGGGTTACCCCTATCCTAGTGTTTGATAAACTTTTACAAAAGAAAGTTTTGAACTTGGATATGTCCTTGTTATATCTAAGAGAAGAGAGTTCTATCTCTAAATGTTTTTCTTCCACAAAGATATAGAGATGTCGCATTCTAGCGAAGAGAATCCTATCTCTAAATGTTTTCTTCAACAAAGATATAGAGATGTCGCATTCTAGCGAAGAGAATTCTATCTCTAAATGTTTTTCTTCAACAAAGATATAGAGATGTCGTATTCTCTATGCTTGAAATCATTGTATTCAAAAATAAGCCCTGCAGTTGTATTGAGGAGCCTTCCCAGTTTTCGAAATGTGTTTTCTTGCATTATCATGAAAATTTAAGCCTAGAGGTGGTCTTGCGAGTACGTAATTGTACTCATGTGGCTCTGTCCCTGGATATTCAAATGTCCATATTATAATGAGGAGGCCTACATCGAGGAGGAGGTGTATGACGACGACTACGCCACTTAGCTGTCACCGGTCAACTGCTCTTGTGGGGTCAGCGCTCGGAGATGTTAAGAGCCGCCGCTAGCCACGAGCTTCCACTATCTTAGTTAATTCCGCCCTGCGTGGCGAGGTTTGTTGATTGTGGTCGTATGGCCGTCTATGTATTGTAAGACTTTTTATTCGTACGACTTGAATGATGTAACTCTTTGATACCTATGTTTGGTTATGTGATCGCGATGCACTGATCATTGGGATCGTGATCTTTTACATAACGTGGGCATCTCGGACTTGTTTCGAGGGGTCCCTACATTGAGCTCCACCAGCCAAATAAGCATATAGGTTATAGAGTTATTCCTTTAAGTGTCCACCATAGTGTCACTTGCCAGTTTCATTTTCAAAATGGTTCTGACCCACGTTGTTGCAATATTTTTCTTATTGCAGACGATTCAGAAGACAAGTGAGGTTTCGTTTAAGGGTTTTGAGTCTACAACCAACATGTTTTCGCCTGTGGCAACATGAAGATGATGGAGACTCGCGGTTATGTAATAATTTTCCGTTGTTTACTCTGTTCACTGCTAGCTTTACGCTATGCAAGTTGTAATGAATATTTTCTAAGTCTGGATCCGCGTTGAAATAAATTGATACTTTGTTGTGATATTACATCGTAAACTGTGTGTGCAAACGAATCGATCCAGTGATTTGCACTATACACAGGTACCTGCCATATTTTAAGTGCAGGTACGCTACAGCTAGCATGTCTGCTTTCTCATTGCTTTCTCGTCCACTATGCCGTAATTCGCATCCGTCGAAGTCTCCTTCCAATGTGTTATATAAGTCGTGATATGTGATCATATTATCCGCTATGGCGTCGCAAGCCTTCATTACTTGTTGTACCACCAGGTTAGAGTCGCCATATATCATCAGTCGAGTGCATCCCAATGCCTTGGCCATTCGTATGCCATGTATTAGACCTTCGTATTCGGCTTCATTATTGGATGGTGTTGGGAAATCCATCTGGAGTACGTATTTCAGCTTGTCTCCTTTTGGGGATATTAGTACTACTCCTGCTCCTGCCCCTTCGTTTTTTTTGGATCCATCGAAATACATTGTCCATGTATTGGATATGTCTGGTATTCCTGGTAGTTGTGACTCGATCGATTCTGTGGTGAAATCTGGTAGCACTTGAGATTTGATGGCTTTTGGGTGATCGTATGTTATTCCTAGTGGCCCCATCTCGATGAGCCATTTGGCGACCCGACCTATTGCATCTGGGTTGGTGAGTATGTCTCCAATTGCTGATTTGGTGATCACCGTTATTGGGTGTTCTTTGAAGTAGTGTTGTAGTTTTCGTGTTGTCATAAACACTGTGTAGGCTAGTTTTGAAAATGCGGGTATCTCTGCTTTGATAGGGATAACACCTCACTGATGTAGTAGACTGGCTTTTGCATACTTTGAGCTTTTCCTTCTTCCACGCGCTCGACTACCAACACTGTGTTGACCACCCTGTTTGTTGCTGCCACATAGATGTATAGTGGCTCCTTTTCTTTTGGTGCAGCTAGGATGGGGGGTTTGGTGAGTGTTCGCTTAAGGTCGATAAAAGCTGCTTCTGCTTCTTCTGTCCATTCGAATTTATCTACTTTCTTCATCAGTCGATAAAGCGGTAGTGCCTTTTCGCATAACTTGCTAATGAACCGACTGAGGGCTGCCACTCTTCCTGCCAATTGTTGTACTTCATATAGCTTCGTAGGCCTTTGCATGGTTTGTATGGCCTGTATTTTCTCTGGATTTGCTTCAATTCCTTATGCCGAGACCAGATACCCCAAGAGTTATCCTGCCGGGACTACAAAGGTACATTTTCTGGATTCAGTTTTATGCTATAGCTTCTGAGGTTGTCGAATGTTTCTTTTATGTCTGTTAGTAGTGTGCACTCCTTTTTTAACTTGATCACTATGTAGTCGACGTAGACCTCCACATTTTTTTGCCAATCTGTGTTTTTAAACAGTTTTGCATCATGCGCTGGTAAGTAGCTCCTGCGTTTTTTAGGCCGAAAGGCATTGTAGTGTAGCAATATACTCCGAGTGAAGTTGTGAAGGTTGTCTTTTCTTGGTCTTCTTTCTTCATTCTTATCTGATGATATCTAGAGTATGTGTCCAAAAATGACAATCGGGTGCATCCCGCAGTGGAGTCGACAATCTGATCGATACGAGGCAGTGGAAAATGGTCCTTTGGGTAGCTTTTGTTTAATCCCGTGAAGTCGATGCACATTCTCGTCTTTGTTGTCTTCTTCTTCTCGACTATCACGGGGTTGGCTACCCATTCTGATTTCTTTATCTCTCGAATGACATTTGCTTTGAGCAACTTGTCTATGTGCTTCTCGATGGCTTCTCTTTTAGGCCCTGATACACGTCGTACCGTTTGTTTGACGGGCCTGGTTCCTGGACTGAGTTGGAGAGTGTGCTCGGCGAATTCCCTGGGCATGCCTGGCATGTCATCAGCTCACTATGCAAACATATCCCAGTTCTCACGGAGGAATTCAACGAGCTCGCCTTCCTATGCGGGAGGCAAGCTTGTTGACACTTTGACCGTTTTTGCTGATTCAGTCGGATGGACCTAGTGCGTCTGTGTGTCGTCTGCAGTGTTGAATGTTTTGCCTGTGGCCTGCTTTTTGTGCTCCGGCATGTATGTTGTGTCGCTGAGAAGCGAGAGCTCATCCAACGTTTGTTGTGCTCCGAATGTTTCAGAGATCTTGTTGAAGTCACGATCGCAAGCGTCTGACCTTTGAAAGTTTCCCCTGACCGTAATTATTCCTTTTGGGCCTGGCATCTTCAATTGGAGATATGCGTAATGTGGTATTGCCATGAATCGGGCAAACGCCGGTCGTCCGAGTATAGCATGGTATTGTGACCTCAAGTTGACAACTTTGAATTCCATTGTTTCAGTGCGAAAGTGCGTTGCATCTCCGAATGTGACATCGAGATGTATCGTGCCTTTTGGCACAATGGCCTTTCTTGGAACTATGCCATGAAAAGAATTTGAGGATGGAGGTAAATTGATGACTGACCTGTTCATTCGGCGCAGTGTGTTGGCGAAGATGATATTGATGCCACTTCCTCCATCCATGAAGACCTTAGTCATGGTGTAACTTCCTATTTGGGCTTCTAGTACCAGGGTGGAATGACCTGGCCTATATAAAGACGGTGGGTGGTCCTCTCGACTAAATGTGATTGCTGTTTCGGATCCACGAAGGTATTCTGGCACGGCTGGTGGTGCCATGACTGCCATGTTGACATGCCTTGTGTGCAATTTCTGTTGCCTGTTTGACGGTCGCCCCTTCTGGATCATGTACGCTTGCCTCAGATGACTGGAGTGTTGATCTGTCGACTTTTGGTGTGTGTAATATACCGCTTCCGTGACTAGACTGTTATGGTCATATGATGGTGGTGGTGGTAGTGCTATGCCTTGTGATGCAGGTACCATATGCTCGAATGTATTGATCCTATACCTTTTGCGTACTCGATTGCCAACTGCTCGAATTCTTGACAGTTTTCAATCGTATGACTTGATATTAATCTTCCCGTCTCTGGGTCCTTGAATAAGTATAATCTGCATGGATTCTCTATTCTTGGATCTAAGCGTTGGTGTCCATCTTGTTTGCTGTAGCTTCAGCGTTGACCATGATTTCTGTTGTCGTGCCGCCCGACTGATCTGTCGTTTTTGTAGTTGTTTCTGGCTTCTCGACGGTTGTCTTGTTTTATGTCATCTTGATTGTGATCATTATTTGAGAATCCTGCTGCCATGAATTTGACATTGCCTTTGCCCCTGCTGTCGTGATCGCGTAGTCGTCGTTTGTCGTCCCTATCTCGTCGATCTCAGCTGTCCCTGTGGTCGCGACTGTCCCGTCTGTCGCGATGTCGCTGTGGTGAGTGTGGGGTTTTGCTCTGGACTGCATCTTCGCCATCTGCCCACTCGGTCGCTAGTTTCATGAGTTCCGCCATATTTGTCGGCTTTTGCCGTCCGAGTGCTTCACTGAAATCTTTTCGGTAGACTCCATTCGTGAAGGCGTCCATTGCTCTGTCTTCTGATATTGCACCCACGGAGTTCCTGATGGAGGCCCACCTTCTGATGTAAGACCTAAGCTTTTCGTCTGTCTTTTGCTGGCATGCTCTTAATTGCTCAAATGTTTTCGACCTTTCGCAGAGAGGGTCGAAATATTTTATGAAGTCTTCCTTGAAGTGGTCCCAAGAATACGTAGGCTCCTTCGGGTAAAGATTTGAGCCAGTCGCGGGTTGTGCCTTCAAGCATCAACTGTATGTATTGTAGTGTCGTCGTTGTTGTTCCTTGCTGGCATATGACTGCCAGTTTGTAATCTTACAGCCATCCCGAGGGTTCCTGTTTTGAGTTGAATTTTGGCATGGTTGGTAGGCCAAACTTCTTTGGGAGTTTTTTTCTTGGATCCGTCGAGTGAAGCATTGTGCTCCGCATGGTCCTGCGTTGCGATTGTCGGGCGACTCGTGACTGCCTGATCTCCTGGACCTGCTCCTTGAGTGGCTTCTTGATCTACGACGGCTTGAGCTTTTTCTGCCGCCGCTTCGCTGAGGACTGCGACTGGAACGTTCTCTCGAGCGGCTCCTGCTACGTCTTCTCCTTCCTCCGTCGACCAGTTCTTTTGCTGCGATTTCCAGGGCCTTCATTTGCTTTAGGTATCTTGCTTCGGCAGGGTCACCTGCAGGTGGTTTTCCTGCTTGAAGGTATGCTCCTATGGATATGAGGGCTCCTTCAGCTATTTTGGTTGGATTATGTCGTCAGAGTCGACGGTAAGGAATGAGTTGTTCAGGTTTCGAGTCGACGGTAAGAAATGAGTGTTCAGGGATTCTATCGAATCTGGATCTGTGTCGTGCCTCCGTTGCCCCTGTAGAACTCATGGATAGTTGTCGTCTGCGTGCGCTTGATATGCTTGCTTGCCTTCTTCGCTCTTCGAGTGTTGCTCTGTATTGCTTCAAGCGTTGTGATTGCTGCCAGTTGAAGTAGTTGTATGTTGCCAACTCATCTAGAGTTGCGTCTGCTGGCATCATTATGCCCTCTTCAATGACCTTTGCCACCTTTGCAGCTATCTCTGCCGTGATGTCCAGAGTGGTGGTACTTTCTGATAAAGTGACCGTCCGTGGGTACTCGACTGGTTGTCGATTGGCTGCGTTTTCTGATGTTTCCGCGGCTGTTGCCACGTAAACCTGCTGGGGTATGTGGTAGGGATATGTGTAGTCTGGCTGCTCTTCATATGCTGCTTCGATATCGCTATCCCGCTCTATGCTTTTGTTGTTTTCGCCATCTTTTGTTTGCTTTATTTGCTCATCGTAGTCGACGGCAGCATGATGTGGAGATTGGATCTCTGCGCCGGTGAAGTCGGTCAGACGTATGCTGTCTTCTGTAGGCTCATCATACTCGAGGAGGTGGAAGCTTTCTTCTGGAGTGTCAATTTGCATATGGTCTTCAACTAGGTTGATATGGAGGGTCGACTGCACTTCCTCTTCCATCTCGTTTTGCATCACGAATTCGTTGAATTCCCTTGTGGACATGGATCCTGCTATGGACAAGATCGGATTGCTCCGTGATTATGCTACTCCTGCGCTTCCAACCGAAGCTGCTGATATGACCATGAATTTGTTGAATTCTACGGATGTCATTGAATCCGTGGGGGATTGAGGTGGCGGGATCAGATCGATCTGCGACGGGGTGTCCTCCTTGCTTGATGTAGATATGATCTCAGCCGATCTCTCCTGGAGTGGCTTAGTCGCGATCTGTTCCCCTAAATCTTGCACACCAAGCTGACCAACAAAGAAGTTATGTTCCCCAATAGTTAGATCAAAACCTGAATCGAGATTGGAGTAGATCTCCTGAGTTTTGGGCGAGTATGGCCTGATCCTTGCTGGGGACGCTGCTTTTGGCGAGTGGTCGCCTGCGATCTGGATGCGATCTGCTGTTGCTGATGTGCATCCCTTTGGAGAAGTCGGCGGGTCGCCGTCTGAAATTTGGACCGAAAATTCCGTAGATCCAAACCACCTATTCCCACAGACGGCGCCGATTGACGATGGATGTCCCTATCAATACCCATGGTTACTAGCCAAGGCTGAGAGTTATGAGGTAGAGAACGCGTGGTGTTGGTAGATTCGTCGGCTGACAAGCGGGAATTACCCAGGTTCCAGGCCTTGAGTTAGGTAAAACCCTTACTCCTGCTTGTGTGTTATTGATTGTGTATATGCGGCGAGTACAAGGGTCTATCAAGATGTCGATCTTGCTAGGGTTTGGTGATTCTGGTTCAGCGTGTCCTTAGTCGGTCTCCCTCCTGTCCTTTATATAGGGGTACAGGTCTCGGGTCGTAGCCGGCTAGGACTACATTTATGGAAAGTACTACCGACTATGCTATCTATGGTACAAGCCTTTGTATTGGGCTTCGCTTGTTGGGCTTCCTCAGCCTATTGACAATTGGGTTTTAGTCATTACGTGCACTAAGTGCCCACATGAGGGGGTACCCGTTTGATATAACCTTGTCACCGTTGCTGACTCCCATGATGAGGAGTGAGTAGTTCTCCCCCGGGGCTGCGGGATCTACGGAAGCCATGTGGTTTATCTCTCTCTCCCATGATGTGATCTTGCATGTGCTCATGAGCTTTGTAATCTAGGTGAATATGTGATGCTACTCTTTGTCTATTATGCACTCTAGAGGTTACTTTAATATGAACTCCGGGGTTATTCATGTGTGTAATGGTGACAGTGTGTGCACCGTGTGTGATTCCCTTTATGACATTGTTGGTGTTAGTTTACTCGGACTTTGAGGGTGCTCTTGTATCCCTACACAAGGAATGGTGTTTGTTATCCAACATGAGAGTGTTTGAGAGTAGTGTTTATTTATTTAACTTTGATGTCATTGTTGAGAATGTCCACCGGTGAAAGTAGGATCCCTAGGCCTTGTTTCTAAGCATTAAAACACTGTTTCCAACAAGTTCTGCTACATGTTTGCTTGCTGCCATTTTCATTACAGATTGCAGTTACTACTTATAATCATCCATATTACTTGTATTTCACTATCTCTTCGCATAACTAGTGCACCTATACATCTGACAAGTGTATTGGGTGTGTTGGAGACACAAGAGACCTCTCGTATCTTAATTACAGGGTTGTTCGAGAGGGTTATCTTTGACCTCTACCTTCCTGAGTTCGATATACCTTGGATGATTCACTTAATGGAAACTTGCTGTTGTCCTACAAACCTCTGCTCTTGGAGGCCCAACACTGTCCACAAGAATAGAAGCGTGCGTAGACATCAAGCTATTTTCCGGCGCCGATGTCGGGGAGGTGAGCGCTTGAAGGTATCTCCTTAAGATTCTGCAGTTATTACTTTTTGTTTCTTCTTTTTATTTTCACTAGTTAGGCTAATGGAAAACAAAAACAAAATTAGAGACTCTAGGAAATTTATATTGCATTAGGACATGATACTTTTGAAGAGAAAATTAAAAAAACCTACGGAAGTTTGTTTACATAACAGTGGTAGTAATGTTATTAGTATAAATTATTTGGACACTATTATTGCTAGGGCTATGGAAAAGTCTAATCTTGGGGGAGTTGTTTTTGATGAGCATGATATTTTAGTCCTCCAAGCAAGGAGGAGAAATATTTCTTTGAGTATACCTTGCCTCCAATATATGATAATTATAATCATGGTGATATTTTCGGTCCACCTACTGTTGAGGATATATTTTATATTGATTATGATATGCCTCCTATATTTGATGAATATGGTGATGAGAATAATAATTATAGTTATTTTGTTGAATTTTCTCCCACTACAATTGATAAGAATGAATATGATTATGTGGAGAGTATTAATTCTTTTATGCATGTGGCTCATGATAGGAATGTTTATGTGATAATTATGTTGTAAATTTTATTCATGATGCTACAAGTGAACTTATTGATGATAAAGATGAGTATTGCTTAAATATGCTATATGATAATGCTTTAGATGATGGTCCTATGCTTATTGATAATCCTCTATGTTTAGAAGTTTTTAATTATTTATGTGAGGGTAAAATGATATAATTGATTCTTGTGATGGTACTCTTAGTCATGAGAGTCCTACTTTGTTCTTGCATTCTCCTAATTACACCATGGAGGAGAAATTTGCTTATGTTGAGAAATATTTATGTGGTTTGCAATTGTCTCTAGTTTCAAATCTTTGTTGCAGCCATGATCTTAAACTTGATATTGTAACATCCCAGAACTTAGGGTCCAGAAATAGAGTGGACACAGGAGTGTGCATTGCATTCATGCATCAGAAAATCCGGATAATTTTCGCGCATTTAAATTTTCAAAACACTAAGTGATTGAAGTTTCACTTGAGTTGGTGGAATTGAAGTAGATTATCAACTTGAGCGTTATAAACTTCGAGATGATCTTGGATTAAACCTTATTTTGGGGTTAGAGAGATATACGATAAAATGTTACTCCAAAAGAAATAAAACTTGTTAAACCAAATCATTACTCTATGAGATAATGATTAACCCAACTATTCTTAGTATTCTCTGAGCATCTATTCTTATCAATGTTGCTAGAAATATTTCTAGTACATGGAAACCATGACATTCTTGGAGACCAAACTGAATTACCTAAACCTTAAACCAGATCCTCTTACTTGATCTAGACATTATATCTTCTTATCTCCCAATCTTCTCGAAGGCATCAACAAGAGAAGATATCGAGAAGGGAAGAAATACAACAAGAAGACATAGAGAAGCATTCATTTGATGGACATAGAAGTGTTATTCCAATCTAGCATGAAGAATTGGAAACTCTTTCATCTTCAACCATCTTTATTAATTTCTCAGGAAATGGTAGGACATTACAATGTTAGTGTGATATAGAAATAGGTTGATAACAAGCTTTGCAACCTTGTTGACAACTCATTTTGGTATGCACAAACAATGGAGTGCCATATAGATATGAATAGTGGGATAGATCATCCACCGAGGAATTGCCCTTCTTCTCCATCTCCGACCGGCAGTCGCCGTGGACGAGTTCGTCGCCGCCAGTCCACGCCCTGCCTCTCCGAGAAGTTCTAAAGCCTCAGTGTGAGCTCAGCTTCCTCCCCATCCCATCCGTTCGACTTAATTCGTCCGAGGTTGTGAGTTCGGCATGAACCGTCCTCGGGTTCCGCCGGAGTTCGCCGCCGGCGACATTCCGGTGACCATTTGGTCTGTGCGCCGCCACCAAAAGAACCGCCAGACCGTTCTCTAGCTTAGGCCCCGACCAAATCGTCCCAATTCCTTCGTAGGTATCGAATTCATCTTCGGCCATGGAGATGAACTCCGGTATGACGTCAGCTGACGTCAGCACACGAATCTAAATCCTTTTTTTTGTTTTCCTTTTTTCATTTATTAAATCCAGAAATTTCAGAGAACTTTGAAAATGCATAAATAATTCATATCATATCAGAAAAATACGATTTTTATATCAGTATAATCAGAAAAATAAAACCCAAATAACCATATCATTATAATTGGAATTTGAATATAGTTTAAAAATAATAAAATTTAGAAAACAAATTATTTAATCGTTTAAATATGAAGTTATTTGAAATGCTATTTTGGATGCATTTCAAACTTCATTTAAAATTGTCTCACATGCTTAGCTTTCAATTTTAAAATGTGTTTTCATTATAACATGTAATATTAATATTTCAATAATTTTATTTTAATATGATATCTTATTTAAGAAAATAATTTAAAAAAATATATTATTTTCATAAATTTAAAAATAAAGTTATAAGCTTGTAAAGGATGATCTACTACTATTTGGTACTCATTTCAAATAAATAAAAATCCAATAACATGCCTTATACCAACATAAGATGGACACAACTTAAAGCAACCATGGAGTGTTTATATGTGGTTTTACTCTACTCTTAAGCTTAATATGATACATGAACATGAATGTTAGACAACTCATCTTGCTTTTGAAGTAAACTTGAACACAAAACAACTCTAAATGAAATCACCCAACACAAATAACACATAATCCTCTAGAATGAGATACGGGGTACTTTGCGATGCATCTCATACTTATGCATTAATCATGCTGCTTCTTTAAACATTAGTCCTTACCGGACCAATGATGTTGTTTCTAGATTTCTCGGAGTTTATATTATATCGAGACCCTGGCTGCATAATCTTGCAGTAAAAAAGGCAAGTTCATCCCTTTTATTCATGTCCTCTTGATGTATTTGTTAAGAAACTATTTTCAAAATGTTAGTATTGCATATCACACAAAAAGGGCAAAACTTATTTTATAATGATATGACTAAGGTTATCCACCAGTGAGGTGGTAATCTCATATGGCTGGCAGATGGGACCACGGTAAGAATGTTGAGGTGGAGGTTCCATTTGCACGGGAAAGGATCATCTAGGACTTAACAACAAATGTCGCCAGTGATTCTTGCACCGAATATTACGCGCAACCATAAGATTTGGAATGGGACGGAGAAGTCAGCTGCACCCTTTTCCTCTCGTACACCAACGGATGCATAGTACAAGCCAGGCGGTGGTAAATCCGCTCATGAGCTTGAGATGGCTCGGATAATAATCTCACCTTCGGGTTGTGGCTTCTAGCATCTATGAAGGTTGGCTTCAGGACTGATTTGATGCGGTTTCCAAATAGTCAGCAGGCATGAGATGACTGGTTTCCTCTAGCCTGCAACTGAAGTAATGGGGGGTGTGCGGGGATGGTGGAAAGGCGCAGTGATTGGCTTGGATTACTGACTGGGCCCCACACCAAGGAAGTGTGGACGGGAAAGATTCGCCCGGTTGTGCAACAAGGTCTTGATCTCTTATGGGTAAAGCAGCGCACCTCTGCAGAGTGTATGAATGTGACATGTTACTCCACGTTCCAGGACGGAACGACGAACGCAGCAGGAAAGGAGGCTCCTCAAAGCCCTAGCCCTGTGACTCCTGACGAGCATAGTCTTCAGAATAAAAGCAACCTTTTAAAGAAATTTTTTCGAAAACTTGTATTAGCCTACGACAATCCATTGTCTGTGGCTGTATTTATGCATCAAACTTCCCACCTTGCATAATGAACTTGCTGGGTAACGCTGTTACTCACCCTTGCCTCCTAAACCCCTGCTAGACATGAAGAACCACAAAAAGGCAGCACTTTAGGCTATGAAGACTCTGAAGACGGATAAACTCAAGATACCAAAGAAGGCAACTACATGGGGTTGAAGCAATTGAAGGAAGACGGAGGACAAATGAAGGCGTAGTGTAAAATAGGATAGATTCCTAGTCATAGAACCTATCTCTGTAGGCGTTGCTGAAGCGCAATCGCAAGCCTAGCCGTATTAGAAGTAGGCTTAGTATAGGTTAGTTCCTCCGAGATTTCCATTTGATGTTCTTTTATTAGGGCCTTGCCTCATTGTTTCGAGGAGGTTCTAAAGATCTGTTGTTTTGGATTTGCTGTTTGTAATCTATAATCATGCCTTGGACCTGCGATGTTTCTGTTGTACCACTCTGATGACGTAACACTGGTGGACGGTGATCCATTGGTGCTATGTCAACGACTATAGCATACTACACAATGCAGTGGTATGCTGGGTCACCACAGCTGGTATCAGAGCAAACGCTTTGACCCTAGGATTAAAACCCTCTAAAGGAGACCTGTAGGTTGGGTAGTGACTATAGGTAGTCATCTTATCTGAACCAAACTTCTAAAAGACTTGTGATGGATATTCACTTGAGAATAATCGTATCACATTAGAGTAAAAATCCTCTTTGATAGCCTGGAAGAAGTATTCCCTACCTTTGCTTAGATAAAGTTTTGTATCCTTTTTCTAATGAATACGTACATATCTCATCCTTATTATGTATGACCTAGTAAAGCTTATCCTATAACCACCGGTGTTTCATGAACTGAAGTAGGACCAAATTAGTAGCACATATACTTGTTGATGGTGGATCTTTTAAAGAGAAGGCATCTGAGGTAGTGTAACCACAACTACTAATCACGTGAGATTCTGATATGGGGTGGCCCGATCTTCTCAGTGAGCGGTGGGTAGATGGATGATGGTGGAAGATAACTTGCGAGAATCCGACGAACTCTCCGGCTGTTCCCCCGTTGCCAATGCAACAGCTCTTCAACCCAATGGATATTCGCGACGCCTCACACCGATGCAACGTAGCCGCCGACCACGAAGCGGTTTTGCAATCTACTAATTCCCAGTGGAACAACAGATCACACTCAAACTTCGGATAATAATCTCCAGAGCGCAACACAGTGGAGAGGTTGAATTCCTGAGCGCAACACAGAGGAACTCGAATATAGATGAATGCTTAGCAATCCAATCTAGGGTTTATGTTTAAACGTGGTCTGTACCTAAAAGCCACGAAATTATAAGCCTTATAAAGGCTGCTGGACGTCCAACATAGAGTTGGAGTCGAAAACAACCATATCTCTAACTTTTCTAACTTAAAGGACTCTATTTGGAAACTGGCAGAAAACAACTTGTGACTTGTTGCGGTCACCGCGCCCAGTCCGAGCCGAACCGGGCCATGGGGCCGGACCCATTGGAAAGCCCTTCAAATTGCCTTTTCAGATTGTGCTTCTTTGCACTATTTGGAGTCCGTATAAAGAATCCACGTCCGTTTCAAATTCAGGACTTCTGTCAGTCCGAACCGAATCTGAACAAATCTTGAATCCGAATTGGAAAGGATCTTTCTTTGTTTGCAGCATCCCTTCTTCGCGTGATGGCTCCACTTCCTCCCTCGCCTCCCTCGTGCTAGCCACCTTGATGTTTGCCAACAGCCTCCATTCCTTGCCCACATCTTCTTCTCCATTCGCCATTATCTCCATTAACTCAAACCTAATGATACATAAACATAATAACTTAAGCAGTATAACATTCTTATAATTCATGGTATCATATCCAACTAGGAATGAGTTCACCTTATAATAATCATCGATCATGTTTAATATTTCCTTCCAACTTAAACATGGATAATCATCATAATCCATAGATATATCCTCATCATCCTCCCTTTCTTCAAGAAAAGCCGTCCGCGGCTTTGGATAAGCTGAAAGTGGAAGAAACAAAAAGAACAACGTATACGCAAAGTATATGTATATGTAGCAGGTTGTATCATGTTTGTAAATAGTATGAATATTCTCAAATGACAAAATGCAACTAAAATTGCAAGCATAGCACATATAATTGTCATAATGGAACCAAGAAAATCTTAGCAATAAGCAATCAGAATTGCAAGTATAAGTGAAGTTCATAGAATCATGATCAAAATGATAGACACAAATATATAAAATCTTATGATTCAGTATTAAATCCAATGTCCTCACAGAAGATCGATGATCAAATTTCATGCTATCAAGGTCAAACCAATCCAAACGATGCAAATCATCATATGTGTCATACCATGCTTCAATTGCGCTACTCTGATATGTAGAACAAAGCAATGACCATGCAGCACAAACAGGTAAATAGTCATGTCCATTATTTCCAGTACTTAAGATGCAACTCAGTTTGCAAATATAAGTGAAGCATAAATCAGTTTGGGACAAACAAGACGGATGTGCATAATCATATGCAAATCTAGCAAGATCAGAATAGTCCAACAAAGGTGATGCTACCTTTGTTCGCTGAGGTACATCAACTAGACTAGAAGACATCATATTATCATGATAATGAGGTATTGTCCCAAAGCAAAAAGATTTCGGCACAGAGCATATATGATTGCAAGAAAAATGTTTTAGTTCAGCAATGTTATCATAGGTAATGCATATGTGATCCACCAAAAAATTCTCGGTCATGTTATAGTCACCAATTAAATATAATCCGAAACAATTGGCATAGGTGCTAGAATTTACAAATGAAAGTTCAGAAATCTTATTCATAGCACAACTCATGGTAAGCGGTGCTTCTAGCATAATGTAATACAAAACATCAGTTGGTGGTATTTTAGCAAGAATCTCTTTATGTGTAATCAGTACCACATGATCGAAATTCGAATTTAGCAAATTATCACATGATGCTGAAATATGTTTGTGTATAAAATCACTAGAACCAGTCAGGGAAGAATCATACTCACAAAGTGACGCGCTTGCTGGCTGCATCGCAAAATCAGTACCTTTTTCAATGGCAAACTCCTCAGATGTAGTAGGCACTGAAATAGGTTCCTCTAGTGGTGATGCAGGTTGAAGACTTGACGGCTCCCTTTCTTCAAAAGCAACCTGCATATCACAAGAAACAACACTAGAAGGAGAGATAGTTACATTAGCAGAAATATCCTCACATGTCCTATCATCTACTACACTCATGTTATCTTTTTCTCTCATACTCTCGAAGTGGATGCACTCAACCTCACGTTTAGTGGAATCACACAGCTCACTTTTTATAACACTCTCACTCAATTTGGCTATGTGGCGCTCATTCTCACATGGGTTTCGATGCACAAGTAGCTCAACAGTTTTCAGATTCGGACACTCCACAACCATGCTCTTGTTCGTTTTTGACATTAAAAACTCTTTCTTCTTTTCCTTCCGAACAAGATGAAATGCATGAAAATCGTCTTCAGGTGTAGGTTGTAAGTATCTCTTCCTCATGTTCCAAATGATGGACAAACCATCAACACCTCGTGGACAACTAGCTTTAAATTGTCTCCACCACAGTGCTCCCAACATGATGTGACAAGAATCAAGTGCCACAGGAGATATATCACATACCACAACCTCGGTGTGCTGTCCTATGGTAATAGGAACCTCAGCCTGGTGTGAAATTTGGAGTGCACCATACGCAGAAGCTAGAAAATAAGACTCTGAAAGGTAACATGTACTAAGCTGCAACTTTTCAACGACTTCAATGCTGACTAAATTAATAGACGAGAATCTCTCAATGGTTACAGCAGCAACTCGTCCACAAATAATGGCATTGAAGTGGAACAGACCGTTTCCTTGGATTGGACGACTTTCTTCTTTCCAAAAGGCTGCACTGCAAAATTTGCGTTTGCTAGTTTCAAAATCACCCTCGTATTCTGCCATGGTTAGTAAACAACACAAATATGTATATATGTGGGAAACTCTCAACTCACTCAAGACCGAAAGAAATTGTGTATCTTACCATTCCAAAGTGAATAGTAAAGCTTACCACTCGTAGGGCAGTACGTGCACGGATGGGGTGAAGCGAATATTATGGGTATCAAAGTGTCACACAACAAAACAGGGTATTTGGTGGAGCTTGGTTGGGATACCTAACAACACCGATTCACAAAGCCTAGTGCTGATCGTATGACACAAGAGACACTCGGAAACGCACACGGTGGAGATAAATGGGGCAATTGCAACTCTGAAAATGAGCTAAGAATGATATATGTCGGAGTAATGCTCGTGTTGCAATGCACAGGAGAGACGCTAGCAAAAGCTCAATAATAAGGGCACAAGATTGCTCAATTCTACTAGTGCAAGGCAGGAATATAATTTGCAAACAATGCTCCCAACAGATCTTATATGAGTAAAATTCTGGCCTCCTTTTCTTTTTCGCTCGCACTGTAGCTACAGTAATTTCAGAACTTCCTTTTTCTCTTCTTTTTTTTTCTCCCTTTTTCTCTGTTTAACTAAGCCACACAAATATTTCACAGGAGCAAATAAAATAGACTGCCAAAATAATGCACTTTCCAACCTATATGAGCAGCCCAAAGAGCAAATAATTTACTAGTCTCGTAGGAAAGTTCTAAACACAAAAAGATAGACAGGCTTTTACCTAAGGCTTAGCAAAAGGAAGACTCGGATTAACGGGATCAGGGAATTTAATGGACGGACAAGAACAAAAACCTAATCAATCTAAATTCGGACTCTAATCAGACATGGAAACAGCAGCACACATATGCGGCATGGAAACCAAAAGAAAAACAGCAACGAAGATTGATTCAAACTTGTCTTTCCTTGTCCTTTGCTGCTTGGATACACGTGCAGGAAAATTCTTTGCTCAAACAAACACCTCACGAGGCAGGTATTTAAGCAAAGCAATTTTATATGGCGCAGCAGCGATTCGGCTGACTTCCGATTGGACAAACACGTAACAGACCAGACTCCGACGACAAGAAAAACAGACGAAAAGAAACAGAAACCTAGACGCTAGGACGACTCAGATCGGAAGAAAAAGTAACGCGAAAAGACACGATCAGCAGCTAGACTCGATGAAACGATGCGATCTAAGGCTATGGCAAATATTTGTGGGGCTTTTTCTGGATAGGACGAAAAACAGTAAATCTACGGGATGGATTTGTGGATGCTCACCGAGTAAACTCTGGAAATCTGATACCAAGATGATAAGGGGTGGCCCGATCTTCTCAGTGAGCGGTGGGTAGATGGATGATGGTGGAAGATAACTTGCGAGAATCCGACGAACTCTCCGGCTGTTCCCCCGTTGCCAATGCAACAGCTCTTCAACCCAATGGATATTCGCGACGCCTCACACCGATGCAACGTAGCCGCCGACCACGAAGCGGTTTTGCAATCTACTAATTCCCAGTGGAACAACAGATCACACTCAAACTTCGGATAATAATCTCCAGAGCGCAACACAGTGGAGAGGTTGAATTCCTGAGCGCAACACAGAGGAACTCGAATATAGATGAATGCTTAGCAATCCAATCTAGGGTTTATGTTTAAACGTGGTCTGTACCTAAAAGCCACGAAATTATAAGCCTTATAAAGGCTGCTGGACGTCCAACATAGAGTTGGAGTCGAAAACAACCATATCTCTAACTTTTCTAACTTAAAGGACTCTATTTGGAAACTGGCAGAAAACAACTTGTGACTTGTTGCGGTCACCGCGCCCAGTCCGAGCCGAACCGGGCCATGGGGCCGGACCCATTGGAAAGCCCTTCAAATTGCCTTTTCAGATTGTGCTTCTTTGCACTATTTGGAGTCCGTATAAAGAATCCACGTCCGTTTCAAATTCAGGACTTCTGTCAGTCCGAACCGAATCTGAACAAATCTTGAATCCGAATTGGAAAGGATCTTTCTTTGTTTGCAGCATCCCTTCTTCGCGTGATGGCTCCACTTCCTCCCTCGCCTCCCTCGTGCTAGCCACCTTGATGTTTGCCAACAGCCTCCATTCCTTGCCCACATCTTCTTCTCCATTCGCCATTATCTCCATTAACTCAAACCTAATGATACATAAACATAATAACTTAAGCAGTATAACATTCTTATAATTCATGGTATCATATCCAACTAGGAATGAGTTCACCTTATAATAATCATCGATCATGTTTAATATTTCCTTCCAACTTAAACATGGATAATCATCATAATCCATAGATATATCCTCATCAGATTCACTTGTGATTCTCTACATGATGGTGTAGCATCCTTAGTGAGCCAATACTAGTATGTCATAGGATAACGAGTATGATGATAGTAGCTTAATAAAAGAAAGTCTCATAGTGAGTCTAGCTCCTGAACCATGATAGGAACGTTAATTGTGACAATTTGCTAAGGAACTTTGGATAAAAGTGTGTAGGATCAACATATGTGAGATAGAGATAACTTAAGTAAGATAACGAGGATGTATTATATACTAATGATAATTTGTGTAGCAATTTTGAGAGACTATGTGAGGTTAGTCTATGGATGGAACACAATTGGTTGCATGTATAATAAGTAAGCTAGATCACAATTAGTGCAAGATAACTATTAGTTTGGATCCCATTATTATAGTTTATCCTATTGCAAGTGGTCAACTGGGGTAGTCAGTAAGATGAAGAGTAGTATGAACCCTATAACTTACCGTACAACGGTAGAGACCTATATACTACTATATGTGTGCATCATATTATAATCTATATAAGCCTTAGTACGAGAGATGTTATTCTCGAAGTGCTATGTTATAGGCTTTACTTATGCCTGTATGCATATCATTTGGATTTCTTGGATTTTATTGGTTCTTTGTGTGACTAGATCTAGTCATGAAGCTTCGCTTGATGTGCAAATGCATGTTGCATCACCAAGCTATGGCTTAATGTTATAGATCTAGATAGAATAGGAATTCGTGAAAGGAAGAGACGAGTTCTAAAGGACAAGGATCAAGACTTGCATGAAGATGAAGACTTGCATGAAGATGAAGACTTAAGGTTCTTGGACTCTGTGTTATGCAGTTTTGGCTATGCCCGTGTTATGGCGCAACTGAGGGTTTGTGTGCCGATGATCCATTCCGAGCACGCCTACCGATGAGCATCGGTCTGGGATTGGTAAACCTAGGGACCCTTGGTTACGTAGCATGACCAGTGACACATAGCATTTCTGTATAGTTCAGAGGTCGAGTCCGACAACAACAAGATTCTAGAACTCTTGGTTATGCATTATTGGTTATGATTAGCGTGGTAGTCTTCCGAGGGGTTTGTGTGACCGGTGTTCCCGGCACGCCTGCAGTGCAGTTCTGCCTGGGAGTGGTACCCCAGTAACTCTCGGCTAACATGCCTAAGAGCACATAACAATTGTGTATAACTCCGAATTCCAGGATTCGCCAGAAGTATTGGCATCAGAAGAGACGAAGGACCTTCTAGCGTGAAGATTGTTTGGAGAATTTACCTCGGATATCCACAATTTTGTGGGTACACCGCAGATTTCCTTGTGAGATCAGATAAGGGTAAATTTAAGGTATACAAAGACCATGATCCCAGACCTAAGACCCATGTTGGTATACCAAAGTGTGGAAACCATTACAAAAATCTAAGGAGGGGATTAAATAAACAAGTAGAAGTGTGGAGGTATGATCAATTGGAGTAAAAGATGAGAAGGAACCCAAGATTTGGAGCAGATGGGACTTATTTTTATAAGGTTTGTTGTAATCCAGACTAGAATAGAACCCTTGTGGTAATCTCAATTCAGGAGTTGAGAGTCCTACCAGAATGAAGTAAGGAGTAGACTTGAAGTGTTGAAGTGGAGATTGACAAAACCAAGTTGTTGAACTACTTTTGTCAATAAAGGGCCATTCCTTGGTTCCAACCTAGAGAATGACAGGAGAAGTGGGTAGGAGAAATCACCTAGTAAACCATATTAGAAGATCACTTCGCATCACTAGGATTAGTGTATGATTAAGATTCCAGATGACATGAGAAAAAGGAAACTCGACTAAGTAAACCTATAGGAAGTGAATCATCATGACCGATCATATTAGGGTGGTTTACGTATAGTGTCACCAGCAAGGTTGGTGGCAAAATAAGTAAATGTGAACCTTAGTAAGACTCCCTAAACCCTAAGTACCTTCTAAAGTAGGTCAGTTATTACGTGAAGAAATTTAGTTAAAGCTATTAATAGGACTAACAAGGATTTGATAAAAGCCCGATCCAAGGAGATTTTCAATAAGACATGACTAGAAGTGGAGTATTCCAAGAAGGAATCACAAAATCTATGGAATTGACAGTTAGCTATCGCTAAGTCAAAAGAGAACTCAAGGAAAAATATGGATTTGGGGATACACCAATTACCTCCAATGAGGATCAAAACGAAGTTCGAGAACTACCAGCTTATATACAAGACGGATCCACAATCCGAAACGTAAGAGAGTACGAACTTTGAGGACGAAGTTTAGTTTAAGGAGGGGAGACTGTAACATCCCAGAACTTAGGGTCCAGAAATAGAGTGGACACAGGAGTGTGCATTGCATTCATGCATCAGAAAATCCGGATAATTTTCGCGCATTTAAATTTTCAAAACACTAAGTGATTGAAGTTTCACTTGAGTTGGTGGAATTGAAGTAGATTATCAACTTGAGCGTTATAAACTTCGAGATGATCTTGGATTAAACCTTATTTTGGGGTTAGAGAGATATACGATAAAATGTTACTCCAAAAGAAATAAAACTTGTTAAACCAAATCATTACTCTATGAGATAATGATTAACCCAACTATTCTTAGTATTCTCTGAGCATCTATTCTTATCAATGTTGCTAGAAATATTTCTAGTACATGGAAACCATGACATTCTTGGAGACCAAACTGAATTACCTAAACCTTAAACCAGATCCTCTTACTTGATCTAGACATTATATCTTCTTATCTCCCAATCTTCTCGAAGGCATCAACAAGAGAAGATATCGAGAAGGGAAGAAATACAACAAGAAGACATAGAGAAGCATTCATTTGATGGACATAGAAGTGTTATTCCAATCTAGCATGAAGAATTGGAAACTCTTTCATCTTCAACCATCTTTATTAATTTCTCAGGAAATGGTAGGACATTACAATGTTAGTGTGATATAGAAATAGGTTGATAACAAGCTTTGCAACCTTGTTGACAACTCATTTTGGTATGCACAAACAATGGAGTGCCATATAGATATGAATAGTGGGATAGATCATCCAGTACATCAAGTTCTTTGATGTCATAAAATACACATACATTCACATACCACCAATTGGTGTACTCCAATATTTCAATATTTTAAAATCCATAACCTAGATCATTTTAGAAGTTGATGGAAACAAATTAGAAATAAATAAATAAATAAGGCCAAAGAAATAATTTCACATAGTGATAATGCACCATAAAAACAAATAAGTGGAAACCGTGAATGGAAACAAACTGGATATTTATTTTATCTATAGTCTTTTAAGTAAAACCTTAAAACAATTTAATTGGAAATATAACATAGGAATTATTCCCAGATGCTTAACATGCATTACCAAAATTTAATTAAGTAAAATACATTAATGAAAGAAAGATATCAAATAAGTCCAAATTCATTTATGAGATAGAAGAATTCTAAACACACCAAATATCCAAATTATATCATGGAATCAACTTATACAAGTGAGAATAAACATTGTAATTCAACCACAACCTTTCCAGGACCTCTTTGCAAGTTCCAGAATCAAAAACAGGTCCAAAATAGGAGACAGGGGCCTGTTTCAACTGAATCTGTAGTTTTCCGGAAACCCAGGGGGTTTTCTGCAAACCGGCTTTCCTTTCGTTTTCTTCTCCGGCCAGAAGGACGGCCGAAGCCGTGGCCGTGCCTCCAAGCTCCCATACGACCGCCTCCCTCTCGCGCGTGGATAAGACCATGGAGGAGCCGTCCTCATCCTCCTATCTCTCTCACTCGCTCTCTCCTCTTCTCTCTCGTCCTTTCCTAAAATCCCTAACCCTAGCTCTCCGGCCGCCGCCGTACACCGGCGATAGCCGTTGATTCCGACCACGATTCGTCGTTCTAAGCGGGGAAGAAGCTTCGCCATGTCTCCCTCTTCCTCCTCCATGAGCAACGCGTCCGGGGAAGCTCGGAAGACCGAGGAATCGCCCTTCTTCTCCATCTCCGACCGACAGTCGCCGTGGACGAGTTCGTCGCCGCCAGTCCACGCCCTGCCTCTCCGAGAAGTTCTAAAGCCTCAGTGTGAGCTCAGCTTCCTCCCCATCCCATCCGTTTGACTTAATTCGTCCGAGGTTGTGAGTTCGGCATGAACCGTCCTCGGGTTCCGCCGGAGTTCGCCGCCGGCGACATTCCGGTGACCATTTGGTCTGTGCGCCGCCACCAAAAGAACCGCCAGACCGTTCTCTAGCTTAGGCCCCGACCAAATCGTCCCAATTCCTTCGTAGGTATCGAATTCATCTTCGGCCATGGAGATGAACTCCGGTATGACGTCAGCTGACGTCAGCACACGAATCTAAATCCTTTTTTTTGTTTTCCTTTTTTCATTTATTAAATCCAGAAATTTCAGAGAACTTTGAAAATGCATAAATAATTCATATCATATCAGAAAAATACGATTTTTATATCAGTATAATCAGAAAAATAAAACCCAAATAACCATATCATTAGAATTGGAATTTGAATATAGTTTAAAAATAATAAAATTTAGAAAACAAATTATTTAATCGTTTAAATATGAAGTTATTTGAAATGCTATTTTGGATGCATTTCAAACTTCATTTAAAATTGTCTCACATGCTTAGCTTTCAATTTTAAAATGTGTTTTCATTATAACATGTAATATTAATATTTCAATAATTTTATTTTAATATGATATCTTATTTAAGAAAATAATTTTAAAAAATATATTATTTTCATAAATTTAAAAATAAAGTTATAAGCTTGTAAAGGATGATCTACTACTATTTGGTACTCATTTCAAATAAATAAAAATCCAATAACATCTGAAAACTACTTATATCCACTTTGTATGAATGATCCACTTATTTCATGTATTACCTACTTCTTGTTTGCTTATAATTTAGTAAAGTGAAAAATCATTGACAAACACCTAATGAATTGTTAACACTATGGTAGTTTGCAACTTGTTATGTTCCAAACATAAATCATTCATCCACAAGAAACAAATCTAAGTTTAGAGGTAAGTGCTTAACTGAAATAAAATTTTATTGCAATGTCTTGGGTAAAACACACAAAGAAGAATAATGTTATACGATCTCTATTAACCATGTGTTTTGGTATCAACAATGTTAGACATTATTTATGTTCTTCAAAAGTTATTCTTTTTGCCATCATATAATATAACACTAGGACTCTTTAATTAAAGTTCATACATGCTTTCCACCAACATAAGATGAACACAACCTAAAGCAACCATTGAGTGTTTATATGTGATTTTACTTTACTCTTATGCTTAACAGGATGCATGAACATTAATGTTAAACAACTAATCTTGCTTGTGGAGTAAACTTGAATACAAAACAACTCTAAATGAAATCACCCAACACAAATAACACATAATCATCTAGAATGAGATACGGGGTACTTTGCGATGCATCTCATACTTATGCATTAATCATGCTGCTTCTTTAAACATTAGTCCTTACCGGACCAATGATGTTGTTTCCAGATTTCTCGGAGTTTATATTATATCGAAGACCCTGGCTGCATAATCTTGCAGTCAAAAAGGCAAGTTCATCCCTTTTACTAATGTCCTCTTGATGTATTTGTTAAGAAACTATTTTCAAAATGTTAGTATTGCATATCACACAAAAAGGGCCAAACTTATTTTATAATGATATGACTAAGGTTATCCACCAGTGAGGTGGTAATCTCATATGGCTGGCAGATGGGACCACGGTAAGAATGTTGAGGTGGAGGTTCCATTTGCACGGGAAAGGATCATCTAGGACTTAACAACAAATGTCGCCAGTGATTCTTGCGCCGAATATTACGCGCAACCATAAGATTTGGAATGGGACGGAGAAGTCAGATGTACCCTTTTCCTCTCGTACACCAACGGATGCATAGTACAAGCCAGGCGGTGGTAAATCCGCTCATGAGCTTGAGATGGCTCGGATAATAATCTCACCTTCGGGTTGTGGCTTCTAGCATCTTTGAAGGTTGGCTTCAGGACTGATTTGATGCGGTTTCCAAATAGTCAGCAGGCATGAGATGACTGGTTTCCTCTAGCCTGCAACTGAAGTAATGGGGGGTGTGCGGGGATGGTGGAAAGGCGCAGTGATTGGCTTGGATTACTGACTGGGCCCCACACCAAGGAAGTGTGGACGGGAAAGATTCGCCCGGTTGTGCAACAAGGTCTTGATCTCTTATGGGTAAAGCAGCGCACCTCTGCAGAGTGTATGAATGTGACATGTTACTCCACGTTCCAGGACGGAACGACGAACGCAGAAGGAAAGGAGGCTCCTCATAGCCCTAGCCCTGTGACTCCTGACGAGCATAGTCTTCAGAATAAAAGCAACCTTTTAAAGAAATGTTTTCGAAAACTTGTATTAGCCTACGACAATCCATTGTCTGTGGCTGTATTTATGCATCAAACTTCCCACCTTGCATAATGAACTTGCTGGGTAACGATGTTACTCACCCTTGCCTCCTAAACCCCTGCTAGACATGAAGAACCACAAAAAGGCAGCACTTTAGGCTATGAAGACTCTGAAGACGGATAAACTCAAGATACCAAAGAAGGCAACTACATCGAGTTGAAGCAATTGATGGAAGACGGAGGACAAATGAAGGCGTAGTGTAAAATAGGATAGATTCCTAGTCATAGAACCTATCTCTGTAGGCGTTGCTGAAGCGCAATCGCAAGCCTAGACGTATTAGAAGTAGGCTTAGTATAGGTTAGTTCCTCCGAGATTTCCATTTGATGTTCTTTTATTAGGGCCTTGCCTCATTGTTTCGAGGAGGTTCTAAAAATCTGTTGTTTTGGATTTGCTGTTTGTAATCTATAGTCATGCCTTGGACCTGCGATGTTTCTGTTGTACCACTCTGATGACGTAACACTGGTGGACGGTGATCCATTGGTGCTATGTCAACGACTATAGCATACTACACCATGCAGTGGTATGCTGGGTCACCACAGATATTGATCTTAGTAACTATTTTGAAAGAGGGAAGCATTCTAATGAATTCCAAAATAAATTTAATGATCATGTTTATGTGCCTATATTATCTAAGTTGAATGATTCTTGTGGTTATATGGTTAAATTTATTTTTGCTACTGAAAGTTATTATGAGAGAGGGAAACATGGTTTTATGTATCTCAACAATATTAAGTTTCCACTCTTTATGTTGAATTTTTTGAAGTTGCACTTGTTTTGCTTTCCTATGCTTATTGCTTTGTGCTTTCATGACTTGTTTCTTTACAAGATTTCTTTGAATAGGAAGAGGGTTAGACTTAAAAAGTTATTTATGTTTACCTCTTTATGCTCTCCTATGTTTTTCAACTCTCATCTTTATGAGAGCATCATATGAATCTTTGTGCCTAGCTCAAAGGCGTTAAACAAAAGCGCTTATGGGAGACAACCCACTTTTATTTCCTGTTATTTTAATTTGTTTTGCTTGTGTCAAGGACTTGTCCTACCTCTATAGCAATTCCTTTGTATCTTATTTTTATTGCAATGTTGTGTCGAAGTTAAGCCTCTAGTTGAAAGTTGATGTTAAAATTCAATTCCTGTGCTGAAATTGATTTCTGCTATCCACCGTAAACATTATATCAATTCACTGGAGCGTCAGAACAATCTGCCTTTTTTTGTGCATAATCCACAGATTTATATGCAACTTTCATTAGTTTTGAGTTGTCTGATCTGAGCAAGTTAAGTGGCTTGAAAAAATTCGTCTTTACGGACTGTTATGTTTTTGATAGATTCTGCCATTTTCTTTTGCAATGCCTCCTTTGCTATTTTGATTGGATCTTTTTATCCTTTTGAGTATCGGTGGCTGTAGCTAATGTCCAGTAGAAATGGTAGCAATTGTGTTCCTACAGATTATCAGAAAGTTTTGTGCACTAACCCTCTAATGAAGTTACTCTATGTTTGGTGTGGAGGAAGTTTTCAAGGATCAAGAGAATAGGATGATACAATTAGATCAAAAGGATAGTAACACCAAATCTTGGGGATGCCCCGGTGGTTCACCCCAATATAATTCAAGAAGACACAAGCGTCAAAGCTTGGGGATGCCCAAGGTACCCCCCCCCCCTTCTTCATCGACAAACTATCAGGTCCTTTCTAGTGAAACTATATTTAAATTCCGTCACATCTTATGTGCTTATCTTGAAGCGTATGTTTGTGTTTGTTATTATTATTTTCGTTCTCTGAATAAATATGGATCCTAGCATTCTTTTGTGTGGGAGAGAAACACGCTCCGCTTTTTCATATGAATACTCGTATTCTTCACTTATATTCGTTGAGTATTCGTCTTTTGTTATCGTTTGCTCTCTAGCTCTTGTTTTTCATGCATCTCTTGTTAGAGTTGTTAGCTTTGTTATATTATACTCTCATATCTCATTGTTTAATTACTTGGAGAGTTTACCTTTTAAATAAGTTGATTGATGTTTGGTTGAGAAAATGCTAAATGTGGTAGATGGTATAACTAAATGATACATTAATCTTGTAGATCATTAAATTGTGTCACTTGAATCATTGATGTTGTTTTGAGATATTAATTTGCTTAATGGTGAACATGATGGTCTAGTAAAGTGGAATGATTAAATGATTGGTCTAGAAACTTGAAAACTGTGCCACACTTAAATATCCAGTTGATTGCATAATGGTATATGACTTCTTTCTGCCTAAGGCAACCGTAATGGCTTTATGTATGCGCTACGGTCGGGTCCCCAACAGTGAACTTGTTCATTTGCCACAGCACCCCTAAGAAAAAATTTCATTATGCCTTGCATGATCATATTTTTATATGGAATCTTTTTACTTGTGAGTTCTAAAACTGCGGTTTTCATGGCACTTCCACCACCATATTGCTAGCCTCTTCGGTAATTTGCTTTGACCTTTCTCACATTAAGAGTTGGTGCATTTTTTGCGGGTACATCCAAACTCGTGGGAGATCTTCATCTTGTTCTCCTACACATAAGCCAACCATCTTCCTCAAAACAGCCACCATAGCTACCTACTACAGCATTTCCATAGCTGTTCCGAGATATATTGTCATGCAACATCCATCTTACATTACATGACTTGTTGTCATTCATTACTTATTTATTGCTTTGCGTGTTTCTATAAAGCTGATGTGTGATTTTACCCATGTTACGCTAGAGCACTACATAACCTGCTACACTGGCAGAGGTACCGTTGTCATATGTATTCTTATGGCACATTCATATTAGTTTCTTGTATCATCAGTGTGTTGTTTTATCATCATTAGTGTTTTGTCATATATCATATATCATACTAGGATGCAACATTACTATTCTTTATCACAAACTTGTGCTTATGTTACAACACCATATCTTTTATAGGCATCACTTGTGCTCATGTTATATAACGCCCCGGGATTTATCCCAATTTAGTTTTTGTTGTTTTCTTTTGTGCATCTTCATGTCATCATATCATCATGCTTTTTTTCACTTCATTGCATTTAAATTTAAACTCCCTTTAAATTCAATTCCCACAATTAAATTCAAATACTTTTCAAATTAATTAAAATGGGTAATTCAAATATTTTGCAAATATTATAAAAACTAATTTATTAAATTGCCTATTTTAAAACAAAAACTATTTTGTAAAGTTTCATTATACAAATTGTTTTTCTATTTTGTGTTAAATGCAAAAAACAGAAAAGAATTAAAAAAAGAATAAAACCAGAGAAAAAAAACCCTACCTGGGTTGTTCTCTCCCTCCTGGCCCATCTCCTCCAGGCCCAAAGGCCCACCCCCTCGCTTTCCCCTACCTTCGTACGGTCTCACAAAGGAGATGCACATGGCGTGACGCAATGGCAGTCCTCACCTCCTCAACCACTCCCCCTCCTACTTAGCCGCCCCCTGCTCTCTCCCCCAAACCCTAGAGCCCTTCCTCCTCCCCCTCCGGCGCCGCCTCCCTATTTTTCCCCTCCCCTTTTTGTTCTATGTCTCCCCCACCGAGGCAACACCATGGCCGGAAGAGCTGCACAGCGCCGTCGTCATGGTCACCCTAGATCCCTCCCGATGGCGGGAATGAAACCCCCACTGCTCCAGCTGCACCCCCGCTGAAGGACGTGAGCCGGAGTCGCCGGAGGCGTCCACGACGACCTCAACTCCACCGGCCACCGAGCCCGCCGCCCCCTCCTCCCCGGACGATTTCGGCTCGCATCCGAGCCCTCCGAGACCGCCCCGACCTCCCAAAGTGAGCCGCACCCCTCTCCCCTTCCTTTCCCCTCCTTCTCCCCTTGCTCTGGTCGCCGCCATCGAGCGTAATCGCTGCAGCGTTTTGCAGTTCGTCGCCGTCCCTGTCTCCATCTCCGTAAGCCTGAAACTAACTGTCGAAATTCAGTTAACGCGCGTTGTTTTATTTTATGTTTAGTGCGTGTCCTAAACGTCCACTAATCCGAGCGTAACCCAGTGGCAGCCCTCCTTCGCATCTGCACCAAGCTCCCGAGTTCGAATCCCGCAAGGCCTAAAACCTCATTTTTCTCTGTTTTTCTTCAGATTCGGCGTCCTACATCAGGTTCATAAAGAATTCAACTCATAATTTGTCATCAGCACTGAGTCGGCCCTGTGGTTAGCACCACCTATCCTGCGCTTGGCCGGAGACCCGAGTTCGAATCTCCCTTGGGCGCGTTGGAATACAAATCCCACCTCCATCTGTCATAGACTCCCAGAGACAGATCAGCGATGCAATCTTGCACAGAGCCCCCTGGCTCTCTGGTTTCGCTTAGGAGCCCCTCCCCAGCATTGTTTCCATCAGAGACAGGTCCTGTATTTTTGCAGAAATAACCCTAAACTTAATATGCTAATAACTTTTAATTTATAACTCCAAATAAAATAATTTGTATATGTTTATTTATCAGAAAAATGCAATGAATATTAATATGCCATTTGTATGCCATTTTGCATCTGTTATTTTAATTGCCTAGTGCAATTTGTTAATTGCAACTAAATAATTTAATATGGAATGTGTGGGGTAATGGATATATAATGCCCTATTCCATTTAATTTAATTAGATCACCCATGCCATGTGTTGCCATGTTAACCAACATTTAATATTGCTGATAAATAAATAACTTGCACCTAAATATTAATTGTCGGGGTTGCTTTCCCGTTTAATATGGATTACCTGCATTGTATTGCATCTTGCCATGCCATGCATCATTCTCGTATGATCATGCTGAATCTTTTGCCATAGTTGTAATATGCATCTTTTACGCTTTCCAGTGTTTGTTGCTTCTTCGCGGATAAGACGTTGAGATGTGTGAGCAACGACAAGATCTGCTTACATGCGGGATTCCAGGCAAGCAAAGTTTGCTTGTTTACCTATACATTGTCTTTCATTCCTGCCGTTGATCTCTGCTACCCTAGTATTCGATTCTTATCGCGATCCAATCACATGTTTATCCTGCAGCCCATACAACTTTATCCCCACATCCTAATACCCGTTGCATGTTTATCTGTTGGCCTTGCGAGTCGAAGCGCATGCTTAGAGTTGTTTGTGCGAGTCGTCTGTATGTCTTATTTATTTCATATGCTTAGTATGATAGATTATTCTACCTTAATAAAATGTTGTCTATATTGGGGTATTATAATTAAAAGATAAGGCACCGGCGGAAGGCCTTGCGAGGTGCTTTGTTCTGCTAAGTGTCGACCTAGAAACTGAGATTTTGTCCTCGGATCCTATTTTGAGCGCACTAACCGCTTGTGGGAGGCCCTATGGAGCCCCCCGCGGCTTCGATCTAATCTGCTTCTTATCCAGGGCGCCGCAAGTAGTACGGGCTTTCCATTTGATGCATGCATATGGTTACCTAACGATCTCATGATGATGGAGTAGTCGATTCTCATATAGGGTGGCACGTTCTTAGAGTGCTATGAAGGTCGATCCCGCGGGCACTGGACCTGATTAGCCGTGCACACAATCATGCGGTTCCCTGGATGGGTTGTAGAGAAGAGATTTGCCGTGTTGAGATGACCTACCTGCTGGTTTGCATTTTTTGGGTTGATCGAACGAGTACGGGTCTAGTAATGCACCCCTGCAGGGTATAATCTTATCGATGAGCCGTGTCCACGGTTATGGACGACTTGGTGATTATGGCTAACAAGATCTAGACAACTTACACCTAATTAAGGTTAATTAAATTGACTAGTAATATAGAGATACTTTCACAATAAAGGGTAACTAAAATTGTTCAATGTGTGAGTTTCCCGAATTGCTTCCTCATACTTGGTTGAGGGGGTTAATCCGAGAATGGGTTATGTTTGGTGTTAGTTGTAGATGTTTATCTTATGCGCTGTCTTATCCCTCTCTAATTAGACGGAAGTTGTAGCGTGTCTCTTTAGGTTGCTAGTGTTGCTGCCGCTAAGTCCAACTCCCCCATATTTTGGGAGATTGTGTAGAAAGTAGGCAAGTCGGTTTTGCTTGCCAGGGAGTGCCCTGACCCTCTTTTGGGTCGTGCTTTATGTGCAGTTAACAGGTTTAAAGTCTGACAACGTTAGTTTGGGAATCCCTCCGGCTTGGCTGGGCAGGGATATGGCGCCATTGCTTATCTTCAGGACTCTTAGTCCAATTTGTATCTTATCCATAGTCGGATACTATTTTTGCTTCCGCTGTCATTTGTATCTTTGTATTGTAATATTTGTATCTTGACTCGTTCGAGTCGTTGTTGTAATTATATCTTCTGTTGTATTTGTGGATGTATCGGAACTGTTGTAATGTTATCATAATTCCACCCACATAATGCGCATGTTTCGGCGTGCACATTATGTCTGGTGGGCGATCTAAAATCGTTATTATGCGGATTTCGGTGGGATCGCTTAAATCTACATAGTATCGATTTTAGGGCGTCACATGTTATAGCACCATATCATTTGTAATCATCATTTGTGCTCATGTTTAGCACCTTTACTCCATATGAGAGAGTTTTCATGTCTTAGTTGCATAACTATGTGGGAACTTTACACTATAGAACTTGGCTTGTATATTCCAATGACGAGCCTCCTCAAAAGTGCTCTAGGTCTTCGTGAGCAAGCAAGTTGGATGCACCCCCACTAGTTTCATTTGAGAGCTTTCATATACTTATAGCTCATTGTGCATCCGTTGTATGGCAATCACTACTCGTTGCATAGTTTCGATTGTATGACTTTCTCTTGTCTAATGATCATTTATAGCTTTGTGAGTGTTTCTTCCGTTGGCCTTCCAAAACTCCGTTAACATTCTCTTAGCCATAACATCCTGGTGCCAGGAACCAACGTTGAACGCTTGCTTGTTTCTTTTGAACAAATAATATATTGATCATCTACGTGCATATTGCTATTACTTGACTTGATCCTTTGATAAAGTTGTCATGTTTGTTGGAAGCATTAGATGATTATATTGTTGTGCCTGAAGCTTAAATCATCTCTAATATCTACTTTGCACAGTTGATTGCTATCTAGTACTATATCATTGAAAGCTTTGCTTGGTTCACCTACTTGTTTGTTCATTACTCCTTTGATATCAATATAAACTACAACCCTTATTCATTTGATCTCAGTATACATGCCTTACATTATTACATGATCAAGATTGTGTTTAAGCATGTCACTTCAGAAATTTTTCTTCTTTTATCGTTCTTGCCTACTCGGGGCGAGTAGAACTAAGCTTGGGGATGTTGATACGTCTCCAACGTATCCATAATTCCTTGTGTTCCATGCTATGTTATATCATGTTATTACATGTTTTATATGAATTTTATATAGTTTTATGCATTTTCTAGGACTAACCTATTAACAAGATGCCACAGTGCAAGTTCCCTGTTTTCTGCTATTTTTGGTTTCAGAAAAGCTCTTAAGGAAATATCCGCCAAATTAGAAACAAGCCAACCAGTGAAAGTTATATACATTTTATATAGTTTTATTTATTCAACTTTGATGTCATTGTTGAGAATGTCCACCGGTGAAAGTAGGATCCCTAGGCCTTGTTTCTAAGCATTAAAACATCGTTTCCAACAAGTTCTGCTACATGTTTACTTGCTGCCATTTTTATTACAGATTGCCATTACTGCTTATAATCATCCATATTACTTGTATTTCACTATCTCTTCGCATAACTAGTGCACCTATACATCTGACAAGTGTATTGGGTGTGTTGGGGACACAATAGACTTCTCGTATCATTATTGCAGGGTTGTTCGAGAGGGTTATCTTTGACCTCTACCTCCGTGAGTTCGATATACCTTGGGTGATTCACTTAAGGGATTGCTGCTGTCCTACAAACCTCTGCTCTTGGATGCCCACCACTGTCTACAAGAATAGAAGCGTGGGTAGACACCAGTCAGCTTGAAGTAGATGTCATACAACCTCTTTACATGAGTCTCTAGACAGGTATGCTCCTCCATGTGAATGGTCCGGAACTTTCTAAGCTGTCTGAATTGCTCATGTCTCAATTCATCTTTGAAGTGTGTTTTGATCGCATCAATCATGATCTATGGCTACTTGTGTCGAAACAACTCTTTCCACTCAGGTGCTAGGCATACGGTCATGGTGATCTCCACTTCTATGAATATGTCTCGACGCCTGCGGAATTCATCATCCTCCTCCTCGCTAGCAGAATCATCGGTCTATCTCCTAATGCTTCTTCGATGACATATAGGATGTTGTTGTGTTGGAGAATGTTTCTAAGACCGTTGTACCATCTGATGAAGTTGGACCCGTCGGCTTCTAAGGTAGAATCCAGACTCTTAAGGAAGTAACCGAAGTACAATTCGTCTACAAATATGATCGCAAAAGAGGTAGGTAAAGTTCATAACATATGTGAGTTTTAGGTTATAATCCAATTATTAAAAACACTCTACTAAAATTATTATCCCTACGATAATCTTAGCAATTACACGACCCTCATCCACCAGACTAACCCCCGATCGTCACGGCTGGCAGCACAACTTCAAAGGTGGACATAAATGTTGATCACAACAACTTTGTGACTCATGCTTGATCTTCCGTGTTCCGAGGCCATATCTGCATATGTTAGGCTCGCCAATCAAACCTCGAAAACCATGCGTGTGCAACATGGCTTACACCCACTGTATGCGAACGACGAGATGTTTGACACCCGATCGTCACGGCCTGCCTCATAATGTAGAACTTTCTTGGTGGTGCGCAACGAGGGAGAACACAATTTTGGTATTTGTTAAGGATTATCTTATTTATGATACTACCGTTGTATATCTAACATATAAGCAATCAATAGGATGCATACACAGCAACACAATATCAACATAAAGTAATGAAGTGCGATGTGACATGGTCGTCGCGCCTAGACCTCCATGGCGCCATGAACCCTGGACCTGGCGCATTGGCATGGCTCCGAGTCTACGGTGCCCTCCATAGCCTCCGACAGTACGATTAATATCAAACTTACTGTAACCATGTCACATAAAGTAACGCCTCTTCAAAACAAAGTTAGACGCCTCTACCTTTATTTAGTTTTGCAAGTTTTACGTGGCATATAGGCTTATTCGTAAGAGAACCGTTTCCTCACCTACGAACTTTGTACCACAACGTCGATCATATAATTGCATGTTTAAGCATCCCTTTTGGGACCTCCATTGAAAATGCTTTGCCGACTAAAGAGAGAGAAACGGACACCCGCCAGCCACAGATACGGTGCAAGCCGTATGTTAGTAGTGGAACCAGTCTCGCGTAAGCGTACGTGTAAAGTCGGTCCGGGCCGCTTCATCAACTCAATACCGAAGGCATCGCACGTGCACGCTAGAGGGTAGCAAATATAAGAAAGACGTCCTCATCCAACATGAGTTCTAACCATATCAGCAGTACTACGCATAGATCGGCTATGATACCACTAAGGGGTTCCTGTGCAGAAAACAATATTTTTTCTTGCGTAAGAACGCCCTAACTAGACAGGATCTATCTATCTAGTACATGCGATAACGGTGGCGGAACGGGTCACATACCTCCATGTAGACCGATAGCAGGGATTACGCTCCCGCACAAGCGTTGACGATGAAGTCGTACGTAGCTGACCTCGAGGTCGCGGAGAACTTGCCGCGATGATGTAGACGATGACGTCGGGATGTCGACGATGACCTGCGTCGACGGGCGCCGGGCAGAAAATGGCGTGGCGCCGGCAGCTGGGCAGCGGCAGGGCTGCTGGGTGGGCAAGACGACGTCACCCAGGCTCCTCAAATGTGGCGCCTCAGAGCACTCGCAAGCATACGGAGCTTAACAACAACCCCTGGTCACTCAGATCCAGCTGAGATCGCAGGGGTAGAACTTTTCTGGAATCCCGCAGGGCAACGGCGCCCAACGGTATAGCTTTGGTGGAGAGAGGAGGCAAAACGGGCGGAGAAACAGCTCAGCCGGCCTGCTACAAATTCAATTGTATTTTTTCTATAATTAATCCAATTAATATGCTTTGCTATATAAAGGGGGGAGGGGGTGTGCAAACACCTTGCCTCCCCCATGTGGGACTAAACAAAGGAGAGGGGGTTCGGCCGGCCATGGTAGGGCCGAACCTACCATGGGCCCCTTCCCTCCTTGGTGCGGCTCCCCCTAATGGGCCCCAATTGGCCCATTAAGTGGGCTGCCCCTTTTTCCTTTATTTTTAATTAATATTAAATTAATATACATACTAGTAATTCATAATTAATATATTTGCATATTATTTAATCTCCCGTGACTCCGAAACATTTTTCGGACGACCCAAACATCTTTCAGACATTCCCGGAACCATTCCAGACCTTCCCGGAACTCTTTCCGGACCACCGGAACTCTTTCCAGATCATTTCTCTCTCTCAATAAAATCCTATAATATTCCAGAACCTTCTCCAGGTGTCGTTAAGACGTTAAGCTTGTTACGCTACGGTTCGAGAACACTCCAGACATGGTCGAGACCCTTCGCTCGCCAATGACCGCCAGGGATACCTGGATGCATATGACGGTCACTGTGCATTCCACGAATATCGTTGTTGAACCATAAACATGATATTTATTCCCTTTGTTTCTGCGATACTCATTGTCCGAAATGTGGTCGTAGACATCCAATGCCATGTTGCATCTCGTTACCGACATAGGTTATTAACTCGTCTCCGATATTACATCTCCATGACCTAGTCATACGCTGCGCAGCTATATATAGATGCAATATCACCGAGTGGGCCCAGAGTATCTTTCCATTACAAGAATGAACAAATTCTGCTCTTGATCCTTACGTCTCAACATACTCTTTCGGGACACCCAAGATGGACACCGTTATTGTCATGCTATATAAGACACGACGTTTGATGCTCTCAAAGCATCCCTACGAAGTAGCAATAAGCACGGTCTCACGGTCTAAGGAATAAGCTATCATATAACTTATTTATTGCAAATGGAAAACATCGTAATATGATCCTATTCCAATACTTTACGTATGTCCATCACCTTATTCAACTAATAAGATGACCCCACTGCCAACCGACGCCATTATCCATGATCGGGAATCTCGATCATATGTTGCCCAGTGGACTAGTTTATATAGAGGCTCACTAGGGACTCTGGTTGTCTATGTATCACACGTGTATTAATAATTCCGATTAATACAGTTATAGCATAATACAAAGACATATTATAAACTTATGAGATAATGCGATAAATACTACTTATTTATTTGCCTCTAGGGCATATCTCCTTCAAAGACAGGGAGACTCTTGGGGACTGGGACCGAGCATGACGGGCTCTACTACCTTTATGATGGAAGTGATGAAGTGGCTCTCGTATCTTGCTTGTCACCATGTCAAGAGTTGGTATTACATCATCGTAGGCTAGGTCATCTTTCTTTTGCAGCTATGTCACGTGCATATCCTACTTTGTTCAAGTTGTGTATTAAGGATGCCTTGGTATGTGATGCTTGTGAACTAGCTAAGCATACCAGGGGCTCCTATCCAAGCATCGGTTTGGAAAAGTAAGAGACCGTTTGAAATAATTCATTCTGATGTTTGGGGACCCGGTGAGGTCGTTTCTGTTTCGGGACATAGATGGTTCGTAACCTTTATAGATTGCTTTAGTCGTTACACATGGATTTATCTTCTAAAGCATAAGAGTGATGTTTTGTCCGTCTTTAAAGATTTGTGTGCTCTTATTAAAAATCAACATGACACTAATATTAAAATCTTGCGCACAGATAATGGAACCGAATATGTCAATCATAATTTTGATCAGTTTCTTGCCTTAAATGGTATAGAACATCAAACTACATGTGCTAACATGCCAGAACAAAATGGCATGGCAGAGCAAAAAAATAGACACTTACTTGAGGTTGCAAGGTATTTTATGTTTACAATGAATGTTCCCAAATTCCCGTGGGGCGAAGCAATTAAAACTGCAACCTATTTAATTAATCGTATGCCCCTTCGTGTTTTAGCTCATAAAACTCCTACAGAGTGTCTTTTAAATTCAAATGTGTTTCTTGTCCCTCCAAAGGTATCTGGGTGTGTTTGTTTTGTACATGATTATAGATATTGAGTTGTTAAATTAGATCCAAGAGCACTTAAATGTGTGTTCGTGGGTTACTCCCCGTCAAAAAAGGGTTATAGGTGTTGGTGTCCTTCGGAGCATCGGTTTTTTATAAGCATGGATGTTACATTTCGTGAAAATGAACCATATTATGGTATGTGTCACGAATCTGGTATTTATGTATCTCCACCTGAAGAACAGCAAGAAAGGGGGAGTGTTGAAGGTCCTACAATTGTTCCTGTTATTGCTCCTACTTCAGGTGAAACTCAAATTAGTGACAACACTCTTAGTCAGGGGGAGGACTACACTGACGGTGATAATGATATTTTTTCTCATGAAGGTGAGCAGGATGTGACAAGGGATTCATCACTTCCATCACAAGGCGTGGAATCAACAATGCATAGAGTCCCAGGTACCAATAGTAACTCTTCGGATTTTGTAGCTCCTATTAACACTACAGGGTAGAGTGATAACCAACCATCTATTTGTATAGACAATTTGCCTATAGCTGTACGAAAATCCACTAGAGCTCGAAACCCCCCTGGATATCTCAAAGACTTCGTTGGACATAAATACGATATAGCCAATTATGTTTCCTATAAATATTGTAACCCATCTTTCCCAAGCTTCATTGCTTCTTTGGATTCTGTGTCCACACCACATGACTGGAAAGAAGCCTTAGAGGACTCGAAGTGGAGGGATGCAATGCTTGATGAGATGAGAGCTCTAGAAAAAAACAAAACTTGGGAGCTTGTAGATCTACCGCATGGTAAGCAACCTGTAGGGTGCAATTGGGTCTTTACTGTTAAACATACACCTGAAGGAAAAATTGAGAGATATAAGGCTCGTCTGGTAGCGAAAGGGTATACACAAACTTATGGTATAGATTATGAGGAGACCTTTGCACCGGTGGCAAAGATGAACTCAATTAGGACAATCATATCCTGTGCTGCAAACTTTGATTGGAATATCTATCAATTGGATGTTAAAAATGCCTTCCTACATGGTGATCTTCGTGAGGAAGTCTATATGCATATTCCACCTGGTTTTGAATCCTGTCAAACCGAAAGAAGGGTGTTGCGCTTGCGCAGGTCACTATATGGTCTAAAGCAATCACCACGAGCGTGGTTTGACAGATTTAGACAAGCTATGCTAAAAAGGGGATATTGTCAAAGCAATGCCGATCATACACTATTTTACAAACACAATTGTGATATGGTTGCAATTTTAATAGTGTATGTTGACGACATTGTGATCACATGAGACGATTCCAAGGAAATCCTAAACCTGAAACAATATCTAGCACATGAATTCAAAGTGAAGGACTTGGGGTTTCTGAGATACTTCCTTGGCATAGAGGTCTCACGAGGATCAAAAGGTATCTTTTTATCTCAAAGAAAATATATTCTTGATCTGCTTAGAGAGACGGGTATGTATGGATCACGTCCTGCCGCTACACCTATTGAACAAAACTATCGGCTAAGTAGCAACAAGGGGAGATCTGTGGATCGTGAACGTTATCAAAGATTAGTAGGGAGATTAATATATCTTTCTCATACCCGTCCTGATATTGCCTTTACCGTAAGTGTTGTGAGCCAATTCATGCATGACCCCAAAACAATACATTTGGAGGCCGTAAATAGAATTCTAAGATATCTTAAAGGATGCCCAAGAAAAGGTCTATTATATTCAAAACAAGGAAATCTACAAGATGAATGTTATATGGATGCTGAATGGGCAGGCTCCTTGGACGATGGGCGATCTACTTCAGGTTATTGCACTTATGTTGGGGGAAATCTAGTTTCATGGCGAAGTAAAAAGCAAAGTGTAGTTGCCAGGTCAACAGCTGAAGCCGAGTTTAGGGCAATGGCTCAAGGTTTATGCGAACTTTTGTGGTTACAGATTCTTCTATCTGAACTGAAGTTATATCAGCATAAACCTTTGATGCTTTATTGTGATAACAAGGCTGCCATCGATATTGCTAACAATCCTGTTCAACATGATCGTACAAAGCACATCGAAATAGATCGCCACTTCATAAAAGAGAAGCTTGATAGTGGTATAGTTTGTTTACCATATGTAACTTCAGCTAGTCAAGTAGCTGATGTCCTTACAAAGGGATTTCCAGAGAGGCAGTTTTCCAGTTTTTGTAGCAAGATGGGGCTATATGATGTGTTTGCCCCATCTTGAGGGGGAGTGTTGGTAGTTAGATGTAATTACCTAGGTATTCAAGGTCTAAAATGTAAAAGGGAGCTGATATAGAGGGGATCATTGGAGAAGGATCAAGAGAACTCCTCTTATCCTTATTTCCCCTCCCTCTCACCGTGTACTCAAGTTCCACCAAGAAATCAATCTAAGAGTCTGATGTTTTCAGAGTGAGATTCAATATGGTTGTTCAAACCAAAGCTCGACAAGGCTGAAAAGCCAAATTTCTGCTACAATTTTCAGCGAATCTTAGTGAACTGTGACGGCACATTTGCCATTGCATACCCTAGTTTCCTAGCATGAAACCTGATGTCATGACTCATGAAACTGATGTATTGGCCTTGTGGAATGTGATTAAAATCGTACTTGCGAATTTTGGAAAGTTTGAGGACTTGGGGAAACACCGGTCCGGGTTTGGTCCAGACTCGAGACGATGCCATCAGTGAATCCTCCAATAAGGTATTGCAAGCACCTTTCTTTGAAGCAAAGATGGCTGAATTTGCGTCCCTTGCTCGTTATCTTGCACCCAAAGCCACAATCCAACACCACCGGTCCATGCAGCACAAAACCCGTAAGCAACCTGCTCATTACTCTGGCCACTAGGACACACCCAAAATCCAGATAAAAACAGTCGCGTCATATCGCATCCTCGCGGAATCATGGTTCATCAGAACAAACCAAGGGAGGAATAGAAAAGAGAGAGGAGATGTTGCTGGGGAAAGGGTCTCTGGACCTGGTGCTGGTGCCGTGTGGCATGGTCATCATGTTCGGCTACCACCTCATCCTCCTCTACCGGATTCTCCGGCATCCCGGCACCACCTTCATCGGCTACGAGAACCACAACAAGCTGGCGTGGGTTCGTCGCCTGACCCAGGCAGGTGACACGCATGCCTTGAGCAACAACCATGATCTCCTGTTATTTATTTCTCATTTGAATGAAATTGGCTGTTTGTGAAGGCGACTCCAGAGGAGATGGTGCTGGCGCTTAGCGTAATCTCCAGCAGCATCGCCGCATCGACGAACCTGGCCTCGATGTCGATTGCGCTGGGCTCGCTCATCGGCGCATGGGTCAGCAGCACCACCAAGGTGTTCATGACAGAGCTTGTCTACGGCGACAACAGCCAGGCCACGGCGGCGGTCAAGTACATCTCCCTCCTCGTCTGTTTTCTAATGTCCTTCACTTGCTTCATCCACTCTGCAAGGTAAATAACTTTCAGCATTCTAATAACAAGCAAAACTCAGGCCTGGTTGCTGCGCAATTCAGGTACTATGTCCAGGCCAGCTTCCTGGTAACCACGCTGGACTCCGACGTCCCAGCGAGCTACATGCAGCATGCCGTGATCCGAGGGGGCAACTTCTGGGCCATGGGACTACGAGCACTCTATTTCGCGACGACGCTGCTCATGTGGATCTTTGGGCCCGTACCAATGTTTGTCTGCTCACTATTCATGGTGTTCATCCTACACATGCTGGACAACAACTCTTTGCCCCTGCACCAGTACAAGTTTACAGTTAGGAAACGGAACGATCACAGAGCTATGGCAACCACTACTACAGTCACAAGGCAGCCAAGTCGTCAGCATGCAATTAATAGTAGTCCAATATTATCGCCTGTTACATTTTTCCCTTGATAATGTAAACGTTTTGTTACAGAACATACATACGAGTGCAAAGTTTCATTATATGTAAGGAATGTTCAAACACAATGTTCATTGTGTATTCCATTCCCTGAACAAATGGTGTCAAGAAATCAGGATACAAAACGGAACTACAACATCAACATCAAGTACTGTATGGAAGTTCATGGTTCAGAAGCAGTGGTTCCGGCTTAGCATTCTTGAGTTCTTGGCAGATTTCCATCTAAAATCCTCACATTCCATACCCTTCAGCATCACTAAATCCATGTTAAGCATGGCACCTCTTTGCCTTACCTCCCCACGTCTATGCTTTCTATAGAAAAACTGTGAGGACATTCAGGTCCTTCTCATTGCCGTCAGTGGATTTCTTATTTCCTCGCTTCTTGAGCTTGTTTTTTAACCTGAATTGATCTTCCCTGTTTTTCTCCCATCCTTTCTTGTGCTTCTTGTAAATGAACATCGCTGCTCGGGCATCCTCAATCTGCACGATTACCAAAATGGCCATGCAAACTAGTTATGCACAAAACAAATATTAACAAGGAAGTGTTAGACCAAGGACAATGAACTTTCATACAATATAAAGTCACCCTATGAGCAAGTCGTAGCTATGGATCATGTGAGCAAGTAATATTAACTCAAGAACAAATCACAAATATAAATATGTTAAGGAGATTTGACAATAAGCCCCTGTTCGATGTGAGTTTGTACACCAAGCCTCAAAATCCAACATTGTTGACTGAGCTCTTGACCATTCAGTTTGTGTAACCATAGCATTCAAATCTCACTTTGTTGATCTTACTCCCTCTGATCCATTATTATTGTCGCCAACTGTTCAGAGTTTTGTAATAGCCTAATACACTTCCCACGACACTTGTACTGGACCGGAGGGAGTACTAACATTCATATAGTCGTGGACCCTTTCAACAAATACATCCCCAACATGGCAATCATTTGAGTTAAATTAATATACCATTTTGTTCGTTACAGGAGGGAGCAGTGTGATTTCCTACCGACGGCTGAGATGGAGAGGAAAATATTAGGCCCAGAAGCCCAGTAAGCAGGGTTTTTTTAATAAATGAGACGGTAAAAAAAGTCTATATCCTCTAGATTGACAACCTCGCCTCACCGCGCGCCTCCTCTACCGCCGCCGGCCGGCCGCCCGCGCCGCCCCTTTCTCTGCCCGACCCGCCCCCCGCTCGACCACCTCTCTCCCTCTCCTCCCTTCGCCGGTGCAGCCGCGCCGCCCCCTAGATTGCCAGCTCCGGCCGCGGCGCCCCCGACCTCGTCGCCTCGGCCCAGCCCCCCGCCGGCGCCTCCCTCCGGCCGCCCGCAAGACGCTGCCCTCCACTCCTCGATCCCTCCAGCTTTGGTGTACGCGCCTCCATACTACGCCTCCGCGTCCAAGTCCGACGCTCAGCCGGCACTCGCTCGAGCACGCTGCCGCCACCTCCACGCAGTCGCCGTCTCGGCTTCCAGCGCCGGTGTCTCCACCTCGCCCGCGCCTCCAGACGACGCCGCCGTGTCCAGCTGACCCCTGTCGCCTCCTATTCCGGCGTCTCGGCCTGCAGCTCGCAGACGGTTGAACACAAGGCCGCCGGCTGAACACAAGGCTGTCGGCTGCGCGTTGCTCCGTCTTGAGTCCGGTTCGTTCCTCCGCCTTGATTTGTATTCCAGACCGGCAACCATCGTCCAGTCTCGCCTAAGGCAGTAGGTACGTTTCCCTCCATCCACTGAAATGAAGAACAGTCAGTTATCTTCTGGACATGTACATGACTGAAACCTAGATTAATTTGAGAGACCCGAGAACTTACTGTTTTTTCGGACCAAACTCAAACACAAGGATGGTTGTAGAGGGTGATAGTGGTGGTAGTACCATCAGCTTTATTTCGGAGTCAAATATGGGCTGATGCATTTCTTCCGATGTCCTATATATCAAGTGCATCCAATTGTTCTGATGGGAAATTTTAATTAATTACATGTAGAAATATTTGCTTTGTGCTTCAATGAAGCTAGTTCGTTCTGTAGGAAACTTTCTTTTGTTTCAGTAGCAGCTAACATGATTGTTTAGAAACTTTATTGGGCTTTTTCTTTGGCGCAACCAAACACCATTAGTAATACGCATTTTATCCCATGATTTCGATTCTTGTAGGATTCACCGTATCATGACATCTGTATGTAAGTTCTTGTGTTCCTATATTGTTGTAATCTTACGAATCAAAGGAACTTGTGCTTGTGCATTGACTGAATGAGCTAGCACTGAGATCTTGCTTTGTGTTGTCTTCCAGAAACGGTTGCTCTAAATTAAAGATCAAAGTATAGTGCTATAGTTTTACTAGATACATTTAATTTAAATTAATTTACTAGATACATTTAGAATACTTGCTTTCTGTTCCTTCTTGTCATGAAAACACTTATATCCATAATTAAGGTAGTTCCTGTTATTTTTCTTCGTCATGTGATACATGTCATGTGGATATAAGTTCTGGCAAAGCAGTCGAAAATTGTATTCATGCATGAGGGTTAGCTTCGCACAGTGGTGTAGTACAACTGCATCTCTTCGGAGTTCGGTTAAAGTTTGCCACTTAATAAATACCCTATTTAGACCATATTTCTGCTCCACTCCGCATGCAGTAATTAGAAAACAAGTAATGTTACATCTGTTATGATTATTAGTTTGAGAAAATCACATCTTGCACATGAAATTATCTTTTTAATTTGAGACATGTTTTATTTGAGTAGTAACGTGACTATTAATTTTCTGATATGCAGTTCTGAGAGATGGAGCATGAGGATGATGAGTACCTCCGTATGGTTAGCAAGACCTTCAGAACCGAGGACGAAGGATACCAGTTTTATGAGAAGTGTTATTTTGATACTTCATGGGATGAACAGCAAGATAATTTTTGGATTTATAGATTCTCAAACTATAATAGTAGGCCATGCTTTTCAGCTAGATAACTTTTGAATATTTTTCATAAGATGGCTAACTATTTACGTGCTCACCTTCAAGATGATTTATGATTCTGGCAGACAACCTGTGCTGCAAGAAGTTCAAGGTGAGTTTCTTTCTCTAGAGTTTCAATCTTTGGTTATGGAGTTTTGTGAATGAAGAATTCTGTAAAATGAGTTTTTAAATGAATGTCAGTGCAGTGAATGACGTTTTTTTCCGGTGAATTTGAGATTTCATTTTACACTTTTAGTTGAGCTAAAAGCTAACCTACGCAAGTAGACTGGTTAAACTTTTGTTGAGGTATAACCTTGCAAATATTTCCATGTCTTTTTTTTCCTTTTGAACAGGTGGTGTTTAAGTACGAGAACAAGATGACATAATAAGAAGCAATTGTTATTTAAGCGTTAATGCGACACTGGACTTTTAGTATGATCTGAATTTGAAGATGAAGAAATAAAGTACGAGAAGATGACAGAATTAGAAGTATTTTTAAGTGTAAATGTGACAACTGAATGACTTTTAGTATGATCTGAATTCGAAGTGTCTGTGGCCCTTGCTTGGCTCTTTGTGAGACTGGATTTTTTAAGCTTTTTCTGGCGAACTTGTATAAAGTTCCTCGTATGACAATTGAATTGACTTTTAGTATATATTGATATATTTCATCCATCGGAATATTTATCTACCTGTCACCACTCAAGAGACAACTGATCATCAGAGAGAAGGAACACACAAACTCAGTCAAGAAGTACCGAGTAAAACGTGTCATGCCAGGGTAACAGCGGATGGACCAGTTGACTCCGGTGAGTACATAGACAATATAATACATTTCCATAAGCAAGTATTTACCAAAAAAAAACAGCAAGTAGTACATAGACAATGTAAAACATTTCCACGTACATAGTGAAATTTATTTTCTAATTGTAAAATTGTTCATCCTTCTAGTTAAGAGTATAGACCCATGAATCCAATCATCCTGTAGACTATTGTTTGAAGCACATGCGCAGTAGTCGACTGTATCTTCGGCATACTTGTTGAGAAGGTCCTCCCGGATTGACAAATTACAACCCTGTTGAAAAGAAATAGTTTCAGCAATTCAATTGATGGAAAATGGTGTTTAAAAAATCGCATAATATTGTATGTATCTCATGGCTTACAATAAAAACAAACAATACAGCATGAACACCACTGGCAATGACTCTCCCAAGTCAAAAATTGGTGGCAACAGCCTTAAATAATTGCAAATGACACTACAGGGTCCTTGAATAAGGCTATATTTTGGTATGTAATCCTAAAGAAGGTTTAACATGAAATGCAATTAATAAATTATCGGTGACAAATCTATTCTGCTGGCAAATATTATGAACCCACATAAACAAGCGCTTCACTGCTACAGAAATTGAAATGTGTATCCCATATTACGAAGTTGCAGAAATGCTTACTTTCAACAAAACATTCTTTATCAGAGATAAATGCTACTTCAGGTTCTGAAATGGATCATTTTACTATCCATTTATATAACATAAGCAACCATTAAAACGTCCAGATCCCACAAAAGGTGATACAACATAAAAGAAGTGTGGCTTATTTCAGATTCATCACAAATAACAGTGAACAACAATCTATCATGCACAGTTATGCATGAACCAAACCAAATGAATAATACTAGTTCAGGTAATAACTAATTAGTAGATAATGTGTTTTCACCAGGATATGCATGTAGTGCTCCAGGGCAGCAGAACGACTCGCATCGTCTCCACCAAGGCATCAAGCATTATGACATGCCCACCAAGGAGTCCATCTTCTTAATAAACATTCACAAATTCTCCCCCAGACTTGTCCGATTCGAAATTCGTCACCAGTGTTGTTCCATCATCTGATGAATCGCGTAGAGTTGAGCCAACCATCTGCTTAACTTTTCCCGAGAGAGTTCACAAAAACAATCTATCAGATAAACGATGATGATAAACATTTGATAAAGGTTTGGCAGGCACAATTTTATTATGATCAGTCCACTGGCGAATCACGGAACAGTAAAATAATTTAGTCACATGAAAAACCGTGCATCATGTTGCAACCATGTCAAAAGTGCAGGGCACAGTACCGAATGCCCACTATGATTAGCACTATTATTTCTACGGGAGTCTCTCTTCGATACATGGCCTGAAAGAAACAGCTCTGAACCCTGGGATGTGGATGGTGAAGATGCTTGAAGACGATGGCCTCTGCGGCCCGTAGTTTACGGACCTTCATACCCGATGATCTTCGTGCCCCGCCGCGCCTCCACCTCGCCCGCACCTCCAGCACGCTGAAGAGATGGCCGCGATATTGATCCGCGCCACGGCCGGAGCGGCGGCGGCTTCTCCTCTTCAACCACACCGGCCCCACCCGCCGGCGCCTCGCGCTTCCTCCTGCCTCCTCCGTGCTACACGATGGAGCTCAGCGCCTCCCTGGCTCCCCACTCCGACGAGGCCGACGAATTTGATGAAGACGGCGCGTACTCGCGCGAGTGACTGAATGGAGAGATGGATTTAGGGTTAGGATCGGTTTTTCTTAGGTTTCCAAGTTTTTTAACTTGGGTCGGCCTATCTACGTTTATGGGCCGCGACCTGTCCGTCGTGCGGGGTAATTTTACCAGCAGTGTGATTTTACTGCTCAAATTTTTACCACAAGTGTGATTTGATTTGGGTCATTGGAAGGACGAAAATGAAGGGCTGCTATTCATTTGAGGGTACCACAAAACACCTCAAAATCGTACTTGCGAATTTTGGAAAGTTTGAGGACTTGGGGAAACACCGGTCCGGGTTCGGTCCAGACTCCAGAAGATGCCATCAGTGAATCCTCCAATAAGGTATTGCAAGCACCTTTCTTTGAAGCAAAGATGGCTGAATTTGCTTCCCTTGCTCGTTATCTTGCACCCAAAGCCACAATCCAACACCACCGGTCTATGCAGCACAAAACCCGTAAGCAACCTGCTCATTACTCTGGCCACTAGGACACACCCAAAATCCAGATAAAAACAATCGCGTCATATCGCATCCTCGCGGAATCATGGTTCATCAGAACAAACCAGGGAGGAATAGAAAAGAGAGAGGAGATGCTGCTGGGGAAAGGTCTCTAGACCTGGTGCTGGTGCCGTGTGGCCTGGTCATCATGTTCGGCTACCACCTCATCCTCCTCTACCGGATTCTCCGGCATCCCGGCACCACCGTCATCGGCTACGAGAACCACAACAAGCTGGTGTGGGTTCGTCGCATGACCCAGGCAGGTGACACGCAGGCCTTGAGCAACAACCATGATCTCATGTTATTTATTTCTCATTTGAATGAAATTGGCTGTTTGTGAAGGCGACTCCAGAGGAGACGGCGCTGGCGCTTAGCGTAATCTCCAGCAGCATCGCCGCATCGACGAACCTGGCCTCGCTGTCGATTGCGCTGGGCTCGCTCATCGGCGCATGGGTCAGCATCGCCGCATCGACAGAGCTTGACTACGGTGACAACAGCCAAGCCACGGCGGCGGTCAAGTACATCTCCCTCCTCGTATGTTTTCTCGTGTCCTTCACTTGCTTCACCACCCCGCGCCGCCGACTTCAACGAGCTCTTATGTAGCTTCGTGGCTTGCTCCAGCATGCCGGGCACATCGCTGAACTCGGCAGGCTCCTGGCTGCCAGAAGAGATGAAGAACTTGGCGGCAAACCGCTTGGACACCGCCAAAGTCTCGGTAATTAGCTCACCCAGACACGCAAGGCGATCTAGGCGGGGGCTGACAACCTTGTAATCGCCTAAGCCGGCAGCAATTGTATCAAAAAATAAACGTCAGTTTGGCTCAGGCTAACAAACTCGATCATGTGAGCTGCCACCGCATCCTCCGCAGTCTTGGCGCGAGAAGTCTGCTGGGATATCTTCAGCAGCCGCCTTCTCCGCCTCTGCCAATTTCTTGCGCAGGCTATCCAGCTCTCCGGTTAGCCGACTAGTCTCCTGCGCAAACTCAATTTGTTGTGCCTCCATCTCCTTCTGGTGCTCCTCCTTCATCGCCAAGTTGGCGGCCGCCAGATCAGAGGCTTCATTCATAATAGCTTGCATATCAGTAGACGCCTTCAGTATATCCTAGGCGTGATCTAGCAGTTCTACAATATGGATATACTAGCTAAATGATTGGCGGCAGCAAACACAAACATGGCAGAAGGCAAAAGCTCTGTGATTTTACCTTCATCTTTCTTGCGGGCCGCTTCCAAGTCGGCAATCCGCGCGTCCTTGGAATCGCAATCTTTTTTCAGATCGCGATACCGCTTGTTTATCTCCGACCTGGAGGAGATAAGCTCAACATTGGCGGACAGGACGCCCTGCGGACAAAGAAAAAAGCATATAACATATTGTCAAAAAACCCCTAAGCCGACAACCAATATCATTGATTTGCCATCTAAGTGCTCGGGGGTGGGGGGAGACTATGTATATGCTACCAAGTTCCAAAAAGACAACTTACAGCAATGTCGCCCTCCAGGTCGGCAAAGGTCTGGGCGGCGAAGTCGGCAAAAGCCAGAGTGGACTCCTTGGCCTCCTTAAAGGATTCCTAGGGATCCCTAACTCTGCCGCCTCCAGAAGCCGGGGCTGTCCTTCGTGGCCTGTCGGCAACCTCCACCAGCAGCTCCTCCTTGGCGTCGCGTGATCGGACGGCTTCATTGGCCGTAGCCTTAGCCGATGGAAAGGAAGCGTTGGTCGCGCGGCCAGCAGAGGAGGTCCTTGGTGGCGGGCTAGAAGCCGGAACCTGGGGCTGGCGGCGGGCGTCGCTCATGAAGCCGCCGGCCCGCGGCTGAGGAGTTGGCGGCACGGTTGCCGGAGAGGTGCCCTGGGGCCGCTTTCCCCTGGACAAAAGGGATTTGGCCGGCAATTTGGAAGTTTTCACCCGCTCCCTGGCGACAAAGCAAAGTTAGCCAGATGAACACCAGTAATGAAGAAGGCCGACAAATGACTAAGGCAGAAATGAGTACCTTCGGGGGATGTTAATCCCCGCGTTCTCGTCAAGGTCGACGAGCACCGACTCGGTAGCCGTTGCGGTCCGTTTCTTCCTCTCGGCGTTAGCCGTAGAGGAAGCAGCGCCGGACGCCTTGTGCTTCTTGGTTTTCCCGGCTCTCGGCTCGTAAAAGTCGGCAGCCAGGTTGTTCTCTCCCAGAGCAGAGAGATGTTAACCAAAAAATAGCAAGTGTTAAGAGGACTCAAGTAAGCCGGCAGAGCTGCCAAAGAAGGGCAAAAAAGAGAAATGTCTACCTCGAGGGGAGGGTTGTCGTGGGTGTGCATGGGCACGCCCTCCACCGCCTTCACCAGCCCTGATTTGACAAGGCTGCAAAGTCGGGCCGCCAATTCGGCAGGTGGTAACCCCTCTTCGCTTACGCGAAGAAAAGCTGTGGCAGTAGGCGAATACTGACACATCTTATGCGGGCTATACCGCAGAAGCAGTATTTGCCGGCTAAGCCCATCCAGCAACGGGGGAGCCATCGTCCGAGTGAGGAACTCGATCCGCCTTTGGATAAGGCGGAGCTCCTCCGTCAACTTGGGGACCGCCTCGTCCCAGCATGGCCTGGGCATAGGCGGCGCGTTGACAAAGTCCGGGACGCCAAATTGACGCCTCGGTGCTGCCATGTCTTGGCAGTAGAAGAAGGTGGACGTCCAGCCCTTGACGGACTCGATGTATGGTATCTTGGGATACCATTGGCGTCTTTGGCGGCATTTGAAAGTAATAATACCGCAGGTTGCCAGTCCGCCATCCGGCACCGTCTGACACCGGCAACGGAAGCAGTATCTAAAGAAATCTAAACTAGGCCTAATACCTAGATAGCCCTCAAATAGAGCTGTGAAGCATTCTAAGACTATGATGCTATTGGGCGCAATGTTGTGGGGTTGGAGCCCATAATGATCCAGCACCTCGCTATAGAAGGCGGAAGGCGGCGGGGCCATTCCCCTAACTAGGTGGGAGGTAAGGATTACCCGCTCGCCGGCTTTCAGAGCCGGGACGACTTCCCCGAAGGCGGGCCGCCAGCTGCAGTCCTCCCGAGTCGGCAGATAGCCGTCCGCCTCCACGTCCTTGAGGGCGTCTTCGTCCACCACGGAGGGGAGCCAGTAGCGTGACCCGAGGTCGGCTGGTTCCTCCTCTTTGTCGACGGGCGCGCCGCCAGCCGCCGCCGGCGTGGTAGAAGACGAGGGCGCCGAGGCCGCCGCCGCACGGGCGTGCGCGGCCGGAGTAGAGGACGGAGCGGCGGCGGGAATGCCCGCATGAGCCGCCGCGGAGCACGACACCGCGCCGCCCATCGTCGTGGGCGCGGTAGTCTCCGTTGCGAGCTCGTTGGACGCCGCCGAGGTGGTGGCTTGAGGTCCGATGGCCATCGCCGTGAGTGGAGGTCGCCGGGGAAGAAGTGCTCGCCAGAGTTCTGTCGGTGGTCTCAACAAAGCTCGGGAGAGCGCGTGCGCGGGAGAGCAAAGGACGGAGGAGGTGAAGTGCGAAGGAAGAGAATGAACCGCTCGACTCCCTATTTATAGGCCCGGGCGTTGCTCTCTTGCAATGGGTCGATTAGTCGGACACGTGTCGACCATCTGGTGTTGCAGAACAGTGCACGCTCACACGATCGCCACAACTCCTCTTTTCCCGCGATTTGCAATCATGGCATGATTTTTGTTCCGTTTGGTTTCAAACTGTCGTGAGCCAGCTGACGTCATCCGTCAAACATAAGTTTGACTTGCCACCAAGGATCAGGTTTTCTCGCGAAGCTATCTGGCAAGTTTTACTAAGCCGTCCTTCCCATGTTGGATAAAGGTGGCCGTGTGCCAACATTGAGGTACACGTTCCCCATTATTTTCAGAATGGTTCAAGCCCTACAACCACCAACATTGAAGAATAAAGAATCAAGAAGAAGCCGGCCCCTAGAGAACTTCAACATTTCTGGGGGCTAATGTTGGGGATATACTAACTAGGGGTATCTCTAACATGGATCAATCTGGCTAGTCCAGGGTGGCCCAAGGGTGGTAAAGCTGAAACCTGCCGGGCGGCCCAGATAGCTGACGTACAAGGAAGTAGGCGGACGGTCCAAGGAAGGCGGAAGGCCGAAGCCCATCAAGCCACCAAGCCCAAAACGGAAGGCGGCAACTAAGCCGGCTAGGTCTAGGACTCTGTTTACTTGCCGGAAAAGTACTTACCTTGTATCCTGGGGTCTGGCCGCCTATATAAGCCGGCCACCAGGAAGTCTTTAGGGCACGCTTCAATACGCATCATACACATTGTAATCTGTTCACGACTATTGCCTTATAGTGAATTATAGCAGCACGTAGGATCTCACCACCGTTGTGGGATCCGAAGCTGGGTAAACTCGCCGTGTTCAATCCCGTCCTCGAAGACTCCAGCCTTCTTCCCCACAATCCATACGTAGGTTAGAGGACCCCCGTCTCCTATCAATTATACGATCGACGTTGAACGGATAGACGTCGCCTAGAGGGGGGGGGGGTGAATAGGCGATTTAAAACTTTTTCCGAGGAGTCGGAATATCCGGTCCAAGAATGACCCGGAAATTCCGGTATGCTTGATAAAGGCGGAATAAAACTAGAGGTTTACTTTAACAAGCATACAACCTAGATATAAATACTAGGCTCACCTATGTGCACCAACAACTTATGCTAAGCAATACAAATAACAAGGTGATAGCAAGATATATATGACTTCAAGCACGAAGGCTATCACAATGTAAAGTGCATAAGTAAAGAGCTCGGGTATAGAAATAACCGAGGCACGCGGAGACGAGGATGTATTCCCGAGTTCCACCACAAAAGGTGTACGTCTCGTTGGAGAGGTGTGAGCAACCACAACAGGTTTGCTCAACGCCACAAAGGCTTCACCTTCTGAAAGAACATTTCTTAATCCCTAATGTTTTGAGTGTTAGTTAACAATATCAATGATGTACTAATCCTATTTGCTAAGTATTTCAGTTTGTGTGAGTTTCATATCACAAATCCCAAAGCCAAAATGTAGAGAAAAGGAGTTTCTGGAATTCTTCCCAGAATCGGATTATTGGAACCGGAAATTTCCAGGATCAGAAATTCCGGGTCTCATATACCTAACAGAAAATTGGCTAAGGAAAAATCAGAAAGTGGTTCTGACTTCAATCGGAAATTCAGCTCGGAAATTTCACTGACTCGGAATTTCCGAGTCACCCTCAGAAAATTGGCTAAGTCAAGTTCAGAAAGTGGTTCTGACTTCAACCGGAAATTCAGCTCGGAAATTTCACTGACTCGGAATTTCCGAGTCACCCTCAGAAAATTGGCTAAGTCAAGTTCAGAAAGTGGTTCTGACTTCAACCGGAAATTCAGCTCGGAAATTTCACTGACTCGGAATTTCCGAGTCACCCTCAGAAATATGGCTAAGTCAAGATGTCAAAGTGGTTCTGATTTCAACCGGAAATTCAACTCGGATATTTCTCAGACTCGGATATTCCGGGTGACTCGGAATTTCCGGGTGTCACTTATACCGGAATTTCCAGGTCCCCGAGGCAGCCAACGGCCAGATTTTGGGAGGGGGTATAAATACCCCCTCACTCACTCAAGAACAGCTAGCTCTCAGATTTTCTCTCTCCTACCATTCTTGAAAGCTCAAATCAACAAGATCTCCCGATCCCTCCACCCAAATTCGTTGATCTTTGGAGGATTGAAGGAGATGACCCGGATCTACATCTTCACCGAAGGGATTTGCATTTCCTCCCCATTCACTTGGGGATTTCGTGGCTAGGGTTTCCGGTGGGAAAACCTAGTTCACCATTGTTGTAATCTTGGTGTTGCCTTGACCTTTTGTGGTCCTTGACCTTTTGTGGTCATCTTGAGAGCCCCCAATTAAGTTGTGGGTGTGTGCCTCAAGCGTTTGTAAGGGATTCGATCTCCGCCCTAAAAGGGGATCAATAGTGGAAGGTGGACTCGCAACCTTTGTGGTTGAGTTCATCGGAGAAGAAGGTGAGTCTTTGTGGCGTTGCGGCTAACCTGTTGTGGTAGCGCACACCTCTCCAAACGAGACGTACACCCTTGGGTGGAACTCGGGATTACATCTTCGTCTCCGCGTGCTTCGCTTGGTTCCCCTTATCTTTCCTCCCTTACTTGCTTGTCTTGTTAGCTTGTTTATCTTGTTATTGCTTAGATTGTCATTTAGGTAAATTCACCGTAGTTGCATATCTAGAGAATTTACCTTTGTATTGAGCCTAAATTTGAAAAGACCTAAAATTTGTAATAGCACCTATTCACCCCCCCCCTCTAGGTGCCGGATTCCCGTTCAATTGGTATCAGAGCCTTGTTCACTTTTAAGGGCTTAACCGCCTAAGTGCAACGATGACGGAATCCGATGCCGAGAGGGCCGCCCGTGAGAAATTAGAGGCGGAGAAGGATGCGTTAGCCAAAGGGGCAACCATGGCCGATCTTATTGATATGAGATCGTCCTTGGAGGCCCAACTCCTCAAGATGAATGAGATGCTCATGGCACTCGTGAAGTCTAAGGAGCCCGAGGCTACTTCTCCCTCTCCTCCTTCTAAGGAGCATGCTGAGAACTCTAAGGAGTCATCTTCGAATGGGTCCAAAGATGTTACTTCATGTGTTCCCCTCGGGAAGGCGGAAAAGGATGAATCATCTAGCTTCTCTAACACCCTCAAAGGAGAGGAATTTCATAATGTCAACCATAATTACTCTCCTAACCCTCCTATCCCTCACCCTCATGTAAACTTTAGAAGTGATCCTCCTAAGCTTAAACCTACTCATTTCTCTCAATGGCAATTTCTAATGAAGTCTCATCTATGTAGTGCCTCCATTGAGCTACGACGCATCATTGAAGAAGGATACAAGCCCCATGATCCAACCAACTTGACAAGAAGAGAGGTGGTTGATAGACAACTCAACGCCACCGCTCTTCATCAACTCCAAATGGCCGTTGGAGAGAAGGACATGGCGCTCATCCAACAATTCTCCACCGCCAAAGAAGTTTGGAATGCTCTTTCCGATATCTTCGTCGGGAATGAGAGCATGAAGAAGAACCGGTATGATGCCTTATGCAATGAGGTGGAAGGGTTCTACAAGTTGGATGGAGAAAGCCACGAGCACATGTACCGGAGGTTGGTGTTGGTTGCCAACTCCTTCAAGAACCTCGGGGCGGTGTACATTGATGATGCTTGGATCAAGAGGAAGTTTGTGACCGCTTTCTTTCCCTTTGAGGAAACGGATTTGAAGACACTCCAAGGGAGACATTGAAAGGACAATGATGTCGCCTAGAGGGGGGGGGGTGAATAGGCGGTTTAAAACTTTTCCGGTTTAGGCTTATTAATTGCGGAATAAAACTAGGTGTTTAAATTAACAAGCCGACAACCTAAATAAACTAGGCTCACCTATGTGCACCAACAACTTATGCTAAGAAGGACAAACAACAAGGTGATAGCTATAGAATACTTCAAGCGCGAAGGCTATCACAATGTAAATTGCATAAGTAAAAAACTCGGGTATAGAAATAACCGAGCCACGTGGAGACGAGGATGTATTCCCGAGTTCCTCCTTGTTAAGGGAGTACGTCTCGTTGGAGAGGTGTGAACCGACACAACGGTTCAATAACCACAAAGGTTTCACCTTCTTCTCCGATGAACCGCACCACAAAGGCTTGGTTCACCTTCCACTATCGGAATTCCTTCGAGGCGGAATTCGGAGCCTTTCAACAACAATCCGGGGCACAACCCACAATGGGATTGGGGGCTCCCGAACGGCTTTCAACAACAACAATCCGGGGCACAACCCACAATGGGATTGGGGGCTCCCAAACGGCTCCAAGTGACCACACAAGGGTCCAACCACCACAAAGGCGTCTAGGGTCCAAGGACCCAAGAGTAACAAGCTCACAAACTTTCAACTTCCACGAATCCTCGTGGAGAGCACACCGATGCACCAAATGCAAAAGGCAAGAGCACAAGTGCTCAAATCCTTCACTCTCGAATTCCAGCAAAGCAACAAATGCTTATGGGGGAAAAAGAGAGGAAGAACAAAGAGGAGATGCACCAAGAACTCCAAGATCAAGATCTACAAGGTTCCCCTCACTTTGAGGAGAGATGGATTGGTGGAAATGTAGATCTAGATCTCCTCTCTCAAATCCCTTAAAGATATGCAAGAATCATGGGAGGAAATGAGAGAGGGGCAAGCTTTCCAAGGTCAACAATGGAGGAGAGAGAGGGGGAAAATTCGTGCTTGGAAGAGCTACTCTCTCTGGGGAAGAAGGGGCCTTTTTATAGGTCCCACGAAAACGTCAATATCTTTTCCATCCGGACTCCGTTTTCGATGATTTTTGGCTCGTTGGAATCACAACGAAGAGCTTTACAAGATCATGCAGATAAAACTCATAGTCCAACAATGGAAGATAAAACCAATGGAGGAGGTTAAAACCTCTCTAAAAAGGAATGATCGGCAAACCTCCAAAACCGAAAACGCAACAAGTTTTCCATATGAAATTCGTTTTCGGTGAACTTGGGCTTGTCGTGAAGATCACAACAAGCAACAAAACCCAACAAGGAGAAAAACCAAGTAAGAACCAAGAAAGATGAAATGGAAAGTATGCAAAGGTTTGAGCTCTCCACAAAGATGCGATCAAGTTACTCACTCGAGAGCCCCTCTTGATAGTACGCCATCTATCCTAAAACCCGGTCTCCCACTAACACCATGAGACCGGTAAAATAGAAAACCTATCAAGATCATACCTTTGCCTTGCGCATTCCACTTGAGCTCGATGATGACGATCTTGACTCTCTCAAGTTGAAACACCTTTCTTGATTGTGCTTGCCAGCACATGCTTAATGAGGACTTCTCCAAATGCTCCCCCATACTCCATTATGGGAGGGCCTCGCTAAGCTTCGTCTTCATGTCTCCTTTGCAAGCTTCAATCAAAAGATATCTTCCGAGATGCATCATATTGAACTTGCTCTTCATCTTCTTCTCTTGATATGTAAGATGGCTTGGGGGTAAACATGATTGTTCACTCAATCTTCTATTCCAAGCCATACTTGCGATGAGCTCAACTCTATACATGACCATTTTTCATATTAACCCTTGAATAGAGCATTGGTCATTATGTCATCTTGAAGAGTCCAACACATGAACTCCTATATTTTCCCATGGACAAGATATATACGAATATCTCAATGTAAACATTAGTCCATAAGGATTGTCATTAATTACCAAAACCACGCATGGGGGCAACCATGCACTTTCAATCTCCCCCATTTTGGTAATTGATGACAATCCCTTTTACGAGGGTTTATATAATGAATTTAAGCAGCCATGCAACACAAAGAGCAAGGATGCAAGAGCAAGAAAGGAAAATGCTTGAGAACGAAACTAAAGCATAACACCAAAAACTCTTAAACCCTCTAAACTTCTCCCCCATTGGCATCGATTGACGAAATGGGAAGAAAAACTTAGAAGGCCAATATAGTGAGAGCTCCCCCATAATGTGTGCATTTCTCATAATATGAGTGAAATCAAATGCACATATCCTATGAAGAATAGTTGGGTGAAGATCAAACTATATTTAGGATCCAAAGATTGCAAACAAATATCAAATAGAAAGATACTTCAACGAAAGAAGCAAGCAATCAAAAGGATCCAAAAAGTGTTCTAAATATCAAGAGGGAACTCCCCAAGGTACGTGCACAAATAGGATTTTTATTTCAATATAGTGCGCACAACATGGAATCCTCACTCCCTCCTAGATAAATTCGAACACAAGCCCATGCAAGAGAATATAAATGAGAAAAGAAGGCAAAACAACTTGCAACAAATAAAATGTTTTGCAACATGAGAAAGGAGCGGAAAATAAAAGGATGGGTGTGAGATACAAAGACATTTTAGGAGACTAATACAAGGATGAGCCAAAGCATCAACATAGTCTTTCAAGAAGAGTTGCACATAGTGCATATCATGTCTTTCCCATACCCACACAACAAAAGAGATATAACAAAAGCTCCACAAGCTTAGTAAAATGCACCAAGCATAACACATGACAACTAAAGCTTGTGCTTTTTAGAGACCACCAAAGAGTCAAAAGCAATAAGAGGTGGTAACTAAAGAATTGGAATATCAATTAAAGATGTACTATTATCATGTGTATAAGTTTCTAAGTAGACACAAATCACTAAGATATGGGTCTATAAATAAACATGTACACACAAGATAGATACAAGGGTAAAGAACATGATATCAAAGAGGAAGTCATAAATATACAAAAAAGATCTTTGCTTAAAAGCATATCACAAAGCTCAATTTTATCTTAAAGGGATATAGATGAACTTCCAACACACACTCATCATAGCATCAAACGTATCCACAAGGGATAAGGTGATAAACGGGATGCTCCGAGTAGGATAACAAGTCTCACAAAAGGCAAATGATTTTGAAACACATCAATATTACATATGCGAGACATAGATTAGAAAGTGCTAGATTAATATATTTGGGATCGATGAATCATAGAAATGAATATATAGTCCCCTCATATGTAATCATCCCGGCTTACTCATATTTGCAATAAAGATGTTTTGCAAGAACCAAATCAATTGCAACAAAAAGATTCATGCCAAGAAACAACCTACACAAGGTTGAAAGCTAGAAATGTATGCATGAGGTAGATACTTGTTACCAAGAAAGCATTGGTGATGTAGAAGATAGGAGCTCATGATCATCCAAGCTTGGCTCCAATAAGCACATGGTGACAACACCTTCCTTGTAGATGAGACAAGCTTCCAATGCATCTCAAATGTACCTAAAACAAATTTAAGTACAACATGGTACCCAAACTAATTGGGTCCAAAGTAGTTAGAACAACTACAACACATAGGACAAACTCCACATAAATATGTGCATATTAATGTGAAATTGAATTTCATGCACATCTTAGCCATATAGGATTTGATGGAGTTTATCCTATATATTGGATCAACGAAAGTAAGCATGCCATAAGATATACATATAATAAAAATGCATGCACATGACTTTCAAGAACCAAACGAGATATATTTTAGACAAAACACCAAGTAAACCAACAAGGCACACACAAGTGTGACAATAAAACAAATTGTCCAAATTATATCAAATACCCAAATCAACACATGAGTGAAGATACCACTTTGAAAAGATGCTAATGAAATCAAGAAACCAATTGATGAACCTATCATCAAGGAATAAACCAAAACCTCTACACTTTTCATGATGACACAAAGTACCAAGATGAAAAATGTTTGTCTTCCAAGGAGACATGTCATCGGGATCAAATATCATATGAAGACAACTAATGTTCTAAAGCATATAGGATTGCTCCCCCAAGATGTGTACATTATTTATGATTTTGCATTTGAATACAAAATGCACACAAATGAGATCATCACTCTTCATATATATATTCAAACACTAGTCATGTTCAAGAAAGGCAAGAAATTGCAATACCAATTTAAAGAACGTTGTTTTACTCAAAGTAGGATAGCTTCCCAAAGAATAGTGCATTATTAAGAAGTATGACTCTTGAAGGTCAATGCACAAGAATTGGTTCATTGCAAGTCCCAACTCAAGAAAGCACAAAACAAATTTCAAGTAGAGCAATAAAGGATCCAAAAGATACAAGGAAGACAAAAGAAATTTAGATCAAACTAAATTCTTGGCAATCAAATAAGGCAATTCAAAGCAAGAGTCAAAGTGAATATGATCAATATATATACCACAAATTATGATTATCACTTGTCACGACAAGTAATGTATGGAGATATTTCGCGGGCGTGGATTGCAAAGATATATTCAAGACCATATTCACAAAACATAAGCATGTGGCAAAGTATAGGAATTAAAAGCCATGCTTAGATAGATATTCTTGATAGATTCACAAATCATGTGACAATGCAAAGCAACTCCAAGGAGTAGCTTGAATCAATTGGCTTCCCAAAAAGATATATGAGAACATATTTAGGGAAAGCCATATCAAGAACATCCTTAACAAACAAGATCCAAAAGAGTGAGAGACAAAGAGCATTTAAGTAAATGGGAACTTGTTTGAGCAACATGCCACATAGGAACAAGATAATTAGCAATATCAATGCTAGGTGGCAAAACCTCACATTTTCAAATTTTCTAGGCTTGTAATATGCACATAGCTTATTACTCCCCATAATGTGATAATCCATTTATTTTAACACATGAGGCAAACAAAAACAACTAGAGAAATTAATGGACATTATATAATTTGAATTTCTCATGAGCATGACATACCACAAAGAGAATAGATAATATTGATATATCAACACTAAGTGGTATTCCTCATGTACACACATTTTTAGGATTGTAAAGTGCACGGAGCATATCACTCTCCAAAAATGGATAGTCCATTTATCTCTCAAAGAGAGCCAACAAGATAAGATAGCAAATAAAAGAAATAGGGATCAAAACAAGTAGATGGTGTGCAAACCAAAGTACACATACTTGGTTTCTCAAGATAAGTAAGTAGAGAGCACAACACATACAAACTCTAGCAAGGTACTAAACCTAACACATGCAAGGGTGCAAGCAACTTTCAATGTATATATGATTTAAATAAAAGTTACCGCAAGGAGGAACATTGGATATGAGATAGAACAATATAATCCATATGACTTGACTTGAGAGAATATAATTGATGAAGATCCCTTAATTCTTCAAAGTGTAGCCAAGTCTCCAATGTCCTCCAACAACACCTATTGATCAAGTTTTAGCTTGTTGGTCCCCAACCAAGTTGGGTCCTAAGAGGTTACTCACAATAGGTTTGGCAACCCAAATGGTTCTTTTCTTGACACCACTTTGAGTACCAACAAATTTGGCAAACACATTGCCAACCTTATCCTTCCGAAGAGAATAAACATCATCAACTATAATGGGGTTGGATAAGGTACCATTTGTGCATGAAGAAGCAAGGTGACCCTTCTCACGGCATAGGTAGCAACATCTACTTCCTCCTCTCTTCTTAGTTGGAGTCTTGACTTGAGTACGGGTAGCTTGATTCTTCTTGGGAAGAGACCGTTCTTCAACTTGAGGAGCTTGAGTTTGAACTTGAGTCTTCTTCCGTTGTTGCTTCTCACTAAGAGCCTTCTTCTTCAAAGGGCAAGATCTAACATGGTGCCCTTCAACTTTGCACTTGAAGCAAACAATCTTGGCCGAATCCTTGACTTGTTCTTGGCCCTTGTTCTTCTTGTTAAGCTTGGACTTATTCTTGATATTGGAGTTGAATCCAAGTCCACTCTTGTCATTGGGGCGTCTTTGAACACTCAACATATTGTCAAGTGTAGAATCCCCAACATGACGCTTTTCCAAGTCTTTCTTCAAATAAGTGACTAGGGCCTTGAGCTCATTTAATTCCTCTACATGGTTAGTATCAACACAAAAACTAGAGGAAGTAGAGGCTTCATTGTTAGAGCAACAAGGCATGGAAAGTAATTCATCACAGGATGTAGCAACACTATGAGTTGATGAATCACTAGGACTAGCATTTGACAATATAGCATTAAGAGTAGAAATTGTGCCATTGTCCACATGAGACTCACAAGATGTTACCTTTGACATAATAGCCTCATGAGCTAACTTTAGCCTAGCATGGGATGCTAGAAGATCATCATTAGAGCTAGAAAGATTTTCATGACTTTCTTCCAATTTCCCATACTTACTAGATAGCAACTCAAGTTGAGCCCTTAGCTCAACATTCTCCTTCAAAATAGATGCTTCACAAGAAGTGGAGTTAGTAGCACAAGCATCATTAATATTAGAGATGGAAGAAGACAATTTGACAAGCTTGTCATTCTTAGATAGTTGAGTTTGGAGTTGATCATGAGACTTGATAAGGAGAGAATGTTCACTTTCTAAAGCCTTGTGAGCTTTGTCAAGTCTCTCTATGTCCTCATTTAGTCTAGCATTGCCAACACCAAATTCAACTTTTTCAATTTTAAGCACTTTATACTTAGCAATGGCATGATCTCTTTCCTTAATGATTTTAGCAATAATAAGATCATTAGACTCATCAAGGGATTCAAGTTTCTCTTCAAGAGAAACCCTAAGGTCTTCTTCCTCTTAAAGAGAAGCTTTCAACGAAGCTATGGTGATAGAGTCATCTCTCTCAATTTGACATTTCTCATCAAACTGACTTTCCAAATCCTCAATGAATTCCCTACTCTTAGTAACATAATCAATGATTTCACAAAGAGGAGGGATAGCTTTACTACCTTTGGGGAGAACACCAAGTACCATCTCACCCATCTTGGTTAAGGATTCAAAGTCAAAACCTTCTTCATGAGAATCCTCATCCACATCATCACAATTTGGATTCGAGGTGGGAGATACCTCAGAATCCTTAGCCATAAGGCAAACATGATTAATGGGTGAGGAGGATGAAGAAATACTTGAAGCTCCATTGAGGTCCATGTCTTGTTCCAACAATTGTTGGGATTCCTCTACATTGTTAGTCATGCAAATACTAGAGGATATGGAAGAGTAATTTTCAACACAACAAGACATAGAGAGCATATCATCATTATATTTAGTTAAACAACTATTACTTGATATGCAAGGACAATCAACTCTAGCATGTATGACATTTGGAGTGCTAGAAGATTTTAAGTTCAAAGATAGAAGATTGCAATGTGATAGAGAATAGGTATAATCAATAGTAAGTTCACCATCACCAATGCAATTTCTATCGCCACTCACCATATCGTTACCGTGTGACAAATCACATGTTGGTGAAGTGGAAGAAGTTGTGAACTCATCACGGCCGGAGGTGGAGGAAGAAAAATCATCCTCAATAATTTTGGACACTTCATATATATCTTGAAGCTTGGTCCAAAGCTCATGTGCATTTCGAAAAGGCATGATTGAAGCAAGAACTACATCGGTCAAAACACACATAAGAACATTAGTAACTTGAGTCTCGAGATGAGAGTTTATCTCATCCTCTAAAGATAATTCATGAGAATCCTTTGGAGGAGATAAACACACATCTACAATCCTCTTAACATAATTTGGACCAATGGCCCTAAATAGATTAAGCATGCGAATTTTCCACACATCAAAATTTGTGCCATCAAATATAAAAGTGGGATCGTGCACTAATTCCCTAAACGACATCTTTTACTCTCTAGGCGGTAAAGCCCAAAAAGAGAGCCCAGGCTCTGATACCAATTGAAAGGACAATGATGTCGCCTAGAGGGGGGGGGGGGGGTGAATAGGCGGTTTAAAACTTTTCCGGTTTAGGCTTATTAATTGCGGAATAAAACTAGGTGTTTAAATTAACAAGCCGACAACCTAAATAAACTAGGCTCACCTATGTGCACCAACAACTTATGCTAAGAAGGACAAACAACAAGGTTATAGCTATAGAATACTTCAAGCGCGAAGGCTATCACAATGTAAATTGCATAAGTAAAAAGCTCGGGTATAGAAATAACCGAGCCACGTGGAGACGAGGATGTATTCCCGAGTTCCTCCTTGTTAAGGGAGTACGTCTCGTTGGAGAGGTGTGAACCGACACAACGGTTCAATAACCACAAAGGTTTCACCTTCTTCTCCGATGAACCGCACCACAAAGGCTTGGTTCACCTTCCACTATCGGAATTCCTTCGAGGCGGAATCCGGAGCCTTTCAACAACAATCCGAAGCACAACCCACAATGGGATTGGGGGCTCCCGAACGGCTTTCAACAACAACAATCCGGGGCACAACCCACAATGGGATTGGGGGCTCCCGAACGGCTTCAAGTGACCACACAAGGGTCCAACCACCACAAAGGCGTCTAGGGTCCAAGGACCCAAGAGTAACAAGCTCACAAACTTTCAACTTCCACGAATCCTCGTGGAGAGCACACCGATGCACCAAATGCAAAAGGCAAGAGCACAAGTGCTCAAATCCTTCACTCTCGAATTCAAACAAAGCAAGAAATGCTTATGGGGGAAAAAGAGAGGAAGAACAAAGAGGAGATGCACCAAGAACTCCAAGATCAAGATCTACAAGGTTCCCCTCACTTAGAGGAGAGATGGATTGGTGGAAATGTAGATCTAGATCTCCTCTCTCAAATCCCTTAAAGATATGCAAGAATCATGGGAGGAAATGAGAGAGGGGCAAGATTTCCAAGGTCAACAATGGAGGAGAGAGAGGGGGAAAATTCGTGCTTGGAAGAGCTACTCTCTCTCGGGAAGAAGGGGCCTTTTTATAGGTCCCACGAAAAAGAGCCGTTGCAGGAAAACTTCACACCGGAGTTTCCGGTCACTAGTGCCGGAAACTCTGGCCAGGGGCGGAAACTCCGGCCTATTGGGACCGGAAACTCCGGCCCCCACAAGGGGCTGAACACTGTCAACACCGCCGAGGCTTGGGCAAACTCTCCGGTGCCCTGGGCCGGAAAGTTCATCCAGGGGCGGAAACTCCGGCCTCTAGGGCCGGAAACTCCGCTCCCACCAGGGGCTGAACAGCTTTGGAGAAAAACATTGAGTCCGGAGACTCCGGTCCTGCACAGACCGGAGTTTCCGGTCTAGGACCGGAGACTCCGGCCTAGGAAAAACTGCAGCAAAACCGATAACGAAAACGTCAATATCTTTTCCATCCGGACTCCGTTTTCGATGATTTTTGGCTCGTTGGAATCACAACGAAGAGCTTTACAAGATCATGCAGATAAAACTCATAGTCCAACAATGGAAGATAAAACCAATGGAGGAGGTTAAAACCTCTCTAAAAAGGAATGATCGGCAAACCTCCAAAACCGAAAACGCAACAAGTTTTCCATATGAAATTCGTTTTCGGTGAACTTGGGCTTGTCGTGAAGATCACAACAAGCACCAAAACCCAACAAGGAGAAAAACCAAGTAAGAACCAAGAAAGATGAAATGGAAAGTATGCAAAGGTTTGAGCTCTCCACAAAGATGCGATCAAGTTACTCACTCGAGAGCCCCTCTTGATAGTACGCCATCTATCCTAAAACCCGGTCTCCCACTAACACCATGAGACCGGTAAAATAGAAAACCTATCAAGATCATACCTTTGCCTTGCGCATTCCACTTGAGCTCGATGATGACGATCTTGACTCTCTCAAGTTGAAACACCTTTCTTGATTGTGCTTGCTAGCACATGCTTAATGAGGACTTCTCCAAATGCTCCCCCATACTCCATTATGGGAGGGCCTCGCTAAGCTTCGTCTTCATGTCTCCTTTGCAAGCTTCAATCAAAAGATATCTTCCGAGATGCATCATATTGAACTTGCTCTTCATCTTCTTCTCTTGATATGTAAGATGGCTTGGGGGTAAACATGATTGTTCACTCAATCTTCTATTCCAAGCCATACTTGCGATGAGCTCAACTCTATACATGACCATTTTTCATATTAACCCTTGAATAGAGCATTGGTCATTATGTCATCTTGAAGAGTCCAACACATGAACTCCTATATTTTCCCATGGACAATACCTATAAGAATATCTCAATGTAAACATTAGTCCATAAGGATTGACATTAATTACCAAAACCACGCATGGGGGCAACCATGCACTTTCAGACATGACTTCGCAAAGATGACATCCAATGAAGTCATGCAAGAGATGACCGCATACAAGGTGGCCTCCAAGATTGCACAAGATGCAAGAGCTAGAGCCATAGGGATGCACAAGCATGCCTCAATTGCCTTGAAGGCCACCGTTGAAGAAGAGGATGAAGAGGAGTATGATGATCAAGTCGAGCTATCTAGTGAGACCCTCTCAAGTACTCTTACTCAAAACATGGGTCTTGCGGCAAGAACGTTTTGGAAGAACCCCGGAAGGGCCAAAGCGAGGATTGACAAGAAGTTTCCATCCAATGGAGGAAAGTCATTCAACAAGGTGAGGCTTTCTAATAACTGTGATGACAAAAGCCACTTTGTTGCAGATTGCCCATGGGAGAGAAGAGAGGATCATGGTGGGAGGCTCGTGGCCAAGACAAAGGGCAAGGGGCCCATGCCCATGAAGAAGCTCTACTTCAAGAAGAACCAAAAGATTGTCTTGGTAACTCAAGAGCAATATCCCACGATGATGAAGATAGTGACAAGGAGGATACTCCAACGCAAGTGGCCGCACTAGCCATTTCTTCCACACCTCCTTCACTCTTCTCCTCACCAAACGAGAGCCCCATCATCAATAATCCAAGATGTCTCATGGCAAAGACATCCGAGGTAAAATTGTCCCCCACCTCCATATCCCATGACATTGATGATGGTATGAGCCTAGAAGTCAAGGAATAAATTATTGCGTTTGATAAATTCATAACTAACTTGCAAGGAGAAGGAAAGAAACACTTTGGCTCAATTATGAGTCGTATAGGTGAGCTTGAGGATGAGCTTGAATTAAAAGGTGAGATTGAGAGAGAGGATGCACACGCTAATGTGTCCCTCCAATCCTCTCTCGAAGATGAACAAGAAGCTCATGCTCTCCTCAAGGAGCAACTTGCTAAGATCACTAAGGATCGTGATCTCTACTTTGCTAAATGTAAAATTGTGCAAAATGAAAAGTCCGAGCTTGTAGTTGCTCATGCTAGACTTTGCGAAGACCTCGAGTCACTTGAAAATACTCACAAGGTATTGACAAGTGATCACGAACGTCTCCTCAAGTCTCGTGATCAACTCCAAACTCGGATATCTATTCTTGAGAAACCTAGTACTTCTACTCCTTTGAATACTAATGCAAATGTTGTCAAGGATAAAGCTAGGATCTTGTTTTTTCCCTCCATGACAACCGAGTCCAAGACCTCCCTTGATAAAGGCAAGGGGATACTCACTTCTCCTCTTCATGAGCGAGTGCCCCACAAGGGTAAGGAAGGTCTAGGTTATGTCGCTAAGGAGAAGAAGAAGATGATCAAGAAGACGACCAAACCCGCACAAGCCAAGAAATATGATATCGCAAGTGGAAATGCCGCAAATGGCACTCCCACTCGTGATGACTTTGCGGGCATATCTAACCCGAACTATGCTCTTTATATGTTGATTATTATGGGGATGTCTATGCTAGATACATTGGTCCTTTTGATGGTTATATTGAATATGCTATTTGGGTTCCAAAGACCCTTGTTGCTAACCAAAAGGCACCCATTGCAAAATGGGTACCTAAACCAAAGAATTGATTGTGTGTAGGGCCTTGCTTCCGGAGGATCGAAATGGATAATTGATAGTGGGTGCACTAGTCATATGACCGGAAGCAAGGAGATTGTAACGGAGTTGAAGCCCAATGATGATCAAATGACCATTACATATGGTGACAATTCTAAGGTAATAGGGCTCGGCAAGGTGGTAGTGGCACCGGACATCACACTTGTGAATGTCTTGCTTGTCGAGTCCCTAGGTTTCAACTTGATCTCGGTCCATTCCTTAACTTGTTTGGGTTATACCGTTGTCTTCGAAAAGGAAATGGTCATTCTCTTGCGGAGCAAGTCTCTCAATGTGTCTTTCGTTGGGTACATTGAGAATGGGCTCTATGTGGTTGACTTCTCTGGAGTCACCACTTCCCATACAATGTGCCTATTCGCAAAGGCGGACTTGGGTTGGCTATGGCATCGCCGACTAGCCCATGTCAACATGAGGACTTTGCAAAGTCTCCACAAGTGTGGCCATATCCTAGGACTAAAAGACCATGTTTCTTTCTCGAATGATCGAATGTGTAGGGCGTGTGTTGAAGGAAAAATGCATGACATCTACCATCCAAGCAAGAACATCATTTCTTCAAAAAGGGTTTTGGAGCTTCTCCATGTTGACCTCTTTGGTCCCATTCCGGAAGCTAGTCTTGGTGGCAAGAAATATTGCTTGGTGATTGTTGATGACTATTCAAGATACACATGGGTTTTATTCTTCAAGACGAAGATGGAGACTCAACAAACTATCATCGACTTCTCCAATGAGGCTCAACGTCAACACAATGTCCCAATCTTGGTGATAAGAAGTGACAACGGGTCCGAGTTCAAGAACTACACCTTAAATGAGTTCCTTAGTGAAGAAGGGATTCGTCATCAATATTCCGCTGCTTATACTCCCCAACAAAATGGTGTAGCCGAAAGGAAGAATCGCACTCTAATTGAGATGGCAAGGTCGATGATGGCCGAGTACAAGTCCCCTCACAACTTTTGGGCCGAAGCCGTCAACACCGCTTGCCATTCATCCAACCGACTCTTCTTCCGCAAAGGACTCATGAAGACCCCCTATGAAGTGCTCACCGGGAACAAGCCCAATATCTCTTACTTCCGAGTTTTTGGTTGTAAGTGTTTTTATCTCATCAAAGATGTTCGTTTAGGCAAGTTTGAATCTAAGTCTCTTTAAGGGACATTTGTGGGCTACGGATCCGAATCCCACACTTATAGAGTCTATGATAAGGCCTCGCGCATAATCATAGAAACTTGTAGTGTGGTGTTCGAGGAGAATGACGGCTCCCTTGTGGAGCAAAGTGGTGTTTCCGTTGTAGGTGATGATCAACCTCAAGATGCTATCCGAAGAATGGGGTTGGGAGTCCACCACCCCGTTGAACTCTATTATGAGGTTGCTCAACAAGGATCAAGTTCTTCACAAGTGGTGGCCACCCCAACACAAGAAACACTCATCGACAACACCGTGCCCAATACGCCTAGCCAAGAAGAAGCACAAGATTCTCCAGCTGCTCCTGGAATTTCCGGAGGGCCGGAAAATTCGGTTCAAACTGGAGTCGGAAATTCCGGTGATTCGGAATTTCCGGTCCATGAACCCGGAATATCCGGTCCTACTGACATTCCCGGTGGCAGCTCGCAGCAAGGCCAAGATCAACCCTCTCCTTCACCGATGGACATCACTCCAATGGTTGATCAAGGCCATCATATCTGTCAAGGCGGAGACATGAATGATCAAGATGATCAAGCGATTCCTCCCACCACTCGGAGGGAAATCGAGATCCGCCGTTTGAATAGGGTTGGCACCTCACAAGAATTAAGTGCTCTATCTCTTGACAAGGTGCTTGGTGATGTGAGAAGCAAGGTCTCTACCCGAAGACAACTTGCAAGCTTTAGTGAACATCAAGCTTACATCTCCATGGTGGAACCCAAGAAGGTCTTTGAAGCTCTTGAAGATAAAGATTGGCTTGATGCTATGCATGAAGAGCTCAACAACTTCGAGCGCAACAACACTCGGAGGGAAATCGAGATCCGCCGTTTGAATAGGGTTGGCACCTCACAAGAATTAAGTGCTCTATCTCTTGACAAGGTGCTTGGTGATGTGAGAAGCAAGGTCTCTACCCGAAGACAACTTGCAAGCTTTAGTGAACATCAAGCTTACATCTCCATGGTGGAACCCAAGAAGGTCTTTGAAGCTCTTGAAGATAATGTAACGTACCTGCACTTTAAATAAGGCAGATACCTGTGTATAGTGCAAACCCCTGGATCGATTCGTTTGCACACACAGTTTACGATGTAATATCACAACAAAGTATCAATTTTATTACATCGATGATCCAGAATTACAAAAATAAGTAGTTCGATACATCTTTGCATAGCTTAAAGCTAGCTCAAAACAATAAAGCAACGGAAATAAATCTTCTATGAGCCTCCAACTTCATGATACGCCACAGGCGAAAACATGTTGGTGCAGACTCGAAATCCCTTAACGAAAACCTCACTCGTCATCTGAACAACCTGTATCAAATAAAATTTTGCAACAGAGTGGGTCAGATTCCATTAAAAATGGAGTCTGGCAAGTGACACTATGGTGGACACTTAATGGAATAACTCTATAGCCTACATGCATATTTGGATGGTGGAGTTCAAGGCTAATTTGCATAAAGCCAATTTTTCCTACTCTTTTGAAAACATTTTATTGATTTCAAGACAAGTATGGCATGAAAACCAAAATCTCATCTTCCCTTGTTCACCCATCAACTTTTAACTTGGAAATTGAATTGTTGGGAGCCTCCGTTGAATCCTTGATCAGCTGCTCAAAATTGTCCGTAACCGAGGACACGGCTAAGTACGTAGTTTTAACTCTGCAGAGGTTGTGCACTTTCACCACGAGACTCAAACAACCCTTCTGTCCTTGACCCTCATGTAGTGAAAAGGAAAGGAGAAGCCTGAGACGAGACCTTTGGGGAAAAGTCAAGGCAGAGCCATTATACCACGTGGTTGCACTGGAAGCATCTTCACTTGGAGAAAACGTTGGTCCCTTTGTTCCTGGGTGGCCATCCTCAAGTGTACGTACTCAGGTTCACTCATCTAAATGAGCCTGGGTCTTAGCCAGGTGCACCCACCTAAATGAGCCTAAGCAGCCACTCAACTCTAACCTCCATCCTCTTGCCACATCCACCCAGAAGTATCTTTAACTTAGTTTAAAATAACTTTTCACAAAACAACTTTTGCATAGCATCAATATTTCTACCAAGTTACCCATAGGATTCTAGACACAACTAGTGTAAGGGATATAGTAGTTTCAGCATAGCAATACTATCCAACACATGCATATAATAAACATACTAAGTAATGCATAGAAAATACTTAGGAAGTTTATGAGGGTGTGCCACTTGCCTTGGCAACAAGAAGAATAGCAACGGCAGCTACAACAGTTGTCGTTTCCCTCCGAAATTTCTAACACATCAAACAAGACACAAATAAACATACAAACAAAATAACCATACAAAAATATGTTATGCATGATGTGCAAAATACTTAGAGAAAATACTAGCTCTATTCTTCGAGGTGATCAACAATTATTATCAACTCTTTGTAAATTGGATATTCGCTAAAGTGAGAGAGACAGACACCCGGCCAGCCACTTAAATTGTGTAACAGGTCTCATGTACGTGGACATGTAAGGTTTGTTTCCAGGCCGCTTCATCTCACTATGCCGCTAGGATCCAACAACTTCAAGATGATAATATCATGATCAAAATTGTTTAAGTCAAATGTGAAAGACAAGATTAGGAAAGAGGGAAAAGATAGAAGAAAGATGTAGTTGTCCTCCAGGCTTCATCTCCAGACTTGTAATATTCTCCTTGATGATGTCTTGATTGAAGTTCTTGGTAGTCTTGATGAATCTTCAGACTTGATGGTTCTTGTATCCTCGAGGCTGGTCTTGGATTTACTTAGTCTTCATGAAATCTCAGGGGAGAAGGAAAGACAGAGAGAAAGACTTAGAGAATAGAAAGCGGGTTGGCCTTCTTGAACTTCTTCTCACTTTTTTTTTCTAAGTGCTTGACATCTTGGGGATGCTTCCAGAGTCTGTTTTCTTCTAAGTCCTTCATGAACTTCTTCTTGATTTTCTTCTAAGTGTTTCCTCCTTGAAGATACTTCTGAAGTTTTGTTTTTGGCTAAGTCCTTCAATGGTCTTCTAGCTCCATCTTGATAACTACTAAGTGTCTAGTGCATAGCACTTTTCACAAAATACTAAGTTTGAAAATAATCCTAACTTAGAGAAAACTATTGAAGAAGGGGTTTTCCTTTGAGAATTATATTTACAATATAAAATATGCTATGAATGAAATGAAATCTTAAATCACAAGAAACATAAAATAACTTTTGTGTTTTATTTATAAATATGCATGAATTTATAAATGCAATTTAATTAATTTCTAATTTTGGAAAATATACTAAAAGGAATAATTATAAGATTAAAGTTTCCTATGACTAAATTTTTATAACAAAATTTTATAATTAATGTTAATAGACAGAGAGCATTTAATTAAATCTATTGCAATTGGATTTAATCCAAAATAATGTTTCTATTAAAAGTTATTTCAAAATTAGTCAAACTATTCAAATTAAACACACAACTATGAAATCATTCAAAAATTACTCAAAATTATTTTATAGCAGTGGCATTAATTTACAAATATTCCAAAGTTTCTAAAATATATTTATTTGATATTTTTGGATTTCTAGATTTAAAGTTATTACAAATATACTCAAATTCACCATTTGAATTTTGAATATTTTATACAATTTCAAATTTTAATTTTGTCAGATCCAAAATATTCTACATGTCGAGAGCTTTCCAAATATATAAAAATTATTAAATTTGGAGTTGTGGTTAAAAAGTTATGATTTTTGCAAGTTTGTGTTATTTTCTGTTTTTAAAACAAATTCTCTGCCGAAATAGAAAATAAAATCGCCACGCGGCGCTCGCTGATTGGCCGGTACCGTTTCGCGCGGATCGCGTGCGTGGACCGTACGATCTACTTTAATCCAACGCACCAGATCTGATGGACGAAGCGGTAAGGGTGATTTAATCTCGCGCGTTGATTACAGATCCAGCGGCGTAGGATTCAAGAGCCAGAAACTGGCGGCGCTTCCGCCGGGGTTCGGCCGGAAAACACGAATCACGGCGGCGGGCATGAACGGAAGTTTCGTTCTACGCGTTCTAGAGGAGTTTGGACAGGGGGATCATACCCGGATGAAGAAGAGGTCGAGGCGGTCTCGGTGGCGTGTTCGGAGGCCTTGGAGTGTCCTCTTCTCCTCCCAGTTGCTCACCGGAGTTGAGGGCTACGACGATGCACCTCGGTCGCGGACGAACTGCTCGTCTCCGTGCAGAAAATTGAGGGAAAATTTGTCAGGGACGTGCGCAGCGATGTGGCAAGGAGTTTAAGATCAAGGAGAGGTTCTCGGGTGCTCGTTTCTCACCGGAAAACAGGGACCACGGCGGCGGCAAAGTCGACGGAGTTGAGATCGATCTCGGGCACCTGGAGGCGGAGTCGCGAGGGTTCTTACGCGGAGGAACGGTGGCGGGGTTGGGATACTTATAGACGGAAGAATCTGTACGGAACACGGCTCGGTGATTGAGTTCGGATCGAACTCTCCCGTGAAGAAAATACAAAGAACAGAGGTTGGGGATGATACGATGTCAGGGGGTGGGACCCGGCTGTCTGTGAGATGGAGGGAAAAGCGGGCTGTTGCTGGGCTGCTCCTGGGCCACGACTTGCTGCGCGCGCGGTAGAAAGGAGATGGGCTTCGGCCCAGTTGGTTCGGGCTGTTCTTCTCCTCTTTTTTTTTTGACAAATCATTTTCTATTTTCAAACTTTTAATTCAAATTTGATTTTTAAACTTAACCAAAACTCTTCAGAAAAATTCATAAAAATATGTTTTGGAAAGCTTGTTTAATTTAGAACTTTTTGGTAGTATTATTTCCCAAAATAAAAATTATAAATTGTAATATTATAAAAGATACAAATAACATGTTTATGGAATAATTTTCAAAACATATAAATAAAATTTAAATTTTAAACTCTTATTTAATTTAAGCCACAAGATGAAATGATGTTGATGCATGAATGCAATGCTTGAATACTCTTTTAAAAGTAACATACACAGTAATTTTTAAAAGTTTTAAATTTTTCTGATTTTTCAAATCCCAGGATGTTACAGATAAAGATTGGCTTGATGCTATGCATGAAGAGCTCAACAACTTCGAGCGCAACAAGGTGTGGAAGTTGGTGGAAAGACCCAAAGATTGCCGCAATGTTATCGGCACCAAGTGGATTTTCAAGAACAAGCAAGATGAACATGGCATGGTGGTGAGGAACAAGGCAAGATTGGTGGCTCAAGGTTACTCCCAAATTGAAGGCATTGACTTTGGAGAAACCTACGCGCCCGTGGCTCGACTTGAGTCAATCCGTATTCTTCTTCCCTATGCCTCTCATCATAACTTTAAGTAGCAACAAATGGATGTGAAATCCGCTTTTCTAAATGGTCCACTAAATGAACTTGTTAATGTTAAGCAACCACCGGGGTTCGAGGACCTCAAGTATCCGAACCATGTCTACAAGTTGGATAAGGCACTCTATGGCCTTAAACAAGCCCCACGAGCGTGGTACGAGCACCTTAGAGAACTACTTGTAGACCGTGGATTCCAAGTTGGGGAAATCGACCCCACACTTTTCACTAAGAAAGTTAATGGAGAGCTTTTCATTTGTAAATTATATGTGGATGACATTATATTTGGATCGACTAACAAAGCATTTAACGAAGAATTCTCTAAGGTTATGACTGATAGGTTTGAGATGTCTATGATGGGTGAGATGAAGTTCTTCCTCGGATTTGAGATCAAACAATTGAGGGAAGGAACGTTCATCAACCAAGCAAAGTACATTCAAGACATGCTCAAGAAGTACGAGTTGCTTGAGCTCAAGGGTGCCTCTACCCCAATGCAAACCAAATGCCACCTTGAGCTCAACCCTAAGGGTAAGGATGTGGATCAAAAGGTATACCGCTCCATGATTGGATCTCTCCTCTACCTTTGTGCATCTAGACCGGGTATAGTGCTAGACGTAGGAGTGTGTGCAAGATATCAGGCGGCTCCTAAAGAAAGCCATGATATGGCGGTCAAGAGGATCTTTAGATATTTGGCTTATACCCCAACCTTTGGATTGTGGTACCCCAAGGATGCAAATTTCTCATTATGTGGGTACACGGATTCCGATTGGGCGGGAGATCATGATGATAGGAAGTCAACCTCCGGCGCTTGTCAATTTATTGGGAGGTCCTTGGTAAGTTGGTCTTCTAAGAAGCAAAATTGTATATATCTCTCCACCGTCGAAGCCGAGTATGTTGCCGCCGCAAGTTGTTGCACTCAGTTGCTATGGATGAGGCAAACTTTAAAGGAGTACGGAGTCGTTTGCGACAAAGTGCCTCTTCTATGTGACAACGAAAGTGCCATAAAGATTGCTTACAACCCGGTGCAACATTCAAGAACCAAGCATATTGAGATCCGCCATCATTTCATAAGAGATCATGTGGCCCGAGGAGACATTGACTTATCATATGTGGGCACAAGGGATCAATTGGCGGATATCTTCACGAAGCCCCTTGAGGAAGGAAGGTTTTGCTTTTTGAGGAATGAGCTAAATATCATTGATTCGAGGTCCTTAGCTTGATCGCTTGCACACTCACCTAGGGCGTAATTGCATCTTATCTTGTTTAGATGTAGGCATGGAAATAGGGGGAGTGCGGTCCTAATACATTGGACCATCCATCCCCCCATTATGTCGATAGCAAGTGTTCTTTTATCTCTATATTCATTCTTATGACTAATGAGCTAAAACGACGAGTATTGGTTATGTACCCAAGATACATCTTCGCGGTAACATGCCATACACTTCTACATGGTGGCCTCGGCCACCGACCTCTTCTCTTTGAAGAGTTGGTTTTATTTGGAGCTTATTGTTGCCATTTGCCCTCCTTTTCATGCAAGTGAGAAACCTACTCAACTTGGCGCTTTATGTTTCGATTTGGTAGTTGTGAGTTGAGTATGGTGTACCAATGACAATTTGGAAATCTATTCCAAGCCTACTTCCCCCTGGAAACATTTCTCTCTATTGCACACAAGTCATCCTTTTGAAAACTGGGATTTTAGTTCAGCAGGTCGGAATATCCGGTCCATTTATGAACCAGAATATCTGGTGACTCGGAATTTCCGGTGTAAGTTACACTCGGAATATCCGGTCGGGCGGTTTGTCCAAAAATATAAGGGCAGGCTCGGGGTGAAGGGCTCATTAGGGCCCTTCTTCCACCCCCGACCTCCCTCTCCTCCAGTCGCCGCCCCTGCTGCTCCAAGATCCCTCCGGAGCACTCCGACCGCCGGGGAACCTCTTTCTCGGCCGGATCTGCTCCTCCTCCGCCCCGGGAACTCACTCCTCCAAGCAATGGCCTCAATGGATGAGGGTAACTTCACTTTTCTTCTTCCTTATGTGCTTGCACTTGGATCTTGATGTGGAGTTATTTGTTTCAATATTGCTTGGTAGAGATTGTTCCTAGCACTATTCCCTGCCATCTACATACATTAGTTTTGCATTGTGTTGGATCGATCTAGTTTTAGACCGAGTAAATCTCAGATCTACACTGTTTCTGTCTGACTCGAAATTTCCGACTCAGTCTGACTCGGAATTTCTGGTCCCCCGGAATTTCCGGTCATGTCTGAATCGGAATTTCCGAGTCAAACACTGCAGCTTTAAGATTAACTCATGTTTAACTACATATGATTCATCAAATGCCTACCTAATGTGTGTATAATCTCCTGACTTGTGTGCACTTACCTTATGCTACCCACTATGCTCAAATTCACAGGTTCTATTGGGAGTCCGTCCGCTGGGGCATCAAGGAACACAGCAAGAGCACTTGTCCACAAGAATCCAGTCAACAAGGGCAGGGTCCTGCCTCCTCCAGCAATCCTCCTATTCAAAGTCAGAAGAAAGCTGTTGCTAGCAAGCCACCATCCAAGAAAAGGAAGAATGCCCCTATTCATCAATGTCAGAACTACTCAAAGATGAACGCAGTAGATTATTCTCAGCTTAGACAGGGGGATTGGTACCTTAGGCCAAGGGACAACTCTCTGGATGATCGCAGCTATTGGTGCAAAGAGCAAGAGCACATACTCGTGGACCTCTACCTCTCTCTGTCGAAGCCCATTCGGCCTATGCATCCGTTTGATCTTGCAACTCTGCAGAAGAAAGCCTCCTTTGTTGAGGCTATTCATATTGTCAAGACCATGGGCTTGGAGAGGCTGGTGCTCACTCGCTGTCCTTACAACTCCCAGCTTGTGATGCAATTCTTTGCCACCCTAGTGATCAAGGGTGACTCGAAGAAGACTATGAAGTGGATGACTGGGGAATCTTTCTGTGAGTCCAACTTTGAGGAGTTTGCCAAGGTTTTGGGCTACAGGTTTGATGGTGACAATCCTCAAGGCTTTCGCATGCACAACCCTTACAAGCTCAACAAGAAGCAAACATCGCACTTATATGGTGAGGGAGCCACCCCTGGCAATTCTCGTGACTTGCTTCCACTTTATGATGTTCTTGTACGCATCCTGCGTGAGAACATTGCACCAAGTGGTGGCAACAACGACAATGTGGTGACCCCTCTATGCAACTTGCTCCTTCATGCCAACCGCATTGTGGAGGACACTGGTTCTGATGTAGACTGGAGTGTAGATGTTATGGATTACATCTACAATGAGATGTATGAAGCCATGACCACCAGGGTCACTATTCCCTATGCTCCTTATATCATGAAGCTAATCAAGTTCAAGTTTCCTGACTATCACTTCAGCAATGATGAGATGGATCCGCATGACTTCAAGAAACTCTATGAGAAGAAGACAGTGGTCAAGCCCCCTCCTAGGCCTTCTACTAGCTCAGCTCAGGGTGAATCTTTCATGGGTGATGCTAGGAGGGCTGCTGCTCCCACTTATGTCCCAGCCACTCATGCCAAGGTAAAGAAGCTGAATTGGTTCCAACGCAACGTCCTTTGCATGAATGTGGACATCCGCAAGGAGCAATACACTGCCTACAAGGATCGCCGTCAGTTGGCCTACAAGCAAGACTTGATCCATCATCATGCATCTGGCTCTCCTGCTCCTGCTGAACTCTCTGATCCCCTGACTTTTGCTCAGTGGAACCAGGGTTCCTTGGCTCCGTGGACTCAGATTGACCATGACCTTGGCGGCAGCTCATACACCACTGGACATGATTATGATGATGAGGAGGAAGATGATGATGAGGAGGCAGAGTATGAGGAGGATGATGAGGATGATGATGATGCTGATGATGATGATAATGAGGAGACCCCCTCGGACTGAAGACCCTCATGGGATGTAGCATCGCTCTTCTTCCTTTTTGGCGTTTAGATGCCAAAGGGGGAGAAGTTGCTCTAGTAGGGCTTCGGGGATTTGCAAGGGTTCGGGCACAAGCATATGCGTTTACCATTTATTTGCGCTTGTGTCCATTTATCTTGTTTTAAGTTATTTGTTGAACTCTTTTATTTTCTATGTGTGATGACTATGTATTGAGACTAGGGTTGTAAACGGATCGGATCGGATCGGATCGGTTTTTGCCTTTACCATATCCTATAACATAATTTTTTATCGGATTCGGAGCGGATCGGATAATGACCGGATGCGGATTCGGATGCGGATATCCGTGATGGCGGATTCGGAGGCGGAAACGGAGCGGATTCGGACCGGTAACAAAATTAATCGAATAGATACATGTATAATTAAATTTTCAAACCATATATACAAAAATTATTGTTCGATAACTTAATAACTAACCAACTTGTAATTCATAGTCGTTACACTGACTATTTAAGTGAGATATTGTTCGACTAACGAACTCGACAACTTACTAGATTCAAATTATGCTATATTAGACTAGACAATTCGGTAGAAAATCGGATTATTCGGATTAAAACCATCGGATAATCCTATTTAAATTTCGGATAATCCATATTTTATGCTATTTTACATACCATATCCTATACCATATCCGGGTGTCAACTTCGGAATCGGATATCCTTATCCGGCGGATTCCTTAAAACCGGATATGGATTGTTGAAAACGGTTTCGGAATCGGATATGGTGCGGAAATTATCCTATCCGTTTACACCCCTAATTGAGACAATGTTATGCTGCTATCATTATCCTATGGTTGAAACTTCGAATATATTGTGTTGGTATTCTCTTCATATCCTATATACACAAGGTATGAAAATCTATCTAGTCTCAAATGCTACCATAACCTTACATTTTGTCTCTTTTCTCCTATGTGATATCTTGTGTTTGTTGTTATAAAATTGCTCCTATCCTTTGTCATATTGTGTTGCTTACATGCACTTGTTTAGGGGGAGCCATTTTCTGTCAAAAACATGATAAAACATTTTGTTTCTTTGCAAATCTTGGTATTGTCATCTAACATCAAAAAGGGGGAGATTGAAAGAACATTTCTTAATCCCTAATGTTCTGAGCGTTAGTTAACAATACCAATAATGTACTAATCCTATTTGCTAAGTATTTCAGTTTGTGTGAGTTTCATATCACAAATCCCAAAGCCAAAATGTAGAGAAAAATAGTTTCTGGAATTCATCCCAGAATCGGATTATTGGAACCGGAAATTTCCAGGATCGGAAATTCCGGGTCTCATATACCTAACAGAAAAATGGCTAAGGACAAATCAGAAAGTGGTTCTGACTTCAATCGGAATTTCAGCTCACCCTCAGAAAATTGGCTAAGTCAAGTTCAGAAAGTGGTTCTGACTTCAACCGGAAATTCAGCTCGGAAATTTCACTGACTCGGAATTTCCGAGTCACCCTCAGAAAATTGGCTAAGTCAAGTTCAGAAAGTGGTTCTGACTTCAATCGGAAATTCAGCTCGAAAATTTCACTGACTCGGAATTTCCGAGTCACCCTCAGAAATTTGGCTAAATCAAGATGTCAAAGTGGTTCTGATCTCAACCGGAAATTCAACTCGGATATTTCTCAGACTCGGATATTCCGGGTGACTCGGAATTTCCGGGTGTCACTTATACCGGAATTTCCGGGTCCCCGAGGCAGCCAACGGCCAGATTTTGGGAGGGGGTATAAATACCCCCTCACTCACTCAAGAACAGCTAGCTCTCAGATTTCTCTCTCCTACCATTCTTAAAAGCTCAAATCAACAAGATATCCCAATCCCTCCACCCAAATTCGGTTATCTTTGGAGGATTGAAGGAGAAGGCCCGGATCTACATCTTCACCGAAGGGATTTGCATTTCCTCCCATTCACTTGGGGATTTCATGGCTAGGGTTTCCGGTGGGAAAACCTAGTTCACCATTGTTGTAATCTTGGTGTTGCCTTGACCTTTTGTGTTCCTTGACCTTTTGTGGTCATCTTGAGAGCCCCCAATTAAGTTGTGGGTGCGTGCCTCAAGCGTTTGTAAGGGATTCGATCTCCGCCCTAAAAGGTGATCAATAGTGGAAGGGGAACTCGCAACCTTACTTACTTACTTACTTGCTTGTCTTGTTAGCTTGTTTATCTTGTTATTGCTTAGATTGTCATTTAGGTAAATTCACCGTAGTTGCATATATAGAGAATTTACCTTTGTGTTGAGCCTAAATTTAAAAAGACCTAAAATTTGTAATAGCACCTATTCACCCCCCCCCCCCCCCTCTAGGTGCCGGATTCCCGTTCACCTTCTTCTCCGATGAACTCGACCACAAAGGTCCGAGTCCACCTTCCACTATGAACTCCTTTGGGGCGGAGAACAATCCCGTACAACAACCTTGGGGCACACACCCACAACCGAATTGGGGGCTCCCAAATGACCACAAGAGGTCTTGACCACAAAGGTCCCAACTAGCCACAAAGACCTTGACCACAAAAGGTCCTATGCCACAAAGGCGGCCACTAAGGCGTCTAGGGTCCAAGACCCAAGAGTAACAAGCTCACGAATTTCACCACCACAAATCCTCGTGGAGGGCTCAAACCGATGCAAGATGCAATGGCAAGAACACACAAAGTGCTCAAGTCCTTCACTCTCAAATTCCAACAAAGCAACAAATGCTTATGGGAGAATAAGAGAGGAAGAACCAAGAAACCACAAAGGAGACAAATCCTACACTCCCAAATCCCACCACAAGCAACTAATGCTTATGGGGGGATAAGAGAGAGCAAGAACAAAGGGAGAGAACCACAAAGGAACTCAAAGATCTGGATCCACTATGTTCCCCTCACTTAGAGGAGAGATGGATTGGTAGAATTGTAGATCTAGATCTCCTCTCACTTTTCCCTCAAAGATATGCAAGAATCATGGGAGGATTTGAGAGGGGGCAAGCTTTCCCAAGGTCAACAATGGCAAGAGAGAGAGGGGAAAGTCGTGCTCACTCAAGGAAGAAGAAGGGGAGGGGTATTTATACCCCTCCCACAAATCTAGCCGTTACAGCAGCTCAGACCGGAGATTTCAGGTCTAGGGCCGGAGATTTCCGTCCCCCGGAGATTTCTAGAAAGATCTCCGAAGTTTTCTGTGCGACATCAGTACTGAAATCCACCCGATTCGGAAATCTCCGAGCCCGGTTCGGAGATTTCCGAGTACCCGAAAACTGCAGAAATACCAACACGAAAATGACAATATCTTGACCATCCGAACTCCGTTTTCGATGATTTTTGGCTCGTTGTAATCACAACGAAGAACTCTACAAGATAATGAAGAGAAACAACATAGTCCAAGATGGGAGGTTAAAACCACATGGGGAAACATAAAACCTCTTGAAAAAGGAACAACCGGTAAAACCTCCAACATAAAAAACCAAGAAGCTTTTCAAACGAACTTTGTTTTTGATGAACTTGAGCTTGTTATGAAGATCACAACAAGCTCCAAAACCTCACAAGGAGAAAAGCCAAATAAGAAACAAGAAATATGATATGCTAAGTATGCAAAGGTTTGAGCTCTCCATAAAGATTCGATCAAGTTACTCACTCGAGCGCCCCTCTTGATAGTACGCCTATCTATCCTATAGCCCTATCAAGATCATCCCTTTGCCTTGAGCATTCCACTTGAGCTAGATGATGACGATCTTGATATCTTCAAGTGGACCACCTTTCTTGATTGCGCTTGCTAGCACATGCTTCATGAAGACTCCTCGCGCTTGCTAGCACATGCTTCATGAAGACTCCTCCATATACTCCCCCATACTCCATTATGGGAGAGTCTCACTTAGCTTCGTCTTCATGTCTCCGACATGCTTCCCTTGGTCTTGCACTTGTCAATCATGATGACGATCATGGCATGACATCAGCCTCCATGAGCTAAATTAATTGATCTTCTTGTTGCAAGCCCATGAAAGATACCATCTTTCTTCATATAGGTGATTCCTTGACAACTTCAAGCCATACTTTCAATATGCTCAAAACACACATTAGTCCTTGGGGATTGTCATTAATTACCAAAACCATACATGAGGGAACATGCCCTTTCAATCTCCCTCATTTTGGTAATTGATGACAATCCCTTTTACGAGGGTTTATATAAGGAATTAAAACAACCATGCAACACACTAAGCAAAGCCAGGTTGCAAGAGAAAAGAAATAAATCCCTTAAAACCCTCTAAATCTCTCCCCCATTGGCATCCATTGCCGGAATGGGAGAAAAATCTAGAAGGCCAATATAATAAGAGCTTCCCCATAAATTATGCATTTCTCATGATATGAGTGAAATCAAATGCATATATCCAATAACGAATACATGGAGGGGATCAAATTATATTGAGGATTCAAGAAATGCAAAAGAAAAGATATCAATAAAAAAATAAAAAAGAAAGATACCAATTGCAACTCGAAAGATGCAATCAAAGGATCCAAAAACCAATTGGACACAAGAACATGTTATGATAAAAGCAATCAAGTGTTCAAATGAATCAAGATGGAACTCCCCAAGGTACATGCACAATGAAGAATTTGTAATTCAATAAAGGTTGCGCAACATGGAATCCTCGTTCCTTCCTAGATTAATTTGAACAATAAGTGCAAGAGTGCAAAGACGGAAAAAGAAAGAATGCACTTTGCAAAAAACAAATGTTGAGCAAACAAAAAGAAACGAGACAATCAAAGACTTGCTCAAACGAGAAAGGATGGATGTAATATGGAAACACATGTTAGGAGACTACGAGGGATGAGCCTAGGCATTCCCATAGTCTTTCAAGGTAAGTGACACATAGTGCATATGATGTATTTCGCATACAAGCACACCAACGAAAACACATCAAATAGATTCACAAGCTTATTAAGAGGCAAGAGGATACCAAATCAAATGCAAAGCTTATGCCTTTCAGAGATCACAAAAGGATCAAGAGAGCAATAAAGGTGATCAAAAAATATTTTAAATATCAATTAAAGATGTACCTAATCTCATGTATATAAGTTTCTAAGTAGGCACTAAGTCCACAAAGAAACATGCACACACAAAATAGGTACTAGATAAAGAACATGATATTCGCTTGGAAGTCTAAATAAACCAATATGAATTTTGCCTACACCCATAGCACAAAGCTAGGAAGACTTCCAACACACACTCTTCAAAGTATCTCAAATACCCAAAATAATAAGTGATAGTTGAGATGCTTTGAGAATGGTAAACACTCTCTCAAGCGGCAAATGATTTTGAAAATTCATCCATATTGCATATGAGACAAAATAAGAAGAATTGCTAGACAACATAGTTGGAATTGATGGATCATGAACACGATCAAGTATGTTCCCTTTACTATGTAATCATCCCGGCTTGCTCATATTTGTAATAAAGACGATTTGAAGGGAACTTTGCAAAAACCATATCAAAAGCAACTCGAGAGACTCATGCCAAGAAACAACCTACACAAGGTTGAGGGCTAGAAGAGTATGCATGAGATAGATACTTTTTACCGAGACAACATTGACGGTGTAGAAGATGAGAGTTCACAATCATCCAAGCTTGACTCCAAGAAGCACATGGTGAAGACATCTTCTTTAAAAAAGGCAAGCTTCCAATGCATATCTCATGTACCTAAAACAAATCAAGTACACAATGGTACCCAAACTAATTGGGTCCAAAGTAGTTAGACCAACTTCAATACATAGGACAAACTCCACATAAATATGTGCATATTGATATGAAATAGAATTTCATGCACATCTTAGCCATTTAGGATTTGATGGAGTTTATCCTATATATTGGATCAACGAAAGTAAACATGCCATAAGATATACATAGAGTAAATACGCATGCACAAAACTTTCAAGAACCAAACTAGATACAATTTGGACAAAACACCAATTAAATCAAGAAGCTACACAAAAGTGTGGCAAGAGAAGGATTTGTCCTCATTGTATCAAGACTCAAACCAACATATGATTCGAGAAACCAATATGAAAATATATCAAATGAAAACAAGGTCAAGGCTAAACCAATGAGCATAAGAAATAAAACAAGCAAACATGCTCGAAGGTTTCATCTCATCCAAGAAGGTACACTAAGAACCGTGGGATGAGATAGCCAACTCCACAAAGAGGAGTAAGATTCCAACAAATAAACCAAGCCCTCTACAATTTTCATGATGGCACAAAGTACCAAGACGAAAAATGTTTGTCTTTCAAAGAGACATGTCATCGGGATCAAATACCAATTGAAGAGAACTAATGTTCAATACCATATAGGATTGCTCCCCCAAGATTTGTGCATTCTTTATGATCTTGTATATGAATACAAAATGCACACGAATGAGATCATCACCCTCCATATACATTGTTAAAACATTAGTCATGTTCAAGAAGAGCAATAAGATACCAAACCAATTTTAAAGAATAGTGTTCTAAAGAGTATATAGTAGCTTCCCCATGATTAGTGCATTTTTAAGATCTTGTATGTAAATACAAAATGCACACAAGTGGGATCATTACCCTCCATGTATCTTTTTGAACACAAAGTTCAAGAAAGTCAATAAGACCCGATAAGAATTAAAAAGGATGATGTTCTACTCAAAGTAGGATAGCTCCCCCAGTAATAGTGCGTTACTTAGAATTAAGTCTTCGAATGTAAATGCACAACAATGTGATCCTTGCTTTTCCTAACTCAAGAAAGTTCAACAAAAATTATGAGTAGAGCAACAAAAGGATCCAAATGAAGCAAAGAAGACAAAAGGATGGTTAAACCAAAACAAACTTGGCGATAGAAAAATACAACTTAAGAACAATAGCCAATGTGAATATGATCAATAAATTTACCACAAATATAATTATCACTTGTAAAAGACAATGATTTTATGGAGACATTTCTCGGTGGTACATTACATATATTTATTCAAGATCATATTCACAAAACATAAGCATGTGGCAAAATAAAAGAATTGAAAACCATGCTTATCTAGAGATTCTTGATGGTTTCAAATAATCGATGATCATACTAAGCATCAAGAAACTCTCTCACAAACAAGATACCAAAAGATGGGTGAACAAAAAGAATTTAAGCAAATATGGAACTTGTTTGAGTACCATGCCACCTAGGAACAAGATAATCAACAATATCAACTCTAGGTGACACTACCTCACATGTTCACATTTTCTAGGCTTGTAATATGCACATAGCTTATTACTCCCCCATAATGTGATAAGCCATTCTTTTTAACAAGAGGCAAAAGAAATCCAAGAGATGATTAATGGACATTAGAATTTGAATTTCTCATGAGTAAGACATACCACAAAGAGAGTAGATAACATTGATATATCACCACTAAGTGGTAGTCCTCATGAATACACATTTTAGGATAGTGTGTTACCAAAAAGCACATCACTCCCCCAAAATGGGATAGTCCATTAATATCCTTATAAGAGCCAATTAAGATGAAAGCACATAGGCAAGAGGCTCAAAACATACATGGTGTGCAAACCAACATACACAAGCTTGATTACTCAACATAAGTAAGTAGAGTGCATAACACATATAAACACTTGTAAGGTACAAAACCAAACACATGAAAGGGTGCAAGTAACTTTCAACGAGTACATATGAATTAAATACAAGTTACCGCAAGGAGGAGCATTGGATATATCCTAAGACAATATAATCCAATTGACTTGACTTGAGAGAATATGAATGATGAAGATCCCTTAATTCTTCATGATGTAGTCAAGTCTCCAATGTCCTCCACTTACACCTATTGATCAAGTTTTAGCTTGTTGGTCCCCAACCAAGTTGGGTCCTAAGAGGCTAGTCACAATAGGCTTGGCAACCCAAATGGTTCTTTTCTTGATACCACTTTGAGTACAAATAAGTTGGGCAAACACATTGCCAACCTTATCCTTCCGGAGAGAATGAACATTATCAATTGTAGTGGGGTTGGATAAGTTACCATGAGTGCATGAAGAAGCATAGTGATCCTTCCCACGACATTTGTAGCAAAGTCGATTTTTACCTTTCTTCTTGGGAAGGGGAAGTTCTTCAACTTGGGAAGCTTGAGTTTGAACTTGAGGTTGCTTCCCTTGTTGCTGTAACGTACCTGCACTTTAAATAAGGCAGATACCTGTGTATAGTACAAATCCCTGGATCGATTCATTTGCACACACAGTTTACGATGTAATATCACAACAAGGCGTCAATTTTATTACATCGATGATCCAGAATTACAACATATTTAATACAAGTTGCATAGCATAAAGCTAGCATTGAAAAAGTACACAGCGGAAATACAATAGCAGTGAGTCTCAATGACTTTCATGTTGCCACAGGCGAAAACATGTTGGTTGCAGACTCGAAATCCCTTAACGAAACCTCACTCGTCATTTGAATAACCTGTAACAAATAAAATTTTGCAACAGAGTGGGTCAGATTCCATTAAAAATGGAGTATGGCAAGTGACACTATGGTGGACACTTATGGAATAACTCTAAAGCCTATATGCATATTTGGCTGGTGGAGTTCAAGGCTAATTTGCATAAAGCCAATTTTTCCTATTCTTTTGAAAACACTTTTCTTGAAATCGACGAGTATGGCATGAAAACCATAAATCTCATCTTCCCTTGTTCACCCATCAAGTTTTACTTCTGAAGTTGGAATGGTGGAATCCTCCGTTGACGTCCTTGATCAGCTGCTCAAAATTGTCCGTAACCGGGGACACGGCTAAGTACTTAGTTTTACACTCTGCAGAGGTTGTGCACGTTCACCATTGTACCCATTCAATCCAGATTATCCTTTACACACCATTTGTGATAAGGAAAGGAGAAGAATGAGACGAGATCTTTCAGAAGCATTTTCCCTCCCACTCTGGCTTGACCCGTTCCACCTAACATCCCCCTACATCTGCTTGTCAAGCCGGAGAGAGTCCACGCAACATAATTGATCAAGCTAGAGCCCATATGGCAATGGCTGCAGTGGAAGATCTCTCACTCGGAGTTCTTCAGATTCCTCTGTTCCTGGGTGGCCATTCACAAGTGTACATACTCCAGGAACCATAGACATGGACCTGAGTAGCCACTCAACATAAACCATGCAACCAATTACCACCCAGGTGTTTCATTCTTAACTTAGTAGAATTTAGATTTCACAAAACAACATTTGCATAGCATCAATAATTCTACTAAGTATTGCATAGGAACCTAGACACAGGAATAAGGGATTCTACACATGTTTAGCATAGCAACACATGCATATAAAATACACTATGTAATGCATATAAAAATAGGAAGTTTATGAGGCGTGCCACTTGCCTTTGAATGTTGTCGTTGTTCACAACTCTTTTCCACGATACTCGGGACTCTCCGTTCAATCTAACAGTATAGACAAGCAACAATACAACAATCAACAGCAAGCACCACTCCACAATGCACACAAACACATACTAGATGAATAAATAAGTTTTATAAAACTTTCTAAGGAAAATATGTTTATGCATGATGTGCGAAATATTCCTAAGGCTAGAAATGCTTTTTCATGCCATGAAAATCTTTTAAGTTAATGCAAGGCAAATAGGTTGGTCAAAATGACTAAGGACTATGGTCATAAGTTGAATAAAATATTTTGTTTTATATCATCTTGAAACAAGCACTCTAATGGCTTAGCCATGATGTGCAAAATACTTAGAGAAAAATACTAAGTCTATAAGGTGATCAACAATTACTATCAACTCTTTGTAAATTGGACATTCACTATAGTGAGAGAGACAGACACCCGGCCAGCCACTTAAATTGTGGAACAGGTCTCATGTACGTGGACATGTAAGGTTTGTTTCCAGGCCGCTTCATCCCACTATGCTGCTAGGATCCAACAACTTCAAGATGATAACATCATGATCAAAATTTGTTTAAGTCTAAAAGACAAGATTAGGAAAGAGGGAAAAGATAGAAAGAAAGATGTAGTTGTCCTCCAGGCTTCATCTTCAGACTTGTAACTTTCTTCTGGATGATGTCTTGATTGAGTTCGTGGTAGTCTTGATGAATCTTCAGACTTGATGGTTCTTGTATCCTCGAGGCTGGTCTTGGATTTACTTAGTCTTCATGAAATCTCAGAGGAGAAGAAAAGACAGAGAGAGAGACTTAGAGAATAAAAGGGGGTTGGCCTTCTTGAACTTCTTCTCACTTTTCTTCCAAGTGCTTGACATCTTGAGGATGCTTCCAGAGTCTGTTTTCTTCTAAGTCCCCTTCTTCTTGATTTTCTTCTAAGTGTCTCTTCTTCTTGAAGATACTTCTGAAGTCTTGTTTTTGGCTAAGTCCTTCCTTGGTTTTCCAGCTCCATGTTGAAAATCCTAAGTGTCTAGTGCATAGCACTTTTCCCAAAATACTAAGTTTGAAAATAATCCTAACTTAGAGAAAACTGATGAAGAGGCGTTTCCTATGAGAATAAAATATGCTATGAATGAAATGAAATTTTAAATCACAAGAAACATAAAAATAACTTTTGTGATTTCTTTATAAATATGCATGAATTTATAAATGCAATTTAATTAATTTCTAGTTTTGAAAAATATAATAAAAGGAATAATTATAAGATTAAAGTTTCCTATGATTAAATTTTTATAACAAAATTTTATAATTAGTGTTAATAGACAGAGAGCATTTAATTAAATCTATTGCAATTGGATTTAATCAAAAATAATGTTTCTATTAAAAGTTATTCCAAAATTAGTCAAACTATTCAATATAAAAACACAACTATGAAATCATTCAAAAATTATTCAAAAATATTTTATAGCAGTGGCATTAATTTACAACTATTCTAAAGTTTCTAAAACAATTTTATTTGCAATTTTTGGATTTATAGATTTAAAGTTATTACAAATATACTCCAATCTCCATTTGAATTTTGAACATTGTATACTAAGTCAAATTTGAATTTTGTCAGATCCAAAATATTTTACATGTCAAGAGCTTTCCAAATATATAAAAATTATTAAATTTGGAGTTGTGGTTAAAAAGTTATAGAGGTTTTAATTACAGGGACTAATCTGCAAATTTTCCAATTAAAATTAAAATAGAAAAATGATTTACACGCTGGCGCTGACGTGGACGCTGACGAGGCGCTGACTGGGCATCGACGTGGCTACTTCCTATTCGCTGATACCGTTTCGGAGGGCGATCTAATCTGGGCCGGAGGATTTTAATCGGACGGTGGAGAGGCGTTGACCATACCTGGGCGGCGGGATCTCGCCGGAGTTGTGAGGGACGACGGCGCCGGCGCTCGGTCACGGACGGATTCGTCGCCACGGTGGTTTTCCGAACGCGCGGAGGGCGGCTTCCGACTCGACGATCCAAAACGAGAAGAATGGCGGGGACGGCCAGATCCACCTCTTCCCGGAACGTCGTGGACGAGCAGATGGAGGCTCGGCGGCTCCGGCGATTCGGTCCGAGCACGAGACACTCCGTTTGGCTGCGAAAGGAGACGAGGGAAGTAGTCAGGGGATGCGCACGGACGCGAGGAAGAGGTAGGAGGGCTCACGGGCAACGGGGAAGGCTCACCTCGCCGGAGAACAAAGAAAGATGGCGGCGGTAGCAATGGAGCTCCGGCGAGCTTTTCCGGCGGCCTGGCGGCGTTCTGAGCTAGGGTTTGAGAGGGGAAAACGGCGGCGGGGACGTGGGGTTTTATATGGGCGCATCTACGGCAACAAATCCCGCACGGATCGCTCAGATTTGGACGAATCGGAGACGAAGATCTCGGGAGAAATTTCCGGACGGAGGTTAGAGACGATGACGTCATCGCTGACGTCATCCCGTTATTTTCTTTTTGTTTTATTCCAATTTATTCATATCTTTTGATTTATTTGTCCAAATGAGGTCAAACAAATTTCTAAAAATTTGTAATATTATTATCTTTCTGTTAAACCAAGTGTGGGAGTGTTTTGAACACTTTTCAAAAATAATAAATTCGAAATATTGATTAAATGTAAAATTGACACTTTATGTTTAATTTAAAACTAGGGTTAAATTAATTTTAATTTTGGCTAAATAAATTATATGAAATACCCATATTCAACTATGTTTGAATTTAAGTTATTTAAACTCATTTTCAAATTCTAAATTCATTTTTGGCTTTGGTATAATTATTAATGATATAACACAACTATATGAAAATGGAAAAGAGAAGATATAATGTATTCATTTTTAATTGAAAATAATTTGTGCAACATTATATTTTATAATATGATAATGCATTTGAAACTTCGTAACAACTTTGGACAAGACCTTTGTTTTAATTTTATTCTTATTTAGAATTTATTAATCATTTCATGCTTTGAAAAATAGATGAAATTCATTTAAGCAAATGAAATGTTTATTTGGCTAATTCATTAATTTAAATTCTATGAAGTTTTAAAGTTATACACTATAGGCTTATAATTTCCAAACTATATTTTGAACATAGTTAAAGGAATGAAAACCATTTAGTAATTATATAACCTTTTGAATAATCTTGTAATTATGAATAGATATGGCCAAGTGGTTTAATTCAAATACTTATAAAGAAACTAATTTATTTAAAAATAAAATGAATTGTAGTTTAAAAAAATATTTGTCAAATTATATTTTAAGGTTTTTGAAATACAGTGGATAATAAAATGTTTAAACTGTGACCTTTGAAATATTAACTCAGTTTTGAAGTCTTTCATAGTTGGTTTCCTTATACATTTAATATTTTATTTTAATAAAAGAAAAGTTTTAAATTTTAGTGATTTTTGAATATTATAAAATGTTGGGATGTTACAGTTGCTTCTCACTAAGAGGCTTCTTCTTCAAAGGGCAAGATCTAACATGGTGCCCTTCAACCTTGCACTTGAAGCACACAATCTTGGCCGAATCAATAACTTGTTCTTGGCCCTTCTTCTTGATGATCTTGTGCTTATTCTTGACATTGAACTTATTCTTGTTATTGGAGTTGAATCCAAGTCCACTCTTATCATGAGGAAGTTGTTGCACTCTCAACATGTTGTCGAGGGTGGACTTTCCTTCATGACACTTCTTCAAGTCTTTCTTCAAAGAAGTGACTTGTGCGTTGAGCTCTTTAAGTACCTCTACATGGTTAGTTTCAACACAAGTACTAGAGGAAGTAGTAGCTACATTGTTAGAGCAACAAGGCAAGGAAAGTAATTCATCACAAGATGTAGCAATTTTATGAGTGGATGAATTACTAGAACTAGCACATGGCAATAAAGCATTAGAAGTAGAGTTTGTGCTAGTGACCACACGAGGCTCACAAGATGTTACCTTCGTAGTGACCGCCTCATGAGCTAACTTTAGCATAGCATAGGATGCTAGAAGATCCTCATTAGAGCTAAAAAGCTTTTCATGAGTTTCTTCCAACTTCCCATACTTACTAGTTAGCAAATAAAGTTGAGCCCTTAGCTCAACATTCTCCTTCAAAATAGATGCTTCACACAAAGTGGAGTTAGTAACACAAGCATCATTATCATTAGAAGTGGAAGGAGACAACATGACAAGCTCATTATTTAGCTTAGCATTCTCTTTACTAAGCACATTACATTTAGCAATAGCATGATCAAGTTCTTTAGTGAGTTTAGCAATTACTTCATTATTTAACTCCTCACTAGATTCTAATCTCTCCTCGAGAGCAACCCGAGTTTCTTGCTCTTCCTCAAGAGAATTCTCAAGATTGTGGACCTCACCCGCGGAATCACGAGCAAGACCCCACCCTTCATGGCAACGGGTCTCCATGGACTCAAAGGTCTCCTTGAGCTCAAAAAGGGTAGACATGATTTCTAAGAAGTTCTCATGAGCATTTTTATTATTTAAGAGAGCATCAGAGACAATATCAAACTTCTCCTTAATTAGATCATCATCATCATCATGAGATATATTGGAGTGCATGGTAGGAGATACCTTATACTCCTTAGCCATTAGGCAAATGTGAGTAGTGGATGAAGACGATGAAGAGAAACTTGAAGCACCATTGAGGTCCAAGTCTTGTTCCAACAATTGTTGGGATTACTCTACATTGTTAGCCAAACAAGTACTATAGGAAATAGAAACATTTTGATCATGGCAACAAGACAAGGAAAGCATATCATCATGAGATTTAGTTAAGCAACTACTACATGATATGCAAGGACTATCAACAGTAGCATGTATGAAATTTGTAGTGCTAGAGGTGTTTAAGTCCAAAGATAGAGCATTGCAATAAGATAGGTGTGAAGTATAGTCAATAGTGGATTCACCATCAAGATTGCAATTTCCATCCCCACTCACCATATCATTACCTTGTGGAAAACCACATGTAGGTGAAGTGGAGGAAGTCGTGAGCTCATCATGACCGGATGTGGAAGGAGGACAATCATCCTTGGAAATGTTGGACACCTCATATATATCTTGAAGTTTTGTCCATAATTCATGAGCGCTCCGAAAAGGCATGATCGACGCAAGGACTACATCGCTCAAAGCACATATAAGACCATTAGATGCTAGAGTATCGAGATAAGAGTTTTTCTCATCCTCTAAAGATAACTCTTGTGAATCCTTTGGAGGAGAAAAACCCATATCTACAATACTCTCTAAATTTGAACCCATGTCTCTAAAAAGATTAAGCATGCGAATTTTCCAAACATCATAATTAGTGCCATCGAATATATAAGTGGGATTGTGCAATAATTCTCTAAACGACATCTTTATCTCTAGGCGGTAAAGCCTAATTATGAGATAACCTGGGCTCTGATACCAATTGAAAGGAAATACGTCGCCTAGGGGGGGTGAATAGGCGAGGAACACTTTTTACAATTTAGGCTTGATAAATGCGGAATAAAACTTAGTGTTTAACTTATCAATGACACAACCTAAATATACTAGGTTCGCCTATGTGCACCAACAACTTATGCTATGCAAGACAAACAACAAAGGGATATCAAGGTAAAGGACTTTAAGCACGATGGCTATCACAAAGTAAAGTGCATAAGTAAAGAGCTCGGGTATAGGGATAACCAAGGCACGCGGAGACGAGGATGTATTCCCGAGTTCCACCACAAAAGGTGTACGTCTCGTTGGAGAGGTGTGAGCAACCACAACAGGTTTGCTCAACGCCACAAAGGCTTCACCTTCTTCTCCGATGAACTCGACCACAAAGGTCCGAGTCCACCTTCCACTATGAACTCCTTTGGGGCGGAGAACAATCCCGTACAACAACCTTGGGGCACACACCCACAACCGAATTGGGGGCTCCCAAATGACCACAAGAGGTCTTGACCACAAAGGTCCCAACTAGCCACAAAGGCCTTGACCACAAAAGGTCATATGCCACAAAGGCGGCCACTAAGGCGTCTAGGGTCCAAGACCCAAGAGTAACAAGCTCACGAATTTCACCACCACAAATCCTCGTGGAGGGCTCAAACCGATGCAAGATGCAATGGCAAGAACACACAAAGTGCTCAAGTCCTTCACTCTCAAATTCCAACAAAGCAACAAATGCTTATGGGGGAATAAGAGAGGAAGAACCAAGAAACCACAAAGGAGACAAATCCTACTCTCCCAAATCCCACCACAAGCAACTAATGCTTATGGGGAGATAAGAGAGAGCAAGAACAAAGGGGGAGAACCACAAAGGAACTCAAAGATCTAGATCCACTATGTTCCCCTCACTTAGAAGACAGATGGATTTGTATCACATCTCAATTACATTATGCGTATGATATACATTTATAATATCATTATAAACTTAAACTCACATATGTTATAAATTTTACCTTACCTCTTTTATGATCATATATGTAGACGATGAAACTATTCTTCGGTTACTTCCTTAGGAGTTCGATTTCCAACTTAGAAGCCGACGGGTCCAACTTCATCAGATGGTACAATGGTTTTAGAAACATTCTCCAACACAACAACATCCTATATGTCCTAGAATAAAAGTTAGGAGATAGACCAGATGATTCTGCTAGCGAGGAGGAAGATGATGAGTTTCGCAATCGTCGTTGTATTTTCATAGAAGTGGAGTCTGTCATGACCGTATGCCTAGGACCAGAGTTGAAAGTTGTTTCAACACATGGAGCCATATGTCACAATTGATGCGATCAAAGGACACTTCAAAGATGAATTGAGTCTTGAGCAATTCAGACAGCTAGAAAGTTCCGGACCATTCACATGGAGGAGCATACCTGTCTGGAGACTCATTTAAAGAAGTTGTATGACATCTACTTCAGGCTTACGAATATCTACAATTTCTAGATAGCGAACTCTAGTGCAATAGAGACTGCGCTTATATCTTTGCCTCCTAGCTATGAAAAGCATGTACGTGGATATGCTATAGAGACACGATGAGCTTCTTCACGTTCGTGATCAAGTTCAAATCTCTAAAATTTGATTCCATCGAAGGAGAGCTCTTCGACGCTACGGGTATATTTGATATACAAAGATATAAATGTATTCTTCTCATACTTAATGAAAGTATTTGATACTTGTTCTGTTTATGAAACAGTCCCTGATTATCACAAGTATGCGGCGATGGGTGACGTGATAGTGCACAAGTGTTGGCAAGCAAGGAAGTTGATGGCCAGTAGTGCTCACGTCCTCGAGATATCATATTAGTTATCATCAATAGTTTTTTTATAAGACATTTTGTAATAGTGAGAGTGTGACCTAGTTTGGTGTCTTGAATGTTACAAGAAATAGTTATTCATGTAATAGAACAAATCAGTTGTTTTCACTACATGAGAAAATAGTTTTGGTAACACACTGATGTAACACATGATAATATGTGTTACAGAGCAATTTTGCAGTAACACTTTAAGCGTGTTACGAAGTCGGGCTGTAACACAAACGACAAAAGGTTCAAAATTGTGTTACAAAAGTATTTCGCAGGAACACATAAATATATGTTAGTGAGTAGGTGTTACAAAACTCATCTTATGGGCACACATGCGTATGTGTTACCAGAGTGTTACATGCCGTATATAGCCGAATACTCTTGAAAAAGGCAAATAAAAAATTAGGCAAAAATAAATATGTTGGTTCACTTGCAAAAGGAGAGGTGGCTAAGTGTTTGAACTTAACAGCTCTTAACAATTCAACATGCCTATGTGCCATCTAAACTAACAATACTCACATCTAGAAAGAGAACAAATCATAAATATCATATATCTAGTGTTGAACAGTATATACTAATTGCTCTTATGCCCTGCAATTGATCTCAAACAGCTTGCGTGAATATAAACTCTGCCATCTTAAATTGGTTTCAAATTGTAGATGTTTTTCATATGATGAGTTTCATACATTTTCCATACATTGTAGCTTCCATAATCATGTGGCTGAAGCGTATTATTTAGCATGACAAGAAGGTGTGGGTAAAATAGTAATAAGGAAAGAACCAAACTGGCAAAGTCTCAGATGCCTCCAATTAGCAAATTGTTGTTCAAGTGCACCTCACGATCTCTTGTACACACAAACATTCCAAGCAGGAAATGGGCTAGCTATACATATAACCAACCGAGACAAATCAATTCACGTGACAATAAGATGATTTCGACAGAACCATGGATTTAGTATGTAAGTAACATCACGTCTGATACATATCCAAAGAAGTTACATAATAGAAATTGCGAAATATCCATCACATGTTTCATACAACCAACACTACACTTTCAACAGTGAAAAGCTAGAAAAGCTCCCATGTCAGCAAATCTAGAACCATTAGTGTCAACAAATTAATAGAACTCCCCCGTCAAAGAAATTAAACAAGCTCCTCATCATATACTTGAACATAGATGTGCAGCAACTATCTAAACTGAAAAGCTCACATAGCAAACTATTTAGTTACTAAATTATATTTCATTTTCAGATGCAGAAGTTACTGTCATGAATATTGTTCAAATAACATGCTAAAGAGAAGATTGCTACCATCAATGAAACACAGCTAGCTCCGTTTGTAAGATGTTTTGGCAAAAGTGGAAGCATTCCCTGATCAACAAGTACATGAGAATATTTAAGTATGCCATGCCCATGCACAGGCACTACCAAATAGATGGTTAGAAAAATCATTTACATCTTAGTGTGCATGTGCACTCCTCCAACGCCTCACACAACTTCTGATACATAATAAGAAATTATATGCTACAGGAATAAAAAATAAATGCAAAAACTTATGTTTTGTCTCTCTGGTGTATGGTGCTTAATGAAAATCTTAGAAATGAATAGTGCTTGGAAAATCTGGCTTGAAGCCAATATATGCTAATGGAGGCCAACAGTAGTACCCAAACTGACGAGCAGTTACATAAACTTAAAGTAGTACATCTAACAAGCTAAATGAATACTGATGGGCGGAGATTTCAGCTAATAGAGTTCATACTTACACATACATGAACCATAACAATTTTTAGAAACTGCGCAGCTAACATGTTTTTAGTTGCATAGCAATATGGAGGCAATCAACTTGCTCCAAGCCAACGCTACCTACACACTTAACGAGAATCAGGTGCTTCATGTGAAGAAAACTAGAACTGGATGCTATATATGTACTAGTTTTGCTTACTCTCTGAAACAACAAAAAGCAAATGCTGGGATTATCAATCTCACCCGGAGGGAAACCAGATAAACGGATGCATGAAAGTCAAGCTAAACTATTTGGAGAAGCAGCCTCTGGAGTGACAGCATTGAACAACACATTGTAACTAAAATTTAAATGCGCAACATTTACAATTGCAACATTTAGCACTTCGGTGTCATGGGTGAGGCTTGACCAAGTACATCAAACGGAAATGTATAATACACTATATATTTTCAACATCAGCAAAGGCAACATCAAGTTTGGGGACATGATGCAAATTTCTGATGCGTAGATACAGCTAAATAATATAATTTCTTTGAGTATACTGTCATGAAATAAAAGAGACATGGATGCATGATCTAATTGTTCACCAGGAATTAAAGATGTTTTGCAGTCAATTATAGGCTTCTAGACAATGGGCATTTTTGAAGAACCAAGTATGATGATTTGTTGTTCTGGCCAGCAAAACATGTCGTCAAACACTAGTATTTAGCCTCAAAACCATTGTCTAGCAGTTCAGGAGAAGTCACGTCGCAGCAACCTTGGACGCTCACACATATTAATCAGGCCCTTTGCACTTCACTCATTTCTGAGAGGGACATGGTGGTAAGTTTGTCCTGCAAATTGCAACCACCAGCGGTTAAAGAGGTTGTCACGTTAATCTAAACATAAATAGGTGCTGTAAGGCCCAATCATGAAAGTTAATAACGAATATAACATGACCTTGGCAATTTTCTCTCGGTCATATATTTGTTAACCAAAATCATACACGACAAAGACAGATAATTCTGATCTGCAGGTCATACTTATTGTATCAATCAGTGGCTTACACGAGCGGAATTGCCGTGAGAACGATCAATTCCTCAGGATGTTTACCTACTTTGACACTAATCACAGATGAGTGGCTGCATCGCGCACGCTCGTCTCAATAGACCCACAGATTAACACATCACAGATCCTATAGAAGCAGGCACGGTTGTTCTACGCTAGGCACTATTAAAACCAATCCTAATTAAAGAAAGAGGCGATTCGTTTTCTTCCCTACGAGAGAAGGGGCCAAGAAAACCAAAAATAGCAAGACAATATCTGCAAACATGGGGAAAAAATAGAGGAATCAAAGTCGTCACCTTGCTAGCAGAGATTGGCGGACCTTGAGTGCTTGTACTGACCGGAGCCCCCATTTAGAGCTAGACTTGCTGCCCTTGTGCCGCCGCAGCCGCCGATGTTCCTCAGGGACGATCCTCAAAACTCATCTGCATACGCGGAGCTGCTCCCTGGCAAGCGGTCTGGGCTGTTGGGAAAGCTCACGGCCATTGAAGGGCATATAGAGATGAATCTGGGACTGGGAGGAGAGGACGGAGCATATCTGGTAGGGAGTCACCGGGAGGGCAATACGGAGTGGATTTGGTCAATTTGTTATCAGGCGGCCGCAGGGAAAAGGAAGATTTCGCGCGAATGAAACTTTCCCCGCCAAAATAAATAAATAATAAAAGTGAAGTTATCTATCCGTGGCAAAATGCTTCGCGCTCACTCTTTCAAAAATATAGAACTTATATCATAGTGTAGGATGACCTTTATAAAACCAATATTAGAGCATCTTTAACAGAGTCCTTAGACTCGGAAGCTCAAATAAAGTTTACGGTTCACCTTTTTTGATAATTCTGCTGGCAACTACTCTCTCGACGCATAGCAGAAAACTTAAAGTAAATTTTCAAATTTTGGCGGGAACAAACGAGTGTTCTTCACCGATTAATTTCACAGAGGAATTCATCACCGATTCCTACATAATTTACATAAACCTACATTAATCCAAAAGCTAAACTACTCCTAACTCGTCGTCGCTCTAACCCTACTGCCAAAAATCGGCTCACCAGAGCCTCAAGTGCGGCGGTGACGAGGTCGAGGCCGAGGGCTTCAGTCCTCGTCGCGGGCGAGCTATGCCTCCTTCTCCTCCGCCTCACGCACCGAACGAAGCAGGACAAGGCGATGACGCAGTCGACCATCTCGTCGGGGACTGAACAGAGCAGCACGAATGCATCGACATCGTACTCCTCCGGTAGAGGAAGTGGCGCGGTGGAGCTACTCACGGCACCGCTGCGCGCGGCGGCAGCGCTCGAACTCGCGCTCCCAGCGCATCCGGTCGAACTCCTCCACCTCGCGCCTAAATCACAGTGCAGGATCGGGCTGCCTTTCTTCACGAATTTCTTGGCAAGACGCTTCCGCCCCGGTGTCGACGCGGACGAGCTCCTTGCACTCGGCATATTCGACTTCGAGCGCTTGGGTTGGGTGCCATCCCACGGCTGCGGCGGCGGTGGACCTACTTCAGCAGCGGTTAGAGATATATTCGCCTGTTTATCAAGTTTACTATGATGACCATTATAAAACCATATTGTAGGTGGAAAATACTTTAATTTGACGAGATGTACGATTAGAGATCCATCGGATCCAACAAGACGAGGATGTCGACCACGAGCTAGGTTTTATCTCCGACAAGCTCGTTGATGGCGGAGCTTGATGTTTTTGGATCCAACAAAGACAAGGATGACGGCTACAAGCTAGATTTGTCTTCGGCAAGCTCGTTGAAAGTAGAGTTCGATGTTTTTGAAAGTTGTTGTTTTCAACATGAATATATATCTTTATTGGAGGTTAGGATCATGAATATGTGGATCTTTGACGGGTTTACCGATTTCTTTGATTATGTCCTTGATGAACTCCACTCCATTATCAACCTGTTCAAAATGAAATGAACAATACCTTGGGGATTGATTTTCACGTCAATTAAGACTTTTGCATATTATTGAAAAAATATCATATTTTTATGTGTATTGTTAACAAAATTCTTTTAAAAAAAATTATGCAACTCGCAGTTTTATTTATATTTAGGGGATGACATTTGCTAGTCTTACCAATAAATCTCAGGGTTTATATTCTTATAAAAGGATAAATACAATATCCCTCCGTTCAGTTCCGTTGTCTTTGTCGAGAAGAAAATCAGCGGAGGGAAACTTTTATTCATTCCCGCTAATATACAATTTCCCCTCCATTTACGCCTCCTATATATTTAACCCTCACAATTTTCCACAGACCAGATCGATCGAGAGCTCCCTCCACGAGATTCCACGGCGACCCCATCAGGCCAGCATCCTCGAGGCCTAGATCTCTCTCCACTCCCAGATCCCAGCCACCACTACCCAGCTCTTCTGCGCGCAACGAATCGCCTCCCATCGCGCCGCCCCACCTCCCACCACGGTGCCGCCTCCCACCGACCACCACGGCGCCGCCAGCGCACCGGCCCCTCTGCGAACCACCGCCGCTCCTCCCTCCCACCGCCGCACCGCCGCACCGCCGCGCCGCCTTCCCACCACCAACTCCAACCACCGCGTCGCCGCCAACCACCACGGCGCCGGCCCTTCTGTGAACCACCAGCAGCCTGCACCTACACCAACACTTGCCTCTGTCACCGGTTTCCACCTCTTCTACCATCTGCGGTGATCTTGATCCATGGCGAAGAACCCCTATTCAGTCCCACAGTAAGCCATTGACTACTGACGTGGGGCTACTCTTCGACTACCCCACGATGAGGTTACCTGGGTCACGCCAAGACTACGGAAGCCCAAAGAAGGCCCAATAGGGGTATCGTGTGGCCTAGTTCTAGTCGGTTAGGTCATACGACTCTTACCATACCTGTAATTACCATTGGCACCGTTCGCCCGAGACCTAGCCTACCTATAAAGGCTAGGAGGGTTGCTCGTCCAAGAGACAGGCTGATAGCCGCCACCACAAACCCTAGCGAGATCGTCATCTCGCCATTGTAACCATTACTCACCATCAATACCAGACAAGCAGGAAGTAGGGTGTTATCCTTCGAGAGCCGTGGGTAAACACCTTGCTTGTCAGCCGTCGTGATCACCAACGCTCATCTCTCTCCCCCTCAATCAACCCGGGGTGGACAACCCTGGGATTTGCCGAGTTACACCTCGTCAATTGGCGCCGTCTGTGGGGAGAACGAGCGTTGGAATCATGGTCGCACCGGCTCGATCAGCAAAGAAGGTCGACGTCTGCATCACTCAGAAGCCAATCCGCTTCGGCTCCTTCGAGTACACCTTCCACCCGCCGGCCCACCGCTCGGTGTACGCCGATCTATAAAAGGTATATACATCACCTTTGGTTCCGTACACTGCTTCGTAGACAGTCGTGGAATATTCAGGTCCATGGCGACCGCGCCACGCGCGGCGGCGACATCCGCATCTGCTACCATTGTGCCGCACCCGCCGTCGTCTACCACGGAGGCCGCATCTATCGCGACTACGAAGATCGCATCCCCGACTGATCGATCCGCGTCTACGTCGGCTACGTCAGCCACCTCGGCGACTGTCATGCAGATCGAGTCTACTTCGACCATCTCGATCGCACGGCTGGCGAAACCAAGGTCTACCCCAACTTCGACTGCGTCGACCGCACCCACACGTGCAACCAGGGTCGCGCTACCGACAGCCGCGCCACGCGCATCTTCATGGACTCACCAAGTCTTCCCCAAACCAATCGCACTCGCTCTGGCGACTACGAAGTCGCCCTCCATGACCGCGATAAAGATCGCAGGGCTCCAGGGAAGGAGACGCAACGACGGCTACGCTGCCTATCACGTGGCAGCAATTTTTGATCCCGAGCAAGGCTCGGATGATGGAAGCAGCAACGGCAGCGTAAACACCCCTACCCAAGTTTACCCCGCGCAAGTCTTCATGGCTGCCACAGTGCCTCCAGAGGACAACGACGAACCCGCATATCCACTGGAGGTGTTAATGCCCGACTAGGTGACGTGGCAAGAAGCCACCCCGCAAGAAGCCAGCCAAGGACGCCGCCTTCAACACAAACGACGACACAACAACCCATCAAGTCCATCCGACTGACAGCAGCAAGACGGTCAAAGTATCATCAAGCCTGACCCCCGCATAGGAAAGCGTGCTCGTCGAGTTTCTACGTGAGAACTGGAAAATCTTTGCATGGCAACCCTCTGACATGCCAGGAATACCCAGGAATCTCGCCGCGCACTCCTTAAAAGTTCACAAGGACGCCAGACCTGTCAAGCAAGCCATGCGACGCTTCTCCGGACCCAAACGGGACGCGATCACTATGGAAATCGACCGACTGCTGCACGCCAAGTTCATCCGAGAAATTAAGGACTCGGACAGGGTCGCCAACCCTATCCTAGTAGAGAAGAAGACGAAGAAACTACGCATGTGCATCGACTTCACTGCCGTCAACAAATGTTGCCCCAAGGATCACATCCCGCTCCCGCGGTAGACCAGATCATCGACTCGACAGGAGGCTGCAAGCGCCTGTCTTTCCTGGACGCCTACTCAGGTTACCAGCAGATCAGACTGAACGTTGACGACGAAGAAAAAACTGCATTCATCACATCCGACGACGTCTTTTGCTATCAGACAATGCCCTTCGGGTTGAAGAACGTTGGCGCCACATACCAGCGTACAATGCAAGCATGCCTCAAAGGGCTCATCGGGCAAATTGTCCAGGTCTACGTCGATGACATCGTTGTCACGACCCGAAAGGAAGACACCCTAGTCGCCGACCTCCGCAAGGTCTTCGCTGCGCTCGACGAGTATCAGATCAAGTTGAACCCAGATAAGTGCGTCTTTGGCGTGCCAGCCGGAGAGCTGCTGGGGTACCTCGTTGAAGGGGATCGTGTGCAGAAAACAAAAAATTTCCTACCAACGATATCCTAAAAGCATGCCAAGATCTATTCTATGCAGATATAGTAGTACGAACGGAGATCGGAATACGTACCCTTGTAGACCGAAAGCGGGGATTACGTTCCCGCACAAACGTTGTCGATGAAGACCGACGAAGCCGACCTCAAGGTCGTGTAGAGGAAGCAGACCTCCGAGTACCGCTAGCGCAGCACCTCGCAGGGAGTCGCACACGTACGGTGGAGACGACGGCCTCCGAAGCTCCAGTCCAGGACGAGCAGCGGAAGACTTGGACCGGAACACCAGCAGCGCGGCAGCGGGCTATGGTGGAAGAGATCCCCCTCCTCAGCTCGGCGCGGCTCCGACTTTGGGAACCACGAGATCGAGAGAGAAATCGGAATTAATTGGTGAATTAAAAGGCCAGGGGTGCCCTTTCTTTTATAGGCTCCCAGGGGGAGCCAACCTTGCCAGCCAGGCAATGTGGGACTAATCCCACATGCCTGGTGCGGCATTGGAGGGTGCGCCGGCCCCCTTAGTGGGCCCTTGGCCCACTTAGGTCGGCCCCTCCTGGCCCCCACCGAATCCCCTAGGGATTTTTTCCCTCTTGGGCCTTCTTTCGACCAGAAGGCCCATTTAGGGAAATCAGCCTAAATAAATTTGAAAATAAATATATAAAATCATATTTGCATATTAATTACACTAATTAATATCAAACATAATATATATAATTTTTCCTAGCTCCGAAAACTCTTTCGTCGCTGCCCGATCTCCATCGGACCTCTCCCGGGACGCTCCCGGTGATCTCTTTCCTTTCCGGTTGTCTTGTCGAAACCCCTTAAGTGTGTTACCCTAGTGGTTCGATATAATAACAGGTATGACCAAGACTCCTCTATGATCAACGACTAACTCGTAGGCCTGGACCGCATGAATTAATCCCTGTGATATAACGAATGACTTTCATCTATCAAACATGAACGCAAAGTCTTAAACCTTTTGCCATAGCGATACTTAGCACGTCCGAGCGTCGTTCCATAGATATCTCCATACCTAATCCCGACCTCGTTACCGACGACGCTATCTTCTACTCGTTCATGATCTCATGTCTCCGTGACCTAGTCACATGCTTGCAAGCTCATTAGACATGATCTCACCAAGTGGGCCCGAGAGTATCTATCCTGCTATGCGGACTGGCAAATCCCGCTCTTGACCCCTCGTCTCAACTACTCCTTTCCGATACCCAAAAGTATCACCGTTATTGTCATACTAAATAAGATACGACGTTTGGTGCAATCAAAGTATCTTCCAGGAATAACAATAAGAGTTGATCTCACGGTCAAAGGCGTAACGACTATGTTCTCCAAATCTGGGTATGTCCATCACATCGTTCTCCAGCGATATGACTCCCAATTCCAACCGGCGCCATGCCCCATGACCGGGAAACCTCGATCATCAATCGCGCAACGAAACTAGTCTTAGTAGAGGCTACTAGGGACCTGGTTGTTTACGTATCACACCCGCATTAAACGAAACTAGTCTTAGTAGAGGCTACTAGGGACCTGGTTGTTTACGTATCACACCCGCATTAATGTTTCCGCTTAATACGGTTGTAGCATGACACAAAAACATATTATGAACAAACGAGATATGATAAAGAATACACTTTATTAATTGCCTCTAGGGCATATCTCCTTCAGTCTCCCACTTGCACTAGAGTACAACTTAATCTAGATTACAACTTGGTAAAAGCCTAACACCCATAGCTAACTGGTGCTTTTCATGCTTATCAAGCGGGAGAGGCTTCGTCAGCGGATCTGCCACATTCAGATCCGTATGCACTTTGCAAATCTTCACATCGCCTCCTTGTACGTACTGACGTATCACATGGAAGCGTCGGAGAATGTGTTTGGCGGTGGAGTGAGACCTTGGCTCCTTGGCGTTCGCAATGGCACCCGTATTGTCGCAGAAGAGGATCACGGGGTCTTGCACGCTCGGGAACACTCCAAGTTCGATGACGAACTTCCTCAGCCACACAGCTTCATTCGCGGCTTTCGCTAGCAGCGATATACTCCGACTCCATTGTAGATTGTGCGACTATGGGTTGCTTCCCACTTCTCCAGCACACGGCGCCTCCATTCACCTTGAACACGTAACCTGTCTGTGACTTACAGTCATCGGGGTCTGAGCAGAAACTTGCATCTACGTAACCCGTTACGCCAAGTTCTTCATCACAGCCACCATACACAAGGAACATTTCCTTTGTCTTATTGAGATACTTAAGAATGCTCTTAACAGCTACCCAATGCGGCATTCCAGGATTACTCTGGAACCGGCTTGTCAAACTTAGAGCTAATGCCACATCCGGTCTAGTACTCAACATTGCATACATGATCGATCCTATGGCTGAAGCATAAGGATGTTTCGTCATTTCGGCCTTACCAGTTCCGTCACCGGACACTGTGCCTTCCTCAATATCTTATTCTTGATAACCGGCAGAGAACCCTTCTTTGCCTTCTCCATACGAAAAAGCTTCAGTATTTTATCAAGATAAGTACTCTGACTCAGTGCTAAATAGGCGCCTTGATCTATCGCGATAGATTTTTATGCCTAAAACATACGCAGCTTCTCCTAAGTCCTTCATGGAAATTTTACTGTTTAAATATTCCTTCACGCTATTCAGAAGTTTCATATCATTCCCAATTAGCAATATGTCGTCAACATACAGTGCTAAGAACACAACCGAGCTCCCACTCATTTTCTTGTAAATGCAGGTCTCTTCCACATTTTGGACAAATCCAAAACCTTTTATTACCTCATCAAAGCGAAGATTCCAGCTCCGAGAAGCCTGGTTCAATCCATAGATGGATCGCTGAAGCTTGCACACCTTGTTAGCATTTCCTGGATCGACAAAACCTTCCGGCTGTACCATGTACAACTCTTCCTCAATGTTTCCATTTAGGAAGCCCGTTTTGACGTCCATCTGCCAGATTTCATAATCATAATAGGCAGCTACTGCTAACAAAATCCGAATAGACTTAAGCATCGCTACCGGTGAAAAAGTTTCATCGTAGTCAATTCCATGAACTTGTCGGAAACCCTTTGCGACAAGCCGAGCTTTATAGACGGTCACATTACCATCAGCATCAGTCTTCTTCTTAAAGATCCATTTATTTTCGACGGCCTTGCGCCCTTCGGGAATATCCATCAAAGTCCACACTTTGTTATCATACATGGATCCTATTTCGGATTTCATGGCTTCAAGCCATTTCTCGGACTCTAGACTCGCCATCGCCTCCTTGTAGTTCGTAGGTTCGTCTTGCTCGACTAGCATGACGGTGCAAACCATGTTGCCATACCATTCTGGTGCGATCCGAGATCTACCAGACCTACGAGGTAGAACATCTTCCTCGACAGTTTCTCCCATTCCTTCCACGGAGGACGTTTCCGGAATTGCTTCCGTTGCGCCACTCGGAATCTCGAGTTCAGGATCAACGATTTCATCGAGGTGTACCTTCCTCCCACTTACTCCTTTCGCGAGAAACTCCTTCTCTAGAAAGGTACCGGTCTTCGCGATAAAAGTTTCGCCCTCATCTTGGTTGTAGAAGGTGTACCCTACGGTTTCCCGCGGATATCCTACAAAGACGACTTTCTCCGACTTTGGTTCGAGTTTGTCGGGTTGTACTTTCTTAACGTACGCCTCACAACCCCAAACCTTCAGAAACGATAACTTAGGCTTTTGGCCATACCATAGTTCATACGGTGTCGTTTCAACGGACTTGGACGGAGCCCTATTTAAAATGAATGCGGCTGTTTCTAACGCATAATCCCAGAAGGACACTGGCAGATCGGTAAGAGACATCATAGATCGAACACTATCCAGTAGAGTACGATTACGTCGCTCGGACACGCCGTTACGCTGCGGTGTTCCGGCTGGCGTAAGTTGGGGTACTATGCCACAACTCTTCAGATGTGTGCCAAACTCAAAACTCAAGTATTCTCCACCGCGATCGGATCGGAGATGCTTGATTTTCCTATTAAGCTGATTCTCAACTTCACTCTGGAATTCTTTGAACTTTTCAAACGTTTCAGACTTGTGTTTCATCAAATAGATATAACCGTATCTACTCAAGTCATCAGTGAAGGTGACGAAGTAACGATAACCATTGCGTGTCGAAACGCTCATCGGTCCACATACATCTGTATGTATGATCCCCAACAAATCCGACGCCCGTTCAACGAAACCTTTGAACGGTGTCCTGGTCATTTTGCCCATAAGGCATGGTTCGCATGTATCGAGGGATCCGAAATCCAACGAGTCCAAAAGTCCATCGGAGTGGAGTTGCTTCATGCGCTTTACACCAATATGACCAAGACGGCAATGCCACAAAAACATGGCGGTATCGTCACTACACTTAATCCGTTTGGCTTCTATGTTATGGATGTGAGTACTATGATCGAGATTTAACAAGAATAAACCGTTATTCTCGGGAGCATCAACATAAAAGATATCATTCATATAAATAGCACAATTGCTTGACACTGATTTAAATGAATAACCGTCTTGTAACAGGCAAGACCCACTTATAATGTTTACACTCAAGGATGGCACAAAATAACACTTATTTAAAACCAAAACTAATCCCGATGGTAGATGCAGAGGGAGCGTGCCGACAGCCACCACGTCGACTCTCGATCCGTTGCCGACGCGCATCGTCACCTCATCCTTCGCGAGCCGCCGTCTATTCCGTAACTCCTCCTGAGAGTTACATATATGAGCAACAGAACCAGTATCAAATACCCACGTGTTGCTCGGGGCGGATGTAAGGTACACATCTATAACATGTATATCAAATATACCTTGCTCTTTGTCGACCGTCTTGCCAGACTTCCTATCCTCCAGATACTTGGGGCAGTTGCGCTCAGGTGATCCGATGGTCACCACCATCTTCTTCAGCTTGATTTCTAATTCGGCCACTTCGAGCATCTTCAGGATTTCCGACAGGGGTTTTGACGTCCCTTTCTTGCCGTAGTCCACGATGGCGTTCTTATAGCTAGGGGGCAGAGAAATCAGCGCCCTATCAATAACCACCTCCTCTGGGATCACACTTCCCAGATCACTCAGAAGTTGAGCACGGCCAAACAACTTGGCAAAGTGCTCACTAATATTGCCGTGCTCTTCCATCTGGGCTGAGAAGAAAAGCACAGATGCCTCGTACCTCTCAGCCTTGACTTGTCGTGCAAAAACAGCCATGAGTTCAGTGATTATATCATAAGCACCCTTGTTCATGAAGCGGTTTTGCAGGTCAGCCTCCATGGCAAAGAGCATGCCACTCTGGACATAAGAAGAAATCTCCGCCTTTACCCCATGGACAATCATTTCGATTTCCGGGGCGGTGTTTGGGAGATCACCTAAGGGGGCATCAAGGATGTAGTCCACCTTGTGGGTTTCAAGGATGGACTTCAGATCGCGGAACCAGGACACGAAGTTAGACCCATCGGTCTTAAGCTTCTCTTTCTCAATGAACAGGTTTAGGTTAAAGGAGGGGTGAGACATCTACAATGGAATTTGCAACAACATAAGACTTTGTTCATAATAATTTTGAGTTATAGTATTTTAGAAAATAACTAACATAACTCCCACTCAAACGAACATCCCTCCTGGTCGTTTAAGCGATTACACGACCCCCATCCATTGCACCACCCCTCATCATCAGAGCCGGCGACACAACTTCAAGAGTAGACAAAATCGTCCGCCACACCAATTTTGTGACTCGTGCTCGACCTTTCGGTCTTCCTGTTCCGAGGCCATATTTATGAATATGCTAGGCTCGCCACCAAAGACCTCCACGCTGACGCTTGTGCAACATGGCTTACACCCACTATATGAGAACGACGAGATGTCTGACACCCGATCATCACGGCCTACCTCATAACGTAGAACTTTCTTGGTGGTTCGCGTTGGAGGGAGAACACTAGTGGTATTTTGAAGGGATCATCTTATACAGCTACCGCCGTGTAACTAATGTATACTATACACACAATCACACAATATAAGATGCACACAAAACATCAAATGTAATGCAATGTGATATAGTCCATTGCGCCATGGTCTTCTTGGCGCCCGCGGTTTATAAACAATTTAATAAACCTATCTTGACCATATCACATAGCCCCTGCAAAATAAAGTTAGACGCTTCTACTTTATCTTTTGCATATTTTACGTGGCTTGGGGCTTTCGTAAATAGAACCGCTTCATACCTACGAATCTTATGACCACAACAACGATCCAATAATTGCATGTTTAAGCATCCCTTTCGGGCCCTCCATTGAAAATGCGAAAACCAACTAAAGAGAGAGAAACTGACACCCGCCAGCCACATATACGGTACAAGCCGTATGTCAGTAGTGGAACCAGTCTCGCGTAAGCGTACGCGTAAAGTCGGTCTGGGCCGCTTCATCAACTCAATGCCGCTGGAATACACAAGTGCACGCTAGAGGGTAGCAAATAACAGGAACGGTGCCCCCGTGCAGAGCACGGGTTCTAACAACGTACAGCTATATCTACGATAGATCGGCTCTGATACCACTGAAGGGGATCGTGTGCAGAAAACAAAAAATTTCCTATCAGCGATATCCTAAAAGCATGCCAAGATCTATTCTATGCAGATATAGTAGTACGAACGGAGATCGGAATACGTACCCTTGTAGACCGAAAGCAGGGATTACGTTCCCGCACAAACGTTGTCGATGAAGACCTACGGAGCCGACCTCAAGGTCGTGTAGAGGAAGCAGACCTCCGAGTACCGCTAGCGCAGCACCTCGCAGGGAGTCGCACACGTACGGTGGAGACGACGGCCTCCGAAGCTCCAGTCCAGGACGAGCAGCGGAAGACTTGGACCGGAACACCAGCAGCGCGGCAGCGGGCTATGGTGGAAGAGATCCCCCTCCTCAGCTCTGCGCGGCTCCGACTTGGGAACCACGAGATCAAGAGAGAAATCGGGAATTAATTGGTGAATTAAAAGGCCAGGGGTGCCCTTTCTTTTATAGGCTCCCAGGGGGAGCCAACCTTGCCAGCCAGGCAATGTGGGACTAATCCCACATGCCTGGTGCGGCACTGGAGGGTGCGCCGGCCCCCTTAGTGGGCCCTTGGCCAACTTGGGTCGGCCCCTCCTGGCCCCCACCGAATCCCCTAGGGATTTTTCCCCTCTTGGGCCTTCTTTCGACCAGAAGGCCCATTTAGGGAAATCAGCCTAAATAAATTTGAAAATAAATATATAAAATCATATTTACATATTAATTACACTAATTAATATCAAACATAATATATATAATTTTTCCTAGCTCCGAAAACTCTTTCGTCGCTGCCCGATCTCCATCGGACCTCTCCCGGGACGCTCCCGGTGATCTCTTTCCTTTCCGGTTGTCTTGTCGAAACCCCTTAAGTGTGTTACCCTAGCGGTTCGATATAATAACAGGTATGACCAAGACTCCTCTATGATCAACGACTAACTCGTAGGCCTGGACCGCATGAATTAATCCCTGTGATATAACGAATGACTTTCATCTATCAAACCTGAACGCAAAGTCTTAAACCTTTTGCCATAGCGATACTTAGCACGTCCGAGCGTCGTTCCATAGATATCTCCATACCTAATCCCGACCTCGTTACCGACGACGCTATCTTCTACTCGTTCATGATCTCATGTCTCCGTGACCTAGTCACATGCTTGCAAGCTCATTAGACATGATCTCACCGAGTGGGCCCGAGAGTATCTATCCTGCTATGCGGACTGGCAAATCCCGCTCTTGACCCCTCGTCTCAACTACTCCTTTCCGATACCCAAAAGTATCACCGTTATTGTCATACTAAATAAGATACGACGTTTGGTGCAATCAAAGTATCTTCCAGTAATAACAATAAGAGTTGATCTCACGGTCAAAGGCGTAACGACTACGTTCTCCAAATCTGGGTATGTCCATCACATCGTTCTCCAACGATATGACTCCCATTGCCGACCGGCGCCATGCCCCATGACCGGGAAACCTCGTTCATCAATCGCGCAACGAAACTAGTCTTAGTAGAGGCTACTAGGGACCTGGTTGTTTACGTATCACACCCGCATTAATGTTTCCGCTTAATACGGTTCTAGCATGACACAACAACCTATTATGAACAAACGAGATATGATTAAGAATACACTTTATTAATTGCCTCTAGGGCATATCACCTTCACTTGTCTCTGCAAGAGGAATCGAAGCAAATCCCGAGAAGGTGCAAAACATATTCACAATGCCAGCACCAACCAAACTTCGTGAGGTGCAACGATTAGCTGGCCGAGTTGCAGCTCTCAGCCAGTTCATTAGTAAGTTGGGTGAGAAGGCTCTGCCCTTCTACCAACTGATGAAGAAGACGGGCAAGTTCGAGTGGACAGAGGAAGCGCAAGACGCATTCGACCAACTCAAAAAGACCCTAACGACTTCCCCAGTACTGGTGGCACCACTGGAGAACGAGCCGCTCTACCTCTACGTCTCAGCAACCAACAGGGTGGTGAGCACTGTACTCGTAGTGGAGCGAGAAGAAGAAGGGCACAGTCATCCTGTCCAAAGACCAGTCTACTACCTCAGCGAGGTCCTAACACTGTCCAAGCAAAACTACCCGCACTACCAGAAGCTGGCCTACGGGGTCTTCATGACTTTAAGAAAGGTCGTCCACTAATTCTCCGAGCACCCGATCACGGTGGTAAGCTCCTCCGGGCTAGCAGACATCCTCACAAACCAGCACGCGACAGGACGAGTCACCAAGTGGGTTGTCGAACTAGGACCCTGGGGGCTGAAGTACGCTCACCCGAAGTCAATCAAGGCCCAAGTCCTTCCAGAATTCACCACCGAGTGGATAGAAGCCCAGCTGCCAGATATCCCCGACTTGTCCAACGCATGGACAATGTACTTCGACGGTTCCAAGAAGTTCAGAGCGGCAGGGGCAGGAGTCGTCCTCATCTACCCCAAAGGCGACAAACTGAAATACGTTCTGCAGATGGACTTCCCAACACCCTCCAACAACGAAGCAGAGTACGAGGCCCTAATCCATGGCATGCGGATGGCCAAGAACTGCGGCGTCACGCACCTCATGATCTACTAAGACTCCTACCTCGTCGTACAGCAAACCATGAAGTCTTGCGACGCCATCGCCGACAACATGATCGCCTATAGAGACCTGTACAACCAGCTGGAGGGCACCTTCGACGACTGCGAGTTGCGGCACATCGGCCGCGAAAGCAACGAGGAAGCCGACGTCCTCGCCAACATGGGGTCAGACAAGGTACCAGTGCCACCCGACGTCTTCCTCGAGCGCATCACGCAGCGATCCGTCAAGCTTCGACCCGCACCAGTCCCCTCCACACCTTCAACGAGCACTGTCAACCCGCCAACCAAAGAAAAGGAGCCCATGGAGGTCATGCTGGTCGAACTGCATCATCCGGCGCTCCAAAAGTTTCACCGTTATCAACGGTGGGCTCTACAAGAGAAGCATCTCAGGAATTCTACAAAGGTGCATAAATCCAGTCGACGGCCAAGCCATCTTACTCGATATTCATGCCGGTACCTGCGGGCATCACACCAGCAGTCGTGCCTTGGTAGCCAAAGCACTACGAGCCGGGTTCTACTGGCCAACAGCTATGCACGACACCGAAGATCTAGTAAGGAAGTGTCCTGGATGCCAGGAGTTCGCCAACAAGCCACACGCGCCGGCATCCGCGCTAAAGACAATACTACTAGCCTGGTCCTTCGCTCAATGGGGGCTGGACATGGTAGGCCCGCTCAAGAAATCCGCACCCGGAGGACACACTCATCTTCTGGTCGCAGTCGACAAGTTCACCAAATGGATCGAAGCCGCGCCTATCACAAGTTCGATTGCATCATCAGCAGTTAACTTCATCAGGTCAATCATCTTCAGATTCGGGGTACCAAACGGCATCATCCCGGACAACGGCTCGAACTTTGCAGTCGAAGAATTCAAGGACTTCTGTTCCGATCAAGGAATCAAGCTCAACTATGCATTTGTCTCGCACCCGCAGTCCAACGGGCAAGTCGAGAAAGCCAATGGTCTAGTCTGCAACGGCATCAAGAAGCGCCTGCGAGTGCCACTGAGACGCGCCGCGGGCGCATGGGTCGAAGAACTGCCATCAGTACTCTGGAGCCTGCGAACCACGCCAAACAGATCCACCCAATACACACCGTTCTTCATGGTATATGGCGCAGAGGCGGTCCTACCCTGCGACATCAAGTTCGACGCACCACGGGTGGTGGCCTACGACGAGTCAGACGCAGAAGAAGCAACTCGAAGACGACATGGACGTCCTGGACAAAGCCCGCGACATCGCCCTAGCACGATCAGCCGTGTACCAGCAAGACCTGCGCAACTACCATGGACGGAGGCTGCGGCCAAGGGCATACGTCGCAGGCGACCTAGTCCTCCGCCTCAAGCAGAAAAAGGTGCACAAACTCGCCTCCCCATGGGAGGGCCCATACATTGTGACAGAAGCAATCGGTGGCGGAGCTTACCGCCTGAAGGACTCGAAGACGGAAGCAGTCTGCAGCAACCCATGGAACGTCGCACAACTTCGTTGTTTCAACGCCTAGTCGACTCCATCATTGTAACAAAGCAAGCATGTCAAGGCGGCAGGTTTCAGACGCACTCTTTCCCCTACCAGGGTATCTAAAGGGACTGGAAGGGTTTTAACGAGACGGCCTGCTCGCAAGAATCAATAAAGTGATTTATGGAACAAGCTCTCCCCTTTACTTTTTCAGTCAAAAAGCAATCCCTAACCTAGGACGCCACTCGAACCACTCGGGGGGCAGCGCCATACAGGTCAAATCAAAAGCATAGGCCGCCACTCGAACCACTCGGGGGCTGCGCCATACATGACTTATTCACAAAATCCTAGGCCGCTACTCGATCCACTTGGGAGCCGCGCCATACAGGTCAAGTCAAAAATCCTAGGCCACCGCCCGGCACACTCGGGGGATGTGCTTTACAGGTATCACTTGAAGTCCTAGGCCGCCACTCGAACCACTCGGGGGCTGCGCCATACAGGCCTTACTCGCAAAATCCTAGGCCGCCACTCGAACCACTCGGGGGCTGCGCCGTACAGGTCAAGTCAAAAAATCCTAGACCGCCACCACACACACTCGGGGGATGCGCTTTACAGGTATCACTTGAAAACCTAGACCACCACTCGAAGCACTCGGGGGCTGCGCCATACAGGTCCGCAACAAAACCCTAGGCCGTCATCTGATCCACTCGGGGGCTGCGCCACACAGGTATAAGTTCATCCTAGGCCGCCACCCGATGCACTCGGGGGCTGCGCCATACAGGTCAAGACAAAAACACAATCCGCCACTCGAGGACTGCGTCGCACTCAATATACTTGGATGGCCGCGTCGCACAAGGCACTTATATCTAAGTCGCACTTGATCCACTCAAAAATGCACAACAGATATTCGTACAGTAATGCAAACAACCTCAATTCGCTTACTCGGGGGCTCCCCCAACCACATCTAACATACATTGGTATTTACACTCGGCAAATTTGCCTCTTAGAACTAATCATGTACAACAGAAGCTTGCTACCCCTACTCTGCAGGCTCATCCTTCGGGGCATCGAGTGGCCCCACGAGACGCTCACTCAGCCTTTCGACCTGCTGAATCATCTGGCGCGCAGCTTGCAAGGTCTCGGCGAAGTCATCCTCCTCAGGCAAGCCACCTAGCAACCTCGCCAGAGGAAGATTCAGCCGATGTAGTCGGACGTACGCCAACGCCACGTTCGCCCCGACGACGAGTTTGACGTCAACAACCTCCTTCAACGCGTCACCTTCGCGAAACCTCTCCAGCAATGTGGCCAACCCATGGGGTTGCCCATTGTGCGGGAAGTACACGCGATGGATATGCAAGAGGGTCTTCCTGCAACCTTCCAGGAGAAAAGCAGCTCGCCAAGTGGGATCAAGCATACACACAAGGATCCGCCCTCTCGATCTGTTCGACCAAAAATGGCGCGCCTCGTGTGAATCGCCAGTTGCCTCCCGGGCGACCCGCTCATCAATCCGAGCCTGCTCAGCTTGCCAGTCAGGGTTCACATCTGCATCAAGACATCGCAATCAACACATCGCAAGGAGGAGGAAGTCAAAAACAAAATATTACCAACCTTGCAGCTGTCGACTGATCAGATCAATCTCGCCAGGCAGGAATTCTTCACGTTGAGAGAACTCTGCAACTAGGTGCGACTTAGAGCGTTCCAGCTCCAACTCGGCATGCTTTAGATTCGCCTTGAGTTCGATCACCTTATTCCTCATATATGTGATCAACCGTTGGTCGTTCGTGCTTCGCCCAGGAGCCGACGTTGTTCGACGATGGCGAACAGGCTCAGTCGAAGGAGAACCTTTTTCATCACCCGTGCCGGTCGTCGCTGCAACTGAAGTGGTCTCACCCATATCAGTCTGCCAAGAATCGACAGTGTCAAAACAGAAAAGCAAAGGCGACTTTTCAACCAAGGTAGAATTGAAGTGAAAGAATGTATACTTCAGCACAGAACATAATTCAAGGCCAGAAGACCTGCAAAAATATAAGTCATTACAAACTGCAGACTCAAAAGTAGACTACTAAGGCCTACACTACAAGACTCCTATGTTGCAGACTCCGACCAGGAACGACTCCTCCGAGCAGCAGCCGCTTCGGTCGCCTTGGCGATCCCCCTCTCGAAGGTGGCAACAAGCTTCACAGCCAGCTGAGTCGCCTGCGCCTTCACCCTGCTAAGAGACGCGGTCTTGCCATCGGGCCGCCGAGGGAAGCCGCTGACAACTCTCTCGAAGTCACCCGCGACTTGATGGCCAAGAAGAAGCTGGAAAGTATGCTCGGAGCCGCGTACCGTCTGCGTCCGAGTGAAGTCCGCGAGGGTGGTCACGTCATCTTCAAATGGCGCCACGAGAGCGTCCACGACAGTTGGTGGCGGCGCGCTAGGGGAAGATGCTCCGATGCACAGTCGCCAGTGCTCCAGTCGACTTCTGAAGCGCTGCCGTCAACTTCTGTAGCGCAGCGGAGACATACGCGCAGGCACGGTCGAGGAACCCGACCACGGTTGCCAAGTCGACGTCGTCGCTGGACGAGCCTTCCGGAGGAGCGCCTCCGCATTTCTCTGAACAAACGTCAGAAGTCAACACAAAGAAAATCAAGCAAGGGCAAAAGTAGGCACCAAGCCGAAAGACCTACCTCCAAGGGCGCCGACGAGTGCGAGTAGGCGGTCAACCTGGGTCTTCTCCTGGACGACCCGCACACCCTCGCGCTCATGCGACTCGCGCAATGCCTTCTCCAGCTCCGCCTGAGCCTGAAGCTTCTGCTCCAGCTCCACAGCTCGCCTCGTGGCCTGGTCCAAGGAGGTACGCAGCTGATCCCTCTCCTTCTCCAGGTGAACGAAAGCAGCGGCTGCCTCAAGCTGATGGCGGTAATATGGCTGTAAAGCAAGCAAGAATATATAAAGTTGCGGTCGACTATCCTAGTCACCCACACCTTCGGGGGCTATTCCCATCGGGAGCGCTGTTCACGCACCCGATGTAACTACGGAAGAACTTACATGGTCCAGGAGATCAGCATCCGCCGAAGTCGCCGCGGCAGCATCACTCGGCGCCACGGAGCCACCAGCCTGCGCATGCTCATCGACCACCCGCTCAGTTAGCTCGGCCGAAGGAGCAGACGTGTGCTCCACTTCGCGTGGAGGGGAGCCGACGTCGCCAGAATGGTAGCTGGCACAAGATGCAGTAAAGCTCAACTCGAAGCCTGCAAAGTCAAGAAGATAACTGGACGCAACAGAAAGAAAAGCACGACTAACCTGGTGGTCTCGATGTCATCATCGCTCCCCAGGGAAACGTATGGCATCCGGGCGAATACGCGCGGCGGCGCAGAGCTGATAGGAGGTGCAGCCAAGGGCTCATCCCAGTTGCCCCGGGACCCTGCACCCGAAGATGACATGCCAGCCTCCTCCAAGTCAGCAGCCGCATCCTTCGTAGGAGACGAAGCAGTCGCAGAGTCGCCACCACTTCGCCGTTTCTGCTTCTTCCGCGCGGGCTCCTCTTCCTCTTCTTCCTCCACCTCGTCACTCGGGGAGACGGCGGGCGGAATGTCCTCATCGTCACCCTCCTCCTCTACAACCGTCGCCTCGTCATGAGGTCCGTTCTCCGGGAGTGGAGGAAGGCTGACAAGGAAAGAGCGACCCTGTAACCAATAAAGACAAGACGAATCAAGAAACAGAAGATCAAGAAATCAAATAAAGAAAAGAAGAAAAAGTTAGAAGCTTACCTCAGGAACAGGGTCCGTCGCTCCATACACGGCGACGGGACACTTGACGTTGCAGGGGTCGGCGGCTCGAAGACTCGTGATGCTCCTCACCTTGAACTCCACCTCCTCGTCGTCAAGTTGCGGGTCACCGGCGCCCTCAACTGCCCACATCGGGTGGGGGCGAGCGCGGAGTGGATGGACTCGGAGCCTGAAGAAGGTGGACATGAGGTGGACGCCGCCCGACTCGCGCCCCAAGGTCTTGAGCAAGTTGCGCAGAAGGCTCAGCAACGGCCTCGCAGCCTCCTTGTCCTCCTCCGCGAGCGGGTGCGCCCACGCCCGCGTCTTCCGCAACTCGCGTTCGCCGGTGAAGTCCGCCAGCCCCTCCTGGTCGCACCTGATGTAGAACCACCGCTTCTGCCACCCTTGGACGGAGTGCGACTTCTTCATCTGGAAGTACGCAGTTTCACCACGCACTTGGATGCCGAAGCCGCCCACCGGGTATGTCAACCCGCTCTTCCCGACATTCTTCCTGACAAGGAAGAGCGACTTCCACAAAGCCCAGTGGGGGGCGATCCCCATAAAGCACTCACAGAGCACGATAAAACTCGCGATGCTCAAGACGCCATTGGGGGTCAGATCGTGGATCTGAACCCCATAGGCATACAGAAGACCACGAACAAAATCGTGGAGAGGGAACCCGAAGCCCCGTGGAAGGAAATCCACGAAGCAAACACGCTCCCCCTCGCGAGGAGCAGGGTACACTTCCTTACCAGGGGCGCGTACCGCCGCCTGGTCCACCGGCGGCAGCAGGCCCTGCGCGCGCAGGACCTCAAGGTCGGCCTTCTTCACCGACGACTTCTGCCAGTCGCCGTCGGGCTTCTTCATCATGCCTGCTTCGGCGGCGGCGGCGCTGGCGGCAGCCTTCGACTTCCCCATTGCTTTGGGCGCTCAGAGAAGGTGGGAGGACAAAAAGCAAAGAGCTCAGATAGGGGGCAAGAATGGCGCAGGAAATGGAGGCAACGGCAATTGGAGAAGATGACCTGTTTTCATGCCACGGTACAATACTTGTACCGTGCAGCCAGTCCATCTCGACCGTCCCCGAAGAGACTGTTCCCAGCTGCTCCATCCAGCCGTCCACGTGTCATAAGGAGAGACTAACCGTCACCGCCCACTCCGTCCACTACGCACGGGAATCAATGCACCATCATCACGCCGCGGAATTTTCGCGCCCAAGTCAGAGATAAGAGGACAACTACCGACTACAGTCAACACTGACAGTGGGACCCGTCATATCACGTCCCATCGGGCGCAGAGGCGTGCTATGAAGCGTCATCGCTGACGTCAACAAAGCAACTGCTCTAGGGAAGACGCAGAGCTGAGGGATAACTCGAACGCATGATTTGAGTAGTAAGCTTCGTAGCTGAAATCACACCACTAAGCCAAAGTGTTGATCCAAGAACCCGAAACACTCAATCGGGTGGCAAAAAAGACCAAGTAAGTCCAACCAGCTGAATCAACTAACAGTAAGCCAACATGCCGAATAGAAGCGAGTTCCACAAAAGCCATGACTCCAATAAGTCGACTGCAGATCTTACTCCCATCGGGAGCGTGCTCTTCGACTGAAGAAAACGAGTCCAATCTTAAGTACAAGCAACCATACGGTGTGCCCAGGAGGAAGGAGTCCTCTGCCCGACTCTATGATTCGACCAAGCACTCGGGGGCTACTGACGTGGGGCTACTCTTCGACTACCCCACGATGAGGTTACCTGGGTCACGCCAAGACTACGGAAGCCCAAAGAAGGCCCAATAGGGGTATCGTGTGGCCTAGTTCTAGTCGGTTAGGTCATACGACTCTTACCATACCTGTAATTGCCATCGACACCGTTCGCCCGAGACCTAGCCTACCTATAAAGGCTAGGAGGGTTGCTCGTCCAAGAGACAGGCTGATAGCCGCCACCACAAACCCTAGCGAGATCGTCATCTTGCCATTGTAACCATTACTCGCCATCAATACCAGACAAGCAGGAAGTAGGGTGTTATCCTTCGGGAGCCTGAACCTGGGTAAACACCTTGCTTGTCAGCCGTCGTGATCACCAACGCTCATCTCTCTCCCCCTCAATCAACCCGGGGTGGACAACCCTGAGATTTGCCGAGTTACACCCTCGTCAATTGCTTGTATGATATTGCCTTAATTCCGAAACCTATAAAATGGAATACGTGCATTCACAAGTTTCTTTTGGTAGGTTCTGCAAGCCTAATTGCATAGGGATCGCCTCGGACCGCTTGATATCCGACACAAACTTGTCCAGGTTGATTATCCTTTCCCCTTCCCTCATTTATCTTATACAAATGCATGTCGATTGGCAATTGAAATTGTTGCTGGATGTTTGATAAGTGAAGATATATGCTTTTTACCCATCGAAAAAAACATTTTTTGTACTATATCTTGATCTAATCTGAAATTTCTTTGGGAGTACCTAGTGTTAGCCTAATTGAGTTCTATGTAATACCTTATTTCATGTTTAAATATATGTCTACGACATAAGCAAGCATGTGTTTGTTCAGAAGTTAGAATAAACTAGATTTGACACTTTTGTTGCTAACTCATGATTATTAACATAGCCTGGTATATCCATTTGTTTCATCTTTACATTTCAAGTTGATTGAACATAAGGTCTTATTTGTCTTTGCACCATTCAGTATTGTATGCTGCATAAATACACTGCATAAGTGTAAATTAAAGGGGCAGGTTTATGACTTTTAGAATTATTCAGTAGTACTGTGTTTGAAACAAATTTATTGATCAACTTGTAATGCCTTGATTTAAAAAATTATATATCTGTAGGATGGTGATGGACATGTTGACCATATACCTGCATTATGAAGATGGAAATGAAGAAGTTCAAATTCCACAAAAAGAAGGCGTACTTCTTCAGTTAAGATAAAATATCTCAAACGAGCATGAGTGTATATGGAACCAGTTTTTTTTCTTACCAGTTTCTATATATTCTGCATACTAGGTACTCAGTACATGTGTTAGTACTGCTGTAGTTTGAGCAATAAACAACACTCCGATTCACCTAAACTTTAGTCCAATTAGCATCCCAAGCAGCAGCTTGCTTCCCTTTTGCTGATTGTTATATCCAAAATGGTTTTTGTTACAATTTCATTGCAGTCTGTTATATGTAAATATATGGATGTTATGCCGTGTTTTCTAGGCATGGCAGATTGTTTGATCGCGTAGTAAATAATGAGTATCCTTTTTCAATTATCTATTGTCTTATTGTTCATGCATATTATAGTATTATTGTGGTTGAATACTAATATTGATCAAATATAGGTTGGTTCTGAAGTAGTTCTATAGAGTTCAACTATCAGAGGTACTGATCCTACAACTAAGGCTGTTGGGATTGAGTTAGGTGCCAAATTCACACTTGCGCAAATAGATGAAACTGTTCTGGAGAATGAGGAGTTAGTGAGAGAAGTAAGTGATTGCAAGACAGTTGGTGATGATTTTGCTTCATGGTCGTTAATTGCTTGGCCTTCAAGTTTCCGTAAATTAATTAAAAATCTTCCATTTTCTATAATCATATTTGTGTATATTTCATCGTGAATATATGTCCAATTTTTTCTTCGCAGATCCGAAACCAAGATGGTTGAGTTGCAGCTGAATTCTCAATCTGGAAGAGGAAGCAAATAAATTTCAAGGATTTAACTCATCAATAGTTACAGATTTACATGGATAGAGTGAAAAATATAATATTATTTAGTATATTTGGTATAAACTGCTACATATAAAATGGTGTAATATTGTTCGCAAGGGTGTTTTTGTACCGTCAAATTGATATGAATGGTATTGTGTTGCACAATTGTAATATTGGTATTTATGTATTGCAATGCGATATGAACCTGCAATCTTGATATTTTAAATTTGCGAATGCGCCATGCTTCATTTTCGTGGTTATTTTTATTTTCATGGTGCTAAGCCTCAAATAAATTGATTCATTAAAAACAAATGCATAACTAAAAACAATATCATTATTTTCATGGGAGCAGTGCAATTATTATTTTTAATACAAAGGTATGAACAAAATAGAATATGCCTAATTTTTTGTTTATTAATTAAATAACAAAATGCCATAATTATCTTTTGATGCAAAGTGTTACCGGTGGTGTTACTATTAGCATACAAATGTGTTACTCCGGGTAGTTCATTATATGGAATTTATGTTACAATAATCGGATATTAGATTACTACTTGCATTATGAGGCTAATAAAAGTGTTACCAATCGTGTTAAAAATATGTTACCAGCAATATTTTACATGGATGAAAATATGTTACTACTTATGTTACTATAGTAAAAAATGATGTTACTAGTATATTTGGTAACACATAATATACGTGTTACAATACCAAAACTTTAACACAATTTTTGACTTGCGGTACCAACTATTATGTGTGACAGTGGACAACTCTTAGTAACACGACCCAATGGAATAAAATTAGAAGCTTGAAACAAGGTGTCAGACATATATTCATAAAAGTAGAATATTGGAAAATGTTCCAGAAGGTATATGTCTACAAATGAAAATTTAATGATTAAGAGTGAATGAGACTTGAAAATTGTTTTCTGCTTACAATCCTCTTCGAAAAGATCATAATATTTTCATGAAAGAAGCTTCTAAATAAGGTGTTGTTATATTAAGTATTGTTGTCAGGTCACAGCTTAATATTAAGTATTTCAGATCTTGTTGACAGATCAAGGTGCACCTTATGAATACAAAGAAAGTTGAGAAAATATTAGAATACGAACAAAATCTTTTGAGACTGAAAATCCAATTTACATTTAAAAGTATTAAAACAGTAAATGTTACTATAATTCTTGTTGAAGGAATAAGATTTCTTAATCATCATATAAAGTATTATATGATAAATGTAACTATAAGAAAGACGTGAAAGCATATTTTGTCAATAACTGTATCTTGGACAAAATCAAATTTGTTGACTACATAAATGTAGACATGCTTGAAGTCTGTGGAATTTGTATTAATAGAATACTACAGTTCGTGTTAAAATTCGAATTGATGGGACATCAATGATTTTGGTTTCACCAAAATGTCGAAATAAATTATAAATTTAAGTGGGAGTCAAGGTTAGTTTACTCGGGTAGAATATGTAAAGGACATATTTTTTAGTGGGAGCTTAGACCCTCATATGTGTAGATGACATATTTTGAGTGGGAGCTCGTGTTCTCAAATATGTGGAGACATAATTTGAGTGGGAGCCGAATTCATCTTGTGTAAATGACACATTATGAATTGTACCAGTAAAATTAAATAGAAATAAAGTTGTGAAAATATTTAAAAGTTAGTGTCTATTTGGAATAGAACAGGAATTTTAAATAGATAGTCGAGTTGTTTTGGATTATATCTGAGGAGTCAGAATAGATTAAAACCAAATGATGGTCCTTGGAAATCCAATTAATCATTAAGAGTAATGATACACGGTAATAGTGGTTGTATGACATGTTGGTCTATTATGTGATATTAGACATCATACAGAAACCATATTATATGCTCGATAAAATATGACCCATGTTCTTAGAAGAAGAACAGTTATGAAAGTAAATTTAGAATTTACTGGAAGTAGAAGAGTATTAGTTATTAGATTGACATTGGAGTGCCAAGTCTTCTACATAGGTATGAAAGGAGATTGTAAATGTTACAAGGAGTTCTTTATGACTGAGTGTGTTTGCAAAGCAATTGTCTGGTTAACAGAATCAGAGTAAGCACTGGGAAACGGAAATCTCACTTGGTTACGGTATTTGTATATATATGTTATTAGATAACATGATATCAAACAGGTTGATATCAATGAATCGCAAAAGAATGCACAATTATGTATTGCACAGATTGTCAGAGTAACACTCTTCCACAAGCAAGCATTATCATATAACGCTTATTTGATAAGGGGTTTTTTATGACGTAAAATGCAGCTAGTTTATTTGTACTCTAGTGCAAGTGGGAGACTGAAGGAGATATGCCCTAGAGGCAAATAAATAATTAGTATTTTATCGCATTATCTAATAAGTTTATAATAGGTTTTTGTATTATGCTATAACTGTATTAATCGGAATTATTAATACACGTGTGACACATAGACAACCAGAGTCCCTAGTGAGCCTCTATATAAACTAGTCCATTGGGCAAAAGTTGATCGAGATTCCCGATCAAGCACAATGACGTCGGTTGACAATGGGGTCATCTTATTAGTAGAATAAAGTGATGGACATACGCAAAGTATTGTAATAAGATCGTATTACGATGTTTGTCATTTGCAATAGATAAGTAATATGATAGCTTATTTCTTAGACCGTGAGACCGTACTTATTGCTACTTCGTAGGGGTATTTTGAGAGCATCAAATGTTGTGTCTTATAACAATAACGACGTCCATCTTGGATATCCCGAAAGAGTATGTTGAGACGTAAGGATCAAGAGCGGGATTTGTTCATTCTTGTAATGGAAAGATACTCTGGGCCCACTCGGTGAGATTGCATCTATATAGCTACGCAGCTTATGATCAGGTCATGGAGATGTAATATCACAGAGGAGTAAATAACCTTTGTCGGTAACGAGATACAACAGGGCATCGGATGTCTGCGATCATATCTTGGACAAGGTAGTATCGTAAAAACAAAGGGATTGAATATCATGTTTATGGTTCAACGACGATATTCGTAGAATGCACAGAGACCGTCATATGCATCCAGGTATCCCTGGCGGTCATTGGTGAGCGAAGGGTCTCAACCATGTCTGGAGTGTTCTCGAACCGTAGCGTAACAAGCTTAAGGTCGACACCTGGAGAAGGTTCTGGCATATTATAGGATTTTATTGGAGAGAGGGAAATGATCCGGAAAGAGTTCCGGTGGTCTGGGAGGAGTTCCGGGAAGGTCTGGAATGGTTCCGGGAATGTCCGAAAGATATTCGGGTGGTTCGGAAAATGTTTCGGAGTCACGGGAGATTAAATAATATGTAAATATATTAATTATGAATTAATTATATTTTATATTAATTTAATATTAATTAATATAAAGGAAAAAGGAGCAGCTCACCTAAATGGACCAAGAGGGAGCCGCACCAAGGAGGCAAAGGAGCCCATGGTTGGTTCGGCCCTTCCTTGGCCCGCCGAACCCCCCCCCCCCCCCCCCCCCCCCACCTCCTCCTTTGTTTAGTCCCACACGGGGGAGCTAGGGAGTTTGCACACCGCCTCCCCCCTTTATATAGCAAGGCATATTAATTGGATTAATTCATGAAAAATACAATTAAATTTGTAGCAGCCCGGCCGAGCTGTTTCTCCGCCCATTTTGCCTCCTCTCTCCACCAAAGCTATACCGTCGAGCACCGTTGCCCTGCGGGATTCCAGAAAAGTTCTACCGCTGCGATCTCAGCTAGATCTGAGTGACCGGGGGGTTGTTGTTAAGCTCCGTATGCTTGCGAGCCACCGTTATCGCATGTACTAGATAGATAGATCCTGTCTAGTTAGGGCGTTCTTACGCTAGAAAAATTATTGTTTTCTGCACTGGAACCCCTTCAGTAAGCCACCTTATGGGGAGTGAGGAGGATCCTTAGGTTGAGGAACTAGGCCATGAAGTTAGACCCATTGGTCTTAATATTTTCTTTCTCAAGGAATAGACCCAGGTTAAACGAGGGGCGAGACATCTACAATGGAATTTGCAACAACATAAGACTTTGTTCATAACTATTTGAGTTATAGTATTTTAGAAAATAACTATTAGAACACCCACTCAAACGAACATCCCTCCTGGTCGTTTCAGCGATTACACGACCCCCATCCATTGCGCAACCCCTCATCGCCAGAGCCGGCAACACTACTTCAAGGGTGGACAACGAATTGTCGATCACAACAATTATGTGACTCATGATTGACCTTTCGGCCTCCGTGTTTCTAGGCCATATCTGCATATGCTAGGCTCGCCACAATAACCTTCAACGAACGCGCGTGCAACATGGCTTACACCCATTGTATGCGAACGATGATATGTCAGACACCCGATCATCATGGCCTGCCTAATAACGTAGAACTTTCTTGGTGGTGCACGTCGAAGGAAGAACACTAGTGGTAATTTGAAGGGATCATCTTATATTTCTACCGCCGTGTAACTAATATATTCTAATATATATAATCAAAATATAAGATGCACTCAAAACATCAAATGTAATGCGACGTGATATGGTCCATGCGCCATGGTCTTCTTGGCGCCCATAGTTCATAAACAATTTAATAAACCTACCTTGACCATATCACATTGCCCCTGCAAAATAAAGTTGACGCATTGTACTTTATCTTTTGCATAATTTACGTGGCTTGGGGTTGTTGTAAAAAAGAACCGCTTCTTACATACGAACCTATGACCACAACAACGATCAAATAATTACATGTTTAAGCATCCCTTTCGGGCCCTCCATTGAAAATGGAAAGCCAACTAAAGAGAGAAACTGACATCCGTCAGCCACAGATACGGTACAAAGACGTATGTCAGTAGTGGAACCAGTCTCACGTAAGCGTACGCGTAATTCGGTCCGGGCTGCTTCATAAACTTGATGTCGCTGGAATCACAAGTGCACGCTAGAGGGTAGCAAATAACAGGAACGGTGCCCCCGTGAACAACACGGGTTCTAATAGCGTACAACTATATCTACGAAAGATCGGCTCTGATACCACTGAAGGGGATCGCAGGGAGAAAACAAAAAATTCCTAGCAATGATATCCTTAAACTAGCTAAGATCTATACTATGTAGATATAGAAGCACAACGGAGATCGGAATACATACCCTTGTAGACCGAAAGCGGGGATTATGTTCTAGTTAGGGATATTATAACTGCACCAAATTCGAGCTCTCTCACGCCCTTAGCTTTTCCATCCGTCAGATCACGCGTTCTGGAAGTTCTTGGTCGTCAGATGCTCCTATCCTAGGGACGCTACTCTGCAAAACGAATCAAAGGCCTCTCGTTCGATCTTAGACGGACGGTTGTGATATGGCAGCGTCTGCTGTTCAATCTCCCCGCATCACGGGCGAAACCTAGGTTCACCGCTCATGCCGTCTTCACCTCCGCGTCCTCACTCCTCACCCGCCGTCATCTCCCTCTGGCCAACAAAGACGTCGCCGCACCCACGGTGGCCAGGGGAGTAACAAGGAGCTAGTACGGCTCGTACTGGGTCTCAACATGAGCGGGGTTGAGGGCGGTGTCATGGGATTCGTCGCCGGTGCTCTGTACGACTCCACACTCCGGAATGGTGGTTGTGGAGTTGAGGAGGACACGGGAGGAGTAAAGATGGTTATTGGTGAGGATGGCGATGGTTTTTGTTCATTCGTGTTGTGGCTTGTCTCGCATTCTCTAGATTTCCTCATCGCCACCGGCGGCTACAGCGGCTGCTGCTCTTTGCAATGTCTCTTTTTCAGTTTTAACTTACTAACTTCTACCGGTCAGATTATCTACACGCTTATCTAGCATGTTTATATCCACATGTGCATACATCCATAAGGTTCAACAACTATTCTTCTATAGATTCCACTCTCTGAATCATTTGGGCACACAGACAGATTGTGCTGCCACATTTGGATGACAGGCGAGAATAGCAAGTAATTGAATAGTGGTTTACTTTTGGTTGTGCTGCAGTATGGTACGAGTTAATAGCTACGGATGAATGTACTGATTCATTCTTGTGTGATAGGTGGAAATTTGCATTCATATCTATTTCAGAAGTTGTATTTCCTCATTTTCAGGTAAATGTTTGCTTTTGTCTACATGCATTTACTTACAGTGTACCTACTTTGTTTTCAATGGTTTCAGACTTAGTTTCTCTGTTTATTCTACAGACTATGGAGCTTGGGAACTGTCTTTGGCTGGAGAACACGGTGTTGCATAAAAAGGGACTATCCAGCCAATATGGTATGCACTATGCTTTCTAGGAAGTGAATTGGCATACTTTCGGATGTCAAATGTTACCTTGGTCGTTATTGGGTGTTGTTATGCTGCTATACTTTGTTATCTTTGTATCCAAGATATCCTTGCTATAGCAGGAGTCTGTACGACCAAACATTTTTGTTCAACGTGGTCTTAAAAATCTTAGTAATCCCTCATGCTTGGCATAGATAAGTTATATCCCTACTGTGCGTTCTTGGTACCAACACTTCCTTGTAATTTAAACACACAGTTTACGATGTAATATCATAACAAAGTATCAATTTTATTACCTCGTTGATCCAGACTTACAAAATATTCAATACAAGTTGCATAGCATAAAGCTAGCTTTGAAATAGTACACAGCGGAAATACAATAGCAGTGAGTCTCCATCAACTTCATGTTGCCACAGGCGAAAACATGTTGGTTGTAGACTGGAAACCTTTAAACGAAACCTCACTCGTCATCTGAATAATCTGCAATAAGAAAAATATTGCAACAATGTGGGTCAGATTCCATTAAAAAAATGGAGTCTGGCAAGTGACACTATGGTGGACACTTAATGGAATAACTCTATAGCCTATATGCATATTTGGCTGGTGGAGTCCAAGGCTATTTTGCATAAAGCCAATTTTTCCTAACTCTTTGGAAAACACTTTTCTTCTATTCGAGACATTCGTAGTATGACAACCACTGTCTCATTCTACCCTTGTTCACGCATCAAGTTTTATTTCTGAAGTTGGAATGGTGGAATCCTCCGTTGACGTCCGTGATCAGCTGCTCAAATTGTCCGTACCGGGGACACTGCTAAGTACTTAGTTTTACACTCTGGAGAGGTTGTGCACGTTCACCATTGTACCCATTCAACCCAAAGTATCCTTTACACACTTATAGTGATAAGGAAAAGGAGAAGCATGAGACGAGATCTTTCAGAAGCATTTTCCCTCCCACTCTGGCTTGACCCGTTCCACCTAACACCCTCAACATCTGCTTGTCAAGCCGGAGAGAGTCCACGCAACATAGTTGATCAAGCCAGAGCCCATTGGCAATGGCTGCACTAGAAGCAATCGTCACTCGGAGTTCTTCAGATTCCTTTGTTCCCTGGGTGGCCATCCACAAGTGCACATACTCAAGTATACACCATAGAAATGGTCCTGAGTAGCCACTCAACTTCGCCTCCGTATACAACTAATCCACCCAGGAGGTTCTTTATTAACTTAGTAGAATTTAGATTTTCACAAAACAACATTTGCATAGCATCAAATAATTCTACTAAGTATTGCATAGGAGCCTAGACACAGGAATAAGGATTTCTACACAGGTTTAGTGACGAGGGTGTAACTCGGCAAATCCCGGGGTTGTGCACCCCGGGTTGACTGAGGGGGAGAGAGAGGAGCGTTGGTGATCACGACGGCTGACAAGCAAGGTTTTACCCAGGTTCAGGCTCCCGGAGGATAACACCCTACTCCTGCTTGTCTGTTATTGATGGCGAGTTGCGATTACAATGGCGGCGAGATTGCGATCTCGCTAGGGTTTGTGGTGGTGGCTGTTGGCGTGTCCTCTAGGACGGGCAACCCTCATGGCTTTATAGGTAGCCAGGTCTCGGGTGGTTGGTATCGATGGCGATTACAGATATGGAAGGTTATGAGACCTAACCGACTTGGACTAGGATACATGGTACCCCGAGTGGGCCTTCTGTGGGCCTCCGTGTGCTTGGCGCGGCCCAGGTAGCCTCATCGTGAGCTAGTCGAAAGGTAGCCCCACGTTAGTAGCCCCCGAGTGCTTGTTCGAAGCGTAGAGTCGGGCAAAGGACTTCTTCCTCCTGGACGCGCCACCGGATTGCTTGATCTTTGAGTTTGCACTCGTTTTCTTCAGTCGAAGAGGACACTCCCGATGGGAGTAATATCATCAGTCGAATGTCTTTGTCTTGATCCTCCTGTGAAGTCTGCTTCTATTCGGCCTGTTGGCTTACATGTGGATTTGATTCGGCTACTTGAGCTTACTCAACTGTCTTTGTCACCCGAATGGATGTTTCGGGTTCTCAGATCAGCACTCTGTCCTTCTGAGTTGTTTCAGCTTTGAAGCTTACCACTCGAATCTTGCGCTCGAGTTATCCCGCTGTTTCACTTGCTTGGAGCCGTTGGCTTGATGACGTCATTGCTGACGTTTCCTTGCACGCCTCTGCGCCCGATGGGACGTGACGTGGTGGGGCCCACTGGCAGAGCAGACTGTGGTCAGCTGTTGTCACGTCTCCGAACTGGGCGCGAAATTTTCACGCACGATGATGACGCCTCGATTCTCGTGCGTAGTGGAGGAAGTGGGCGGCGACGGTTGGCCTCTTTGCTTGACACGTGGACGGCAGGATGAAGATGCTCGAAACCGTTGCGCGACGGACGGCTGAGATGGATTTCGCCGAGGCATAAGTACTGCGCCGCGGCGCGAGGGCATCATCTTCTCCAATCCTCCACGCCTCCTTTCCTCTGCCTTTTGCCATTCTCTCCCTCATCTGAGCTCCGTGCTATTTGTCCTCGCACCTTGCGCTGCCCTGCAGAGCCATGGGCAAGCCGAAGACCGCCGCTGGCACCTCCGCTGCCGCCGACAAAGCCGGGCTGATGAAGAAGCCCGACGGCGACTGGCAAAGGTCGTCTGTGAAGAAGACGGAGTTCGAACTCCGCGCGCAAAGCCTTCTGCCTCCTTCTGACCAAGTCCAGGTACGCACTCCTGGCAAGGAAGTCTACCCCACACCCCGCGAGGGGGAACGCGTATGCTTCGTGGATTTCCTTCCGCGGGGCTTCGGGTTCCCCTTGCATGATTTTGTGCGCGGTCTCTGGTACGCCTATGGGGTGCAGATCCATGATCTGACCCCCAATGGCGTCTTGAGCATCGCGGGTTTTATTGTGCTCTGCGAGTGCTTCATGGGGGTCGCGCCCCACTGGGCGCTATGGAAGTCGCTCTTCCTCGTTCGCAAGAAAGTTGGGAAGAGCGGGTTGCCATTCCCCGTGGGCGGCTTCGGAATCCAAGTGCGCGGTGATACCGCGTACTTTTAGATGAAGAAGTCGGACTCCGTCCAGGGGTGGCGCAAGAAATGGTTCTACGTCCAGTCGAACCAGTACGGCCTGGCGGCATTCGACAGCGGGCGCGGGTTGCGGAAGACTCACGCCTGGTCGCATCCGCTGGCTGTGGAGGAGAAGGAAGCCGCGAGGCCGCTGCTGAGCCTGCTGCATAACCTCACCAAGACCCTGGGGCGCGAGACGGGTGGCGTCTTCCTGAGGGCCACCTTCTTCCGTCTTCGGGTGCAGCCGCTTGGTGCTCGGCCCCACCCGATGTGGGTCGTCGAGGGCGTCAGCAACGAGCCACTTGACGACGAGGAGGTGGAAGACAAGGTGAGGTCCATCACCAACCTCCGAGTCGCGGACGTCTGCAACGTCAAGTGCCCGGTTGCTGCATATGGGGCGACGAACCCTGTTCCTGAGGTAATGTTATTGACTTGTTCTCTTTGTTTATTCTTTTCTTGATACTCTGCTTCTTAATTCGACTTGCGTCTATTTGTTTCAGGGTCGATCTCTGCTGGTCAGCCTTCCGCCTCTCCCTGAGAACGGACCCGACGACGAGTCGAAGGTTGTGGAGGAGGATGACGATGACGACGAGCTTCCGTCTGCTACCTCGCCCAACGAAGAGGTGGAGGATGAAGACGACGAGGCGGAACCCGTACGGAAGAAGCAGAAGCGACAAGGTGGCCGTGACTTTGCGACTGCCTCGTCGCCCGCTAGGGGTGCGGATGTTGATATGGAGGAAGCTGTCGCAACGTTGTCGGGCGTGCGGTCTCCGGGCGACTGGATCGAGCCTCTGGCCGCTCCTCCTGTTAGCTCTGCGCCACCTCGCGCGTTCGCTCGGATGCCTTCTCTTTCCCTTGAAAGCGACGACGAGTTCGAGACCACCAGGTTAGATTCTTTTCGTCTTGCTTTTCCAAGTTGCATGTTGTAGTTCCAATCCTTCGAGTTGATCCTTTTATTGTTTTTTTTGTTCCAGCCATCGCTCTGGCGATGTTCATTCCCCTCTTTGCGAGGTGGAGCACATATCTGCCCCTTCGACAGAGCTGGTGACTCCAGTGGTGACCGAGGAGCGCGCACAGCCTGCTGGCCTTGCATCGTCTAGTCGTGCTCCTCCCTCGGCTCCCGAAGATGTCGACCTCCTGGACCATGTAAGTCTTTTTTGCTTGTATTTGTAGTCTTGCAATTTCATCGGGTGCGCGGTCAGCGCTCCCGATGGGAGTAGCCCCCGAATGTGTGGGTGACTAGTATAGTCGCCCGCAACTTTATTAACTTCTTTCTTGTGTTTCAGTCGTACTATCGCCAGCAACTCGACGCAGCCGCGGCTTATGTTCGCCTGGAGAAGGAGAGGGACCAACTGTGTACTTCTCTGGATCAAGCTACTAGGCGGGTTGCTGAGTTGGAGCGGAGGCTCCAGGCTCAGGTTGAACTCGAGAAGGCCCTGCATGAGTCCCAGGAGCACGTGCGACTGCGGGCCACCCAGGAGAAGACTCAAGTCGACCGCCTTCTCGCACTCGCCGGCACCCTTGGAGGTTAATTTTTGGCTTTGTAGCCTACCTGTACTTACTTTGCTGTTTGCTGACAGTTTGTGTTTTTGCTTCAGAGACCTGCGGTGGTACTCCTCCGGAAGGATCGTCAAGCGACGAAGTCGACCTTGCGACCGCAGTCGGCTTCTTGGACCGCGTCTGCGCGTATGCGTCTGATGCGCCGAAGAAGTCGACGGTCGCGCTGAAGAAGTCAACGGGGGCGCTCGCGACGGTGCACCGCAGCATCTTCCCGAGTGATGCGCCGCCGGCTGCCCTTGACGCTCTTGCCGCTCCGTTTGAGGATGACGCGACCACCCTCGCGGATTTCACTCGGGCGCAGACGGTACGCGGCTCCGAGCTCACCTTCCAACTTCTTCTAGACCACCAGGTTGCTGGCGACTTCGACAAGGTTGTCAGCGGCTTCCCTCGAAAACCTGACGGGCGGACAGCTTCCTTGAACGGGGTGAAGGTGAAGGCCACGCAGCTGGTTGTTAAGCTTGTGGCCACTTTTGAGAAGGCACTCGCCAAGGCGACTGAGGCGGCTGCTGCTCGGAAGAGTCGTTCCCAGTCGGAGTCCATGGCTTAGGGGTCTTGTATTTCCATTGGCCACGCGGCCTGTACTTTTACCTTTTGTCTGTAATGACTAATATTTTGTTTGGTCTTCTGACCTTGAACAATGTTGTTTGCTGAAATTGAGTATGTCTTCAACTATATTTGTTTGTACTGAGCAGTCGCGCATTTGTATTGACTCTGCGAACTCATTGCAGACTGACGTGCACGGCGGCACTTCCTCCGCGTCTTCGGCTGGGCCGAGTGGCGAGGGATCTTCTTCGGGTTCTCGCCGTCGTCGGGCGACGCCAGCCCCTCCGCGAAGCGCGAACGACCAGCGGATCATCACATACTTGAAGAATAAGGTGGTTGAGCTTGAAGCGACTTTGAAGAATACCGAGTTGTTGCTGCATCGCTCCAGGTCGCATCCTACTGCAGGTTTGTCCCAACGTGAGGATTTTCTGATCGGGGAGATCGATCTGATCAGTCGACAACTTTAAGGTTGGTATCCTTTGCGGCTGCTTTTCCTTGTTAAAACTTGCTGGTGTTGACTTATAGCTTGTGTATGCAGATGTGAACCCGGATTGGGAGGCTGAGCGGGATCGCGTTGAGGAGCGTGTTACCCGGGACGCGTCTGACGACTCTTACGAAGCTCGCCAATTCTGGGTGAATAAGTCGAGAGGGCGCATTCTTGCTCTTATGCTTGACCGCACTTGGCGCGCGGCTTTCCTTCTGGAGAATTGTCGGAAGACCCTCTGGCACATCCATCGTGTTTACTTCCCGCACAATGGGCAGCCGCATGGGTTGGCCGCCTTGCTGGAGAGGTTCTGTGATGGTGATGCGCTGAAGGAGATCGTCCATGCTCAGCTTGTCGCGGGGGCGAATGCTGCGTTGGCGTACGTCCGGCTGCATCGGCCGAACCTTCCGTTGGAGAGGCTGATGGGTGGACTTCCTGGCGACGCCGAGTATGCTGACACCCTGGCGGCTGCGCTCCAGATGATCGAGCAGGTGCAGAAGTATAGTGAGCGCCTTGTAGGCCCACTCGACGCTCCGAAGGACAAACCTGCAGATTAGAGGTAGCTGTCGTCTGATGTACAGGGTTAGCTATATGTGGCGAATATGCCAATGTAAATGACAATATACGATGTTAAAAGAGTTCTCGAGTAATGAGTAACTTTATTTGTACTATTGTGCGAGTATTTGCTTCGGCTTTGACTTGTGTGCCGCAGCCCCCGGGTACCTTGGGTGACAGCCTGAGCCTGCGTTGTGAACCTGTGTGGCGCAACCCCCGAGTGAGTCGAGTGGCGTCCAAGGATTTTTGCAAGTGAGACCTGTGTACCGCGGCTTCCGATTGTATCGGGTGGCGATTTAGGGTTTAGGACTTGACCTGTATGGCACAGCCCCCGAGCAGCTCGGGTGGCGGCCTAGGATTTTTTCAGTGAAGCTTGTATGGCGCAGCCCCCGAGTAGGTCGAGTGGCGGCCTAGGGATTTTCAAGTGTGACATGTGAGGTGCAGCCCCCGAGTGCGTCGGATGGCGACCTAGGATTTCTGACTTGACCTGTGCGGCGCAACTCCCGAGTAAGTCGGGTAGAGGCCTAGGATTTTTTTAGTTGCGCCTGCGCGGCGCAGGCCCCGAGTGGTTCGAGTTGCGGCCTAGGCTTTTTCAAGTCTGACTTGTGAGGTGCAGCCCCCGAGTGCGTCGGGTGGCGACCTAGGATTTCTGACTTGACCTGTGCGGCGCAACTCTCGAGTAGATCGAGTAGAGGCCTAGGATTTTGCGAGTTGTGCCTGTATGGCGCAGCCCCTGAGTGATTCGAGTGGCGACCTAGGCTTTTCTTTCAACCTGTGTGGCGCAGCCCCCGAGTGATTCGGGTGACGGCCTAAGATTTTTGTTTGCCCTGACTGAGAAGGTAGAGTGGACATCATTTTCTTCAAATCACTTTATTGATTGTTGCGAACATGCCGCCTCATTAAAACCCTTCCAGTCCCCTTAGGTACCTGGAAAGAGTGCGTCTGAAACCTGCCGCTTTGACATGCTATCCTTGTTACAATGGTTGAGTCGACTAAGCATAGAACCGCCGGAGTTGTGCGACGTTCCACGGGTTGCTGCAGGCTGCTCCTGTCTTCGATTCCTTTAGGCGATATGCTCCGTTGCCAATTGCCTCTGTCACAATGTATGGGCCCTCCCATGGGGAGGCGAGCTTCTGCACTTTCTTCTGTTTGAGGCGGAGGACCAGGTCACCTACGATGAAAGCTCTTGGTCGCAATCTCCGTCCGTGATAGTTGCACAGGTCTTGCTGGTAAACGGCTGATCGCGCCAGGGCGATGTCGCGTGCTTCGTCCAATATGTCCATGTTGTCTTCGAGTGCCTCTTCTGCATCTTACTCGTCGTAGGCGACCACCCGTGGTGCGTCAAACTTGATGTCGCAGGGTAGGACTGCTTCTGCACCGTACACCATGAAGAATGGAGTGTACTGGGTGGATCTGTTAGGCGTGGTCCGCAGACTCCAGAGGACTGACGGCAGTTCTTCGACCCATGCGCCCGATGCGCGCCTGAGTGGCACACGCAGTCGTTTCTTGATGCCGCTGCAGACTAGACCGTTGGCCTTCTCCACCTGTCCATTGGATTGCGGGTGCGAGACAGACGCATAGTTGAGCTTGATACCTTGATCTGAGCAGAAGTCTTTGAATTCTTCGGCTGTGAAGTTCGAGCCATTGTCTGTGATGATCCCGTTTGGAACTCCAAATCTGAAGATGATGGACCTGATGAAGTTAACCGTTGAAGATGCAGTCGAACTTGTGATGGGTGCGGCCTCGATCCACTTGGTGAACTTATCGACTGCGACCAGGAGGTGAGTGTGCCCTCCGGGTGAAGATTTCTTCAGCGGGCCCACCATGCCCAGTCCCCATTGGGCAAAGGGCCAGGCTAGCGGTATTGTCTTCAACTCGGACGCCGGCGCGTGCGACTTGTTGGCGAACTCCTGGCACCCGGTACATTTCTTTACTAGATCTTCTGCGTCTTGCATAGCCGTTAGCCAGTAGAACCCGGCTCGTAGTGCTTTGGCCACCAGTGCTCGACTGCTGGCGTGATGCCCGCAGATGCCCGCGTGGATGTCGGTAGTATGGCCTGGCCGTCGACTGGATCTATGCACCTTTGCAGGATGCCTGAGATGCTTCTCTTGTAGAGTTCTCCGTTGATGACGGTAAAACTTTTGGAGCGCCTGATGATGCGCTTTGCTTCGACTGGGTCTGCTGGCAGCCTCTGGTGCAGTAGGTATGACAGGTATGGCCCCGTCCAGGTAGCTTCGACTAGCATGACTTCCATGGGCTCCTTGTCTTGGCTTGGCGGGTTCGCGGTGCTTTTTGCTGGTGTGGAAGATTTTGCTGCGGGTCGAGTTTTGATGGACTTTTGCGTCATGCGCTCGAGAAAAACGCCGGGTGGTACCGGTACCCTATCTGATCCCATGTTGGCGAGGACGTCGGCTTCCTCGTTGCTGTCGCGGCCGATGTGTCGTAGCTCACAGCCGTCGAAGGCGCCCTCTAGCTGATTGTACAGGTCTCTGTAGGCGATCATGTTGTCGGCGATGGCGTCGCAGGACTTCATGGTTTGCTGCACCACCAGGTAGGAGTCGCCGTAGATCATAAGATGTGTGGCGCCGCAGTTCTTGGCCATCCGCATACCGTGGATCAGGGCTTCATATTCGGCTTCATTGTTGGAGGGTGTTGGGAAATCCATCTGCAGGACATACTTCAACTTGTCGCCTTTGGGGGAGATGAGCACGACTCATGCGCCAGCCGACATGAATTTCTTGGAGCCGTCGAAGTACATAGTCCATGCATTGGATAAGTCGGGGATGTTTGGTAGCTGGGCTTCTATCCACTCGGTAGTGAATTCTGGAAGGACTTGGGCCTTGATAGACTTCAGGTGAGCATATTTCAGCCCCCAGGGTCCTAGCTCGACAACCTACTTGGCGACTCGTCCTATCGCGCACTGATTGGTGAGGATGTCTGCTAGGCCGGAGGAGCTTTCCACCGTGATCGGGTGCTTGGAGAAGTAGTGGACAACTTTCCGTGAGGTCATGAAGACCCCGTACGCCAGCTTTTGGTAGTGCGGGTAGTTTTGCTTGGACAGTGTTAGAACTTCACTGAGGTAGTAAACTGGCCTCTGGACAGGATGAGGGTGCCCTTCTTCTTCTCGCTCAACCACGAGTACCGTGCTCACCACCCTGTTTGTCGATGAGACGTATAGGTATAGTGGCTCGTTCTCCAGTGGTGCCACCAGGACTGGGGAAGTCGTCAGGGTCTTTTTGAGATGGTCGAACGCCTCCTGCGCCTCCTGTGTCCACTCGAATTTGTCCGTCTTCTTCATCAGTTGGTAGAAGGGTAAGGCCTTCTCGCCCAACTTACTTATGAACCGGCTAAGAGCTGCGACTCGGCCGGCTAACCGTTGCACTTCCCTGAGTTTGGTGGGTGCTGGCATCGTGAGTATGTTCTGCATCTTCTCATGATTTGCTTCTATTCCTCTTGCGGAGACAAGGTAGCCCAGCAATTCTCCCGCTGGCACGCCGAATACGCACTTCTGTGGGTTGAGCTTGATCTGATATGCGTCGAGTGCTGCGAAGACCTTGCGAAGATCGTCGACTAGGGTGTTTTCTTTCCGGGTCGTGACAACGATGTCATCGACGTAGACTTGGAGAATTTGCCCGATAAGCCCTTTAAGGCATGCCTGCATGGTGCGCTGATATGTGGCGCCGGCGTTCTTCAACCCGAAGGGCATCGTCTGGTAGCAAAAAACGCCGTCGGGTGTGATGAATGTTGTTTTCTCTTCGTCTTCGACTTTCAGCCTGATCTGCTGGTAACCTGAGTAGGCGTCCAGGAAAGATAGGTGCTCGCAGCCTGCTGTCGAGTCGACGATCTGGTCTATCCGCGGGAGCGGGAAGTGATCCTTTGGACAACACTTGTTGAGTGATGTGAAGTCTACACACATGCGCAGTTTCTTCGTCTTCTTCTTTTCTACCGGGACGGGGTTGGCGACCCAGTCCGAGTCCTTGATTTCTTGGATGAACTTGGCGTGCAGCAGTCGGTCGATTTCTGCGGTGATTGCGTCGCGTTTGGGACCTGAGAAGCGTCACATGGCTTGCTTGACTGGTCTTGCGTCCTTGTGGACTTTTCAAGAGTGCTCGGCGAGTTCCCTGGGTATTCCCGGCATGTCAGAAGTTTGCCATGCAAAGATTTTCCAGTTCTCACGCAGGAACTCGACGAGCGCACTTTCCTATGCAGGGGTCAAGCTTGACGATACTTTGACCGTCTTGCTGTTGTCAGTCGGATGGACTTGTTGGGTGACGGTGTCGTCGTTTGTGTTGAATGCTGCGTCCTTGGCTGGCTTCTTGCGAGGTGGAAAGATGGTCTTGTCGTTGTCGGCTGATATGGCCTTGAAGTGCTCTTCGACCCCAAAGAACTCGGAGATCCTGCTGAACTCTCGGTCGCAGCTGTTCGAGCGGTCGAAGTCGCCACGCACAGTGATTACTCCTTTAGGTCCGGGCAACTTGATCATCAGGTATGCATAATGAGGTATGGCCATGAACCTGGCAAAAGTTGGGCGCCCAAGTATGGCGTGATACTGTGATTTCCAGTCGATCGACTCTTTCCTGAAATGTTCGGGTGTGCCGAGGATGACATCGAGTGTGACTGTTCCCATGGGCGTGATTGCTTGCCCTGGTACTATGCCGTGGAAGGTGGTCTCCGACTCTGGCAACTTCTCTGTCGACTTGTTCATTCTTCTCAGGGTGTCGGCGAATATGATGTTGATGCCGCTGCCTCCGTCCATGAATACTTTCTTCAGGTTGTAGTCGCCGATTAGGGCTTCGATGACCAGAGCGGCGTGACCGGGTCGTGGCACATCCGACGGGTGGTCTGCCCTGGAGAATGTGATTGGCGTCTCTGACCCTCTCAGGTAGTCTGGTACTGCGCACGGGTTGGTGGTAGCCTGGAGTACTTGGCGGGTGATGAGCTTATGGGCCCTGTTCGAAGGGCGTCCTTTTTGTATCATGTTGATTTGTCCTCGCGCAGTCGGGTATGCTTCGTGCTCCGCCATCTGAGTGTCGTGCTGCGGCTGCTGCTGAGGGAAAGTTCCGGCCGCCTGTGTTGTGTTGTTGTTTGCGGGTGCTGCCTGAATAGCGAGTTGCGGAGTCGTCGTCAGTGCCTGCACGGGAGTGATGATCTGCTGCATAGCCTGGTAAATCTTTCGCGCCTTGCGACAGTTCTTCAACAGGTGGTTGGCGCCCTCCAGTGGGTATGCAGGTTCCTCGTTGCCTTCTGGAGGTTCGGTGTTGGCCATGAAGACTTGCTGGGGGTAAACTTCGGTAGGAGTGTTTACGCTGCCGCTGCTGCTCCCTTGATCCGAATCTTGCTCGGGGTCGAAAATTGCTGCTACGTGGGCAGCATAGTCGCCGTTGCGCCTTCGGAGGATCGTCACCATGGTTGCGGACGGAGGTTTCGCAGTCGCAGGGGCGAGTGCGATTGGCTTGGGGTAAACTTGATGATCCCACGAGGGTGCGTGCGACGCGGCAGCCGACGGTACACCCTTGGTCGCACACACTGGTACAGTTGTAGTTGTGGTAGATATTGACCTTGTCGACCGTGCGATCGAGATGGTTGGAGTAGACTCGATCTGCGCGGCTGTCGCCGAGGTTGACGATGTAGTCGATGCAGGTGCGATCTTCGTAGGTGTAGCAGACGCGGCTCCCGCGGTGGGTGATGTCGACGGTGACACGCGGGTGACAGATGCGGGTGCCACGGCCACACGTGACGTGTTTATCGCAGACCTGAACATACCACGACTGTCGACGAAACAGTATATGGAGCCGAAGGTGATATGTATACCTTTGCGCAGATTGGCGTGCACCGAGCGATGGGCCGGCGGGTGGAGTGCGTACTCGAAGGAGCCGAAGCGGATGGGCTCCCGGGTGATGTCGATCTCGATCTTCATTGCGGATGGAGCCGGTGCAACCATGATTCCAACGCTTGATATCTTCCCACAGACGACGCCAATTGACGAGGGTGTAACTCGGCAAATCCCAGGGTTGTGCACCCCGGGTTGATTGAGGGGGAGAGAGAGGAGCGTTGGTGATCACGACGGCTGACAAGCAAGGTTTTACCCAGGTTCAGGCTCCCGGAGGATAACACCCTACTCCTGCTTGTCTGTTATTGATGGCGAGTTGCGATTACAATGGCGACGAGATTGCGATCTCGCTAGGGTTTGTGGTGGTGGTTGTTGGCGTGTCCTCTAGGACGGGCAACCCTCCTGGCTTTATAGGTAGCCAGGTCTCGGGTGGTTGGTATCGATGGCGATTACAGATATGGAAGGTTATGAGACCTAACCGACTTGGACTAGGATACATGGTACCCCGAGTGGGCCTTCTGTGGGCCTCCGTGTGCTTGGCGCGGCCCAGGTAGGCTCATCGTGGGCTAGTCGAAAGGTAGCCCCATGTCATTTAGCATAGCAATACTATCCTACACATGCTTGTATAAAAATACACTAAGTAATGCATATAGAAAATAATAGGAGGTTTATGAGGTGTGCCACTTGCCTTTGAATATTGTCGTTGTTTACAAACTCTTTTCAACGATACTCGGAACTCTCCGTTCAGTCTAAATAATATAAACAAACAACAATACAACAATCATAAAACAAAACAACACAACACGTACAAGCATACACAATGAACAAACAAGTTTCATAAACTTCTAAGGAAAAACATGTCATGCATGATATGCAAATTATTTCTAAGGACTAGAGATGCATGTCATGCTATGAAAATCTTTTAAGTTAATGCAAGGCAATTAGGTTGGTCAAAATGACTAAGGACTAAGGTCATAGGTTGGATAAAATACTTTGTTTTATATCATCTTGAAATAAGCACTCTAATGGCTTAGTCATGATGTGCTAAAATACTTAGAGCAAATACTAAATCTATTCTTCAAGGTGATCAACAATTATTAACAACTCTTCGTAAATTGTATATTCACTATAGTGAGAGATAGACACCCGGCCAGCCACTTAAATTGTGGAAGAGGTCTCATGTACGTGGACATGTAAGGTTAGTCTCCAGGCCGCTTCATCTCACTATGCCGCTAGGATCCAACAAACTTAAAGATGATAATATCATGATCAAAAATTGTTTAAGTCTAAAGTGAAAGATAAGATTAGGAAAGAGGGAAAAGATAGAAAGAGGGAATGTAGAATCATCTCCTTGCTTCCTTCTCTTCTTGATGTGATGACTTCATTGTAATTTTGTAGACTTGATGGCTTTGAAGGCTTGATGGTGTTGATGACCTTCAGGTTGGTCTTGAATATAACATAGTCATCCAGGGGGTCTAAGAGGAGAAGGGAGAATAGAGAGAGAGGAAGTAAGGCTTAGAAAATATTTCTGGTTGGTCTTCATGAGCTTCTTCTTGATTTTCTTCTAAGTGCTTCTACTCCTTGAAGATACTTCTGAAGTCTTGTTTTGGCTAAGTCCTTCATTGGCCTTCTAGTACCATGTTGAAAATCCTAAGTGTCTAGTGCATAGCATTTTTACCAAAATACTAAGTTTGAAAATAATCTTAACTTAGATAAAATAATGAAGAGGTTTTCCTATGAGGAGTATAACTATATAATAAAATAAGTTATGCATGAAATGCACTTTTTAAATCACAAGAAAGTATCAAAATAACTTTTGTGATTTTTTATAAATATGCATGAATTTATAAATGCAATTTAATTAATTTCTATTTTTGGAAAATATAATAAAAGGAATAAATATAAGATTAAAGTTTTATATGATTAAATTTTTATAATTTTTTTATAAATAGTGTTAATAGACAGGGGGCATTTAATTAAATTTATAGCAATTTGATTTAATCAAAAATAATATTTCTATTAATAGTTATGTCAAACATAGTCAAACTATTCAAATTAAATATTAAACTATCAAATCATTCAAATACTACTCAAAATTATTTTATAACAGAGGCTAAAACAATTTTATTTGCAATTTTTGAATTTACAGATTTAAAGTTATGACAAAAATACTCAAATTCACCATCTGAAATTTGAATATTTTAAACTATGTCAAATTTGAAATCTAACAGATCTAAAATATTCTACATGTCAAGGGCTTTCCAAATATATAAAATTTATCAAATTTGGATAAGTGGTTGAAAATATATGATAGTTTGAATAGACATGGGCTTTTCTGCAAAAATGCTACATCTGTTGACTGGGCGCTGACTAGATCCGACGTGGCGCTGACTGTGCATGCTGATTCAGCGCTGACGTGGTTAAGTCATTGGATCTGGGCCGTTGGATCTAGATCTAAGGGCTCAGATCCGAGGATACCTCTTCGATTAAAATTTCTAATCTAGACCGTTGAACGCAGATCGGACGGCTCACCTCGCTTTGGTCAGCAGCTGGCGGCGCGACTCGCCGGAGTCGAAGATGACGGCGGCTGCGGCGCTCGGGCGTGAACGACGGCGAGGCTGCGGGGCTCCCCCGGACTCGAGGAGGCCACGACGGGGTGCAACGCGGGGTGCTGGAGACGATGGCGGCGTCGGCCTCGAGCGGCGTATCTCGGCGCGGCGTGGAGGAGCGGGCGGAACTACGGCAACTCCGACGAGCTCGGTCGAGCTCGCTCTGCTCGTCTCTCTGCACAAAAAAAATAGCCCGAGGGCATGAGTAGGTGTGCAAGGAAGCGGGGAAGAATAGGGGGTCGGTCTCGGGCTCGGGGGTGGCTTACTTCGCCGGGAAAAGAAGAAACACAGCGGCGGGGCGGATGAACTCCGGCGACAATTTTCTCCGGCCTGGCGGCGCGATTAGGTGAGGGGCGAGAGGGGAAAGATGCGGCAGGGGTGGAGATTTTATAGGGCGCGCGCAAGGAACAAAACACACAAATTTCACACCGAATTTGGAAGGAGATCGCCGGCGTGATTTCCGTGCGGGAGGTTGAAGACGGTGCTGAATTTATTCATATCTTTTGATTTAAATGTCCAAATGATGTCAAATTAATTTCTAAAAATTTGTAAAAACAATATCTTTGTGTTAAACCAGTTGTGGGCATGTTTTGAACAATTTTCAAAATTAATAATTTTGAAATATTGATTAAATACAAATTTGACACTTTATGTTAAATTTAAAACTAGGGTATAATTAATTTTATTTTTGGCTAAAATAAATTCTATGAAATACCCACATTCAAATATGTTTGAATTTAAGCTATTTAAAATCATTTTCAATAACTATTCATTTTTATTTTGGTATAACAGTAAACTAATAGAATATAAATATTTTTAAACTAATAGGAATTATAATGGATTCAAATTTTAATTCAATTTTATTTTATGCACCATTATATTTTATATTAAGATAAATCATTTGAATACTCCATAATATATCTCTGGAAGATGTTCTAGATTTAATTCATTGCTTATTTTGAATATATTCATGAAATCATTTTATGTATTGCAAATTGGTAAAAATAATTTAAGTTATTGAAATGCCTATTTGAATAAATCGTTAGTTATAAAATCTATGAAGTTTTACAGATATAAACTATGGATTTATAATTTAAAAAAAACTATATTTTGAACTTAGATAAAAGAATGAATACCATTTTGTAATTATACCATTTTTAAATAGTTTTGAATTTATGAATAGATATGGCTGAGTGGTTGAAATCAAATACTTATAAAGAAACTATTTTTATTACATGAAAATGTTTTGAAGGTTGGTAAATCTTTTGTCAAATAATATATTAAGCTTTAAGAAATACAATGGATTAGAAGATATTTAACTTGAAACAACTTTTGAAACTAATGATAAACTGAGATATTTGAAATATTAAACTCTTTCAATATGTTTGAAGTCTTTCCTAGTTGGTTTCTTATGCATTTTAATATTTTATTTTAATCAAAACAAAAGTTTTAAATTTTAGTGATTTGTGAATATTATAAAATGTTGGGATGTTACATGTATCTTACTATATCTTCTGCGGATTTAAACATTTTGTGCAAGCCCTGCAGAACCATCACACATATGATAAGCTGGTGAGTTTACAATTAAGATGTCATACTACTTTGCTGGTATGATGAAGCATTGATCTAAGAGTAAAAAAGGACAATTAGTGAACGATGAATAGACTTGAAGTGGTGAAAATGACAGAGTGCCATGGCGAATCTTTGATCTTGATGCAGATGATTTTTTCAAACGTTTATCATCTTTGCAAGGAATGAACGTGAATGCATATATTGCCGTATACTACAGGTTCCTATCGATCGGTTTGGAAATATTCAGAAGATTGATTTGCTTACTACTTTATTATTAAGCACATATTTTCTATTGGGATATTTGTTCACGTATTATACTTTTATTATGCTTCCTAAAATGGTGCAGACCATTTATTATTATTTGTTCTTTATATAGTAATATCGTCTTCTGATTTGTAACATCACCATGGATGTTAACAATCAAACTTGGTAGCAAAATACACGGGTAGTTGGAGAATAAGATATATAAATTAAGGAATAAGCAAGCAACATACATTGTGACAGGATGATTAAAAAGCAAAATTATCAGTTAGTTTAGCAGGTGTCAGGTTTGATTCAAAGTCTGAGTGTGAATTAAAGATCATTTTTAATTTATATAACAATTTTGCTGCATTTGACATGCTTGTGAAAGGTTATGCAAATGTCTTGGCAAGATTTTGTTCCTTACACTATCATGACCCTTCTCTCCTGCTGTTGTGGCCACCCACCTTCTGCACTGACTTCCAGGGTATCCCGCGAGCCCTGGTTCCAGCTTCTTATCTGACACTTTCCTCAACATGAACTCCACGCCTTCAGGTAACGTTTGTTTTTGTAATTTGTTGAACCTGCCTTGGCTCATGCCACCTGTCGAGCAGAGGCATGTGATAACCGATGCTATAAATCTCATTCTCCATTCTGACAGGTAGGAGCATTCAACAAGTATGTGTATATGCATTTGCTCTAATTCTAATCCGAATTTTGGTGGTTCTGTTTCGGTTTGGTTGTTTCGTCCGGAGATCCAGACACCTGAATCCATATGAGGTGTGGTCACCACAACACGCCCCATCGGAGGCATCTTCCTCGCAGATGGAGTTCAACATGACATGAGAGTGATAAGATCAACAATGGTGATGAGGAGGAAAAATTCATTGTTGGCCTTGACGCCCGACGGGAGCTCGAAACCCGCGACATTCTGGGAGTTTGAGGACAAGCAGATTCTGGGAGTTTGAGGGAGAAGAATGGTCAGGAGTTTGAGAGATTCTTGGTCTGCTGTGTATGGGAGGTATCAGATCATGGATGGCCTGACCGACCTGCTTGAAGAGTATGATTCAAATTGCTTCAATTCAGATGCAGTGCGAGCGGCTCATTAGTGGTTTACATATGTGTGATGACAAGGAGTTTCATCTGTCTGCACTGGAGAAAGTGCTTCAGATGTGATGAGGTCTACATACTGTGGAGGACACCCTAACTATTTGACTGATAATTTCTTTTTCTTGAAGCATCTATTTGTTTTGCTACCAAAGCACCCTTTGAGCTTTGAGGTATTTAGATTTTGTTAGTTTCTGCCATTTTATCTTACGGTTAGACGGGTACAGCAACATGTACACAAGTGTTCAATTATTGCTATATGTAATAATAAATGTAATTTTTTTTGAACCTAAAGGACTGCGAGGCAAAAGCCCCACAGTATTTTATTTCTTCATCAAAGTAATATGTACAAACATGCGGAAAAGAGGGGGGAGGGACCTACCTATTTACAGGAAAGCTAACCCAAAACCTGAAAGTTAACACAAGCTGCCTATCCAGACTTTAAAACTGTTCAGATATTTACTCTTCATCCTATGGTCAAGCAAGGATGCATCATGAAAAAAACCACTTTTCCAAGCAGCAAAAGATACGTCATAATTGTAATATGTGTTTACCTATAATAAAGTTCAAGTTGTTACCTTACTGTACCAAAAAAAAAGTTAAATTTAAATTTTATTTTCGGTGGTTTGTGACTTTCTACTTTACTTACAATAAAGTTCAAATTCTACTTTACTTACAATAAAGTTCAAGTTGTTACCTTATTACTTCAAATGTACCAAATTTTGTAATTAAATTTAAATAGTGTTATCGATTTAACATTTTGCTGCCGCGGCAAATGATCTAGTAAAACCTTACATATCACAGTGCTCGCAAAACTATTACTAGTACATACTCTTAATTATGAAAAAGAGAACACACCACAAACTTCTCTGCCTGGTAATTAATAAACTATTATTAAGTCCACTGACTTGAACAAACCTCGCAGCTCTTATTTTCGCGTGGTAACAAAGACGTACGGCTCATCACGGAAGAGCCGAATGTGCATCCCATCCATCACCAGCAACGAAGAATAGTTAGTTAACCAAGCTGAGGTCCATCCAGAAGCTTAATTAACTAATTAATTAGAACCGGAGTTGGGTGACGAGATGAGATCATGCATGAGCTCACTTGCAAGTGGCAACTAGGACCCTCCTGGGCGCCAGTGAGGGCCGGCGGCCGTGGAGCGTGGCGAGGTTGTCGAGGATGAGCACGTCGCCCTTCTCCCATCGGAACTGGATGCTCTCCTCCTCGATGATCTCGCCGCACCTCCGCACGAAGTCCGCCGGGATCTGGGAGCCGTCGGCGAACGTGGCGGAGCTCAGCTCCTTGCCGTGCATGCCCACCACCGTGTTGAACCACATCCGACGCCCCTTCCTGCCGGGAAACACGCGCGTCAGCTGCCTCGGGCCAAGAATGGTCCTCACGCCGCCTTCCTCCGGCAACCACTCGACGTCCATCCCCAGCGCTCTAGCCCTCTGCTCGGCGACGACCTTGTCGTTAGTGGCGAAGGCATCCTCCCACCCTCGCCCGCGCATGGACTTGGTGTTGTCTTTGCTCAGCGCCGTGAATGTGTAGCGTAACCCCTTGGCGTCCAGCTCCTCCACCATCTCCGGGAACTCCTTGAGCGCGCGCTCCGTCACACGAAAGCTCGGCACGAACGGCGTCTCCCCGCCCTCCGGCGGCGGTACCTCGCAGAACAGGATCACCTTCCCCGGGAACTCCTTGATCTGTACGGTCAATAACACGATCGGTAACCATGCGTGGTGGAGGTGAAGCAAGCAAGGTCATGGAGCTGGAGTCGTGTGTACTTACGAGAACCATCTCGTGGTGGTAGTAGATGAACTCCTCGAGGGGTCCCTCGTTGGCGGTCCAGACGCGGCCGTGGATGTGGGTGCGCGGGGCGGGGCCGACGTACCTGATGTCCGGCCAGCCGAGCGTATCCACGATGGCATCGAACTCCACGGCGTCGCGCACGCCGAAGCCGCGCAGCAGTACGGCGCTGTTGTTCACCACCTTCTCCTCCACCCACTCCCGGTTGGCCCGCAGCGCCGCCACAAGCGCCTCGTGGTCGTGGCCGCTCACCTCCTCGCTGCTGCTGGCCGGCGTCAGGACCAGTGGCACCTGCTCTCCGTCGATCTCCACCTGGCCCTTGCATTCGCCCACGCCAAAGAAGCCGTCGTAAGACACGGCCACATCAGCTGCAGCTTCTCCCATGTCGCTAGCTGCTTGTCTGATCTCTAGCTCTCGAGCAAGCTTCTTTGCGTGGGGATGACGGTGGTGCTTGTAATAATGCAGTGGGAGTAGTAAATGGCTCAAAATATATAGTGATGCGGTGACAGTTATTTTAGGTGATTTCTACAAAGATTGGGATAGAAACCATGCAACTGTTTTGACCTGTGCCATGGACGAGTGAGGGAGATAAAAACAAGCTGATCATATCAACAACGTCACATGTAAAAATCACGAAATTTCCATATTTTTGTCTGGATGGCCTGCGAACAAGACTAACCGATCGATGGGAATTTCGTTTTACCCGCCGGACCTAGCTTAGTTTCCACCGATGCATTTTTTTTGTCTAACTTTGCCTAACTCTTGCATGGTCAATTGCTCACTGTTGCCGATGAATAATACAGCCAAACGCAGAAGGCTCTAACTAAGCTTTCTCCCTATAAACGAAACTAACCCAGCTCCAAGTAAAAAAAAAAACTAAACCTTATCAGTGACAAGGAATAACCAACTGGGGATGCTTGATCAACCAGAATGCCTTGCTTCAGCAAATGGGTTTCTCCAATCTCTTGGCCTGTTGTGCATGATGTCAGATTCTTCCTTCACCTAGCATCCCCTATACCGGATACCCGAAACTAAATTATCCCTTTCAGCTCTCTAATACATGTCGTTTCAATGTATAGCTACGGGGTCTTTTACTGTACGGACGGGTGGACAGCACCGTCCAACAGGCCAGATCCAATGGCAGATGGTCATCCTTACTTGTCAACTCATTCAACAGTATTTTTTCACCGAAGGGTAAAATTCTAAACAAGAAAAAGGTCCTCCTCAAGATAATTTCTAAATAGGACAGGGGGTTTTCGCAAGTTCTCCATCCGTCTAGGGTTAGGGGGCTGATCCACACGCTGCACACATTCCTCGGGGGAATTTACAATTTGCCACGGATTACTTCGGACCTCTATTTTTTGCCACTCTTTACTTTGTCTTCTACTTGCCATGTATTAGTCGAAATTCTTTATAATTTGCCCTGTTTCTCCTTTATACAGATTTATTATTATTTTAACTCCAAAATACATTCTAAATACAGTACATGTACCTTTGGCTAGACCGAACCGGGTCGAGCATTGGATGTACCTGGCTGCACTGAACCAGGTTTGACCGATCAACTGAATTCGTCTTGCTCTCTTTTGCAGCGGAGCAGAAACAGAGGAACTGGCGACGGCACGGCCGGACCACGGGTCGCGCGCCGACGATCAACTAGCACGAACGGCGGCCAAGATCCAGGTAACCAATTCCTCTCCCTTGACTTCCCCTCGGCTAGTTCAGAAGGATCTGGTTGCTTGAATAGCTGTAATTAGTGTCTTAATTGTCCAACGTCCAGCTACGGACAGTACCAGTTGGAGTAGGAGGCTCTTCGTCCACGATTTTCCTTCCGTCCATGGTTCGGTCGGTGTCGCCGGCGAGCGGCTGATGTGCACCTCCTCCGCACGTGGTGTGCGGCGCTCCGTCGAGGAGTCCCCTTCCGCCCTTGGTCCCGTCGGTGTCACTAGCGCGCGGCGCTCCGTCGAGGAGTCCACTTCCGCTACTATGCACCTCCTCCGCCGTTCGTGGTCGCCGTCGGACTGAAGGCCGCACAGCACGGCCGTTGCCGTCGGTGCTGCACCCGACCCAGTTCCTCTTTTTCCTCAGCTAGACGAGGGACAGTCGATCGAGCAGCCAGACTCAGTTCAGTCTAGTCAAAGGTACAGGTGCTGTATTTAGAACGTATTTTGGAGTTACAAATAATAATAAATCTGTATAAAGGAGAAATAGGGCAAATTGTAAAGAAATTAGACTAATACATGGCAAATAGTAGAAGACAAAGTAAAGAGTGGCAAATAATAGAGGTCCGAAGTAATCCGTGGCAAATTGTAAATTCTCCAACATTCCTCTCAGGCAAGCGGCGGCGCATCCACCCTCTCCACCCACGCAAGCGAGCGGCCGGAGCCACAAAAGGAAAGCAGCAGCGGCATCACTCGATGAGCAGCGCGCTGGGATGGACGCTGTACGTGTGGCAAGCGGAAGGCGGGCGACCTCGCGCCCACCGCTGCGGCGCGCTGCTAGCTCCAGGCACGGGCGAGCTCGTGGAGCAGATCAACGGCGCCGTGGTAGACGCAGTCCGTGCGGGCAACCGGAAGGCGGGCGGCCTCGCGCACACCACCGCGGCGTGCTGCTGGCTTCAGGCGCGGGTGAGCTCGTGGAGCAGATCAGCAGCGTCGTGCTAGATGCAGTCCGTGCGGGCAACCTGAAGGCACGCGGCCTCACGCTCACCACCGCGGCGTGCTGCTGCCTCTAGGCGCGGGCGAGCTAGTGGAGCAGATCAACGGCGCCGTGGTGTGGCGCCGCCGCAGGTGTCCCAGAGGCCTGCGGCCGCGGCGAACAAGAACATCCCTGTACCGACAGTGGGCTGATAGCTGTAGTTCCAAGCCATACGACGTCTTTCCATGTAATAGCTGGAGTATGACGCCGATAGGAGGAGAAATAGCCCAGAGACAACATGCCACTAAAACGTTCGTTCGGTGTTAGGTTAGGGTGACCGTTTGTGAACAAGGCGACCGTTGGCAACAATGGGCCCACCACTTATCCACGTACGCAATGCGTGGGTCCCACCTCATGGCAGTTAGAAGAGAACCTCGTCCGTCCTTGACCTCCCGACGGCGCCATTGCTTCCCGTATGCTCTTGCTTTCCCTCCCTGCATCCTTCTCTCCCTCTTCTCCGGCGACAAAGCGCTGATGTCTGCCTCCTCCGCCGCGCGGTCAAAATGGCCGCGGTATGGTGCAGTGCCGCTCACACGGTGCCCAGACTGCCCACGCCCAGAGCCTCTCAAGCGTTGGGTCAGCAAAACCGGCGAGAATGGCAATCTTGGGCGCGAGTATGTCAGCTGCTTGAGCAAGATGCACGTCGGAAGGGATGGGTAGGTATAGATCTCAGTTATTTCACCGCAATTCGTTTTTGCTCGTCGAATTTGGGAAATTTTGAATTTAGGTTTTCCGATCTCTGTTTTCAGATCCTGAAGAAATGTGGCTATTTCGAGTGGATGGATAACTATTTAGAGAGGCTTTTGTTTGAGGGCTACATTGATTCGATGAAGGGGCTGCTGCCGGTGGGCGTGGAGATGGGGGAAAGCTCGGAGATGGGTGCGCCCGATGCTGACAGAGAGGGGAAGAGGAATGCGCGATATGGTGAACTACCCGGGCTGCCCTCGGAGTCCGAAGTGAACCAGGAACTAAAAAAGATCAAGAAACATCTAAAGCAGATGGTTGATTTGCAGAAGCAAGCAAATATGATGACTGGTGGATTTTACTGTTGCATCGTTGCTTTGTTTTTTGTTTACTTGTTGATCCGTCGTTAGGGCAGAGGACGCGATCTGTGCGCCATGCCTCGTTCGTTTGTTCGAGTCACTTAATCTAATGCTAAATCCGAAAGTTTCTGAATTTGTTGACTCTGGTTTTCAGTTAACTTATTCATTCAACAGTTTAAAAAACAATGTACTGGGCTATTAGAGTAGATGTTGTTGGGCCGTGACGAGTAGATGTTGGGCCTTGACGTTTCTTAATTTTGGGCTGCCAGAGCAAATCCTATTTACTTCCTCATGTCCAAAAAAAACTGTCCCTGTCGTAGCTGAGAAATAATACGTACATAGTTAGATTTGTCCGACACTTATTTTAGTTAGATCCGGTAATAATTGATTTAGTTTGTTTTAAAAAAATTGTTAGTCAAGAGGCCGCAATGTTATTGCTGGACACGTTTAGGTTTAGGTTTAGTTATTTCCATAGCATGTTTTAGGTTTAAGTTTAGGTTTAAAAGTTAGTTTAGGTTTAGGTTTAAAAGTTTAGTTTTAGGTTTACAAAAATAGTTTAAACACACATATTATATCTCGGACGAACATAGGATATAGGGCGCCCTAGGATATATATATCCAAGAACATATTACACATATTACACATTACACATATTACACATTACACATATTAAAACTAAAAAAAGATACATTTTCATATAGGGCCCTAAATATAGTGGACCCTAGCTAAAACCTAACCGCCGGCGCCGCCGTTCCGTCCTCCGGCCAACCGCCGGTGGTTGGCCTACTTCCATTCTGCCGCCCTGTTCTCCATCTCATTCTCCCGACGTTTGATGATGCGGCGCCGGAGAGCCTTTTCCTCCCTCCTCGCCTCCCTCTGCAGCTCCCTCTCCTCCGCCTTCTCCTCCTTCTTACGGAGGCGGTTCTTCTGCTCCTCCGTGAGTTTCGCCTCGCGGTTGGCGATCGTGTCGACGAGGACGGGGTCGGGGTGGTGGACCCACACCGTCGTGGGCTTGAACTTGGGGGACTCGACCGGAATGAGGCCCAGCTCCTCCAGCGTCCAGTCGGGCTCGTACCAGGGACGCGCCTTCGGCTTGTTGTCCTCGTCGGTGACGGACTCCGGGCTGGACGGGATCGAAAGAGAAGACATGGTATAGCTGGGCTAGAGGAAGGAGGACGCACAGGGGATGTAGAAGAAGGATGAGAAGAGGGAGGAGTCATAGGCACTATTTAAAGACCCCGGTGAGGTGTGAGTTAATGGGGTAGATGAAACAACGGTGTGAAAACGTAAGAGTTGAAAACGTAAGAGATGGTCTCCTCTGTATGAGACAGGACACGGTCAGAACGGTGCCTGCGAAAAAAAGGATGCGAGTTAGCCTGCATGCGTGCATTAATTCAAAGAGATGAAATCCAAAGTCTCACGCCAAAGTCTGTGTCGCTGGAGGGCGCCCGTCGCTGGATGCATTAATGTGTGCATTTTCTGAAACGAGGCATGCAGGTCAAAGCGGTGGCTGAAAAAATAGCTAGGATGCGACGTGACCCTTAGTGCAAAGAGGTGAAAAAATGTCAAAGTCTGCCTCTCTTTGCATTAATTCTACGCTCTGGGCAGGTGGCTGAAAGAGTAGTAGATAGGATGCGACGTGACCCTTAATGCAAAGAGTAGTGCTGGTCTGCGTCGCTAAGAAATAGCGCTGGTGCGACGCGAAACTAGACGTGCAGGTCTGCGTCGTGTTTTTCTGAAACGAGGCGTGCAGGGCTGCATCGCTAAGAAATAGCGCTGGTGCGACGCGAAACTAGACGTGCATGTCTGCGTAGAGGGCTGGGTTGCATGTCTGCATGCATCGGGCTTGGTAACAGGACCCACTAGTCAGTGGCCGTCGTTAACACGGAGTCATCCCACCCTGGTAACGGGACCCACTAGTCAGCGGCCGTTATTAACACGGAGTCATCCCACCCTGGTAACGGGACCCACTAGTCAGAGGTTGTTTTCATTCGTTTGATCGTAAGACAAAACACGGAGTCATCTCACCAATCAAACCGGAGCATTTGCAGCCAATCAGAGGACAGATCGAGCGCAGCCGCGGATCGGCATTCACAGGCGCACGGATCTGAACCATCCACGCACTGATCAACGACACATAAGGTTTAGAGGGGTTTTGAGCTAGGGTATTGCATAACTAATTCAAAACAAATTAAAAAATTCTCAAACCAACGCACATAGTCTTATAATATTGTATAGCAGCTAGAAAAAAATATAAACATGGTTTCCGTCAATTATTTCAAAAACGTATCAAATCAAGCGAAAAAAATCAAATGAGCATAATTAATTTAAAAAAATCAAAATTACATGAGACCAAGGCCAAATGTTGTTATATGTGATGTAGTAGGTAGGAAAAATTATAAACATGATTTTTGCAATAATTACCGAAAATGGTTTCCACAAAAGAGCTATCTTGTATAGACTTGTTTAGGGTTCGCTACTAGAGCGATGATCTCAAATGAGCATAATTAATTTAAAAAAAATCAAAATGACATGAGACCAAGGCCAAATGTTGTTATATGTGATGTAGTAGGTAGGAAAAATTATAAACATGATTTTTGCAATAATTACCGAAAATGGTTTCCACAAAAGAGTTATCTTGTATAGACTTGTTTAGGGTTCGCTACTAGAGCGATGATCTCAAATGAGCATAATTAATTTAAAAAAAATTAAAATGACATGAGACCAAGGCCAAATGTTGTTATATGTGATGTAGTAGGTAGGAAAAATTATAAACATGGTTTTTGCAATGTTTTATATATGAATTTTCATTAAACCTTGTTATTTTAATAAAAAAATTAAAAAGTAGAAGAATTATTCAAAACATAATGCAACTTCAGATTTAAACTATATAGGTAGAATAGACGTCTAGGAATTAAATTTGGCTGATTTAGACACGATGCCAAAAAAAAGTTTTGTAGAAACGAGGGCATTTACCCTACCTTTGCAGGTCGTTCCAAACCACTTGAACAACTAACATAGCAAAAGAGCTTAACAAAGCATGGAGACATCAATATCACAGTACTAATTTGAACATAGGATGGAGATATTAATATCACAGTACTAATTTGAAATATAAATTTCGGTTTTCATTTGAAATTTGAATTCCGGCCGAAATTCAAATACAAATATTATTACATGCCACAAATGTTCAAGCACGCCGTGTGCTCTTCCTACCACGCCGTGTGCCCTTCTTCGCACCTCTTTGTTTTGGTTCTAACTTCTCAACACATACAATATCACTGAGCATCTTGGTTTTGTTCACGGGCTTCTTGACTGAACTAGGTTGGTCGTTCACCTTGTCAATTTCAGTTTCAACCTCCAAATCAGTTTCATCTGTGTGCACCTCGACATTCCAAGGTTCAGTCTGAAACTCAGTGTCTTGCGTTTGCACCTCGACATTCCAAGGTTCAGTCTGAAATTCAGTGGCTTCCGTGTGCACCTCGACATTAGAAGGTTCAGTCTGAAAATCAGTGGCTTCTGTGTGCACTTCGAAATTCCACGGTTCAGTCTGCAACAATTCTGCAATATCATGGTCTTCAGTGCTCACCTGGACATGCCCAGGTTCAAGTGAACCAAACACAGAATGCACACTTCTTCTCTTACTACTGACTCGTGCCTTCTTTGAATTCCAGTTATCTTCACGAACAAGTGGAACAGGTGGAACAGGTGAAACAGGTGGAGCACGCTTCCTCCTGAAAATAAAGCATGAAATAGATTTAGTAATTGAAAAAACAAATATTGCTATGTAATTGAAAAAAAGAACATACTTTGGCTTTTCATCTGCATAGGCGCAATTGGCAGATCCTGCTCTCTGCCCAAGTATCTGACAGTAAGTGCATCTGTTCTTGCTACCTTTTTGAGGCCTTTTGGGTTTCTCATCTTTCTTCTTTTTCTTACTACTCCCACCTTTCTCAAACCAGGACTTAAATCTACTCTGCTTAGGCCTGCCAGCCTTTCTTTTCGTTACAGGAGCACACACTGTAAAATCCAGAGGCATTTCAGGCCAATGTTGCTGATCTGTAAGTGGTGGAATTGGAGCTGCATATGCAGCTTTGAATTTTGCTACCGAATAATATTCATGCAAATATGGGTGCATGTTTACCCTCGGTTGAGAGGCTAAGAAAATAATGGCATGCTCACATGGCTTGCCGGTGTGTTGCCACTTAAGGCAAGTGCAATCATGCAATTCAGTGTTAACAACATGCCTCCTACCAGTTTTGCTATCTCTAACTTCAGCACCCCACAATGAAGATTTTTCAACAAACAAATGTGTAAGACTTCTGCTCCTGTTTACCACCTGTTGTACCACTGCTGGAAGCTTATCACCTTGCAGACAATCAGCTATTTTTCTTCTCAATTCCCACAACCGCATAAGCATGATCCTGATTTGATCAACCATGTCATGCACAGGTAACTCTTTTAACATTTTTATCTTGTTGTTGAAACTTTCTGCTAAATTGTTGTTGATATGATCGCATTTAATTGCAGTATTGAAACCTGACCTATACCATAACAGAGAATGGTAGGTGCTCAACCATGAAGCAAAATCATTGTGAGTACATGCTGACTTTATCTTACCAAGGTGATAGGAATGTGTCTGTGCGGTGTATGATCTTGCTGCTGGCCACATGCACCCAAATTCATCGCCTCTGAATTTTTTTATCAAGTTCATCCATAAAATGGCCGAAGCACTCCCTTTTCTCGGCATGGGGGAAAACATTGTGAACTGCGTTTTCTAGCCCCTTACATGCATCTGTATGGATTGCCAAAGGTGACACTGGACCTAGACATCTTTTCAACTGCATCATGAACCATGTCCATGAAGCCTCCGTCTCTGACTGAAACAAACCAATAGCAACAGGGAACATCCAATTGTGCCCATCTAGAGCATTGCATGCTGCCAACTGACCACTCCACTTGCCTGTCAAAAAAGATGAGTCTATGCTCAAATATGGACGACACCCTGCCTTGAAGCCATCGATGCAAGGCTTCAAAGCCATAAAAAACTTGGAAAAATAAACTTTGCCATCCGCATCCACCTCAGTATCTATCTCGACACTACTGCCAGGAGATCTCAACTCAACCTCTGCTTTAAAGTTGTAAAGCATCCTAAATGTGTTTGCCCAATCACCATATAAATGTTTCATTGCCCTTTGTTTGGCCTTCCACACTGTGGTATAATTCAGTTTAATTTTGTACGTATTTTGTAAGTCCACTTGCAGTCTCTTGGCAGTAAGGTTAGGTGTTTTGGCTAGCAATGGTTGGATCTTATCTGCAACCCAAAGTTGTGATGTCATGGTTGATACTTTTTCCCTACTTGTAAGACAAGTATGTCTTTTAGGGATTTGGTTAACCCTTACAGTACTTCCATCAGCCTGCAGTCTAGCAGATATGTACCACTTGCAAGGCCTCTTGCCAGTACCATCAAAACCTCTACACTTCGCATAGAACTTCTTTCTATCCGTCCAAACAGTCTTTGCATCAAACTGATGTCTCACTGCATAAGTCTTGAAAGCCATCCTGAACTCTTTCATGTTTGGCCACATCTTCCCAACTTTAATGACAGGGTTTTCCTTGTCGTACACATGCACCAGCTCATCATCGTGTTCATCATCCACATAGTCTGCACCATCTTCCATCAACTGTTCATCTACATCTTCAGATAAATCACTGTCAGTCCCATCTTGTTCAACCTGCTCCTCATCCCTCTCATCCACTTCAATGCCAAAAAGTTTGGCCATCTCAGTGTCCTCCATCGGTGCAATGACCAAATCAGTAGGTTCAGGTAGGTCAAGTGCATTCCAATCAACAGAAACTGCGGGTGCTATTACTGTCGGTTCAGTACAAATGGGAATTATACGCCTAGCGGAAGCCCAATCATCATCCGTCTCCTGCATAGCTAACTTTGAGGGCACATAACCCACCTTTGAATCAACATTCAGATCAACAAGCAGAGCATAAAAAACTAAAACTTTGCTCCTCCAGCCCTCTTGCCGATCGATTTCCTCAACAAGCTCTTCACCATCCTCAATTCTGACATATTCACCTTTCCAATTATCGAACCACAACAGTGATACTTCTTGCTCTAGACCCCAAATAACATGCTCTGCAATTTTCTCCACCATTGACTTCACCGGCTTCTCCCCCATGTTCGGTAGGTCTGTTGGATCAAACTCTTCAAAATCAACCTCCCACTTCACAATCGTGTCTCCATCAATGTCCACCACGCTCCCATCAACTAATTTTGCCGTAGATCGTAAGAAATTGACTGTAATTTTGAAGGTGCTCCCAGCAGCATCCTCTCTGTCAATAGCGGGCAGCATGAGGTCGAGCAAACGAGACCCAAATCGAAGTAAAATTGTGCGGGAGAGAAGCATGTTACCTATTCGAAGTTGAATCTCCCGGCTCGATCGTCTTCTTCTTCCCACGTCCGCCCCCCCCGCCCAGTAGCGCCTCCCCGCGTCCTCTAGCAATTTGAATCAGCAGACAATGAGCAAATTAGATCAGATCTCAAATACATTCGGAGGGAACAGGGACGAAGAAGAAATCGCTCACCATTGCTTCCGCCGCCGCCGCCAAGAACGAAAGCCCTGCCGCCGCCGTGAACGAAAGCGCCGCCGCCGGAGAAGAACGAGAGCGGAGTTGGGGGTGGGCACTGGAAGTTGGGCGCGGATCAGTTGACGAATTCAGTCAGTCAGCTGTTTGACTCAGTCTTGTGGGACCCACATGCTTAATCTAATCTAAACAAGCCCGCTAACAACAGTTCTGGCACCCGAGTGCCTCTGGGCTATTTCTCCTCGTATCGGCGTCGCATGGAGGCTATTATCTGGAAAGACGTCGTACTACAGCCAATACCCTGAAAACAAGTCGCACAGGAGCTATTTGCCCACCGACAGTGGCGACTGGCAGAGCGGGACGGGCTAACGGCTAACCGGCGTGGAGATGGCCGCATGGTTCGACGACGGCGACGTCGACAGGCCAGAGAACGAGATCGACGCATGGATGTGCTGATCGCTTTGGGAACAAATGATGCTTACTGCTACTCTGTGTATGTAACTTTGAATGCAATTACATCAAACACGTTTGAAGGACAAGATCATTTTGAAACTAGTTCTAATGTTGGTATCTTTTAAATTACTGGGAAAATATCTTGAGGTGGTGGCAAGGGGAATACATCTGACGCTTTGTCAAAATTATGCTCATGCACATCAGCAAGAAAATTATGCTCAAGGTCAAGCTAATGTGCAGCAACAAGCAAATTATGCTCAAGAACATGCAAGTTCTGCTCAGTTTCGTCATACATCACCACCTAAGAAGAAACCTAGGAGAAAGACTACTGAGTGCACAGCCTAGCTATCAACCTGCTCCAGATCCTGGTTCTATATTCTACAGCCAGCCATCTACTAAATTTCAACAGTCATCATCACAGCAGTCTCACAACACCATGGAAATCCCAACACAAGGAAGGCTTAAATGGTGGCTATTTGGCAATGAAAACAATGGAGGGCAAAGTGGAGAAGATGCAACAGAATAGATGTTGTTTGCAAGTGAAGCTTGAGCCATTTTTGTTTTGTAAAACTCATAGTCTCGGTCATGTTTGTTTTGTGCTACGATGTATGAGCGGTCTCGGTCATGTTTATTTGTGATATTGTGTGCAATGTGCCAGATTAAGTTTGAGACAATATCATGTACTGAAGTATGTTTATTTTTGGGTAAATATTATGTGCACTTTTATGTCTTAATCATGCTAATAATTCAAGCAAAGTGCTGCCGAACTTTCACTAACATATCAGTGAAGCTACAGGATGTACAAACAATGCGTCCACATTAAAATATCAGGAAGTCATTTCCATTCTATTAAATTCGGTATATACCAGATTACAATTCAGTTGGCACTCATTGCCATTCCACAATACATAGCACTGCCTTAAGCTACAGAATTTCAATTTCACCAGCTTGAACCTGCACTTGATGCTGAACAAATTTAAACATGCCTGACAAACGAATAAGGCACACAACCTAAAGTCATACCGCAACACTAGGACGAAACTGAAGTCTACATCAGATAACACACAACGACCCAACCCAACTCGGAAATGCAATCTCACAACTACATGCGACCGCCCTGCCTATCTGAAACGTCCGTCCCGAATCCGACGGCTATGTGATATTTGCAGAAAAGACCCTCCACTTGATAAAATCGATAGAACAACCCCTCTATATATTCACCCTAACTGCAAAGGATTCATCCTAATCTTAATCATTTCCCCAGCCTCTCCTCCCACCTCCAGCCGCACCTCTCACCACCTCCGAAGGCCGGCACCACCTTGAGCTCCACCTCCGGTCCCCATCTCAAGTGGAGAGACGGCCACCTCGAGCACCAACTCGAGCTCCACCTCCAGTCCATGGGGAGACGGATCTTGAGCTCCATGGATTCGGCCTCCACCCACCTCCAGTTCATCGGCTGCCCCTCCTCCAACCTCTTGGGAACCGAATCTTGCCCAGTGTGTTCTATTGATTTTTCTGTTATGCTTCAGATCCGTTTTTATAGATCGTTAGATCCATTTTTGGTCATGCTTCACATCGGTTTTTGTAGATCAATTTTTTCAGATCCGGGCAAGATCCTTTTGAATCCAGAATCATGCGTGTGTTAATCAGGGAGTGATCTGTTCAGATCTTAGATTCCGGATTTATGTTGATTCTGTAGATATTGATTACGTACATGTTCACAAATCGGGCTCTTTGGATACGATTTTTTGTCACGCGAATTTTAGAATTTTTTGTCATGTTCTTGTGTATCCCGAATCCGATTTGTGGTTCTAGGATTTAGAAGTGTTTACAGATACAGATTTTAGATTCGATAATTGTGTACATGGTACGTGATGTTTAGATCCGGAAATTGTGTATTCATTCTTTTTTTTCAATCCGATCTATGTTTTTTTTCATGTTGATGTTAATTCGTGAATTGGTGATAAAAATGTTCGTGGTAAAAATGTATTTATTAATGAGTTTGTGTTGCTGCACAAAAATATCCGTATGTGTACATATCCGAATTATGAGTTCATGTTTTGGCGCAAAAAATATCTTGTTGTATATAAAACCAGGAAATCTTGATAATGATTTTTTCTTCATTTTCTGGAAATTATATGATCCCAGATTTATATCCGAAAATGATCTTGATAATGAACCAATAATGATGAAAAAAACACAATCTGTTCATTCAAAAAGTTCCGAAAATGTGTTATTACATTAATCTGAATTAATTTATCCGAAAATGTGTTATTACATTAATCCAAAAATGCATCAAGAAAGTAAGCTCTTGTTTAATTTATGAATACACCAAAAATGTGCAACGCATCATTTTCGGATAGTAAACAAAAATTTCTTGTCAAATTATTATTGATGCTTAATTTGTGGATCCAAAATGGAGATTTTTTATTGTCTGTTCCTGCAGATTTTTTCATCATCGGATTTGTTTCCATATACATAATTTTGTATATATATAAAAATAAATATGTTTATCTGATTTTTTGATAATACATACTGATTCGTACATTTTTTCCCCAAAAATGCGTCAGTACCTATTGGAGTACAATGAAAACTATTTTGTTATTACATTAATCCGAATTAATATAAACAACAAAAATATGTTAGTACGTAATCTGGAAAAGGCATTGTGTACTTAGTAATGCTAATAATGACAAGTTAAGTAGGTATCTACATAATACTGTTAGCTCTAGTGCAAGAAACCTTTAAAGGTGAGGGGGTTCAATGCAAAAAGTTAGCACGAATCTCAAAACAAAATGGACGGTTTTGATGAAAGGTGCGATCGCATGTAGTTTCAAAAAAACCGCGTTCTTGACACCACACAGGTAAGTAGATCTCCCACAAGGACTCCCAAACATCAACCCCCATGGAATACACCAGGTCTGCAAGAAAGATAAAACACGAAAAATCGCATCAGCTGGCTTTTTCAACAATTTCTTTTCAAAAACATAAATATACGACATGAACTAAACATGAAACATATTATTTTCATCTCTACACAAAAATACTAATACAAGAACCATCCCCGACCTCTACAAGACGTCGTACAATATAGTCAAACAACAGCTTAGACAACTCCACTTGATTGATGAAATCTTTGTCATACTTCACAGATTGAGATGATTGGCACTTGATTGATGAAATCATCATTCAGCCCACAGTGAGACCATAAGAAAGGTGTCCGCTCGACTTAGTGAATTCATGGTTATGGTGGTCCTTGAATTGATTGACAAACCATTCACGAGTTTGCATATTGAGCTCAATATGCAAGCTACCGTCACATCCACAGGTCGCACCTCTCAAAGTTCTTCAAGGACCTGTATCCGTCTTTGCTGCACACGTACAACCTTTGGGTTCTGAGGCCTCCCTTGTTCTTCACGTTTGCCTTCCTCGCATTGAACCTTTCACTTTAGCACATCGTATAGACCTCGAACCCTTCTTCTTTGCTTCTGAATGTCTGACTAACCACCATGTAATACTCTTAGATTTCTTCTATGATGACATGGTGAGCATCCATATCGTCCAACTACAATCAATAAGAAAAATCATGTCATCATTCAACTATGTTTTAAACTATAACACAATAAATTCTGAAGCAAACATGTTGCATTGAAAAATGACCATGGTATAGCTTCCCTGTCATCTCTATATCAATCTATATGACTTTATAAGAAGCACAACTGCATATCTCATATCTCAGCTTTCTCCTGACTAAAGTTGCAATTTTCCACATTGACTCAGACTTAGTAAAACTCAGCCACTCTAATCTCTATGCTCTAAATGTGATCTGATTGAAGGTATTGATATTCTTGTGCTAAATTAATAGCTACTCAGGTTTAGCATAGTTTGATTTACATGTATTATCACGGTTTTCCCCTTCGTAACAGTGGCTTTATGCCAAAAAATTTTTTGCTCTAAATGAAATATATGAACCAAATTGTGCGGGAAATCTATTCAAACTATTTTATTCATCTACAATTAACATTACAAGAAACTAAGAGGAAATTTAGGAAATTATTTTTTCATCTAGGACATTTGATTGGGGCGAGCGTCGAAAATCAAGAACTTGATGGCTGGTTATGGTACCTGTCCACGCGACGACAAGGGAGAAATTGCTGACGAGGAGGGGCCTCGGGCAGTCAGGCCTTAGGAATCCGGGCAGGGCGGCGGCCGACGGGCGAGCGCCGGCGGGGCCGGGGGCGTGGCCGCGTGCAAGGGCGACCGCGGGGCCAGGGCGATGATAGTCTCGACGACGCAGAGCTAACGACGCGGAGGGCTCGACCAAGCTCGCTTTGTTTCCACTTTCCAGCCCGGTGTATTCTTTTTCATGTGGGAAGGATAGAACAAATTCAAGAAAGCCCTTACAATAATAAGTTTCCTATATTAGCGCAAACAATACTACTAGCCCACGGTACAATTTACCGTAAGAGCCCATAGCTACTCCTGTTTCTAGAACTTGTCCACATCTTGTTAAAATTGATGTCACAATACACCCTATCAAATACATATAATGCAAAAACTATATGTCGTCATAGTTATAATATTATCATTGATGTTGATTTTTTTCCATATTTGGTCAAACTTTTAAAACGTTGAATTTCACTAAAACTAATATGTGTTTTATTTCAACAGTATAATGTAAAATATCGATGGTCAAGATTATGTTTAAGAGACATCACGGGATACTCAAAACAGTTGACACCTTATTAAAGCAAGTATAATAATACGGTGATGTAACCATGTTTGTGGGTACTTCCAAGGGGATAATCACAAGCGTGTGCCTCTGTAAGTAAGCGCGGTGCATCAACATAGTTTCACCCACACAATACTTATTAAAATAATGATTACTAATGAACAATATTTGATGAAAGTAACTTTACAGTATTCCCGGGTGTCCTCATAATCATTTTAGTCTTTATAAGCAACACCAGCTGGCTTGTCATTTGTGGTAAAAAAGGATTAGTCCACTTACTGTAAATATTAACTTGCTCTTTTATTTACGCATTCTTTATTTGCTACTTAATACAAAAATCCATAGAAAACTTGTTTTACAGTATTTGCATTGAAATCTTGCTCAAAATCATTTGTCAACACCTTCTGCTCCATGCTGGGTTAGACACTCATATTTGTCAAAAAAACTACGCTAGATCCCTTATACTTGTGAGTCATCAGGTCCCCCTGCCCGCATAGGTAGCTAGCACGGATCGCCTACACGAGTCGGGGGGAGCGTGGGCCCATGGTGGGCCCTTCAATCTCTGATTTGGTCCACGTCCTGATATCGGGGGAAAATTCTTCCTCTATTTTTTGGAATTTTTTTAGAGAATATTTCCTGAAGAGATTTTTTGAAACAAAACGACAGCAAAAACATGAACTAATACGTGGCATCCTTTTAATAGCTTAGTCTAAATAAAATCCATAAGAAGATTATGATTTACATAGTAGGAACCATATCCTTACCTCTAACTGATTAATGATGGATACATATTTCTATCAAGAAAAATAAAACTTAACTGAATATAATATGCTAAAACTATGTAGTAATGATATATAATAAGCATGAAACAATCAAATATTATATCACAGCCCAATGTCACAACTGACCTCCCCATGACCTCCCTCCGGTCCAACTCTGCACAAATCTCCGTTCACGAAAAATAACGACATGCCGAGTGGAAGGCGGAGGTAAGGGTATCTCCAGCCACCCCCCAAGAAGCCCCAAGAACACCTTTTTCGGCTCCGGATAGAGAAAAATTGTCAAATTTTGTCTAGACGTGGCCCCCTAAAGCCCCCCACTCCCTTGACCTCGAATTAACTCCGGCAAACTAACACCAAACTCGGTGCGCTGGGGATGTTGGGGCGTCGAATTAAGCAAAGCCGAATCATGTCCCCACCCCCCACCCCCCACACTCACACCACCACCACATGTCATTTTTTCAGGCCCATGCCAAATGTTTGTTAGGTGACTATTACTTGGAGTGGGGATATAGCTAGAACATGACCTCCTCATGACTCAAAATAGCTCCGACGAAAGCATTTTGTCTGGCCCAACGAGTGGAGATGCCCTAAACCACTCACTTGGATCCCCTCTCCCCATATCCGGATGAACTAAATACACATAGAAGAGGAGACACTCACAAACCCACATCAGGTTGATTCCTCGCTCCTTTTTTTTCTTCTGAAACTACTAATTCCTCGCTCCTTGGTGCCACGACGGACATCGACGATGAGCTTCTTTGATCTGAACCCTAAACTAATCTCCCCTACGAGGAGAAAACACCGTGAATAAAAGGAAGGCAACCGCTCGTTTGGGGGTTGTGGGATAGGGGCGTTGCTGTACACGTCCCCAAATTTTATTGATCCATTTTTATAGGGGACAGTGGACATAAAATAGTTGGACAGAAAACTGCATGCAGAAAGACGTCTTCCCATGCTGGAAACGGTTTCCTTAATCAGGTTCACCTAGGAGTGTAAACGGATAGGATAATTTCCGCACCATATCCGATTCCGAAACCATTTTCAACAATCCATATCTGGTTTTAAGGAATCCGACGGATAAAGATATCCGATTCTGAACTTGACACCCGGATATGATATAGCATATGGTATGTAAAATAGCCTAAAATATGAATTATCCAAAATTTAAATAGGATCATCCGATAGTTTGAATTCAAATAATCTGATTCCTACCGAAATGTCTAGTCTAATATAGCATAATTTACAGCTACTATGTTCTCGAATTCGTTAGTCAAACAACAACTCACTTAAATAGTCACTGTAAAGACTGTGATTTCCAAGTTTGTTAGTTTATTAGGTTATCGAATAATTATTTTTATATGTATGGTTTGATATTTTACTTTTACACTATCTATCCGATTAATTTTATTACCGCTCCGAATCCACCCCGTTTATGCCTCCGAATCCTTCGTCATGGATAACTGCATCCGAATTCACATTCAATCATTATCCGATCGGTTCCAAATCTAATTAAAAAATATAGTAAATAATATGATAAAGGCAAAATCCGATCCGATCAGATCCATTTACACCCGGTAGTTCACCCGAGCCCGTCAACACCTCCTCCCCCTTTCACCTCGCTAATATTAACAGATTATATTAATGGCGGCTTTGCTTGCCTACTCTATTCCCCCATCCCTGCCCTTCCCTTTTCGCGCTCGACCTCGCCGGGAGATCAGAGGCGATGGCGGCCGCGCCGTCGGTGAGGTTCCCGGTGTTTGGTCTCGTCCGTCTGCTTGGCTTGGCCGCGGCGGCGGCCATCCTCGTCTGGGCCGTACACTTCCGCGGCGGCATGGCGCTCTCCTCTGAGAAAGACAAGCTCCTCATATTCAACGTAATCGAGAAACAGAGATCTCTTGTTTACATTCCGTTATGTTGCATATCTCGTTCGGACCGCGGAAATTGCGTGTTGATCTTGCTGTCGCCTAGTAGGAAAAGCTCTTTTTTTTTGGTTGGTCCTGGTATTAGAATCAAGGGTTTATATTCCACAATTATGCACGGAACAACCTCCAAAACCAGTCAATTTCGGTTTACAGCGTCATAGAGTAATCGGTCGAATAGTTCTTGCGTCTGAGCCCATGCGACTTAGCCATGTGATGGTTTTTGTAGCGAATCTATGAGATTTAGGATGTTTTAGCATTTTTCATACTGGTATAGTAAGAACTTACGACTGCAAGGGTGGCTGATTCTTGAAATTGATGACATGCCAGCTTGGTACAGTTCGGAAGAATCTATACTGTCGAGTGGTATGGATGTATGGTGTGGAATTCAAGGGCTGAGATGATTGTATCGGCTGCTGAGCACTGAGTATGCCATGAAGTTGTATTATAAGTGTATGGATTACTGAGTACTGAGTATGTGAAGATTTATTTTGAATTTTTTCTTCTATATTTTCCTTTCAACTGGTTAGGGCTCAAGAATTTATGGTTACAACAATAGGTTTATCTGTAACAAGTGCTAGCCAAGACTTGGTTGCTGACTCTCTAGGTAGAAACTGGTAGTGTATTCTTGGTGAGGTCATGTAGGCTAGTGTTCTGTGATGTTTGGAATGTGCAAGATTAGGAGCATGAACATAGCAATTGGCAAAATGAGTGTCCACACAATCTGAAGGTTTTTGTGGAGACTGGCAAGTCTGGAACCCTTTTAAATTAGTTTTTTATTGGTTATTCAGCTGAGAAATTAACAAAAAGATTGTTCTTCTTAGAAAAGAACTAATTGAAAAATGCATTCACACAGATATCCATATAAGCATTTTAGGCAGCATTACAGGAGAAATGTTTCTCTTTGTGCTATGTGTCTCTAAAAAAAATAGGTTGGTTATGCAAATGCAAATGGACTAGAACTAAGAATCAGCTTTTATAGTTTGTGAAGCAGCTTGCCTTGCACATAACAACACTCCATGTGCAATGCTGGTTGGGATGGAACTTTTACTCCATATGTTAATACGTAGTTATGTGTAGTTGCTTTTGTGTGTGTTATTTGCACTAACAATGACTGTTGGACTATTTCAGTCATGTTTCTATATTAATGATTCACTTCATGCCTTCTGTCAGCAACACTCCTGCAAGTAAGAATAAGCCGATCAGTCTAGTTAACACAATATAATTACCTAACTAATAAGTTGTATAATGAGGTTACTTATGGAATGATCATTTAACCATGAACAGAAACTTATGTGCACCTCGTGTGTCGGTTAAGTAAATGAACAGACAACCATGTAACGTGTCACTGATACATTTTGTCAACTGATAATTCGAAGCTGGACTTCGCATTTTTCAGGTTATGACAAACCAAGTGTGCCATATTTAACAGAAATAATTAATTGTGCTGATTTTGCATGCCAAGTCAAAGTTGGCTATTATAGTTACATTACTAGATACTACCTCCAGTTTGATTTGATTGTCGTAGGCAGTACACTGCACTGGTACAAAATCTAGGCTAGCTGGCGACAAGTATTACCGATTGGAGGGAGTACTGAATATGTATACATATCTCGTCTTTGCAGGTGCACCCTGTGCTGATGCTGATAGGATTGGTAGTCTTGAATGGTGAAGGTCAGTATCAACTCTTGACAAAATTTAATTTCTGAAATGGCCTTCATATTGTGGCATATAAATATTTTTATGGCCTCACACAATCCATGCCAAATTTGTTTTGTTGGTATCCTATGACGCGTGCATATAATAGTGAAACATGTTAGATGTATCATGTATGGAATACATTGTCATTCCACCAGTTCTTCAACTAGACTAACTTGGTCTTGAATCTTATATCCTGGTAAACTATCATATGTATACATAGTGGAACTGATTTATGGCATGCTGCAAATTATTCTAACCAAGCACGATTCACCCAAATTGACACGTACTCTACTTTATAGGGGAAGACTTGAAAGAAAAATAATAGCACAATGTTTATGCATTTCTCCATGTGAAACCCGATCTCACTCCTAGCTGTGTTATAATCGAATGTAGTTCCACGATATGTTGCTGGTGAGCCGCCAAGTACCAGTCTTGCAAAAATACTGGCGTTAAAGGATCGGTCCTTCACTTGCGGATCATTCGCGAGTCAAACTCGCTCTCTTGCCACGCCTTTGACTGACTCACGAACTCGAGTCGGACTCATTCACTGCTTACTTTTTTGAGGCGTGTGACGGAAGATGGTTCTTGGCTCTTCTGAAACAACGTGGTGTTGGTTGAACCTTACGACGGGTAAAACTCTCTTCATTGAAGGCAGTACGTGGGTATCCATCTTATCTACGGTCTGCGGGTCATCCACATGACCAAAACAAAGGGTACTGATCCTCTCTTTTTTCTTTCAATAATGGAGATAGTCGCACGTAATGACAGATTACGGCCCCTTACGGACCTCTCTTTCTGCCCTGAGCCACTTTATACACCGCATGTGCCACCTTTTCCGGTCAATCTCCTCTCTATTAGCTCCATCGGGTATGTTTCAGATTGAAATATTCAGATTGAGCATTTTTGTATACAATGTAACTAGCCAAACTCTGAAGTATGAACTGACACCTTAGGAGAAACCACTCCAATACCAGGTTCCGTTACCATGGCATTAGGACTGAATTGAGTTACTTAAAGGTTGGGGTTGTAAGTTTTTGTCAGTATGCTCCCTCTGTTCCGAAATATACGACGTTTAAGAGATTTTTGACAAACCCATTTTTTTTTCAAATGACCTGTCTGCCCCTAGTTAATTCCTCATATTACAACCAATGCCATCCTGCACTTCAAAACGTTTCGCCCATGAAAACAGATCTGAAATCGCATGTCGTCTTCCTGCTAGCCTGGGCGCAGCACCTCACGTCATCCATCAACTCTCCTTGCCCAGATCCCCTCTCCTAGACCCAGAATCCCAGATCCCGTCTCCCAAATCCAGATCTTCTCTCCTTTCCTAGTTCATGGTGCTGGTTCGCCTCATCTCTGCGCCAAGGTCCTGGTGCTGCCTGGCCTCGTCTCCTCGCCCAAGGTCCTGATCCTGCCTTGCCTCTCGGCGTCCAAGGTCCTGGTGCTGCCTTGCCTGTCCTCGTCGAGGTCCTGGTGCTGCCTCGCCCAGGTCCTGCACAAGATCACACGTCAGGTTCATTACATGAAGAGCAGCAGCAGATCGTAGTCACCCAGGTCAAGAAGCAAATAACGCACACAAAAAGAAACGGCCTCCACAAGATTAACTACTCCAGGAGTATGATCATGGAGTAACACACTTATGCAAACAATACTACACAAGATTATGCAAACAATAATCTTGAAAGTTTTTTCATGATGGAGTACTTGCAACTTGCAAGCACTGCTAGCTGTGTAGTATTTTCAGATATTCCAAAGAACAGTTTCAGTTTTTTTTTTGAACGGAAGGGCCAACAGCCCCCAGTTTTCATTTCAAATGAAAACTGATAATACAACGATTTTTGTCATATTTTCTCCTGCCCCAGGGTATATCCACCACCCTGAAAAGTAACACTACAAGTAAGCAAGCATAGACAAAGATAGTGGATGAAATAAAAATACTCTTACTGTTAGGAGTACAAAAACTTGCAACTGTACTGTTACTCTTACACCTTCACTCCTGGATTTTTACACATTTAATTTTAACAGAACACAAGGCCCAACTGAAAATCAGCTCGCTATTGTGTGTACTCCTACTCGCTACCATGTGTTCGGAACTGAAACTCCTACTTCAAGATATCGAAATAGCTACTTTATCAGGAAATACTCAATCAGGAAAGCATGCATAATTAAGCAAGAAAGCAATCAAACTTCAACTGAACTGAACATCATTTGAAATTTACTGCAAGTTTGTCTTGCAATTGACAAATGAAAAAAAGGAACATTATTAGTACTCCTTCAGTACATACTCCAATACTCCTGCTTGACAAATTTAGTGCAGGTTTATCTTGCAAATGACAAATGAAAAAAGGAGTACATACACATCACAGGAATTGACTTTTCTTGCAATGGACAAATGAAAAATGGAGTATGTACACATCACAAGGAAAAATAGAGCTAACTGAATTTGTGTAGAGAGCATGCTGAATTTGTTTGGTTCACTAAGTTTGGTTATTTAGAGCTAACTGCGTTATATAGGTACCAGCGCCATGCACAGTGATCTAGATAACCATTAGACCAAGCCCAGCTACAATTATTAGTTCGATCCAAGGAACCTAGATCGCAGCTCTCACATGCCAAACAATATCAAGCCTCCTAACTGGAGGAAGCACTGACTTCTGAGCACGGGGCTTGGCGAGCCTGCCGAGCTTCTTCAAGATGTCGCGCCCCTTTTCAACGCGGATGGAGAAGGTGACCTCGCCGCGCACGCCAAGACGCGACCTCGGCTGCTCCTGGACCCGCACTGCTCCCCTTTGAACTAGTGGGGGTACTAGGGTTAGGAGCAAGGCGGCCGTGAGGGTGTTGAGGAGCAAGGTGGCGGCAAGGGACGGCGACAGGGAGAGGGCAGCAACGGGGGATGAGAAAGGGAGAGGACGGCGACGGTCTCAGAGGGAGACGAGCGAGCGTCGCGAGAGGGAGAGGAGAGCGGGAAATGAGTGGGGAGCGGCGCGAGTGGGGAACGTGCCGAGGTGGAGGGGTACAATGGGAAACAAACAAAAATTTGTAACATGGGAAAAATTGTTCTGCAAACCGTAGAACGTCTTATATTCCGGAACAGAGGGGGTACTTGTGTTCATTTTAGTGGGAATTACATTATTAATGGATCGTAAACTGCGCTTCTGCAGCTCTTTTGGCATACAAGACAGTGCCAGGAACCAAGAAACTGAAGAAGTTGGTACACCTTTCATTGCAGTTCATTGCCATGTTTCTGAGTATAGTGGGCCTCTGGGCTGTCTGGAAATTCCACAATGAAAAAGCAATCGACCACTTGTACACACTCCACTCCTGGTTGGGCCTTTCTTGTATCATCCTCTTCAGCTTACAGGTACAGGAGAGATACCAATCCATCTTTAGTTATTCTGTTTTCACTATAAAATTTGTAGAGATAAAGATGCTTGTTTTAGTTTATTTTTCTCATCATTTAATCTTTACAGTGGGCTGCTGGATTTTGGACCTTCTGGTACCCTGGTGGATCTAGAAGTGCCAGAGCATCCCTGCTACCCTGGCATGTGTTCTTCGGTGTATTCCTGTATGTTCTTGCCATCGCCACAAGCGTGTCAGGACTTCTGGAGAAGTCAATCTTCATGCAGAGTGCGAAAATGATTGGGCGCTTCTCTACAGAAGCGATGCTGATGAACTCTCTGGGGATGCTGCTGGTCCTGCTGGGAGCTGTTGTTATTCTTGCTGCTGTTAGCCCTGTAGCTGGCAAGATCGACATGTACCGAGGTTCTTCAGAGTGAGAGGAGAGGGGAGGGAAGGGGAGTTTGTGGCTCTTGGGCTGTAGCTAGTCCTGAAGTACATCTTTCTTTCTTCAATTTAGAAATTTTGATATGTATGTCATCGCTGTCTGGGCTGTGTTCTCTTGTTTTTATTTGCATAGTTAACAATTAACTCCATTATGAAATATGAACACTTTACCTATCCATTCTAATGGCAAACTGATAAGCGACAGAGATTACAAATGAGAAATTTCCTTTTGGAGGTGTCAGGACTGCAAGATTGGTTCGTTTCGTACATGGAACGTTAGAAACAACTAGCAGTATTGGTTCCTGAACAATTATATATATCTTCTCACATCTAAGTATATAAGCCATTTATTTATGTAGACCTCAAAGTTTGGAGGACGTATCGAAGAGGTCCGATTGTGGTTTCGGAAGTGAACTGAGACTTGCAGGGTCTCTTAAAAGTGTGGAAGCAACGCTGTGATCTGAGAAATTTATGTGTTCTCTTGGCCGAAACAGAATACAACTCAGAGACCTTGCATTTGATATTTTTGCAATTGGGATAACAGGACATGGTTACAATCATACACGTTGTGGATCCAAAATTACTGCTCTATACAAACGGTTTTTGATTTAAAAATGGGTTTATCTTGATAGGTATCTAACGTGCTTTTGTTGAAACTGTATTTACTGAGACAAAGACACCACATCACGATCATGTAGGGATGCAATGGTCACGTGAGCTCAGGGATTTGTTTTCAGATGATTATGTAATGATAAAGAAACAAAGACCACCTTTTCTGGACAATATATGGTAAATTATAAGAAACTGATATGTATCTAGACATCACCTTTTTGAGAGACTTGAGACATTTATTTTAGGACGGATGGAGTACGATAGATGATCAATGCCTACAACTGCTTAGCACCATCCGGAGTCTACCAATAAGAAATCTGGACACGAACAGGAGTGCTACGGAAGTCTACAGAGGGCATGATGTCTAAGCCAACGCCATTCCAACAAGCATCCTACTGACGATCCAAAAGCATGACATTATACGGCATCAGCGATCCATTCACTAACAACATAGATGACGAGACCTTAGGCCGACCTGTGGATCAATTAAAAGAGGCTCAGTTAGTTTGGTGTAACACTGTCAAACAGCACAATTCCCAAATATAGGATACCAAGACTGCTAGCATGGTTCTTTACGTATGCGGAAAAGCTGATTCTAATTGACTCAGCTCTCTCGGCAACTTCAATCTACCACATGCTCTCGTTGGATTTGCCGCCATGGTTCTTTACGTATGCGGAAAAGCTGTTGCGTGGTTTTTTTTTGGTCAGCAAGCACGGAAGCTAGGAAAGGCCAGTGTGTGGTGGCATGGCGCACAGTCTGTCTGCCGAAGGAGATGGGGGGCCTTGGCGTGAAGAACTTGAGGCTTATGAATCATGCTTTGCGGGCAAGATGGAGATGGTTACAGATGACAGACGCAAACAAACCGTGGCAAGGCCTAGAGTTCTCCTTAGCAGAGGAAGCGGAAGAAATCGCTAGGGCATGCACGCGCTGCGAACTAGGAAACGGACAACGACTGCGTTTCTGGACGGCGAGGAATTAGACAGTAGCGGAAGCCTTGCCAAACCATGCTTGGGTGGCGGACATTAGAGGGGCACCATCCATTCCAGCGATAGTGGAATTCATGAATCTGTGGGAGCTGCTGGCGGTTCGGCATTTGAGCGATGAGGAAGATAAGTTCACTTGGCTACTGACAGCGAGCGGCAAATACTCCTCCAAATCAGCATACAATGCCCTCCTTATGGGCAGAGAGGTTTTCCCGTGCGCTAAAGAACTGTGGATCTCGAGAGCACCCCTCAAATACAAGCTACACATGTGGTTTACCCTGCGAGGTCGATTGTGGACGGCGGATAGGTTGGCTCGCCGGAATATGCAACACCCCGCGACTTGTCCACTTTGCTGCCAAGAGTAGGAACGGAACACCTGACAGTGCAATGCTCGTTTGCAAGAGAGGTTTGGTATTCCATGCTGCCGCCTCTCCGGTTGCATAGGTTTACGCCCACCCCACAAACAACCATTGCTAATTGGTGGCCTAGGATCTCCAACGCAACTTCGAAACAACGGAGGAAGGAGGTGAATGCCCTAGTAGTTCTGGTGACCAGATTTCTTTGGTTAGAACGCAACAGTAGGGTGTTCGACAAAATTGCGTCCATGCCGTGGGTGGTTTGTAAGAGAATCAGAGATGAGCTAGAGCTTTGGCAGAAGGCAAGGCTAGGTGGAGTGGACCTACAAGTTAGCGAGTAGTAGCGTCGGTGCTTGTGTGGGTTGAGTCGAGGGAATCGCCTGTGATTGCCTTGACAGGTCTTGTAATTGTCTTTCCTCTCTATCTTCATAAGAAAGACACGCAAGCCTTTTACGTGTTCTTGAAAAAAAAAGACTGCTAGCAGAATAACAAATAGTTACTCAATTCATTTGTACCAGATTTTGGCCAAAGAGGTTCACGTACAATTCAATAACATCTCAGCTGGTCTTGGAAGGTAAATGAGCAATTGAACTAAATGAATTTTTTTATTTCCCCAAGCAACCAACACAAGATTACTATCATATACAATAGTATCTCAGCAAGTCTTGATCAAGACGACAAGCCTTTTGAGATAAATTGCAATGTTCAAGATATGTTTCAAACAGGTGGAGCCAACGTTTTGGGAAAATACACATTGCTTAAGAGTGCATAAATATTGCAAATTTGCTACAATTATGATATATAGTACCCACATGACTACAACAACTTCCGTAAATTTTGAAATGACACCTATTTGTGCATTCACCTGCACAATACATGCCCCATTCACCTGATGATGACACCTAATTGGGTACTTAATTTAGTTGCTGCAACTATTGAACTCTTTTTAATATTTGACAGTCATGGTTTGATGAAGGATGGATAGAAATTAAGGGCGCTATCCAAGAAAACTTTGTTTCTTAACTGAGACACAATTGACGTGAAGCAAACTTTTGACAACATCAGTCACACAACCTATTAGTCAATTTTAGTACATCATGACAATAGCAACTATGTGGATGGTCAGTACATGCAACAAAATGTCATTACCATCAATTTCGAGCCTACAAATATTCCCATATGTGAAAGGTACAAGACATACAAAGTTACCAACAAGATAGCATATTTTCCAAATCAGAGCAGATAACCCGCTTGGCAACATTACTATGAATATTAACACATAAAGAAAGTCCATTGTTATCCATAGCTATTAGCTCTTTGAGCCTCAATACGATGAGATCCACTTGTGATAGAGAGTCGCGTTGGTGATAATGGTGGCGGTAATGGATGCATTTGTCAAACAGGATCCATTCGTAACATTGTGGTTATCTCCCCCGACTTACTCTTAAGTCACTGGATTTTAATACAAAACTGACCTACTACACCAATGGGTGCGAAGAAATTCAATGTCATTTATATACAGATAGTACAAACTGAAAAAGGAATCTACCTCGTGTTACAAGGGTTTGACATTCTGTCCTGTAATTCTGTGCTTCTTGCCCTTCTTTGAGCCAGATACAACTTGGGCAGATGGATCAGCTGCTGAAATGACATCTGTGCCTTGATCAGCAGTTAGACATGCAGCTCCAACAGCTGGCACAAATTTTATAGAAGCGACAGTAGTTATGGCATCTGTTGGAGAATTACAGAAATACTGGCTTACAACTCTTTCTTGGTTGAACCCAGAATATGTGAAGGCAATTATAAGCTGTTTCTTTGATCTAATAATTTCCTTCATACAAGTGTTGTTTGAAGCTGCAGCATAATGAATGATTAGTTATACTTCTAAAAGTTCGCTAATAACTCTAAATACAAAAGTTCAGAAAAAAAGAGCTATCTTTTTAGTCATGAATAACGACACATAAGTTACCTAAAATAGATTTGACTGGAGCACGAGCTGCCTTCTGCTCTGCATCCTTCTTATTTATTGCAGCTTCACCAGTATAAGTGTGCCCAGAGAACAAAACAAATGAAACAAACAGGGTCATGGGCGCTAGCCCTTCTGGACGGTTTACAGTGTAGGTGGGCTGACTAACATTTGTCTTAACAACGAATTCACTGAGGATTGATTTGCAGAACACCACAACCTGAATCTATTATGGACCAGACTACCCGGCGGCGCCGTAGATTCGCACTTCCGTGCGGCGGTCAAAAGCGAATACGCGACGGAAACAATGACCGAGCGCGCGCAGCATGGGGTTGAGAACTTACTCGTTCCTGCACCCTGGCTACTGGGCTGTTTAGCCGTTTTCTGAATGGTTTAACTGAGGCAACTCGTTGTTTAGCCCAAAAATTTGACAAAAGCCCAAAACATAAACACAAGTTGATTAGTGGAAGCGACCATATTCAAGAATCAGGTAGTTTTAAAAAATACAGTTTAAGCACAGTTCGCAAGATATAACCATGAACACAAAACGGAAATAACATGTACAAGTATAAAAAGCTTAGAAGGCATGGAAATAAGTTTCTCCGTAGCAAAATCACATAGGGTAACAAACTGCGGGTGCAACCACATAGTATTTATTACTTTTTTCTCCATACACAGGAAGCAACAAAAGGGACATATAGGTCGAGTAGATAGGTTTAGGAGTTACATAATTCACACGGACGATAAAAAGGATAAAAGTTTCCACATAGAACTACATATGTGAAGAGTCATAGACATGAAACCATAACTCGATTCCTTAGTTAAAGCTGGTATCACCAGGATCTTGATTTCTTCACAAAAATGAAATAGAAACATCTCCATCCAACGGCCTGTTGAGAGAACATAGAAGGAAAGTTTTCACTTAGCAACACTAACATGTCTTCACCATTACATATATGTTTGCACGTATCCAACTTAGCCATTTTCGTCAATACCAGCTCAAATGACAATGGTAAAAGGAAAATCAAGTATTGTACTCCTAGTTATCAGTATAACTCATCTTGGCTACCATATTGTTTGCTTACAGTCATCAGGTTTTTTTTTAGAGTTTACAAATAATATTACCTTCACGATATTCACATGTACTCACCATGTTTTTATCCTGGCAATCGGGTTATTCCAAGCTAGTTACCATCTTGTTTTCATCTAGATACCAAAGATTCTTACCTGCTATAGCTATCATGTTAATTTATGCTAACTTCAGTCAAATTCAAGCTAGCTAACAAATTAATTCATTGTAGTTACCTTTGTTCTTTTATGATGGCTATGACTTCATTTCATTCTACTTACAAGAATACATGACAGGGAAGTAAAGATGGACAGTGCAATTGATGGATCTAACCTTGTCATTTTGGACAATGTTATCTCAAAGAACCAAAGGTACCTCTGATTGCCATGTTGTTTTATGCAAGCTATCAGTTTAGTTCATGGTGGCTATCAGATTCAAGTTTTGTTCATGCTATATAGCTGTTTTAAAACATTGTCGGATGCTCATGCAAGCTACCATGTTATTTCAAGGGGCCTACCAAGTTCATTGATGCTAGCTATCACGTTAAATATTTACTAGTTAATTTTAAAAACCTAGCTACCATGTTAAAAATATGGTACCTATCAGATTAATCCGAAAACAACTACCAGGTTGTCCACCAATACTAATCGGATAGATTCAATTCAACTACCAGGTTATCCACAAACCACTTACCAGTTCTATTCAATATCCACAAAACACTTACCAGATTAATTCAATGCAACTACCATGTTAATTCAATACAACTTTCAGATTATCCACAAAACAACTACCATATTTGACGAGAAGGCTTGCCATTTTAATACAACAGAACTACCAATTTATTTACAAGACAACTATCGATGGTTAGAAAAACGACCACACATTCAAAAACAGCCACAAAGTGCTCTAAATCGCAGCATGCATTTACAAAAGCAAAATAGCAACAGTTCATACTAGATACATGGGCACATAACCAAGAAGCCCTCAGAACAATTGCCATATTATCCAACAGTTGTTAGCAGAATAATTAGGCACACCTATCAAGCTATGTCTGCAACAATTACCATGTTGTCTATAAGAGAAGCAATTACCAGATTATCCCAGTAGCAATTACCATATTACTTAGTCACAGTTAACATATATCATAGACACAGTTATCAAATTACTTAGTCACAATTGTCACATTATCACAGTAGGAGCTACTAGATTAATTGGTCAAGATTATCATCATTGATAAACAGTTACATAATAATCGCTATCTCCAACTAGCTAAAACATGACTAATTAGCCACAATTGACAGATTAATTAGCCATAGTTGACAGACTAATTATTTACATAACAATTAACCTATTTATAAAAAAAAACAATTACCAGATGAATTAGCCACAACTGACAGACTAATCAGCCATAGTTGCCCGACTAATTATCTATACAAAGTTACAAACACTTGCCATATTCTTTAAAAAGCAACTACCAGATTAATTACCCACAATTTACCAATGTTGGGATATCGCTTATCGGAAACTTATTGGTCGACCTATGAAAAGGACTAAATCGGCCGGTTTATCGGCATATCAGCCGATTTATCCGTATATCAGCCGACTTGTCGGCCAATTTATCTTATCGGCCAGACAACGACAAGTGATAAATCGGCTTATAAATCGGTATATGGGCCGATATCTTGAACAATGCAATTTACACAATATTTAGGCACAGTAATCAATAATTATCAGATTACTTCAGGAACCTGTAGTCTTGTTTAAATGGAGCTAACAAGCATGAGGGTTGGGGTTGGTATTGAGTTTGTGAGGGGATAAGTTAAGCGAGTCGAGCCCTCGATGCTTGCGAACCGTGACGCGTCGCACGCGCGCATCTCTTGTGCGGCGCCTCTCCGTAGATTTTCTGTCACTCGGCTAGAACGGTTAGCTGCGCGATGGATTATTCACGTCCTGTTACATAAGAAACACAAGGAAAAAGGTTGAGTTAGCAACATTAACAAGGATCAACACATGCAGGTACAACAAAGATGGACAGTGAAATCCTGTTGTTTCGGAGAATGTTATATCATATTGAACACTGGTTACGAATTTGTTTCATACTAGCTATCAGTTTTGATCGAGTTAGCTACCAGATTCAACTTAATTTGGTCATTTGCATGATGTTCATACCGTGTTATTCAAATGAACATACCAATTTCATTGTTGCTAGCTCTCAGGTTAAATCTGAACTTAAAAATAGCCTAGCTATCGAACTACTTGGATAAGAGCTGCCAGACTGAATAATTATAGCTATCAGATTGACCAACCATAGTTGTCATATTAAGTCTAGCTTACTATGATGTTATCTCACTGCTAGTTGATTTTGATTTTAAAAACATAACCAACAGGTAAAATGACTACAGATGCCATATTGATTCATAATAGCTACGAGTTTAGCTCAGTTTAGCTACCAGTTAAAACATATCAGCCAGATTACTACATGATAAATATCAGGTAAACTGAATACATATGCCATGTTGATTCATGCTGCTGTCATATCGAAAATAAAAATCCAACTGAAAACATATATTTTAGATACTAGTATATATCACAGTGCTTACCAATTAGTTTTACAACAGTTATCATATATACTTGTACGCTTAACTAAAATTTTGTTTCCATTGCATAAACTACAGAGAATGCATCTGCTGAACATAATGAACAAAGTTTGGATTTGGTGACTGAAGCTACCGTTGGCTTGGAAGTTACACATGCAGAATCAAGTAATCATACACCTAGAGCTGATGGTAACAATGTGAATGACGACTGAGCAGAGACTATATCCACACTGCAGCCACCCGCCACACACATAAGGTTCGACACTCTGTTGGAAGCAGAGAAGCTGCAAGGAGAAAATGATTTGACATACAGGAAACCATCTAAAAATCAAAATGAATTATAATTACCATGTTACAAAAAATGCACAAATAGCATGTTATGAGCACAAAGCTATCAGGATTTTGATAAACAGTTACCAGGATTTGAAAAAACAAAATATAAACACTGGAAGAGAAAAGATAATACAACTGTCATGATTTCAGTACATAGCAACCATATATTGCACATACTGACATTCAAGAAGACATCTACCAGCATGAATTAGTAAGCATGAATTAGTAACAACATGATATCGAAAAGAAAAACACATGGACATAACAAGAAAAAGCAAAAAGGAGGCAGAGGCTAACCATGCAAAACAAGAGACACCTCTTTTTGTGCCTTTTCTTTTTTGCATTCTCGGCTCTTTATTCCGGCTGCCCTTTCTCCTAGCCATCATAATAACCCTGTGTGCAGGAAAAACATAATCAAATTCACCATAAATCAAAATGACACACAAAAAGCCTTAGAACATATCAAGACAAACAAACTGCATGTACTACTAAAAAACACTGCCACCACACATCAGCATCATATCTAGAGAAAATACCAAGTAAAATGATGCTAACTACAAAATTATTTCAAGGGACATACTGTAACGCCCCGGGATTTATCCCCTTTTGTTTTGTGAGTTTTCTTTTTTTTGCATCGACATAGCATCGCATTAATTTAATTGTTGCATTTAAATTTAATTTCCACAATTAAATTCAAATGCATTTCAAATTAATTAAAAATGTGTTATTTTCAAATCTTTTAAAAACCCTAGTTTATTAAATTCCCTAGTTAAAACTAAAAATATTTTGTAAAGGTTTCGTATTCAAATTCCTTTTCGTTTTTGTTTTAAAAATAGAAAACAGAAAAGAATAAAGGGGAGAGAAATAAAAGCCCAAAAGCCCATCTAACCGAAACCCTAGGGTTTCCCCCTGGAAACTTGTTTCCCACCCCCTGCAATTTTTGCAGCCGCCCCCCTCCACTGTCTTCTTTTTCCCTCCTTTCTCTTTGTTTTCCTTTTTCTTTTCTTTCCTTCCTTTCTTCTTCTTTTCTTTCCTTTTTTCTCTCTTCTTTTTTTTTCTCTCTCTCCTTCTTCCTCCTCCCGCACGGGAGAAACCGCTCCCGCACACCCTCACCATCCCGTGCTCCCCGAGCGCCCCTGCTCGCGTCCCCGCGCGCCCGCCGGCCGTCGCGCCTCCGGCCCGCCGCCGCCCCCCACACCCGCGCGCGCCTCCCCGCGCCGCCCCCGCCTGTTCGAGCACCAGCCGGCCCGAGCCAGCACCCGACGCCCAGCTCCAGCGCGCTCCGCTGCCGCCGCCGCCTCCGGCCGCCGGCCGCGCGCCGCCGTCGCCCCCAGCCGGCCGCGCCCTGCTCCGCCGCCCAGCTCGGCCGCCTCCCACAGCCAGCGCCGGCCGCCTCCACGCCTCCTCCCTCGCCTCCCCACGGCCGGCCCGCCGCCGCAGCCGCCAGCTCCTGCGCGCTCGCCGCGCCGTCCGCCGCCGACGCCGCCTCCCCGAGCGCCGCTTCCCGGCCGCCTCGCCCCGTCGCCCCGCCTCTCCCTGCTCCGGCCGAGCTCCTCCCGCACGTCTCCGCGCCGCCCCATGCGCCACGGCCTCCTCCGCCTCCTGCCCTGGCCCCTCCGCCGCCGCGTCGCCGTCTGCCGCCCCGCGTGCGTTCGTCCGCGCCGCAGCGCTGACGTGGGGCTGCCTTTCGGGTAGCCCACGATAAGGCTACCTGGGCCACGCCAAGGACATGGAGGCCCACAGAAGGCCCACGCGGGGTACCTTGTAACCTAGTCCAAGTCGGTTAGGAAGCATAACCTGCCATATCTGTAGTTGCCATCGGCATCGACAGCCCGAGACCTGGCTACCTATAAAGCCAGGAGGGTTGCTCGTCCAAAAGGACACACTCATAGCCACCGCCACAAACCCTAGCGAGATCGCAATCTCGCCATTGTAACCACAACTCGCATCAATAATCAGACAAGCAGGAGTAGGGTGTTATCCTCCGGGAGTCTGAACCTGGGTAAATCCTCGCTTGTCAGCCGTCGTGACCACCTGCACTCATCTCTCTCCCCATCAATCAACCCGGGGTACACAACCCTGGGACTTGTTGAGTTAGCACCTCTGAAGGGGATCGTGTGCAGAAAACAAAAATTTTCCTAGCAACGATATCCTTAAACTAGCCAAGATCTACACTATGCAGATATAGTAGTACGGTGGAGATCGACGAAGATTAGCGGACCGAATAGCGGGGATTACGCTCCCGCACAAGCGTTGACGACGAAGACGACGTAGCCGACCTCTAGATCGCGGAGAACTCGGCGCGACGAAGACGACGAAGATGACCCCGAGGTCGGGTGGAGGAAGTAGGCCTCCGAGTACTGCTAGCACATCACCTCGCAGGGCGTCACACACATACGGTGGAGACGACGGCCTCCGAAGCTCCAGTCCAGGACGAGCAGCGGAAGACTTGGACCGGAACACCAGCAGCGCGGCATCGGGCTATGGTGGAAGAGATCCCCCTTCTCTACTCGGCGCGGCTCCGACAAGGGAACCACGAGATCGAGAGAGAAATTGGGAATTAATTGGTGAATTAAAAGGCCAGGGGTGCCCCTTCTTATATAGGCTCCTAGGGGGAGCCAACCTTGCCAGCCAGGCAATGTGGGACTAACCCCCATTGCCTGGTGCGGCTGCACATGGTGCGCCGGCCCCTGGTGGGCCCCTTTTGGCCCACCTGGGTCGGCCCCATGGCTCCCACCGAATTCCCCTAGGGAATTTTCCCCCTCTTGGGCCTTCTTTCGACCAGAAGGCCCATTAAGGGAAATCAGCCTAAATAAATCCGAAAATAAATATATAAAATCATATTTGCATATTAATTACACTAATTAATATCAGACATAATATATATAATTTTCCTAGCTCCGAAAACTCTTTCGGCGCTGCCCGATCTCCATCGGACCCCTCCCGGGACGCTCCCGGTGATCTCTTTCCTTTCCGGTTGTCTTGTCGAAACCCCTTAAGTGTGTTACCCTAGCGGTTCGATATAATAACAGGTACGATCAAGACTCCTCTATGATCAACGACTAACTCGTAGGCCTGGACCCCATGAATTAATCCCTGTGATATAACGAATGACTTTCATCTATCAAACCTAGACGTATAGTCTTAAACCCTTTGTCATGGCGATACTTAGCGTGTCCGAGCATCATTCTCAGATATCTCCATACCTAGCATGATCTCGTTACCGACATCGCTATCTTCTACTCGTCTATGATATTATGTCAGCTGGTGATCTAGTCACATGTTTGCAAACTCATTTGACATAATCTCACCGAGTGGGCCCTAGAGTATCTATCCCGCTATGCGGACTGACAAATCCCGCTGTTGACCCCTCGTCTCAACTACTCCTTTCCGATACCCAAAAGTATCACCGTTATTGTCATACTAAATAAGATACGAGGTTTGGTGTGATCAAAGTATCTTCCAGGAATAACAATAAGAGTTGGTCTCACGGTCTTAAGGCGTAATGACTATGTCCTATAAATACTGGGTACGTCCATCACATCGTTACTCCTAACGATATGACTTCCATTGCCGACCGGCGCCATGCCCTATGATCGGAAAACCTCGATCATCAATCGCGCAACGAAACTAGTCTTAGTAGAGGCTACTAGGGACCTGGTTGTTTATCTACCACACCTGTATTAATGTTTTCGCTTAATAAAGTTATAGCATGGTGTAAAACATATAATGAACGATTGGGATATTGCCAATAAACTATGTTTATTAAGTGCCTCTAGGGCATATTCCCTTCAACCTCGTCAATTGGCGCCGTCTGTGGGAACGTCAAACAAGTGCTAGGATCATTGTTACTCCGGCTCCATCCGCAATGAAGATCGGCGTGTCCGCCGCCAGGGAGTCGATCCGCTTCGGCTCCTTCGAGTACGTCCTCCACCCGCCGGCCCACCGCTCGGTGTACGCCGATCTGGACAAAGGTATACACATCACCTTCGGCTCCATATACTGCTGCATCGATAGTCGTGGCATGCTCAGGTCTACGACTACCGCGCTACGCGCGACGACATCACCCGAATTGGCAACCCCCGCGCCCGCCGAACCCGCGGAGGTCGCATCTGCCGCACCCGCGGAGACAACGCCCGCTGCACTCGCGAAGATCGCATCTGCCGCATCCGCGGAGACCGCGCCCGCCGCACCCGCGAAGATTGCATCTGCGTCGACTACATCGACAATTTCGGTGACGGCCGCGCGGATCGGGTCTACTACCCCAACCTCGGTCGCGCGGTCGACCAAGTCAAGATCTACCTCGACTGTCGCACCCGCACCAGCAGCTAGGAGCTCGCGCCCGACAGCCACGTCACGCGCGCCCTCATCTTCGTGGAAATCCCTAGTCTACCCCAAGCCAATCGCACTCGCCCCGGTGAGCGTGAACACATGGACGATCGCGAGAAGACGCGACAGCGACTGCGCCGCGCGCCACGTTGCAGCAATTTTTGATCCTGAGCAAGACGCGGGCGACATAAGCAGCAGCGGCAGCACCAACTCTCCGACTCAAGTCTACCCCAAGCAAGTCTTCATGGCCGACACAACACCACATGATGACGACGAAGAACCCGCATATCCGCTAGAGGTGGACATGCCGGACCAGACTAAACTTGTCATCACGCGGGACATGGCGATCCAAGCCATGAAGCATGTGGACGAGGGCACGTTCCCCCACCCAACGCACCTCGAGACGACCACCTGGCGGTCCAGTACTTGCTACGCAAGGAAGGCGAGCGAATCCGCGCCGAAAAAGCCGACTTACTCCGGCGCAAGAGGGACGCAGACGCATCGAGTGCCAGGCGAGCCGCCCTCTCCTTCACATCCTCTACGGAGGTTAACCAAGGAGCACGGCGAAACAGAGCCCGCGTTCCCCTCATGGCAGAAGCTGATCGAACCAGGCTCACCCGCAATCTCGCCTTTCGTCACCGAAGATGAGAACGGGATACCCGTCCCAAAGACGGCGAACGCCACCCTGATCTCAGTCGAGACATACCTTCGGCTCACGCAGCCACCGGAGGGGGACGCGCGCTCCCTTCTCCACAAGCAGCAAATTGCCTCCATAAGGGCAATCGAAGAAGCGCTGGCGGCCAAGGGGCCAAACAACCGGGCGCACGAACCAACAGCCTCAAGCATCCCAGCGGCACAGCGACAGCCAGTCAAGGACCTTCGCGACGTCCTCACGCAGAAGACGGTGGATCGCAACCGCAAGGAGCGCTCGGCTGGTGTGGCAAACACAGACGACCACGCTGACCGCGACTTCGAGCCGTGCGGCGCGGCATGCTTCAGCTTCAACATCCGCGACACCCGCATGCCTAAGGGCTTCAAGTTGACAGCAGGCACACCAAAGTACGACGGGAAGCAAGATCCAAAACTGTGGCTCGAGGACTACCTCATTGCCTGCACCTGCCAAGGCGGGACGTCGACCACGGCAATGCAGTACATCCAGCTTATGCTGACGGACTCGGCACGCGGGTGGCTCACAAGCCAACCCAAAGACTCTTTCCGAACATGGGAAGAATTCCAGGATAATTTCATCAAGAGTTTATCGGGAACATTCGCAAGGCCAACGACCTACATCGAGTTGCAGGCCTGCAAGCAAGGAAAGGATGAGTCGCTCCACTCCTACATCCAGCGATGGAAACTCCTCCGCAATACCATGGAACCCGTCTCAGAAGATCGGGTGATGGACGCCTTCATGCACGGCGTCGCTCGCCGCGACCTCCGCGAGGAATTCGGTAGGCTCCAGCCGAAGACCACAATAGAGCTCATGAAGACAGCCAACCAATGGGCCGAAGGAGAGGACTATGTCCGTGAAACTTCCCCCAAAAAGGAGGTCGAAACAAGCAACTGGCGTGAGGCACGCCAAAAGAAGAAGCCACGTTACACCCACGATTCAATCGAATTAGTAGCGGCAGGCTATGAAACCCCCCGTGAGGACAAACGCGACAACAGTCGACAGTACGACCAAGGTCGGCAGTCAAGATCGAGTCAGTATAACCGTGGCAGCAGCAGCATTGGCCACAATGATGGAGGCCAGAAGCGCGAGTGGAAGCGCCCGTTGACCCCAGCAGAGGAGCTGATGCAACCCTGTAAGCACCACCCGTTCCGCAACCCGGAGACAGGCAAATGGGGTTCCAGCCACCTGTTGAAGGATTGTCGCAAAGCAAGAAAGATATACCAAGCCATGCAGCAAATCATCGCTCCAGTACAGGCAATACAGGCTGCACCGCAGCTAGCCATCCAGGCAGCACCCGCAAACAACAACCAGGTGCAACTGCAGCAACATCAACAGCAACAAGGTCAGTCGGCAGCAACCGATACGTACCCACCCGCACGGGGACAGCTGAACATGATCCAGAGGGGACCCCCGTCAAACAAGCGCCAAAAAATCATCACCCGCCAAGTACTTCAGGCCATCAACAGCCCGCGCGCGGTACCAGACTACCTGCGCGGGTCGGAGACACCCATCACATTTTCCAGGGCAGATCACCCATCCGAGGTAATCCGACCCAGGCACGCCGCACTCGTGATTGAGGCCTTGATCGGCGACTACAGCTTGAAGAAGGTGTTCATGGACGGAGGCAGCGGCATCAACATCATATTCGCTGACACCCTGAGAAGAATGAACATGTCGACAGAGAAATTGCCAGAATCGGAAACCACATTCCACGGCATAGTACCAGGGCAAGCAATCACGCCCATGGGAACAATCACACTCGACGTCATCCTCGGTACACCCGAGCACTTCAGGAAGGAGTCGATAAACTTTGAGGTCGTCGACTGGAAGTCACAATACCACGCCATCCTCGGGCGCCCAACCTTTGCCAGGTTCATGGCAGTACCCCACTACGCCTACCTGATGGTAAAGCTGCCCGGGCCGAAGGGAGTAATCACCGTACGCGGCGACTTTGGGCTCTCCAACAGTTGCGACCGCGAGTTTGCCAAGATTTCTGAGTTCTTCGGAGTCGAAGAGCACTTCAAGGCCATAACAGCCGACAACGACAAGACCGTCTTTCCACCTCGCAAGAAGCCAGCTAAGGACGCAGCATTCAACACGAACGACGACACCGTCACCCACCAAGTCCATCCGACTGACAGCAGAAAGACGGTCAAGGTCTCGTCAAGTCTGACCCCCGCTTAGGAAAGCGCGCTCGTCGAGTTCCTACGTGAGAACTAGAAGATCTTTGCATGGCAACCTTCTGACATGCCAGGGATACCCAGGGAACTCGCCGAGCACTCTCTAAAAGTCCACAAGGACGCAAGACAATCCATGCGACGCTTCTCAGGACCCAAGCGAGACGCGATCACCATGGAAGTCGACAGACTATTGCATGCCAAGTTCATCCGAGAGATCAAGGACTCGGACTGGGTCGCCAACCCGGTCCTAGTGGAGAAAAAGAAGACGAAGAAACTACGCATCTGCGTTGACTTCACCGCAGTCAACAAGTGCTGCCCCAAGGATCACTTCCCGCTCCCGCGGATAGACCAGATCGATCATCGACTCGACAGCAGGTTGCGAGCGCCTGTCCTTCCTGGATGCCTACTCAGGTTACCAGCAGATCAGGCTGAAAGTCGAGGACGAAGAGAAAACGGCCTTCATCACACCCAACGACGTCTTTTGCTACCAGACGATGCCGTTCGGGTTAAAGAACGCAAGTGCCACGTACCAGCGGACAATGCAAGCATGCCTCAAAGGGCTAATCGGGCAGATCGTCCAAGTCTACGTCGATGACATCATCGTCACGACCCGAAAGGAGGATACCCTAGTCGACGACCTCCGCAAGGTCTTCGCCGCACTCGATGTATACCAGATCAAGCTCAACCCAGAGAAGTGCGTGTTCGGCGTGCCAGCCGGAGAGCTACTAGGGTACCTAGTATCTGCAAGAGGAATCGAAGCAAACCCCGAGAAGGTGCAGAACATTCTTACAATGCCCGCACCAACAAAACTCCGCGAGGTGCAGCGATTAGCCGGCCGAGTCGCAGCTCTCAGCCGGTTCATTAGTAAGTTGGGAGAGAAAGCCTTACCGTTCTACCAACTGATGAAGAAGACGGATAAGTTCGAGTGGACACAGGAGGCGCAGGACGCGTTCGACCATCTCAAGAAGACCCTGACAACCTCTCCAGTCCTCGTGGCACCACTGGAAAACGAGCCGTTATACTTACACGTCTCAGCAACAAACAGGGTGTACTCGTAGTCGAACGAGAAGAAGAAGGGCACAGTCACCCGGTGCAAAGGCCCGTCTACTACCTCAGCGAAGTCCTCACCCTGTCCAAGCAGAACTACCCGCATTACCAGAAGCTGGCATATGGGGTCTTTATGACCTCCAGGAAGGTCGTCCACTACTTCTCCGAGCACCCGATCACGGTGGTAAGCTCCTCTGGACTAGCAGACATTCTCACAAACCAACGCGCGACAGGACGAGTCGCCAAGTGGGTTGTCGAGCTAGGACCATGGGGGCTGAAGTATGCTCACCCGAAATCCATCAAGGCCCAAGTCCTCCCAGAATTCACCACCGAGTGGATAGAAGCCCAGCTACCAAATGTCCCCGATTTGTCCAACGCATGGACAATGTACTTCGACGGCTCCAAGAAATTCATGTCAGCCGGGGCAAGAGTCGTGCTCATCTCCCCCAAAGGCGTTAAGCTCAAGTACGTCCTACAGATGGACTTTCCGACACCATCCAACAACGAAGCCGAGTACGAGGCCCTGATCCACGACATGCGGATGGCCAAGAACTGCGGCGCCACGCACCTCATGATATACGGCGACTCCTACCTGGTGGTACAGCAAACCATGAAGTCATGAGACGCCATCGCCGACAACATGATCACCTACAGAGACCTCTACAATCAGTTGGAAGGCAACTTCGACGGCTGCGAGTTGCGGCACATCGGCCGTGAAAGCAACGAGGAAGCCGACGTCCTCGCTAACATGGGCTCAGACAGGGTGCCAGTCCCACCCGGCATCTTCCTCGAGCACATCACGCAGAGATCCATCAAGACTCAGAACACAGCAAGCACTGCAACAACAAAAGGCGACGCTAACACGCCAAGCCAAAACAAGGTCCCCATGGAGGTCATGCTAGTCGAAGCTACATGGACAGGACCATACCTGGCGTACATACTGCATCAGAAGCTGCCAGCTGACCCAGTCGAAGCAAAGCGCATCATCAGGCGCTCCAAAAGTTTCACCGTCATCAACGGAGAACTCTACAAAAGAAGTATCTCAGGAATCCTGCAAAGGTGCGTAGATCCAGTCGACGGCCAAGCCATCTTACTCGACATCCACGCGGGTATCTGCGGGCATCACGTCAGCAGTCGAGCATTGGTAGCCAAAGCACTGCGAGCCGGGTTCTACTGGTTGACAGCCATGCAGGACGCCTAGGAGCTAGTAAGGAAATGCACAGGGTGCCAGGAGTTTGCCAACAAGCCACACGCGCTAGCATCAGAACTTAAGACAATACCATTAGCCTGGCCCTTCGCCCAATGGGGCCTGGACATGGTGGGCCCGCTAAAGAAATCCTCACCCGGAAGTCACACTCACCTCCTGGTTGTAGTCGACAAGTTCACAAAGTGGATCGAAGCCGTGCCCATCACAAGTTCGACTGCAACCACAACAGTCAAGTTCATGAGGTCAATCATCTTCAGATTTGGAGTACCGAATGGGATCATCACCGACAACGGCTCGAACTTCACAGCCGAAGAATTCAAGGACTTTTGCTCAGAGCAGGGCATCAAGCTCAGCTATGCGTCCGTCTCACACCCGCAATCCAATGGGCAAGTGGAGAAAGCCAATGGCCTCGTCTGCAACGGCATCAAGAAGCGACTGCGCGTGCCACTAAAACGCGCAGCGGGCGCATGGGTGGAAGAACTATCGTCGGTCCTTTGGAGTCTACGAACAACGCCAAACAGATCCACCCAATACACTCCATTCTTTATGGTGTATGGTGCAGAAGTGGTTCTCCCCCGCGACATCAAATTCGACGCACCGAGAGTAGTCGCCTATGACGAGTCGGATGCAGAGGAGGCACTCGAAGACAGCATGGATACCCTGGATGAAGCACGCGACATCGCCCTGGCACGATTAGCCGTGTATCAACAAGACCTACACAACTATCACACTCGGAGGCTACGACCAAGAGCGTTCGTTGCAGGCGACTTGGTTCTTCGACTCAAGCAGAAGAAGGTGCACAAGCTCGCTTCCCCATGGGAGGGCCCATACATCGTGACAGAAGAAATCGGCAACGGAGCTTACCGCCTGAAAGACTCGAAGACGGGAGCAGACTGCAGCAACCCATGAAACGTGGCACAACTCCGCCGGTTCTACGCCTAGTTCGACCCAATCATTGTACAAGAAAATTCAGCACGACAGGTTTCAGACGCACTCTTTCCCTTACCAGGGTACCTAAGGGGACTGGAAGGGTTTTAATGAGGCGGCCTGTTCGCAAGAATCAATAAAGTGATTTGAAGAAAATCTGTCTCCTTTACCTTTCACATAGAGGAAGCTAAAAATCCTAGGCCGCCACTCGAACCACTCGGGGGCTGCGCCACACAGGTTGAAAGAAAAGCTTAGGCCGCTACCCGAGCTACTCGGGGGCTGCGCCATACAAGCATAAATCAAAAAATCCTAGGCCGCCACCTGACCCACTCGGGGGCTGCGCCATACAGGTCAAAGTTCAAAATCGTAGGTCGCCACCCGACATACTCGGGGGCTGCGCCAAACAGGTAACACTTGTAATCTTAGGCTACCACTCGACCTACTCGGGGGCTACGCCATACAGGCCTTATCATAAAATCCTCAGCCGCCACTCGAATTCAATCGGGGGCTGCGCTGTACAGGTCAAGTTCAAAATCCTAGGTCGCCACCCGACATACTCGGGGGCTGCGCAAAAAAGGTAACACTTGTAATCCTAGGCTGCCACTCGACCTACTCGGGGGCTGCGCCACACAGGTCTTAGCAAAAATCCTAGGCCGCCACTCGAACAACTCGGGGGCTGCGCCATACAGGTCAGGTTACAAAAATCCTAAGTCGCCATCTGTTAAAGTCAGAGACTGCGACATACAGGTCACACTTGGAAAAACCTAGGCCGTTGCCTAACATACTAGGCGACTGCGCCAAACAGGTCGAAAATCAAAACAGGCATTTACACTTCTGAGCAAGCAGATCAATTCTCATTACTCGCAAGTATTTTTAATCTAGTACATTGCGACCTGCGCAGGCACATTTTCCCTCTATAGCTAACCCTGTACATCAGACGACAGCTACTCTAATCTGCAGGCTCGGTCTTCGGCGCATTGAGGGGACCTACAAGGCGCTCACTCAGGTCCTGAACCTGCCTGATAACTTGGCGCGCAGCCGCTAAGGTCTTGTCGAAGTCGTCATCCCCAGGCAGGCCATCAAGCACCTTATCGAGCGGAAGATGCGACCGATGCATCCGGACGTATGCCAACGCCGCATTCGCCCCAGCCACAAGTTGGGCGTTGACAACCTCCTTCAGCCCCTCACCATCGCGAAACCTCTCCAGCAAGGCGGACAGCCCGTTCGGCTGCGCGTTATGCGGGAAGTACACACGATTGATATGCCAGAGTGTCTTCCGGCAATTCTCCAGAAGAAAAGCCGCACGCCATGTACGATCAAGCATAGTGGCAAGGGCGCGTCCTCTCGACTTGTTCACCCAGAACTGACGAGCTTCATAGGAGTCGCCGGACGCCTCTTGGGTAACACGCTCTTCAACGCGATCCCGCTCAGCCTCCCAATCCGGGTTCACATCTGCACGCGTAAGCTGCAAGTCAGAACAAGCAAGTTACAGCAAAGAAAGCAGCCGCCAAAAGGATACCAACCTTGCAGCTGTCGACTGATCAGATCGATCTCCCCAAGCAAAAAATCCTCTCGTCATGAGAACTCTGCAGTAGGATGTGACCTGGAGCGGTGCAGCAGCAGCTCAGTATTCTTCAGGGTCGCCTCAAGCTCAACCACCTTGTTCTTCAGGTGCGTGATTATCCGCTGATCATTTGTACTACGTGGAGGAGCCTGCGCCGCCCGACAACGGCGAGCACCCGAAGAAGAAGCCTCGCCACTTGGCTCAGTCGCAGGAGAAGAAGCACCACCGCGCACGACAGTCTGCCACGAATACGCAGAGTCAATACAATCATACGACTCTGCAGCAAAGATAAACTCGGCAGGAAGAAATTCAGTTCTAGCAAAAGCACTGTTGAAGGCCAAAAGACTTGGCAGGACAATATTCATTACAGGGCTAGAAGTTTAAAGGTACAGACCACGACGACTGCCAAATTCCTAAGCTACATCTACTCTAAGACTGCGGACTGCGACCGGGAGCGACTCTTCCGAGCAGCAGCCGCCTCAGTTGCCTTAGCAAGGGCCCTCTCGAAGAGTGCCACAAGCTGCACAGCCAACTGTGTAGCACGCTCCTTCACACCTCCCAGCGACGCGATTCGGCCATCGGGTCTTCGAGGAAAGCCGCTGACGACCTTCTCAAAGTCACCCGGAACCTTATGCCCTAAGAGGAGCTGGAAGGTGAGCTCGGAGCCGCGTACCGTCTGCGACCGCGTGAAGTCGGCGATGGTGGTCGCATCCTCAAACGGCGCAGCAAGGGCGTCCACGGCCGCCGGCGGCTGGTCGCTCAGGAAGATGCTCCGGTGCACCACGGTGAGGGCTCCAGTCGACTTCTTCAGCGCGGCTGTGGACTTCTTCAGCGCGTCGGATGCATAGGCGCAGACACGGTCGAGGAAGCCGACAGCAGTCGCCAAATCAACCGCGTCACTCGACGTGTCTTCTTGAGGAGCTCCACCGCAGATCTCTGCGCGAGGGATTCAAAGTCAGACAAAGAAAAGATCAAGACACAGTAAGCATTAAGCCGAAACTTACCCCCAAGAACACCGGCGAGGGAGAGGAGACGATCGACTTGAGTCTTCTCCTGGGCGACCCACGCCAGCTCCCGCTCTTGAGACTCATGCAGAGCCTTGTCAAGCTCAGCAACCCGCCTAGTAGCCTGGTCCAGAGAAGCACGCAGCTGGTCCCTCTCCTTCTCTAGGCGAACATAGGACGCGGCTGCGTCAAGCTGCTGACGGTAGTACGGCTGAAACAAAGGCAAGATGTTAATAAAGTTGCGGGCGACTATACTAGTCACCCACACCTTCGGGGGCTACTCCCATCAGGAGCCCTGATCGCGCACCCGATGAAAACTCAAGAGTACAAGTACAAACGCAAAGGGCTTACGTGGTCCAGGAGGTCAGGGTCCTCTGAAGCTGAGGGAGGAGCGCGACTCGACGACGCAACGGCAGCAGGCTGTGCGCGCACCTTCTCCACCACCGCCTGAGTGCCCAATTCAGTCGAAGGAGCGGATGTATGCTCCACGTCACGAATGGGGGAGCTAACATCGCCAGAACGACGGCTGCAGCGAAGACGAGCACGCTGGTCAGCTCAGAAGTTGCAGCCACAAAACACAACTCGAAGAAAATAAATCATAAAGAAGCTCACCTGGTGGTTTCAAAGTCGTCGTAACTCTCCAGGGAGGGCGACGCCATCCGCACAAATAAACGAGGAGCCGCGGGGCCGACTGGAGGAACATTCAAGGGCTCATTCTAGTCACCCGAAGACCGCGCACCCGACGACATCGCGACGGCCTCCTCTGGAGCAACATCGGCATCCCTAGCGGGTGACGACGCAGTAGCAGAATCGCCACCACTCGGGAGCTTCCGCTTCTTCCGTACGGGTTCCTCCTCTTCATCTTCATCCTCCACCTCATCGCGGGGAGAGTGAGCGGAAGGAATCTCATCGTCGTCATCCTCCTCCTCCACCACCTTCGCCTCGTCGGCGGGTCCGTCTTCAGGGAGAGGAGGAAGGCTAACCAGAAGAGAACGACCCTGAGGCAAGTAGGCGCAAGTCGTTCAAATAAGCAAGTAGACTCAAGTCGAAGTCAGAATCAAGAAGAACAAGGAAGAGTCAATAAGCTACCTCTGGAATAGGGTTCGCGACTCCATACGCCGCGACGGGACACTTGACATTGCAGTGGTCCTCGGCTCGGAGATTGGTGATGCTCCTCACCTTGGTTTCCACCCCCTTCATCGTCGAGTGGCTCGATGCTGGCACCTTCAGCAGCCCACATCGGGTGGGGCCGAGCAGCGAGTGGCTTAACCCGGAGATGGAAGAAAGTGGCCATCAAGAAGACGCCACCCGCGTCCCGCTCGAGGGTCTTGAGGAGGTCGTGTAGCAGGCCCAGCAGAGGCATCGTCGCCTCCCTCTCCTCCGCGGTGAGCGGGTGCGCCCAGGCGCGGGTCTTTCGCAACCCGCGCGCGCTGTCGAACTACTCCACGCCCTCTTGGCTCCACCGGATGTAGAACCATTTCCTCCGCCACCCCTGGACGGAGTCAGACTTCTTCATCTCGAAGTACGTGGTGTCGCCACGCACCTGGATGCCGAAGCCGCCCACTGGGTAGGGCAACCCGCCCTTCCTGTTGTTCTTTCGAACAAGGAAGAGCGACTTCCACAGCGCCCAGTGGGGTGCGATCCCCAGGAAGCACTCGCATAGCACGATAAAGCTAGCGATACTCAAGACGCCATTGGGGGTCAGATCGTGGATTTGCACCCCATAGGCATACAAGAGACCACGAACAAAATCGTGGAGACGGAACCCGAAGCCTCGTGGAAGAAAATCCACGAAACAAACGCGCTCCCCTCACGAGGTGCCGGGGAGGCCTCCTTGCCAGGAGCGCGTACCTGAGCCGTGCCGGAGGGGGGCAGGAGGCCCTGCGCGCGAAGCCCGTCGAGGTCGGCTCTCTTCACGGTGGATTTCTGCCAATCACCCTCAACTTTCTTCAAAACGTCTACGGCCGCGGCGGCGGAGGACCCAGCGGTGGCCTTTGGCTTGCCCATGGACGCAAGAAACAGCGGCAGAGCTGGAGGACAAGAGGTTTGGAGCTCGGTGGGCGGCGAGAATGGTAGAGCGCAGAGGAAAAGGAGGCCAGGACGATTGGAGAAGATTAAGGCCCTCGCGTCAAGCGCAGTACTTATGCCTCGAAGACGTTTCATCTCAACCGTCCCACAGAACAAGGGTTCCAAGTAGACACATCCAACCGTCCACGTGTCGCACGAAGAAACCAACCGTCGCCGCCCACTTCGTCCACTACGCACGAAAACCGAGGCGTCGTCATCATGCCGCAAATTTCGCGCCCAGTTCGGAGACGTGACAACTGCTGACCGCGGTCAGCTCTGACAGCGGGGCCCGCCACGTCACGTCCCATCGGGCGTAGAGGCGCGCAATGGATCGTCACCAATGACGTCATCAAGCCAACGACTCCAAAAACAACTGAAGCAGCTCGACAGAGTGATTCGAGTAGTAAGCTTCCAAGCTGAAACCAACAAAGAAGGAACGACTGATGATCCGAGAACCGAAGAAATCATTCGGAAGGCAAAGAAAAACCGAGTAAGCTCGAGCAGCCGAATCCATCCACAAGTAAGCCAATAGGCCGAATAGAAGCAAGCTTCACAAGAAGACAAAGGCGAAGTAATTCGACTGCAAAGGTTACTCCCATCGGGAGCGGCTGGTTCGACTGAAGAAATCGAGTTCAAGCTCAAGATCAAGCAATCCAATGGCGCGTCCAGGTGGAAGAAGTCCTTCGCTCGACTCTACGCTTCGACCAAGCACTCGGGGGCTACTGACGTGGGGCTGCCTTTCGGGTAGCCCACGATAAGGCTACCTGGGCCGCCCCAAGGACATGGAGGCCCACAGAAGGCCCACGCGGGGTACCTTGTAACCTAGTCCAAGTCGGTTAGGAAGCATAACCTGCCATATCTGTAGTTGCCATCGGCATCGACCGCCCGAGACCTGGCTACCTATAAAGCCAGGAGGGTTGCTCGTCCAAAAGGACACGCTCATAGCCACCGCCACAACCCCTAGCGAGATCGCAATCTCGCCATTGTAACCACAACTCGCATCAATAATCAGACAAGCAGGAGAAGGGTGTTATCTCCGGGAGCCTGAACCTAGGTAAATCCTCGCTTGTCAGCCGTCGTGACCACCTGCACTCATCTCTCTCCCCATCAATCAACCCGGGGTACACAACCCTGGGACTTGTCAAGTTAGCTCCTCGTCAAGCGCGCCGTCCCCGCTGCCTCCTCATCCGCTCCGCGCCTTCGCTCCGCTTCGCCATTTTCCCCGTCCGGTGACGCCCCCGCATCCGCCGCCCGAAAGGGGTTTGACACAATGCCTACAAGAACTTCGGCGTCGCTTTTGTGTCCGAGTTGTCCACCCTTCGACGTGTTGCTACATACGCGTGCGAGTGCCTCTTCCGGTGCCGCGTTGTCGTGACCACCGTGTCCGTGTTGTGGTGCCCACCCGCATGGGGACAGCTGAACATGATCCAGAGGGGACCCCCGTCAAACAGGCGCCAAAAAATCATCACCCGCCAAGTACTTCAGGCCATCAACAGCCCGCGCGCGGTACCAGACTACCTGCGCGGGTCGGAGACACCCATCACATTTTCCAGGTGTAACAGCCCAAGTTTGGAAACCTGAAAAACCTGTGTAATTTTTCCACTTTTGTGTAACTGCATCATGGCATCCATATCATTTTGCTACTTTTAGGAACATTTCAACCAAGACACTTTGAATCTTGCATATTTGTCAAGGAAGTTCCAAGAGTTCAAAAGAAGATAATTGCACTTGCTAAAACCAAACTACTTTGAATCTTGCATATTTGTCAAGGAAGTTCCAAGAGCTCAAAATATTATATTTGCATTGTCTCCAAATTATAAAAGGGGCAACATATGGAAATTTGAGTGAAATGCCCTATTTAACCCCTCTGAACAAAAGTGCATCAAAACATTTTATTTTGAGATGCCAAATTTTGTGGTGACTCTACACTGTATGGGGAAGCTACCATATTGTTCTCAATTTTTTCTGAAATGTTTAACTGCCCCAAATAAATCAAAGAGTGCACTGGTTTTAAAAGAAAAGGGGAAAAGGACATGTTTGTGAGGGAGAAATAAAATCGGCAGGGGGATTTTCAGAAAACGTCGTCGTCTTCCTCGCTGTAGCGACCGAGCAGTTCGTCCCCGACGAACCATGTCGCGGTGTCGAGCTCCCCTGCGCCGCGCCCAGGCCCCCCCTCCTCCTCTGCTGCCCTGGGAGTGGATAAGAACACCACCGGCGCTGCCCTGCTCTCTCCCCCCCAGATATTTTCCCCTGCCCTCTCCCCTTTTCCCCAGCCATGGCCGAACCCTAGAGGAGCTCGCCGTCGAATCGCCGGCGATTGGGTACTCCCCATCCGCTTAGAAGACCACCCCGAAGCTCAGCCCTCCGTCCTCTACCACCTCGTAGAAGGCATCGGCGCGGGAGGTCCAAAATCGCCGCCGCCAAGCTCGTCTTCCTCACGGCCGGCCGGAGCTTCACCGTGCCATCGCCGCCGTCCTCGACCTCCTCCCTCTTCTCCGAGCAACCTCACGCGTCGAGGGTGAGCCACCCGTCCTCCTGGACATCCCCGCTCGTCCCCTCTCCCCCTAGATCGTCCGGTCGTTGTAGCTCGCCGTCGGGCGCCGCCGCGGGTCGCCGTGGAGCTCGCTCCGGCGACCAAAAGCCAGCGTCGCCGCCTCCGTTAGGTAGGGAATCGCCCGTAGGCTCGTTTTCGCGCTCCCGTTCGTCCCCGCGTACAGCCAGCCGCCGAAACCGTGCTCGCCGGAGCCGCGCCGCCGCGCCGGTCTGCGCGTCCTCGCGCCGGTCAACACGCAGCTGACGTGGACGACACCCTGGCCCCTGGCCCGCGCGTCAGTGGCTCGGGCTAGCCCAGCCTCGGTGAAAAACGCCCGGATCTTTTTCCTGCGAATTAATAAAAAGGCAGAAAATGAATAAAACTTGAAAAATTCATATCTTTCGAAATATTTGTCCAAACTTTGCAAATAATATACCAAAATGATCAGAAGAATAAATGCAATCTATTAGTATGACTCACATCTCAAATTCAATTGAAATTATTTGCAGTTATGTTGATTTAAAGAAAGGTGTAGAATTAAAATGTGTAGCTCAAATTCATTATAAATTTCTCCAATTGCTAAAATTGTGCCCTTATAGTCAAAATGTTCATAAGCACTGGTTCTACACAATCAACACCATTTTAAGAATTTTACCTAAATTAAAAGCTTAGGAGAACATAAAAATAAATATGAAGACATATTTCCTCTCTCGTTGAATAATTATTCCTAGCACCCCAACTAAAAGTGATACACTTGTTATAGTAATTCAGTGCATTAAAATGTCATGCCATCATGTGCTTGCGCATTGCATATGACTTGCTTATATTGATTGTGTTCTTTTCGGTGTTTTGATACATCGATAGATCAAGGAATCGGGGTCCCGCCACATTACCCCGACGAACAGTATTACCCGCCTGCTGAGCAAGGCAAGCGTGATCCCCACCCTCTGAGCATATCTTATCCTATTTTCCGCAAATTATTTTCTCCACTATAATATTGCATGCGGTTCCAAATGTCAATTTTGTTGGATTAGAGTATCCTATAGTTGCATTAAGTTCCCGATGCCATTACCCGTTTCCCTCCTATTATCCATAGGTTTGTATTGATAGCCGAAATAATGAACTATGCTATGTTGTTGCTTAGCCATGCTTAGTTAAATGTTTATTGGTCCGATGGATATTCATGTTGGGATCGGATGTGGAAATTCCGCGGATGATGGTGGAGAAATGGTGGTAACAACTAATAAAATGCTAAAAGGTGGGGATGAGAGGCCACATGGAATGTGGTGGGTTGTCTCGTTCTCGCCGCCTCGGTGCGAGTTCTCGCCTTCGAGCCAAGTTGAGCGTGCCACCATGCGTGGGAATATGGAACCTCGTCGACCGACTAACTTGTGGCGGACTAGCCGAGGGTCCTCTAGTTTGGCTTTCCATTTGCGCGTGTCTTGAGATGGTGGTCAAGACTGAGATGAGGATGATGGTGCTTAGGAGAATGAGTGGCCGCGGGGCAGGGTGTTGGAGGCACTGAACCTGTCCTACCGCCACTGATGATCCTGGGTTAGTTCTAAGCAAGGTAAAGGTCGTAGCCGCTCCCACCCAGCCGGCTTTCCCCGGAAGAGAGCTAAATGATCAGGCAATGGGTCGGACGGTACGCATGGATAAGTAGCTGGGAGGTCCCTCGGGAACCTGGCGACTTTCACATTGTACACCCCCTGCAGGGATAAATCTTTTCGAAAAGCCGTGTCCACGGTTAAGGACGACTTGGTGACGAATTCAGGGATCATAGAGTAACTTTAACGGAATGACTAAAAACTGGGTACTAAAGGTACCACTCACGATTGTAAGGTTGACTTCCTCGAGGGTGAGTCGGGGAGGTGCCTTGGTGGAACATGTACAGTGGTGGATGATGAGAAAGGGAATCAAAAGAGAAAGAGTTACTTCTTACCCCTCTTCGAAAATATTCTTATAGTCGATGCCTTGGAGTCATATTTTAAGAATAAAATCAGCTTTACGCAAAACAGCCATAAAACCTTGAGAGCCAATCATGGAGCATTAATAGCTCAAAATCTTGCTGAGTTCGTCGAACTAACCCTTGTTTATTTTTGTTTCAGAGGAGGACTTTACCTACCCCGAAGGTGGGTTCTTTATTGACATCGACGAGTAGTCTGGGGTTCCCGGGTGGCAGCCTGGGGCAACTAGGAACCAGCTGGCACGGAACTGTTTATCTGTAGGCCTCTTAGGCCATATTTGGATCTTGTTGTTTAGAACAACTTAATTTGCTTCCGCTTGTTGTAATGTTGGGTCAGTGACCTCTGATTGTAATATTTGCTATCTTTCTCTACTAAGAGTTGAACTATATTATCTTGAGTCGTAGGGTCTGTCACGTTCCAGGTGTTCCGGTGTCTTAGTCTCTTTATTATACTTTGAGGGCTATGCTTTGGATATGGCATGATCGAAGGGTTGTGTGGCCGATGATCCATGCCGAGCACGCCTGTCGATGTTTACTCTTCGATTATGTAGCATGACCACCAACACATAGCATCACTGTATAATTTATGGATTGGGGCATTACAACTTGGTATCAGAGCAGTACCGCCTGTAGGAAACCCTTACTACTGGTCGACGTTGAGTCTAGTGTTGGTAAAAATATTTTTAACCTAAAAATGAGTTGTGAAAACCATCTTAGGATTCTTTTTACTCCTTATCTGGTTACCCTCTACTCTCGGAGCGATCTTACCTCTATTTGTTTTGAGCCTTATCACGTGTCGCTTCCTCCGCGCATGACTTGTCATACAAGTGGAGTACGCTTACTCGTCGTTGGGTTTTAGGGCGCGGGGCGACCAGCTTTTGGGGCTCCCGTCCCTATGTTTGCTTTCAGGATCTTTCTCCTTGCTGTGCCTAGTCTCTACCCGAGTTGTACTTTCATTCCTGACTCTAGAGTCTCCGTACCTGACATTTGAATTATTCTTGCTACAGTACTGTTTGATTCTGGAGCATCACATTCATTCATTTCGGTAGCGTTTGCACAACAAAACAATATACCGTTTGAAGAGTTGGAGACACGTTACTGGTCACCAGCCCGGGCACTCGTTGGCAAACTAAAAGGGTGACCCCCGAAGTCCAAATTAAGATAGGCTCATTCCCCTTCCCATTTCCTCTGATAGCCTTCAAGTCAACCGGCTTTGATGCCATATTGGTCATGAACTGGCTAGGGAAATACAAGGCTAACCTCGACTGTGCTGCCAGAACCATCACCGTGACCACATCTTCCGGCGACATTGTGGAGTATTGGTCTGCACAGTCAAGACCTCCATCTTCATCCATGCCCAACTCACCAGAGCTCCTCCTTTGCTTTATGGAAGGCTTATCCCCTCCTGAAATCCAAGACATCCACGTTGTGTGTGACTTCCCGGATGTGTTCCCGGAGGAATTGCCTGGCATGCCACCTGATCGAAGTGTGGAGTTTGTCATAGAGTTGCTTCCCGGTACCGCGCCGATTGCCAAGAAGCCCTACCGTATGCCGGTGAAGGAGCTGGCGCTGTTAAAGGAGCAAATTGATGAACTGTTAGCGAAAGAGTTCATTCAGCCGAGTAGTTCACCTTGGGGTTGTCCCGTACTCTTTGTCAAGAAGAGGGATTCTACCGTGCCTCGTCTAGTCTCTGACTACAGGCCGTTAAATGCGGTGAAGATTAAAAACAAGTACCCTATTCCTCGCATCAATGATCTATGGGATCAACTAGCTGGTGCAACGGTATTTTCCAAGATGGACCTGAGATCAGGGTACCATCAGATCAAGATCAGAGAGCAGGATATCCCAAAGACGGCATTTGTTACTCGCTATGGCTCCTACGAGTATACCGTTATGTCCTTCGGTCTCACTAATGCTCCTGCGACGTTTATGAGGCTCATGAACTCCGTCTTCATGGATTATCCCGACAAGTTCGTCGTCGTTTACATCGATGACATCCTCGTCTACTCTAAAACCGATGAAGAGCATGCCGAACATCTTCGCTTGGTTCTTACACGTCTTCGAGAACACCGTCTCTATTCCAAGTTCTCCAAGTGTGAGTTTTGGTTGGATAATCTCGTCTTCCTCGGCCATGTGATTTCCACAAGTGGAGTGGCTGTCGTTCCCGACAAGATTCAATCTATTATGGATTGGGTAACTCCCATGTCTGTCAAGGACATCCGAAGCTTTCTGGGATTGGCAGGTTACTACCGCCGATTCATCGAAGGGTTCTCCAAAATAGCCAAGCCTCTGACCGACCTTCTCAAGAAGGATACAAGGTTCGTATGGACGGACAAGGCTGAAGAGAGCTTCAAAACCCTGAAGGCCAAACTCACTTCTGCTCCTGTGCTTGCCCTGCCGGACGCAAGCAAGGATTTCGTGGTCTTCTGTGACGCCTCTCTGCAAGGCTTGGGCTGTGTGTTAATGCAAGATGGCCATGTAGTGGCATATGCCTCTCGCCAATTGAAGCCACATGAAAAAAACTACCCAACTCATGATTTGGAGCTTGCCGCAGTGGTTTATGCTCTGAAGCAATGGAGACCATACCTGTTTGGTAACCGTTGCGAGATTTACTCGGATCACAAGAGTTTGAAATACCTTTTCACCCAGCCGGATCTAAAATCTCAGGCAAAGACGTTGGTTGGAGTAAATCAAAGACTATGATGTGAGTCTGAATTACCAACCCGGCAAGGCGAACGTCGTGGCTGACGCGCTAAGTCGAAAAGCTTATAGCAACAACCTGATGATTGAGAAGGCTCAACCTGCTCTCCATGAAGAGTTCGCCCGTTTGAACCTGAAAATCGTCCCCTCTGGCTACCTCGCAAATCTGGAGATCAAATATACTCTAGCAGACCAGATAAAGGAGGCTCAGAAACTGGATAAGGGCATTCTTAATATCAAAAAGAACATTGCTAGTGGAAAGGTCAAATGCTTCTCTGAGAATGAAGCGGGAATCGTGTACTTTGGTGACCGTCTGGTGGTGCCAAACGAGCAGAATCTGAAGGAGTTGATCCTCAAAGAAGCGCATGATTCCCCTCTCTCTATTCATCCCGGTAGTACCAAAATGTACCAAGACCTCCGACCACTATTCTGGTGGACTCGGATGAAAAGAGAAATCGCCAAGTATGTTGCTGAATGCGACACCTGTCGACGTGTAAAGGCTGAACATCAAAGGCCTGCTGGCACTCTTCGCCCTATTGCGATTCCAGAATGGAAATGGGACGAGATTGGTATGGACTTTATTACGGGTCTGCCGAAGTCTCCCAAGGGCAACGATGCCATCTGGGTAATCATCGATCGACTATCCAAAGTGGCTCACTTCCTCCCAGTGCGAGTCGACATCACAGCTGCTAAGCTGGCTGACCTGTATGCTTCCCGGATCATCGTACTTCACGGTGTTCCCAAGAGGATAATCTCTGATCGTGGCAGCTTGTTTACCTCGAAATTCTGGACGAGTTTCCAACAAGCCATGGGAACCCGCCTCAACTTCAGCACAGCTTTCCATCCCCAAACTGATGGACAGACCGAAAGGGTGAACCAAGTTCTAGAGGACATGCTTCGAGCTTGTGTAATCTCTTTCGGAAAGGGGTGGGAAAAATACCTTCCCTTCGCTGAGTTCTCCTACAACAATAGCTATCAAGCGAGTCTGGGTATGGCCCCATTCGAGGTTCTGTATGGAAGAAAATGCCGAACTCCGCTAAATTGGTCCGAGACCGGAGAGAGGCAACTCTTGGGTCCAGATGTGATCAATGAAGCTGAGGAGAAGGTGAAAATCATACGAGAGAATCTGAAGATTGCCCAGTCTAGGCAGAAGAGCTACTATGATAAGCACCATCAGGAGGTCCATTATGAAATTGGTGACAAGGCCTATCTACGCGTCTCTCCTCTTCGTGGTGTTCGTCGCTTTGGAATCAAGGGAAAATTGGCCCCTCGTTATGTTGGCCCTTTCACCATTCTGGCCAAACGAGGAGATCTATCCTACCAGCTAGAACTCCCAACCAACTTCCCGGATGTGCATGACGTGTTCCATGTATCCCAACTCCGCCGTTGCTTCAAGGATCCTATCCGTGGAGTCAATCATGAGGAGCTGGATATCCAGGCGGATCTCACCTATCGCGAGCATCCCATACGTATCCTGGATGAAGCGGAAAGGAAGACTCGAAATAAGGCTACCAAGTTCTTCAAAGTTCAGTGGTCTCACCATTCCGAAGAAGAAGCTACCTGGGAAAGAGAGTCTAGTCTTCGTGAGGAATATCCCGACTTTCTTCCGCAACTTTAGAATCTCGGGACGAGATTCCTGTAAGGGGGGTAGATTTGTAACAGCCCAAGTTTGGAAACCTGAAAAACCTGTGTAATTTTTCCACTTTTGTGTAACTGCATCATGGCATCCATATCATTTTGCTACTTTTAGGAACATTTCAACCAAGACACTTTGAATCTTGCATATTTGTCAAGGAAGTTCCAAGAGTTCAAAAGAAGATAATTGCACTTGCTAAAACCAAACTACTTTGAATCTTGCATATTTGTCAAGGAAATTCCAAGAGCTCAAAATATTATATTTGCATTGTCTCCAAATTATAAAAGGGGCAACATATGGAAATTTGAGTGAAATGCCCTATTTAACCCCTCTGAACAAAAGTGCATCAAAACATTTTATTTTGAGATGCCAATTTTTGTGGTGACTCTACACTGTATGGGGAAGCTACCATATTGTTCTCAAATTTTTCTGAAATGTTTAACTGCCCCAAATAAATCAAAGAGTGCACTGGTTTTAAAAGAAAAGGGGGAAAGGACATGTTTGTGAGGGAGAAATAAAATCGGCAGGGGGATTTTCAGAAAACGTCGTCGTCTTCCTCGCTGTAGCGACCGAGCAGTTCGTCCCCGACGAACCATGTCGCGGTGTCGAGCTCCCCTGCGCCGCGCCCAGGCCCCCCCTCCTCCTCTGCTGCCCTGGGAGTGGATAAGAACACCACCGGCGCTGCCCTGCTCTCTCCCCCCCAGATATTTTCCCCTGCCCTCTCCCCTTTTCCCCAGCCATGGCCGAACCCTAGAGGAGCTCGCCGTCGAATCGCCGGCGATTGGGTACTCCCCATCCGCTTAGAAGACCACCCCGAAGCTCAGCCCTCCGTCCTCTACCACCTCGTAGAAGGCATCGGCGCGGGAGGTCCAAAATCGCCGCCGCCAAGCTCGTCTTCCTCACGGCCGGCCGGAGCTTCACCGTGCCATCGCCGCCGTCCTCGACCTCCTCCCTCTTCTCCGAGCAACCTCACGCGTCGAGGGTGAGCCACCCGTCCTCCTGGACATCCCCGCTCGTCCCCTCTCCCCCTAGATCGTCCGGTCGTTGTAGCTCGCCGTCGGGCGCCGCCGCGGGTCACCGTGGAGCTCGCTCCGGCGACCAAAAGCCAGCGTAGCCGCCTCCGTTAGGTAGGGAATCGCCCGTAGGCTCGTTTTCGCGCTCCCGTTCGTCCCCGCGTACAGCCAGCCGCCGAAACCGTGCTCGCCGGAGCCGCGCCGCCGCGCCGGTCTGCGCGTCCTCGCGCCGGTCAACACGCAGCTGACGTGGACGACACCCTGGCCCCTGGCCCGCGCGTCAGTGGCTCGGGCTAGCCCAGCCTCGGTGAAAAACGCCCGGATCTTTTTCCTGCGAATTAATAAAAAGGCAGAAAATGAATAAAACTTGAAAAATTCATATCTTTCGAAATATTTGTCCAAACTTTGCAAATAATATACCAAAATGATCAGAAGAATAAATGCAATCTATTAGTATGACTCACATCTCAAATTCAATTGAAATTATTTGCAGTTATGTTGATTTAAAGAAAGGTGTAGAATTAAAATGTGTAGCTCAAATTCATTATAAATTTCTCCAATTGCTAAAATTGTGCCCTTATAGTCAAAATGTTCATAAGCACTGGTTCTACACAATCAACACCATTTTAAGCATTTTACCTAAATTAAAAGCTTAGGAGAACATAAAAATAAATATGAAGACATATTTCCTCTCTCGTTGAATAATTATTCCTAGCACCCCAACTAAAAGTGATACACTTGTTATAGTAATTCAGTGCATTAAAATGTCATGCCATCATGTGCTTGCGCATTGCATATGACTTGCTTATATTGATTGTGTTCTTTTCGGTGTTTTGATACATCGATAGATCAAGGAATCGGGGTCCCGCCACATTACCCCGACGAACAGTATTACCCGCCTGCTGAGCAAGGCAAGCGTGATCCCCACCCTCTGAGCATATCTTATCCTATTTTCCACAAATTATTTTCTCCACTATAATATTGCATGCGGTTCCAAATGTCAATTTTGTTGGATTAGAGTATCCTATAGTTGCATTAAGTTCCCGATGCCATTACCCGTTTCCCTCCTATTATCCATAGGTTTGTATTGATAGCCGAAATAATGAACTATGCTATGTTGTTGCTTAGCCATGCTTAGTTAAATGTTTATTGGTCCGATGGATATTCATGTTGGGATCGGATGTGGAAATTCCGCGGATGATGGTGGAGAAATGGTGGTAACAACTAATAAAATGCTAAAAGGTGGGGATGAGAGGCCACATGGAATGTGGTGGGTTGTCTCGTTCTCGCCGCCTCGGTGCGAGTTCTCGCCTTCGAGCCAAGTTGAGCGTGCTACCATGCGTGGGAATATGGAACCTCGTCGACCGACTAACTTGTGGCGGACTAGCCGAGGGTCCTCTAGTTTGGCTTTCCATTTGCGCGTGTCTTGAGATGGTGGTCAAGACTGAGATGAGGATGATGGTGCTTAGGAGAATGAGTGGCCGCGGGGCAGGGTGTTGGAGGCACTGAACCTGTCCTACCGCCACTGATGATCCTGGGTTAGTTCTAAGCAAGGTAAAGGTCGTAGCCGCTCCCACCCAGCCGGCTTTCCCCGGAAGAGAGCTAAATGATCAGGCAATGGGTCGGACGGTACGCATGGATAAGTAGCTGGGAGGTCCCTCGGGAACCTGGCGACTTTCACATTGTACACCCCCTGCAGGGATAAATCTTTTCGAAAAGCCGTGTCCACGGTTAAGGACGACTTGGTGACGAATTCAGGGATCATAGAGTAACTTTAACGAAATGACTAAAAACTGGGTACTAAAGGTACCACTCACGATTGTAAGGTTGACTTCCTCGAGGGTGAGTCGGGGAGGTGCCTTGGTGGAACATGTACAGTGGTGGATGATGAGAAAGGGAATCAAAAGAGAAAGAGTTACTTCTTACCCCTCTTCGAAAATATTCTTATAGTCGATGCCTTGGAGTCATATTTTAAGAATAAAATCAGCTTTACGCAAAACAGCCATAAAACCTTGAGAGCCAATCATGGAGCATTAATAGCTCAAAATCTTGCTGAGTTCGTCGAACTCACCCTTGTTTATTTTTGTTTCAGAGGAGGACTTTACCTACCCCGAAGGTGGGTTCTTTATTGACATCGACGAGTAGTCTGGGGTTCCCGGGTGGCAGCCTGGGGCAACTAGGAACCAGCTGGCACGGAACTGTTTATCTGTAGGCCTCTTAGGCCATATTTGGATCTTGTTGTTTAGAACAACTTAATTTGCTTCCGCTTGTTGTAATGTTGGGTCAGTGACCTCTGATTGTAATATTTGCTATCTTTCTCTACTAAGAGTTGAACTATATTATCTTGAGTCGTAGGGTCTGTCACGTGCCAGGTGTTCCGGTGGCTTAGTCTCTTTATTATACTTTGAGGGCTATGCTTGGATATGGCATGATCGAAGGGTTGTGTGGCCGATGATCCATGCCGAGCACGCCTGCCGATGTTTACTCGGCCTGGGAGTGGTAACCCCAGTAACCTTCGATTATGTAGCATGACCACCGACACATAGCATCACTGTATAATTTATGGATTGGGGCATTACACCAGGGCAGATCACCCATCCGAGGTAATCCGACCCGGGCACGCCGCACTCGTGATTGAGGCCTTGATCGACGACTACAGCTTGAAGAAGGTGTTCATGGACGGAGGCAGCGGCATCAACATCATATTCGCCGACACCCTGAGAAGAATGAACAGGTCGACAGAGAAATTGCCAGAATCGGAAACCACCTTCCACGGCATAGTAACAGGGCAAGCAATCACGCCCATGGGAACAATCACACTCGACGTCATCCTCGGTACACCCGAGCACTTCAGGAAGGAGTCGATAGACTTTGAGGTCGTCGACTGGAAGTCACAATACCACGCCATCCTCGGGCGCCCAACCTTTGCCAGGTTCATGGCAGTACCCCACTACGCCTACCTGATGGTAAAGCTGCCCGGGCCGAAGGGAGTAATCACCGTACGCGGCGACTTCGGGCTCTCCAACAGTTGCGACCGCGAGTTTGCCAAGATTTCTGAGTTCTTCGGAGTCGAAGAGCACTTCAAGGCCATAACAGCCGACAACGACAAGACCGTCTTTCCACCTCGCAAGAAGCCAGCTAAGGACGCAGCATTCAACACGAACGACGACACCGTCACCCACCAAGTCCATCCGACTGACAGCAGAAAGACGGTCAAGGTCTCGTCAAGTCTGACCCCCGCTTAGAAAAGCGCGCTCGTCGAGTTCCTACGTGAGAACTAGAAGATCTTTGCATGGCAACCTTCTGACATGCCAGGGATACCCAGGGAACTCGCCGAGCACTCTCTAAAAGTCCACAAGGACGCAAGACAATCCATGCGACGCTTCTCAGGACCCAAGCGAGACGCGATCACCATGGAAGTCGACAGACTATTGCATGCCAAGTTCATCCGAGAGATCAAGGACTCGGACTGGGTCGCCAACCCGGTCCTAGTGGAGAAAAAGAAGACGAAGAAACTACGCATCTGCGTTGACTTCACCGCAGTCAACAAGTGCTGCCCCAAGGATCACTTCCCGCTCCCGCGGATAGACCAGATCGATCATCGACTCGACAGCAGGTTGCGAGCGCCTGTCCTTCCTGGATGCCTACTCAGGTTACCAGCAGATCAGGCTGAGAGTCGAGGACGAAGAGAAAACGGCCTTCATCACACCCGACGGCGTCTTTTGCTACCAGACGATGCCGTTCGGGTTAAAGAACGCAGGTGCCACGTACCAGCGGACAATGCAAGCATGCCTCAAAGGGCTAATCGGGCAGATCGTCCAAGTCTACGTCGATGACATCGTCGTCACGACCCGAAAGGAGGATACCCTAGTCGACGACCTCCGCAAGGTCTTCGCCGCACTCGATGTATACCAGATCAAGCTCAACCCAGAGAAGTGCGTGTTCGGCGTGCCAGCCGGAGAGCTACTAGGGTACCTAGTATCTGCAAGAGGAATCGAAGCAAACCCCGAGAAGGTGCAGAACATTCTTACAATGCCCGCACCAACAAAACTCCGCGAGGTGCAGCGATTAGCCGGCCGAGTCGCAGCTCTCAGCCGGTTCATTAGTAAGTTGGGAGAGAAAGCCTTACCGTTCTACCAACTGATGAAGAAGACGGATAAGTTCGAGTGGACACAGGAGGCGCAGGACGCGTTCGACCATCTCAAGAAGACCCTGACAACCTCTCCAGTCCTCGTGGCACCACTGAAAACGAGCCGTTATACTTACACGTCTCAGCAACAAACAGGGTGTACTCGTAGTCGAACGAGAAGAAGAAGGGCACAGTCACCCGGTGCAAAGGCCCGTCTACTACCTCAGCGAAGTCCTCACCCTGTCCAAGCAGAACTACCCGCATTACCAGAAGCTGGCATATGGGGTCTTTATGACCTCCAGGAAGGTCGTCCACTACTTCTCCGAGCACCCGATCACGGTGGTAAGCTCCTCTGGACTAGCAGACATTCTCACAAACCAACGCGCAACAGGACGAGTCGCCAAGTGGGTTGTCGAGCTAGGACCATGGGGGCTGAAGTATGCTCACCCGAAATCCATCAAGGCCCAAGTCCTCCCAGAATTCACCACCGAGTGGATAGAAGCCCAGCTACCAAATGTCCCCGATTTGTCCAACGCATGGACAATGTACTTCGACGGCTCCAAGAAATTCATGTCAGCCGGGACAGGAGTCGTGCTCATCTCCCCCAAAGGCGATAAGATCAAGTACGTCCTACAGATGGACTTTCCGACACCATCCAACAACGAAGCCGAGTACGAGGCCCTGATCCACGGCATGCGGATGGCGAAGAACTGTGGCGCCACACACCTCATGATATACGGCGACTCCTACCTGGTGGTACAGCAAACCATGAAGTCATGCGACGCCATCGCCGACAACATGATCGCCTACAGAGACCTCTACAATCAGTTGGAAGGCAACTTCGACGGCTGCGAGTTGCGGCACATCGGCCGTGAAAGCAACGAGGAAGCCGACGTCCTCGCTAACATGGGCTCAGACAGGGTGCCAGTCCCACCCGGCATCTTCCTCGAGCACATCACGCAGAGATCCATCAAGACTCAGAACACAGCAAGCACTGCAACAACAAAAGGCGACGCTAACACGCCAAGCCAAAACAAGGTCCCCATGGAGGTCATGCTAGTCGAAGCTACATGGACAGGACCATACCTGGCGTACATACTGCATCAGAAGCTGCCAGCTGACCCAGTCGAAGCAAAGCGCATCATCAGGCGCTCCAAAAGTTTCACCGTCATCAACGGAGAACTCTAGAAAAGAAGTATCTCAGGAATCCTACAAAGGTGCGTAGATCCAGTCGACGGCCAAGCCATCTTACTCGACATCCACGCGGGTATATGCGGGCATCACGCCAGCAGTCGAGCATTGGTAGCCAAAGCACTGCGAGCCGGGTTCTACTGGTTGACAGCCATGCAGGACGCCGAGGAGCTAGTAAGGAAATGCACAGGGTGCCAGGAGTTTGCCAACAAGCCACACGCGCCAGCATCAGAACTTAAGACAATACCATTAGCCTGGCCCTTCGCCCAATGGGGCCTGGACATGGTGGGCCCGCTAAAGAAATCCTCACCCGGAAGTCACACTCACCTCCTGGTTGTAGTCGACAAGTTCACAAAGAGGATCGAAGCCGTGCCCATCACAAGTTCGACTGCAACCACAACAGTCAACTTCATGTGGTCAATCATCTTCAGATTTGGAGTACCGAATGGGATCATCACCGACAACGGCTCGAACTTCACAGCCGAAGAATTCAAGGACTTCTGCTCAGAGCAGGGCATCAAGCTCAGCTATGCGTCCGTCTCACACCCGCAATCCAATGGGCAAGTGGAGAAAGCCAATGGCCTCGTCTGCAACGGCACCAAGAAGCGACTGCGCGTGCCACTAAAACGCGCAGCGGGCGCATGGGTGGAAGAACTATCGTCGGTCCTTTGGAGTCTACGAACAACGCCAAACAGATCCACCCAATACACTCCATTCTTTATGGTGTATGGTGCAGAAGCGGTTCTCCCCTGCGACATCAAATTCGACGCACCGAGAGTAGTCGCCCACGACGAGTCGGATGTAGAGGAGGCACTCGAAGACAGCATGGATACCCTGGATGAAGCACGCGACATCGCCCTGGCACGATCAGCCGTGTATCAACAAGACCTACGCGACTATCACACTCGGAGGCTGCGACCAAGAGCGTTCGTTGCAGGCGACTTGGTTCTTCGACTCAAGCAGAAGAAGGTGCACAAGCTCGCTTCCCCATGGGAGGGCCCATACATCGTGACAGAAGAAATCGGCAACAGAGCTTACCGCCTGAAAGACTCGAAGACGGGAGCAGACTGCAGCAACCCATGGAACGTGGCACAACTCCGCCGGTTCTACGCCTAGTTCGACCCAATCATTGTACAAGAAAAATCAGCGCGGCAGGTTTCAGACGCACTCTTTCCCTTACCAGGGTACCTAAGGGGACTGGAAGGGTTTTAATGAGGCGGCCTGTTCGCAAGAACCACTCGGGGGCTGCGCCACACAGGTTGAAAGAAAATCTTAGACCGCTACCCGAGCTACTCGGGGGCTGCGCCATACAAGCATAAATCAAAAAATCCTAGGCCGCCACCTGACCCACTCAGGGGCTGCGCCATTCAGGTCAAGTTCAAAATCCTAGGTCGCCACCCGACATACTCGGGGGCTGCGCCAAACAGGTAACACTTGTAATCCTAGGCTACCACTCGACCTACTCGGGGGCTACGCCATACAGGCCTTATCATAAAATCCTCAGCCGCCACTCGAATTCACTCGGGGGCTGCGCTGTACAGGTCAAGTTCAAAATCCTAGGTCGCCACCCGACATACTCGAAAATCAAAACAGGCATTTACACTTCCGAGCAAGCAGATCAATTCTCATTACTCGCAAGTATTTTTAATCTAGTACATTGCGACCTGCGCAGGCACATTTGCCCTCTATAGCTAACCCTGTACATCAGACGACAGCTACTCTAATCTGCAGCCTCGGTCTTCGGCGCATCGAGGGGACCTACAAGGCGCTCACTCAGGACCTACAAGGCGCTCACTCAGCCGCTAAGGTCTCGTCGAAGTCGTCATCCCCAGGCAGGCCATCAAGCACCTTATCGAGCGGAAGATGCGACCGATGCATCCAGACGTATGCCAACGCCGCATTCGCCCCAGCCACAAGTTGGGCGTTGACAACCTCCTTCAGCCCCTCACTATCGCGAAACCTCTCCAGCAAGGCGGACAACCCCTTCGGCTGCGCGTTATGCGGGAAGTACACACGATTGATATGCCAGAGTGTCTTCCGGCAATTCTCCAGAAGACAAGCCGCACGCCATGTACGATCAAGCATAGTGGCAAGGGCGCGTCCTCTCGACTTGTTCACCCAGAACTGACGAGTTTCATAGGAGTCGCCGGACGCCTCTTGGGTAACTCGCTCTTCGACGCGATCCCGCTCAGCCTCCCAATCCGGGTTCACATCTGCACGCGTAAGCTGCAAGTCAGAACAAGCAAGTTACAGCAAAGAAAGCAGCCGCCAAAAGGATACCAACCTTGCAGCTGTCGACTGATCAGATCGATCTCCCCAAGCAAAAAATCCTCACGTCGTGAGAACTCTGCAGTAGGATGCGACCTAGAGCGGTGCAGCAGCAGCTCAGTATTCTTCAGGGTCGCCTCAAGCTCAACCACCTTGTTCTTGAGGTACGTGATTATCAGCTGATCATTTGTACTACGTGGAGGAGCCTGCGCCGCCCGACAACGGCGAGCACCCGAAGAAGAAGCCTCGCCACTTGGCTCAGTCGCAGGAGAAGAAGCACCACCGCGCACGACAGTCTGCCACGAATACGCAGAGTCAATACAATCATACGACTCTGCAGCAAAGATAAACTCGGCAGGAAGAAATTCAGTTCTAGCAAAAGCACTGTTGAAGGCCAAAAGACTTGGCAGGACAATATTCATTACAGGGCTAGAAGTTTAAAGGTACATACCACGGCGACTGCCAAATTCCTAAGCTACATCTACTCTAAGGCTGCGGACTGCGACCGGGAGCGACTCTTCCGAGCAGCAGCCGCGTCAGTTGCCTTAGCAAGGTACCTCTCGAAGAGTGCCACAAGCTGCACAGCCAACTGTGTAGCACGCTCCTTCACACCACCCAGCGACGCGATTCGGCCATCGGGTCTTTGAGGAAAGCCGCTGACGACCTTCTCAAAGTCACCCGGAACCTGATGCCCTAAGAGGAGCTGGAAGGTGAGCTCGGAGCCGCGTACCGTCTGCGACCGCGTGAAGTCGGCGATGGTGGTCGCATCCTCAAACGGCGCAGCAAGGGCGTCCACGGCCGTCGGCGGCTGGTCGCTCGGGAAGATGCTCCGGTGCACCACGGTGAGGGCTCCAGTCGACTTCTTCAGCGCGGCTGTGGACTTCTTCAGCGCGTCGGATGCATAGGCGCAGACACGGTCGAGGAAGCCGACAGCAGTCGCCAAATCAACCGCGTCACTCGACGTGTCTTCTTGAGGAGCTCCACCGCAGATCTCTGCGCGAGGGATTCAAAGTCAGACAAAGAAAAGATCAAGACACAGTAAGCATTAAGCCGAAACTTACCCCCAAGAACACCGGCGAGGGAGAGGAGACGATCGACTTGAGTCTTCTCCTGGGCGACCCGCGCCAGCTCCCGCTCTTGAGACTCATGCAGAGCCTTCTCAAGCTCAGCAACCCGCCCAGTAGCCTGGTCCAGAGAAGCACGCAGCTGGTCCCTCTCCTTCTCCAGGCGAACATAGGCCGCGGCTGCGTCAAGCTGCTGACGGTAGTACGGCTGAAACAAAGGCAAGATGTTAATAAAGTTGCAGGCGACTATACTAGTCACCCACACCTTCGGGGGCTACTCCCATCGGGAGCGCTGATCGCGCACCCGATGAAAACTCAAGAGTACAAGTACAAACGCAAAGGGCTTACGTGGTCCAGGAGGTCAGGGTCCTCTGAAGCTGAGGGAGGAGCGCGACTCGACGACGCAACGGCAGCAGGCTGTGCGCGCACCTTCTCCACCACCGCCTGAGTGCCCAATTCAGTCGAAGGAGCGGATGTATGCTCCACGTCACGAATGGGGGAGCTAACATCGCCAGAACGATGGCTGCAGCGAAGACGAGCACGCTGGTCAGCTCAGAAGTTGCAGCCACATAACACAACTCGAAGAAAATAAATCATCAGGAAGCTCACCTGGTGGTTTCAAAGTCGTCGTAACTCTCCAGGGAGGGCGACGCCATACGCACAAATAAACGAGGAGCCGCGGGGCCGACTGGAGGAACATTCAAGGGCTCATTCCAGTCACCCGAAGACCGCGCACCCGACGACGTCGCGACGGCCTCCTCTAGAGCAACGTCGGCATCCCTAGCGGGTGACGACGGAGTAGCAGAATCGCCACCACTCGGGAGCTTCCGCTTCTTCCGTACGGGTTCCTCCTCTTTATCTTCATCCTCCACCTCATCGTGGGGAGAGTGAGCGGAAGGAATCTCATCATCGTCATCCTCCTCCTCCACCACCTTCGCCTCGTCGGCGGGTCCGTCTTCAGGGAGAGGAGGAAGGCTAACCAGAAGAGAACGACCCTGAAGCAAGTAGGCGCAAGTCGTTCAAATAAGCAAGTAGACGCGAGTCGAAGTCAGAATCAAGAAGAACAAGGAAGAGTCAATAACCTACCTCTGGAATAGGGTTCGGGACTCCATACGCCGCGACGGGACACTTGACATTGCAGTGGTCCTCGGCTCGGAGATTGGTGATGCTCCTCACCATGGTTTCCACCCCCTTCATCGTCGAGTGGCTCGATGCTGGCACCTTCAGCAGCCCACATCGGGTGGGGCCGAGCAGCGAGTGGCTGAACCCGAAGACGGAAGAAAGTGGCCATCAAGAAGACGCCACCCGCGTCCCGCTCGAGGGTCTTGAGGAGGTCGTGTAGCAGGCCCAGCAGAGGCATCGTCGCCTCCCTCTCCTCCGCGGTGAGCGGGTGCGCCCAGGCGCGGGTCTTCCGCAACCCGCCCGCGCTATCGAACTGCTCCACGCCCTCTTGGCTCCACCGGATGTAGAACCATTGCCTCCGCCACCCCTGGACGGAGTCAGACTTCTTCATCTCGAAGTACGTGGTGTCGCCACGCACCTGGATGCCGAAGCCGCCCACTGGGTAGGGCAACCCGCCCTTCCCGTTGTTCTTTCGAACAAGGAAGAGCGACTTCCACAGCGCCCAGTGGGGTGCGATCGCCAGGAAGCACTCGCATAGCACGATAAAGCTAGGGATACTCAAGACGCCATTGGGGGTCAGATCGTGGATTTGCACCCCATAGGCATACAAGAGACCACGAACAAAATCGTGGAGAGGGAACCCGAAGCCTCGTGGAAGAAAATCCATGAAACAAACGCGCTCCCCCTCACGAGGTGCCGGGGAGGCCTCCTTGCCAGGAGCGCGTACCTGAGCCGTGCCGGAGGGGGGCAGGAGGCCCTGCGCGCGAAGCCCGTCGAGGTCGGCTCTCTTCACGGTGGATTTCTGCCAATCACCCTCAACTTTCTTCAAAACGTCTACGGCCGCGGCGGCGGAGGACCCAGCGGTGGCCTTTGGCTTGCCCATGGTCGCAAGAAACAGCGGCAGAGCTGGAGGACAAGAGGTTTGGAGCTCGGTGGGCGGCGAGAATGGTAGAGCGCAGAGGAAAAGGAGGCCAGGACGATTGGAGAAGATTAAGGCCCTCGCGTCAAGCGCAATACTTATGCCTCGAAGACGTTTCATCTCAACCGTCCCACAGAACAAGGGTTCCAAGCAGACACATCCAACCGTCCACGTGTCGCACGAAGAAACCAACCGTCGCCGCCCACTTCGTCCACTACGCACGAAAACCGAGGTGTCGTCATCATGCCGCGCAAATTTCGCGCCCAGTTCGGAGACGTGACAACTGCTGACCGCGGTCAGCTCTGACAGCGGGGCCCGCCACGTCACGTCCCATCGGGCGCAGAGGCGCGCAATGGATCGTCATCAAGCCAACGGCTCCAAAAACAACTGAAGCAGCTCGACAGAGTGATTCGAGTAGTAAGCTTCCAAGCTGAAACCAACAAAGAAGGAACGACTGATGATCCGAGAACCCGAAGAAATCATTCGGGTGGCAAAGAAAAACCGAGTAAGCTCGAGCAGCCGAATCCATCCACAAGTAAGCCAATAGGCCGAATAGAAGCAAGCTTCACAAGAAGACAAAGGCGAAGTAATTCAACTGCAAAGGTTACTCCCATCGGGAGCGGCTGGTTCGACTGAAGAAATCGAGTTCAAGCTCAAGATCAAGCAATCCAATGGCGCATCCAGGTTGAAGAAGTCCTTCGCTCGACTCTACGCTTCGACCAAGCACTCGGGGGCTACAGACGTGGGGCTGCCTTTCGGGTAGCCCACGATAAGGCTACCTGGGCCGCCCCAAGGACATGGAGGCCCACAGAAGGCCCACGCGGGGTACCTTGTAACCTAGTCCAAGTCGTTTAGGAAGCATAACCTGCCATATCTGTAGTTGCCATCGGCATCGACCGCCCGAGACCTGGCTACCTATAAAGCCAGGAGGGTTGCTCGTCCAAAAGGACACGCTCATAGCCACCGCCACAACCCCTAGCGAGATCGCAATCTAGCCATTGTAACCACAACTCGCATCAATAATATGACAAGCAGGAGTAGGGTGTTATCTCCGGGAGCCTGAACCTGGGTAAATCCTCGCTTGTCAGCCGTCGTGACCACCTGCACTCATCTCTCTCCCCATCAATCAACCGGGGTACACAACCCTGGGACTTGTCAAGTTAGCACCTCGTCAAGCGCGCCGTCCCCGCTGCCTCCTCATCCGCTCCGCGCCTTCGCTCCGCTTCGCCATTTTCCCCGTCCGGTGACGCCCCCGCATCCGCCGCCCGCACGGGGTTTGACACAATGCCTACAAGAACTTCCGCGTCGCTTTTGTGTCCGAGTTGTCCACCCTTCGAGGTGTTGCTACATACGCGTGCGAGTGCCTCTTCCGGTGCCGCGTTGTCGTGACCACCGTGTCCGTGTTGTGGTGCCCACCCGTGCGCGTTTTCTTTCCGGTGTCCGATTTCCGTGCTCCTACATGCCACGACTTCCCGCCCACTTCCACGACACCGACAAACGACGATGCCCTAGTTCCGCGACGGCTACTTCCCCGACGTCGACTACTTCCTCTACGGACCGAAGACGTCGGTTTCGAACCCTATCTCTCCCGATCTAACGTGCGAACACTAACCCTATACCTATTTTATTAGATATCATCTATCTTGAGAATATCGCATCATACTTGCATGTGTTGCATTTCTTGGGTTTGCGGGTGTAGCAAATCACCTAAATAATTCAATATGGAATGTGTGGGGTAATAAATATATAATGCCCCATTTAATTTAATTTAATTAGATCACCATGCCATGTGTTGCCATGCTAACCACATTTAATATTGCTGGTAAATAAATAACTTGCACCTAAATATTATTTGCCGGGAATGTTTTCCCGCTTAATTTGGATTAATTGTTTTTGTATTGCATCTTGCCATGTCATGCATCATTATCACATGATCATGCTGGATCTTTGCCGTAGTTATAAAATGCATCTTTTACGCGTTCCAGTGATTGTTGCTTCTTCGCGGATACGACGTTGAGATGTGTGAGCAACGACAAGATCTGCTTCCATGCGGGATTTCAGGCAAGCAAAGTTTGCTTGTTTACCTATAGATTGTCTTTCATTCCTGCCGTTGATCTCTGCTACCCTAGTTTACGATTCTTTATTGCGATCCCATCACATGTTATCCTGCAGCCTATACAACTTTATCCCCACATCCCATCACCTGTTGTATGTTTATCTGTTAGCCTTGCGAGTCGTAGTGCATGCTTAGAGTTGGTTGTGCGAGTCGTCAGTTGGTCTTTTATTTCATATGCTTAGTATGATAGATTATTCTACCTTAATAAAATGTTGTCTTATATTGGGGTATTATAATTAAAAGATAAGGCACCTGGCGGAAGTTCTTGCGAGGTGCTTTGTTCTGCTCAGTGTCGACCTAGGAACTGAGATTTTGTCCTCGGATCCAATTTTGAGCGCACTAACCACTTGTGGGAGGCCCTATGGAGCCCCCCTCGACTTTGAACGGATCTTCAGCTTGTCCATGTGCCGCAGCTAGTTCGGATTTTCCATTTGCTCATATCCATGTGCATGATGATGATGATTGATGAGAGGTTACATGATACGGGGGGTCATATAGGGGTGGTGTGCGCGAAGCGGACAGTTCCTACTGTGCTTTGAGCCGCATGGCGCGCAGGCACAAACTAATGAGTCCGCAATTGAGATTCGGCCGGACTCTTGACGCGGGTAACAACTCATATGGGTGGCACTTGGACTTGCTGTAGTGAAGGAACGAGTCGAGTTGAGAGGCCCTGATGCTTGCTTGGGTTGATCATACGAGTATGGGTACAGTAGTGCACCCCTGCAGGGTATAATCTTATCGATGAGCCGTGTCCATGGTTATGGACGACTTTGGTGATGATGCTGGCTAACAAGATCTAGACAACTTGCACCTAATTAATGTTAATTAATTTGACTAGTAATATAGAATTACTTTCACAATAAATTATAAATAAAACTGTTCAATGTGTGAGTTTCTCGAATTGCTTCCTCATACTTGGTTGAGGGGGTTAGTTCGAGAATGGGTTATGATTGGTGTTAGTTGTAGTTGTTTACTTATGCGCTTTCTCATCTCTCTCTGATTAGACGGAAGTCGTAACGTGTCTATTTAGGTTGCTAGTGCTGCTGCCGCTAAGTACACCTCCCCTATATTTTGGGAGATGGTGTAGAAAGTAGGCAAGTCGGCTTTGCTTGCCAGGGAGTGCCCTGACCCTCTTTTGGGATGTGCTTTATGTGCAGTCAACATGTTTGAAGTCTGACGACGTTAGCTTGGGAATCCCTCCGGCTTGGCTGGGCATGGATATGGCGCCATCGCTTATCTTCAGGACTCTTAGTCCAATTTGTATCTTACCCGTAGTCGGATACTATTCTGCTTCCGTTGTCATTTGAATCTTTGTATTGTATCATTTGTATCTTGACTCGTTCGAGTCGTTGTTGTAATATTATCTTTGTTGTATTTGTGGATGTATCGGAACTGTTCTAATGTTATCACAATTCCATCCACATAATGCGCATGTTTTGGCGTGCACATTATGTCTGGTGGGCGAGCTAAAATCGTTATTATGCGGATTTCGGCGGGAACGCTTAAATCTACATAGTACCGATTTTAGGGCGTCACAAAGTGGTATCAGAGCCTTGGTTTCGATCTCCTTGTTGTTTCGATACGATTGGTTATCGAAGCAGCGGGTCCGCAAATGCCTGTAGTATAACCTCGCTAACGGTCGATGTTTGTAGAGTGTCTAAATTATTTGACTAAAAGTTATTTTGAAAATATATCAATAGGTTTCTATTTACTTCTTACCTCAATTCTATTTCTCCTCTTACCTTACTTGTTTTGAGTCTCTTAGCTTATCCAACTTTCAAAGTTTTAGGATCCTACGTGTGGGTGGACGAATTCTTGCCTTTTACCCTATTAGGTTCGATCGGAGTCGTCTTCGTCGTGAGCAACAACCCCTTGTTAGTGGTGTCGAGAATTTCCACGTGAAGCAACAATCCCTTGTTAGTGGTGTCGAAAAGTTCATCACAAAGCCTGAAGACTCGATAGTTACCCCTCTCTTCTTGTGGTCTCGGCGTGGATCGCGGGACGCGATCCCTTGTTAGTGGTGTCGATTGTAACGCCCCTGGATTTATCCCCTTTTGTTTTGTGAGTTTTCTTTTTTTTTGCATCGACATAGCATCGCATTGCATCACATTAATTTAATTGTTGCATTTAAATTTAATTTACACAATTAAATCCAAATGCATTTCAAATTAACTGAAAATGTGTTATTTTCAAATCTTTTAAAAATGTTAAAAACTAGTTTATTAAATTCCCTAGTTAAAACTAAATATATTTTGTAAATGTTTCGTATTCAAATTCCTTTTCGTTTTTGTTTTAAAAATAGAAATCAGAAAAGAATAAAGGGGAGAGAAATAAAAGACCAAAAACCCATCTAACCGAAACCCTAGGGTTTCCCCTGGAAACTTGTTTCCCACCCCCGCAATTTTTGCAGCCGTCCCCCTCCACTCTCTTCTTTTTCCTTTTTCCTTTTTTTCCTCCTTTCTCTTTCTTTTCCTTTTTCTTTTCTTTCTTTCCTTCCTTTCTTCTTCTTTTCTTTCCTTTTTTCTCTCTTCTTTTCTTTTTTTTCTCTCTCTCCTTCTTCCTCCTCCCGCACGGGAGAAACCGCTCCCGCACGCCCTCACCATCCCGTGCTCCCTGAGCGCCCCTGCTCGCGTCTCCGCGCGCCGGCCGCCGCAGCCCCCCACGGCCGCGCGCGCCTCCTCGCGCCGCCCGCGCCTGTCCGAGCACCAGCCGGCCCGAGCCAGCACCCGACGCCCAGCTCCAGCGCGCTCCGCCGCCGCCGCCTCTGGTCGCCGGCCGTGCGCCGCCGTCGCCCCAGCCGGCCGCGCCCTGCTCCGCCGCCCCAGCTTGGCCGCCTCCCGCAGCCAGCGCCGGCCGCCTCCACGCCTCCTCCCTCGCCTCCCCACGGCCGGCCCACCGCCGCAGCCGCCAGCTCCTGCGCGCTCGTCGCGCCGTCCGCCGCCGCTCGCCGCCACGCCGCCGACGCCACCTCCCCGAGCGACGCTTCCCGGCCGCCTCGCCCCATCGCCCCGACCTCGCTCTGCTCCGGCCGAGCTCCTCCTGCACGTCTCCGCACCGCCCCGTGCGCCCATGCGCCCCGGCCTCCTCCGCCTCCTGCCCGGGCCCCTCCGCCGCCGCGTCGTCGTCCGCCGCCCCGCGTGCGTTCGTCCGCGCTGCAGCGCGCCGTCCCCGCTGCCTCCTCATCCGCTCTGCGCCTTCGCTCCGCTTCGCTGTTTTCCCCGTCCGGTGACGCCCCCGCATCCGTCGCCCGCAAGGTGTTCGACATAATGCCCGTAAGAACTTCGGCGTCGCTTTTGTGTCCGAGTTGTCCACCCTTCGAGGTGTTGTTACATACGCGTGCGAGTGCCTCTTCCGGTGCCGCGTTGTCGTGACCACCGTGTCCGTGTTGTGGTGCCCGCACGTGCGCGTTTTCTTTCCGGTGTCCGATTGCCGTGCTCCTACGTGCCACGACTTCCCGCCCACTTCCACGACACCGACAAACGACGATGCCCCGGTTCCGCGACGGCTACTTCCCCGACGTCGACTACTTCCTCTACGGACCGAAGACGTCGGTTTCGAACCCTATCTCTCCCGATCCAACGTGCGAACCCTAACCCTATACCTATTTTATTAGATATCATCTATCTTGAGCATATCGCATCATACTTGCATGTGTTGCACTTCTTGGGTTTGCGGGTGTAGCAAATAACCTAAATAATTCAATATGGAATGGGTGGGGTAATAAATATATAATGCCCTATTCCATTTAATTTAATTAGGTCATCATGCCATCTGTTGCCATGCTAACCACATTTAATATTGCTGGTAAATAAATAACTTGCACCTAAATATTAATTGCCGGGAATGTTTTCCCGCTTAATTTGGATTAATTGCTTTTGTATTGCATCTTGCCATGTCATGCATCATTATCACATGATCATGCTGGATCTTTGCCGTAGTTATAAAATGCATCTTTTACGTGTTCCAGTGTTTGTTGCTTCTTCGCGGATACGACGTTGAGATGTGTGAGCAACGACAAGATCTGCTTCCATGCGGGATTCCAGGCAAGCAAAGTTTTCTTGTCTACCTATACATTGTCTTTCATTCCTTCCGTTGATCTCTGCTACCCTAGTTTACGATTCTTTATTGCGATTCCATCACATGTTATCCTGCAGCCTATACAGCTTTATCCCCACATCCCATCACTTGTTGTATGTTTATCTGTTAGCCTTGCGAGTCGTAGTGCATGCTTAGAGTTGGTTGTGCGAGTCGTCAGTTGGTCTTTTATTTCATATGCTTAGTATGATAGATTATTCTACCTTAATAAAATGTTGTCTTATGTTGGGGTATTATAATTAAAAGATAAGGCACCAGGCGGAAGGCCTTGCGAGGTGCTTTGTTCTGCTCATTGTCGACCTAGGAACTGAGATTTTGTCCTTGGATCCAATTTTGAGCGCACTAACCACTTGTGGGAGGCCCTATGGAGCCCCCCTCGACTTTGAACGGATCTTCAGCTTCTCCATGTGCTGCAACTAGTTCGGGTTTTCCATTTGCTCATATCCATGTGCATGATGATGATGATTGATGAGAGGTTACATGATACGGGGGGTCATATAGGGGTGGTGCGCGCGAAGCAGACAGTTCCTACTGTGGTTTGAGCCGCATGACGCGCAGGCACAAACTAATGAGTCCGCAGTTGAGATTCGGCCGGACTCTTGAGGCGGGTAACAACTCATATGGGTGGCACTTGGACTTGCTGTAGTGAAGGAACGAGTCCAGTTGAGAGGCCCTGATGCTTGCTTGGGTTGATCATACGAGTATGGGTATATTAGTGCACCCCTGCAGGGGTATATTAGTGCACCCCTGCAGGGTATAATCTTATCGATGAGCCGTGTCCACGGTTATGGACGACTTTGGTGATGATGCTGGCTAACAAGATCTAGACAACTTGCACCTAATTAATGTTAATTAATTTGACTTGTAATATAGAATTACTTTCACAATAAATAATAAATAAAACTGTTCAACGTGTGAGTTTACTGAATTGCTTTCTCGTACTTGGTTGAGGGGGTTAGTTCGAGAATGGGTTATGATTGGTGTTAGTTGGATACTATTCTGCTTCCGCTGTCATTTGAATCTTTGTATTGTATCATTTGTATCTTGACTCGTTCGAGTCGTTGTTGTAATATTATCTTTGTTATATTTGTGGATGTATCAGAACTGTTGTAATGTTATCACAATTCCACCCACATAATGCGCATGTTTCGGCGTGCACATTATGTCTGGTGGGCGACCTAAAATCGTTATTATGCGGATTTCGGCGGGAACGCTTAAATCTACATAGTACCGATTTTAGGGCGTCACACATACCAAGTTAATTGAAGGTAGCTAGCGGTTAATGTATGGTCAAACTTAAACCAAACAAATCCACAACAAGCAACCGGGTTGAATAAAAAGCTATTTATCATGTAAATACAAAGCAACTGACAGCTTAAACACATGATACATAGGCACATAGCATTATTACACTACAAATAAAAGCATCAGATAAAACAAGCTAGCTATCATGTTCTATCAAATTGGAGCATACACCACATCTAACCCGTCAGTGCCCTAGTCCAATAATTTTAGTGTAGAGGCCCTCCTTATTATAAGGTAGCGACCTCCTGTGTATAGTGCTAGTCCCTGGATCGACTTGCTAGCACACACAGTTTAAGATGAAGTACCATTACATTGCATCAATATTCATTACACGATGATCTAGAAATAAAAGGGTTCGACACAAGGTGCATAGCTCATGGCTAGCTCACCGAAATAAACACACAGCGGAAAGCAAATGGATAAGTGAGCTCCATCTTCATCATGTGCCACAGGCAAGGCATGTTGGTTGGAGACTCGCAACCCTAACAATCTTTACTCCTCGTCTGAGGGTCCTGCAATGGTGAGTTGCAGCCCATACTATATTGGGTCAGCACAATTGAATTTTGGTGGCAAGATGACACTTAAAAGCTAAAGTTACTAAGACTATATCTACATGCATATTTGGCTCGGTGGAGTTTGAGGCTGATTTGCATAAAGCCAGTTTTGTCCTATCATTTATAAAACAACTTTTCATCTTAGACAAAGAGTACCACTGATGGACAACAGTGAACACCTTTGACAACAAAGAGTACCACTGATAGAAAACGGTGAACAACTTTGAAAACTACTCACAACGAGCACCACCGATAGAAAGCGGTGAGCTCTCCCAAACCCTTGTTCGCCCATCAAATTTTATTAAAGAAATGAGGATGAGGAGATCTTCAACATCTGCCCTGTCTAGTTGCTCAATTGTCCATAACCGGGGACACGGCTAAGTATACTTATTTTTACTCTCGAGAGGGTGTGCACTTTCACCACAAGACCCAATCATTCCTCCGTCCATGCCACCCAATTATGAAATGGAAAAGAGAAGACTGAGACGAGACCTTTCCGAAGTAATTCCCCGAGTCACAACGCGTGACCCGAACCAACCTATCATCCCCCTACATCTGCTGGTCACGACGGATCGGGGTCTCACAACATGTATGGTCAAGACAGAGCCCATTTGACAAGTGGTTGCACTAGAAGCCACTAAACAAGGTGCGTCTACAATCTCTTTAATCCTGGGTGACTTTCCACATTTGTGCGCTTCCACCAAGGGTAATTACCATAGACATGAACCATAGACATGGACCCCCTGAGTAGCCACCCACCATGGTTCTCCAACCAGCACCCAGGTAGTTCATTAATTAACTTCATTAATTTTTCACTATCCAACTAAACAAAACATTTTCATTGCTGGGCTAAGCATCCTACTAAGTGTTCTTGCTTCTAAGCTCACGGTGGGGGATAGCTAAACACTACATAGGAGCATAGCATAATATAGAACTGCACACAACTCCTAACATGTAATACTACAGAAAAACACTGCTATGCATATAGTGAAAATAATAGGTGGTTTATGAGCGTCACTTGCCTTTTGATAGTTTGTCGTTTCTCACACTCTCTTCAACGAAGAACGTTTCACTTCGTTCAATCTATACGATGAAATGAAATACAATAATAAACAATTCAACAAACACATAACACAAAAATCAAACATCACAATAATATGTTCAACATTAGTTGTTTTAGTTCATTTATATTTTATTGTCACGTCTTATCACATAATTCAATTTACGAAAGGAATTAATGTGATAGGACTTAAGGTTTACTGGTTGTGGTCCGGGGATGGTCTAAATTCAACTTGTACATTTCAAATTTGAATAGGTATAAATATTATTTCAATATTTTAATGTTTGATCATGTTCAAAATATTTGGACAATACTTCTATCAAAAGGAAATAATAACATTTTCAAACTATGGTTGTGATTTAAGAAAGGCACAATATTTTAATCAACTTCATATGTTTATGAATCATATGGATCTAATAAAGTTTAGCATTGGTTTCTTTAGAACTAAAGTTATTTTAGTGAGATTTTGCAAAAGATTTCCCATTAACATGATTTATAGAATTTAAGTTATATCTAAATTACAAAAATTGAGTCTCCAATTTATAAAACAACATAACATTAGTTAAAATTATTTCTAACAGTGTCATGATGTTCCACAAGTTGAAAGATTCCTAAAAACATTTTATTTACATTTTTAGGATCTATGAATTTGAATCTATCTCCAATTTACCCAAATCATCCTTTTCAAATTTGAATTAATTTAAACTAGTCAAATTTTAATTTTGACAGTGCTAAACGATTCTACACATCGAGGGCTTTCTATTGGTATAAAGTTTATAAAATTTGGCTTTGTGGTTCAAAAGATATGATGGTTTGAAGTGGCAGGGGTTTTTCTGCAAATAGTCATTTTAATTTCTATTCGGATAAAGTCCAAACAGAGCTAGGCTACGTGGCTTATTTTGATTGGTTAGAACTATGGTCAATGGAGGCCGTTAGATCTCACTTAAAATGAACGCATCGGATCGAAGGATACCTCTTCGAAGCGTTTTCTAATCTGGACCGCACATTTTTTTATCAGACGGCTCTTGGAGGTTTCCACCTGGTGGCGGCGCGGTCTCGCCGGAGACGATGAAGACGACGGCGCCGGCGCACAGAATTCGTCGGAAACGCTGCTCCGGTGGTCCTTCAGGATCCAGGAGGCGACAGAGAGTTTCCCCTCGTCACGGAGAAGTCGATGGACGGCACGGCGTTGACCTCCTCTTCTCGAAACGGTGAGGAGGCGAGGTTGGGAAGGCACCGCGTCGGTGAACTCCGGCTCGAAATCGTTTCCCTCTCTTGGGCTGCGGAATAATTTGAAAAAAGCGTCATAGAGAGGAAGAAGGACATGGCCTATGAGGTGGAGGGGGTCTCGGGCTCCGGGCGTTGCTCACCTCGTTGGGATTCAAGAAAGGTGCGGCGGCGGAAGGAAACTCCGGTGAGCTTTTACCGTGGCTTGGGGGCACGAATCGGAGGGGAAAGGAGGGGAAAAGGGGGCCGGTGTCTCGGGGATTATAAGGAGGCCACGGGTCTGTCGTTTGGGGCTCGAGGGAGTGGGGAGTGGGGCGGAGTGGAGCGAGGTCGTGGGGGCTTCTCCCGGGTCGTGGGCGGCTGGAGGTTGGGGATGACCCCGACTGACGGGTGGGTCCCGCAGTCAGTGAGAGGAGGAGAGAGAGGGCCGCGGTGGGCTGATATTGGGCCTTTGCGCCTCGCGAGTACGGTAGATAGGTGCTGGGCTGGCTGGTGCTGGTCCGGTTATCTTTTTTTTTCTTTTTTTTTCCTTTTCTGTTTTTTCTTATTTCTTCTATATCCTCTATTTTATTTACCCAAAAGATATCAAACAAATTTCTATAAATTTGTAAAACTCAGATCTATCTTTGAAAACATTCAAACCCATGTTTTCAATGTATTTCAATTTATAAACTTTTCAAATAACATAATTTAACAGTTTTTGTGGAGTTTAAAATAGAGTTTTTAATAAAGAATTTATGTCATAATAAAATCAAGAAATAGATCACAAATTCTTATATGTAAAATAAATCTTTCTAACGAAAATAATTTTGTACATACACTAATGGGTGTGAGAGCTATCTTGTTCGTTGACATAATGTTCTCTGCTTTGAGATCCGTAAAAGAGGGGAGAGAGAAATGTCTTTTTCAAATTTTATTGCATTTCCTCAAATGCTGCTATTGTGCTAGATTGGACATAAAGTCAACAGAGCCCACGCCCACGCCCAGGATTCCCGAAAATCACTATTCCCTAATATTATCTTTTATTTTATTTCCTCACTAGATTGGACATAAAGTCAACATCAGCAGGGGGAGAGGAATGTTCCCTGCTCGCATTGAATCTGAGTATCGTCCCTCTCACGACGAGGACGACGATCATCACGGCGTCGCTGGCTGGCGTCGATTTCTCGCCGGAATCATGGCTTTCTGCGTACATTGCAGCACTGTGCATGCGGGCATTATGCATTTTATTAGTTCGTGTCATCGAGATCGACGTAAACTAGATCACGTTGGTGGGCCGATTTAGGCATATTCATGGTCACAAAATATTGTTTTTGTTGTAAGTCAGCGAGGCATGGGATCTTTAATTAAGAAGAACATGCACAAATCAAGACAAACGTAGTATATATATTCCAAATTAGCCTAGTTACTAGTCCTATCACTAACTTCGATCATTATCCGAACTAGCTGACATCAGTACTCCTAATGTCGTGCATACGAGCTTAACAGCATCAGGGTATCCACAGGCAAACTCCGTCAATTAATTGCCAGGTTGCTTGATTTATCCGAGTTCTGAAGTCCAAAAAACCAAATAATCACATGCATGCAGATTAGTTGACGATTATGGGCGGCCGGCCTCGTCGAGGCCAGACGGCCCAGACAGGATGCACGAGGAAGAAGACGACGAGCAAGGCGAGAAGCTTCCTTCCAGCCAACCGTGGTGGTCGTCGTCGTTGAGGTGGTGGACGCCGGACGGCGTGGCGGCGGTGAGGCCGAGGAGTAGGTCGACGAAGGCGCTGACGATGAGCGGGTGGTGGCGCTTGGCGTTGACCCGGAGGTACCACACCAGGAGCTCCTCCAGCGCGTCCCAGCAGCGCAGGCCGTGCGCGGACACCATATCCTCCATGGACGCCAGGAATTCCAGGTACGGGTCCACCGACTCTACCGCCACCGCCACGCTGTCGTCCACCACCAGCGACTTGCTACCATCTCCTTGCCGTTTCTCCTTCTCGGACAGCGTACTACCGGCCAACGAGGGAGTCCGAGGCCACAGGCGCGGGCATGATGGAGTTGGTCACCGGCCGGCCCTGGTTGAAGAAGAAGCGGTCGGTGGACGACATGGTCCGGCTGAGGCTGCGGACTACGGTCTCCGACCACTCGTCCTCGGCACGCATGCAGTGGCCGTTGAGAATCCGTCGTCCTCCACAACCACCCACTCCTCCTCCCCGACGTCCTCCGCGTCGAGGCCGGAACACGACTCGCCGCCGTCGGGGTCGAAGTAGACGAAGCTGCTGGCACGGGTAGGCGAGGCGCGAGGCTCCCTGCCGGTGCGGAAGGAATCGGTCTGAGGGTCCCCACAAGGCCGGCCAGGGCGAGGAGTGACCGGCCGATCGGGACCTGGAGAAGACGTGAACGCTCGCGATTGGACAGCTTCTCCTCCATACCACTGCGTCACGCCCGGTATGGCCTGTGAGGACGATAGCACTGTACACGCACGCCATGTCGCTATTCTACTCAAAGCACCCTGAACCGCGCACACGCCGGAAAACAAGCCAGACTTAACGGAGAAAGGTACAACAACGATGTGACGGATTAATTCGACAACCCTCCCTATAGGGAGCCAAAATGTTTCAGGGCACAGATCACGAGGAGGCAACAAACGATAGCTCCCATACCCATTAGTGCATGTATAAAATCCACTTTTCAAAATCAAACACTTGATTCAAAACTATATTTAAAAATAGAAAATGTTCCAGATAGTTTAGTGATCATAAATATTTATCTAGGGTTTATCAAGAACCCAAAACATATTGTTTTGAAATTTCTAGTTTTAAACAAAACATTTTTAAAGCATTAGGTATACTTTAGATAACTTGAAGTACTTTGCAAATATAGTTTTAGGGTATAAGAAATATTTAGAATATTTTTTTATAGATCCACACTCAAGCTTGAAATAAAGTTTACCTCATTGTATTAATATCATAAAACATTTGACTAGATCAAAATAATCCTTTTGAGTTGATCTTCTAGGATAAAGGTGATTCTATTTTAATATAAATTAAAAGTTTTAAATTTTAGTGAATTTTTAAACATTCCAAAATTTTGGGATGTTACATTTAGCAAGCAACCCCTATAATCGCACATGCATAGGACAAACAACACCTGCATCGGCTATGGGAAAAATACCGAAACCTTAACTAAATCACCCTAACACTCGGCAAATACACCATAGATCTACGCATGGATATATATGCAATGTTGGAGCCACGCCACACAGCTCCTTCTTGTACCTCTGAGCCGTGCCTCACAGCTCACACGGGAACAAGGAGACACAGGAGTTTTGGCCTTGCGCTGCTCACAGCTACAAGTTTTCCGCTCTCTTCTCGTTAATTAAACATGTTGATTACAACCTTAGGGCATGTACAGTAGTTAAGACGGTATCTGTCTACAGCAGGTCTCCATGTCATCTGTAGACCGCGTTAAAGACATCCTATACAACAGCTTGTCTTTTTAGGGCATGTACAACAGCATCCAGTCAGCTGTCTGCAGCGGGTGTCATCTAGGATTTTGGGTGATGTGGAGAGGAAAGAGGGAAGAGAGAGAATAGATCCGTCGGTAAAAATACAGACGGTCTACGCCCCTGAAAAATCGGTTCTTATAGACGGCTTATTGCCGTTGTATGGATGGCGTCGGTAAACCAATCAGTTTCCTCTTGCATGCAGCCAGTGCCTAGTTGACGCGTATGTGAGCAGTTGCCTCCGCTCACACCTATACAACAGCTTGTCTTTTTAATCGTCTGTACAATTTCAAACGGAGGCAACTGCTCACATACGCGTCAACTAGGCACTGGCTGCATGCAAGAGGAAACTGATTGGTTTACCGACGCCATCCATACAACGGCAATAAGCGGTCTATAAGAACCGATTTTTCAGGGGCGTAGACCGTCTGTATTTTTACCGACGGATCTATTCTCTCTCTTCCCTCTTTCCTCTCCACATCACCCAAAATCCTAGATGGCACCCGTTGCAGACAGCTGACTGGATGCTGTTGTACATGCCCTTAAGTAGACTCACGCACGCACGGTTCAGCAGCCTACTCCGGCCACTAACACCACGCACCCATGCACTCACACAACCGGATAGCAGAAACGCAGCGCCCACGCAACGCCCTTCCCTCACGCGTACACGATCTCCTGACGACCCGGCCGTCTTCATCCTGGGAGCTACGAACTCCGTCATGAGACTCGGTCTCCACGCCACGCTCCTCTGCTGCGATCACCAACGACCCCGACCTGACCAGTGGACATGAACGCAAGCACGAACTCAGGCGCCACCGGCACACACACACGCACGCCATCCGATTTGAATCCTGACGGACCGACGAACCTAACAACGGATCCCTAAATAGAAGAAACGAATGTGCCCGACTGTGGCTGATAACTGATGCGCAAAGGCAACGTGCTGGGTCGGCGACGAACCGCTGGAGAACGCTTGCAGCAACGAAGAACACGCGAAAATTGAAACTCCTTTCCGCCAGGATGGACATATATAGAGCGATTGGAGCGAATATGTGGCGGTTGGGGACTCACCCGGGAGCACAGAAGCCGTGCGGCGCCGCTCGGACGGAGGGGAACCGTCGAAGAGGCTCGTAACGGCGAAGAAATGTGAATCGCCAGCGGTTCGCCCAGTGCGAGTTGATAGCATAGAACTACTAGTATTGAGACGTTAATGTCAAAAAATTACCACTTTCATTTTAAATCGCATGAAACTACCCCATTTTGTCGAAGTTTTCTCAGCTAGCCTAAATTGTCGAGTGAACGCGAATTGACGACCGTCCGGACCCACCTGTCAGGCTGACAACTAACACATAACTTCACAGTGGGACCAGTTGAATAAAAAATCTGACAAAAAAAGAAAAAAATCCTAATCCCGTGACTTCCTCGCCCGCGTCGACCAGCAGCCGGTCAGCAGCACAGCGCGCAGCAGCACAGCTAGCACACCACAGCGGGGCACGACCAACAGCATAGCTAGCACAGCGCAGGGCACGGCAGCATGACCATCGGGGCACGGCGACCGGCGATTAGGCAGCAGCGTTTGGCCGGCCAGCAGGGCGCGGGTGCTCCGTGTATGCGGCCAGCAGCGCGGCGCGCGTGGGCGCGGCCGGCCATGGCGAAGCCACGAGCGCGCAACATCGAGCAGGCGTGCACGCAGTGAAGGAGCTGATGCGCGCCGGGACGGGCACCTTCCTCTGCCGCTCCACCGCCAAGCGCCTGCGCCGCACCGTCGAGCCGCTGCTCCCCCTCGTGCACCAGGGCGGTCGCCACGCGCTCCGCAGCAACGCCGAGCTCGGCGAGCTCGCCACGCAGCTCAGGGAGGCGCTCGACCTCGCGCGCCACGCCGACGCCGCCCCGCCCGCCATGTCCAGGAGCGCCGGGAACGCGAGCTTCCGGCACCCGGGCACCAGCCCCCCCAACGCCTGCGCCTTCCTCGACAGCGCCGGCGCCGCGCAGCGCGCGGAGGTCGAGCCAGAGCGCTGTCCTGGCCGCAACAACGGCGGCGACGTGGGCGTTCTGGCGCGGTGCATGCGGCTGCGGCTGTGGGAGGCGAGGGAGAGGACAGCGCAGCTCCAGCGTGAGCGGCCCCGCATGGTGACGGTGAGCGCGCGGTCGAGGTCATCGGGGGCCAATTGGACGGAGAGAGAGGGCCTTGACCCGGCGAGCAGGCGGCGGAGGAGATCGGCCCGCTACAGTCAATCCTAGATTTATTATTTTTTTCCTTTTCTCAGATTTTTTTCCTTTTCTTAGATTTTTTATATTTTTTTATTCGACTAAAAAGAAGGTCCCACTGTCAGTTCGTAGATTATTTGTCTAACTTGGCCACCTCAGCCAGACTGGTAGGCCCGGACTGTCAGATTCGGTGTCAATTCGCGTTCAGTCGACAATTTGGATAATCTGAGAAAACTTCACCAAAATGGGGTAGTTCTATGCGATTCAAAATGCGAGTGGTAGTTTTTTGACATTGACCCCTCAATACTAGTTTTATGCTATCAACTCCCCCAGTGCTGAGAGAGGAGGAGAGAGAGCGAGGGGAACGGAAATGATTTTTTGGCAGAAAAAACCGGATATAATTGTCCACTCACGCACGACTCTCTCAGGTGACACTGATGACCGGGCTCCACCTGCAGACAAGGGGAATAAGAGGTTCTACTCGATATATTAGGAATATTGGTGTGTCGATACAGGTAGTTCTAGCCGATCTCACCGAGATCCAACCTCGCTACAAGCACGACTCTATCGTTTACTCTCTAGTTCATCGATGCCTAACAAGGTTCCACCTACTCTCCTCTTAACCTCCTTCGCACGGCAGTGCTTACATGGGCTACTGGGCCCAATCCTGGCTTGCAAGCCAACTAGGCTTCCGTGTTACTCTCGTGTGCCTTGCTTCATTCCTTGGTGTTGGTGTCGATGTCGAGGGAGACGGAGGGCCGCTGACATCCCCTACCCCTTAAAAACCTGCTTGTCCCCAAGCAGCAGCGTCGGGGAATTGTTGTTGCAGCGCGATCATGTCCTCCCATGTTGCTACCTCCGCCTGGGAACCACTCCATTGCACCTTCACTTGGACGACGGTGGTGTTACCGTTCTGGCGCACCCGACGAGCTAGAACCTGCACTGGCACCTGATAGAACGCATCAGGGGAAGGCAGTTGCGATAGTACCTGCTGTCCAGGTCCCAAGCACGGCTTCAATTGCGACACATGGAAGACGGGATGAATCCTTCTATTGCTCGGCAACTCCAGACGGTAAGCCACCTCGCCAATGCGCTCTAGAATCGGAAAGGGTCCAAAGAACTTGAAGGATAATTTATGACAAGCTCGTTTCTGCACTGATGATTGAATGTAAGGCTGTAGCTTGAGAAAAACCAGATCACCCACAGCAAAAGTGCGCTCTGAACGATGTTTATCTGCTTGGTGTTTCATCCTCTGCTGCATTCTCAACAGATGCATCCTGACTGAGCTTTGAATCAGCATGCGCTCCGCAAGCCACGACTGAACATCATCAGGAGCAATGCTGTCAGACGCGGTCACCCCAAAATAACGCGGTTGCCGTCCGTAAATCACTTTGAACGGTGACTTCCCCAATGACGAGTGCCAATTCGTTTTATACCAGAACTCACACAAGGCAACCCACTTGCTCCACTGCTTTGGATGAGCACTGATGAAGCACCTGAGATAACACTCAATGGACTGGTTCACCCGCTCGGTCTGACCATCTGTCTCAGGATGATACGCCGTGCTCAGACGAAGATCAGTGCCAGTTTCTCTGAAGATGGCTTGCCAAAAGTTACTGGTAAAAACTGGATCACGGTCGGAGACGAGTGTCAAGGGCAGTCCATGCAACTTGTACACATTCGCGACGAACAATTCTGCCACAGACAGAGCAGTGTACGGGTGTTTCAATGGCATGAAGTGTGCGTACTTAGAAAACTTATCCACCACCACTAGCAAGCAATTGTACCCATTGGACGACGGCAAACTGTCAATGAAATCCATCGTCGCCATATTCGACGGCCCCGAAGGCACTGGCAATGGCTGCAGCAGTCCCGCTGGCAAAGTCCTCTCCGGTTTTGCTTGCTGGCAAGTATGGCATTGGCGCACCGCATTACGCACCAACTCCTTCATTCCCGGCCATTTAAACAATGCAACCATGCGTCTGTAAGTTACTGGAAACCCGGAATGTCCTCCCATCGGGCTCGCATGAAAAGCTCCCACGATCTGCAATTTCAATGCTTCGTCATCGCCAATGCAGATGCGACCATTGTAACGCAGTATCCCATCCTTCTGAACGTACTCATTGTCCCTTCCCTGATTCATAGCTGCATGTTGACGCAATGCTTGCACTTTCGCGTCCCCTATATAACTGTCCACGACCATGTCAAGCCATACTGGTTGTACTGTTGATATAGCGAAGATATCAGAACTAGCCGTTGGCTTGTGTGACAGTGCATCGGGGGCGCCATTATGGACTCCCTTCTTGTACACCACTTTGTATTGCAAACCCATCAACTTGGTCAGGGCTTTCTGTTGCCACTCCGTATGCAGTCTTTGGTCTGTCAGGTGGACCAAGCTTTTGTGATTAGTTTTTCTTACAAACTCTCCCATCTGCAAGTACGGCCGCCATTGTTGCACCGCCAATAAGATAGCAAGGTATTCCTTCTCATATACCGACAATCCTCGGTTTCTTGGACCTAAAGCTCGGCTGACATACGCCAATGGATGGCCCTTCTGAGACAGGACTGCCCCAATGCCTACATCGCAGACGTCAGTCTCGAAAACAAACTGACACGCGAAGTCTGGCAATGCGAGAACTGGAGCTTCTGTCAGCGCCTTCTTCAGTGCCTGGAAAGCTGTCTCCTCCACCTCTGTCCATATGAACTGGACACCCTTGCAGAGCAATCTCGACAGCGGCTGACTGATCACCGCATAGAATTCTATGAAGTTGCGATAATACCCAGACAGCCCGAGAATTCCCCTCAACTCTTTCAAATTGGAAGGCGTTGGCCATGAATAGATTGCTTCGATCTTGGACTGGTCAGTTGCAACACCTGACGCAGATATCACGTGCCCCAGATATGCCACTCGCTCCTGGGCAAAAGCACACTTTGATAACTTAGCTTGCCACACATCTTTCTTGAGAATTTCCAACACCTCTCGGACATGCATCACATGTTCCTCGTAGCTTGGACTGTAAATCAGTATATCATCGAAGAAAACCAATGCTGACTTACGGAGGACTGGTGCTAATGATGCGTTCATAGCTCTCTGAAATGTTGCTGGTGCTCCCGTGAGACCAAAAGCCATCACACGGAACTCATAATGCCCTTCATGCGTTTGGAACGCAGTTTTAAACTCCTCTCCGGGGGCCAGACGAATTTGATGATACCCCGCACGTAGATCAAGCTTTGAAAACCATTTAGCCCTAGTGAGTTCGTCCAGCAACTCGTCAATCGCCGGCAAGGGATACTTGCCTTTAACTGTCAGAGCATTCAGATGGCGAATATCTATGACTGGTCTCCACTCCGTAGCATTCTTCTTGACCATGATCACAGGCGATGAGAAATCACTGTTACTATGCGTGATCACACCCTGTGCTAGCATTTCCTTCACCTGGCGTTCGAGTTCTGTCTTGAGTTCCGGCGCCAGACAATAAGGTCAAAGGGACACTAGTCGGGCGCCGAAAATCAAAGGAATACGGTGATCATACTATCGGCTCGGTGGTAGACCTGTTGGTGTCGCAAACACCACAACAAACTCCTCCAGTAATTGTTGAATTTATGTAGTGTGGCTCACCGTTCGTTGCACTTCTTCCACATTGGCCAAATGGAGTTCACGCATCTGTAGTGACGCACAGTCACTCACAATACCTTGCAACACAACCAACTGTTCACCCACCTGAAATGCCAACCAACGCTTTCCCCAATGAGTCGACATTGGACTATGCTTAATCAGCCAGTCTAGCCCAATTATGCCATCATAACTATCAAGATCCAGGACTCTTGAATCCATCAGAGAAAGTGTGTCCTTGGCAAGACCACTCCAGGTTCAGAAATGTTGTGGTACTCGTCAGAATTCGACCACCAGCTACCTTTACTCGTAATCTATTTGGCATTACGGTTTCTCCTTGCAACTTGCTCGAGAATTTGCTATCAAGGAAACACGTTGAGCTGCCCGAATCCACCAAGAATACCATGTCACAACCTTGTACATTCACCTGCAACTGCATTGTCTTAGGAGCTGAACTATCTTTGTTGCAGGCTGCTGCCGACAACAGCATCGAGCATTGTTCACTTTCATCCGTCTCTGCAGGCTCTTCCACCTGATCACTCTGCTGCAAAAACTCAACCATTTCCTGCACAATGTGTAACTGGATCATGTTCTTACACTGATGATCACGTCCCCACTTCTCGCCACAAATGAAACATAACCCTTTAGCTCGCCTGTACGCTTTAAGATTGTTCCATTTTTCTTCAGTCTGTTGTTTTGCAGGTTCATGTGCCTTCCTTTCTTCAGCCGGTTTGTTCAACCATCTGCTCGGTGGTGGTGGTGGCAAAGCGACGAAGGTGTTCGCCTCGACGACCTTGCTTGCTGCACATTCAATGGTGTTGCGCCATCTCCCAGTTCCTCATACAGCAGAGCCAATGTGTAAGCTGCATCCAAGTCTTTGGGCTGCTGAATTGCCACCAGAACACGAACGGCTGGTTTCAGTCCGTCTAAGAATCTCGTCAGATAATGTATTGGGTCCGGCCTCGTTTCATACGCTGCAATCTGGTCCAACAATTCCACAAACTTCTGCACATATTCCTCAACTGTGCCTGTCTGACTAATATGGAACATTCTTTGCACTAGGACTTGGTGCTGAATCGTGTTTGTACTGCTTGTGTGAACTCCGTCCAAGTCGCGTGAGGAGTTTTGGGCAGAAAGGACTCCAACCAAGTTGCTGCCGCCCCAATGAACTGGGACGCAGCATATGAATTCCACTGCTCCTCCGGGGTGCTCCCCTGATGAAGTACTCCTCACAACGGCGTTGCCACAGTTTCGGGTTGGACCCATTGAAATGTGGAATTTCAACCCGGGGAGCAGATGACGAAGACTCAGTGAGATGTCGACCCGAAAAATTCAGACGAGAGGACAACAAGCTCTGGCCAACGAAATTACCTGCGCCCGGGGGTGGCGTGTGCGAAGCACTGGCCACTCCCCGGTAGAGCGTGTCCTCGCGGTGCCCGATTAGGCCGGACGAACCATTGATCAGCAACCTTGGCGATGGCTTCGCTGAAGTTGTCGCCGCAGGTGATGTGTCCGGACCGATGGCGCGATCCAGCGACACCGTCAGCCTCTCGATCTGAGAGGTGAGGCTCGCTTTGACCCCTTCCAGATCCGTGCCCATCTTGGACTGGATCGCATCCAGGTTCTCGTTGATCTTCTTGAATTGTTCATCGGCGTTCTTGACGAACACACAAACCGAATCCAAGATCTCCTTCTTGTACTCAAGAAATTTGCTCTCATACACCTCATCCGAGTCAGCCCGGAGAAGATCGTATACCTTGCGCGATTCCGGCGACATATCCTCCATGATTCGAACTCTGCTCCGGACGGCGAACCTTGTACGATGTTTGTGGCTGGGAAACTCCAGAGTTGTGGATCGTACTGGCTCTAGATACCAGATGTGAGGTTCTACTCGATATATTAGGAATATTGGTGTGTCGATACAGGTAGTTCTAGCCGATCTCACCGAGATCCAACCTCGCTACAAGCACGGCTCTGCCGTTTACTCTCTAGTTCATCGATGCCTAACAAGGTTCCAACCACTCTCCTCTTAACCTCCTTCGCACGACAGTGCTTACATGGGCTACTGGGCCCAATCCTGGCTTGCAAGCCAACTAGGCTTCCGTGTTACTCTCGTGGGCCTTGCTTCATTCCTTGGTGTTGGTGTCGACGTCGAGGGAGACGGAGGGCCGCTGACAGGGAAGGGGGTGCGCGATGCGTGGCACAAATCTCCACCAGCCGCCGCACGGGACAGACGTGGTGCGGCGCCTTATACTATCTCCCCATCTATTTCTATTCTATACCTAATAATAAAAGCAGGAAGGTTTCTGCCAAAATTTTCATGATCCTTTTCATAGACGATTTTGCCCTCCCAGCGAATCACGTATTACAGTCATTGCCACCGGTAAACAGAAAACGGTTCGTTCTTTTAGATAACAGGACAGCAGGAATCGATCCCCTTCCTAAGCACCTCACCTCACGTCACTGCGCCCAAAACTACCACGCACCGAGGCAAACTCACCTAACGACGGGGACGGCTTGCAGAGCTGATGGCGGCGGGCGTCAAGTCGACGCGTCGAAATACATCAGCTGCAGCAAGCACAACGGCAGGTGCCGGTGTCGGAGTGGTCGGGTTCGTGTCTTGGAGTGTGCTGCCTGCAAGCAGAACGGCGGGCGGAGATGCTGGTGGCCTCCGCGGCAGCAGGCCGGCCGGAACACGGGGCCACAGAGGGGTTGACGATGGGCTGACAGCACAGGGTCGCAACACATCACGGCAAGGAGAGAGCAGACCGGCCGGAGCATGCAGATCTGGCCGGCGGCGGCCGCGCGCTCACGCAGCACTGGACACAACGCAAGAGCCATGGTCTTCAGCATCGTATTTGGGGCTTTTTTCAATGTTATTTTTCTTCAGTTTTCGCGTCGTATTTGGGGCATTTTTCAGTGTTATTTTTCTTCAGTTTTCGTTACTAGAGTCTCTGAAAGCAGTAAGCAGAAAGGCTCAATACTAACCTCTGGCCAACAATCGATTCCCAGCGATTTGTCCTGCAATCGTACGTTAATAGCTTGCTGGAGTGGATCGATCAATTCCCAGCGATTTCCCATTCATTCATTCTTTCACTTGTAATACGTATGTTACCGGCATTTGTTCCGGCTTCTCTTAATGCAATTTGGCGCAGCGCTCGCTGCCGTCAGTCCAAAAAATGTGCTTGGTTTGCTGCTGTTTGGTTCATCTTTGTTTCCAGCAAGAGCAAACGGGTTCAACTACGAGATAAACAAGTCTTCACAAGAAGATCTGCTATTTTTTCAACTCAAACAACCTTGAAGAGGAACCAACAAGCTGTGATGTTCTTAGATTGTCATATTACGTGGTTATCTTTTACATACACATGAACTATTCATCGACGGAAGCCTCGGTGTTGTCAGTGTTTGAGCGAATGATAATGCAGTTTCACGATAATTTTTTTATCCCGGTGCAACGCACGGGCATGTTTACTAGTATATACTAAAAGTAATATACGGATGTCTAATAAAACAAACACGTTAAGCCACATCACCTAAATTAGTTTCAATGGTTAGATCTAAAATAGACGGTTAAGATTAAAAAAATCTATTATATACTAAAAGTAATATACGGATGTCTAATAAAACCACCACGTTAAGCCACATCACCTAAATTAGTTTCAATGGTTAGATCTAAAATAGACGGTTAAGATTAAAAAAAGTTACGTAACTTTCTGCACACAACTTATGTTGAGAGACGTGACCATGCAACACGTTGAACGTGACAGCCTGACACCCGCCATGTAACTTGTAAGACAAGGATTTTAATTCTTTTTTATTTAAATTTGAAGATAGATAAGGCAGCCGGTAACTAAAACACGGGCAGTTCAATTGTTTTTATTTTTAATAGAAGAATGATAGGATCCATCTTGCTATGTGGAGTTAGCTGCAAGTTACTAATACTCCCTCCATTCCAAAATAAGTGTCTTAAGTTTGTCTAAATGTGAATGTATCTAGACATATTTCATCTATAGATACATCTATTTTTGTATAAACTTGAGACACTTATTTTTTGACAGAGTGTACCAAAAAAAACAGTTATAGGTACGTGATAGCTGAAGGAGAAAAAAGTGTACGGTTAAACATGCTGGCAAAGCAGATTTACGTGGACTAGCTTTTTTTGTTTGGATGGTTCGCTTGGACAAGCTAATTACATGATTCCGCCAAATAAATACACGTATCTCCGTTAAAACCGATCGTAGCTAACCACTTTGATATGTGATGTAAAAGAAAAATGGTGACAAACGACAGGAACTGCTAAGATATGCACACCTCACGGATAATTAAACTGATCATTTAGTATATTCTATATTTTATTTAACCTCTCCCTCGGAGAGCTTAAAGCAATATCATAGTAACAAATTTATACAATAAAAAAATACTCTCCGTTATGATGAATCTACTAAAAATGATTTTTTTTATTTTAGATATTGAATATATATATATTTTTTGTGAAATTTTCTAAAATTTGATTTTGTCTCGTCGCCAGTTAAAATGAATGAAGTCACGACATTAATCGGACTAGATACATTGTTTCTATTACCGAGTACACATAAATGATAACTTTTTATTCGACTTCCATCATACCACTCTCACAAAATGCGTACGAAAGTTAGGAGTTCTGAGTCGTGAAATTTTATAATTAATTAATTACCAGCATAAGTCGCATTAACGATAGGAATGCCCCTAACAATAAAAAGATGCTGACACAAAGCTTGTGAAGTGGATATTCCGAAATAATGATACACAAAGCGTTAAAATCATAAAAAACAATGAAGATATAACATTAGGTGACAAACTAGCCATGAGAACATCTCTTACACTATATTTAATTATAGACATAGGCCAAGTCGCTTGATTGGTATGTTTCACATATTTAGTATTCACATGGTGTGTCAATACAATTTTTAATCCAAGAACATGAAAAGTTTACACTTAATTCTTATGAATTATTTTGACGGATATGCTTGCTTTGTATGAGAAACATATTTGAAATGTTGTACATGTCAAGAAAATAGATTTGGAATATTGTGCGTGTATTTTTCTCATGTAACGAAATCAACATAAGAGCACATGTTATTTAAATTGGATTAAGTGTTTGAACTATGGTACCGAAAACGGGTAAGAAAGGACACAAAACCTTGCCCCGGTACGTGATGGTGGCAGCCAAAAGCATTTTTTTTGCTCCGAGTGTCTTTCGGACGGGCGCAAAAAAAATTGTCCATAAGATACACGTAAGAAAGGACACATCATGTGCCCGCTTGTATAAGTAAATGAATAGAAGAAACTCTGGACATAGAAACCGGCAAGGTACACTCGAATTAATATTTAGGTATTTCTAGGAGGTAAAATAAAAATACATACATACACAAAATTCAAAATTTATTTATTATTAGTTATACCTAAAATTTATGACAAAGATATTTTAAAAAATATTAGAGTTTCGTAACATAGTTTGACACGTCTTGGTTGGAATGTGACAACTAAAAGGGAAAATAATCCAATTCAAACATGGTGGCAAATGAACTCCTTTTTCATGGTTTTTCCATTTAACACGTACTTCCACATGATAATAGTTGTCTCCGTTAAAAAAGAGTAAACTAAAAACATGGTGGCAAAGGATATGAGCTACTATGATATGAATAACTTGCATATAATTAAACTAACCACTACATATTTTCTAAGTTTAGGTAAAATCCAATTTTATAAAAACTGAACAAAGATATAGCAACAAATACCAGCAGTGAATACTCAACACTCATAACATTAAATTTGTATAATATAAAATACGGTAATTCTTATAATAATCATTTTAAAAAGGTTGTCTACATGCCTACATATATTTAATCAAACTTCACAAGGTTAAAACACAAGTTAACTATAAGCTGAGCGATAATATTATTTTCATGATTGAATACACATAATTGACAAATTTATTTGACACTCACGAGATCAGCCAACTCAAAAAACACCTGCAGAAATCTGGAGTCGTGGAATTTAAAAATTAATGAAGTGGTCGCACTACATACATTATTTTTTTATTATTAAATACACATAAATGACAAACATATTCGATTGCCATCGGACTAAGAATTTCACAAAACGCCAACAAGAGTTTGGAGTTTCGAGTCGTTTGTAATATAGATGACATGACATCATTAGTCGCGTTATCAACGGGAACGTGAGTCACACTAAAGAAATATTGTCTTAATAACACAAACATGGCCGATTCAACACATTTTCTCACCATAAAATATTTAATGAGACACAAAGCGTCAAAGCTTCAAATTTCTAAAAGATACAACATTAGTCGACACACTATCAACGAGGCCATCTCTCACACGATAAAATATTTTGTTTAGTGATACACACGTGTCCAAGTCACCAATACCGTGGATTGTTATGTTTCATATTTAATATCAACACGACGTGTCGACACAATTTCTAACATGTGGAAGTGACACGTCTACACTTATTTCTTTTAAATTATTTTAACAAATATGATTGCTTTATATGGTTGGTATATTTGGATTGTTCTATATATATTTCTGTCATGTAACAACATCAACATAAAAGCACATGTCATTCCAATTCGATTAAGAGTCTTGAAATAAACTATCCAAGCCATGTAGAAATGTTGCGTAACACATTTAATACACGTGACAAGATCAAGATAAGTGAAGAGTCTGGAAAACTTATAGTAGAAGTTCTCTAATTATGACTATCCTTATATGAACATGTTAATGAATATGCCTAGAAGAAAATAATTTATCTTTGACACTATATGTATAAATTAATGTCCAACGTTGCATCATGTTCATTTTTCTAAAATATGGCACATGGTGATATGGAGTGAATAAGGAGAGGAAGAAACAAAAGAACACTATAATTCTCATCATTTAATGAGTATATGATCTGCCTATTAAGGAGGACATACCGTTTCCTTTTGACCCAACAATTTTTTAATCAAAGATAACTAACCTGACATAATGATCTAACATTGTGTGTTAGATTATAGTTCACTTTACAACTCTAATATCACTTACATCGATTCTCCAACATATGGCATGATAATCCATAAAATCTTAAACTGCCAAAGATGTTACTCGCATATACATGATATTTGGATTACCAAAACATTTGTGATAGGTGTAGAACAATTTTATCTAATGCCACATGATGAGAAATAATATGATATCGATTAAATTATAATTTTATCGATTGAACACTTTTAACCAACGATAGATGATGCCCTCGCATTTGCGAGGGCCACCATGCTAGTTGAAGAAAAGGGAACGTGTATGTAGCAATATCGATTAGCAGTTATGTTTACGGTTTTGGGAGTTCTAAGTCGCCTGAAAACTCATGAGTTCTCAGTCACGTCCACCACCGTTCGATCATGCGCCAAGATGCGTGCGTTTTTCCTTTTTTCTTTCCCTTTTCACATTTTTTCCAGTTGCATGTGACCTGTAACTGAGATTTTTTTTTATTACAAACGGTTTGCAACTGAATTTTTTCCAGTTGCAAGTTGGTCGAAACTGATACAAGTGGGTTGTAACTGGATTTTTCGGTTATAAGTGGGTTACAACTGAATTTTTTCTGGAAAATTTTCGAATATAAACATTTTAGTCCAGAACTCATGCATACGTCATGCTTCGACCGAGAACTCACGAGTTCTCAGTCGACTGAGCTCTAGGCGCGCCCTTATGTTTAACACCAAACATGAGTTGCAAAAACAAGAATACGGTAGGGTATAGATGAACCAGAATAAATAAAGTCTTTGCCGAAAAAAGAAGCAATAAGGAAAACAGTTCTGGACATTCTTTTGGATGACTTAACTATCTGCAATTGCAGTGATCAACAGCTATAAATGTTGTCATTTCCGATGTCCAAAAATCACAGGTTCATGTGGCAAGGTCATTAATTCCATGACTGATAGATGTAACACAACCAGGCAAAATCGGGAAAAGTGATAAACACACCATTAGGCAAAGTGCAAGAGAAAATGACGAGGAGACTTGATTTAGGATACCGGACATAATCCACAGAACAAATAAAATATGATAAAAACGAAAGGAAGGAACGTAACAAAACAACGCGAAAGTACAAGAGAAAATGACGAGGAGACTTTATTTAGCATAGGATACACAATCCATAGGAAAAATTAAACATGGAATAAAGTATGATAAAAACAAAAGAAAGGAAAGTAACAAAAAAAACCTAGTCAATCATCCCAAGCACATCTTTAGCATCATCATCTGTCACCAAGATATCATAGGCCACTTTGGTAGCATCCTGTTCAGCATCCTTGAGGCCACTATGACACTGATCAGATGGAAACTGCTTGCCACCCACCTCCACAGTGCTTCTGAACTCAAGTTGATGATGTTCACATTTCGACTCAGTAAGGTAAACTGGCAACTTCAAGTTATTTCGTTGAGTCCACTCTTGCAAACGGTTTCTATAACTACATTTTCTGCATAGTAAAAAATTAGTACAATGGACCATTTATTAACTGGCCCCATTCCTATCACAAGACCTTGGACTCCAGAATAATGTGTCAGCAAATGATATACAAACACGCCAAATAACTAAAACTAGAAGAAAAATACGCGTCCGTGCTAATACGAACAATGATAGATTAAAAAAATTACTGAAACATACATATAAAATAGTATTAATAATTAAAAAATAGTACAACTCGATCACTACATAGAAGTAGAAGTAGAGAAGGGACACAATTATTTAGTTGTATTAAGGTTAGGAGTACACCACTTAACAGAAAGAGCATGACCCGATTTACAAGAATTTACACTCACTTAGATAATCAGACTCACTTAGATAATCAAGATGCGATAATTATGAAATGACATGAGAGTTAAATTATGTACATGTTTCTATAATGATATGTTTAAATTCCCGACAATCTACATACATTATATGATATGATGAACATTGGAAACTCAAAGAGTTAGATTAGCCATCAAGCTCATATAGTGAAGGTCATTGATGTGAATATAATAAAATCAAGTATATTTTCTGACATAAATTATCGCAAAATAAATAATAGTTGGCATAATTATGTCCTAACATATTTTAATAAATTGCATTGAATATGATCGATACTATATAAAAATAGAGGAACATTTCACCAATAAATACTAAGTAATTCACAAAAAATAGAGCAAACTGAGATTTTAAACATGCAATATTAATATGTGTATTGGATCTAGATTGTGTACAAAATATGTTATGAATACCACAAACTACTATATATTGAATTATAGGAATACAGTTCATTTAACATACAATTTATATGTATTACTGTGAGGCGTTGTAGGAAGTCAGCTCAATGACGCTGACTGGCCACCAGTGGGGAGCGCACTTAGCATGCAAGTTAACAATAGACCTGACATGCGACATTAGGATGGGGAGTCGACCAGTACTAATAGCTAAAGTGAAAGCGGTGGACGATGCGGGAGCCGATATGGGTGTTCAACTGCAGCTACTGTGAGAATTGTACGAAGCTAGCTCAATGACGTTGGGTGGCCACCAGAGGGGAACGTATGTGGTGTGTGCAAGTTAACAATGAACTTGAGGCTCCACATCAGGAATGGAGGTTTGTAGTCATAGGTGCTTGACGAAGCCAGAGGTGTGTGTGTGTGCAGAGAAGGGCAAAGTTTGCGTAGGGACGGTTGTTTTTGATACAATACGACTCGAGAGAGGCGGAGGGAGAGAAATGGTGTCATGTGGCATCAGGGATGAGGTGTCATGTTAGTCATGTAGTCACAAGTGCTTGACAAAGCTAGAGGTGTGTGTGGAGAGAAGGGCAAACTTTGCGTAGGGACGATTGTTTTCGGTACAATACGACTCGAGTGAGGCAGGGGGAGAGAAACATCGCCGCGTAGCACAGGTGGAACGACACTGGTGGACGCTAGACGTAGATAAGAGAGAGGGTCATCAGATATCATCGGTAGCTCCGAACTCACCGCATGTCATTTAAAAAAACGGAACGACATGTTTAGATTTTAATTTCATGAAATAAAACATACCAATGCGTGCACACACACTTTAGACATTTTTAGTATTTTTGTCTACACAAAAAGAGTAATTTTTAGAGAAAATGGAGCTTTTTCTAGATGGGAATCCAATTTTATTTCACCAAAAATTTAATAGATAAGTACAAATATATGTATATATTTAATACACTATTTTTAAACTGAAAAATTGTGAACTACAACTAAATATAATGTGAAATGTATAAAGTGAAATATAAGTGGGGTCCATCATTGATGTGGACATGTGGGAGAAGGAGAAGACTCTATTCCTAGTGAGCTTAGTATTCTTAGGAGATGTGAAGATGCGTAGTCTTACACATTTTTAAAAAGTGTATTAGCCCTTGGTAATTTGTTAGTCGTCTAACAATGGGAATGACAACATTGCTGACTCCACAAACTTGAAATAAATACCATTTGGGCTAGAAAAGGGTAACAATATAGTGACGAATTTGGTTGTGCGAGCGAATGGTAACGGGCTAACAACCCGTGACTCAAGTGTAGGGAGCCCTCCATGCAATACAGTGTTGAACAATAATCCTTTGCCAACTGTCCCCTTACCCAGATTATATCTGGCAGCGTGGCACACTTAACACAGGATGAGCCACCAGTGAGCCACGTTGAACTGCCTCATCTTGTAGCTGGACTAAAGGACTAGCATAGTAATGCACTAATACATAACACAAGGTTAAACGATTACACCACAGTTCAGCTAATGTTGAAATAACAAAGTACAGATGGGACCAAATAATACTACAAAATTAGAGAGGGAAAGAACCACCTGGTCCTCAGAAAAAGAACATTTATTTACCAAAACCAAGGGGACACTCGTTGCACTTCTTGTAAATCAAGATGAAACAATTTACACAAATGTAAACACAATCCACGAAATTACAGTGGTTAATCAAGATTAAACAATTTCACCTAATATCTCAAAAACCGCACACAAACCGACTAATCCACGCAATTACAAAGTGTTTTGCTTGGATGAGGGGTTTATTGCGGGAGACAAAACTCACAAGAAAGAAATTAATCTATATAGGCTCTAAGGAAGAGAAGTAAGCGATAATACAAGATCATGATGCTCTGAGCTCATACTAAGAACGTAGGCGTACGAGGTTGTGTTCCACATTGTGTGTTACGACAATCTTGTTATGAAGGTCATATTAATGGAATATGACAGACCTACAAACTACGAAGAAGAAATGGTGGACCTAAGTCCGAGAAATGGCTATGAGTCATATATGATCCGAAATAAAATCCATGTACGATTACACGATAATGACTTGGGAGATCTTCTTGATGGCATCTAGGATGTTAATAGAATATGGAATTTAATGAGAGAATAGACATTGAGAAGGATCGATTTGTCGTGAAAGAGTTCCGACAGATTCAAAAGTTGACCACATGAGAGTTTGTCTCAAGTGGTGAAGCATAAATCTATTCTGGGTCGTTTAGCAATTACTATAATTTCGAATGAGAAATTTATAGATGGATAAGAAAACCATGTTTCTTAATAGTGTCATTAGAAAGAGTTGTAATCAATACAAAAATGGTTTGTAATCCCGAAGATGCTAAGCATGTGTGCAAACTTCAGTTGTCCATTCATGGGCTGAAGCAAGCATATCGGAGCTTGAATCTTCACTTTGATAATGTGATCAAAGGATTTTAGAGTTGTCCAAAATAGTTGAAGAAACCTGCATTTGCAAAGAAGTGAGTGGGAGCAAAATAGCTTTTCTTGATCTTATATGCGGAAGGCATATTTGAGTGGGAGCTAAGTAGTTTTCCTTGATCTTATATGTGGAAGGCATATTTGAGTGGGAGCTAGGTGTCATTTATGATTTTGTATGTAACGACATGCTGAATGACACATATCCTCTAGTAGAGTGTAAAGGATTATTTAAGTGATTAAATTTTCTATGAAATGAAGTTAGGAGTATTAGGCATCCGAATTATAATTGTATAGATCGTAAGGGACTTAATAATATTATGTCGGAATATTTCCTAAGTTAAGATTCTGAAGTGTTTCAGAATAGAACAAGCGAAGAAGAGGTTCTTGCTTGTATGACTAGGTAAAATATTAAGTTTATCTTGGCATTTTCAGTAATAGCAAATGATGTTCGACATTATCTATGTATCAGACATAGATGCTATCAGACTGAAAGCTCGACTTAGTGTGACCCAAGTTCTTGGTTGAAGAACAAGTTCTAGAGTGATCCTTGTGTGGATCAATGAACAAACGTTAAATATATTTTCAGTGTCTATGAGAACTGAAGATATGTTTTCTAGTAAAGGGTAAGAGTGGAAAAATAACTTATCGTAAAGCAGTTACGATGATGCAAGTTATGACACTGACCCATACAACTAGAAATCTCATTTAGGAGATGTCCTTTATTTTGAAGATAGACATGGTTAGTTTGCGAAGTCGCATATGAATGCACTGTCGTATAATCTACATAGGTATAGAAATATATCACGACTTCATAAGTAGCAAGTGTGATTGGACTGATCAGTTTTTCGAGCGTAGGTGGTCCCCTTAATAGATCTCTTAGACTTTTAAGCCCCATGCTACGCGAATGCTCGAGTCTCACTCCATCCACTAGGATATATTTCACCGTCATCGTAAGATACAGGACGATGTCAAACTAGATGACATAGAAGTGTTGCAAAGCACATATAGTCTGTGTGAGATCTATTGACTGTATTCCTCTTTCACGAGACGAGCATGCACCAAGATGCTATGGGTGTTGAGCTTTTACCAAGTTGTAAACTAGATTAAGTGTTACTCTAGTGCAAGTGGGAGACTGAAGGGAATATGCCCTAGGCACTTAATAAACATAGTTTATTGGCAAGATCCCAATTGTTCATTATATGTTTTATACCATGCTATAACTGTATTAAGCGGAAACATGACATGACGCCGGTCGGCAATGGAAGTCATGTCGTTGGTTGAACGATGTGATGGACATACCCAGTATTTATAGGACATAGTTATTACGCCTTAAGACCGTGAGACCAAGTCTTATTGTTATTCCTGGAAGATACTTTGATTGCACCAAACGTCATATCTTATTTAGTGTGACAATAACGGTGATACTTTTGGGTATCAGAAGGGGGTAGTTGAGACGAGGGGTCAACAACGGGATTTGTCAGTCCGCATAGCCGGATAGATACTCTAGGGCCCACTCGGTGAGATTATGTCAAATGAGTTTGCAAACATTTGACTAGGTCACCAGCTAACATAATATCATGGACGAGTAGAAGATAGTGTTGTCGGTAACGCGATCATGCTAGGTATGGACATATCTAAGAATGATGCTCGGACACGCTAAGTATCGCCATGACAAAGAGTTTCAGACTAGACGTCCAGGTTAGATAGATGAAAGTCATTCGTTATATGACATGGATTAATTCATGGGGTCCAGGCCTACGAGTTAGTCATTGATCGGAGAGGAGTCTCGATCATGTCTGTTATTATATCGAACCGGTAGGGTAACACACTTAAGGTATTTCGACAAGACAACCGGAAAGGAAAGAGATCACCAGGAACGTCCCTGGAATGGTCTGATGGAGATCGGGCATCGACGAAATAGTGTTCGGAGCTAGAATAAATTATATAAAATATGTTTGATATTAATTAGTGTAATTAATGTTTAAATATGATTATACATATTTATTTTCGAATTTTTAAAGGCTGGTTTCCCTAAATGGGCCTTCTGGTGGAAAGAAGACCCATGGGGGGGGGGGGAGTCCCCCCCAGGGCTTCGGATTGAGGGAGGGCCGGCCTAGGTGGGCCAAATGGGGCCCACCTAGGGCCGGCGCACTGCCGTAGCCGCACCAAGCCATGTGGGATAGTCCCACATTGCCTGAATAGGGAGGTTGGCTCCCCCCGGGAGCCTTTATAAGAAAGGGCACCCCTGGCCTTTTAATTCACCAATTAATTCCCCAATTCTCTCTCGATCTCGTGAATCCCTTTGTCGGAGTTGCGCCGAGTTGAGAGGGGGATCCCTTCCACCATAGCCCGCTGTCGCGCTGCTGGTGTTCCGGTCCAAGTCTTCCGCAGCTCGTCCTGGACTGGAGCTTCAGAGGCCGTCGTCTCCACCGTATGTGTGTAACGCCCTGCGAGGTGCTGTGCTAGCGGTGCTCTGAGGCCTACTTCCTCCACCCGACCTTGAGGTCATCTTCGTCGTCTTCGTCGCCCCGAGTTCTTCGCGACCTAGAGGTCGGCTACATCGTCTTCGTCGTCAACGCTTGTGGGGGAGCGTAATCCCCGCTATTCGGTCTACGAGGGTATGTATTCCTATCTCCGCGGTACTTCTATATCTGCATAGTGTAGATCTTGGCTAGTTTAAGGATATCGTTGCTAGGATTTTTTTGTTTTCTGCACACGATCCCCTTCAGCACGCACCCGCAACAAACAAGCAAACAGGTTGGCCAACATCGGAGCAGCAAAGGCGCATGTACCGCCAGGTGTTTTCTTCAAGCGAGTAAACCATAGATCAATCAGAAGATGGCACCCACAGGCCACTCGAACAATAGAAGTCCTCAGCAAAAAACCAGACAAAGATGATCCTCCACTCAAAACAGTTACAACCATTACTGATAGGGCGACGTCAAGCAAAAACAAGATGAAAGACGCAAATTACATCACTACTATCTTCAGTCAAGGAATACCAAACAGCATCATCATAAGCAGCAGGCACAAGACGGAGGAGCGAGACACAAAGCCACCACCACCACTCGAAGCTCTTGCAGCAAGACTTATCATGCTATCACAAATAGATTCATTCCATGGGGAGTCCCTGGCAAATTCTGCCTCCTTCTTTCCTTTTAGTTTGGATATTGTCTTCACAAATGTAAACCAAGAAGGATAAATACCATCGGCAAGATAGTATCCCTTTGTGTAATCATGCCCGTTCACAATGAAGTTGCAAGCGGGAGCATCGCCTTCGGCTAGCCTTTGAAGAAGATGGGACCTCTGCAAAATGTTGATATCATTAAGCGTGCCCGGCAAACCGAAAAAGCAATGTCAAATCCATAGATCTTTGGATGCAACGGCCTCGAGCACAATTTTTGGATCGCATCCCTTGCCGCAGTACTGCCCGTGCCAAGCTTTTGGACAGTTCGTCTATGTCGAATGCATACAATCTATGCTGCCAAGCATGCCCGGCCAACCCCGCTTATCATTGGCAGCCATCAACCTCTTCGTGTCATCTTCGTTGGGTGCTCGAAGATACTCTTTGCCGAACACCCGAATGATCGTTTTCACAAATGTACGAACCAACTCGATCGTTGTATCCTCACCAATGCGAAGATACTCATCGGCATAGTCAACCGGAACTCCATACGCAATCACTCTCATTGCGGCCGAGATCTTTTGGTGAACACTAAATCCTAGCAAGCCCGCACCATTCCGTCGGCGGGTAAACTATCGGCAATTTTCCTCACACGCCTTCACATTCTTCACAAAAAGGGAGCGACACATTCAGTACCTTCGACGGAACATGTGAGCCGGATATGTCGTGTTGTCGACGAAGTAGTCGCGCATCAGCAGTTCGTTGTCGTAGAAGCGGTTGCGCGGGATGCAGAGGCGACCGACTCTTGATCCTTGCCGCGTACTTTTGTAGCGGTTCTCGAACTCCTTCACGGCGAGGACCGCAACCACCATCTGTTGTCGGCGCACCTCGAAGAGCATGTTGTCCACATCGTCGTCATCAGAGGACGACGAGTCGGAGAGGACGAAGTGCTCACACGGGAAATTCATCTACAATGGAACAAAAGAGTTGAGTTTAACCTCGGCGGCGACAATTCCATGAGATCCAGCGGCGATTCCCAAAGCGCTGCATCTCTGCTTGCTCTCGAACGGTAGATATGGCGGGCGGCGACCTCTTGAGACGTTCCGGTAGTGGCGGGAACGACAGGGGAGGCCGCAGGAGGAGGCGGTGGCGGCAGGAGGAGGCGGTGGCGGCGGCGGGGTTGGTGAAAGAACATTTCTTAATCCCTAGTGTTTTGAGTGTTAGTTAACAATACCAATGATGTACTAATCCTATTGCTAAGTATTTCAGTTTGAGTGAGTTGCATATCACATACCCCAAAGCCAAAATGTAGAGAAAAAGAGTTTCTGGAATTCTTCCCAGAATCGGAATATTGGAGCCGGAAATTTCCAGGACCGGAAATTCCGGGTCTCCTATTTCTAACAGAAAAATGGCTAAGGAAAAGTTAAGAAGTGGTTCTGAGTCAAACCGGAAATTCAACTCGGAAATTTCATTGACTCGGAATTTCCGAGTCACCCAGAAAACCACTCCAGATTTGGCTAAGGAAAGAAGAGAAAGTGGTTCTGACTTCAACCGGAAAATCAACTCGGAAATTTCATCAGCTCGGAATTTCCGGGCCACCCAGAAAACCACTCCAGAATTTGGCTAAGGAAAGAAGAGGAAGACGTTCTGGCTCCAACCGGAAAATCAGCTCGGAAATTTCACTGACTCGGAATTTCCGGGCAACCCTCAGAAACTTGAAAAAATTTGGCTAAGTCAAGATGTCGAAGACGTTCTGATCTCAACCGGAAATTCAACTCGGATTTTTCACAGACTCAGATATTCTGAGTGACTCGGAATTTCCGGGTGCCACTTATACCGGAATTTCTGGGTCTTCGAGGCAGCCAACGGCCAGATTTTGGGAGGGGGTATAAATACCCCCTCACTCACTCAAGAACAACTAGCTCTCAGATTTTCTCTCTCCTACTATTCTTGAAAGCTCAAATCATCAAGATCTCCCAATCCCTCCACCTAAATTCATTGATCTTTGGAGGATTGGAGGAGAAGGCCCGGATCTACATCTTCACAGAAGTAATTTGCATTTCCTCCCCATTCACTTGGAGATTTCGTGGCTAGGGTTTCCGGTGGGAAAACCTAGTCACCATTGTTGTAATCTTGGTGTTGCCTTGACCTTTTGTGGTCCTTGACCTGTTGTGGTCATCTTGAGAGCCCCCAATTAAGTTGTGGGTGCGTGCCTCAAGCGTTTGTAAGGGATTCGATCTCCGTCCTAAAAGGGGATCAATAGTGGAAGGTGAACTCGCAACCTTTGTGGTTGAGTTCATCGGAGAAGAAGGTGAGCCTTTGTGGCGTTGCGGCTAACCTGTTGTGGTAGCGCACACCTCTCCGAACGAGACGTACACCCTTGGGTGGAACTCGGGATTACATCTTCGTCTCCGCGTGCTTCACTCGGTTCCCCTTATCATTACTCCCTTACTTGCTTGTTTTGTTAGCTTATTTATCTTGTTATTGCTTAGGTTGTCATTTAGGTAAATTCACCATAGTTGCATATCTAGAGAATTTACCTTTGTGTTGAGCCTAAATTTGAAAAGACCTAAAATTTGTAATAACACCTATTCACCCCCCCCCCTCTAGGTGTCGGATTCCCGTTCAATTGGTATCAGATTCTCGTTCACTTTTAAGGGCTTAACCGCCTAAGTGCAACGATGACAGAATCCGATGCCGAGAGGGCCGCCCGTGAGAAATTAGAGGCGGAGAAGTAGGCGTTAGCCAAAGGGGCAACCATGGCCGATCTTATAGATATGAGATCGTCCTTGGAGCCCCAACTCCTCAAGATGAATGAGATCTAAGGAGCCCGGGGCTACTTCTCCCTCTCCTCCTCCTAAGGAGCATGGTGAGAACTCTAAGGAGTCATCTTCGGATGGGTCCAAAGATGTTCCTCCAAGTGTTTCCCTCGGGAAGGCGGAAAAGGATGAATCACCTAGCTCCTCTAACACCCCCAAAGGAGAGGAATTTCATAATGTCAACCATAATTACTCTCCTAACCCTCCTATCCCTCACCCTCATGTTAACTTTAGAAGAGATCCTCCTAAGCTCAAACCTACTCATTTCTCTCAATGGCAATTTCTAATGAAGTCTCATCTATGTAGTGCCTCCATTGAGCTATGGCGCATCATTGAAGAAGGATTCAAGCCCCATGATCCAACCAACTTGACAAGAAGAGAGGTGGTTGATAGCCAACTCAACGCCACCGCTCTTCATCAACTCCAAATGGCCGTTGGAGAGAAGGACATGTCGCTCATTCAACAATTCTCCACCGCCAAAGAAGTTTGGAATGCTCTTTCCGACATCTTCGTCGGGAATGAGAGCATGAAGAAGAACCGGTATGATGCCTTATGCAATGAGGTGGAAGGGTTCTACAAGTTGGATGGAGAAAGTCACAAGAACATGTATCGGAGGTTGGTGTTGGTCGCTAACTCCTTCAAGAACCTCGGGGCGGTCTACATTGATGATGCTTGGATCAAAAGGAAGTTCGTGACCGCTCTCTTGCCCTTTGAGGAAACGGATTTGAAGACACTCCAAGGGAGACATGACTTCGCAAAGATGACATCCAATGAAGTCATGCAAGATATGACCGCATACAAGGTGGCCTCCAAGATTGCACAAAATGCCAGAGCTAGAGCCATAGGGATGCACAAGCATGCCTCAATTGCCTTGAAGGCCACCGTTGAAGAAGAGGATGAAGAGGAGTATGATGATCAAGTTGAGCTATCTAGTGAGACTCTCTCAAGTACTCTTACTCAACACATGGGTCTTGCGGCAAGAACGTTTTGGAAGAACCCCGGAAGGGCCAAAGCGAGGATTGACAAGAAGTTTCCCCCCAATGGAGGAAAGCCAAGCAACAAGGTGAGGCTTTGCTATAATTGTGATGACAAAAGCCACTTTGTTGCAGATTGCCCATGGGAAAGAAGAGAGGATCATGGTGGGAGGCTCGTGGCCAAGACGAAGGGCAAGGGGCCCATGCCCATGAAGAAGCCCTACTTTAAGAAGAACCAAACGATTGTCTTGGTAACTAAAGAGCAATATCCCACCGATGATGAAGATAGTGACAAGGAGGATACTCCAACGCAAGTGGCCGCACTAGCCATTTCGTCCACAACTCCGTCACTCTTCTCCTCACCAAACGAGAGCCCCATCATAAAGAATGCAAGATGTCTTATGGGAAAGACATCCGAGGTAAAATTGTCCCCCACCTCCATATCCCATGAAATTGATGATGGTATGAGCCTAGAAGTCAAGGAAGAAATTATTGCTTTTGATAAATTCATGACTAACTTGCAAGGAGAAGGAAAGAAACACTTTGTCTCAATTATGAGTCGTATAGGTGAGCTTGAGGATGAGCTTGAATTAAAAGGTCAGATTGAGAGAGAGGATGCACACGCTAAGGTGTCCCTCCAATCCTCTCTCGAAGATGAACAAGAAGCTCATGCTCTCCTCAAGGAGCAACTTGCTAAGATCATTAAGGATCGTGATCTTTACTTTGCTAAATGTAAAATTGTGCAAAATGAAAAGTCCGAGCTTGTAGTTGCTCATTCTAGACTTTGCGAAGACTTCGAGTCACTTGAAAATACTCACAATGTATTGACAAGTGATCACAAACGTCTCCTCAAGTCTCGTGATCAACTCCAAACTCGGATATCTATTCTTGAGAAACCTAGTACCTCTACTCCTTTGAATACTAATGCAAATGTTGTCAAGGATAAAGCTAGGGTCTTGTTTGTTCCCTTCATGGCAACCGAGCCCAAGAACTCCCTTGATAAAGGCAAGGGGACACTCACTACTCCTCTTCATGAGCGAGTGCCCCACAAGGGTAAGGAAGGTCTAGGCTATGTTGCTAAGGAGAAGAAGAAGATGATCAAGAAGAAGACCAAGCCCGCACAAGCCAAGAAAGATGATATAGCAAGTGGAAATGCCACAAGGGGCACTCCAACTCGTGATGACTTTGCGGGCATATCTAACCCCAATTATGCTTTATATGTTGATTATTATGGGGATGTCTATGCTAGATACATTGGTCCTTTTGATGGTTACATTGAATATTCTATTTGGGTCCCAAAGACCCTTGTTGCTAACCAAAAGGCACGCATTGCAAAATGGGTACCTAAACCAAAGAATTGATTGTGTGTAGGGACTTGCTTCCGGAGGATCGAAATGGATAATTGATAGTGGGTGCACTAGTCATATGACCGGAAGTAAGGAAATTGTAACGGAGTTGAAGCCCAATGATGATCAAATGACCGTTACATATGGTGACAATTCAAAGTCTAAGGTAATAGGGCTCGGCAAGGTGGTAGTGGCACCGGACATCACACTTGTGAATGTTTTGCTTGTCGAGTCCCTAGGTTTCAACTTGATCTCCGTCCATTCTTTAACTTGTTTGGGTTATACCGTTGTTTTAGAAAAGGAGATGGTTATCCTCATGCGGAGCAAGTCTCTCAATGTGTCTTTCGTTGGGTACATTGAGAATGGGCGATATGTGGTTGACTTCTCCGGAGTCACCACTTCCCATACAATGTGCCTATTCGCTAAGTCGGACTTGGGTTGGCTATGGCATCGCTGACTAGCCCATGTCAACATGAGGACTTTGCAAAGTCTGCACAAGGGTGGCCATATCCTAGGACTAAAAGACCATGTTTCTTTCTCGAAGGATCGAATGTGTAGGGCTTGTGTTGAAGGAAAAATGCATGACATTCACCATCCAAGCAAGACCATCATTTCTTCAACAAGGGTTTTGGAGCTTCTCCATGTTGACCTCTTTGGTCCCATTCCGGAAGCTAGTCTTGGTGGCAAGAAATATTGCTTGGTGATTGTTGATGACAATTCAAGATACACATGGGTTTTCTTCTTCAAGTCGAAGGTGGAGACTCAACAAACTATCATCGACTTCTCCAATGAAGCTCAACATCAACACAATGTCCCTATCTTGGTGATAAGAAGTGACAATGGTTCCGAGTTCAAGAACTACACCTTGAACGAGTTCCTTAGTTAAGAAGGGATTCGTCATCAATATTCCGCTGCTTATACTTCCCAACAAAATGGTGTAGCCGAAAGGAAGAATGACACTCTTATTGAAATGGCAAGGTCGATGATAGCCGAGTTCAAGTCCCCTCACAACTTTTGGGCCGAAGCCGTCAACACCGCTTGCCATTCATCCAACCGGCTCTTCTTTCGCAAAGGACTCATGAAGACCCCTTATGAAGTGCTTACCGGGAACAAGCCCAATATCTCTTACTTCCGAGTTTTTGGTTGTAAGTGTATCCATCTCATCAAAGGTGTTCGTTTGGGCAAGTTTGAATCTAAGTCTCTTGAAGGGACATTTGTGGGCTACGGGTCCGAATCCCATACTTATAGAGTCTATGATAAGGCCTCGCACATTATCATAGAAACTTGTAGTGTGGTGTTCGAGGAGAATGACGACTCCCTTGTGGAGCAAAGTGGTGTTTCCGTTGTAGGTGATGATGAACCTCAAGATGCTATCCGAAGAATGGGGTTGGGAGTCCACCGCCCCGTTGAAGTCTATTATGAGGTTGCTCAACAAGGATCAAGTTCTACACAAGTGGTGGCTACCCAACACAAGAAACACCCATCGACAGCACCGTGCCCAACACGCCCAGCCAAGAAGAAGCACAAGATCCTCCAGCTGCTCCTGGAATTTCCGGAGGGCCGGAATATATGGATCAAACTGGAGTCGGAAATTCCGGTGACTCGGAATTTCCGGTCCATACTGAGCTCGGAATATCCGGTCCTGCTGACATTCCCGGTGGCAGCTCGCAGAAAGGCCAAGATCAACCCTCGCCTCCACCGCTGGACGTCACTCCAATAGTTGATCAAGGCCATCAAATCAGTCAAGGCGGAGACATGAATGATCAAGATGATCAAGCGATTCCTCCCACCACTCGGAGGGAAATCGAATTCGCCGCTTGAATAGGGTTGGCACCTGACAAGAATTAAGAGCTCTATCTCTTGACAAGGTGCTTGGTGATGTGAGAAGCAAGGTCTCTACCCGAAGACAACTTGCAAGCTTTAGTGAACATCAAGCTCACATCTCCATGGTGGAACCCAAGAAGGTCTTTGAAGCTTTTGAAGATAAAGATGGGCTTGATGCTATGCATGAAGAGCTCAACAACTTCGAGCGCAATAAGGTGTGGAAGTTGGTGGAAAGACCCAAAGATTGCCGCAATGTTATCGGCACCAAGTGGATTTTCAAGAACAAGCAAGATGAACATGGCATGGTTGTCAGGAACAAGGCAAGATTGGTGGCTCAAGGTTACTCCCAAATTGAAGGCATTGACTTTGGAGAAACCTACGCGCCCGTGGCTCGACTTGAGTTTATTCGTATTCTTCTCGCCTATGCCTCTCATCATAACTTTAAGTTGCAACAAATGGATGTTAAATCCGCTTTTCTAAATGGTCCACTAAATGAACTTGTTTATGTTAAGCAACCACCGGGGTTTGAAGACCTCAAGTATCCGAACCATGTCTACAAGTTAGATAAGGCACTCTATGGCCTTAAACAAGCCCCACGAGCGTGGTACGAGCACCTTAGAGAACTACTTGTAGACCGTGGATTCCAAGTTGGGGAAATCGACCCCACACTTTTCACTAAGAAAGTTAATGGAGAGATTTTCATTTGTCAATTATATGTGGATGACATTATATTTGGATCTACTAACAAAGCATTTAACGAAGAATTCTCTAAGCTTATGACTGACATGTTTGAGATGTCTATGATCGGTGAGATGAAGTTCTTCCTCGGATTTGAGATCAAAAAATTGAAGGAAGGAACGTTCATCAACCAAGCAAAGTACATTCAAGACATGCTCAAGAAGTACGGGTTGCTTGATCTCAAGGGTGCCTCTACCCCAATGCAAACCAAATGTCACCTTGAGCTCAACCCCAAGGGTAAGGATGTGGATCAAACGGTATATCGCTCTACGATTGGATCTCTTCTTTACCTCTATGCATCTAGACCGGATATAGTGCTAGCCGTAGGAGTGTGTGCAAGATATCAGGCGGCTCCTAAAGAAAGCCATGATATGGCGGTCAAGAGGATCTTTAGATATTTGGCTTTTACCCCAACCTTTAGATTGTGGTACCCTAAGGATGCACATTTCTCGTTATGTGGGTACACGGATTCCGATTGGGCGGGAGATCAAGATGATAGGAAGTCAACCTCCGGCGCTTGTCAATTTATTGGGAGGTCCTTGGTAAGTTGGTCTTCTAAGAAGCAAAATTGTATATCTCTCTCCACTGCCGAAGCCGAGTATGTTGGAGCCGCAAGTTGTTGCACTCAGTTGCTATTGATGAGGCAAACTTTAAAGGAGTACGGAGTCGATTGCGACAAAGTGCCTCTTCTATGTGACAACAAAAGTGCCATCAAGATTGCTTACAACCCGGTGCAACATTCAAGAACCAAGCATATTGAGATCCGCCATCATTTCATAAGACATCATGTGGCCCGAGGAGACATTGACTTATCATATGTGGGCACAAGGGATCAATTGGCGGATATCTTCACGAAGCCCCTTGAGGAAGGAAGGTTTTGCTTTTTGAGGAATGAGCTAAATATCATTGATTCGAGGTTCTTAGCTTGATCGCTTGCACACTCACCTAGGACGTAATTGCATCTTATCTTGTTTAGATGTAGGCATGGAAATAGGGGGAGTGCGGTCCTAATACATTGGACCATCCCTCCCCCCATTATGCCGATAGCAAGTGTTCTTTTACCTCTATATTCATTCTTATGACTAATGAGCTAAAACGACGAGTATTGGTTATGTACCCAAGATACATCTTCGCGGTGACATGCCATACACTCCTACATGGTGGCCTCGGCCACCGACCTCTTCTCTTTGAAGAGTTGGTTTTATTTTGAGCTTATTGTTGCTATTTGCCCTCTTGTTCGTGCATGTGGGAAACCTTCTCAACTTGGCGCTTTATGTTCCGTTTTGGTAGTTGTGAGTTGAGTTTGGTGTACCAATGACAGTTTGGAAATCTATCCCAAGCCTACTTCCCCCTGAAAACATTTCTCTCTATTGCACACAAGTCATCCTTTTGAAAACAGGGATTTTAGTTCAGCAGGTCGGAATATCCGGTTCATTTATGAATCGGAATATCCGGTGACTCAGAATGTCCGGTGTAAGTTACACCCGGAAATTCCGATCGGGCGGTTTGTTTAAAAAATATAAGGGCAGGCTCGGGGTGAAGGGCTCATTCGTGCCTTTCTTCCACCCCCGACCTCCCTCTCCTCCAACCGCCGTCCCTGCTGCTCCAAGATCCCTCCGGACCACTCCGACCGCCGGGGAACCTCTTTCTCGGCCGGATCTGCTCCTCCTCCGCCCCGGGAACTCACTCCTCCAAGCAATGGCCTCAATGGATGAGGGTAACTTCACTTTTCCTCTTCCCTAAGTGCTTGCACTAGGATCTTGATGTGGAGTTATTTGTTTCAAGATTGCTTGGTAGAGATTGTTCCTTGCATCATTCCCTGCCATCTACATACATTAGTTTTGCATTGTGTTGGATCGATCTAGTTTTAGACCGAGTCAATCTCAGATATGCACTGTTTCTGTTTAGGTCGGAATATTCGACTCAGCCTGACTCGGAATTTCCGGACCCCCGGAATTTCCGGTTAAGTATGAATCGGAATTTCCAGGCTGAACACTGCAGTTTTAAGATTAACTCATGTTTAACTACATATGATTCATCAAATGCCTACCTAATGTGTGTATCCTCTCCTGAGTTATGTGTACTTACCTTGTGCTACCCACTATGCTCAAATTCACAGGTTCTAGTGGGAATCCGTCCTTCGCAGGGGCATCAAGGAACACCTCAAGGACACCTGTTCACAAGACCCCTGTCGACAAGGGTAAGGGTCCTGCCTCCTCAAGCAACCCAGCTGTTCCAAAGAAGAAGAAAGCTGTTGCTAGCAGACCACCATCCAAGAAAAGGAAGAATGCTCCTGTTCCTCAACATCAGAACTATACAAAGATGAACTCTGTTGACTACTCTCAGCTCCGACAAGGGGATTGGTACCTTAGGCCAAGGGACAACACTCTGGATGGTCGCAGCTTTTGGTGTCAAGAGCAAGAGTTCATACTCAAGGACCTCTACTACTCTCTGTCGAAGCCCATTCGGCCTATGCATCCGTTTAACCTTGGGGCTCTGCAGCAGAAAGCCTCTTTTGTTGAATCTATACATATTGTCAAGACTATGGGCTTGGAGAGGTTGGTGCTCACTCGTTGTCCTTACAACTCTCAGCTCGTGATGCAGTTCTTTGCCACTCTTGTGATGAAGGGTGACTCAAAGAAGACAATTAAGTGGATGACTGGTGACTCTTACTGTGAGTCCAATTTTGAGGAGTTTGCCAAGGTTTTGGGCTACAAGTTTGATGGTGACAACCCTCAAGGCTTTCGCATGCACCACCCTTTCAAGCTCAACAAGAAGCAGACCGTGCACTTATATGGTGAGGGAGCCACACCCGGCAATTCTCGAGACTTGCTTCCTCTTTATGATGTCCTTGTGCGCATCCTCCGTGAGAACATTGCACCAAGTGGTGTCAACAATGACAATGTGGTGACCCCTCTGTGCAACTTGCTCCTTCATGCCAACCGCATTGTGGAGAACCCTGACCCTGATGAAGAATGGAGTGTGGATGTTATGGATTACATCCACAATGAGATGTATGAAGCCATGACCACCAGGGTCACTATCCCCTATGCTCCTTACATCATGAAACTCATCAAGTTCAAGTTTCCTGACCATAACTTCAGTGATGATGAGTTGGAGGCGCATGACTTCAAGAAACTATATGAGAAGAAGAAAGTGGTCAAGCCTCCTCATGTGCCTTTTTCTAGCTCAGCTCAGGGTGGATCGTTTATGGGTGATGCTAGGAGGGCTGCTGCTCCTACTTATGTCTCGGCCACTCATGTGAAGGTGAAGAAACTGAATTGGTTCCAACGCAACATTATGTGCATGAATGTGGACATTCGCAAGGAACAATACACCGCCTACAAGGATCGTCGTCAGCTTGCCTACAATCAAGACTTGATTCTTCATCATGTGTCTGGCTCTCCTGCTCCTGCAGATCTCTCTGATCCACTGACCTTTGCTCAGTGGAATCATGATTCTTTGGCTCCTTGGGCACAGATTGATCATGACCTTGGCGGCAGCTCGTACACCACTGGACATGCTTATGATGATGATGATGATGAGGAGGCAGATGATGATTATGATGATGAGGATGCAGATGATGATGATGATGAGGAGACTCCCTCGGACTGAAGACCTTCATGGGACGTAGCATCGCTCGTCTTCCTTTTTGGCGTTTAGATGCCAAAGGGCGAGAAGTTGCTCTAGTAGGATTTCGGGGATTTGCAGGGGTTTGGGCACAAGCATATGCGTTTATCATTTCTTTGCGCTTGTGTCCATTTATCTTATTTGTGGTTGTTTGTTAAACTCTTTTATTATCTATGTGTATTGAGACAATGTTATGCTATCATTATCCTATGGTTGAGACTTCAAATTTATTGTGTTGGTATACTCTTCATATCCTATATACACAAGGTATGAAACTCTATCTAGTCTCAAATGCTACCATAACCTTACATTTTGTCTCCTTACTCCTTTGTCATATATTGTGTTTGTTATTATAAAATTGTTCCTATCCTTTGTCATATTGTGTTTCATACATGCACTTGTTTAGGGGGAGCTATTTTCTGTCAAAAACATGATATTGCATTTCGTTTCTTTGCAAATCTTGGTATTGTCATCTAACACCAAAAAGGGGGAGATTGAAAGAACATTTCTTAATCCCTAGTGTTTTGGGTGTTAGTTAACAATACCAATGATGTACTAATCCTATTGCTAAATATTTCAGTTTGAGTGAGTTGCATATCACATACCCCAAAGCCAAAATGTAGAGAAAAAGAGTTTCTGGAATTCTTCCCAGAATCGGAATATTGGAGCCGGAAATTTCCAGGACCGGAAATTCCGGGTCTCCTATTTCTAACAGAAAAATGGCTAAGGAAAAGTTAGGAAGTGGTTCTGACTCAAACTGGAAATTCAACTCGGAAATTTCATTGACTCGGAATTTCCGAGTCACCCAGAAAACCACTCCAGATTTGGCTAAGGAAAGAAGAGAAAGTGGTTCAGACTTCAACCGGAAAATCAACTCGGAAATTTCATCAGCTCGGAATTTCTGGGCCACCCAGAAAACCACTCCAGAATTTGGCTAAGGAAAGAAGAGGAAGACGTTCTGACTCCAACCGGAAAATCAGCTCGGAAATTTCACTGACTCGGAATTTCCGGGCAACCCTCAGAAACTTGAAGAAATTTGGCTAAGTCAAGATGTCGAAGATGTTCTGATCTCAACCGGAAATTCAACTCGGATTTTTCACAGACTCGGATATTCCGAGTGACTCGGAATTTCCGGGTGCCACTTATACCGGAATTTCTGGGTCTTCGAGGCAGCCAACGGCCAGATTTTGGGAGGGGTATAAATACCCCCTCACTCACTCAAGAACAACTAGCTCTCAGATTTTCTCTCTCCTACTATTCTTGAAAGCTCAAATCATCAAGATCTCCCAATCCCTCCACCCAAATTCGTTGATCTTTGGAGGATTGGAGGAGAAGGCCCGGATCTACATCTTCACCGAAGGAATTTGCATTTACTTCCAATTCACTTGGGGATTTCGTGGCTAGAGTTTTCGGTGGGAAAACCTAGTTCACCATTGTTGTAATCTTGGTGTTGCCTTGACCTTTTGTGGTCCTTGACCTGTTGTGGTCATCTTGAGAGCCCCCAATTAAGTTGTGGGTGTGTGCCTCAAGCGTTTGTAAGGGATTCGATCTCCGCCCTAAAAGGGGATCAATAGTGGAAGGTGAACTCGCAACCTTTGTGGTTGAGTTCATCGGAGAAGAAGGTGAGCCTTTGTGGCGTTGCGGTTATCTGTTGTGGTAGCGCACACCTCTCCAAACGAGACGTACACCCTTGGGTGGAACTCGGGATTACATCTTCGTCTCTGCGTGCTTCACTCGGTTCCCCTTATCATTACTCCCTTACTTGCTTGTCTTGTTAGCTTATTTATCTTTTATTGCTTAGGTTGTCATTTAGGTAAATTCACCATAGTTGCATATCTAGAGAATTTACCTTTGTGTTGAGACTAAATTTGAAAAGACCTAAAATTTGTAATAGCACCTATTCACACACCCCCCTCTAGGTGCCGGATTCCCGTTCAGTTGGGAATGAAGCAGTCTCGGAGCCATGCTGAAATGTCCCTCCCGCCAACCGCTTTCGAGAAATACAGGGGCCTGCCAGTTCCGAGGCGAAACCTTCGAATTCGTAGTTCCGCGAGCAGATTCCCGGAGCGACCTTAATATGGTTTACGGATCCGCGAAGTTTGAGGCCGCTGCTATATTTCTTTTTAAGGTTTCCAAACCGTCTTTGGCAGTTATTTTGCCGTTCCACGTGGTTTGAGGGCTTTGTTAGAGATTCTCTAAGCACCGTCACGACTCACGAGTGCGGCGTTTGCTAAGCCCGGGCTTCCTGGAGCCTGGAGTAATACGCTACTTTGAAAAAAAAGGCTAGAATGATATTGTGAAGTTTCAAAAAATTCTAAAATATATTGTAGATGTACGCAATGATGCACTCTGTCAATTTACAAAGTTTCAACTCGACAACATTATATTTTCGTTTGTGTAAAAATGACAAAAGTAAAAATCGTGTCAAAAGTTGAATCCTCCAAAATTTGTCTGATTTTTTCTTTTCAAAATACAAGGTGTTTTGAGTTAAAAATGTGTATGTTGGTAGAATACATTATTACGTTTTAAAGATTTTCAAAGATCTTGGTCCATATCGGTCGGGCTCCATTCCGAAGACTAACAGTCCCCCTGTTTTATTAAATAGCCCATTTTGGCACTTAGGGATCGGCAAGCGAAATGGGCACAAAGATTTTTCAAACCACTTTTTTGACGGTTTTACTAAATCATCTTGCACCTGCCTCCGAAGAATTGAATATGATTTGTCAATTTAGCGTTCAAGGTAAATTTATTAGCATTTTTTTAGGCGCGAACCGAATTGTTCTACGGTAGATTTTCTATTAATCATATATGTACAAAATTACAAAAAAGATAAGCACCTCAAGAAATGGGATTTACCCAATACCAGTTCTATCTAACATAGAAAAATTTAAACTATAACAGATGGGAGAACTGAATCAATCCAATTCTTCAGGATATCTCTGCTTGTCTTTGATACGAAGACTGAGTATCATGAGATCTTTTCGCAACTGAATTTTCCAAAAAAATTGGGAGTGGTTTATATCTCTAAACACTTTGTCATTTCTCTGTTTCCAAATATTCCAGCATGCCATAATGAGGATATCCATTGCAATCTTGGCTGGTAGAGCTTTGAGAATGAGGCAGCCTTGGTCAATAAGTGAAATACCTCTTTTGAAATTTGGAGCAATCAAATTCCAGCTTCACAAAGAGAGTGGACAGTCAAAAAAGAGGTGGAGTGCTGTCTCTTCACAAATTTCCCCACATAAAACACAGTTGTAACTTGGCAGGTGAAAAGATTTCCTTGACAAGAGATTTCTCGTGTTCAGTCTATCATGAAGAATTAGCAAAAGAATATCTTATATCTCAAAATGGCGGATGATTTCCAAATTCTCTTAAAGAGCTCGTGTGCATGTTCCCATTGAGTGAGAATTTTATATGCCCTCATACATGAGAAAGCATCCGTGTTCTAAATGTAGCTCCATTTATCTACCTCATTGTTTATTTGGATTTCCAAAACCTCCGTTTGGAGTAACTGGAATTGCTCAAAAGCTAGTGATGAGAGTGGAAGCTGAAAATTATCACTCATATTGATATGCTCCAAAAAATCTAGTACAAATTGACTTTCATTAAGGCAGAAGGAATACAGTTCAGGATAAATGTCTTTTCTGGTATTGCCATTCCAATTATCTGACCAAATCATTACCGAGCTCCCATTGTTAATTTTGCATTTAGCCATTTTTTCTAATCACTGAGCAGTTTCAGTATGCTTTTCCACCAGAAGGAGCCCACAGGCCTAGTGTCCACAATTATGTTTCTATAATAACTGTCGTGGTGGCTACACGGCATACGCCACGGGGTGGCTAATTTATGGGGTTGATGGACGCTAGAGGATTTCGGAGAGGGATAGCGCGCTAAAAAGCACACACGAAGAACACATGAACACGGGGATTTACCCTGCTTCGGGTCTCTCGTGAGGAGATAAAACCCCTACTGCAGCATCTAGCCTATCGGTGTATTTTCTCTCTGTGTATGCGAGGTACAAACTGCTCCACGAGCTGGGCGAAGCATGCCTCTAGGAGGACTTGAGGAGGAACGAGCCCGGGAAATGGGGATGCCCCTGGTGCTCTTTATATAGAGAGAGCCCATCACTATTCACTATGTCATGCAATTGTACTCTTGTCACATCAGGGGATGTGCTTGACATGTCTTGTCTGTCCTTTGTCCTGTAGCGCTTGGCCTGGCATCTTCTCTGCATAACCCGACATGGATATGCCGGATAACTTGGCGACTTCTCTCCAGGGCAATCCGGCATGGCTATGCCAGATATCTCTACGACTTCTCGTCCGCGCAACCCGGCATGGATATGCCGGATAGCACTCTTCCCGAAACCCGACATGGTTATGTCGGATTACTCGTCACTGACTGCTTTCCCTGCACATAAGAAACAAGATAGTGTATACCGACATCGACATGTCGGGTAAACTATATCGTTCAATCGTAAGTCGGTTAGCGTATTTCGGTCGGAGCATGTCGGCTGGGGTATGTCGGTTGGGTCTTGGACATAGCTTTTACCATATCTTTACCCTACCCGGGGGTAGCCCCCCGACACTAATCTCCGAATCTGGTGCGGTTCTGCAGCCTTGGATGAAGGGCCATAGCAGATTTAAACAATCAAATCATCTTGATCAACAATCGGATACCCATGTTGGTCTATCTCAAAAAATCTCAAGAGCTCAATCTTCAACCAATGCCGACATTGACCAATGTGCAGCCGTTTCAACGGGTATCCCAGCCGACCATGCAG